>OZ026839.1:3062869-4476381 GCA_964023205.1 Lutraria lutraria | reverse complement strand
GTCGACAACTTGACGAGTCGAGTTCGAATCGCTTTATCAGAAAACATCATCTAAGATTACCTGAAGTGCCTTTTAGTACCTTTTTATCAAATGATAGATTCGTAACTAATAATTAACAAATGCTCAAGCTGCATCTCTGTTTAAAATGATATGTTGTACTATTATTTTCATTCAATGTATAAATACCCGACACAAATCAAATTTAAAAAATGCTTATAAAATACACTTTGAGACCGGATTAGTTAAACTTTATACTAATATCAGTCTCCATAGAAAGCGTATAGCTATCAAGTCGCATTCTTGCAATGTATTTGTGTATGTGTTGTATGTAAGCGTTGTTTGTTTATCTGATTTTATTTTATTTATTTTATTTGTATTATATGATTTGTTTTGTTTTGTTTTAATTTCATTTTACCTGATTGATTTTATTTTATTTGCTTTATTTTATTGCTGTTTGATTGTTTTGTTTTGTTTTGAGTTTTAATTATTTTTTTTAGTTTCAACGTTTCCATTAGTGTATTACATCATTTTGTATGACTATATGTACTTAATGTATACGACAAAAAAAATGTCTGCTCTGTTTATGTATTAATCTTGATTAATTATTAATGAAATTGATCAAGATGGATGATCGGTGTACTTTACACATTGATGACTTAATCAACATAATTATGCAAGCTGATACACACAATGATACAATACAATATGTTCTACCCAAGATATATGATGTCATAAAATTGATACAGACCATAATTAAGACAATAATGAGTTAAAAGAAATTTTTCCAAATAATCATTGTATAGAATACGTGTGTTGAACGAATAATTATGTAACACGAGTGAAAAATTCAACCGATATTTATACAGTCTAAAATTGCACGGGCATCAAACGAATATGGTACATACAGGAATGTACCATATTGCGCGTGCAATTTTAATAAAATGTGATATATTCTTATGGCTTAAGTTATTATGTCACGCATGTTTTGAATATATTACAATATTGTCAAAATTACCTGTATACGTATGATTATAAACTATTTTACTTTATTTCTTGTAAACTAAATCACGGTGTTAAATTGTCGCATTTATCTTTGATATAAGTGTTACAAAGTATCTTATGTTAAAATTTATACCATTATAGATTCTTTCACATTGAAACGGCAATACTATTTATTTACTAACTCGATGTATCTATCCTTGAACTTATTGTCACAAATACTATATATATATATATGTGTACAACAATGTATTCTGAATAAATTTGTGAACTTGTAAAACTTGTTACCTATTCGATCCGAGACAAATACGGTTCAACAGTGTATCCGTTGGAATCAGAATTTGGTACTTTAAACATTTGTACTAGGGTTTTGTATTCCTAAGATTTCAATAATGATAATACATGTATTTATATGAATGATATGTACTACATACAGCGAGTTTTTGTAAGTTTATCTAGTTGAAATTTTATATTGCCAATCTTGAATTAAATTCCTCTAATGTGATATAAATGTACAATGTGTATCACTCAGATTTTTTTTATTATTTTCACATTAATTATAAAGAAACGATGAGTGCGATATGTCTTTATCTAATGCTCTGTATTACTAAATTCAAAAAGCTAAGCACTGATAGTTAAAAAGTGAACATAAATGTGTAATTCTTACGCCTTGTCAAGATCTAGGCCCTGTCGCAACATAAAGGGATCCTTTCTGTTTGTCTGTTGTCCGTCCTGACTTTATCTTAAGAAAGCGATATATATGTATATTTTTATGCTTTTGCTATGAGAATCATTGGCCTACACGAATAGATAACTCCTGTACAACCATTTGGCCTAATGACTCTCAGTCAGGTAACTAGTTTTCGTTTACATCCTTTATATCATCATTTTGATCAAAGTGTATTCGAGCTGTATTCGACTTTGCACTTGCTTTTTTCTGTATACAGCTCCCCAATTGAAAGAATGCCATTCATCGATTAGAGACATCCCGGTGAGGTATATCCGAAAGGTGTCGACAAGGCGGGACCCTTTTTAGTCTCAATACCACTTCAGAGCTTCAACGTAAATTCATAATATTTTACGTAAAGTATGTATATAATTTTCAAAATATCGATCTAAAAATTGTTCGATTTGCGACGCGTGTCTCAATAATTATACATTCAATAACCATTCTACCGTCCACGCTGACATTTAAACACTCCGTCATACCGGGCACAAAATCCTTTGATATTTTTATATAATGATAGACAGTATTATTATAAGTCAATACCATTGACCATGTTTTTGATAACCAATGTAGATTTTGAACAAGATAGCACGCAAGACTCAGGTGATCAACGAAACGGCCGCCATTATCAAACACGTGCAGAGCTAATTCACGCGAGATCTCGGTAATTCATATCATTGCACGCGCACGAGGAAAACATGAAAATACTCTCCCGTTATGGAGTCTCATTAAGTCATTTTTCATCGAAATGGCTGACACACTGAAGATAAAATCACTTGGGCATCAGAATAAGTCAAAACAGAACGAGCGATTATCGGCATTAGCTCCTGCAAGCCCTGAAATTCTATATACCGCGCATGCGCTCTGCTATAAATAATGACCAGTGTAATGTCATAACTGAGATAGCGAAACTAAATGGGTCTGAAACCTAAAAGGTAATCGACATAAAGAGTTTTTTTCTGCTTGAAACTTTGAATAATAATTTTGCATCGGTGTAAAATGACAACACTTCACGCAATGTATGAATATAAAACATAGTAAATACACTTGATAGTATGAAACTCATATTTTCTGATTCTGTGGTTATTTTTTTCACATCGGAAAAAAATATTGTCAAATTTTGGTTTAAACTTTATTTCAGTTATATTTTTCCAACATACACACATACAAGCATGGATTATGATACATTAGTTACGAATTGTCAAATTTTGTTGTTTCGATAAGGAATTATGCATTTTTCGACACGTTTCTGAATTTTTTTAAAATTCTTTATTATCCTTATTTCTCTTTTTGTCTAAGTTGCAAAATTGTAATAATATCTTTAGTTGCATATTAGTCAATGAGTAATATATTCATCTGAACCAGCGAAAAATGATAACCAGAAGAGGAATTAAGAATTATGACCCTTTATGCATGTGTGTGAAGTTGGCGGCCTAGCGGCCTAGCGGCCTGGCGGCGTGAAGTTGGCGGCCTAGCGGCCTGGCGGCGTGAAGTTGGCGGCCTGGCGGCCTAGCGGCCTGGCGGCGTGAAGTTGGCGGCCTGGCGGCCTAGCGGCCTAGCGGCGTGAAGTTGGCGGCCTGGCGGCCTAGCGGCCTAGAATTTTATACTCCCAATCGCCCAGAAATGCATCAGAATCACGTTCTATAAGCATTAGAAACTATTTTGGATGGAAAAAGTCGCAAAAAATCACTTAAACATAGGTATGAAATTTCGCCGAAAACTTAGTTTTTTCACCGACCCAAAATATTAAACACCCAATCACTCAGAAATGTATCAGAATCACATTCTACATGCATTAGAAACGATTTTGGACGGAAAAAGTCGCAAAAAATCACTTTTTCATAGTTACGCCGCTAGGCCGCTAGGCCGCCAACTTCACGTTTTCAGCGGCCTAGCGGCCTAGAATTTTATACCCCCAATCGCCCAGAAATGCATCAAAATCACGTTCTATAAGCATTAGAAACTATTTTGGATGGAAAAAGTCGCAAAAAATCACTTAAACGTAGGTATGAAATTTCGCCGAAAACTTAGTTTTTTCACCGACCAAAAATATTAAACACCCAATCGCTCAGAAATGTATCAGAATCACATTCTACATGCATTAGAAACGATTTTGGACGGAAAAAGTCGCAAAAAATCACTTTTTCATAGTTACGCCGCTAGGCCGCCAACTTCACGTTTTCAGCGGCCTAGCGGCCTAGAATTTTATACCCCCAATCGCCCAGAAATGCATCAAAATCACGTTCTATAAGCATTAGAAACTATTTTGGATGGAAAAAGTCGCAAAAAATCACTTTAACGTAGGTATGAAATTTCGCCGAAAACTTAGTTTTTTCACCGACCCAAAATATTAAAAACCCAATCACTCAGAAATGTATCAGAATCACATTCTACATGCATTAGAAACGATTTCTGACGGAAAAAGTCGCAAAAAATCACTTTTTCATAGTTACGCCGCTAGGCCGCTAGGCCGCCAACTTCACGTTTTCAGCGGCCTAGCGGCCTAGAATTTTATACCCCCAATCGCCCAGAAATGCATCAAAATCACGTTCTATAAGCATTAGAAACTATTTTGGATGGAAAAAGTCGCAAAAAATCACTTTAACATAGGTATGAAATTTCGCCAAAAACTTAGTTTTTTCACCGACCCAAAATATTAAACACCCAATCACTCAGAAATGTATCAGAATCACATTCTACATGCATTAGAAACGATTTTGGACGGAAAAAGTCGCAAAAAATCACTTTTTCATAGTTACGCCGCTAGGCCGCTAGGCCGCCAACTTCACGTTTTCAGCGGCCTAGCGGCCTAGAATTTTATACCCTCAATCGCCCAGAAATGCATCAAAATCACGTTCTATAAGCATTAGAAACTATTTTGGATGGAAAAAGTCGCAAAAAATCACTTTAACATAGGTATGAAATTTCGCCGAAAACTTAGTTTTTTCACCGACCCAAAATATTAAACACCCAATCACTCAGAAATGTATCAGAATCACATTCTACATGCATTAGAAACGATTTTGGACGGAAAAAGTCGCAAAAAATCACTTTTTCATAGTTACGCCGCTAGGCCGCTAGGCCGCCAACTTCACGTTTTCAGCGGCCTAGCGGCCTAGAATTTTATACCCCCAATCGCCCAGAAATGCACCAGAATCACGTTCTATAAGCATTAGAAACTATTTTGGATGGAAAAAGTCGCAAAAAATCACTTTAACGTAGGTACGAAATTTCGCCGAAAACTTAGTTTTTTCACCGACCAAAAATATTAAACACCCAATCGCTCAGAAATGTATCAGAATCACATTCTACATGCATTAGAAACGATTTTGGACGGAAAAAGTCGCAAAAAATCACTTTTTCATAGTTACGCCGCTAGGCCGCTAGGCCGCCAACTTCACGTTTTCAGCGGCCTAGCGGCCTAGAATTTTATACCCTCAATCGCCCAGAAATGCATCAAAATCACGTTCTATAAGCATTAGAAACTATTTTGGATAGAAAAAGTCGCAAAAAATCACTTTTTCATAGTTACGCCGCTAGGCCGCTAGGCCGCCAACTTTACGTTTTCAGCGGCCTAGCGGCCTACAATTTTATACCCTCAATCGCCCAGAAATGCATCAAAATCACGTTCTATAAGCATTAGAAACTATTTTGGATGGAAAAAGTCGCAAAAAATCACTTTAACATAGGTATGAAATTTCGCCGAAAACTTAGTTTTTTCACCGACCCAAAATATTAAACACCCAATCACTCAGAAATGTATCAGAATCACATTCTACATGCATTAGAGACGATTTTGGACGGAAAAAGTCGCAAAAAATCACTTTTTCATAGTTACGCCGCTAGGCCGCTAGGCCGCCAACTTCACGTTTTCAGCGGCCTAGCGGCTTAGAATTTTATACCCCCAATCGCCCAGAAATGCATCAGAATCACGTTCTATAAGCATTAGAAACTATTTTGGATGGAAAAAGTCGCAAAAAATCACTTTAACGTAGGTACGAAATTTCGCCGAAAACTTAGTTTTTTCACCGACCCAAAATATTAAACACCCAATCGCTCAGAAATGTATCAGAATCACATTCTACATGCATTAGAAACGATTTTGGACGGAAAAAGTCGCAAAAAATCACTTTAACGTAGGTACGAAATTTCGCCGAAAACTTAGTTTTTTCACCGACCAAAAATATTAAACACCCAATTGCTCAGAAATGTATCAGAATCACATTCTACACGCATTAGAAACTATTTTGGATGGAAAAAGTCGCAAAAATCACTTTGACGTAGGTACGAAATTTCGCCGAAAACTTAGTTTTTTCACCGACCCGGAATATTAAACACCAAATCGCTCAGAAATTTATCAGAATCATATTCTACAAGCATAAGAATCTATTTTGGATGGAGAAGTCGCAAAAAACACTCTCACGGCATCATAATTACGCCGCTAGGCCACTAACTTCCCTTCTTTCAGAGCGTATACTCAAGTAATCATCGAGCGGCTTAATATATATTGTAGGAACTTATTTTACCATTAATGGTAAAGAAGCAAATTTATTTAAACTAAATCATTCTTATACAATATCGAAAGCAAAATCGGGACAGATGAGTGTGTGAACTAAAACATATAATTTATAATCCAAAAATCAACTTTAACCACGGCGATAGCGACACTTCTCTATTATTTTAGTTTCCGAAACGCAGGTTTTACGGTTTTTTTTTTGTCTAGACTACTGATAAATAAACTAAGTTGATGCAGAAACTTTTTTGGAAGGGAAAAGTCGCAAAAAAAATCACTTCACCATACTGGTACGCCATTACGCCGAAAACTTCACTTTTTTAGCTATCTGGAATATTATACACACAATCGTCAAAAATGTATCAGATTCACGTTCTTCAAGCAAGGGAAAAGTCGCAAAAGATACTCTCGCGGCAACAAAGTTACGCCGCAAGGCCACTAACTACCCTACTTTCGGCGACCCGGAATATTAAACACACAATCACTCCGAAGTGTATCAGAATCACGTTCTACAAACTTTAGAAACTATTTTTGAAGTGAAAGTCGCAAAATGGTCACGTGTATGTGTACGTGAACGAAGATAAAAGATTTATCATTCAGTAAGTGTTCTGAATACGTGAATAGGTACACTAATTTCGTGCCAAAGAAGAAATCGTTATGTTAATACATGCTTATGCTTCAGACAAAATAGAACGTATAAGAAAATCAAAGTACTGAATGTAGTGTCGGAACTCGATTTTTTATATGAGACTAGTCACTGGTGTTGCTCGCAACACAACAATGACTGTTAGGAGAAATCCTAAATTAGGAACTGTACAATTGATGGATATTCATGCTTAGGAATTAACATACACAATCTCAATATTGCCATCTATTTATGTACATATTCTGATATTCATGTGCTAAATTCCATCAACCTATCATGATAGTTATCTAAGTTATCAGATGTTTCGAGTTATTATGTAGCCCTACCCAGCCTATACTTTTCCGAATTCATCGGTACTAAAATATGCATTGTTACCGTTGTATTTACTGATTTAATACATACCGGAAAGCTCTTCAATACGCCCCATTTTAATAATATATCTTGATTATGGCCACATATCACTTTAAATGCATACTTCAGTGTTAGAAACGAATTAAAATCGACCTAGTGATAATCTGGTTTTGAAGAGTTTTTTTATTTTCCATGTTTTTAGTTCCATACACGGAACAAAATTGCTATCGATAATAGAAATGAACTGACATAAACAACTATCGATTGATTAATCGTAGTTTAGGATTTTTTCAGAAAATCTATATAATTGGTGTGAATTATATTCAAACTTAATATCATGATGTTGGACTATATGACAGATTTTGAAGTGAAAGTAAAAGTTAATTGTAAAAAAGTATAGCTATTCGGAAACTAGCCGGTATACGGCGATATTTGCCGATCGCGCTACGGAATATTCCGACATCGCACGATTTCATTAGTTCCATTACGATCCTTCTGTTTTAACAATTGCAAACTTCACAATAACTAAGTAAACAGTAGATATGATTGTTAGTACAATCTGATTATTTGATGAAGCTGACGATTAACTATCACGTATGTTTACAAAATGACGACTTTATGAATGAATAAGGAAGGGTTTCTCATTATTAGGGCATTACTGAAATTAAGTAATTGTTCTGTCTTAAATCTTATATAGATGCATTTTGTTTTATCCATGTAATAGAATATAATGAGATCTTATTGAATCATGCCATTTACATTTAAATAGAAAATGCGTTTCGTCTATGAAGTATGATTCCAAAAGCTGAGAGCTCTAATTTTGATAGGTTTTACAGTTTGTCCTAATTTCTCGTCCAATGAAATCTCCGCATTTCATTTGATATTTGAAAAATAGATCGCATAAAATGTGCTAAAACCTGATATGGAGAAAATACGTCACTTATCTTTCTGTATGTATTAGTTATCGTTCATATTTTGAATTTTATGGGATATATCACAAGCGACGCGGAGCGGAGCGCAGTGATATGTCGCATAAAATTCAAAATATGAACGATAACTGATTTACAGTTTGTCTTAATTTCTGTACAGACAGCGTAATAAGTGACGTATTTTCTCCATATCAGGTTCAAGGCACATTTTATGCGATATATTTTTCAAATTTCAAATGAAATGCGGACATTTCATTGGACGAGAAATTAGGACAAACTGTAAATGCAGAAATTAAGACAAACTGTAAATCAGATATCCTTCATAATTTGAATTTTATGCAACATAACACTGCGCTCCGCTCCGCTCCGCGTCGCTTGTAATTTATCCCATAAAATTCAAAATATGGGTTATTCATAAGTGACAACCACATTTTCGTAATCTGATATGCTTATGGGTTTCAAACTTAATATTCTGTACATTGAGTTGTTTAGTAACTACTTTTTTCTATTAAACACATAAGCAAGTTGACTTTCAAGATGACCGCCAATTCAAACCAAGGAAGGTAAATATTGTAGATGTGTGAAATATGTATTGGTGTGCGACGCAAATATTTGCAAATGCCAGTGTTTTTTTAGTCATTAATTTTTTTAATCATATTATATGACCTGTCTTATTCTTAACATTTTGCATTTAACATGCACATATACGTCTTGCTTAAAAAATGTATCAATCAGGGAATCAATTTAAGTATCTATTCAGTAGCTATATATTAGCCATCTAATAACTGATTGTGTAATTAGAAGCTAGTCTATCAATGACCTTGTTATTGGCCTATCTACCGTGGAATATGCGAGGGGTGATCCAGAAATTCGTAGACAGTACATGTTTATCACAAATAAATATACGTAATTATGTTAAATTCCGATTCCGTCTGGCCATTAGCGGTTGCGAGATCTTACGTTGCACACGCGGTGAGTTACACGTGCTTACAACGTACTATCGTCTTGCGATTTTCACGTTATCGTATGAAGCCGTACTTGCATGTACTGTTTACGAACCGAACCCTTTCTCACTCAGATGTTTTAAGCGCGTGCAAGTATGATGAACGTGAGTACTGGGGTAAATCCGCAGCCGGTACTCACAACATTCGGATCGCCGCGTTTATGCAAGTAGACAACACGCACTTGAAAGTATGGCGAGTTGGGACCGGCGCTTACTGAGCGCAAATAATTGTTCCAATGAATGAGATCTGCCCTACTTGAATCAGAGGTAGTGATGAATGACCACATAAGCTATTTCATTACCAAATCAACACATAAAGATTTGAGCGGACTGGGATCGATCTCGTGATTACTGCATATAACATAATAAAAAAACGGAACATTTGTGCATGTTTCTTCGCCGCTTTCGAAATGTATGAGTTAAATACACATAATTCACGGCTACGTACCTTGAAACGTTTCTGCATGAATTTATCAGTAGTCTAGACCAAAAAAAACTAAAACCAGCGTTTCGGAAAACTAAAATAATAGATAAGTGTCGCCGTGGTTAGAATTGATTTCTGGATGATAAATTATATGTCTTAGTTTACACACTAATCCGTCCCGATTTTGCTTTCGATATTGTATAAGATGTATTTAGTTTAAATAAACTTGCTTCTCTACCATTAATGGTAAAGAAAGTTAGTGGCCTAGCGGCGTAACTATGATGCCGCGAGAGTGTTTTTTGCGAGTTCTACTTCAAAAACAGTTTCCTACGCTTGTAGAACGTGATTCTGATACATTTCTGAGTGATTGGGTATTAAATATTCAGGGTCGCAAAAAAAACTAAGTTTTCGGCGAAATTTCATACCTATGTTATTTAAAGTGATTTTTTGCGACTTTTTCCATCCAAAATAGTTTCTAATGCTTATAGAACGTGATTTTGATGCATTTCTGGGCGATTGGGGGTATAAAATTCTAGGCCGCTAGGCCGCTGAAAACGTGAAGTTGGCGGCCTAGCGGCCTAGCGGCGTAACTATGAAAAAGTGAATTTTTGCGACTTTTTCCGTCAGAAATCGTTTCTAATGCATGTAGAATGTGATTCTGATACATTTCTGAGTGATTGGGTGTTTAATATTTTGGGTCGGTGAAAAAACTAAGTTTTCGGCGAAATTTCATACCTATGTTAAAGTGATTTTTTGCGACTTTTTCCATCCAAAATAGTTTCTAATGCTTATAGAACGTGATTCTGATGCATTTCTGGGCGATTGGGAGTATAAAATTCTAGGCCGCTAGGCCGCTGAAAACGTGAAGTTGGCGGCCTAGCGGCGTAACTATGAAAAAGTGATTTTTTGCGACTTTTTCCGTCAGAAATCGTTTCTAATGCATGTAGAATGTGATTCTGATACATTTCTGAGTGATTGGGTGTTTAATATTTTGGGTCGGTGAAAAAACTAAGTTTTCGGCGAAATTTCATACCTATGTTAAAGTGATTTTTTGCGACTTTTTCCATCCAAAATAGTTTCTAATGCTTATAGAACGTGATTCTGATGCATTTCTGGGCGATTGGGAGTATAAAATTCTAGGCCGCTAGGCCGCTGAAAACGTGAAGTTGGCGGCCTAGCGGCCTAGCGGCGTAACTATGAAAAAGTGATTTTTTGCGACTTTTTCCGTCCAAAATCGTTTCTAATGCATGAAGAATGTGATTCTGATACATTTCTGAGTGATTGGGTGTTTAATATTTTGGGTCGGTGAAAAAACTAAGTTTTCGGCGAAATTTCATACCTATGTTAAAGTGATTTTTTGCGACTTTTTCCATCCAAAATAGTTTCTAATGCTTATAGAACGTGATTTTGATGCATTTCTGGGCGATTGGGGGTATAAAATTCTAGGCCGCTAGGCCGCTGAAAACGTGAAGTTGGCGGCCTAGCGGCCTAGCGGCGTAACTATGAAAAAGTGATTTTTTGCGACTTTTTCCGTCAGAAATCGTTTCTAATGCATGTAGAATGTAATTTTGATACATTTCTGAGTGATTGGGTGTTTAATATTTTGGGTCGGTGAAAAAACTAAGTTTTCGGCGAAATTTCATACCTATGTTAAAGTGATTTTTTGCGACTTTTTCCATCCAAAATAGTTTCTAATGCTTATAGAACGTGATTCTGATGCATTTCTGGGCGATTGGGAGTATAAAATTCTAGGCCGCTAGGCCGCTGAAAACGTGAAGTTGGCGGCCTAGCGGCCTAGCGGCGTAACTATGAAAAAGTGATTTTTTGCGACTTTTTCCGTCAGAAATCGTTTCTAATGCATGTAGAATGTGATTCTGATACATTTCTGAGTGATTGGGTGTTAAATATTTTGGGTCGGTGAAAAAACTAAGTTTTCGGCGAAATTTCATACCTATGTTAAAGTGATTTTTTGCGACTTTTTCCATCCAAAATAGTTTCTAATGCTTATAGAACGTGATTCTGATGCATTTCTGGGCGATTGGGAGTATAAAATTCTAGGCCGCTAGGCCGCTGAAAACGTGAAGTTGGCGGCCTAGCGGCCTAGCGGCGTAACTATGAAAAAGTGAATTTTTGCGACTTTTTCCGTCCAAAATCGTTTCTAATGCATGTAGAATGTGATTCTGATACATTTCTGAGTGATTGGGTGTTTAATATTTTGGGTCGGTGAAAAAACTAAGTTTTCGGCGAAATTTCGTACCTACGTTAAAGTGATTTTTTGCGACTTTTTCCATCCAAAATAGTTTCTAATGCTTATAGAACGTGATTCTGATGCATTTCTGGGCGATTGGGAGTATAAAATTCTAGGCCGCTAGGCCGCTGAAAACGTGAAGTTGGCGGCCTAGCGGCCTAGCGGCGTAACTATGAAAAAGTGATTTTTTGCGACTTTTTCCGTCAGAAATCGTTTCTAATGCATGTAGAATGTGATTCTGATACATTTCTGAGTGATTGGGTGTTTAATATTTTGGGTCGGTGAAAAAACTAAGTTTTCGGCGAAATTTCATACCTATGTTAAAGTGATTTTTTGCGACTTTTTCCATCCAAAATAGTTTCTAATGCTTATAGAACGTGATTCTGATGCATTTCTGGGCGATTGAGAGTATAAAATTCTAGGCCGCTAGGCCGCTGAAAACGTGAAGTTGGCGGCCTAGCGGCCTAGCGGCGTAACTATGAAAAAGTGAATTTTTGCGACTTTTTCCGTCCAAAATCGTTTCTAATGCATGTAGAATGTGATTCTGATACATTTCTGAGTGATTGGGTGTTTAATATTTTGGGTCGGTGAAAAAACTAAGTTTTCGGCGAAATTTCATACCTATGTTAAAGTGATTTTTTGCGACTTTTTCCATCCAAAATAGTTTCTAATGCTTATAGAACGTGATTTTGATGCATTTCTGGGCGATTGGGGGTATAAAATTCTAGGCCGCTGAAAACGTGAAGTTGGCGGCCTAGCGGCCTAGCGGCGTAACTATGAAAAAGTGATTTTTTGCGACTTTTTCCGTCCAAAATCGTTTCTAATGCATGTAGAATGTGATTCTGATACATTTCTGAGCGATTGGGTGTTTAATATTTTTGGTCGGTGAAAAAACTAAGTTTTCGGCGAAATTTCATACCTACGTTTAAGTGATTTTTTGCGACTTTTTCCATCCAAAATAGTTTCTAATGCTTATAGAACGTGATTCTGATGCATTTCTGGGCGATTGGGAGTATAAAATTCTAGGCCGCTAGGCCGCTAGGCCGCCAGGCCGCCAACTTCACGCCGCTAGGCCGCTAGGCCGCCAGGCCGCCAACTTCACGCCGCCAGGCCGCTAGGCCGCCAGGCCGCCAACTTCACGCCGCCAGGCCGCTAGGCCGCTAGGCCGCCAACTTCACGCCGCCAGGCCGCTAGGCCGCCAACTTCACACACATCCTTTATGCACAGTTGACCTTTATTATTGTATATCGTATCCCATAAATAAATGCGACATAATGTATGACTACGCTTTATACTTACATGTTGCTGCAAAATAAGGCCTTTACTATTTATTTAATTCTATATAAGTCATATACATGTACATGTACTTTTTATATGCGCAATTTCAGTTTTTTTATGGATATTGTACAATTAATGTTTTCAGTCAACTACTTTTAACGTCATATAAAATTAATACGAAGACCGTTGTATGTATTTTATATTTAATAATTCAATCCTTTGCTCCAATCAAACAATTCGTGACAGCAGATCGTTATGTCATTATTCATAAAGACATTGTCTTCAAAGAGGACATGACACTTATTTATGACGTTGTTTACATTCGATATTTCTGTACCCAGCGGTTCATTCGTGATCGTCCGGCCATTTTGAATGTAGCGCGTGCCGTCAGCGTGCCGCGCATGCGTATAATAAACCAAGTTGAAGAAGGAAGAAAGTATTTTGCATAATGATCATATTGTTCTAACAAATCAAATAAGGATGTCACTATTCATTAGGTTTGACAATATGAAAATTTATTGGATTTTTGTCGGAAAATTGCGGAATCTTTGCAGGTGTTCGCGAAAAGTCCCAGTGTCTTCTTAATCCATTATCTGTATAATTGTTTGTAAAGGAATCAAATTGACTTCGTTCGCGTGTCGGAGTGAGTAAAGTCAATGACAAAATTCCTGATCATTCCCGGCGAAATAAGACTGCGGTTAGACTCTCTAGGGAGCTTTCCATATTCTTTTGTGATCTCCATATCGCATTCAAGCGACATTTATCTCATTAGAGTAAATAAAATCGCTTAATACGCGTCGTCTTTAGTTAACCAAACGTCCCAGATAAGATCGCCCCAGTCAATATTGTAGCCGAATTTGGTTCTTGATGTGCGGAAACATCATTATTAACGGACGATAGAAAATCCTTCCGCTTTAAAGTATCTCTTGCATAGAACTATCTGATGCCTGAATCCAATTTTCTAACTGTCAAATATCAACACCATAGTAGACGATAACGGGGGAAAAAAGAAATTAAACACGCCGAATACACGGAATATTTCCTTCCGTTGTTGATTGGTCGTAATACAGACCGGTGATCGGTTCTATGATTTTTTATTTTATAGACCTGCGTAGACGGAATCGATCAAAACACAGTCTATTTTATGTTTAATAGAACAGAATATCCGAAGCACTGGCTTTACGAATATGACTACTAGGTCCTACCAGTATAAAAACACCACTGTCTGACTATTTTGGTAGTTAAGATTATGACAAAATTTTCTGAAGCAATGGTGCGTACGAAACTGATCTATTTAGTATCACAGGTTTACAACTGTTATTAAGATTGTTTTTTTTTACATTTCGGGATATGATTCATAACGAAACTAACATTACAACAACAACAATAATACCTAGAAATAAAAATGGACGGAATGTGCAGAGAATGATATTACTGAGAAAGATGTTATTCAGACGACAATGAAGCTCAATACGGGGGGGGGGGGGGGTTGAATATACTTGAGAATACGAATGCCAATGTAATTACAGTAAAGCTCGATAATTTGATAGTTGTATTAAAAGTATGAAAATAAGTAGAAATTGGAGGTATATATGTGAAAAGAATGAAAAAATCATATACTCATTTACGTCAATATTCGACTACAAAATAACGATAATTTTTGAGTAACTATAAGTAATGTAAAATACAATGTAAAGATAACATTTCAAGAAGTATTCATGGGTATTCACGGTACAATGGTATGATTTTATCAACTGAAGAATCGCTTAACCACAAAGTCTATTCAGTTGTTTGATGAAATGGCAGAATTCATCCATACAGCCATTTTACCTGTTCCGCGATATACTTGGTTGCTCATTATAAATTATGTCAGACCAACAGATGATCGTAGAGTTATGGTCATGTGATATTACTAACTTACTTAATATTCACTGCATTGTATTTCTTATTTTGGTAAGTTGATCACTGTTTCAGAATACGAACACTAATCAATCGATTATTTATTTTACTAAACATAGAAGTTTCGTAAAGGAATACATTTTTTTTTGTATTTAAAAACGAAAAAGGTTTTACAACGGTGCAATCCGAGTTCGCGGCCAGGTTGACTGGGGCTATGTCACTGCAGTAAAAGAATAACATGATCTATGGGAATATCTGGCGTAATGTTGTGAATAAAAACTTATTTATGGACTAACCATCCGACTGGTTAATGAAGTCTGTACTATTTATCATACAATTTTGACTCTGAGCCAAAAACAAATTGTCCACTGATTCGAAGTTGCCAAGATGCAGTCCAGTAAAACCTTACTTGGCAACAACTTCCCATCACGACCACCTTGTGATAACGTCTACATATCTGAAGTCCGGTTTTCAATAATTTTTCTTCATTTTTAGATGACAATGAGGCAACTTAATTTGAGGACCATTTTCATTATCCCAAGCGTGGTCGTTTAATCGAGGTTTAATGATCAGTAAAATCCTAGAAAACCAGTATGATCCCTTCCTGACTGGTACATAAGTCCGGTTTTCTAAGAATTCCGTTTTTCTGAAAATTTGGATAAATTCCGAAAAAAATAGGACTTGAAGAATCGTCCGATTTTCAGAGAATTCCGGATTTCGGGGAATCCAGTTTTCAGGAGTTTAACAGTCTTCTATTTGAATGTTCTACAAATGAACAAGGTTAATGAATTGGAATTTAGAAAAGTAATTATTTTGATTTAGCAATAGCAAAAGCAAATGGGAATAAGATACAGTACCTTGTCTTGTCACTTGGTTAGGGACAGCAATAGGTGCTTATAAACAGTGCTTAATTATTCAACGATCATTACAATGACAGGTCTTTGCCACATTTTACTTTTCAATAAGATGAATTGACTATACAATGTATTACTAAAACTAACTACATTGTATTCTAAGTCAACATATATTTCCGTATAAATACGTTATTTTATGCTATACCCACCCATGTGTGACAAAAGTATATACTGGCTATCCCTTCTCGGGACAATCAACAATCGATTGATACACCTCTGAAAGGTAGCAACAGAGATTTGGTCGAATTGTCAGTTTGATTGATTATAGACTTAATTAAAGTATCCGTTATGTCAAGCCTCGTTTTAATCAAAGTTGGTAATAATTGCGCAGTTTAATCCTATCGGAAGCGACGACTTCCTTCCTGTGTTTGCCTGTCCTTTGCTTATACGCCATTCAAAACACCGGGCTGGTATTAAGTTTGACGACTGGGTATTTCTTAAGATTCCATTAATTGTCCAAACTGATAGATCGGTATCCATGACTAATACATTATATGGTTATACGGCTGTCTTATTACCCCACTCGCTGGTAGACATAATGGTTTAATTCCCAGTATCGTA
This sequence comes from Lutraria lutraria, assembly GCA_964023205.1. Taxonomy (NCBI): domain Eukaryota; kingdom Metazoa; phylum Mollusca; class Bivalvia; order Venerida; family Mactridae; genus Lutraria; species Lutraria lutraria. The sequence goes on along the minus strand of OZ026839.1, from coordinate 4,459,889 downwards.
TCGAGTGCACTCAGAAATATCGACTATGTTTTGAATACTGCATAATCAAAATTAACCAATTCTACAGGACTTCATACGTACATGTATTGATACAAAGCTATACACAACAACACAAATTATGTTAATGTATTTTTAATTAAATAAGTTATTATTTCAAGTCATTAAACATATTAATCACAATTTTTAAATAATTATAGTAAATATATGTACAAAACAGTCAATACACATACATAGCGATCAACATATCGTGCTTAATGTCCACAAATCCCTTGTGATATAAAAATGCTTGCGAATACAGTCTTGACATGTTATATGTCACCTCGGAATTAAGAACACTTGACTTCAAAGACTAGAAGTTCTATTTCCCATAGATCTATACGAACTCATACAATGGTACTGACCTTTAAGTAAGGACCATCTTTATAAAAAAAAGTTTTTACTTTGACGGACTTTACAGACAAGTTTAACCTTAACTTTTTCCAGTTAGGAACACGCATGCATTTATTCGAAGGTCAGTTTGTTCTAAATTGTCAATGGTCTTTATTCACAGAAAAGCCTTTATTCGGGGATGGCTTTGACTGTATTTTATTCTTTTCTTACGTTGTGTTGGTCCTTTTCCCCGGGTGGCCATTAAACAATGTTTTGGTGAACATGCGACTTTTTTGGATTTAGACTTGTGAACCCCAAACCACGACACGTAAAAATACAATTTTACACACACACACAAAACAGGAACAAACCGAAAATGTATGAGTTACTGCTTCGAAATCTCAAAATATGCTTTCTATCACAATTATGTATTTATTGCACATAATAATTCATTTACTGACACATTAGAACTTACTAATAATGTGTCAAAGTACATGTTTACTACATGTATATGTATATCTATAAACAAATCTAGAAATAACGTAATAAAAATTGTAATATTTCAGACATTGTTAAACTAAAATTTCAATGGTTTGTTATGCGAAGAAGCAAGACAAATTCGAACTTCGGACCAAGTAATGCAACTACCTGTCAACCCAAGCTTATTTTACTAAGCACTGGAGATACCAATCATTGTCCTATTGGCAGAAAGCGCAAAGGAGCAGTTCATGGCCAAAAGACGAACCCTCAGTACGAACTCACGGCAAAGAGCGCAGTCACTGAATGACTTGCAGACTTTGGTCGCCTGCATGAAGAAAAACCTTCAGATTTGGTGATCACGATGTTTGATTGTTTAAAACACGCAGTGGAGTTCTCTACAATATTTTGAAAGTTATAATACAAGTTTTCTATATGGTCAATGTGTAAATATAAAAAATAGATCACAGCAAAAAATAATATATCTACACGAATAAGGCATTCGTTATTTAAAGCTTACAGCACACGTGAAACCTCTATACACAGAACAAAACTACAGTGTTCAAATACAATTTGTATTTGCTGTATCTGTGCAATTCTCGAGTATGATTGTGTTGAAAGTACGTACATTCGTACTTTGTGTAGTTCGATGAAATAATCATCTAAGTTCAATCAAGCGATGGTGATAAATTGATGGCACATTTCAATACAGTAACCGATTCCACGGCTTTCGACATCACTGCCACCGCTAGTGAGCATAATCGGTTGCGTAAAATATCTTGACCCACTGCAGTCACTTCAAGACGAAGTCTTCATGTTTGATTTAAAGACATATATCATTAAGCACTAACTGTTCAATAGTATGTCCCAATGTGGGGTGCCGGTGGCATCGGCGCCGAATGATGAGGCATATGTGGACTTGAAATGTTTTGATAGAAAGAGCAGCTTCCGTTTGGTGGAGACCAGTAACTTGATGGCGGTGGAAACAAACTAGGCGATGACGTCATCGGCGCATGCGCATTGAGATAGTTGAACTTTGAATTATGATGGTAACTAGACACAAACAAGTCCTGTTGATATTTATACGCTGCAGGATCTGGGGCTGTCGGCTGCATGGCCTGTGCTAAACCAGCGAAGTCAAATTTGTATGCATATCGTTTTCCATGTACTTTTGTCATGATATTCTTGTCATAATAGTATCTAAGTGCGCGACTTAATTTGTCATAGTTCATATTAGGTTTGCTTTTTCTTTCTCCCCATCGGCGAGCAACTTCGTCTGGGTCAACAAGTTTAAATTCACCATTTGTACCTTCCCATAAGATACAGTTCACATTGCTGCTATCCGAAAGTAGTTCCAGTAAGAACTGCCACAACTGTATTTGTCCGCTACCTAGAATAGCAAAAAAATAGTTCCGGTATTAATTCAGATCAATTATGATCTCAAGTATTAAGTTTGAATTTACATTTCATAAATAGATGTAAGGTTGTAAATTTCCAGACACAATTCTGGTTCAATTATGCAATATTCTTTATTAATGTTACCAACAATGGAGCTCTGACGTTTGCAGCTATTTCCCTCGGATATATAATTATTCATTTGTTCAAGTGCTGCTTGTTCATTCAGCAATTATTTCAAGAACTTGTCAAACATTCCATTAGTCAATTGTGAATTATATTCTTTCCTTGGAAATTTACGGACAATTATATTGGCGGAATAATCAGCAAGATTACCGGGAACTATCATTAAATCCTACTTCCGGATATGGCCGACATGACGCCATATTCGATGTCTCAAAATACGAATAATTTTCGGAATGGTTTCGGAATATTAAATTTTCGGTTGGTATTTTTTCAAGGCGGGAGGACGTTTCATGAACATTAGCATTCTCTGCGTCCGGAAAGCTATTAGTCAAGTGTTGAGTTTCTGCGAATTCAAATTATGGCGACCGATACCAGTAAGACATTTATTTACCTCTATGGTTAGTTTCAATTTCATAAAATTCATGCGAAGCTAAGCCCAACAGCTTTGTATGTAAGTAACTAGTACCATTATGCAGATTTTCTTGGTGAAAAAAGATACGAACATAAGTTGCTGTATAGTCTTAGAGGAGACATGGTCGATATAATGACTGATTGCATTGACGAATTCAGAGACTAGCAAGACACGGTAAGTCCCCATGAATGGATGAATCTAGAGGCAGATTAGCATTTTACGCGAACTTGTCGGGACTTGGTCATGTAAATTATTTTAGAGTGGCAATTATATTATGAAAAGATTACATTATGGAATATAATGATTCGACGTGCCGACTGAACTGGGTATTTTATTTCCGAAATTGACAACTATGAGGGGGGACGATTCACGCGTCACGTATTTAAATTGTTCATCCGGGTAGTTGATTTAAATAGAAACGGCGTTCAGGATTGTAAAACAGGATTACATAAGGGTTTTATCAAAACACTATTTTTGTGATAAACGTATGAACAAAAGCACAAATAACATGTAATCAATTCATGTCAAGTATTGTTTCGTAGGAGATAAAAAAAGATCGTCTGCCTAAGATCAGAATCGTGTATAAATCTATCAAGTCAAATTAACTCCGCGCCGTGTGCGAGTTTAATGGAACTACATGTATTCTTAAAACACTAAAAGGAAATATAAGATTATAATATCTTTATTGCTAGGTAATTGACTATCTATATAAATTTTATCTACATTGTATGATATTGAAATGACATTTTGACTAAAAAAGGTGTTGCACGAATTTAAAAACATGCATGTCCAAAAGAAATTTAATATGAAACTCATGTTGTTGTTTATTCATTATAATTATTCCATTAATTCAATCGGATTTTTTAATATGAAAAATTGTTGAAAATGTGTGGAGTAAAGTTTTGCGGGATGAGTTCATTACTTTGTGGTAATTCAACTGAATCATGGAACCAGTGTCTGAATGCTGTCTAGCGATTGGTCTATCTTAACACTGACTCAAAAATTAGCCAATCAGTTGTAAGAATTTTAAACTGGTTTCCGAGCAGAACGTCATAAACTTAAGGTTCATTTTATAACTTAAAAGTTCATTTTCGGTGATAACAGAATATAAGTGACGTATTTATCAATCACATGTTCGGACTAGAAATATTGAGATCTGAAAACTGGGTCAACTATATATTTCTTGAGATTGGTCTCACACCTCAATTCTTTTTATTTTGAGATTTCTTTTGTATTCTCAATTTAATATTGATTATACTTTGGAACTTCTAGCATTGTTTTCTGTTTGCAAGTAAGATAATCGGAATACAAAAGTATATATATATTTGTGTACATTTATACAGGGACACTATGAAATACAGTGTACCTAATTTGTATAAGCAAAACTATTTATATCTAATGCTTACTACAATGTACCTAATTGGTCCGGAATTCAAGAAATGTTTCAAATTAGCCTGACTATACTGTTGTTGCGTACGCATTGTTTAATAATACCTCCTGAATATTTTTAACATCATTATTTGAAATCTCTGCTACATTCAGTCTAAATAAAAATTAAATTGTACAATATAAGAAAAATCGTAATAAACTAAGATTTGAGCAATGAGACTTGTTCCCAGATTATGTACAGTTATATACATGTATATATATATACATACCTTGCGGTCTCCATGGTGATGTACCGGGTTCTAAAGATGGCTTCCCTATGGCTGATAATGGGCTGTGTGGATGAGGGTAACCTGAGAAAAATAGAAAATATGAATATAATTCCATTTATCCGGGTTCGAGCCCAGCTATACCGACCATGTCTCTTTATGTGAGAAAGTAGACAGTTGCTTACGGAGGATGTGAGGCCTTTACTAATTCTTCCCAGGAACGATGGTTAGGTGAACTGTCCGCCTCAAACAAATAAGCAAACATTTATCAGGACCTTCATTTGAATCGTAAAATGTCGTTTTGACTCTTGAAATAAGCAAAAAAAAAAGAAAACAAAGCTTCTGATTCTTGAGAATTGTACCAAAGGGTTAAATTTACAACTGAATTACATGTTGTAGGAAATTATGTTGACTCTACAAGATATATTATCAGCTAAAGGTCAGTTTTAACCTTAAACTTTTGACTTCTATTAAGAACGCTGACTTATTTTAACTTACAATTACTCTAAATGTTAAAGTTCACGGGTGACCTGTAAGTAAATACTCCTATGGGATGAATAGGGGCTGTTTGACAGTATACATTTAGTGATAAAAACGTGTTAAACTCTTAATCAACCGGGTTGTTGTGGCATATTTCTGCGTAATATAATAAAATTATTTTTGCAAAAAATCCACCAGATTTTCATAAAAAAAAATCCAGACATTTTCGCGAATAACTTTAATAACTTTTTATGACATTTAATGGAACCCTAACTCTAATATTAAGTGAACGATATACTATCTTCATGAAATTAAAACATTGCTTCACTAAAACATGGATTGCTTTCGCGAAAATTAACTTGCTAAGTGTATACGTATAAGGCCTTCAAATATTCAAGTCACGGTTTGCACTCAGAAGTAATAATGGAATATAAAAAAATATGGATTCAATATAATCATTTTGTTTGTTATACACATATATAAGACTTTATATACAGTAATAGCTTAATTTATAGTGTAAGTTATTTGTGTCGCAAAATTTAATTTGTAGAACAAATCGAAGTTCTGGAATTCAAAGAGTAAACATTCCTACAAATGTTTATTCATCATGTTTAAATAAAAATCAAATCGTTCAACACCATCTCTTTATTATTGTTTACCTTCTAAAAAAGCAAATATTTCATTATTTTTATTTCTAAGTCCGCTGTATTTGACCCATACAAAATTAAAGAATCCGCGCGCATATTATAAAGAATTATTTTATTTGATTTATTAATAAAATATTGAGATGATTATTATGTGAACTTGCTCGCCCGACAAGTTTTGATATCATGACTTGTGAACCCTAAAGTATTAATATATCTTATGTCATCACTGCGTGGTCCTTGATTTTTCCCTTCTCTTCCCATAAAATTATAAGGAAAAATGGATTTTAGATTTCTTGCACAAAAGAACGAATAATTAAGTTTTTGGTGAAGTTTATTTTGAAATTGAATTCTATCAAAATATATTTTTTTAAAGGCTTAAATATCTTTAACGGTAAATGAGTTTTCAGGAATATTTCGAGAATAGTAAATAATTCTTTGTTATAGTTAATATTATATTTTGATTAAGCTTCTTCTAAAATCATACACCGTATTTCCACTTAGCGCGATAAAAGACAATAAAACGACATCATTAATCTAAAGTGAAGTTCTAGTCCTGTGATTTAGAAAATGAGTCAACAATTAAATGGATGTTGAAGTTATTTGATAGTGCTCGTGTACGCTGCACGTGTTGGCTGACACGTGGAAGTAGAAAAAGACAAGTTCAATTTCTTCTCAGAAAATGTATAAATTGCCCATAAAGTGAAAAATCTCCTCCAAATCTCGTATAAAATCGGATACTGCGAGACAACGAAAGATTATCACAACATTTACGGAATGTTTGCCTTAACTACACGGATAATTTGTTTAGCTCACGGAATTTCGTCACGATATGCGTATCACCCCTGAACGTGTAGCAGTCTGAGATTTTGTGCTCATGTCAATAGATTAATATTGTAATAATTATTGTCATTATCTTGCATTCAAAATCTTCAGGGTTCTCATTATTTGATCAACAAATAAAATGCTTCAGTTAAAGATGTAATTTGGATGTAACGACTTCAATTGTCCGAATGATACAAAACGAACTAAAACATGATAACGTTAAAATAGAATATTAAAATTAATAATTGATTAATTATTCATTAAGATTTAATTAAGAATTTTGTTACATGCAATATTTTAATTGAGCGTGATTTGTTAGGGTCAAATAATTGAAAAAAGCAACTTCAATAGAATTGAGAAGAAATAAATAAAAACGCATTTTACTTCAACCAGTTAATATACTGTATATCCATAACAGGACATAAGTAAGAAATACGGACCCAGACTAAGATAAAATATTTATATTCAACTTCAAAATATAATGGTACTTCATGTAGTTGACATAATTGTACATTGAAACACGTGATTATCAAATCATATTGAAAACTTCATTTTTACCGTCTGTGTGTGTAAAGAAATAAAATATCAAAATAAAGAAAGGATTTACACTCTTATTGTCATAGACGAGTAAAAATATCAATTTAATGTGATTAAGGCGCGACCAAAATATTTTAAAACATAATCTGGTCGTATCATGGGTAGGAAATATACTGAATCGTCAATAGAAAATAAGCGCTTATTTTGAAATATGAAATTCCACTGTACAGCATTTAATAAACTTTATGTGATAAAAACGATGCTACAATAAGCAATGTTTGACAAATAAAAAAATAAATGTATTAACATTGCCGGACATTCATACAAATAAAAACATGCTTTGCTTTGAAAATACTATTGACTACAATACAGTGCAACCTGTCAAAAGCAACACCATGTTGCTCAAGAAAGGGCCGCTCTAGAGAAATTATACTACATATTTTTTGTAAGCAAATGATTTAAAATAGTTGATATAAAAATGTTCGATTTGTTGAATCTAAATATTATCACTTAAAAGGGTTCTGTAGCAGACATCATGACTCAGTAATCAAACTTCAAATTATTATTTTTGAATTATATTTTAGTTCGCGAGAAAATGCGGTTAAATCTAATTGCGAGCAACATTACAGGTGTTTGTACTACATGGCCAAAAACGAAACATACAGATAGCGGAATGCTTAATTCTCGAATAATTAACTTGAACATATTTCACCAATGTCCATGGGAAAAGTCATTTTAGGAAAACTATTTTACATGAAATATTATCGTTCGTCAAGTACTTGTGATAACAAAAAAATGAACACATTTGTAACAAATGAATGATAAGAATGTTTGTATTATTACCTTGATGTATTTGCGATCCCGGGCTTTGTGGTGTCCACGCTGTTTTTCCATAAGAAGGGTCTGAAAAAATATAAGGAAAAAATCCGTTAATACTTGTTTTCAATTCACCTTGAAGGTCAATATTGCTTCTAATGAAACTACTAAACATATTATAACACCAGATAAATTTATTTTCGATTATTCTAACATGTAGGTGCGTATCTGGTATTAAAATTTAATGTCACGTAAAATTTATAAAAGAAGTATTTGCGTTGATTACGTTGTACGGCGACGTATATGTTGAATATTGCTTTAAGTATGATTGCATTATCAAATATTATTCTTACAATGTATTTCCTTAAGTTAAATAGTATCCGATGCAACAGATCACCAAGTTGAAAAAAAACACGATAAACTAAATTTGCTATAAATGTCTCCATGTTTATTTTGATTTAAATCTTAGATAAAATCACATCCGTAAGATAAAATTTCGTATTCAGTCGTGGTTGTAACTAAAATTTAATACACCCGTATCATTACCTGGAAACATCATTCCGGAAAAGCCCGTAAAACTACAAGTCCTATAATAATCAGGTTGTTTTATTCCTTGCATTGTTCGTGAAAATTATATTTATCTATCTCCAAACTATGTTTTCCTGTTCCTGCAGTTTTCCGTTACCACTCAATTTTCGTCTTTCCCGTTTGATTTGGTGAGTATTTTCGCTATTATCTTTTTCACCGGTGTTGTTTCCGATTTGAAAGTCGGCAATTTCCGAGTCGGAACGCAGTACTGCCGGTTACAAGAACCTTGCTGAATTTGGGAAGGAAGTCGAGTAACGTTCATTTTAGAACCAGTTCCGATAAAACTCTTACAATGTGACGGCAAATATCTATTGATTATTATAATCAGCGTTTCATTACACCGGTCGCTGTGGATTACCGTCAGCCTCTGTAGCAATATTGACCAATCACAGCGCAGGAAAACGAGGAGGCGGTCCTATCTCAAAGCGGAGGCAGGCCGATTATCGATTAAGTGTTTCGCGTTGGAAATAACGCCGTAAAGGTATTATGAAGGATCTATGTGATTGTTTGCACACAGTAATGCGACATTATTATAAATTTTTGACATCTTGTTGTAATGTTTACGGTTGTAATGATATTAAACTACGGGAATAAACAAAATGCTTGAATACTGTAAGAAGGTGTGTTTATTTTTTCTCAATTGAAATATTGGCAGGAAATTAAAACTCTGTATGTTGAAATTTGTCCATGTTAAGTTGATATTGTCCGTAAGTAAATAAAGCTTACATTTACACAATACTGTATTGATGTAATGTTTTATTTGATAAATAGAGTATGTATCTTTGAGGTTAAACTGTTAAGTTTAATTAAGTGTCAGCTCGTATTTTTTTTGGTTTAGTGCGATATGGTTTTGAAGTTAATATAACACGTTACAACGAATGACTAATAAAAACATAGAAACATTTAGCAATTATTTTGATGATTCAAAAACTTTACTTAACAATTTAATGCAAATGTGTTTGGTATTTTATTTGCTGAAATATTTTTGTTTTGAAAATAAAGTTAGCGATTTCTGTCGAACAGGAGCGGTAGATTTGTTTTCAGCTGTAAGTATTTATATCTGAATGAATTTTAATTGGTTCGATTAAAAAAAACGTGTTCTTCATAATTTGTTCGGTGTTGTTTATTACGTTGTTTTCAGTGACAAGGGATTATTTGGGAAAAAACTATACGAATTAAATATCAGATTAGACAGAACAGAACATAGTTTATTCAGTAACTTGTACACAAACTTATATGTACATAACACACAATATATATACATTTTATAGGTCACAAACCAAATAAAGATCAAACATGAGATTTTATATAAATTCTATACAATTCAATGCGAATTTTCTTACTTTCTACTCAATTGGAAATATGTCAACGGTATCTAATTTAGTAACTTATTACCAATACAATATATTTAATGTTTTAAGTGATTTTTAGAAAGGAGAATGAACTTTACTATAAATGTATGGAATACTGAGTGTATCGTACTAAACTATTACAGTATCGTTTGAAAATACTACTTCTCGCAATAATTAGCATTTATTTATAAATTTTATTCAGTGATTAATCATGTCGAAAAGGTTTTTACTTAATTCTTTTAACACGTGCCTTTAAATGTTCTCTAAATGTCAAAAAAGAACAGAAACATTTAAAATGCAATTTACAAAATGTTTAATAATTATTTGTGCATTGGTTGTAGAAATTAGTTCATAGTCTGTGCATAGCGCATAAATAAATTTACATGAATTTACGGACAATTTGTAACAAAGCTGCGCACATCCTAGGCAATTAATTTGATTCATCATTCGTCGCCGACATTTTTTCCTATTTTGGAATAATATGCAATGCCTTTTCAATAAAAAATGGACGAATTTAATATCTGTATTTCGGCATTGATATCAGTATTGATATCATTGCAAATCAGTGGCGACATCTACCGTGTCAACCCATTATCCATTCGTAGTCCCGCAGTGACTGGTAATGGCTGACCGAACATAATCGGTCACGTAGCAATCGGCACGTGACCAGAAGGCGTGTCAGTTTCACGTTGGTACTTTACAGGTACAGTTAGAGACTGAAGGGTAATAGGTCGTGAAATTAACAGTTCAATAACAGTTCCGATATTTAAATGAGTTTCTTATAAAAAAAAGACAATTCCATTCAGCCGAGGTCGTAAAATACAACTTCGGAACGTGATCAGAAAATGTTGCAAGAGAAATTAAATAAAAGGCGACAAAATGACATTAGGGTAGCCATCATACGAGTACAGTATAACCTAATTAGCAACCTGCTTCAACGTACAGACCACCTCGTTATAAAAGTCACAGTCTTTTATATTCCTTCTGTGTTCTAAACGTGATAAAGGTCGTTTTAACGAGGTATTACTGTAAATACGCGTCCGGTAGATATCCTTGCGATGACCGGGAATCGAACCCGACTCGCCGGGTTACAAATTCAGCGTAGCAACTACTGGACCACGGTCGCGGCTGTCATTATATTATAAAGATATAAAAAGGCACAGGGGTTCAAATTTATACAATCGATTAGGAAGGGCTGGATGAAAAGACAAGAAGCGGACAACGACACGGATACTGATAATATAATTATAATAGTTTTATATCAATTTGATTTTCAGTATACATTGTACATGAAAACCGCTCAAATTTACTGGTGCCGCATCTACGATAATGAATCAACATGGACGGTTGGACAAACCGAGTTTTAAAAGTATTTTATCAATACAAACTTTCAATACCGGGATTATATCAGAGAAATAGGTTTTAAACCAAACTCGCATCACGTGACATTTTTGTTCTAAACGAGGAGGATTACATTTTGAATATCACTACAAAAATAACGGTCAAATCAGGCACTGTCTTTCTTCCTTCACGTTGTGTGGGACCAAGGAACAAAAGTGCACCTGATAGTAAATGAAGTGTAAATGACGCGCCGCACATGTCAATAGAGGTCTTTCTGTGCACGTGACCAGCGCGTGCCGCCTCGTTTTCATCCTAAATACACGGCAGATAGGGAGAAATTAGTTAAAAATCGCACCTCACAAATTCCCAGTTTCTGCGATATTCTTCGAATTTCAGATCAATTATTACAAAGTTAAACACTTGAAAATTTTAACTATAGTGGAAGCACTACGCCGAAGCATGTTTCCCTCTTAGCAATGAACAATTATAGTTCGGGACTTTTCAGATTAAAATCGTTCAATTACACATCGGACCTTACGTCGAGTTGGAAGCTAATAGATCCGATGAATGTTAAGCAAATACTTGCAATGTGATCTCGAGTAGATCTAGTTTAGAGTTACCGACATCAAGGGGGGTGTTACAAGATTTCTGAAAACTTTGACAATACAGTATAAATTAAATTTCAAAGTTACACACGTCGGTATTTACAAATGTCAAAATACAGAATCATGAATAGTTTGAAAAACTTAATTAGTATCGACATGTATTTAATTATTGCTCAATGCTAATTATATTCATGCTAAAAGTGAAAAAGCCTGTATTTACAGTTTAGCTGCCTTATCTTATGCCAGGGTTACGCTGAAGCGTATGTTAAGGGCTTATTAAATCAAACTTATACCTCGTTCTTGATTTTACAGAACACAAATTAAATGTCAGTTACACTAGTTCCTTCAAAAGGTACCCGCTTAAGGTCATTGAGGCAATTACGATTGATAAAATCAAAAGTGACGTATTTAGGTAAGCCTTTATTGCTGCTGTACGACTCTCATTGTTATACCAGTTGTTAACAGATTCTAAAAGCACTGCAAATATTCCAAGCCCACACAATGGAACCTCTCAAATTGGAACATGTACGGACATGGGGAGAAGTCTTGATTTTAAAGGTTACCAGCTTTGAAAGGTCAAATTCTATAATAGTCTGGTACCCGTCTCTAATCTTACAGTATTGGGCAATTCAATACTGTAAGATTGGAGACGGGTACCAGACTAATTCTAAAACCGTTTACAATAGACTCAAAACAAAAAATCGTACTGACAAATTTGTTCGAAATGTGGTGATTCCGGACTAGAATTTACTTATCAAGTGGTGGAGTTGAACTCAGATCTTTGAAAGCTAAGACTTCACACTTCGATAATGTTTATTATTTAATGCAGTGACATCCATCTAGTAAACTAAATTTAATGGGCACCCCGTGAACACAGGTCGCACTTAAGCACTTATTTAGCAAGGTCCACGCAAATAGTCCAGTGGTAAGTGCGCCGGACTTGTAAACTGACGACCCGTGTTCGAATCTCAGACGCGGAATGTATAAACGATGACAAGTTGACAAATTGAAGGTATTCCTCCATGCAGGAGAAGTCGCTGACTTTTTGTGGAAGGACAACTTTAGTAAACAGTTCAGGAAAACTGGTAAGTTACATACTAGTAGCTTAAATATCGTTGAAAACCAGCGTTAAAGTCACTGAAACCTATTCACGGACAAAGCAAACCAAGTACTAGTAAATCTTTGACCTTGAAAAGGTTATAAAACTTGAGATCAGTCACTTTGCTCGAATCTCAATTCCATTCTCGAAGTATTTATGGTTGAAAAGACAGAGCTGATAAACTTTAAGTGCATGTTCATATAAATTATACTGTCAGACTAGTGTATCAATTAGTGTCAGTGCTGTCTGATTATAATGAACTTAGAAACATTAAAAGACAAGATATGAGATTTGAGCTCAAAGATCGATCTCAAGTTTCTAAAAGCTCGGGGGCGTGGCATTACAGCAAATTGTGCTGAATACCATAATTATTTTTTTCTATCGCGTTGACATTGTCACAGGTTTGACTATATTAAGTTAGAAAATGACTACAATGTACATGTATATTGCTTTAAGACACCATATAAGGTAAAGGTTTTGTTTATTATAGTGTCACCCCTATAGAAAGGGCCAGTCAAGTTGGCTAATGAGACACCTATCTTATGTTCACGCAGTACCTCCCGAATCCCTTCTCCTTTTGCAAGGTGCCTGGCCGAGATGTGCCTGCGGTAACCATTATATTTAACTAGCTGGCTGTTCACATACCGACCGCATCAGTTCTAATCCAGTCTCCATTCGGGTTCGAACCTTCGATCTCCCGCTCTGAAGGCGGACACCCTATTCACTCAGCCACGGTTGCGGTATATATGATTCAGTAACTAAAGTCAGGACGCTGTTTTTATTAATAGTAATTAAGATATAATAAAATCAGGGCGGACCAAGTTAAGTGTCGGCCGCCGTGATTCTTTAGAGATCTTTATATATACAGTTAAACCTTTGTTAGTGGCAACCTTCAAATAAAGACCATCCTGTGAATAAAGGTATATTTTGTAGTTCCATAAGGTGGCCCTTCTTCCCAGTTTTGGCTGTACATCTAAACAAGAATATGCTGTTATGCGGTTTAAATGATTATACAAATGACATTGCACCATTGAAATGTGACATTTTATGAATTTTAGTGATTTTATTTTCTTATGTCAGTTTGACATTAATAACAGTATCAAATGTTGTAAATAATCAATACAGCATCTTCCCCTATATGCGTTGTGACTAATGGTTCGAATAATAGCATTGTGTCAAAACATGTTGATCTATTCACATGAAGTAGTTAACTAGATAACTTTAAAGTCTCTCACGCGGATACTCCTTAAAATTAGGACGGCCCATTTATAACAAGGACACTCCTTAAAAGAACAGATTTACGGTTAAACCTGTATATGAAATACACAAATCGCACAAAGAATTATATACCAATGAAATAACGAGCCGTATGTTCCGAAAACAGTTGTTTTATAAAACCTGAAATAAATAGAAATATCAATAATCCATGCCGTACATTTGACCAACTTTGCTGACATCGATACAAAAGCCTTCTGAAACATCATTAGTAATATTACAGTAAAACTTCGATATTATGATCACTCTTAGATTCAAAAAGGTCATTGTATTCAGTAAGTCTTATCATAACACTGAATGATAAAGAAATACAATGAACTGGAAACCATGCAGTATGAAAATAAATGCTTGATATAATATGGTGGTTTTAAAAGTACAGCGGTTTGACTGTAGTTGTGAGCATATTAATGTGACTTTTGTACGAAAACAAAACTAAACAAATTGGTTTTGCATTTTCCGAGTCACGAATCAATTGTCAAACTGATACATACATCTCCGAATACTGTAGCATTGTTCCTTTACGCCTTGTCAATTTCAACAAACTTGCCCCCGGTCAAGCAGCGTACGGCACATGTCGGGTTTTACCATCAGCCGTAATGTCCACTGGCGCCCCCTATTAGCCATGATCGTATTTCCGGAGCGATTCTTGAGTTTACATTACAATTTCTCAGAGAAGTTGTGTTTCTTTTATTCTTTTTTCTAAGATTTGTTGAAAGTGTCTTTGTGTTATATGATTTTGTTGGCATCAAAAACCAATTAGGAACGAGTCGACCAATTAGGGTATCTAAGATATTTTAGTCAGAACCTCCTCAACATACCGGAAGTTATTCCAGAAAATGACAGCAATGCTTTTAAGAGAAATGATATAAAATAGCATAATATCAACTTGAGAATGTCATTTGAAAAAAATTACTCAAATCAAGAGACGCCATTAATTATTGTTAAATTTACTTTCGTATGAAGATAATATACAATAATGACGTACGTATTCATTGTACGGATTCTCTCCAGTCGAGTCCATAGGCACTCGAATTCGTGATTTTTATACGTTTACAGACGTTATTTTTCAATTTCACCCATCAAACAACGTAAATCTGTCGAAAGAAAAATCTTCAATTTTCCCCTTATTGAGTGTATAAAAAACACCAAGGTAGTGAACTCGCCATTTTTTCGATTGACGGAAGTGACAAAATAAGCGTGGGTCCCAGCTTTCCTTCTAAAAGCTGTCAAGACGTTTAAAGTTGGGACACACTACAACGAAAGCAAGGTTCCCGGAAAGCACGTGCATATTAGAAGGAAAGTCGGGACCCATGCTTATTTTCGTCACTTCCGTCAATCGAAAAGACTGCACTACCTTGGTGTTTTTATACACTCAATAAAGGAAAAAACTGAAGCTTTTTCTTTCGACAGATTTGCGTTGTTTGATGAGTGAAATTGAAAAATAACGTCTGTAAACGTATAAAAATCTTGGAATCGAGTGCCTATGGTCGAGTCTACTTACATCGCAAAAAAGAGAAATTTTACAACAAAAAATCAATAAAAAGATTTAGTATTCAATTTTTTTATCAAAACCTGTTGCTAAACTTTGTTCTCACGAAGTAACTATCAACAGCTTTACATTAAAGTTTCGGGTCGGTGTTGGAGAAAGAATGGCCCTAGGCGCAATGTATTTATTTCACTCGTCGCAAAACACTTACTGTACCACGCTCAATGTTCGAACTCACGAACGCGGTGTCCGTAGGCCTAGAGTCCTACGAATTTAGTCAAGCATTCGGTCTTTCCAAACATAAATCGGTTTGTGCAATTTCTAAGAAAATCTGCCTTAATTTATTTCGCAACTATTGTATTTCTAATTTGTCACTGAAACTAACTGATTTCATAAGATACCAGAGACACATTTAAATGTTTATCGTACGTTCTCCCTCATAACATAAAATGTACACTGGACTTAAATCGAATTTAGAACAAAGTTATCTGTATAAAACACGCCATACCTGGGTAGAATGTTACAATGTATTTATATTTGTCCCATGCTGAAAAGCCACACTTTCATCACGTTGATTGCCTCGATTTAAACAACTAATCGCAAAACGTTGCCCAGAAAGCTAGCCCACTGTGGGTTGCGCACTTATCCCCTATCTAGTCGTGTGACCAGTAATGAAAGCTTGTGTACTGTATCATTGATATATGAAACGTTCCTACCGACAATAAAACAGCCGTACCAGGGGTCATTTAATCAGGCGAGAATTTGAAATGAGTTTAGTATGCCAACTGAATAGTGTCTTTTGTTCCAACCACTTTTACAGTTATGATGGACAAAATATTAAGCCGCCCTGTCGATGTACAATTTTAATGAAATTAATTTCATGGGCCTTACTAGGTTTATTCATGCTGATTGTAAAGGTCGGGTGTCCCTTTATATTTAGTGTATTGACATGACTGTATACGCCACGAACTCTGAAGTATGAGTATCTACCCTTGCTGCGTTGATTTCGATCGGTGGGGTCAAATGAAACTACATGTATTTACAACAGTTACTGAACTACACTCTTAAAAAAACTTAAGGACCCCGAAATCTACATGTTTGACCTTTTCAAAATTTAGTTGTGTACTTTATAGGCATCAAAAATGGGTGACTTTTAGGGTGCACTCATAAAGCGCAGAAATTTCGAACATCCCGTGCAGTCAGTATATCAAATACACAATACATGTCCAATGTATAAAACGTTCATACATGTGTACCAAATATGGAGAGAAAATATTAATTTTACAATAACAATATCAAATATGATTTTAAACTAGTGGTCCTTAACATATAATTTGATTAAATTACGACTGACTATTTTGTCCGCTCAGGGTTACTTATTGTTGTGAATTTGTGTTAAATTAATCTGAACCTAAGGGTCGGTTCATTATCGAATCCTATCTAAAATATAATTTATCCAAATACCTCATCCCCTTTTTATAAATATCTTATTACGAGTTTAAACTCGAATTTTGTACAGAGAGAAGACGTTTTAAAGTTGGGAAAAGTGCTATCATGATAAATGCTTAGGAAACCGCACGCTGGTACTGTGCATTTTTTGTTTATATCGAGTTTTACGCCCCTTTTCAACAGTCATAGTCATAATTATGAGGCAGACAGTTCCCCTAACCATCGTTCCTGGAAAGAACCAGTACTAGACTCCCATCCTCCGTAAGCAACTTTCTACTTTCTCATATAAAGAGACATGGTCGGTAGCTGGGCTCGAACCCACAACTAATTGTTGTAGCTGCAGGCACTGCAGTTCTAAATATCATTGTTATGTTGTTCAGGTTGATGTTTATTTGATTGATGTTGATCTTATCTTTGTTGCTGCAATGAGCCATTGTTGCTGTTGCTAGAATTATTGTTGCTTTCAGTGTTGACGTTACTGTTGGTAATGATCCTGTTGTTGCTGTTTCTAGAATTATTATTGATGATATTGTTAATATTGATTTTTTTGTTGTTGCTCGTTTTCTGTTGATCTAATGAGTCATTGTTACTGTTACTGTTGATATAACTATTGTGGCACTTATGGCACTTGTTATTGTTGTTGCTTCTATACTTATTGTTGCTATTGTTGTTGATAATGATGATGTTGTATTGAAGTGACTTGAACGATTGAGCATGCGCAGTTGTTTGTATATGACAATCACTCAATAACGTACGAACTTTTACATATACACAAAAATGTACTTATATAAGGCTGGTCTGTAGAGGAACCTTACAGAAGCCTATTTGATCAAGTGTCATTGCTGAAATATAGAATGAAGTTTAGTACAAACTGTATGTGTGCGTTTATAACAATACCTTACACGGTATGAAGCAGCGACAGCGCAGCTAAAAGCTTTGTTTGACGTACGTAACAAGCGAATCACTTCGTGCAAGATTGTCACTTCCGTTACTAGCTAAGTTCACTTTGAATTGTCTCGAGTTTTTACCATGCTTTACGAGGATCATTGATTTAGTCAGCGTTTACACAATCAAACCTTAAATATTGACAAACACAAAATCCATTCGTACAAACATTTATAACAAACATTTTCTTACATTAGAAGAGAAGTATTGATTTTAACATTGCGCTAATTCTAATGTTTGTATTTCCACAAGCGGGCTAATGGAAGTTATCCATCGCGCAAGTGTTAAAATCAACAATATATCGGACGTTATATCTTTCCTCTTTCCTTCCGACCTTTCCGTCAAAATCGGACAACAATCTTGTCAATGATTCCCTTTGAGCAATCAACGATTTGACTTTTTTTTCAATCAGTTTCGCGAACCACAAGTTGGTATCAGAGAGAGAGTTAGTGGTTATACTGCTTTGTATAGACATTGTATTGTCAAAACTGACTGCATTGTATGTACTCGTATTTATCAGAAAATTGGCTTTATCAATAGTCTACCAGGATTGTTAAAATACAGCGTAACCTCTCCAAAGCAACACCCTTTGAGAGTAGCAAAAATGTATTGTGTTGAGAGTTTGTTGCTCTTGGGAGGTTAAGTCAATAGTTAAATCGTGCAATGGGAAAATAGGTTGTTGTTGAAGGGAGGTTGTTGCTCAAGACAGAGCCGCTCTTGAATTCAATAATTATAAAATATGATTTTCTATAGTATAAATTCTAATTAATGGATACGAAATAAATTCCATTAGCTCTCGCGCTCCATTTTCTTATCC
The DNA here is from genome assembly GCA_964023205.1 of Lutraria lutraria. NCBI lineage: Eukaryota > Metazoa > Mollusca > Bivalvia > Venerida > Mactridae > Lutraria > Lutraria lutraria. Next base: position 4,441,136 of record OZ026839.1, on the reverse strand, counting down.
AATCAGCACGAGAATTTTTTGAAATAGTTGGCTTTCTTTTAAAACAGGCATTCTAACTTCTATTTTCGAAGAACGACTAAGTATATACATATACACACTGCATGCACGCGGAGCACTATGACGGTTAGAATGCGTATTTTGGTATTCTTCGTACTGGTATTAGAAAAGCTACAGTCGCTACCGCCCCTATTTGCTAAATCTTATTTACGAGGATCACCCAATATGCACCCACCCTTACCTGTAGATCTACTTTGCACTTCCAAATAAACAAAATTGTATTGCGAATATACGAAGACGGTCATCCTTTAACCCAATTTCAAATTACACATCCAAACAATTAACAACAAAAGATGAAATATTCAACATTGGTGAGTAAGAATCGGGGCCATGGGAAACTAGCTAGGTAAATTTTCCCAAGCGGGATTAGCAGTCTGAATAAAACAATAGGTCTTTTACGTTAGGGCTGATTGCAGAAATGTCCACATCCGATTGGTTTCTATCATAAAAAACAAGCGCGGGACTGAACATCGATAGCTTTTACCTGGACACGTGCGCCGAACACTTCAATGCATCAGAGAGAAAAATCCACGTAGTGTCGACACAAACTGATCTTATATCCAGGAACTGTGAACACATTCAAAGCAACCAATTCATATAATCGGATAAAACGGCTTCAAAGGGTTAAGGTATTGTCCGGCCATGCGTCTTAAATTGAACATCCGCAAGCAGGTTTGGTTCTGATACTTTTTCCGTGGGAATTCTTGCAGTTTCCGGATAGGGTCTCAATATTATTGAAAAGCCAGATATTAACTAACTGTACCGTACATTAGGTTCTATGAAATCCCGGTACTGATCTGCACTCCGCAAGCCCACCACAGGAAATTATTCATATTCGATTCTTATCATAGCTTCGGTGTCTGTACATTTATAGATATTTCAGAATCTGAGGTTGCCCTATGCAAGCTTCTCAAAACTTGAGTAGGAAAAATAATACAAATGCCTATTGACCATTTTATTTCATAAAAGTTGATATTTTTACATTTAAATCTTAATCTATATATATTATCATAGATTAGTACTACATATTTAGAATCAACTTGTGCCCAAGGCCTAGGAAATGATGGCTATAAAGACCGGCTTCCATGGTTAAAAACTTAAGATTGATCTTCCACATCCTTCTAATATCATGCGAGTTTAATTATTCACTGCACAATGTTCATCATCAGCAGTACTATTAGCATCAGCATCATCTTTTGCAGGAACGGTATTTCGTGAACAATTATTTTGAATACCGTAAATTCAATGTAAAAAACGCCACTAAATTTAAAGAAGTGGTAACCTAAATCATTGATGGTATTAGTGGACGATTCAGGTAAAGTTTGAAACCGACTGATATGTTTGGACCAGAGATCGAGGTTCAAATTAAAGCGGCAATATGACATATACGATGTTATTTGAAAGTAACACTGTTGATCCGTCATTTAAGCATTTTGTTTCTGAAAACCGACAATTTTTACCTAATTTAGCGTTATGATTTATTTACGAAGTGTAGTTTAAATTATTAAAGACACTACTTGTTAGTTGTTGTTGTTTTAAAAAACACGATTATAAACAGTTTCAGATGGAGGTGATAAACAAAGAGACTGTATGCGGAAGGGATTTACTAGTTTAAATGTCAAGATAGGGTCAATGGAGTGCTAAGCTTTGGATGTCTTTAAATAGTAAGGGCCAGTCCATCACCTGAGTGATAAACCTGTCTTACATAATACGTTCACAAAGAAAAATACACTGTCACGTTAACACCTGTTTATTTCATATGACGTCGCTCAATTATCATGTATACGTCGTTAGGCTAAATAAACATAATGATATCTGCTAATATTAGAATTACGCCCAATGTTTCATTTCGAAATAGACCCCTATATTTATAATAAATACGTGTACGATATTTCCACGCTCAGAGCATAATTATTCCATTTTTTCTCTGAAATACAGCAATTTCAATCCACGATAATACACAATTTATCAACGAGATTACCAATTACGGGCTTTTCTTCTTAATGAGCAATCGAACAGCACGAGAAATCCGAGCGAATCAGCGTCAGAATCTTTCATTAAAACGCAAGTCACGTGCTTCAAATCTGAATAGTTCACGCTATAGTCTCTCAATACTCGAGAAGATCTCACATTTTTATATGACTGCATGAAAAATGAGAAATATTTGAAATAATGAAATTCGATATGTTTTGTTACTGTAAATTTCATTAACTTGTAATCATTGTAAAAATAATACATGATCGTTTACCAAAATGTGCACATAAACGGAACGGTTCATTTACCAAATCGTGCACAAAAACGGAAATGGTAATTTACCAAATCGTACTTTAGACGGAACGTTCTTAATTAAATGTTACTTAAAACAATAATTGTAAATTTAGATTCGTAATATAACCAATATTTACAATTTGTCAAACTTTCGAAACATTATAAAGCGGTGAATTACACGGTTTAAAAAAAGAAAGAATCATACATGAAATTCACATTTTCGTGTTTGCAGCCCCATTAGCTTTTTGGATGTGAATATTAAAGTAGGTATTATTTTACCTAGAAAGATGTCCTATCACTGTATAAATGACTTTTACTTGTAATAAAAATATTCTGAATAACTCACTAGGAATGTAGCACAGTATTTTTTCTATGATATTGCAAAAAATAATAAAAAGCATCAGACAACACTCAAAGTTTAAGAGATGTGGCTAAAGAATGGCATGTTCAGAGCAAATAAAATACATTTCTTGTGTTGTACTAAGATTTTATCTACTGTTATGTATTACTAAATTCAAAAAGCTAATGGGCCTTTACCAGTCGACTGTTATGGTCATTTCAGGGGCCGCTCCAGAAAGAGGAGAGAAAGGGGGAGAGAGGGGGGAGAGAGAGAAAGGGGAGAGAAAGGGGAGAGAGAAAGTGGAGAGAGAGAAAGGAGAGAGAGAGAAAGGGGAGAGGGAGAAAGGGGAGAGAGAGAAAGGGGGGAGAGAGGGGAGAGAGAGAAAGGGAGAGAGAGAGAGGGGGAGAGAGAGAAAGGGGGAGAGAGGGTGAGAGAGAGAAAGGGGGGAGAGAGGGGAGAGAGAGGGGATAGAAAGGGGAGAGAGAGAAAGGGGTGAGAGAGCGGGGGGGAGAGAGAAAGGGGAGAGAGAGGGGGAGAGAGAGAAAGGGGTGAGAGAGGGGAGAGAGAGAGGGGAGAGAGAGAGAGGAGAGAGAGAGGAGAGAGAGAGGGGAGAGAGAGGGGAAGAGAGAGAAAGGGGAGAGAGAGAGGGGAGAGAGAGAAAAAGGGGAGAGAGAGGGGAGAGAGAGAGAGGGGGGGGAGGATACAGGAGAATCATTTATATCCTTAGCATTATTTGGAATAGCTAGTGGTTCTTCATCGTGCCCGATGTAATGCACCCGTACACGCTCCGCCCTTCTTTATTGAAACATAATAAGAAATGAAGCAAATAATGAATTGATGCATGTATGAATAACAATGATAATGAATTTTGTCGTGTTATCGACATTTTATGCAGAATTATCATGATGTGAACTGACAAATCATTTTCCAGAAATGGGGCCACGACAAAACATGTAAATTAGAGCATTAAGCGTCACGAAGTGTTTACAAAATAATGTTCAATTACAAATTTTCAAAAATTTCTATATATTTGGGTTCAAGGCCGTTTCTACAACAATTTTTAGATATACATGTATACGGCGGTCGGCTCGCCGAAACAGATTATTGGATTGTATTCTAACCAGTACTAACTTACCTTTCCACCAGGTACAGGCAAATTCTCCACCAAAGTTAGAGTAAAATCGACGTTGTTGCAAAATTCTCATTGGAATGTATGGCCTCCCGGGAGCGGGAATCGAACCAGGAACGCTGGGTTAAAAATCAATCGCACACTTCAACTGGACTACGGCCGATGACTATTTAAAACAGTCTCCGAAATAGTCAATCAGAGACTCGAATTTCAAAAAGCCTTAACGCAGTGTCAGAGGAAATAAAACTGAAAAGGGTGATTCGTCAAAAAATTCCATTTATGATTTTGTCCGCGAAGATGGCGGCCCAGCGTTTATTTAATTTCAGAAAAAATTCTATTGCTTCATTTTACAGCGTTTCTATATTTAACATTTTAGACCGCTTGGTCGCAAACTTTAGGCCGCCAAATCGTCAACTTAAGGCCGCCAACTTAATGCCTCCAGGCCGCTGGGCCGACAACTCCACGGGCATTTTATTATTACTAGACTGCTTTCAAAAGAAATTTAAAAGATGCTAGGATTTTTAAAATTGATATAAATTTCGGATGAGTAACAACCGAGTCGTGCCTCAGGATATTCTAAATAGGCTCACTTGATTGGTTCATTCTGAGAACACTTCGACAATTGACCAATGGCAAAACTGGAATCTGACAAGTGTGACCAGTGACTAGTCTAAACGCAATAAAACCTCAGCTACCTCACTTAAACATTAGAAAAAAATGTTCACTGTGGAAATGTACTATGTTAACTTGACCAAGCGCGGGCCACTTGCTTATTAAGACACTCTTGTTGTATGGACCTCTTATTGTTTAGCTTTCAATATCTTAGTTTTACTATTTCAATTTGATACTGAGTCTTTCTCAAATTCTGACCCTTTTTTGTGTAGTTCAAAAGGGGGTCGCAACAAAAGTTTTACTGTAATATTATTTCCAATGATACCCACTTTCTATGTAACCAGTATCACAGTACCGTATACACAGATTTTCTCATTTCATCTTGTTCACGGTCAACATTCCATGTTAACGTCAGAAAGCCCCTTAATAAGAATTTTATTAGCTCTTCAATAATCCAGGAGAGCTTTATTTTGCCTTCCATTTACCGTCTGAAGACTCAATTGAGGCGGGCGGAAGACGGTGATTTCTCCCATAACCGGTTCAATAAAGTCGCCGAAAACCTCTCAATATTCATTCAATATGTTCTTCCTATTTCAATCTATTCATTAGTGTTCTTTATACATCAATTAACGAGAAAACAAGTATTAATTGTCTCAGTAAATGCAAGATCATTTCTCTGAACAATGGATTTATTTCTCCGAGACAATTCACTGTTTGGTAAGGACTAGAGAACGCTATGCCAAACGCAAATATGCTCTTAAATAGCATCAACTAATCTCATCGCTCAGAAAATCATTATGCTTTGAGCAAAATGGAAATTCACATTTATTGTGTTAGTTGTGGCTGACCAATCTCAAAGAATTGTTTTATTTACGGGACTTCGAAAACAAATGTGATTTCATCGCCCTAATTCATTATGCGATGATATATCTAAATCATAACCTATTAACCTAATTTTATAGTATAATTTGCAAAAAAAGATTTAGTTAATGGATTAATTATACATGTATACTTATCAATAATATATCATATTGCCGTTTACCATTTATTCAAAGTTAATCTGAATATACTCTATACGTATGGCCATTTACAGAGCAAAAATGTATGGCCTAGGTAACCACATGCTTCAATATAAAATGGACTAAAACACTACAAATGTATTTGACAAAACTGTTGCATAAAAAAACAATAATAAAAAGCAGCAATCAAGATAGTTTTCATGTCTTATTTTCATAGGAAAGTAAAATCAAACTGGCTGTAAGTTAACAATAGTTTTAGTGGGTGAAAGAATGGGTGAAATTGCCAATTATGACCGAAATAAGCAGATCTCGCATTCCAAATGCCGACAGTTTTATCAAAAGTCATTCTTCGGGCAATATATAATATTATATTTGTAGCATTGTTGAAACATTCAAAATAATCAGAGCTATTAAGCTAATAATGCTTTAATTTTTTCGCGAAGGTGTCTAATTTCACTTTTAATCTACATTTCTTACCATGACTTATTAGTTATTCAGAAGAAATTCCTCATTGGATGATTCCTTTCCTTCCATTGGGTGAAATCTACAAGCGTCGAAAAATTAAGACCATGTCAACTTATAGCGAGTCTGCAACTGTTTAATGTGTACTTCTTGTGGTTGTAAAATGTGTAATGTAAAAATGTACGAAAGTGTATTCTTATGCGGTTGAAATAAAGTTATGTACCGCTCTTGACAAACATTTTACATTCATTGGAATTAATATACAGTAGATACATGATTAAATACGTAATTTATTTGACTGACCTAGCATTAACATTTTAAGGTGCGACCTAACTGGACTGCTAGCGATAAGTTGTGTTCACACGGTACTATATAACGGCAATTTATAAATAAGAATTTCATAAAAATTATACTTTTGGTTTCAACAGTGTAAATAACATTAAAGAAACTTCGCGACTGTCTGTTTAAAGACATTTCTTGTTAATACTGGTAGTGACCAAATGTTCAAATAAATTCATTAATTACGTAACAGAAACTACATAGAGTATAATAATTGTACCGGTGTATATGCCGATAAAAAACATTTTGAGTATTTCATATTTTTGTGATGGACGGTTATTTAGTATGTCAGCATACTAGCATATTTTCATGAAATGGATTGTACTCGTATTTAGTTGGGCAAATGATTTCTATTTCGGATAAGAAGAATTTCCGAGTCACTTATCCAATTGTACAAATGCTTTATAAAGCAGTTCAATACGCACATATGATGTGACAATGGAAATGTACGCACATATAATAGAAAAGGGGAACCAGTTTAATAATTGCATGTCGGATGTAGATAAACGTACGTAGTACCGTTTGGTTCCCATAAAAATCCATTCGCGCAGAGCGAGTGACGGCTATGGAAAAGTTGAACGATCGTTCAGTTTCCAAAAAGTAATACACGAACATGTAATCATGCAGGTACAAAATTATATTAACGTTATATACGTTTTTATTTCGGGAAATTACTATAAACCGTGCGATACCGTAAACGTAATGTGACCATTTTTTGTATTTCTACAGTTATATTTTAACTACTTTCTAAAACAACAATTTCGTTTTCTGTATTGATTATAAAAAATAGCTACATGTATTTATTGCCTGACACTAGAAGGGAAGTAACTCATTCGCAATAATTGGCGATGTACTACTTGCATTATCGGTTGTGATATCTTGTAAATATACATCAAGTTGTATTAACATACAACTATCTGTATACAAACAGACTTCGCATAATCTTTAACATTTTATGTATGTAATGTATATGTATAGATTTAAAATATACAGTGTGATAATACGATGGTATTGGTAGCCGGCTGTAGCTACTCCCGGTTGCCATTCCCGTCTTGTATATAACGTATAGAATGTGTTGCATCTAGCAACTTTAACTACCGGTGAAAGTGTCAAAACTTTAAATGAACTAAAATGAATTTATTTGTCAAATTTGCATGATGAATGAATGATTTTATAAATGGAATTGTATGTTGTTTCATCTTATTGTGTACGTTCTAGTTGTATTTAATACAACTACCTGGTTGGTACGTTTAACGGTTCCGAAATTGTTTCTTACCAATTAATGTGTACCTTCTAAAATATCTATACACCCACACGTTAAAATTGGTTGCCTCGAATTATTTGAACATCAGATAAAAGTTCTTACTTACGTAATACATGTAATTTTATTTGCAAAGTTCGACAAAATACAAATCGAATCCCTGAATGTATCAAGTATTCACTGCTTTATTCTGCGTTCGTTTTCCACAGTAAAGGGTTTTACTGATATAGGCGTCGACACTGCTTTAAAATTGACGTATATGGTAATGACTCATTTCACAGTATATAGATGCATAGATAAAATATTCATATTCTGTTGTTGAGAATCTTTCATTAGGTTTGTTTAGCCTGTAAGTTCATCTAGATATTCTGTAGATGACGGTTGGTCTATTTATATGTATTTCGTCTCTAGCCCTTATCACTGTTAAATTCTAGCCAATGACGTCATGGCTATACGAAGGTTCATGGTGAATTAAATTCGATGACGAAAGGTTGCCATATCAAGATGATTTACATACATATAAGTCATCATTAAGTTTGACTAACTCCTTCAGAAAACCGTCGTTTGGTAATATAACACGATGTTCACGAACTGTTTTCACGGCGTCCATCAGACATAGCTTACGTTTCAGCATAAGAAACGCTAGAACTATGGTCGCTGAACGACTGACGCCGGCTACACAATGTACGTAAACTTTACCTGAAAAAAGAATACACATACTTTTTTACTTAAAAAAAGAACAATGGTCTTTTACTAGAATGTCCAGTGGAAATAATCAAAGTACTGAAAGCACTTATGCAAACTGAACTTACATAGACTTGTACTGCAACATGGAACTGGAACAAGTTTAAATATTTCATGGCGGATGTAGAATATAATACAATATAAATAAAACAATCACGACTGTCCACAAATGATTTTATATAAGATAAAAGCGCACTGAACCAACTAATGTTGTATTTCATCTGTACAACTGCGCATGCGTACAAATGATTTCCAACTAACTTAAACATGGGGAAAAGCTTTTAGTGAAACTTTCGATTGAAAATTTCGTCATTTGAAGCGATGAGCAAAGGCATAGGGAATTTAGTTCGATGAACATTTTGATACATAAAACGGTGAGTTCGCCATAACGGGAATAAACTGTTTGTATCCGCTGACCGACTGAACAAGCATATCGATACGAAAAGGGTTTCCCAAGAACAACTACATGTACATACAAAAATCTCACCTTCCTGAAAATACCACCAGACCAGATACACCAACACATCCAACAATAACAACAAAATTACAAAAAATGGAGGATAAAACATAATGTCCCACAGTATCACAAGCTTATATGACAAACCTTACTAGTATCTATCAAATGATTTTAATCACAATAAGACACTATTTAGTACCTTCTGCACTCAAAGCTTCGTCTATAAAACAGGCTGCATCGCTGAAGTATTCCGCGAGTGAGAATTGCCGAATATCTTTAGCTGGGATCCCATGAAACTTTATACCAGAGTCTTGAAAGAACTCGCAATCTGTATTGACTTGGTTAAAACCAGAACCACAGGCACAATTTACTACATGTGTTACTCCAAGAACTTTCAACTTCTTCGGTGACTTGGCAAGACTACTGCAAAAATAGTATACTATGAATACGTTTGTATATATATGTATAACTACTTTTCTGATAGATTCCCCCGCTCCTATACATGTAACAGTTCGACCGTGTGAGCTTAAGAAATAAAAGTCGAGAGCTGAGGTCTGCAAATCTCTTTTCGAAACAACACAAATAGTGCGCAGAATTCTCAGTGCATAATCACGTTAGTTCAGCAACGACATTTTATAAATGAATCAATGAACAAAGGCCACCATTTGCTTTGCACCCATGTGGACCTGAACATACATGTTTAATATGTCTAGCTTTATAAGTACATGACTGTATATGTTCAAATAATGATATCAGGGGCTAGCACGTTGCAAGGATAGTGTATAATGGTTGTTAAGACCTAAATGCTAACATGGACCAAAAACAGTTCGAGCCGTGCAACGTGCTAGCCCCCTATGCTGTGGCCTTTGTTCACACGTGGTCTCTAAATCAGGGTTTACAGTATAAATATTAAATCACATACGAATCACCGAGTAACACGTTAGGAAAAACTTCATTGTAGCTATTGGTTACAGACTGAGACATACTGATCCATACGTGAAGTGCGCCATTACGTCTTTCAGCTTTACTCATTAAAAATTCTTTAACGTCTTTTGACGTTGTTCCCGTCTCCATGGTAACCTGTGTAAAATAAGCACCTTAAGTTTCAAATTGACTTAGAAAACAATTTCGACTTCGAGCTTATTTGCATGGTTGATCTAAAAAAACAGCTAAGCCTTCTAAAAACTTTAACATTTTATTGATTGTTTCACTTAAAAAGAGCCATGCTGACTTAGCTCCGTCGAAGGCTATGACAACAAAGGGAAGTAAACTCCAAATTAGGGAATTCGTCTCTAATAGCTCCATATCAACTGGTTCCCTTAAACTTGTCTGTGCAAAGCCTTTGGTGCACTGCAACTTGGAAGGGAACCCGTTTTAGCTTCATACAAGTATAATTACAACAATGTACATGTATCTATCTTTGAAAATAAAGAAAGGGTAATGACATTAGAATTAGTTAAGGTTGTGTCACCGACCTCCAATTTTCTGGTAAATACGTTCAAGGCCTGCAGGCAGGTTACCCTTCAAGTATAATAAAGAGCAATAACTCCAAAACAGATAAGGTAGTGTTATGATTACTGTGTTCTGCTCTTCTACCCATTGCCCTCTGACGACTTGATTTTAAGTTTCAGATTAAAAACTTACTAGTATAATTGTGGTTTTGGAGTTACGTCTCAGACAAAAGTTATCATTTGATTAAAACGAAGGGCAATAGCTCAAACAATAGACCAGGTAGAGTTATGATTTTTGCACTCTGCTTATAACATAAAGGTCATATAATAAATACATGTATACAGTATAAATACAAATAGCATTGCAGGCTTCATCAGTTAGATTAAGTAAGAAATAGTCTTATCTATGAATAGACTATGTTAAAAAGTAGAGTAGTTTAAACCAAAAACTCACAGATCGTTTTATCCGAATTAAGTCCTATGTCCGAAAATGTTCAAATCGGAGCAAGTATCACTATTATATCGAACAATCGGATGAGTTACAGACATAATTGAACTAACCTTGTTCAGTTTAAACATTTTTTCTGATACATGTAGTTAACTGAAACACATACCGGACTTTTCGTGTTTTATTTTTAGACATTACTTAAAATCGATCTGGAAGTACTCGCTATTAATTAACAGCGAGTAGATAAAGTTAAACTTTATATTGTTCTATTTTTAGTAATGTGTAATTGATCGATGAATTACGAAATGCGTCATTCAATATATCGATATTTATTTTCCTTACTATTTTTCTAGAATGAATGTGAAACTTCCATTGATTGTACATACTGCCACATACATACATTTGTATTATACTTCAGTTCGTCCATCTTATTATACGCATATTTGTATCCGTGTGGGCTTTTTTAGCCTCTTTGAAACTTCATCTACGTAAGTAATAGTTATCGTTCATATTTTGAATTTCATGCAACGCATGTATATCATTGCGCTCCGCTTCGCGTCGCAATTGAATCAGTGACATGTGCATGAAATAAAAAAGAGCGATAACAATTTTACACGGTTTGTCCATAATGATTTCGATCTGTATATACATATGTATACACAAATCAAAGCTCTGAAGGTTCTGCTGTTGTTCGGAACTACGAAGTGATCGAAAGTTGAATTTCTTTGTAGGTTGAGATATTGGGCTAAATTTTGGAAAACAAACGATAGTTCGCGCATGAATTTTGATGCAGACCACCAAAAGTACTACGCTTTTCTACACCCGCCATGCAATTGTTAAAGTAGTTGCTGTTCCAAGCACTTTCAGTACTTTGATCTATGTTTCCCCACCTGATCACCAAAAGTAGTTCGGCAATTAGTATATATGGTCAGCATTTATTTACCTCCCCCTTTGTATATATACTCAACTTATGCAGAATGTAATATAAAATGTTATATATGGTCATATTAATGAACACAAATATAAAAGAATGACAATAGTTTATTTATATAAATAGTATGTTTATTTCAAGATATGTAAGGTCTATAATGATATAGTTTACAATTTATTTTATTATAATAGGCTCTCGGAACCTGAATCAGCATAATATATTCATGTATGATAACTTGACATATTACATTCGTATCTCTAATTCTATTTTGTAAAAACACATCATGTATTAATATAAAAGAAAACCACGATTATTCTTCTTAGTGTCCCACGGAATCGAAATTTAAAAAAATAGCCGTGAATCTCAAATAGGTTTGGCTAATTCGGGTACCCATAGCTGACCAGCAGGTACAATATGTCACGTACTGTATGGTCGTATTATTTGACCTACGTAGTGTGTGCCTATATACTCGCACGCTACTTCAGATTTTGTAGACAGGCGAATAGTTTTTAATCTTGAAAGATGTTGTCTGATGTTTCTAAAACAAAGACATAAAAATAAAATTCATTCGGATTTTCCATGAACTTCTGTATCCAGGGCAACAAGTTCCTTAAGAAATCCATCATTTGGTAATATTTCTCTTTTGTCACGAATAGTTTTAACGGCATCCATTAATCGCATATTTTTCTTAAGTATAAGGTAGGCTAACACTATAGTTGCTGAGCGACTCACACCAGACATGCAGTGTACATAAAGTTTACCTGAAAAACAAAACAAAACCTTGTGAACAATAGTGTGAACAGAATATAGAAATTTGGAAACAAAAATTGAAAATTCTTGGCCCCCTGGACTTTTAGATAAAGACCGTCAGTTGTACTTTCAAAATTGCATACTAGTATACATTTACCTAAGTTGTAATTATACTAGTAATTCACTATGCAGAACTTTCTATAAATTTGCGAAGACTCATTTATTACAAATCTGAATTAAAAGATGGTGTGAAATAATGAAATAGCTTTAAGTTTAGGAAACCGTTCGTTAGTTAGGTCGTTCGTTGTCATAACTGGGTTTTATACCATCATTTAATACTGTGGAATCATTAATTTTCGTTGGGGATTTAATTTCGTGGATTTCATTAGTCGGCTCATCCACGAAATCAAATCACCACGAATTAAAATGCAGAGATTAGGCATTTTTTTCAAAAATCAAAATTAACGAATTTATGTCCCCACGAAGTAGCCATTTTAGTATTAAAAAAACACGAAAATTGAGCCCAACGAAAATAAATGAATATACAGTAATCGTTGAAATATGCACTATGGGCTGGCGATCTAACCAGCGCTCCAGTGAAACCATCAGTACTGTCCTCTTTATTTAATACGACTCGGGCATTTCCGTAACAAAAGCCGAGGACTTCGGATTGATGGTCTATAAGTGCGGTGTGGGATACATATGACTTTTGATATAAAAACTGATAGACCTGTAATCAGGTATCGCTCACTTGATCTCTGGTATACCGTTACTGTATTCACTTGACTAATATTTATGTTAACTGAAAGAAAATTTCTGCTGATGAATTACATGTAATAAAATGATTGATCAAGGGTTTGAAATTACCTCCTGAATTGAGAGCTTCATGCATGAACTCAACAGCATCATGGAAATGTTTTGTCATCTTATAGGTCATTATGTCCGTTGCTGCCATGCCGTGGAATTTGATTCCTGATTCTTGAAAGTATTGTTCATCAGTATCTATCATATTAAACTTTTTACCACATGCACAGTTTACAACATGTGTTATACCATGTTTGGTGAGAGCCTCAGAATCTTTGGCAATCTTACTGAAAATACAGAAAATGATATATTCGACCACTACCTAGAAACGATTGCTTTAGAGTGTAAAGTACAACGACAATAGCACATTGTATAAATTTTACATACATGTAGTATTTTAGCACAATTAGAAAATACTTTTAAATTATTAATTTTGAAAGTCTGTCGAGTTTTAAATAAAATGGAAAGACGTGTATCTGATTTTATACATCAAACAAAAAATATAACTCGTTGAAGGTTTTTCAACTGTGCATTTATGTAATTTTTAGAAAACTAATGTGATTCTTTCGTAGTAAAAGTAACATTGATGAATAGTTTTGCATTTACATATTTCTGAATAAAGAAATACATAAAAAACTTACGAATCTCCTAGTACCACGGACGGATAAACCTCGTTGAAGTTATCACTCGGTGCCGCCATAACCATCATCCAAACATTTTGTTGGGCACCCCCGGGGACTTTTCCTTTCGGCGTTTTGTCTATAGTTTTCATAAGATAATCTTTTACTTCCATGTATGTTGTCAAAGGCTCCATGACGAGAAAAGATGAAATGTATAGATCTAAAGAATAAAGAAAAAAAACATCATTTTTGTAAATGGACAGATCTCGAGTACGTTGGTACAATATAAAGTTGCAAACCAAAGGGTCTCTTTATATAATATACAGTCTAATACGAGTTGAAAAGCGACCACCAACAAAGATTAAATATGTACATAAAAATTATACAATTATAAGCTAGTATATATATGTTACAAAATATCCGAGTCAAGCAAATTAATAATGAAAAATAACTAACATTCCATAGGTATTATTATATAATTCAATTGCCGACCGGTTTCGTCATTAGCTCATCAGTTAGTATAATATTATATATAATTATTATAGTTTTTGACAAAATAAGCTGAAATTTCTTCTTTTATAATGTCTTTGAAATTAAATGTTTTCGTCGAAATAACTTCTTGGTGGAATCAGGGACTTTAAAGTCCTGCTTGATGGAGTTTTACACTATAAACTTCCTTTACGTCTGTGACAACACGGTCAACAATGCGATCATCTCGGTACGACGGAATATTCGCATACTCATTCCTAACAGTGATACATTCATATAATTATTAACCTACCTTAATTTTGTTCAAGTTCCGGGATTCAAATCGATTAAAATCCGACAAATAAATGCCTGAAATAACACAACGTTTAAAATATATAACCTCGTCTTGCACCATCGATATTCAATTTAATAAATTCAGAAATTAGCAATAACAACATCAAAACAAAAAAAGTTATATTTAGATATTACACATGTATATATAAACACTGGTTAACGGGTAATCATTCAATGGGATTACCTTATATGGCAATTGACACACGTGATTCATAAAACGACTGGCTGATTGCGGGAAAATAGCATTATACTTCAAGATTAATTATCGGTAATTATTAGCATGGAAAGTCAATCCAAAGGAATTCTTGAGAGATAATTTTTAAATATATATACCGTATATATACGTATAATTATATACGTCCTTGGTAATATCAAGGACTTGTGTACATATATACGTCCTTGGTAATATCTTGGTAATATCTATTATAAAAATTCTCATAAATACAAATAATATTCTATAATTGTAACTGTAAGGGCGTGGATGTTGAAGACGTGGCCTTAAATTAATCAGTGCCGATATTAATTCAATAAATGATGAAATATAATGTATGCATATTGGATTGTTTACAGCGGGGAATATTTGAAGCTATATACTGCTTTATATATTAGTGAAAACAATGTTGAAACATCATTGATTTAAGAATTTGTTTAACTATGTTGAGAATTGTATTTTTTAAGACTGTAGATATGAAATATCAGAGACGTATAGTATACGTCTCTGGAAATATGTATAACATTAACAAAAACAATGAAACATTTCACTAGGTTGTATAACGTACCATTACCACAGTATGATATATATCCATTTGTAATAAGTTGTAATTAACAAAAA
This sequence comes from Lutraria lutraria, assembly GCA_964023205.1. Classification (NCBI taxonomy): domain Eukaryota; kingdom Metazoa; phylum Mollusca; class Bivalvia; order Venerida; family Mactridae; genus Lutraria; species Lutraria lutraria. Next base: position 4,425,790 of record OZ026839.1, on the reverse strand, counting down.
GAAAGAAAATCTGCCCTAACTTGATAATGACTCATACATTGTGATAAATGAGCTATTCTCGTTTATTCGTCTCCATATAAGGATCCGTAGTATGAAAGTACATGCATGTACATGTATTTCTTTTAGCTACGTACACTTACCGTATCAGCTGGTTCCAGCTGTCTGTCTGTGTTTGAATCATGATCACTCATATAAAAGTGAAACGAGTAAACCCCCTTGAAAGTTAATAGGCCCCTTCTGGACTCGGCCAAAAGTTAAGTTTTCTGTGAATTCCGGTTTCAAAGAATTTTTTGATAAATTCTAAAAATGAAAGGATTTGAGAAATGGTCTGATTTTCAGAGATTTCCGATTTTCTTGTAGCCCGTTTTTCAAGGATTTTATTGTATTACTTAGCTAAACCAGGGACTATATAACTGTACGTACGTATTGTATAGAGTCCCTGTCCGAACAGAGATAGGGGTATGACTATATAGTTGGTGAGAAGAGAATATACTTTATCATCCAAATAAAACTACTGAAGATGTTTTTATCGGACGCCTGTGCGCTGTTTTTGGACACAATGCTAAATTAGGTGTAATTATTAATTGCTTGTTGAATAACCCTACCTTTCCTAATATTTTTTATTACGCCAAACTGGAACGGTACATCTACTTTCTTACGTTTGTTACTTCGGGGTGGGTTTTATTTTTGTAGATTAAGACTTTCTGTGCATCCTTTCATGAATGATAAAAACAGGTTGAACTTAAAAATTTCATACCTCGTCACGCAAAGAAGAATTAAGTTTATATTTTTTCAGGTACGTTATAGAACAGAACAGAAATATTATATAGTATATTTTTTGTGATAAATCAGATTTAGAAGACTATAGTTTCATTTTATTTGTAAGTTATTTGTCCGAAATATCAGGATAGCATACCTGGAATTATTAATCATAACGTAAATATATTAAAGATAATTAATTAACCTTCCATATAAAAAAAACTTTTAAATTCTGACGATAAAACAGAGATACATATTGCATGCTTCGTTATATAACTTCTCTTTGATGTGTTGTTTAATAATATACTAAGTAATATCAGGGATGCTATGTAATATAGCATCCCTGGTAATATCTAATAGTTATAAATATGTCTGCACAATATTTAGCGTTAATTTAGAGATCTGGTTACTCGATCCTACCGCCTCTGTTTTCTTACTAATTATATGTTTCCTCCCATGTTGCATGTTAATATAGATATATTTGTATTATTGTATATGTAGATGATATGAAATGAGCCATATATGGCTCGATCAGGAAAAGACATGCATACTGACATAATATATATTTAACTTATCAAATTTGAGATATTACGGTAAGGTTTTGCGAAATATTCATGAAACTAAAGTTGTTAACTTTTATCAGGCTGATAGGTGACCGGAACACAGCTATATAACACAAATAGTTCCAGCTTTAATTAATCTGGTTCCCGTTGACTTGTGTGCACAACAACGGGAACCTCCAGTTTAAGCGTTAACCGATGTAAGACGCAGTACCGGTTTAGGCGTATTTTAGTTAACACCGAACGCGTACAGGTTTCTCCACTGTATCCGGATGTGATTCAAGAACAATATCATGGCGACCGAAGCACAAATATCTTTGGAAAACTTTCAATGCACAATTTGTCGCGATGTGTTCACTGATCCAGTCACAATTCCATGCGGAAACTCTCACGTGTGAGTTTTTTACTGTGTCTGTATCACGTGATTAAGATATTCTCTGTGTTTTTTATGAACGTAGTATTGATTATATTTTTAATTACCTACTTTCGATTTCGCATTCATCACGATCAGCTGATTGACAGCGTTTTGATTCTTGTGAAAAATATTGTTTTTGTTCATCATTTGATCTCTTTTATCCGTCCTTTCTGTAAAGAAATGATGTAATTCACCGGAAATGCGAAAAAAACGTTGATAGCCGAGGTCAGATCGATTAGTTATGGTTCAGTCAAGCAGATAGAGATAAATAAACAAATGAATTTATAAACACAGTATATAGGCCTGTGTTATTGATACTGATTTGTTTCCGTAACGGACATAACACTTCATGTTATTTTTGTTAAACTACAGCTTTTTTGTTTTTTTATTAAAACCTTATCTCAACATGAGTTTAGATTTTGTCAACATATTGTTAGACATATAAAATTTTGCAACTGTGAGTCGGACAGAGCTATGGTCATGTAGCGGTGTGGTATAATTGTATTATAAATTGGCTAGGATATCCACCAGCCCGATCAGCTAAGTTGGTAGAGCATCTGACTTGCAAGCAGGAGGTTGCGGGTTTGAGCCCCGCATCGGGTACATTATTTTCCTCCTCCTATTACAGTCATATCATCATATCTTATTTTGACTTTGAATTCTCAAAATTCCTAGGTCGGTCATAATATTAATTACCAACTCTTCCTCTAATTTTCTAAGTTTAATTTCATCGACTCACTGATTCATTGAATGAATCATTCGGGGACATATCAAGTATAGTGATTGCCTAGTCCACTGCTGTCCATAGTACTATATTCTTTGTCATTGCAGATCATGCCGAGAATGTGTGACTGGACTTGTTACAGTGAAAGACTCAAAATGTCCGGTCTGTAGAACCAAGTTAAGATCAAATTCTGTTCGTTCTGCTACAAGTGTAGTTTCCCAAATGCAGTCTGTCAAAGTAGCGTGTTATGGATGCAACAATGAGGTACAGTCTGAAGGGACCTAAATCTTTCATTAATTCTGATTTAGTTTTCAGATGTCTCGAATACTCTTTAATTTGTAAATTATGATAGAAAGTAAACTGTAATGATATTAAGTTATGTGAATATTGAATCATAGAAGTTTATTTACTACAACATATTAATCATTTGCTTAGGCCTTCATAGGTAAAATTTACACAAATATCTGTAGTGTGCTCAGTAGAAATATGCAATGATTAAGGTCTGTCTGATTTAGCTGTGTCGCATGTTTTTATTTATAGAATGTAAATACTGTTATGTCCAGTTTTATACACTATAACTACTATAAGTATATAATACAATGTTAACGATATTTATAAGTCTCATACAGTGACACAGTCATATTTTTTGTTACCACAAATTTGTTTAACCAATTCTTGTCAGTTATCCTACATTTATTATAAATATACTATCCTCTTATTCACAGTTTATACTTGCTTCCTCCCTTTTATTTAAATGTGCAAGTTTATTTTAGTGAAAGTTTTCTAAGTTTTCATGAAAAAATGTTTTACTTTCATGAAAATATTTTATCATCCACATAATAAGTGGGTTAGTGTTCCATTTAATGTCGGAAATTCTTATCATGAAAAGTTATTAAATTTTCGTGAAAATGTCTTTGTTTTTTATGAAAATAATCTGACTATCTTACGTAGAAATATGCCACCATACTCAGCAATTTCTTTGCATTGTCATAAGATGAATGTTACGAAATTTGACTCAGTGTAAATTGATGAAAGAATTGAAAAAAAATTTTTTGTAGATATTGGTGACAGACATGAACCAGCACCTTGCAACCTGTGATAGAATTGATAAAAGTATAAGTTACTTCAAGCCTGTGAAAGAAACAACGCAAAAAGTTTCCAAGTACGACAAACTTCAACACTTAGTTAAATGATACATTATTTCTGCTTAGAACTATTATTCTTGTTTTTATCAACATTCATGTTAAGTATAAATGTTCTTCGATTCCAATTATTCCATCATTCAAAGATATTTTGTTTAAGTTACGCTACCATCTCACCAAAAACAGCCATACCCAACAGTTTATTTGGTCTTTTAATTGGATAAAAAAAATGTTTTTCAATATATAAATAGCATTTTGACAGATATTTTGGGTTCAGTGTAAAAAAGAAAATGTAGAAAAAAAATTCCTACCTACCTACCCACAGAATATTTTCTGGGTTAATTTGGGTTACCCCACACAAACATTTTTTTTTAAGGATTGCCTTAAACAAAATGTTAAAAGATGTTTGCACTAGAGTTTAATATTTACTGTAAAATTTCCAGTTATGTGACACGTACCTCCCGCAGACTAAGGGTAGGTAGGTAGCAAAACACTTCTTTTTCAAAGTTTTCTAAGCTTTCCTTATGTACTTTCAAGGCAAGATATTTCGTTACACCACCATTGGTTGGGAATTTTTTAGTTTTGCTATTAGAAACTTGAAACTTTTGGGTCGACCCCCAAAAACAGGGATGGTTTGGTAACCAGCAGCGCGATTTCTTTCATTCCCCATCACTGCCTTTGATTTTTATTGTTTCAGGAACTTACCTAATAGATCTACATTCCGTTGTCCATACTGTAAATTATCCAACCTTGATACAAATGCTTTGAGGGATCATTGTAATGACCACCACAGAACTAATACTGCTCATGTTGTAAGTTTCCTTGTTTTATGCATCCTGGGTTCAATATTTTCTATAAAGTTACTGTAACTGATTTATTTTTGCGCTTTTGCTGGTAGAATAATTACAATTTCACATAGCTGAAAATGAATTTTATTTCAATTTTTATAAAAAAAATAAATAATTATTTTGATTATCCTGAAGAAGCCAATGCGGCGAAACGTAGATATAATAAATTAATCGTTTTCATGTTTCGTGTTTGGTGATTTTTCATCTTTATTTATTTCATTTTTTATACATTTATCTACAGAATGTGTAATTATTTATACATTTACAGACTAAACTCAGTGCTTACATTTCACCCTTAAAATGGCGTTTTTATTCTTGTAATTAGTAAATTAATGATTCTGTACTTGAGGACTTTTATCAAATGGTCAAAATTGCTATTACAAATTAATACAATACAGTAAGAAATTTCACTGATCCTTTAAATTGCAATCAGTCACGAGTCATATTTGATGTCTAATTAAAACGCTATTGAAACTTAACATATCTGTTTCAAAATTCTTTAAAGACTTTCAGCTAAAAGTTTGCATTTCTCTGAAAAGGGTTATTTTGCAATAAAAGTTTTTTTCAATAAGTATGGCTTCTAAGAAGTAAAAGTAAAAAATGTGACCTATGCCTTATGCAAATTTCAATTCTTCATAACTTTTTTACCTTTTAAGATTTTTCAAACTTTGAATTGTTACATACTTTGTAGACATAGCACTTTTGAATATGAATACCGGTAATGAACTGTGGTAAAATCAAATATTAGTTGGTGATGCTTACAATTCTCGTCTTGATTCTACATTACAGGTATGTCCGATCTGTGCATCAATGCCGTGGGGAAACAAAAACCAGACAAGTTCCGATTTTATGCAACATTTAAATATAAGACATAAGTTTGAGTATGACACCTTTGTGGTGAGTATATATGGGAATAATACATCAAACATCTAATTTTGATTGGATGAAATGTGGTCACATGACCTATGACGTGAGATATTCATTCACAGCTGGGTCTGTTTAGATTGGACGGAATCTGGTCACAAGACTGTTGAAATGCAAACCATGGCTCATAACACAAAATTGTTCATAATTTATCTGCAATCATATTCCACTTTTGTTCTTATTTCTCAATGAAGATTATATTATTATTAGTCTTATTTCAAAGTCAGTTCTAAAGAAGTGAAAGTCTTATTTCATTATGAAATTTATTTCGATATTGATTTTATTTCAGGATTACAGACAAGATGATGAAGCCATGTTGGAAGCGGCAATAAAGGCATCTCTAGAGAATGCTTGATTTAGACTCTTCTTATCTATGACGGAATATATTCTTGGTCCGGGCACATGTACCCCACCCGCTAGTTTGAACCTCTGTATTAAAACACCACCCCTCTGCTTAGTCATTTTGTCTCATATATGATGATAGAATTTAAATGCATCATGATTTTTTCAAAACATTTATGTGTCAGTATGTTTTTTCCGTAACTATAGCAAAAGGTAGATGTAAAATTTCTGGAATTTCTTAGAATTGAAATTAAAGTAACAGAGATTTTTTTTTACTTCAAACAAATTAAGCATTCTGTTTACATACGTCCTTTGTGAATATATAATGAATTTATGAATCTACGACTGTGCACTTGTAAAACTGCAGCTGGTGTAATTGTATAAAAACAAATATTTATTTGATGTAAGGTTGGACAAGGACTTATATACATACATGGATTCGCAACTGCTAAAAATAGCTCAAACGATATCGTTCGGCGATCCCACAATACATTGCTATATACTCGGCAATGTCCGACAGCTGTAATTGGGTGTTTACGAATTTGATTATACTAAAAAACTCTTGCAATTAGGCACGGGAAATTGGTAAAGGATGCAACAAATTCCTTAAAGATATTGAGATACATTTATAATCCACAAAGTCTAAGTATAAGCATTGAAAAAGGCATCAGTCAAACATCTTAAATTCCAATATGGCGGACATCTATTATAACCCTTTCGTCTCCGAGATTTTCGTATTTTCGCTTTTGTAAACAATAGCTTGTATTCCCGTTGATTCACGTCTTATTATCGCGGGATTTGATTACTTTAAACTGTTAATACGGAAGTTGCGAATCCATGTATGTATATAAGTCCTTGGGTTGGATAAGGATAAATAACATATTTCAAAATCCACTTTTTTACATCCATATTAGATATGCAGTTGATAATAGGTGAACAAAGGGCAAATATTATCTTACTAGGTTATTTTCAAAATGGCAAAAATGAAAATGGCATTCTCAAAAAACAAAACATTTCTAGCTATTGAATTAATCAGAAGTATATATCACTGTTTGTGAAGTGACATAGATATTTTACTGTAACTGAGGTGAATAATGCGATAAAAAACATTGAATTGTTGTATGCTTGGATACTGACAGTGTATGATAGGTCAACTTTCCATAGCCGTCATACGCTCTGCACGCATGAATTTTGATGCGGACCAAAGTACAAGGTTTTTCTACATCCGCCATGCAATTGTTTAAACTGTTACAGTGCAAGTTTATGTAAGTTCAGTTTTCTGGAGTACTTTCAGTACTTTGATTTTAGAAGAATTATATATCCAATGCCTACAGAATTCGATTAGATATGGGTAAAATGTGATACCATGTGGTGTTAATTAGGGGTGTTTGGTAATTATTTACTAATATTTAGTTACTTCCTGATCAGACTAGTGACAAATCATTATAATGGTTGTGATTTGTTTTAAAATATGCATACCCTATTTATTTTTATCCTAGAATTATTGGATATCCATGTCTTCTTGTTGAAAGATTGAAAGTATGTAAATAAGACTTGGAAAGGTGTTTGTTTTACGGTAGTTAACATTTTTATGTAAAATCGTAGTATGTTTGTACGCACTTCTTTTTCTGTTATACTAGTATAAGATAACATAAAGGCCACATTTTAACAGACCAGCCTTTAGTAAACATTTATTGTTATACAGTCAAACATGTGTTTGTGGCCATCTCTAAATAAAGGCCACCCTGAGAAAAAGGCCATCTTTTAAAAACTGTCATTTTTATTATGAACAAAAATAAACTCCAAATAAAGGCCTCCTGTCAGTAAAGGCCACATTTTATCCTTCCCAATGCTGGCCTTTGTTCACATGTATGGCTGTACCTGTGTTCAACAAAATGGACCTACAAATAAAAGTCACTGGTGTTTTATGGACACATATTTTTCTTCATCTTTGGCATATCTTCACATGTGCTGACTCGGAAAATCCTAAGCTAGCTAACTGTATTTCGATATTTTTACACAAAGCCCTGTACTGTTCATAATTTTGAAAAAACTTTACTTGTTGACAAACTATATGGGTGCTCACAATGAGGACGGAAGTTCCTGACATCATTTTTGCTGAAGGATAAGTTACCCTCGATATGAGTTATACGGGCGTGGACAGTGATTAATGATTGCATTGGATGTTTTGATTTTTTTGTCAGAAATGTTTTTGTGTTTAACTCACATTATAATGTATAGCTACTATTTAGATTCACAATAATCTTGCTAATAGTAGTAATAGTTGTCTGTAAAGTGTAACTACATTTTATTGAACTTATTTATTGAAACAAAGTCATTTTGCCATCACTATACGGCACTTGCTTGTATATTCATCATTTTGTGTTTGTTCTACATTAGAAGATGGCTCCAATTTTCAATTATTTTCTCGTTTCTAATCTTTGAAGATGGTTGTTTATAGGAGAACAATTTTTTATGCGGTATTGATTGATTAAGGGCATATTTTTTTGGTCTATAAACTATAATCTTGTCCATAAAATCAGAATGCTCCCACATAATATAATCATCAAATTTCATATGTTGGTTCCTCATGACAACTTCTGCAGGACCTGTACATTTTCAGATCGAAGTTCACCTGGAGGGGGAGGGGCATTGTGTTTGTTCAAAATGAGTTAAAAAGATGACATGTTAAAGAATGCTAAGAGGACTATATTCATTAGAGTTCATTTAGGAAATTCACAATAAAGTAGCTGTGTTCGCTTTGTTATGCTCTGCTTCCTTTAATTACTGAATCCTGAAGAATTTGTCTAAATGAACACTTCTTTACTTAGTATCTGTTTTATCTCTGTAATCACTGGATTTTATAGTCTAGAATTTTCTGTTATTTGATAGTTCTTATGTTAAGTTGAATGAATAAGATAATATTGTATTTATTTGCAAAAACACTAAAGTTATCATGTATTAATGTTGAGGCAGCTGTGCAGATAGCTTACAGAAGGTTGGTGGTTCTAGCCAGGTCCATGTCTGAGTTCTACCCTCTCCATTAAAGCTGAAAATGAAATAAAATTGCCTAGTAACACTGACTGTTGATGCAATGTTAAATTAGAGACAAATGAAAAAAAAAACATGTACAATGTAGATGTCAGCAAAAACAGGCATGCCTCTAAATCTCCAGAAAATTACTGTAAACAAGTTTTCATTTACAGTACTTTATTTTTGTGTTCATCTCTGGTCAAAAACTAGGTCACTGGGTCGAATCACAGGAAAACCCTGATATCACTGTAGAGACAACATTTTTATACCCTCGTAAAAAAGTTTGAGAGGGGGTATTTTGGAGCCACTCTGTCGGTCGGTTGTTGGTCGGTCCGTCAGTTCATCTGCATAAAAGTTTGTGCAGCGAACTACTTCCACATTTTTAAGCAATTTCAATGAAACTTGAAATATGTTATCACCATCAAGTGTAAATGTGCAAGACACAATTTTCATGCCCAGAAATTCACTAATTGCAGAGTTATGTCCCCTTGAACTTAGCTGTATAGTGTACTATTGCATTATTGACTGTCAAAGCGGCAGCAGGGGTATTAGTCACTTCTGTGACAGCTCTAGTTTATCAAGTCTTGATGACAGTTGCTAAGAATGTCTGGATTGATAATTTCTAAGTTAGTGTCCTAGTTAAACATTGACATGAGAAAAGTTTCACTGATATGAAAAAAGCTGCAGTCTTCACTCAGGTGAGTTAAGGGTCATATTAGCCCTCTTGTTTATCAAGTAATTATATGTAAACATGATTCTTCTTGCCTAATGTGACTTTTATGTATATTTATTAGTTTGATTTTCTTCCGCTTTATATCTGAAATTTAGTTCTTTTATTTGTATACCCTTTTCGAAAAAGTGATAGTTTATTGCTTTGCCCATGTCTGTTGTTACCTTGTCTTATCATTAATTAGAGAACATTACAGCTGTTAAGATTCTCAGACAAGGTTTAGAGTTTGGTCGATCATCACATGTGGATGACCCCTATTATTTATTCCTGTGAAAAAAGACCATTCTTTGGATATTTTAGAACAGATTTACCCCCAGAATATAGGCCATCAGTTAATGATGGCCATGTTTTTATTTCCAACGATAGTCTTTGTTAACAGGTTGGACTGTATAACCATTGTGTATTGATTTTGTTAGCTAATTTCTGTTTGGTTATAAACAAAATGTAGTAGGTTTTGTTTTGTTTTAGATGTTTTTGTTTTTTAAAATTGGTGATAATAATGAAGAAATAAATTGATCTTATTTGTTACTGAATATTTTCTTACATGTAGTGACCAATATGTACATCATGGTGAGCACCAAGTTACACACTCACAGCGAGGTCTGTTTGTGTCAGTAGAACTAATAACCCAAAATATAAGTCTGATGAACTAACTATGTACAGACAGAATACTTTATTACAATATTTACCTGGTGAACTCACTATGTACAGGCAGAACACTATATTACAATATTTACCTGGTGAACTAACTATGTACAGACAGAATACTTTATTGCAATATTTACCTGGTGAACTCACTATGTACAGACAGAACACTATATTACAATATTTACCTGGTGAACTAACTATGTACAGACAGAATACTTTATTACAATATTTACCTGGTGAGCTCACTATGTACAGACAGAAACCTATATTACAATATTTACCTGGTGAACTAACTATGTACAGACAGAACACTATATTACAATATTTACCTGGTGAACTCACTATGTACAGACAGAATACTTTATTACAATATTTACCTGGTGAACTCTCCATGTTCAACTGAACACTATATTACAATATTTACCTGGTGTACTCACTATGTACAGACAGAACACTATATTACAATATTTACCTGGTGTACTCTCTATGTTCAACAGAACACTATATTACAATATTTACCTGGTGTACTCACTATGTACAGACAGAACACTATATTACAATATTTACCTGGTGTACTCACTATGTACAGACAGAACACTATATTACAATATTTACCTGGTGTACTCACTATGTACAGAAAGAACACTATATTACAATATTTACCTGGTGAACTCACTATGTACAGACAGAACACTATATTACAATATTTACCTGGTGTACTCTCTATGTTCAACAGAACACTATATTACAATATTTACCTGGTGAACTCACTATGTACAGACAGAACACTATATTACAATATTTACCTGGTGAACTCTCTATGTTCAACAGAACACTATATTACAATATATACCTGGTGAACTCACTATGTACAACAGAACACTATATTACAATATTTACCTGGTGAACTCTCTATGTTCAACAGAACACTATATTACAATATATACCTGGTGAACTCTCTATGTACAACAGAACACTATATTATGCCTAGGTCACATAGCCCGGCCGATGAGGTTCCGATGAGCCAGCTGTGCGATTTTCACCGAACTCGGCCGAACACCGGCCGAACATCCGTGGAGTTTGTTGCTTAAAACCGCATTGGTGACAGTTCGGTGAAATTTTAACTTTGGAGCTAAATTTCAACGGGCTCTCAACGAGCTCCCTCATCGCAGCCCCATCGTAACCACATCGGAAAACACGTCGGCCGGTGTACGGCCGAGTATCGGCCGGTGTCCCGTGCATCTGAGACAACCAGAGGACGAGTTTTTTTAACGGACACCGGCCGAGCTCCGACCGAGCTACGGCCGATGTGGGACAGACCCTTTGAAAGTATAGTACCGGTGGCTGACCGATGCTCGGCCGGAATTCGGCCGTAACCCGGCCGGAAATATCTGCTAGTATATATACTGTTCGCTACTGTCTGTATACAGCATTATCCATTCGGTCTTGACACACGTAAGTAACAGGATGCCGAGATTAGAGAAGAATTGCGGCAAAAAAAGGCCCGCTAGCAGCAATGGAAGGGGGCAAAAGAAACAAGCAATGCAGACGAGAAAATCTCCCCGAAAGAGGACAAATGAGGAAGAAGGTGGTGCCAGTGGTACCGAGGGGGAGATATCCGATGCTGAGTCCATGGCGTCCCGGGTGTCCCAGGCGTCAACTTCGCAGTCCAAGCCCACGTCCTCGTCCAGGCCCACGTCCTCGTCCAAGTCCTCGTCGGCGTCGCGGCGAGCCGTTGGTGTGCCGATAGAGGAGATCACCCAAGACCAGATGCAAAAGATAGCAGATTTCTACGAGGGACACCCTATGTACTACGATGTTGGGCATGAGAATTACAAAAACACGAAGTTGAAGGAATGGACTCTGGACAAGTTTAGCGAACAGATTGAGCTTTCTGGTGAGACCTTGTCAGCTTTTGAAATGTTTGAAGTTATTTTTAAATTTGTCAAATTTTGAATTTACGATGTTTTACTTTAGAAAACATTGTTAAATGTCTTAATGAATTGTGCCCTGCCGGTAGGGGCTTAGAATTATCCGGCTGCCGCTGTCAGTAATGGCAGTCACGTCTTCCACGGATGGTCGTGGATTTTTCTACGACCAGCCACCTTCCGCTGAATATGAAGGGAAGCTGTCAGTTGCTTGTGGAAGAAATGTGCTCCTAGTACTGGTGTGCCGCTCATGGGGTTGGTTGAGCGGCCCGCCCAGGAACGGAGTGTAAAACTGACCGTCTCTATATGACTGAAATAATGTTCGTGGGACGTAAAACCCAATCAAACAAACAAACAAACAAACAAACAAACCTAATGAATTTGTATGTGTGTTGCAGTCCAAGCCATACAGAGGCATTTCACAAGTTGCCGTACCGAACACTTCAAGCTCAAGAACAGGCCCAAAATTAGCAAGAGTGGATCCGCGGCGGCCCCTCTTACGTCACTCCAGAAGTTCAAACTGAAGGCATACGAGTTTCTGGACGCTCATCACGTACCACGGACGCTGAAATCGACCTGTGGGAGGGTAAGCATCTGCCAGTAGATTTTCTAAGTTATCAAAGAGTTGTCTTATTGTTTTTCTTTGCCAGTGAGTTGCTCACCCTTCTTTCTACTTGCCGCGATTTTACTATTGATGGTTTGAATGCTTCAGCTGGCTGGTGAGGACGAGAATTCGGCGTCGGATTTGGAGTATGCTGCAGCGTCTGAGTCTGAGCCGGCCACGTCGCAGGGAGTAGGAGCTGCCCGCAAGAAGGACAAGGCTGCATCCGTCAGCGACATGTCCAGGACGCTGATCGCGTGTCTCAAGTCAAGTAGCAAGGCCACTCAGGACGCAGCGGAAAAGGTAAATAGAACTAAATACTCGACAAAATGCAAAATAAACCATTTTCTGCTATTTCAATCCCATACAAAATGCAAGTTTTGTGTATTGAAGTGTAGATGTGTGAGTTGGCGGTTCCTAAAACACAAGCGGTTTTAAGCCACTGCCCGTACAAAGGAGGTCCCCTATTTAAAATCTTATTTTCTTTGTAATGTACTGGTCAAATGTAAGTTTTATTTATGAGGGGTTAAGTTTCGACTGAGTTTTTAGTTTTCTGCGTATTTGTGGTTTCTGGGTACATTCTTGAAAAGCTGTATTTATAATTGTTATGTTTACAGGTGCGTATAGCCCAGACAGCAGTTGCAGATCCGTTCCAGGCCGAGCGTGACGCCTGGGCTGAGTGGATGACAAGCGCGAACAACCAGGTGCCAGCACCTCGGTACAGAGAGTTTCAGCAGGAGACTTTCACCACCTTCATGAAATACGTCCCGCTCATGCCGGGGACTCAGCAGCACCCCCAACAGCATCCTCCAACACCCCCATCGCAGTTCGTACAGCCACCCATCCCGATGGTAGATCCTCATCACCACCAGCCGATGTATCTTCAGTCCGTATCCCAGAAACCACAGTCGCAACCGTTTATCCCCTTTGCTACGGCTCCATTGCGGCAGCAGCAGCCGCCAGATCAGCAGTATGAACAGTGGCAGGTATGTGTTTTTTTCATTGTGATATTAAACAGTATATATAATAATAATAATTAATTTCCAATATTCAGATCTAATGCATGTCATAACCTTAATTAAATTATGGTGATATGATCTCCTGGAAGCAAAACATGCAACAGAAGAGAGAAAATTGCAGTCTCGGTTATATTAAGACTGTTCATTGACAGCAATGAAATGTACTACACTGTCAACGCCCCCAAGCACCGGCCTCAGCGTTATTCAAACTTCAAATACACCGAATAACATTTAATGATCCCGAAAGACCAGAAACTATATCAGTATAACTGTACTGAGGACGAAGTACGGGCGACCTTTTACGACCCGCCATACAAACACTTAAGTTTTCTTGCAAAACGGTCAATTGTTATGCCTCTGCTATGTTTCAGTCTACCAGGGCAGTCTCTGCACCACCTGCTAATTCTGCGACCTATGACCTCTCAGCCTTGCTGGCCTTGCAGTCTCCATTGGCAGCCAGCCAAGGATCCAACATCGCTGAAGCTGCGTGGCAGCTTTCATCATCCGGCAACATGCAGTCACATGCACAGAGGCCAAAAGATAACAGTCTTTCACAAGTGCTAGGTGCGACCAGCAGAGTGCTGGCTAGCACTGAACGTGATAACACAATCGGTGGTGACGACGACAACTCAGATCAGGAGCAGGAGCAGGAGTAGAGACAGGGCATGGAATTATGCACAATCTGACAGAGACACACCTCAGCCAAGTTGCCCAAAGTTGTAGTGTATGTACTGACAGTGTGTTTTGTACAATACAGTAACAATGTGCCTCGTACAATCACAGTAACAGTTTGCCTCGTACAATCATAGTAACAGTGTGCCTCGTATAATTACAGTTACAGTGTGCCTCGTATAATTACAGTTATCAAAATTAATCACGATGAACATTATGTTGTTTTATTATTTACCCACAAATGATTATTTTCGTACTGGTGTACATTAATTTTTATATTTGGCCGACGTCATACCAAAAGGGACTTTCATACTAGTGTTTATCCTGATCAATGGCTACAACGTTAATCTTTAAATAAGTATACTTTCATTGCATAGATTGGTCGATAATTGTCTATTTTTGCTCTGACGAGTGTCAAAATGTGTAAAGCCTGTCCAGACACCGCATCAGAGAAACGTGACTGGGCCCATTTCACTAAACTTCGTAAGTCTTAAGAATTCGTAAGTCGAAACTTTAAAATGTTTGTAATTTCTGATATCTTAAGTTAATCATGCCATGTGACATCTCTTTGGAATCGTCCTTGAAAAGAGATGTCACATGGCAGGAGTAGACGAAGTTATAAAAACTTTAAATAATTCTAAATTTTTGACTTACGAATTCTTAAGACTTACGAAGTTTAGTGAAACGGGCCACTGTACTTTTGACTGATTGGTTGATTTATTGTTTGAAGTTAAGCTCAGGTGTACCAAACTGTTTTGTTCAATCAAATACTGGGTAGAACCATTGATCTTGCGCAAGTCATCCAAATGTGTTGTTCCATGAGAAAGGCATGTATTCCAAGTTTCAAGTTTCTTTGACCAGTAATTCAAAAGTTATAGCCAATATTAAAGTTTGGTGATAAACAGACAACCAGACAGATCAAAAACAAAATGCCCCTCCTGATCTACAAGCGGTGGCATAAAATATAAAGACAATGTTTTAAGAATACACAATAACAGTTTTAATTTTGCAAACAACATACTGAATAATGGACTGTAATATACGACAATGTACTAAGTCCTGAGAACTGTCTATGGTTGCATCCAGTACATGCATATTGTTACACAGAATACAGACGTTACTGTTGGTTTATTGCCACATCTTGCCATGGCACACTCCCGGCAGGACTGCAAAAGTAATTCTTGAGGTATGCGCGCAGTTCTTTGCCTGGTCCGGTCAATCTTGGTCCGTTCCCTGCTGCTTGCACATCTTCCAGCACGGCTTGGTCTCGCCATGCACCCGCGATGAACTGGCCCTGCTCATCTTCCCGGTCGAGATCGGCATTCTGGATGTTGGGGTAACGAGTCCTCATGACGTTGTGTAGGGTCATACAGGCCATGACGGTCTTAGTAACTGTCGACGGTCTCATTCCCAGGGTTGTTAGGAGACATCTGAAGCGATTGGCCAGTATACCAAAAGCATTTTCAACCACACGGCGTGCCCTGGAACACCGGTAATTGAAGATCCGCTCGTCCCGTGCCAGGTGACGATGAGGATAGGGCTTTAACATGTATCGCCGAAGGGGGAAGGCGTCGTCTCCGACCATGTAGTAAGGTGTGTCCCGGTCGTCATTAGGCAGGGGATCCGGGTGGGGGAGTCCGATCGTTGCCTCACGAAGACCTGGCTCTAGCCGCGACCGGTTAAAGATGCCGGCATCGGAATACGACCCTGGTGATCCCACATCCACCCAGATGAACTTGTATTTCGAGTCTACCACCGCAAGCATGACGATAGAAAAGAACCCTTTATAGTTGTAGTAGAGTGAGCCACTCTTGGGGGGCTTCTTGATTGCGACGTGCTTCCCATCGATCGCGCCACAACAGTGGGGGAAGTTCCACCTGTCTCCGAATCCCTCGGCCACCAGGCGCCATTCATCTTCTGTCTGGGGAGTGGCCCACATCTCATCCTCGTATACGTCGTAGATGGCCTGACACACCACGGGGATGAAAAGGGCGATGGTGTTATGTGGGACACGAAACGCAAACGCAAGATCGTGGTACCTGCTTCCGGTCGCCAAAAACCTCAAGGTGATTGCCAGCTTCAGCCCAGGGTCCAAGGGGGTTCGATGCCTGCAAAGGAAGAGGATGAAATATGATTAAACCGTAGCAAGAATATAATGTTTGGAGGGAATTTCGTTTGCAAAATACGGATTAACTTGCCGGGCCCGGTGGTGCAGTGGTAGAACACTTGCCTAGCAATCCAGGGGTCTCGAGTTCGAATCCCAGTCCCGGCAACCAAACTTCCACGGTTGATTGGTAATGAAATTATTTCTACGGCCATTCTCCCTCTACCGCTGCATATGTAGAGAGGTTGTCAGTTGCCTGTGGAATAAAGGTGTGCATTAGTACTGGTGTACCGCTCATAGGGATGGTTGAGCGGCCCGCCCAGGAACAGTGTGTAGTAGGTCAACTGACCGTCTCTGAAATGACTGAAATACTGTTGGTGAGACGTGAAGCAACAAACAAACAAACAAACAACAAACAAACAAACGGATTAACTTACCTTGTACTCTTGGTAATGCGGGGGCCAACTCGGTTAAGCAATTCATAGAACATCTGTGGCTCCATGCGGAGGAAGGCTTTGAAATCGGCAACGTGCTCGGCCTCGAGTTCCCTCATGATAGTCTCGTACTGGCCGAAAATGGGTCTGCGTAGAATCCACTCTCGCACCCACCAGCGTCTTTCTCTTCTGCCGGCCCTCTGTCGCTCCATCTCGGTGGCTTCTAATATTGCCGCCAGGACCAGGTTGTACTGGAACCTTGCTTGAGCCAGTTCCTGTTCGAGCAGTGCCATTCGAAGCCTCCTAGGTGCAGCCATATTGATGAACTGACAATGTCAGTCAGTAGGGAGAACGGAAAAGCGCGGCACCCAAGTCCGTGTTACATCGGACGAGCATCGGCCGGTCATTGTGAAAAGCCCATTAACAACCCGGCCGGCGATCGCACGGTGTCCTGTTACCTGCTCGAGTACCGGCCGTATTCCTTCCGATGTCCGGCCGACCTCCGGCCGGTAGTTGCTGCCACATCGGCAGAAAAGAAAATCCCATTTTGAGACAGATTCCGTACGATCACCGGCCGGTGTTCGGTCGGTCGCCTGAAGATGTCCGGACGGAGTCCGTTCACGTCACCGAGCTCTGCTTCCGATGAGGAGAGCTCGGTGGCACCAAAAAAATCCACCGAGCTCTACCGAGCCCGGACATCGGCCGGGCTATGTGACTTAGCCATTTAAGTTCTGCTTCATACATTCTATTGTTCTTATTGATTCTAAAGACATGTGGGGAAATGTTCAAGTCGAACTTTTCAAACGTAACTTGCTGATACTGGACAACCTTTAGAAAGAGATCATTTACTAAGATAATAAAATGGACACTAAGCACATAAGATCTCTTTATAACAAACAAAATGTATAGCATAACTAACTAATAAAATAACCTTTTACACAATAGTATAGTTATATGATAACATAGTAATACAATAACATAGTTACATTTATATAATAACATAGTAATATGATACAATAGTAACACAGTTACATAATATCATTGTTATACAATGTATAAATTGACATAGTATATGACAACATTGTTATATAATAATATGATAAAATAGTTTTATAATAACATGGTTATATAATAACCTACTAATATTACAAGACGTATACATAATAACATAGTTATATAATAACATAGTTATATAATAACATAGTTATATAATAACATAGTAATATAATAACGTGGTTGTATAATACCGTAGTAATAACATAATATACTTAGTAGTTGCATAATAACATGGTTATATAATAACATAGTTATATAATAACAGTAATATAATAACGTGGTTGTATAATACCGTAGTAATAACATAATATACTTAGTAGTTGCATAATAACATGGTTATATAATAATACAGTAACGCAATAACATTTATATAATAACATAGTAATATAATATATAACAGGCCCGAAGGAAACAATTTCAGATTGGGAAACTGTCCATCCAGAAATCTTTCCTGACGGACGTTTCTACAGGTCTGGACAAGTCCGGTATAGAGAGGTTTCATTGTGCCTATCTTCATTTTGAAGTGTCATTGCATATCATCGATACGTAGAATATCGGTGCAGTTATCTAAAAACTGATTAAAACTGCACACGGTCGACCTTGACCTAATTGTTTTCAGCTTATTTTTTCTTAAACATTGCTCCGATAGAAATTTCTGAAACATTATCCGTTTTCTGGTAATCAAAGGTAAGCTGATTTTCTCTTATTGACTGTTATATACACCTGGAAATAAGTTAAGCACACCCCGGAAATTTAAAATTGGTTGTGATTGAAAGCACTGTCATGAGATGACGACTTAATTGAGCTAAGAAATAGTAATTTGATAAGTAGCGATAGCAATTTAGTAATCATAAACCAGTAAATTTTTGAGTTTAGTTTATTCTTATCCAAATTATTGAAGCATAAGCAAATGTGTTGTTTTTTACCAAAAATGTAGGTGTTTATAAGTATGGTGTTGGAGCGTTTACAAAACATTTACTGGTGGATATTTTTGGTAAATGTTGACGATTACTTAACCTTAAATGACATTATGTAGCCAAATTTTTAATAACGTGTGTAACCGCCACGTGCCCGGATGACAGCCTCAACCCTTCTCCTCATACTACCAGTAAGGCGTCTAATGCGATTTTGAGATAAATTTTGCCATTCTTGGTGCAGAGCTTGTTCCAGTTGTTGCAGGTTGACTATAGGTGGGTCCAAATTCTGTATTTTCCGGCCCAGGATCTCCCACACGTGTTCCAGTGGGTTTAAATCAGGACTCATGGCAGGCCAGGGAATGGTGGTGATGGCATTCCGTTGCAAAAACTGTGTTACAGCATGGGCTCGGTGCGGTCTGGCATTATCGTCCATGTAAACAGGTCGGGAAGCCAATGGATGATTATCAAAATGGTCCACGACGACTGGATGTAGGATGTCTCGTACATAAGTATCACCTGTCAGATTTCCTTGGACAGTTACAATGTCCAACTTACAGTCATGGGACAAGCAACCCCATATCATAACTGATCCACCACCAAAGGGAACCGTAGGAAGAATGTTTCTTGGTGTGTAGGCTGTATTTCGTTGCCTCCACACTCGAATGCGCCCGTCTATGACGTGCAGAAGGAACCTGCTTTCATCTGACCAATGGATCTTTCTCCATGATCTCAGGTTCAAACCACGCCTTGCCAAGCACCATGTCAGACGGTTCCTGCGATGAACAGGTGTCAACAAGGGACGTTTTATTACCCTTCTCGACTTTAAACCTGCAGATCTGAGCCGATTGCGCAGAGTACGTGACGACAAATGCCTGTGCGGCAACCAGTTTCGCTTTAGATAGGTGCTT
Organism: Lutraria lutraria; assembly: GCA_964023205.1. Classification (NCBI taxonomy): domain Eukaryota; kingdom Metazoa; phylum Mollusca; class Bivalvia; order Venerida; family Mactridae; genus Lutraria; species Lutraria lutraria. The sequence goes on along the minus strand of OZ026839.1, from coordinate 4,406,026 downwards.
GTTGCAAACGAAAAACGTCTAACGAGACGTGAAAGATTTCGGTCCTCGCGTGCCGTTGTAACATATGGCCGTCCAGATCTTGGACGGTCCCTTACGTCATGCGTCTGCCAATACTTCTGAGCTAGTCTGCTAATGACAGAGTGATTATAGCCAAGCTGACGACCAACATCACTGTAGGACATGCCAGCATTAATCATGCCTATTATCTGCCACCTATCGCCATCCGATAATCTTCTCCTAACCATTTTGTTGACAAGAGGTCAAAATAATGACAATATGTTAGAACAAAATCAAATTTTGTACATGTACTTTGTGTTAATTGAAAGTGTTGTTTAACAATTCACGCATATATTGTCGAAATGGCGAAGTACACGAGCTTTCCGTGCGCGCAACTCTATCGGAGATACACATGATTAGTACGGAAGGTCGTTCTTACCATGGCTCAAATAAAATTTAAAATTTCAGTTGTGGTCATGTCAAATTCGAGGCAAAATGCCGGGTGTGCTTAACTTATTTCCAGGTGTATATAAATTTTATATGGCCATTTTCTTCTCAATAAAAAATTTACATAATTATGAAAACTTCATCGAGAAAAGATATCGTTGCTTGATTTGCCGACATAGAGAAAATCAGTCAATAGACTTCAATACCAAGGTCGTCATATTTTCAAGCTGATACATGAAGGGCATTTATGGAAATCGGTGTGAAAATGAGACGTCGTTGTTGAAGATTTATTATACATGTATAAAAACTGAAGACTAAATTTGCTTTAGACGAAACCTTTTTATGCACTTATCAATGTTTTCCCCAGATGAGTGGATGGGTGGTGGTATTATACGAGGCCCTTGTATAGGGGAATTAAACATTTGTTAAATTTAGCTACCAAATTTCACTCCCATGTGCAGATATTTCACCTAATCATTGTTCCTGGGAAGAACCTGTACTAGACTCACATCCTCCGTAAGCAACTGCCTACTTTCTCACATAAAGAAACATGGTCGGTAGCTTGACTCGATCCCAAGACCCTCTGTCTGTGAGAGGTTACAGTGATTTGAAGTCAGCGACCGTAACCACTCGACCACGGAGACGGGTCCAGGAAATTTACTGTATATGATATAAATGTACTCTAAATACTACGTCTGATAATTTGCTGTGGCTTCGATCGAAAATCCAAATAATCTAAAACGTGTCTGTTTATCTATTTAGATATGTTTTTGGTTAAGAGATTTTACACTGTATTTTTGTACATTTTGCGTTATCTGTCTGTATACTTCAGATTTAGCGGTTTGCGGGTATTCAGAATTTTAGTCGATCTATTGATCATATCAAGAGAATATTCACAGGCTTGGCTTGTACATACAACTATATTAGACATATGTAAATAAAAGGGCGAACATAGGATAGAGATACAGTAGAACCTTAATTAACGGCCACCTGTAGGTAGCGACTGGGGCCATTATAATGGTCCAAGTAGCGGTCACTCGCGAATAACAGTCAGTCTATGATAACAGAGCAGACAAGCTTTTGAATTAGGACCAACTGCGTATAAAGGCCATTTTTCTTCCGTCTTCCCTAAGTGGCCTTTGTACTCAGGTTTGACTACGTAAATCACCATGCTTTTTCATATTTCTAAGAATCCGAAGTTATGTTTACGCTTCAATTGTATCTTTCAGGTGTTTGTCTAAAGAAAGTGCGTATTTCTCAGTTACGAAAATGCCCGAGAGGTTACGACTGGCCTGTTTTGTCCAAGGCACTTCCGTTCTATACATAGCGTGACGTCACTACGATTGTCTAACCTCTATACATAGAACTGATTATTATCTACATTTAGATAGTTACGCGGAAGGATAAAAATGTCAAAACAATCATATCGCCGTTTGTATGCTAATAACAAAATGTGTTTAGTTATGTAAAATGAATACGTTATACCATTTCTATTCTTGTGCTTTTGTCAATAACACTAATTATTCAATGAAACGCAATGTTGAAGTACGCTTGGCTCCAATGTGTACCATACGGTGACGTCACGTTATGTTATTGTTTATAACTTCCATTTTGTAAGTAGTTCCTGAAAATACCCATAATCATGCCCCGAGCAGAAGAACACAGGTCAGTGCATAGCGCTACCGTAGTGTACACATTGAGGCACTTCTCTTTAGACAAACGCTGAGGAGTTCCGATTGCCAGCACATATCTGAAATATTGTTGATAAAATGTAGGCATAAAAAAACTAAATTTCGTGGAAATCTATTTATTAGAACTTGTGTATGAAAATAGAGATTGCGTTTGCTTACGAAATCGGTTATAGATTATAGTTATCAATAACATGTGTGCGTCTGTATGTACATATCAGTTAACTGACATTATACCCTTCCAATACATTTTCGAAAAAAAGTGGGAAGAGTCATATTAGATTACTTAAAATTATTTTAGTTTCTGCAGTGTATTCGTTGTATATAATTATGACAAGTATAGAGTTAACACTGTGTATAGTCATTACAAATCATATAATGTAATTTAGATTATAAACCAGCGTTAACCATATTTTCATATCTCTACAGGCGCAAACCAAATTAAACAAGAGCACTGCAAGCGGTGCCAATGCTCGTGTATTCACTGCCTCAGAGAGATCTATCCACCTATAGATGAAGTTTCTTGTAACTATCTCTTATATAGTTTCTGACTTATGAGCTACATTAAAGTTTTTGCACAGACGCTGACGCCACAGTGATCACAATTGCTCGACTTTTATCGAAAACTGCCGAGCTAAAAATGACTCAAAGTATGTCGTTTGAAGGTGTATTCATTTTGATGAACGTAACGTCCAGTTAGTCTGTCTGTCATTTGCACAGCATAGGTGTTACTAATTCATCAGAGTAGTTTTATTCGAGATATCTAAACCTTTCTATACAAGCGTTGTTATAATTCTAACTGTTTAATGCCCTTTAAGAACCAACGAAAGATGGCTGAAGGCGCATCGTCTGGATCCACTCATTTACTGGCGGCCGCTTTTGATTTTGGCACAACCTACAGCGGATATGCTTTCTCCTTCCGAAATGACCCAATGAAAATACAGACCAATTCTGGATGGAACGCAGGAAGCGAGAAATTGATTTCTTTGAAGACGCCAACTTGCGTATTGCTTGATAGTAAACGGAAGTTCCACTCGTTTGGATTCGAGGCTGAAAACCATTATAGTGAACTTTTAGAGGACGATGAACATAGGGGCTGGCTATTGTTTCAACGATTTAAAATGCTTCTGCATAATAACCAGGTAAAAACTAAGCAGGTATAGTAGTTATGAAGTATTGGAGTTTCTGCTAATTATCGTGTTGCCGTCCACATCCGTTTGTTTAGAACAGAGACATAGATATTATCTAGAACGACCAATTTCAACTACACATACATGTATTGCTATTCATTTTAAAACAATTTTATACAAAAATATGTCGTAGTATATTCCGACAACGACCTGTGAATGATCAAAGATCAGCTAAGTCCATTTTTTAGGGTGAATGGCTTTTCGGAACGTTTCGTAGGTTTCCGTAATATACAAATTTCAGTTATTTGACCGCCATAGCTGGGACTAAGTGCGTAGAGCGATCGGTAAAGGCGCCAACCATTTTACTTTTGAAGCCTGGTAGTCAAAATGCTATGGGTTCGAAACACATGTGAACGTTTTTCCTTTCCATTTTTATTTGATACTTGGCATTTTATTATTGCAAAATTTTATTTCAATGTTTGGAATGAATTTCATATGTATTTCATTTAATTTCATTTCAGGTAATTTCATGAAATTTCAATTACTGCGTTCATTAGCAGTATCTGTACTTGAGCCACTGTCAGAATCTAATAATTTGCTTCATTATATTAAGTTATACAACATGACATCTTCTACATACTTAGAAACATTATTTGAACAGAATTTGATTTTGATTGCATATGATATATATACCTTTCAAAACTTAAATGCACCGAAATCGCGAGCAATGCATTATTTGAAAAAAATAGTGGCAAGATTAAGGACACGAAAAACACAATTCAGTTTAATAATGTTACTAGTGCGGCGCACTGATTTCAGGACCACGTAGCTAGGCCTCTTACAGTGGTCTACAAATGTAAGAGGCCAACACTGGCCTACAAATGTAAGGTCGTGTTTAGTAATGTACTCGGTCATTGTATTACTTATCCCTATTTTAAAGAATGGAACAGTCCATGACCTTCCGCCACGACTCACTGTTCGATTTCTATCTACATATGCCTTTGATTCGCCATTACTAAGAATTAACATTTAGAGGTTTGATCATTTTGCTGAACACTTAAAGAGTTTACATGAATATACTAATAATGAATCGATGATTGTGTTTCCTGTTATCAAACTACAGGGGCTGACTCGGGAATCTACAGTGAAGGACATAAACGGAATTGAAATGCCTGCTATGGAGATATTTGCAATGGCTATATCCTTTCTACAAGGGCATTTATTAAAAACCTTGAATACACAAGTTGTTGGAGTGAAAGAAGACAACATTCTGTACACTATTACAGTACCTGCAATCTGGAATGACAACGCTAAACAATTTATGCGAGAGGCTGCAATTAAGGTAAACTGAATGTATGTTCATCAAATATTACTGTAGGCTAAGGAATGAGAACACTACGAAAAGAACTCCTTATTTTAAACGATTTTCTGCTTTGTAGAACCAATTGACCGATCCAATCGCATGTTCTAGCAAACATTTGCTAAATGACTCCCCGTCTTTTGTGTTAACCCGTACATGTGTGTTATAATCTTTTTGTATGAGTACTGTGTTCGAATAAGGGTAAGAATTTTGTTTGAGTACCAAGGGGCACTGAGAAAGCAGTTTTCAAAAATTGACGACATCTAAACATAAATAAATACATCCAGATTTCGGTTTTATGCAGGACTTGATCAGTCTCGGTTAAAACTTGCACTTGAACCAGAAGCGGCATCCATTTGGTGTCAGACAATTCAGACAGAACTTGGTAGTAAACTGTCTGTGCAGAATACTAAATACATGGTTGTGGACCTAGGAGGTATGTACAAATGTTTAGTATTCAAAACATGTCCCTCGCCAAAGGGTAAAACTATGTAGTGACTAAAGACCACCCAACAATAATTAAGAAGTGTTTACGATGCCCCTAAAGGCCAACTGATAGTATGACCTTGACCTATTGAACTTAAAATCAATAGGGGTCCTCTGCATGACTGTGATGACCAACCTACCAACCAAATCTGAGACGCTTATGCCGTATCGTTCCCTAGTTATTGTTTGGTCAATGGTATTGGGGCATAACAATACAAGTATATGTATCTGCACAGAGCTTATAAGAACAGACGCTTTTAGCTGTCTTGTTCAGATATAGTCTTCACAGTTCTCTGGCGACAAATTAATCCAAAATTCATTTGTTTCAAATCTATAACTCCTTGCGGAAAGAAAGCAATTGTTTACTGAATGAGAAATACGGGCAAGTTCATTATTGAAAGTTACTAGTGGAGTATTGGTCACAAAAACAGTACGAAAAGGGGCGTTAGACGCGTTACGCCTTTGTCTAACAAAATTATTTCAAGATAAAAACAAAGCAGAATTAATTCCATCTTCAACATATGGAACGTAATCTGTATCTAAGTGACATAAATACAAACAAACTGTACTTAAAATTAATGTTTGACTCCAGGTGGAACTGCAGATATATCTGTCCATGAGAAGAAGCGCGATGGAACTCTGAAAGAAATACACAAAGCAAGTGGAGGTCCATGGGGTGGCATTACAGTTGATAAAAATTATCTCAACTGGTTATCCGACCTATTAGGCAAGTCGACATTAGACATGTTCAAGAAGGAACACATGGCAGATTATTTCGACCTTCTCAGAGAATTTGAGACCAAAAAGAGGACAGTCGGCAGTGACTCTCAAACGAAAATTACATTTCGGGTGTCTACCTCACTCCGTGAGATGCATAAATATATTGAAAACTCAGAGCTTGAGCAAAAAGTTGCTTCCATGGGACTAAATGGTAAAGTTAGCTGTAAAGGTGATAAGCTGAGGGTTGATGCTGATATTGTGAGAAGGTGGTTTGAACGTCCAATAAGAATGACTGTCGATCATGTTAAGCATCTCTTAATGGAACCAGACATTAAAAACGTACGTAGAATACTTCTAGTAGGTGGATTTGGTAGCAGTGAGCTTGTTAGACGACAATTTGAAAAGACATTTGGAAGCAGACAGCTAATTTGTCCTAATGAAGCTGATTTAGCTGTGCTGAAAGGTGCAGTCATATATGGCCATACCCCTGAAATTATTTCATCAAGAATCATGAAATATACATACGGAACCAATGTCTGCAAAAAGGTTGAGCCTCGAAACGAATTCGTAGAATATGATGATTCTTCTGACGACCAAGACGACATATCAGAATTCAAGTGGTTTGGTGAGGATTTTGACTGGAAATCCAATTTCAGCCCTCTAAGTGATGCTGATGAATCAAGTGAGAATATGTCAGAAGAGTTATCGTTTAATGATGAGGATTCATGTTCTAGTGAAGCTGATCAAATACACAGCAGTAGTGATGATGACAACGAAATTGATGATGAACACATCACACATGATAAAGAGGGAAATGCATACTGGACCAACAAATTTGATGCCTTTGTTAAGATGGGAGAAGGAATTACACTAGTTCATAAAGTATCAAGGCAGTATGCACCATTGGAACCCTGTAATGCCACAGATATAAATATCTACAGCACACTTGACAAGGACCCAGATTCTGTCAACGATGAAGGGTGTAAATTGCTTGGAGTGCTTACAGTTGAACATCCAGAAGGAGAAACAGTACAAGACAAAGCCTATAAGGTCACGATGATATTTGGCGATACTGAAATTAAAGTCAAGGCAAAGATATTGGCTACTGGCCGGAAGTTCACCACATCAATCAACTGTCTCAAGTAATATATAAATTGTCAAGAAGTTGGTAAAAGACAAAATTGTACATAAATTATCTGTATGCCTACAAAGTATGTCAGGACATGGTTTAGACATGTGAAATCGAGGTATTAGTTTAAATAAGAATTTTTTGTTAGAGGGACAACGACTATTGAGATTTGCAAATCAAGAATAGTTGATTAATGTGCTTTAGGAAGACAGAAAAAGGCCGACGTTCACAAACCTTTAAGAATTTCACAGCATTTGAATGAGAGTTTAAATGTTGACACAGTGTCCTACAATAACACACATAGCCACCAACCTCTGTGTACTGTAAAGATATACAATGTGCAAAAATGAACAGCCTCTGGCAAAAAGAAAACTACTTCATTTGATACTGTGAATCTATGCATTTTTATTTAACTGCATTTCAACAAATACAAAAGTATCATTTTTTGCACGTGATAATTATAATATACATTTATGTTCATAACATTATTCTCAACAATAAAACACATTGCTTATAACATAACATTATGTAGTGTTTCCGTTTCACACATCAGGTCTACAAACAAACTGGCTAAAATAGATTAATTACATGTATATGGCAGAGTACAAACGTAGGTCTCATGATTGATACTTGATGGCCAATGAAGCTAATTGGCATACATAACAAGTTTATACAAGAACATCAGTTAAGGAACATAATATGAATTTAAATAAGTAATTGTATATATTTTTAGTTCATTACATTAAAATAAATACAGAACATAAATATTATACACAATCCATAAAATATAGGGCTGATAACAATTTTCTTTTACCATTTTATTAACTAAACAAATCATGTTGCCGGTATTAGACCTCTTAGTGTTAAATCTAACATATCCTTATATCTTCAAACCTATCTGTCTTACATGTTTCTGTTAACTCAATTAGTTTTATTAATAAACAAATATCTCTGTTTGTTAGTGCTCTTGTTTTTTAAAACATTTTCTTATCTATCAAGAATGTTGAGGTCATTTACTGATGTAGTATGTGTTACTGGATTTTACCAACATATTTACAATAGCATATCTGCTCTCTAAAACTAGGTTGTCCCCCAAAAGACTTAAAGAAGAAACAAAATCCTTTCAGGCAGGGGGCAACCCACTAATTAGAAGACTGTTTTGGCTATTGCCAATTTATGAACATCTTTTAGAGAAACAGTAAGTATCTGGAATAAATTACCTGCCATATAAAAGCACAGTTGAGGCCAACCAAATTTAGAGAGCATTTAAACTTCCAGAATTCCGAATTAAATACAAGTAAAAATGCAATTTTAGTAAAGTGACAAAAAATTCAAGTTTGAAATAAAAATCATCCTTTCCTTAGAAGTTCTTGTGAGATAGGGGACGACAAATGTGAAGGAAAATGTTGTAAACGGGACATGGAGGATAGCAGTTTTTTGTTTGTTGTTTCGTTTCACCGGTGTTTAACGTCAAACCAACAGCAAGTGTTATCAGGTGACTTTTCCAGCATTATCAGTGGAGAAAAATCTTAGTTTTTCCCCATTGGTAGAACCACTGACCTTCCGTAGGCTAGCTGCAGAGCTTCCCTACAATGGTGAGGGGCTTATGACAATAACCATGTGACTATATAGAGGCTCCTTAAGGATAGGCGTAGGCTTTAGAAATAAATTCATTTGTATGTTTTATGTTGTTTCATGGCGCATCGACAACTTATGGTCATATAAGTTTTAATTTTACCCCCCCCCCCCCCCCCCCCTTTCAACAGTCATATGAGACGGACAGTTCACTTAACCATCGTTCCTGGCAAGAAACAGTAATATACTCCCATCCTCCGTAGGCAACTGCCTACTTTCTCACATAAAGAGACGTGGTCGGTAGCTGGGCTCGAATCCATGACCCTCTATCAGTGAGAGGTTACAGTGATTTGAAGTCAGCGACCTTCACCACTCGACCATGGAAGCAGGTCCCCTATGGCCATACAGTGCGCATTTAACTGAATATACATTTGTTTACAGTTTGTCCTAATTTTACGTCCAATGAAATGTCCGCATTTCATTTGAAAAATATATCGCATAAAATGTGCCTAGAACCTGATATGGAGAAAATGCGTCACTTAATTTTCTGCATGCATAGAAATTAAGACAAACTGTAAATCAGTTATCGTTCATATTTTGAATTTTATGCGACATATCACTGCGCTCCGCTTCGCGTCGCTTGTGATATATCCCATAAAATTCAAAATATGAACGATAACTAATACATAACATAATTATTCCAGAATGGTGAGAATAATATATATATGAATTCTGAAACATAATCATTGACACAAGAGGTACATATAACATAATATAGGAATATTGAAATAATAAACATAACATATCATGAGTAAAGTCAAACCTGTGAAAAATGGCCATCTGGTAGTGAACTCACTCTGTAAGTCCTTTTCCATGCATTTTTTATTGATTAAACTGTGGTGAAATATTAGTACATGTATTCAGTTCGTTTACTTTCGTAACTTGCTGATACTGAACAACCTTTAGAAAGAGACCATCTACGGGAAGAGAACAAAATAGACACAAAACACAAAACATCTCTTTTTAAGTTTACACATAGCATACAAATAATAACAGTAATATAATATATAATGGGCTACTGGCACGAAGGAAGCAATTTCAGATTGGGGAGGTATAATGTTATACAAGAAGAGGTCTCTTAAAAAAAAGGAAAGTTATAGTTTGCAATGTTTCATACATATTAGCGGATCGCATAACGTAGAATATATATAAAATTAAAAAATAAGAATCAAGATTGTAATTTCTATTTTCAATACAGTTTAGACATAAAATCTGTCGGTATCGATTTTTATTCATCGTCACTTGTAAAAACCTTTATGCGTGCACTTCGGTCAAGAATTACAAATCTTTCTTAACCGGGAACCCTTCCAGATAATCCGGACTTTTCCACAGGTCCAGACAAGTCCGGTAGAGAGATGCTGCATTGTACATAAATTATCCTCATTGGGACTAGCCCTACTAATTCGGCTTTCCGGTTGGCCGATTTTCGTGAACGAATTCGGAAGGGCCATCCTCTCAGCCTTACAAACATCTGCATATTTATGTGCGGAATTTAAAATTACTTCAAATTTCTTCAATTACGTGTATAACTTACTTAATTCAATACAAATAACAATTATCTGCATGAATGTACGGAATCCTGTTAGTGCCATGTCGAATGTCGTCCGTCGACCCACAAACACGACGCACGACAACGCGATACGACAATGCGACAATGCGATACGACAAAGCGACAACGCGATACGACGCTCGACAATGCGACACGACGGACGACAATGCGATACGACATTTGTCAAAATGTCGTGATGTCGAGTGGCCAATTTTGGCACGATATATTACAATGTCGTATCGCGTTGTCGAGCGTCGTATCGCGTTGTCGCATTGTCGTATCGCGTTGTCGCATTGTCGTATCGCGTTGTCGCATTGTCGTATCGCGTTGTCGTGCGTCGTGTCCTGCATTTCAGCGACATGCGACGCACGACAACGCGATACGACGCTCGACAATGCGACACGACGCTCGACAATGCGATACGACATTCGTCCAAATGTCGTATCGCGTTGTCGTGTGTCGCCTATGCGTCCATACCATGACATGCGACAACGCGATACGACAATGCGACAACGCGATACGACGCTCGACAACGCGATACGACGCTCGACAACGCGATACGACATTTTGAAAATTGTCGTGCGTCGACCGGTGTTCACTTAAATAAATACCGCCGTTCGCTTCGATCGTTGCGACAATAAAATTTACTCGCACCTGACCTGAACAAAAGTCTAACACGTGCGGTAGGATGGCATCTGCTAGTTTCTTATGTATGTTTTTCTTATATTGACAAGGGTTGTTGATGAATTGTCATAATATGATATATAAGTAATTTTTGTGGTAGTTAATACATGTGCTGGTTTCATTTGCGCATGTGCGTTATTCTTTAACGTTTGTAATGAACAACTGAACGTTTAAATACGTGTATTGAAGAACAAACACAAAGATACAAAAGTAACTCCATTGGATAGAAATGTTTCCACGACGAAGCTGTATATTCTAAAGATGGCTGATTCCGGTATATTGACCTCATAAAAAATATATATATATAGACATGCATTTGGCAGTCATCACTAATCTACATAACTGTTAATGCAAACAAACTACCAGTAATTAATCAGAAAACAACGAATTCGTTACTGCATTGTTTTCAAGTGAGTGCATGTGTGAATAACTTTGTGTGTTAATAAAGTTTGACTTCAATAACACTCCACACTCCGATTCGTCTCAAAATTCCTAGTAGTGGTTCATATTCTCTATGATCATCATCATCAAGGTTGATTTTAGATAAACCTACTTCTGATTTGCAGAAAATGATATTAGTCTTTATTTGAAACTTTTATGTCCAGATAGGTGTGGAGGACAGACAAGCTACTTTATTGGTTTGTTAGCTTGACACATGTGGAGTGTTATTTAAGTCAAACTTTATCAACACACAAAGATATTCACACATGCATTCATGTTACTTTGTTAATTATTTGAAAACAATACATTAACGAATTCGTTGTTTTCTGATTAATTACTGGCAGTTTGTTTGCATTAACAGTTATATTAACTAGTGATGACTGCCAAATGCATATCTATATATAAATATATTTTTTCATGAGGTCAATATACAGGAATCAGCCATCTTTAGAATATATAGCTTCGTCGTGGAAACATTTCTATCCAATGGAGTTACTTTTGTATCTTTGTGTTTGTTCTTCAATACACGTATTAAAACGTTCAGTTGTTCATTACAAACGTTAAAGAATAACGCACACGCGCAAATGAAACCAGCACATGTATTAACTACCACAAAAATTACTTATATATCATATTATGACAATTCATCAACAACCCTTGTTAATATAAGAAAACATACATAAGAAACTAGCAGACGCCATCCTACCGCGCGTGTTAGACTTTTGTTCAGGTCAGGTGCGAGTAAATTTTATTGTCGCAACGATCAAAGCGAACGGCGGTATTTATTTAAGTGAACACCGGTCGACGCACGACAATTTTCAAAATGTCGTATCGCGTTTTCGAGCGTCGTATCGCGTTGTCGCATTGTCGTATCGCGTTGTCGCATGTCATGGTATGGACGCATAGGCGACACACGACAATGCGATACGACATCACGACATTTGGACGAATGTCGTATCGCATTGTCGAGCGTCGTGTCGCATTGTCGAGCGTCGTATCGCGTTGTCGTGCGTCGCATGTCGCTGAAATGCAGGACACGACGCACGACAACGCGATACGACAATGCGACAACGCGATACGACAATGCGACAACGCGATACGACGCTCGACAACGCGATACGACATTGTAATATATCGTGCCAAAATTGGCCACTCGACATCACGACATTTTGACAAATGTCGTATCGCATTGTCGTCCGTCGTGTCGCATTGTCGAGCGTCGTATCGCGTTGTCGCATTGTCGTATCGCGTTGTCGCATTGTCGTATCGCGTTGTCGCATTGTCGTATCGCGTTGTCGTGCGTCGCGTTTGTGGGTCGACGGACGACATTCGACATGGCACTAACAGGATTCCGTATGAATGTCCTTTAAAAAATCTGTGTTAAATGTCAAATTTGAAATATTAGACTTAAATTTTACGTCGCGTGAAAAAAAACGGTACGAACGGACTTTAGCCTCGTCCAGTTCCCCTCCGTACACAAATACCGTCGGACAGTTAATTCTATATTGATCTTTATAATAAGTACCTAGAATTAGGATTGGAAATTAATCTGCCAACGTTTCGTTGACATGCCAGCTTATTTAAACGTGTACTTAAAATTATTTTGAGAATGTTTACCATGACACCGGCATTTTACCGCCATTACGCCAGTTTCGTTTTCAGTTGGGAAATAGTGGGGAGAAACAAATCATTAATGCACCTTTCAGAAAAGGTATGTTGGAGTAATTTATACTCATATGAGTATAGAAACATGTTTTCTACCCACGGAATGGTTCACTTTGGTCACATATATTGTAGTTATCGGGCCCAACGGGTTTTAATTGGGGATTTTCCGCACACAAATATGCAGATCTTTGTTAGACTGTGCGGGACGGAGCCAAGTCGAAAAATGTCTCGCCGTCACAAAGCAGTCTAATAAGTTGGACTACATTGGGACATACATGTATATATTATTTCACATAATCTGCGCGTAAAATATAGATGTAGTTATTCAAATACTGATTCGAATTGCACACGATTGACCTACTTTTCAGCTAAATTATTCTCTGAAATCTTCAAGGAAGTAAATTAAACGAAAATCCCCAGAAGCAACTTCTGAAACATAATCTGTTCTCTGTTAATCGAAGGTAAGTTTAATCTTATTGACTTTTATTTAAATTCTATATGGCCATTTTCGTCTGTATAAAGAATTTACATATGAAAACCTCAATAAGAAAACAAAACTCTTTGCTTGAATTCCGACAAAGATGAAATCAATAAATAGAATTTAATTTATTATCAAACTGGTGAATGAAGCAACTTTATGGAAATCGGTGCGAAAATGAGACGTCGACATGTGAGGTTTATTTATGTACACAATATATAAAACTATTGTAGACGATACCTTTTTATACACTTACCAATGTTTCCCCAGACTGGGGGGGGGGGGGGGGTTATATAGAGGAATTAGACACATGTCCAAGTTCTTATCGGGTATTTGATCAATTTTCAAGGAAACAACTACAAATAGGGGGTTTAAATATAGTCTACCGATTCTTACCCTTCTTGCTTGCGTCATACAGACTTTATTTGGGGGTCGTGAAGAAATAAAGTCAATCGCGCCAAGGACATATATATATGTATACAAGTCCTTGGTCACGCATAACAGCTCAATTGATCCGAAAATCGATTTTCACTAAAATACTTGGATCTTCCGTATGACTTTAGTAAATGTCCTAACTATTGTTTTTACTTGGTTTAGCTAGACATTAATTCCTTGTAGTCCAACTTATTAGACTGCTTTGTGACGGCGAGACATTTTTCGACTTGGCTCCGTCCCGCACAGTCTAACAAAGATCTGCATATTTGTGTGCGGAAAATCCCCAATTAAAACACGTTGGGTCCGATAACTACAATATATGTGACCAAAGTGAACCATTCCGTGGGTAGAAAATTTGTTTCTATACTCATATGAGTATAAATTATTCCAACATACCTTTTCTGAAAGGTGCATTAATGATTTGTTTCTCCCAACTATTTCCCAACTGAAAACGAAACTGGCGTAATGGCGGTAAAATGCCGGTGTCATGGTAAACATTGCCTACTCTCAAAATAATTTTAAGTACACGTTTAAATAAGCTGGCATGTCAACGAAACGTTGGCAGGTTAATTTCCAATCAACTTTAGTTAATTCTAGGTACTTATTATAAAGATCAATATAGAATTAACTGTCCGACGGTATTTGTGTACGGAGGGGAACTGGACGAGGCTAAAGTCCGTTCGTACCGTTTTTTTCACGCGACGTAAAATTTAAGTCTTATATTTCAAATTTGACATTTAACACAGATTTTTTAAAGCACATTCATGCAGATAATTGTTATTTGTATTGAATTAAGTAAGTTATACACGTAATTGAAGAAATTTGAAGTAATTTTAAATTCCGCACATAAATATGCAGATGTTTGTAAGGCTGAGAGGATGGCCCTTCCGAATTCGTTCACGAAAATCGGCCAACCGGAAAGCCGAATTAGTAGGGCTATAATTCCTTGCAACAGTAAAATTGATAATACAAATATGAATATCAAAAAAGCGAACTATTCAACAATCCTAGTATCTTGAATGTATTAAGTTATACTTTTGAAATGTAATTGGGTTTACAATAATTGTATTAGAACTTTACGTTCATGCACATTATGTCTGCTCCGTGAAAACTTTATACTTAGTAACATAGCTACTGGCACCATTATACAAATGGTCCCAGTAGCTATAATTCCAATTATATATATATAAATTTATACTGAAAATACTCTAGGATAATAAGTTTCTCTTTTTGTTTGTTTCAATTTTATTTCTAACTACTTCCCCACCCCGTACCGTTAAAACCTATAGATCACAATTTCCCCACTTTTTCTCACCATGTACATTGTTTCTACATTATCTATTTGTATACCATTGTATCATGTTTAAATGATTATGGTTTAATAATAAAACAAAAGTTGAGTTAATTTTATTATTGCATATTCAGGCAAATAGCATTTTGATTTAGTACATCTGTTTGTTTTCAGTAATAGGATAATTTAAAACAGCAAGTCATGATATATATATATATCTCTTTTTGCCGTTTGTCAATGCTCAAGGTCACAAGTTTTGCAGGTTATTAATGAGATCGAGTTACTTATATGCCACATCTATCACAAACCTCAACAACTGTTGCAAAAATTAAGTAATGTCCAAGATGCCATGTACGTACAGGTCGGTTTATAGGCCTATATAATTTTATACCAACTTAAAGTTTGTTTTCGAAATAAAGTGGGTGGGTGTTAATTACTTCAAATTATTTTAATTTCGCCACTCTATTCGTTGCATACGGCTATTATAGAGCTAACACTTGGTAAATGTTCATACACGATTTGTATCTTTACAGCAAATTATTTTCATATAAGAAGTATCATTAATTATTGGAGTATTTTTGATCATTTGAATTACGAATACAAGTATATCACTCTTAGTAGAATTTTAGTACAAAAAAGTACCACAGATACTGGACACAAAATCAAATTGGCTACTTATACCTAATAGTAAGGGGAGGCATATAAATACGAAAATATTGAATATAAAAAAAGCATAAAACACAAATGAAATTTAACGAATATTGCAACGTTTGACACGCCATAGTTTGCTCAGTATATTTGAACACTTATTATTAGGTATAAAAGTTGTCAACACATTGCTTTGTTCATTTTTCCCTACGTAAGCCTTTGTAAGATCAAGTGGCCAAATGGGAATTGAACAAACTAGGTAGAGGTTCACTACTCAATGCTACACACAGTGCTAAGTTGAGCCAATGTCTACACCAGGGCCATAATTTAAAGTTGCTACAATGCTACATACAAAATATTAAAGCTCTAGCCCTTGCACATTTGGAAAAGAAGATTTTTCAATATTTGCATAAGCCATAGTAAAATCAAGTTACCCCCGGGTAAGGCTATTTCAACCCAGTGGTCACGCTTTGAGCAATCCTGTTACAGGTCTACTAGACAATACTACACACCAAATATCTAATTTCTAAGGCTTGCGATTTCTGACAATAATTCTTATTAAGTCCTATAGGAGTCTAGGTAAATTCAAGTGACCCCCGGTGTTGGGCCAATATTAACACTGGAGTCGTGATTTGAAAAGTTTTAGTAGAGATCTACTAGAAAATGCAACACACCAAATATCTGATCTAATTGTAGTTTCTGAACAGAAGAATTCTTAACGTTGTTCCTGTTGGTTGTCTTGGCAACCGGAGTTTTAATACAATTTAATATTTTTTTAACAAATTTGAAGGGAAATAACCCAAGGATTATTTCCGCCGCAAATTTTGGTAGCAATTTGCGCAGTGATTTAGGAGATCAATGTTGTTGAAAAAAATGGACGCCACTTCACGACACACGATGGATGCTGGTCTATCACAAAAGCTCACTTTGAGCACTGGTGAGCTAAAACTGACTAACTTGTTAGATGTCGTGACTTCGAAAAGTGCATATAACTGAAAATCGTAATTTCCAGTAAGTCTGTCATTTGCGTAGCGCATGTGTCACTAATTTATCAGAGTAGTTTGATGTGTGTTTTTCTAAACTTTCGATCAATACAAATGAGCGTGGTTGTGATTATACCCTTTTAATGACATTTAAGAACCAACAAAAGATGACAGAAGGCGGATCGACTGGGTCTCGTCTTTTACTGGCGGCTGCTTTTGATTTCGGCACAACCTACAGCGGTTATGCTTTCTCCTTCCGAAATGACCCGATGAAAATACAGACAAATTCTGGATGGAACGCAGGAAGCGAGAAACTGATTTCTTTGAAGACGCCAACTAGCGTATTGCTTGATAGTAAACGGAAGTTCCACTCGTTTGGATTCGACGCTGAAAATCATTACAGTGATCTTTTAGAGGACGATAATCATACGGACTGGCTACTATTTCAGCGATTTAAAATGCTTCTGCATAATAACCAGGTAAAACATTACCAGGTAAAGAAGTTATCAATAATAAATCAAAGTGGGGGCTTTCCGCTCATCATTGATTACCCTTCTTCATCTGATTGTTCAGAACGATCAATTTCAACTACATGCTTTAATATTGCCATTTATTTTCATTTTTAAATATGTCGCAACATATGCCTTTGAATCGTCTTTACAAAGAATAAAAAATCAGCGGATCGTTCATTTTGCTGAACGTGTAAGAGTTTACATGAATATAAGGAATCGATGTTTGTATTTTCTGTTATCAAACTACAGGGGTTGACTCGAGAATCTACAGTGAAGGACATACACGGAATTGAAATGCCTGCTATGGAGATATTTGCAATGGCTATATCCTTTCTACAAGGGCATTTATTAAAGACCTTGAATGCACAAGTTGTTGGTGTGGAGGAGGACAACATACTGTACACTATTACAGTACCTGCAATCTGGAATGACAACGCTAAACAATTTATGCGAGAGGCTGCGATTAAGGTAAACTGAATAAAGTTAAAATCCTCAAAACCAAACACCTTCCGGACTAGGCTAAAAGTCCGGTATTCTGAGAATTCGATCAAATTTGATAAAAATTCCGCTTTCAGGGGGTTTACTGTACATGAAATATTGCAAAAGAATGAGAATTTATACATACGTTCAAAAGCGGCGAAATTGATCCCTAGTTTTCTGCTTTGTAGAACCATTTAAGCGATCCCAAAGCATGTTACAGCATACATTTTCGGCTTTAATGACTCCCTGTCTTTTGTGTTTTACATGTACATGTGTGTTTTAATCTTTTTGTATGAGTACTGTATGCGAATGAGGGTAAGAATTTTGCTTGAGTTCCAAGTGGCACTGAGAAATTAAGTTTTTAAAACGTCTGACGACATTTAAACATAAATAAATACATCCATATTTCTATTTTAGGCAGGACTTGATCAGTCTCGGTTAAAACTTGCACTGGAACCAGAAGCGGCGTCCATTTGGTGTCAGACAATTCAGACAGAACTTGGTAGTAATCTGTCCGTGCAGAATACTAAATACATGGTTGTGGACCTAGGAGGTATGTACAAATGTTTAGTATTCAAAACATGTCCCTCGCCAAAGGGTAAAACTATGTAGTGATTAAAGACCACCCAACAATAATTAAGAAGTGATTACGATGCCCCCTAAAGGCCAACTGATAGTATGACCTTGACCTATTGAACTTAAAATCAATAGGGGTCCTCTACATAACTGTGATGACCAACCTACCAACCAAATCTGAGACGCTGAGGCTAAATTGTTCTCTAGTTATTGTTTGGTCAATGGTATTGGAGCATAACAATACAAATATAAGTATATTCACAGAGCTTATAAGAACAGAAGCTCTTGGCTGTCTTGTTCAGGTATATAGTCTTCACAGTTCTCTGGCGACAAATTAATCCAAAATTCATTCGTTTCAAATCTGTAACTCCTTTTGGAAAGAATGTAATTGTTTACTGAATGAGAAATACGAGCAAGTTCATTCTTGAAAGTTGGTAGTGAAGGAGTATCGGTCACGAAAACAGTACGAAAAGGGGCGTTAGACGCGTTACACCTTTGTCTTACACAAATATTTCAAGATAAAAACAAAGCAAAATTAATTCCATCTTCACCCAATGGAACGTAAATTGTATTTAAGTGACACACATACTTAAAATGTATGCTTGACTCCAGGTGGAACTGCAGACATATCTGTCCATGAGAAGAAGCCTGATGGAACTCTCAAAGAAATACATAAAGCAAGTGGTGGTCCATGGGGTGGCATTGCAGTTGACAAAAATTATGTTAACTGGTTATCCGACTTATTAGGCAAGTCGACTTCAGACAGATTCAAGAAGGAACACATGTCAGATTATTTTGACCTTCTCAGAGAATTTGAAACCAAAAAGAGGACCATCGGCAGTGACTCTCAGACGAAAATTACATTTCGGGTGTCTACCTCACTTCGTGAGATGTACAAAAATATTGAAAAATCAGAGCTAGAGCAGAAAGTTGCTTCCATGGGACTAAATGATAAAGTTAGCTTAAAGGGTGGTGATAAGCTGAGGGTCGATGCTGATATTGTGAGAAGGTGGTTTGAACGTCCAATAAGAATGACTGTTGATCATGTTAAACGCCTCTTAATGGAACCAGACATTAAAAACGTACGTAGAATACTTCTAGTAGGTGGATTTGGTAGCAGTGAGCTTGTTAGACGAGAATTTGAAAAGGCATTTGGAAGCAGACAGCTAATTTGTCCTAATGAAGCTGGTTTAGCTGTGCTGAAAGGTGCAGTCATATATGGTCATACTCCAGAAATTATTTCATCAAGAATCATGAAATACACATACGGAACCAAAGTCTGCAAAGAAGTTGATCCTCAAAACGTATTAGTAGAATATGATGATTCTTCTGACGACCAAGACGACATATCAGCATTCAAGTGGTTTGATGAGGATCTTGATTGGAAATCCAATTTTGCTGCTTTTAGTGATAACAGTGATGCTGATGGATCGTACGTGAGTATACCCGATGAGATTTCATTTGATAGTGATGATGTACTTCCCATTATAACTGATGATGAAACAGAAGTTGATGATGAACACATCACACATGACGATGAGGGAAATGCATATTTGAACGACAAATTTGATGCCTTTGTCAAGATGGGAGAAGAAATAACACTAGGTCATAAAGTGTCAAGGGAATATACACCATTGAAACCCTGTAATACCACTGATATAAATATCTACAGCACACTGGATCAGGACCCAGATTCTGTCAAAGATGAAGGGTGTAAACTGCTTGGAGTGCTTACAGTTGAACATCCAGATGGCAAAACAGTGCAAGACAAATCCTTCAAGGTCATGATGATATTTGGCGATACCGAAATTAAAGTCGAGGCAAAGATATTAGCCACTGGCCGAAAGTTCGCCTCATCTATCAACTGTCTCAAGTAAATTATCAACAAGACAGTACAAAACAAATGTACATAAATTATCTCTATGATTATGAAAAGTGAATAATAAGAAATGAATTTTGGTTTGACAGGGCCATGACTGCAAATCGAAAATATTAAAATAATGTGTTTTTGGAAGATAAAAAGCCAATGTTCATGAACATTTAAAAACTTTCCAGCATTTGAATAAGAGTTTCAACGTTGACTAAGTGTCCTACAATGACATACATTGATGTTATACTGCAAAAATATACAATGAGGAAAAGTAAACAGCCTCTGGCAAAATGAAAACTTATCTTCATCTGATGCTGTAAACTATCTGCAGATAGTTGTGTTGGATTAATATGTGACATTCATAATTATTATAACTATTGTTGATATTGTATTACTCAAGACAGGGAGTTTGCAGCATTTTGCTGTGCTTCCTTGTTTTGGTTGCATCTTTCATGGTGTTTGTAACAAATGATTCTATACCCAAATTTGATGAAAAACATAGGACATGGGTGCACCCACATTCCGCTGTATTATCATAAGAATTTGGGACAGTGCAACGGACTGACAATTAATTTTTGTATATTGACAATTCTAGGCAGTCGAACATTGTAACATAGTAAAAATGACTGCATAATCATGTTTTATTTAATAATATGCATTTTTATTTCACTTTTTTTCAACAAGTACAGAAGCATCATTTTTTCACACATAATATACAGTCAAACCTGTGATAGCAGCCATTTCTAAATAAAGCCTCTTCTTTTGTAAACCATACTTGATTATTTAGAAAAATATCACCTCAGAATAAAGGCCACCTGATAATAAAGGACACATTTTGTCTTTCCCGAGGGTGGCCTTTGTTCACAGGTTTGACTGTTCAAACAATTTGATTCATAACATTACCCTTAACAATAATAAAAAAGACGATGCATTCAAATAAACGCATATGACCCCAGTAGCATGCTTGTGAAGCGATAGATCATTTGATCAAGGTCAAAGTGGGTGTAAGATAATTATGGGTGGATTGAGAACGGTTATAAGGAACTATATAAGTATTCAAGTGTTCTAGTGAGCAGTATTCCATAAAATCTACTTAATCTAGTATAGAATCATTCTAAGTCCAAATTAAGTCAAGGTCAAAATCAAAATGAGGTTGGACAATATGGTTGGATTGAGAATAGTCATAGGCAGCAACTGTATAAGAATCAAAGCTTACTAATAGGTGGTGTTGGTGCTAGACGAAACAGTAAAATCTATTTAACGAAGTATGTAGAAAAATTCTAAGTCCAACTTGAGTCAATGCCTGAGTGGAGTTTGGTGATTTGGGTGGATCGTGAATGATTTTACGCGACAACTGTATAAGAATCTAAGTATTCTAGCAAGCGGTATTGGTGCTAGATGAAACGGTAAAATCTACTTAACCTCGTACGGACGGACAGGACAATCACTATATGCCCTAACATCAAAGATGCCGGGGGCATAAAAACTTATTGCCTTTAATAAAACATTATTTACCGTATCCATTTCACACATCAGGTCTTCACATAAACTGTTTAAGATAGAATAGATGTAGGAATTAAACATAGAGGTCGCACGCTTGATACTTGATAGTGAATTAAGCTAATTGGCCTACATAAAAAGTTCCCCTTTATACTAGAAAGTCGGTTAAGGAGTGCTATTTCCCTGTATGCATTTTTCATTACATAGCCTAAATACAGTATAACTTAGTTATCTTAAGGTGCCATCAAAACAGACCAAATGCTCTACATTAACCAAGTGTCCATAATAAACAAGCTCGCATATATAGGATTTTCCCGGTTGCGAGGATAAACAAACTCAAAAATCTAACGAGGTCAATACACGTTTGTTGAAAATTGACAGGACTTTAAAATCACCTCTGGATAGTGATAGTGAAGTTTACTGCATTACACAATCCATAAAATAAAGGGCAATTACCCTTTTTTACCATTTTAACAAAACAAATTATATTATTCAACCTCTCAGTCATTGTTATGTTAAATCTACCATATCCTCATACAAGTATCTTCAAACCTATCTTTTTGTTGTTTTACACGTTTCTGTTAACTCAATTAGTTTTACTAATAAACAAACATTAATTATTTTTGTATGCTATTGCTTTTATTTTTTATCATAGTCTTAAGATAAGTAATTATGATCTAAAAATAGATAGGTCACATAAAGTTGAAGTTTTAAACCTCACCTCAAGGAATTGGTCGATTATATTAAACTGCCAAAGCTGCATAATTTCATAGCCAATGCTTGCATTTATTTTTAGACTCGGTGAGATTTTTGATTACTTTCGTAAGTTATATGATAATGTTTGTTATACCTGTTGTTGAATGTACAAGTATTAAACGATGCGCTACATAATACTAGTACTATATAAACATGTGGAATGTAACATTCGCTAATAGTAAATTAAGACGAACACTATCAACTGTTGTACAAAGCTAGCTAATCATAATCGCATTCAGAGACAGTGTTTTTATTCAGCCTCAACAAATTAATAAGATCGCACTATATTCTATGGCAGCAAAGAATAAATATTCTTTACTTAATGAGTAAAAAATGACATTTTTCTTGATAGCTTTTTTAATATATTTCTTCGACTCTCAACAATATCAAAGTACTGAAAGTACTCATGGAAAGTGAACTTAAAATACTTGCACTGCAACATGGAATGGGAACTAGTTTTTAAACAGTTCCGCAGCAGACGTAGAAAACATAGTACTCTGATCCGGATTAAAATTCATGCAAGTGGAGCGAGTGACATCTATGGAAAGGTGAACTATCATTCAGTTTCCAATAATTACCAGGCTGACAATTAATAGTAGCAGCCTTACAGGAATGTCATAATAATACAATTAATAATTTACTTTTCATCATTTTCCTCATCTTGCATTAGTGTCTGCTTTACGTCACTTTCAGAAATGACCACCGAAGTGGTACATAAAGTATACACACTATACTGATTGAAAATCAGTCTGCTTCATGGTTCACTACAGTAAAGATAACTCCCTAAACATATTAACAACGGCATCTTTATCTTTCATATGGAAGGGTAACAAAGCATCCATTAAAAGTAGCCAATGGAACACATTGACAAGAATTGTACAAGTATCTATTTGCTCCCTGTAACTGAGACATTAAATTCAAAGCTCAGAATAAATCAGCCAGTCTTGCATAAATGAACACAGCATTAGTGGGTATAATCTCATATACTGGCTTCATGTTGTCACAAAGTTAGCTTTACAATGACCTGAAATATAGAATTGAAAATTGACTAACTAATATATATGTGGATAAGAGCACAGTGAGTTATATCAAATATGAAATAAAAGGGTACAGAAAATTGTGTGGAAATAATAAGGTCAAAACTGAGATCAGAACTGGAGACAACATTATTTAAAAGTCAATAATCTCATTTTGGCTATTGCCAATTTATGAACATCTTTTAGAGAAACCGTAAGTATCTGGAATAAATTACCTACCATGTTAAAGCACAGTTGAGGCCAACCAAATTTAGAGAGCATTTATTTGATGGAGGATAACATGAACTGTTAGTAGCCCTTCATTAAAACAACCAGTAAAAAATGCAATTTTGGTAAAGTGACAAAAAAATTCAAGTTTGAAATAAGAATCCTCCATTCCTTAGAAGTTCTTGTGAGATAGGGGAAATAAATATAAAAGAAATGTCGTAAACGAGACATAGAGATTAGCAGTTTTGTTGTTGTTTCTTTTTGCTGGGGTTTAACATCAAAACAACAGCCATTTGGCATTTTTTCATCTTTAACAGTTGTTTCATGACGCATCAACAACTTATGGTCAATATTAGGTTGTTTGTTTAATTCAACAGTCAGAGTCTAATGAGGTGGACAGTTCACCTAACCATCGTTCCTGGAAAGAACCAGTACTAGACTCCCATCCTCCATAAGCAACTGCCTTATTTCTCACATAAATAGACATGGTCGGTAGCTGGGCTTGAACCCATGACCCTCTATCAATGTGAGGTAACAGTGATTTGAAGTCATTGACCTTAAACACTCGACCATCAAGCAGGTCCCTCATGACCATACAGCGTGCATTTAATGAATATACATGTACATTCATATAACAGAATAATTCAACAGAATAGCGAGAACAACTTACATATGAATTCTGAAACATGATCATTGCCGTCTTCAGACCGGAGTGTACCGGTAATTCCATCATTTTCTATCAACGGTAAAAACAGATTAACAAACTCTTGTGTGTACGGAGGAGCTATAACATCTAGCACCTGAAATAATTAGGAAAACAGCTAAGCATTTATCAAATTGGGACAGAAACCTACGGACAATCAAGAGGTACATATGACATATGATAGGAATATTGAAATTATAAACTTATATCATATCATGAATAAAGTCCAACCTGTGAACAATGGCCATGAGGTAGTAGAGAAAGCTAATGAGTGTTGAGGACAAGTGGTCTGTACTCAGAGATTCATTTGGTCTTTAATAGTATCAAATATAGACTGGCTATAGAGTGGCTTCTTCACACACATTAGCATGTATTGCTTATATGCCTAATAAATTGAATTGAATTAGCACTCATTCAAAGATTTCAGTCAACCCAGGTTTGACTGTACAAATTCTAACACAAACAATCTTGTTTGACTTTAGTATTATTGATTTGATATCTGACATGATTTCACAAGGTTGAAAATAAACTGGTCGAAGCCATGTATAATTGATACTCCAAGCTAGTTATGTACAATGGGAACTCAATGGACAACAGTGAAAGCATTTGCCAATCAAATTTTGTGTTTCATTGATATAATAAGATAATTAACTGATTGTCAAAAATGTTCCAATGGTGTCATGTATAGTGCAACCTCTCTAAAGCAACACCCTTTGAGAGTAACAAAATCATGCTGCTGTTGAGAGTTTTTGCTATAAAGAGGTAAAATCATGCAGTGGGCAAAAGTTGTTTGAGGGAGGTTGTTGCTCAAGAGAGAGCCACACTGGAGAGGTTGCACCGTATATACAATAGTTACCTCCGACACAAAATGTCTGATGAGTGATATATCAGTATCTTGTTTATTATGACATTCTCTGATGTAGTTGACGACAGGAAGTACACAACCACAGCTGAACACGTGTACCATACGATCTAAAACTGTCTTCTTCAATTCCAACTAAAATACGTAGATACATGTATTTTAGATAACAGATAAAAGGGTAATATACGGTCACTAACACATAAGGAAAAAAATCATTCTGAGATATTTCGAAAGTCTGTATCCACAGCTCCTAAGATTAGATTCTCTAAAAGCATATTAAAAATAATAACTACTATGTAACAAATAGAATGTCAGAAGCTTTGGGATAGTTTGAGTGGCGAATGATCTAATTTTGAAAAATAAGCATTCATTTCTAGTAAACATCTAAATGCAGAAAAATACATGAGGCCAAAATTTAGAAATTGAAGCCTCATTTTCTATTTCATCAATCTGGATAATTCAAGGGCAGTAACCCAGAAAATGCCTCGAGAGATCTGGCTAGTCATCAATCTTGGCTGACATATTATGCCAACAAACATTGCCCTTAAGTTTTATGAAAATCATAAAAAAACATTCAACTTAGAGAGACGACATCACCCTGGACGCTGCCCGCCCACTGCAGATGTTCCAATAATATGTATTAATTTGTATTATTATACCTCACATGACTTATTTACTCTATAGCCTTATGTGATGTCAGAGGGGTGACAATCCGTAATGTTACCCTGTGATATTACATTTCGGCCCGCTTGCCATAACGAAACTGCCCTCATGCGCTCACGCGATATTAACAGGTGCAAAGTTTTAGTTAATTTGTCCTGTATGGATTACTGCCCTTGTCTAGACGCTTTAGGCGCTAATTAAAATCTAATGATAAATTGATATCCGGTTTAGCAGAGGAAACTTTGACAGTGAAAGTAACTACGGTCAGAAAGACGCTTTGTTTCAATTTCTGTTATAATTTTCGTTACTATTGTTAACATGTATTGCATTTAGTGTCTTTCTTAATTATTGTTTTGTTCGGTATAATAGAATAAGGCTAAAGCCTCGGTCGACATTACTTGTCTCGGGTGAACATTACGTTCTATCACCCTATGTGGGATGTAATATTTATATAATCTCAATCCTAAAATTCTGACTACAATCCACTAAAGATGGTAAAACTATTGATAATAAATCAATTGATCAAACTGTTTCGTTGACACATCTAGACTATAGCAGCACCTATATAATACTTACCCTGACCAGAACATCTAATTCATCAAAACTATTTTCAAACAGTCTGATGAGTAAATCTAAAGCTTTCTGATGAAGTAGAAGATGGTTGGTAACAATTTCATCCACTAACACAAGATGTAATGGTGTGTGGTCAGTGTTTAATTTGAAATAACTCTTATCTGATAAAATCTCATCCACCCATGCCAGTACACCAATAGCTATCACTGGAAACCTTAAACATAAAACACACTTAAAATTTTGAGAAATGCACAAAACAAAGCCAGAAATTCCAGCACATTGGACAGAAAATCAGTAAAATAATTCTGTGAATTTCAACAGTGTTTCATTTATGTACCAGCAGATGGTTCACCTGATCTGTCTTTCCTGGATTTAGTCTCTAAGATATAACCCTGTTCTCCGTAAATTAACTGCCAACTTTTTATATATGAACGATCAGCAGTGATGAATTAATCACCAGGCCCCAAGGTTATAAAACTTGAGAACAGACTCCGAGCTCATTATGGTTGAGAAGATAGAGCTGATCAATATATTTATATTCATTTTAGATCAATTATGCTGTCACACTAATGTAACTATAATATCATTACTATCCAATCATAATTGACTTAGAAACATTAAAAAAACAAATTATGAGATTTAAGCTCAGAGACTGATCTCCAGAATTATTACCTCAGGGCCAGTATAAAACAGAAATACTGATGAAAATAGGTACCGGGTATCTAACTGTTATTGAAGTTAAGACTTCTTTTTTACAAATAAATATAATGAAAGTAGGTGTAAAACTCGAACATTTATAAAAGTCTTAAGATATATGAACACCTGATCTGAGATAAGCTATGAACACAGTAAAGATTAAGCTAACGAGTTATCTAAAAAGCAAATACTTACTTTATACATTGAAATAAAGTTGAGACATCAACTAGTAATTCTGATGCATTCTTGTTCTGGGCACATAATGTTTGAACTTTTTCTAATGCCTGTGTTGTTGGTTTTAATTCTTTCTTTTCAATATGTTTCCTCACGCCCTGTGGCATACACATAAAACTTACAAATGGTGCATCAAAAAAGCCGCACATTTTATTTTCAAAGTTTATTTTATTTTTTAGAAAAATAACTGACTAGAATCTGACAAAATAACTAATTGTAGCTTCGGTTGAAAGTTTGTTACACAGGAGTAGAACTAGAAGTCAATCTGAGAAAGGCTGACCATAGTATAAAATTATTATCTAAGATAAATGTGTTTTTGGTCAGTGTGGTCATTCTAGGCCCAAATTTACCATAACACATCATCCTAGCAATGCACTACAGTAACTATAAGATAGACAGTAGAAATCCACAAAAAAATTAAATGAACTAAATTCAAGGAAAACACTGAGGATAAATACCTTTTTATATGTCTCTGTGACACTGGCGGCATATGATAACAGGTAGATATATTTACTTTTATGTTCAGGATTTAATCTGGTATTCATCTTAAATAATGATTCAATCAATAAGTCTGAAAATAAAGTATTAATTAGTATTAATTTTAACGTTTTCCCCTAAAGTTTGATTCAGAATCAATACAGAGATTTTTTTTAGTATTTCGGGAACATATCCCATACCCTTACAATTGGGAATTTAGTGACATTTTGTTAAAAATTAGGAAAATATGTGTGATTGCAAATTTGCAATGATTAAATGACACAAACAATGACTGTCCATGATGGGAACATTCAATCAGTACAAGTCTTTTACAGTAAAAGATTTCTTGTGTTCAAAGACTTTTAGTTATTATTTTTATTATTATATCTTGTTTTTGAGAAGTTTCAATTTGAATTTTTGTGTCAGTGAATTGGGAAAAAAAACTATTTTCAATCGGGAATATTACCCAAAATTGGCTTTAAAATGCCCCCCCCCCACACACCGAAACGCTGCAATAATCTTCAAAGAACAAGATAAGTTGTACCAACATTTTGAACCAATTACAGCCAATGACCAGTAAAATTATGAGACATACTGTATAACAAAATATGTAATGTAACTGATATAAATTAAAGGGACATAACTCTTGCCTTACCTAGGAAAGCTGGAACTCTGATGAGATCCACAGGTGGAGGTGGATATTGATTGTCTGAATACATCTTATATAACTGAAAAAAGAGAGTAATATTATGTAGCGCCAACCTCACCAAAGCAACACCCCCTTGTGAGTAGCAAAGTTATGCTGTCATTGATGGTATTGCATTATCATTTTAATACTTCATCATGCAATGGTAAAAGAGAAAGCAATAGATTAATTAATCATTAATATGAATTGACATCATATTTCAATATACAGGGCTGAAAATAAAAATAAGTTATATATATTGTTATATAGTAAAGAAATTCCCTACCTACTTTCCCAATGCTAAATTTCTGGGTCAGAGCACACCAAACAAACTTATTTTTATTTTCAACCCAACATAATAAGTAAACTATCAAACTTATACTTACCACTGTGATATCAGCAGGGTTGAGAGCTTTCTTTGATAACATAGAAGATAAGGCTTGGCAAGCTCTGGGGTAGGCTGCCGCCCCACTAAGGGCTAGAGTGATTGGGGTCACATCCAGTCCCCTGTATTACAGTAATAAAATATTATACACAAATATATATCACATTAATATGAAGGGATGAAATTATCCAAGAACTAATAAACTAATAGACTATAAATCATGCTTAATTAAATGAACCAAAAAGACTTTACAGTCAAACCTGTGTTAAAAGCTGTCATTGAATATTAAATTACAACAAAATGTGCTACAAATAAAGATCACCGGTCAATAAAGGCTACATTTCATCGTTGCTACAGGTGACCTTTGTTCACAAGTTTGACCGAACAATAATAAAGAAATCAGATATATTCTTCATACAAAATAGCAGAGTTGATTCTGAGTATAAGACTATGCAGTTGATGCAAATTTGAAAATTTGATTCATATGGACAAAAGTTTAGCTTCACGCAATAAACATTCACCTTTCATTAGCACATTTCTGGAGTTCTTGACAAATTCTTCTGATATTAGATCCCCCTTTTGGCTCTTGTGCCAGTATGGTCATCATAACTTGACTGTACAAATATGTGTGTTCACCATGGCATACCATTTTCTAAAAGAAATATATAAGAACATAAACTTTACAACATTTTATGACCCCATTATGCTTTGCATTATAATGTTTGTTTGTATGTAAATGCACTGATATCTATAATTAACTTTTTTTGAATGAAATAAAATTGAAATGAGAAAAATAATAAAACATTAATTAGCCAGTTCTATTTAATTTTTTGACAGCATTAAATTGTTGCCAGAGAAAATAAATGTGAATGAAAAAAAGTCAGTAAGTATGTACTTCTAGACAGTACCGGTAATACATCACGTGCAATTCTAAACAACACTTATATATAGGGAGATAAATGGTCACAAAACCCATAAATACAAGAATAGCACAAATATAACATACTGTAAATTCGGGTAAGTTTTTCTCCATTACATCGACTCCACCTTCTAGGAATGATGTGATTGATGTTCTAAGAACTCTAGAAAAAACTTCAATCTGATGACAAGCTGTAGATACTGAAGTTATCTCACCTTGAAATCCGGCATCGGATATCAACTGTAGTAAAAATGGTGTTTATCAAAATTCAAACATAATACCAGTACATAGCATGTGAGGGACTATAATCTTTAAAATGGATACAGAGTTTGTGTTATAAAACTTAAGATTGGTAGTCTGTCCGCTTAGTGTGATACAGAGTGTGCCGAATCTACCAACAATTGATTGGCTAGTTTTCACTCTCAACCCTAAACATGGCACATGTTCTCACAACACTTTGGTTGAAGACATAGCATCTAAGGCCATTTACGTGTGGAGAACCAGGTTTATACTAGAACAAAGTCCAACCACACTTTTAAGTTAAATGTCCTCTAGTATATAACTTAACAATGTTCAAAGCTGAAAAAAGTATGAAAACAGTCACACGGCTCTCCTTTGACTCTTGAAATGGCATTTTGACTCTTGAAAATTCAAAAAAAAGGTTTTTAACTCTTGAGAATTGGAACCAAAGGGTCAAATTTACTATTACTTTAGTAGAAAATCATGTTGACTCTTTACATTTCTATCGGCTAAGGGTCATTTTGACCCCCAACTTTTGAAGTCTATGGAGCGCCCTGAACTGTTAAGAACTGATTTTTTAAAACAAGTATGTATTTTGAAATTTGTCTCCAAGCTTATAACCAATAAACAAACCTTGATTGTGAAGTTCAACATAAGACAGTCAGGATATTCCTCAGCAAGGCTGTAAAATAGTTCTCTCCATGTTGGAAATTCTATCATTTCAGCTAACCAACTTGGTGTCTAAATGTGGGAAAATATGCTTTATCATAAATTATGGTAAAATCCATGAATGAAGGCCAGGGCTCTCCTTTGACCCTTAAAATGGCATTTTGACTCTTGAAATTTGTAAAATAAGGTTTTTGACTCTTGAGAATTGAAACCAAAGGGTCAAATTTACTATAACATTAGTAGGAAATTTTGTTGACTCTTTAAATTTTTATCAGCTAAAGGTCATTTTGACCCCCAACCTTTGAAGTCTAGGGAGCACCCTGGAAGGCTATCAGTAGCTTATATAAGGGGTGTGCTAAGGACTTTCCTTCCTTGTTAAAGCTGGGAGAGTCACCTTATCAGCCTGACTGTTGCAGTGGCATTAATTTTAAACCCAGTAAAGGAAAGAATACCATCAAGGAAGAGAAGTAATAGATGATGCAGAGTTGGCCACTTTTATTCAGAGGTCCACTTGGTCAATAATATTACAATGGAGCATACCGAACTCATAATTATCATTATATGTAATTTTACTAAATTAATTATTTGAGAATTACACTTTACATATTTGAAGATTAAAATCTGAACATCTACTTTAAAAGTCGAGAAAATTAGCTCTGGTAATGAAGTAACAAAATCTTGACATAGCAGCCAATTACCTCTCCTTCATCTGAAAAGATGGAGTCAGCTTTCTTTGGATCAAACGTTCTTATAATCATCTCTTTCAGGTGACCTTCAACCATCACCTGAACTTCTTTAATGTCAACGCCAACTTGTATCATCCATTCAGCAAGTAAATTCACAGTCTGTGCCACTCCATAATAATTATCTGATAACAATTCTACAACACGTTCTGGTGAGCCCCCAGCTTTCAAAAACCTTTAAAATATTTGTAAGGGCTTAATGATGATGATCATTTATGAATGACAACACTTTAATTTCTTTTGAACATTTTTATAATCATGAGTACTTTATTTATAATATGTTATGCATATATTATGAAATATACAGTATAAATTATAATATTGTTTACAGTTATATGGTGAACTATGATATAGTGAAGAGCAGGATATAGATAAGTATTTGTTTTCCCTGAACATGTCATTCATTTTTTCATTGTTAAAAATACAATGAAATATATATATTATAAGGGTTGCCACTGACTGAGTGAGTTGCGAAAATGAAATTTACTGACTTTTCTCAAATTGCATTTTTCACTGACAGTAAGTGAAATGTAAATTTACCTGACGACTCAAGTAGTCATCAGTAAAATTTTAACAAAAATAAGTAATCATTCAGGTCCCATGAATTCATTATAAGCATATTCTAACTTCTAATCCATTGTATAAAGTTCTAATTCAAAATAAACGTAGTGTAATTTACATTTTCAGCATAGCGAATACACCTGGTTCCATAATACAATCTTTACTGGCAAACATCTCCAAACATTCTTGTCTGACAGATTCGTCTCCCATTTCTTCATCATCATGGTCTGGACTCTAAGATTAGTTAAAACATCATGCACATAGTAGAAGACATAAAACTGTTAACAGTTCAACTTATGAATGCAGACAGCTATTAAGTAGTTAGTGTTTCCTGCAGAGTTTAAGTGAGGCATGGCATTTTTACGCTAAAAGGGCACTTTCAAAGCGCAGTGCGAACCATGCAGGGCAAGTTGTCAGATTACTCTAAAGGAGTGATGTTCCTTGTCCCTGCATAGTGTAATTTGGTATTACAGCAATCTGTGCAAGGTTATGTCTGAATTAATAGTGTTGCTAATTAATGAATATTGCTTGAAATGACTCATCAGGCCAACAAAAGGGGCATATTTATGACAATTGGCCCTGTATACAATTTATAAAGGCAGCATGGTGATTTGTCTTTGAGGCATGGCGCAGCGCCGTCCTAAAAAGGCCTGGAGGAAACACTAGTAGTGCATAAATTAAAGGAATAAAAATGTAGGAGAAAATAGAATCCAGATATGTATCACATTAGTACAAATAGATATTATGGCAAGGGCCAAGGTTACACTATATCACTGACCCAAGAGTGAGAACAACTACACTACTGTGACAAAGTTTTAGCCTAAACTTGACTGTACCATTAAAATTGGAGGTGTAAATAATGTGAAATTGAACATTTTTTGTAAAATCAAGGGCCACTATTTTGTTCATAACTAAACTCATTCAACGAAGAGTAAGCTAGAGATAGTAACAAACATACAACGGAATGATACAGATTATCAAAGAAATAAACTATCCGAACTTGACTATCCGAATTATATACAAATATAGAGTTAGTTATTTACGCCTACCCCTTCCGGCATTCCGTCATCTCCGCTAGCATTCCACATATGATCATCTTCATCATCATAGTCAGCCATGTTTGATGATTATATACGTATTTATATTGAAATAAAACAAGAATATGTTCAGTAAATTGGAAAATAGTTTGTTTTGTGAAAGGTGACGTTAATGTCCAATTCACGTACCATATACACTATAGTCTCTAGCAGAGTTGTCGTTCGTTGCTCTCACTATCATGAATATAATTAACCGTAGTCAAAGATAGTGAGTTTCTTTCAGGTAACAGAACGGACGCGAACTTTTAAACTTTCCATCGTTGTTTCATATCATTTTGCAACTCGTTAGTTTGTGGAGCTTGAACAAATGACTTATATTATGCCAAACTCTCAGATTC
The DNA here is from genome assembly GCA_964023205.1 of Lutraria lutraria. Taxonomy (NCBI): domain Eukaryota; kingdom Metazoa; phylum Mollusca; class Bivalvia; order Venerida; family Mactridae; genus Lutraria; species Lutraria lutraria. Next base: position 4,372,477 of record OZ026839.1, on the reverse strand, counting down.
CCGTTCCTTGTTGCAGCTATATTGTATCAAAGGCTTTAACGTATCTGGCTTGTATGAAATCGCTAAAATAACGTAAAATGATATTTTACGTTATTTACAAAGATTAAATATCATACTTTAATACCAAGCAACAAAAAATTATAACCGAACGCTCAAAAATGGCGTTTTATTGCGATAAATACTGCACCCCTTTATCGACTTTTCCTTATCAGCGTTAAACATCTCTAACGTAATGTGCATTGCTATGTAATATAGCATCCCTGGTCAACGGGATATATAATGCATGCAGGCGTTGTGTATTCTTGTATAAATAAGTATGTGTAAAACATAATTTTGCCCTGGTTGAACTCTGGGGAATCAGACAACATTTGATAAATTAGCTAGACGACTAAAACATAATAGATCAAATATATATATTGTCTATCTATCTGTTGATACTACCGTGCAAACTCCCCTTCGGGTATAACTGGAAATAGTCTTTATACAAATGGATATATACTGAGACATGCGGTTTATGAAAAAATGTTAGTGAGTGAATATTTATACAGAGAGATGTATATAAAATATTGCAAGATAATAATACGATTACAAATGAGCAATCAGTATTTCATTTGTGTGAAAAACGATTATTGTGGCGGGTTTTTCTGACAAAATGTATGCGAGCCTGAGTCTTGAGAGCTGGTCTGCTTTCCTTGCCTACTTTGGTCCTGAAAGTATAGTGGCAGGGGAAGGTTACTCCAGTCTACTTGAGCATTAACTAACCTGACGTTCGGCAAGCCTAGTTAATGAAAGACCAGCAAGTGTAAGTTTATCCTGACCACCGCCGAGATAATCCCATGTGGACAATCATTCACTATCTTTAAGAATATAACTTCTTAATGAGTATAGCCTATTTGTTTATAAAAACAATATTTACATATGTTATATAACATACATTTCAAGAGGTATGTGCTTCTGATACAAACTATTAAAATATTATTAATTCGTAGAAAGGGAAGGAATTAAAATGTATTTGTTAGTGAACACAATGCTAAACACTGAAAGACATTCCAAATGTGTTGAAACTTGGCAAGGGTTGTATTTTAAATTTGAATATAGACAAGTTATCATGATTTCTTAATGAATTATCGTTTCCTGTTGCTAGCTGATGAAACTTACACCATACAGTTTATTTTTACATTTAGAACACAATAATTATGTGAGATTTTGTTTTTCAAAAAAATGTAAGAAGTACAATAGAAATACGCTGTATATTAAAGGTTTTTGTTAAATAGATACGTTATGCACCAGTGACCAGTCCAATCGGCGTCTCGCTAGGACTGGTGCGTAAAAAGTCGTTTTGAAACGTTTACAGACGTATTTAACGTAGGTTTCTTTCGAACTGTTCAAAAGTTTCTTACATTTAATTGGAAATGTACGAATAACTGTTAACAATGTAAACAGTTGTGAAGTAATCATGTGTATTATTGTAATTAGCGTACATTTCTAAACTGACGAGTCAACCGTAGACTCATCATGAAAGTTGCCATGTTATTTTCATCCTCAGTTAGTTTGAACAACTGGATAACTGTGTGTGATAACTTATACCGTTTTAAATACTTTTAAACTTTTTGATGACGAGATGAAACATGATTTATGTAACCACAGTCAGGTGTTCAAAAGTTTCTCTAGTCAAATACGTTTTGCATTCGTGCACACCTTTTATTTCATATTACGTCTGTTCAAACTTTGTGTCCAGTTTATAACGTGAAATTAGCGAGAATATTATGGGACTAGGCCTAGGGCATAACATGGTTCTTGATTGATAATTTCAGCGACACAATTGAATCAAATTTTATGTGAACATTAATGCATACTGATGCACGTCTATATTTTTTGTATTAAATTCGTGTTGTTTGATGACAATTCTGTCACAAATTTCAGATGATTAAAACCAAATTACATTACATTTTCTAGCATATTTGTGATGATGGAATTTACAACAATATGCTCTTGTTGATGTGTCTTACCGTCATAGTAAGAAACAATGGCGTTTTAACGATATACTGCTTTTATTTCTATGTATACTAGTAATTTATTAACGACATAGAAGATTTGTCAATAAACTGGCTTTGTAAACATTATTTGGTGGACTGGTTAAACAATAATTGTTTTTAATGGCAATATGTATTTTTCTGTCTACCTTACATTATTCACATATTCAAATGTACAACAAATTGTAACCAATGGCTTTGACCTACAAAGATATAGTCAAGTCTTCAAAATGACTACAGGATTTTACCTTCATTCATTTTTTTGTTACGTATCTGTTGAGAGCCAACACTGGATTCATACCGTGAGTCTGGCCAGTCAGCATATCGTGAAGAAAATCATACGTATTTACACTGTTCATATATAGTATAAGATTTGCACAGGAAAGAATATATTTATTATCAGAATAATTAACAGAACATAAAACATCACTATATTTACAAGATTTATCAGTTACCCAGTAAGAGTACTTCTTGTTAGGATTTGATGACCGTAAAATACAAACCAATCGACTGTTCAGAAAACTCATTAGGATACAGAACAACAAATCTCACGGACAAAACATTCAAATGTTAAAGCACGTTTCAGAATAATAGAGAAAGCAACCCACATTTTGTACTAGAAAAAAGGTAAAATGAAATTTAAAAAATGAGAAAGTCTAGAATGATCTGAACAAGTACATACGTTAATATGATAAAACGTTTCTATGATTTATTAGTCAGAATCTGATATATACGTATTAACAAGTTTTATAGTGTGAAAACGAAGTTACATACATCGATAAAATATGATAAAGTTTAAGGAGTGCAATGTCGACCATAATTCATTCTAAGCATCATTATCTTACTTTATCAAAACAACCCACCTTGAAATTTGACTTTGGAACCATTTCAGACTCACGAATAATGATCTTAATTGTGTCCTGTAGGGATATGTAGTGTATTTTAGTGTAATCTAGTGCTTTCATAGTTCATGACGAGGTAACGTTCGCCACTATAACATATACACAACAGCTTAATATCGACAATGTTGTGAAAAACACCAAAGCTATCATATCAATCATGTGACTGATTCTTTTCCAAGTAATACCATCATCAGTAACGTTGCCAGTATCATCTTGTGTTTCCTTCGCATCTTTGTTTAAGTTTTGGTCAATTGAAATAACATCGTCGTTAATACCGACGCCCTTGACGTCACGTGGACCAACCTTTTTCTTCCTACACGATCTGCACGCAAGTCTCTTGTACATGTACTTTAGCAACCTTGGGACATTTTCATCGTCCTCTCTGCTCCATAATTTCATATTTATGATCGTAACAAACACTATGGATCCGCTGATAATCAAGTCAATCAATAATTTGTAAGAAATTAAGGATATTGGTTTCGAATTCTGTGGTAGCATGTCATTAACTATTGTCATATACACGGCGATAGCTAGTAGTGTTGTGATGCAATAACCAATTCTTTCACCAGATTCGGGCACCAGCATAAAAACTAAAACATTAAGTAAACTGAGAAAGGAAATGGGCAGAATGATATTAATTACAACAAATTCCGATTTTCGCTGGAGATTAACGGTGAACTGCACTTCAGACTCAGTTCCATTCCCAAGCTTGTTCGTAGAAACCGTCGATCCTACGACGTCCCAAAGTGCATTTGGTGAATAGAGATTGAGTTGAATGTCTGGAAATATCGCTTTTAGGCTTACCTCATAGTATTTGTAGCCTAAGGACACAAAACTTGTTGTACAAGATTGCATATCAAACGGGTAACTTTTGACATTAACTCCACACGTGCTTTCAATCAAATTCGCTGGCACCCACTCGCATTCCCCAGAGTTTTTTATCCGAATTCTATCCGTTAAGCGACCAATAGATGATGCTCTTGAAGAGGGGTTAGAAAGGGTCATCTCTGGCACCCATGCGTCCTCATATGACACCGTGATTTCATTTAATCCATCGTACAAGTTTGGATCCCAAGATAACGTTTCGTCAGTCCATATCATCAAGACGGCGGCCACAAACGAGAATGCCTCATTTACTTCGTCGAAATCTTTAATAGTTTTTATGTACATACCAACTTGAACTTGGATTGCTTTCGACTGATTCAGAACTGGTCGTATATTTCGATTGTAGCCACTGAATAGTTGCAAATGTAGACTATAAGTGTCGTTAAGGGAAGCGGCATCACCATGATTTGACAAACATAGTAAAATAAAACACGCCGTTAACGTAACAAGTACTACAGCCTTCATACTTTTTGTTAAAATCCTTTACTTCTGAGAACTATTGAATCCAATTTTTTTTCAAACACTGCAACTTTTTGTGAAGCGCGATCGTCATTGATCGATACTTATGGCAAGTAAATGTCAAAATATTTATGGATGATAATTAAAAAAAATATCCATAACTTCAATGGTGACAATAAACTCCTAATATTGTGTCATTTTTAAAAACTACATTCAGCTAACAGCCGAGAGCTACCGTTAAGACTATAAAGCGAAGAAATAAAACGACTGACAGAGCTTCCTAAAAAGTGTTATTTTTAATAAAGTTCTGTTATAAATCCAATTATCAAAATACTAGCCCTCTAACCAATAGGAATAGATCAACTTTCACTATCGTTGATATCAAATCTACAAATAAACCAATCTTATACGTCGAAACAAGACATTTCTAACCGTTTATCGACCCTTCAAATGACAACAATAATACATTGGTTACATACTGTTTTTTATACGACTTAAAATGTGATCCCATTTGAACACTGTTGAGAGATTAAAGTTATGTCTCTAATTTCGGCCGTATTTTTGTCGGTAATTCCGAAATCACGCATTTGAACTATGTCACTGGGGGTCAGCTTGGCAAAGTTTCACGAGAGGCGGTTCCAGCTGGTGCTGAATTGACGGATGAAATGGACACAATTTTGTTGTGTTCAGACGCAGAGTACTTCGAAAAGATAGAAACTGATGGCGTTACCGATGAAACAATGAAAGAGACCGTAGTACAATTACAAATGCTTCTTCCGTCAGTCATCTATTCTAAATGAACGTGGACGTCTTCAATGCTGTATCACCTTTTTCAAATTATTGACGAATTCGGTGCAAATCACGATTGTATTGACGAGCACAGTACAACATTGCTATAGAGACTGGTTTGAATACTAATAGATATGGCAATGATAGTAACGAATCGGAGAAATGTAATCAAACATTTTAGATAACATCATATTTAAAAATTGTTCAAACTCGTAAATGATATAATTATGTGATTTAATCATAATGCAGGTATTAAATTATATCTGACAATTTTAACTGTTCTCTTCAGACCATCATACATGTATACATAGATAACTATCAGCTGGAAAATATTAATTCAAAATCGCTATTAACTTCAGAGTGAAACATCCACACATTCTGTTAGTAACATATACATAAAAGGAGACTTTATTTGACACCATACACACTTGTCTAGTGAGACAGGCCTTGTTGTAGAAGCACATGCGCATTCTATTCAATCTGATACGCGTTGAGAAGATGCTAAGTTATGTTCACAGTAATGATGCTTGTGTCATGGGTGCTAAATATTATACAAATGGGTTTCATCGTCACAATAATTTTGAGGGAAATTGTATTTTTACACAGAATAACGTATTTATCTGGCATAATGTAGTGAATGACGACGCATGTGCACTGGAGATCAGAAAACCTGGAGAGACTGTCAACATAAAATTTCGTTGCATACCATACACATGCTTTCGATGCGAACCGCCTCTCGTGGTACTTCGTTGGCCTCCAGTGAATGTATAAATACAAAAATGTACACACATATTTGAAACTACATGTACAGTCAAACGTGTGTTTGGCGGTCACCTCCGAACAAAGGTCAGCCTATGAATAAAGACCATATTGTGCTAACCGCTATTAATTGTTTAAATCAAAAGTACCTCTGAATAAAGTCCACCTGTCTATCAAGGCAACATTTTGTTTTCCCCTAAAGTGGCCTTATTTTATGACTGTTTGACTGTATTAAGGTAGTTTAAGTCATGACAAATTTGTTTTTGCGATATACTGCTTTTATTTCTATGTATACTAGTAAACAACGACATAGAAGATTTGTCAATAAACTGGCTTTGTAAACATTTTTTGGTGGACTGGCTAAACAATAAAAAAATTAAATGGCAATACATGTATGTATTTTTCTGTCTATTTTAAATCATTCCCATATTCAAATGTACAACAAATTATAACCAATGGCATGATCTACAAATATATAAAGTCTTCAAAATCACTCCATGTACATGTATTTATCTTCATTCGATTTTTAGTAACACAGATATGTTGAGAGCCAACGCTAGATTCATGGTAGCTTATATTTACATGATGATGAACTCTATAGGCAGTCTGCATATCGTGAAGTATATCATACATACATGTATTAACACTGCTCATTTGTATATATTACAAGATTTGCACGGTAAATAATATATTTATTATCAGAATAATTAACAGAACATAAAACATCACTATATTTACAAGATTTATCATTTACCCAGTAAGAGTACTTCTTGTTAGGATTTGATGACCGTAAAATACAAACCAATCGACTCATTAGGATAAAAAACAACAGATTTTTCGGACAAAACATTCAAATATTTAAGCTCATTTCAGAATAATAGAGAAAGCAACCCACATTTTGTTCTATAAAAAAGGTAAAATGAAATTTCAAAAATGAGAAAGTCTATAATGATCTGAACAAGTACATACGTTAATAATAATTATGATGAAACGTTTCTATAATTTATTAGTCAGAATCTGATATATACGAATGTTATACTAGTACATAAAACAAGTTTTATCGTGTGAAAACGAAGTTACATACATCGATAAAATATGATAAAGTTTAATGAGTGCAATTTGCATGTCGACCATATATCATTCTAAACTACATTATCTTACTTTATCAAAACAATCCATCTTGGAATTTGACTTTGCAAACATTTCAGACTCACGATTGATGATCTTAATTGTGTCCTCTAGGGATATGTAGTGTATTTTAGAGTAATCTAGTGCTTTCATAGTTCATGACGAGGTAACTTTCGCCACTATAACATATACACAACAGCTTAATATCGACAATGTTGTGAAAAACACCAAAGCTATCATATCAATCATGTGACTGATTCTTTTCCAAGTAATACCATCATCAGTAGCGTTGTCAGTATCATCTAGTGTTTCCTTCGCGTCTTTGTTAAAGTTTTGGTCAATTGAAATAACATCGTCGTTAATACCAACGCCCTTGGCGTCACGTGGACCCACCTTTTTCTTCCTACACGATCTGCACGCGAGTCTCTTGTACATAGACTTTAGCAACCTTGGGACATTTTCATCGTCCTCTCTGCTCCATAATTTCATATTTATGATCGTAACAAACACTATGGATCCGCTGATAAGCAAGTCAATCAATAATTTGTAAGAAATTAAAGGTATTGGTTTCGAATTCTGTGGAAGCATGTCATTAACTATTGTCATATACACGGCGATAGCTAGTAGTGTTGTGATGCAATAACCAATTCTTTCACCAGATTCGGGCACCAGCATAAAAACTAAAACATTAAGTAAACTGAGAAAGGAAATGGGCAGAATGATATTAATTACAACAAATTCCGATTTTCGCTGGAGATTAACGGTGAACTGCACTTCAGACTCAGTTCCATTCCCAAACTTGTTCGCAGAAACCGTCGATCCTGTGAGGTCCCAAAGTGCATTTGGTGAATAGACATTGAGTTGAATGTCTGGAAATATCGCTTTTAGGCTTACCTCATAGTATTTGTAGCCTACGGATATAAAACTTGTTGTACAAGATTGCATATCAAACGGGTAACTTTTGACATTAACTCCACATGTGCTTTCAATCAAATTCGCTGGCACCCACTCGCATTCCCCAGAGTTTTTTATCCGAATTCTATCCGTTAAGCGACCAATAGATGATGCTCTTGAAGAGGGGTTAGAAAGGGTCATCTCTGGCACCCATGCGTCCTCATATGACACCGTGATTTCATTTAGTCCATTGTACAAGTTTGGATTCCAAGTTAACGTTTCGTCAGTCCATATCATCAAGACGGCGGCCACAAACGAGAATGCCTCATTTACTTCGTCGAAATCTTTAATGGTTTTTATGTACATACCAACTTGAACTTGGATTGCTTTCGATTGATTCAGAACTGGTCGTATATTTCGATTGTAGCCACTGAATAGTTGCAAATGTAGACTATAAGTGTCGTTAAGGGAAGCGGCATCACCATGATTTGACATACATAGTAAAATAAAACACGCCGTTAACGTAACATTTACTACAGCCTTCATACTTTTTGTTAAAATCCTTTTCTTCCAAGAACTATTGCAACCAAAATCCTTCCATACACTGTAACTTTTTGTGAAGCACAACCGATACTTGTGGCAAGCAAATGTCAAAATATTTAAGAATAATAATTTCCATAACTTCAACGGTGACAATAAACTCCTAATAGTGTGTCATTTTTAAAAACTACATACAGCAAACAGCCGAGAGCTGCCTTTAAGATTATAAAGCGTAAAATAAATAAACTGATGACAAAGCTTCCTAAAAAGAGTTACTTTTAATTTAGTTCCGTTATCAATCCGATTACCACAATCCTAGCCTTCTAACTATTTAATATTTAATAGATCGACTATCTTTATTGTTGATATAAGATCTACAAACTAGTAAACCAATCTTATAGGTCGAAACAAGACTTTTCTAATCGTTTATCGACCCTTCAAATAATAACAATAATAGATTGGTTACATACTGTTTTTTATACGACTTAAAAGGTGATCCCATTTGAACACTGTTGAGAGATTAAAGTTATGTCTCTAATTTTGGCCGTATTTTTGTCGGTAATTCCGAAATCACGCCATAAACTATGTCACTTGGAGTCAACTTGGCGAAGTTTCACGAGAGACGGTTCCAGCTGGTGCTGAATTGACTACATACATGTACTGTTTTTTATACGACTTAAAATGGGATCCCTCTTAGGCACCATTGAAGAATTAAAGTTAAGTCTCTACTTTCGGCTGTATTTGTGTCGGTAATTCTGATATCACGCCATGAACAATGTATAATTATAAAATGTATACATATATTTGAAACTACATGTACAGTCAAAGTGTGTTGGCGGTCACCTTCGAACAAAAGTCACCATATGTGAACGAAGGCCATATTTTACAAACCGTCATTAATTATTTAAAACAGAATTACCTCCTAATAAAGGCCACCTGTCTATTAAGGTCACATTTTGTTTTTCTCCAAGACTGGCCTTATTTTATAAGTTTGACTGTACATTAAGTCATGATCAGTTTATAGATTGCCTTCTAATGTCAGTTTTAGACAATTTTATGAAGCATTTTGCAATAACATGTTCTGTGAAACCCTCACATAGTGGTCAACTTATCATAGACACCGCCTCTTTATAACGACTACTAAATAACACTATAGGGAACAGAAACATTTTTTGAACTATCGGAACATCCGGTAGTGATTCAAGACGGGCTATCCGTACCATTATAGAAAGACATCGACTTATAACGACGCTCAGATTTTGTTTCATCGGATTTAACGCCATTTTCAATATTATTTCAGTCAAATCGTGGACGGCAGTTATCATAACAAGCTTCCTTGGACTTCATTTAGGCCTTATTTTATATATTTCATCAGGTTTAACGCCATTATCAACTTTATTTCAGTTATATCGTGGCGAGCAGTTATCCTAACCAGCTTTCCTGGACTTCATTTAGGCCTTCACTAGTACTAACCATATTCTATCCACAAGCTACTACCAAGCTAACTCACATAATTCAGAGTTGGAGGACAATTTAATGTAGGATGTAGTATCTTCAGTCAATTTTGTCACGGACAGTATGAGCCTTGCCCGGGGTTCGAACTCACAACCTCTTGATCAGTGGACCAACGCTCTAACCACTGACCTATCCGGGCGGGCAATACGCTAGAAACAGAAGCATTTCTTTTTGTCTTAGACTATAGGAGCATCTGATAGCGTCAGTCGGACAGGCATGTCAGCAACGTTGATCCAAAAACTAAATCTACATGTATGTACCAAAATAATAATATATTAAGTACATGTTCCATGACGTTTACAACCTTAGTATACCACAAGAAAGGTGGCTATTATTTAGATTAGGAATAAATGTCTTTGTTTTGATAAAAGATTATTATTGTTAATATACCATTTCACAATTAAAATATTGACTGATCTTGTATACATATCTCAACTTTGCCATTGCATTAGTTTGAAATTTACGATTCAATGGATACGTCTCTAATAAGATTAGTATTTTAAAGAGGGTAATTGCTACCTCATGACGTTGTAAATACCAACATTTTAAGAGGATAGCACTTTTTAACTTACCACATGGAATACTATTTAAATCCACTGCGTAACATTGTACGTAACAAATTTAAGTCTATTATTGTAGCGTATTACTTTTTCTTTTGAAATTAAATACATGTGTACGATACATTGTGACCTATTATTGCCTGAATTGGTACACGAGCTCTTGCGTGCATGGGAGAGAGGATTATATTAATCATGTTAATTCCATGTTAAAGTCACCATTCATTTGTGCCTTGTCAGGTTTATCCAAATTAATAAACTATTATATAAATATCACATCCCACATAGGGTGATAGAACGTAATGTTCACCCGAGACAAGTAATGTCGACCGAGGCGAAAACCGATGTTGACATTACTTTGTCAAGGGTGAACATTACGGTCTATCACCCTTGACGCTGAGTCTTCTTCAAATATTGAAACGAAGCATAATTATCTTCGCAGTCAAATTATCTTCTGCTAAACGGGATGTCAAATTATGAGTGGATTTTGATAATCGCCAATTTAAGCGTCTAGGATATAGAACAGATTGACTAAACATTGCACCCGGTAATATCGCGCCTGCGCGTGAGGGCAGTTTCGTTATAGCATTCGGGTCGAAATGTAATGTCACAGGGTAACATTACGGATTGTCACCCTCTGACGTCACATAAGACTATATAGTAAATAAGTCACGTGAGGTATAATAATACAAATTATGATAAACACTTTGATTACTTTTTTGGGGAGGCTTGTGTTCCTACACCTATTACAGTGGATAACGGCCATTTTAGGTTATTATTATATGTTATAAACATGTACAAACAATACACTGTTAATTTAGCCATATTAACATAAACCATTGCATGAGAAATAAAAACATTTCCCGAGAGTTAGGCTGACACACTATGCGTGTTTATATCAGTGCTCCCGGACCCGAGTCTCAATTAGCCGAATGACAAGGGAGCAAGTCGGCATAGACCGTATTGGGGACAAGATCGTATTTATATAGATATTTAGATATTTTATTCAAACATAAGGCATAAAGTCGAACATTTTACAATACATGTATAATTATACATAACATAATTATATACACATTGAACAAAACACTATAGTAAGGATTTTTCTACAAAGATAATAGTAATAAGCTGTAATAAGCTACAATTGCGGATATTAAGTGATAACTTAATATGTGGAAAAAAAAACAAAAAAAAACAACATATTGCAATGAAATAAAGAGAAAAGTGTAACAGAATACAGAAAGATTGACGAATTTTTCATTAATTATTAATGTCATAACGTATAAGTAAATTTTGAAATTTAATTGTCACACGTAAATTATGTCACTGTTGTTGTTTCATGGTATAATTGTGGTTAAATATTATAAATAATGCCTGTAGAATCATACATCCCACACGAGCATCGAACTCGCGTCATCTCGGTCGACTGTCCTGCGATATACTGAACAAGCTTAAAGAATGGGATCCTTAAAAGGATATCTAAAAACAAAAGTGAAAATGTACAAGCGCTACGTGCTAGGATTGTATTTAGGAGCCATCAGAACTTGTAGTACACATATACGTCATCATCATTTGATCTCCCCTGGAGCTTCTATCTGTAAATATCATCTTTCGACTCACACTTCAATTGCTTTTTTTGTATGAAATCATTTAAATAATTGAAAATGATGTAGCGCACCAAGGATTTACAACTGTATGCTAGGATGTTGTGAAGAAAGTTTGTAGTTAGAATCTTTAATAAAGACCGGAAAACGGAATAATTATATTTTATTTTCAACTTTTGTTGCAAAAGTCCGGGCGGGACCATTCAGAAAAAATACTTTATCCTGTTTTCACGCCAAGAAGAGACATTTACAACATGAACTAGTTTGACACTTGTTTTAGTTACACTAGCCATTCCTTGGTGGGCTATATCAGTTTCTTTACTTTTACGAGTTCTTATAATAAAAACACATAGCAGCGACAGGTGCGTGATGACGTATATGCTATCATTGAACATATATGTTTAGTGTATTTATTGTGTCACAATTTATGTGTGTCAAACCCTGGAATCATTCCGTCGGGAAACTGATGTGCGCTAACTTTCTGTTGGAATTTTCGCGCTTAGTGTACGTCATAACGTAAGAATAAATTATGTATTTCATACGCAATAGTTAAGTTAATCTTGAGCGGCGATAACAAAATTTTAGACATCAAACTAATGGTCAGTGTGTTGATATTATCTTGCTGATGTAATAAAGCTGCGTGTTATCTTAAGACAGAAGTAACTTGTGGACATCATTTATCAGTGTTCTCAGCACATACGATTTTCACTGAAGCAATCTACACTATGACCACATATGGCAATTTCTCATGCCGTCTAATTCAAGTACATACAACCATATACCAGTAAACGGGCATGATTGTAACACGCAGTATATGTAAATCTATGCTTACGTGATGGCTTTTCTTGCAAGCTTGCGCTCTCTCAGCAAACGCTCAGGCATCAGACTTATGAGGTAAGATTCGCTTTCAATCTCAATGCGTTATATAAAAACAGCTGTTAGAATCTAGTTAGGATTTGCTTAAAACTTCTAATGTCATTATGCAATTTTCTCGATTGTGGTGACTGGGAATATTATTGTCTTACGCGCACACAAATTCAGACGTCTCTGCATCACATCATCGTTGTTTTGTTTCAGTATTTTCATTTTGTTAAAAATGTTTGAAGGCCATGTTGTATTTTATGACATGGTATGTGTTTTTACTTATACATGTATACGTAATTATGTTTATACATGTTACATTACTTACATGAAGAATTTTATTTTTATTATCATTATATCGGAACAGTATGATTGTAGGAAACCACATGTGCGCAATATATTATTACCTTTCTTGTTTTGTGTCTAATTTACCCGTTAACTACAAAACCGTCGAGTATATAGACCAAAACTGTCACTTCATACTCGTATGTACCGTATATATGAGTATATTTATGTTTTCGCAGACACTGCAGTACGTTAGAGACACCCAACTATGAAATTCGTCCTATGCGCCGATGTGATATCCAGGGCCTCTATGATCTTACAGCAGAGAATCAGTGGAATATGGAACGTGCATATCTAGAATGCATCTTTAATACGGATCCAAGCGGTCTTGTTGTCGTGGTAACTGATGACGGCCAAGTAATTGGTAAGTTTCATCATTATCAAGTTACAATGAAAGCTCTCCAAAGCAACAGCCTTTTGGAGAAACAATATTATGTTGTTGTTGGGGGCTGTTGCTCTAGAGTTTAAATTATTATTTAAATCGTGCAGTTAGAAAAATGATGTTGTTGAAGGGAGGTTGTTCGAGATAGGTCTGCTCTGGACATGTTGTACTGTATTTAAATGATATCACATGATTTTAATACTACCACGTGGTCATAATATGATTACGTAATTAAAACATTATCACGTGATAATAATTCTATCAAATGATTTTATTTGCAACCAATATGCAGTACGTATTTTTCTACGGAAATCATTATCTAGTCTTAAAAAAACAACGAAGCATTAAGCTCTTTGGTATTTTTTATATGATCATAATTATCCATCAAGGGAAGGAGTTGACAGACTGCTTAGAAACAGAACCTTATTTGGAACCCGTCCCCAATAAACGGAAATACTAAAATCTAAAATTGATTTTATAATACCGTTTTATTCAGTATAACCCCTGAATACCGGACCCCTTCCGGACTGAGCCAAAAGTCCGGTTTTCTGAGAACTCCGGTTTTCAGAGAACTTTTGGTAATTTATCCATACTTGTGTCTTGTGGGTGACTGATTTGTATATATATGTACCACATTGTTGAATTATATTCTTAGTTGTATTGATAAGTATTACAATCAAGCAAAGAATACGCTTTTCAAATATAGTACCCTTTTGTCTTCTGTGTAAGGGTTTTATAGCAATCAAGTTGTGTAAGAGAAACAGCTCGAACCCAGTACTACTCAGGGAAACTTGTTAGATGTGTTCATCTAATAATTATCATTCAGGCTTTGACAGAATCGCTGATTGCTAATAATTTGACATTAAATATTATCCTTGCAGGACACAATGGGATACTAGCTCATAGCGATAAACTGGCTTCTTCTGGTATGAATATTGTAAAAGAGCAATATAGAAAATTCGGTATTGGCAGAAAATTGTTTAAAAATGTAATGGACGTCATGGAAGATAGAAATGTAGGCGGGACGTCTCTAAGCAACCGCGTGACTTTTTACGCTCAGTTTGGATGGACTATTAAATCATATACGATCCATTACAATGCTGGACCTGTGAACCCAGATTTTGTCAGAGAGGCTCCGACGGGAGACTTTGAGATCGTACCAATAAGTGACGTCAGTATTCAGGATTTTATTGCCTACGATTCTGAGATACACACTGTACCCCGGGCTGTTTATATTTGCAACTGGGCAACATGGGCAGAGGCGAAGACTTATGTAGCTTTGAAAAGCGGTCGTGTGTGCGGGTACGGCGTGTTGAGAGCAGCCGATATTGGCCATAGAATGTACCCATTGTATGCTGACGACCGCACCATTGCGCATGCACTGTTCTGCAAACTTGCCGAAAATGTTCCCAACAATGAACCTGTCATCTTTTCGCAACCAGTTGAAAACGAGGCTGCCAATGAAATCATCGCAGCGAACAAGTTTACAACATATTTGTCAATGACAAGACTTTACAATAAATGGAATGTCCCCGTAGATCTGAACCGCGTGTATTCTGTATCGTCCACAGAGTACGGTATAGTGTAACATTTGAATTAGTTCAAACCTAATCTAAAACTAAATATTATGTCATTTAAATTTAAATTTACATAACTTTAGTCATACAAGGTTCGAGCCACATATTCTAAAGCTACGCGTTGGTCAATGAAAAATAAAAGAAATCTTAAATACAGCCTCTATTCTTTCTCATTACCATAAAAATTGACCGATTGAAAGTTTGATAAATATTTGTTAATGCCTAATTAATGTAAATGAATACGTGAAGTATGTTCACTTGATGAATAAAATGAAAATAGTTCGTCACGAACAGGAAGCTGTCTGTTAAAAAATGTCACACGGCCTACGTACCTTCATGTACATGTATTTATTTGCTAGTACGAGTATAAGAGAATATACATTTATGGCAGCTCATTGAAACTTATGGCTGCAGCATTTTTACTGTATGGCTTGTGGATATTTGTAATTTGTGGTATAACATCACGCCAGGGGCCATTTGATGACTTTTCCGGCTTCAACGTTAGAAGGAGACACCCCACCCCGTACCTTAATGGAATCACCCACCTTCAGTAAACATGCAGGACAGATTCCGTATACATGTATTATATAACCGCTCGATTACATAGACCCCTTGGGTTTTGAAAAAAATGAAAACAAACAAGATAAGGTATGTTTATATATGTATGACACAGTAAAACCTTACATATAGCGTATCTCAATATTAAAACAACATCGATATAAAAATATATGTACCACTTAAATAAGGACCCAGTTTTCAATACTTCTTGATATTAATTTATTAATGAGAACATCTAGGTACAAATACCATCATACTATGCCTTGGTCCAAGGACTGCGTGATCTCAATAACAAGGCTTTGCTGTACAGTGCAACCTCTCCATAGCGACCCTCTCTTGAATAACAACCTCCCTTCAACAACAGCATGGTTTTTCCCACTGCACGGTTTAACTATTAATTTAACCTCTCTAGAGCAACAGCCTCTCAACAGCAACATAATTGTGCTACTCCCAAAGGGTGTTGCTTTGTAGAGGTTGCGCTGTATACAATATATATATTTTGGCAACACGCACGCGCTTAAGTCCAACATATACAGTTATGCAACAAGTGCATGTATACATATTTGGTCAACTCACACACGAGTATGCAGCATGCACAGTTATACGACAATAGATTGCAAGTACATGTATATAATTTTTTCACAATGATGTATAGGTTTACTCATTAATTCGGATCAATAATGATTTTATTGCAATATTCCGTATGAAACGTTGAGCAATAACTGTATGAAAACATTAAGATGCTAAAATGAATCCAAGGCTACAATGGCTAAAATGTACTATTTTTCGCTTCTTAAGAACGACTTAAACAGCCAGTAGGCTCTGTTATATGATACAACCATTGAGATTAAGTCGGTATAAAGATGATATAGCAGTTGGTAATATATTGTGGTATTTTTTCTGGACAATATTTTACAGCTCAGGTACTGAAGCATTATTTTCTCTTCGGATACACCAGTTGCTTAATATAGTCATGATCGCACGAATAATTTCTTCCACTCACAAACACTATGTATCTTAAACGAAGAACAGTGATTGTAAAATTGTTACTATTTGTGAAACTTGATTCTTCCATCTAGATATTTACAAATTCTAATCATCCGGCATGTATTGACTCGGTGCAATCTCCATAAACAGTTGCAGCCACATGGTTAATTTATCTGTAAAAAGAAACAAAAACACTAATGTTACATCGAGTGATCATACAGTAAATCCTCGATTATCCGAACTTGGATTTTCCGAACACCTGTTACTATCCGAAAAGTAATTTCGGTCCCGACTTCCCTCTACACATATCTCTGTAAAATTACCTTAATTGTCTAAATCGTGTTATCCAAAAATCGTGGAATATCCGAAATAATATCTCCGTTTGACCGTATAAGCGCTAGTCATATAATATTCAGGACATTAAGCCTTTTGTATATTTATACCGCAAGTATTGAATGACGAGCAGAAGTACTAACTAACATATACAGTCATGTTGAAGCACATTAATGTTACAATGTTGTCTTTTTCGAATTCAATGATGAATTGATGAAAATTCATTGAAGAGTTTCAAAGTTCTAATACACATTTGTCGTTGATAGAAACGGTGTACTGCAGTAAGTAATCTTAGCGATATATCAATATCGCGATACGTATCCTATCGTAAGTCCCATTGTGATACGCAATCCTAGTAACTTTACCATTATATTAGTGGTAAACAAAAACTTGAAGGTTCTATTTAGGAGTATTTTGATTGTGTACTCGTATACATTCTATATGTCAACTTACCTATGGATATTAATTTGAAATGCACCAATGGAAAATAAAATATTAACCCTCCAACAATGAATACAGCTGCATACAAGAACTGAATCTGTGGATCTTCGACAATAGGAGCAATAATCAGATAGATCGCACATAGTAGAAATAAGATCGGTATTACTATTGGAATCTGTAATGATAAAGTCATACATAGAAAGAATCACAAGAGTAGTATAATTATGGGTCTATTTAAATAGAGGCAAACAAACGGGCGCCATCTTGGATGACCTAGTTTCTATTTATAGCAACTCATTTGCATATAATTGTCTGCCTCTAAAGACGTCCATATACTACTTATAAGATCAAAATTAAATACAGGCTTTAAAACCAGGGCAATAGGCTATAAACTTGAGATGGGTCTCTCATCTCAAGCATAAATTTCATGTTTTCAAATATTCTCAATATATTTATAATAACATTGTGTTACCAGTCAAACAGATCTTATACACGTGTACCCCTTTTAATCAAAATGCAGATACAGGTGTTTTACAAACCAGCTAATTAATCTGATATATGTTATAAACGAAAATGAGATTTGAGCTTATAGATAGATCTCAAGTTTTAAGATTTATGGACAAGAACTCATCCTGCGAATAAATATATGAACTATATAGATCCATTATAGATAAAGGAAATATATGCTACAGTTGCCCAAAATTTGGTTTAACATAACTACAAACTATTTTGTTACCTTTATGACTCGTTTTTCATCACGTTTAGTATACCTCATGACCAGCAGTGAGGCCACAGTAGCACCATAAAATAACCAAGCTGTAAAACTGAAGAAATCCACCAATGTTCCAATATTGCTGATACCGATCATAACCAGAGCGATGACACACTGTAATATACAAACATGGTTACATAAAGTAGTCCATGTCATTTCTTTAACTCACATTGAAATAAATATTCAAGTAACTCAACTCCCATTCGGCGTATTAAAAGTTTGCTATACAAAGGGAGATAATACATTGAACATATCAAACACAAAACTAAACTGGTTCCCATTCCATGTTGCTGTGCAAAGGCTTTGTACACACAAGTCAACGGGGACCAGTTTAACACATAACTACGTTGGTACCCTTTCCATGTTGCAGTGCCTCAAAGAGTCAACGGCCTCCAATTATCTCTCCTTACAGTGCGAAATTAATATAATATCAAGGGAGGTAACTTGTACTTACCGTAAATATCACAGATGGCATTGGTGTGAGGAATCGTACATGTATAAATGACATAAACTCGGGAAGTAGTCCTGCCCTACCAGCTACGTACACAACTCTGAATACGAGGAAGAAAAACACAAACTGGTCATTAAAGTTAGCTGCATAATATACACGATTCCGACACGTACAGATTTCATCCAACATTATCGTTAAATATATAAGTTGATGTGAAATTTTAAAGTACATTGTATACTTTGGAAATCGACAAATCCTATACATGTATATAACAGAAACATATCAATTGTCTTTTGTCTGTTTTCAGTATTTTCTTTCAAAGTCAGTCAGAGTTGAGGACCTTCATTTTTTACTTTTATGATTCTGACAAAATAAAACTTCCTAGATACTGTAGTTTCATTTATTTTCGTTGGGCTCAATTTTCGTGGTTTTTACTAAAATAGCTATTTCGTGGGGACATAAATTCGTGGATTTTGATTTTTGAAAAACAATTCCCTTTCTCTGCATTTTAATTCGTGGGGATTTGATTTCGTGGATGAGCCGACCAACGAAATCCACGAAATTAAATCCCCAACGAAATTTAATGATTCCACAGTACATATTGTTCTCCAACATGTACACTCAAGTTATTCCTTTAGAACCATTTTAGTCGTTGTTGACAGCGGCGTAATTCTTGCACATTTGAACTGATGCACATTTGCTAAGTATTTATTAAAAGGAATTACCTTCCACCGCTAAATACGGTTCCGTTCGCAGACCCATACGTGGAGAACAAAACTGCAACAGGTAATATCGTGGCAGCGGATCCTAACACCGTATCACCCCAAGTCTGTGAAAACAGACAAAATATTTCTGATATTAAAGAAGCAATTTCAGACAGGGTGGGGGCTAACAATGGGGGAGAAAAAATATATAGCCCATTTATTCTAAAAACTATTACAACCAACATTATTGCAGTCATTTGATTTAACCATCATTCTTGTGTCACTTTTCCGCCTTTTCACAACTTAGTCATGTGGTACGGTTAGTATATCATTAATATCTATATCTAAGGCAAATTTAAAGGCATGGAGCCAATATCTATTCTGACGAAAGTCTTACAAACTAAATGGAAAACTATTGATTCAAAATTAAAGCATTGCTTTAAGAATCGTATGTGATGTCTCGTATAATCCAGATACAATTACAAAAATAGCAGTTTAACCTATCGTTGGTGATTGACGCCAAGTTTATGTTGCCCGGACAAAAACAGCTGTATCAGCAAAAATACTTTTATTGACTTCAACATTTATTGCACGTATAAATAAAAAGAAGTAGTCATTAAAACATAAGTGGTATATGTGTGGTTACCACGGCAACAGCGCTCGATTTTAGCAACTCTTGTGACGTCATAGCTGTGAGGTATGAGATGTTGGTGAGGACGTAAACAACGGTAACCAAGGCAACTCCGATAATGTTTGCACGTGGTAAATTTCTGTAATGTGAAAAATATAACTTTATTGTAAGACAATGTCGTGGAATGTAAAACCTAAAGCTTAAGATTCGACGGTTTTTCAGCTTATTTTTTTCTTGAAGTTCGTTATTTTTTATATTGAACCCCAAAAAGCATGCCATAATGCTATTTTTATATTGAAAAAAAAACAAAGAGGACAATAACAAGTTGTGTACGACCAGTTTTTGTGAGTAGGTATTATTTTTAAGGATGGCCTAAGTAAATGCCTTTTCAATAATTTTAGCTGGTATGTTTTCGGCGTCTGCGTCATGCAAACACTTTAATGTAGCTCATAATTCGGAAACTAGGTAGGTAGCAACATGAAGCGGTAAACAGACGAGCGTTGGCAGCATTGCTCGCGGCTCTCTTGTTCATTTGTACCATAATCTTAAGTTGTCATTATTTCAACTTACTTCTCGGGTTGATCAATTTCCTCGGTTACGTAATTAAGATTGTTCCTGAAAGATAAAAGCAAGAGAATTGGTAGAGAGAACTCGAAAAGTAAATATAAAAATAATGAATAAAATTACATCTGTTTCTGTATTCCATTCAGTTGGGAAGTACATTACTAATGAGTCATGACAAAGTTACAAAGAAAACTTAACAAAAGTACAATAAATTTGAATTGAGTATACACGAACGACATAATTTATCAATGTCAATAAATAACAAAATGTTCATAGCCGTTGTGCACATTTTAATACATTAAATTATGAGAACATACAATCGTTCGAACGCGACGCAAAATTCTATCAGCAAGTGTAGACAATAAAGATAAAAATCATGGTAAAAGCAATCGACCAATCAGATCGCAAAAATATTCCAAACAACTTGCGGATCACCTTTGTTCTTAAAGAAGAAAGTTTGCGAAAAGTGTATTAAAATATCAACAAATGTGATTACCATCCATCGTAAGCCCATAACGCTTGATAAAAAGCCAGAGCTATCACTGAAGCCGATTTCTCCGAACCTTTAAAACTGTCTTTGAATTCTAAAGTGTGTCCTAAAACAATATAATAAAAGTATTGATTGGAAACTGAACTTCCAAAGACTCGTATTGCAGCATAGAATGGAACTAGTTTAATATACACAGGCGGACGTAGAAAAAAAACGAAGTAGGCTACTTAGGTCCGCATAAAAAATCAGTGATCGCTACTTCATCAAATCTATAGTCAAACCTAGGAATCTAGGCCACATTTGGGAAAGACATAATGTGGCCTTTATTGATAGAAGGTCTTTAATCAGAGATCATTGTGCTCTAAATAATCACTGACGGTTTTTAAAAGAATGGTTTTTGTTCACATGGCGACTTTTATTCGGAGATGGTAGCTAACACTGGTGTGAATGTACATGGATATTTCTCTGTATCAATATTGAAATGGAATTGAGCTTGGAGACTGCTCTCAAACTTAATTTATATCCTTGGGGCCAGATCCTGTTATGTTGAACGCTCTATATATCTATTAAGATTCTGTAAATACACCATCGCCTTACCATAGTGTGTGCAATAATGCCTACGTACTGAAAACCTTACTTTATTTGATAAATATCCAAAGGGAATCAGTCGTAGTTAAGTTGTATCTGTCAATGGAACCCTAACAATTTTATCAACCGGTAAAACGGTCACATTATATCGAGATTAAGTAGGTGGCTCTTAAATATTGGAATCTTAGAGTATTGAATATATACACTTGAATGATCGTAGACAATAGATTATACCGCTAAGGTGTCATTGACCCTAAATTATTACTGTTTAAAACTCATAACTTTAAATTAATCATAAATTCTTTACCACCAGTATCAAGTGGCAGAAAATATGATGTCTCAAAAAGAATTCAGAAAATGGCCATTTATCAAAATTATAAGCAACAAGTTGTTGACTTCAACACTAAAAGTGTGCATATTTTATAGCCTGTCTGATATATTACACCACTTGTACATAGGGACTGGAAACCCAATTTTTGATTTGTTGTTTGCTATCTTTCACTTGATACAAGAAATAAAACCAACTACAAGTGGTAAGTGCATAAATCTATCCAATCATAAAAGTATGAATGAATAAAACTGGAAAAATATTTAGTTACCACAAAAAAAGCAATTATCAGTAATGGTTAGGATGTAAAAAAAGCCTTTTTAATACAGTCGAACTTGTGTTAGCAGCCATCTTCGAATAAAGACCACCCTATGAAGAAAGACCGTCCATTTAAAAACCGTCATTGATTATTTAAAACAAAATAACCTACGAATAAAGACCATTCGTCAATAAAGGAAGGCCACATTAGGTCTTTCCCTAGGATGCCCTTCTACGATTTTCTTGTACTAATGTTGAAAATTAAGAATTTAAAACAGACGACTACTAAATACGCACACATTGATGTCGGCACTGGAATTTACGCTGCGTGTCGTAAAACCACTTAAAGGTTATCCTAGATAAATTATGATTGAATTATCTCCTTAAAACAAGTTCGATCAATTGTCATGTCTATATTTATGGCGGTAATTTCGTTTTGATTTATCGAGGATTGTCAATGAGTCTTTTTACGACTATAAGTCTTTGGAGTACTGTCAACGTATTGTGACAATTGAAATATGGATTTTTTTTCATCTACGTATGAGAAACCAGAATCATGCATGCACATGTACAAGTATATTCATGACAGACCACATGCATTGAAAACAGTAAATATTGATACGCTAAAATTACACGATTACTACTGCATACTCTATAAAACAAATGCTTTTATTATCGATACGAACGACGGTTGTTTATTTTCTGAATACGTCCTCATCGATGTTTGCATGCATTGTGAACAACCTCACAACAAAATAAACACGTGTTTTTTTTCATTATTCATATCACACAGTCAACACTTAAAGACCATCTATCGGAATAAAGGTCAGACGAAGACCTCTTTATTAATATAGCCCAAAGGTGCTAGAGGCCAAATTTGTCTCTTTTGGTATCCATGGCTTCACAGGTCTGTTTATTCCTAGTAGCTTAACATAAGCTGTACGTAAAGAATTGGAAAGAAACGTAAATGTTGTAATTATTACCTTGTGCCATCCTTACGATACCACCGACGATTATAATTCCCAAAGCGATCAGCTTAGCTCCTGTAAATATGACTTGTACGCGTGCTGCCGCTCTCACACTAAGACTGTTTACTATCATCAATGTCACTAAAACAAAACACCAATAGACATTTTAGCTATACAATTCAGTAAGTTTCTCTTCAGATGGTTGGTAAAAGAAGCATAGTCAATTTGCTAAACAAACATAGTCATGCAACTAACATTATTCACTAAAACTCTATGCGCATTGGCCGTATTTTCAAAATGGTAGTTGTTCATTTAAAAAAAATATTACAATGTCTACTTAATGTTGGAACAATAATCAAAGTACCCTTAAAATGACATGCAACACATGCAAGGTTCGGCAATCCATATTTTCGGATTTTACGAGTATCACGAAATGGCGTGCCATATAAAGCCGGTCGGGCTTAATTTCGCGTAGGCATCTATATCTAACAAGAGCGAAAAGGCGTGTAAGCTAGCAGAAAATCATTTATCATAATTAGCAATAACAATAATCTGCCCTTAATACGAGACAATAGAAATAATATATCCAATTTAAGTGCGATCAATTACATATAAGTATACTCTGTTGGTATGTATGCTGCAATTGTATAGATTTACACGGCACATCGCTGTTTGCTTTAAATGCATCAAATATGGGGAAAACCCTACCTATTGTCGCAGCTGCAACAATCTTCATCGGAATTTGCGGTGTTCCACAACTTGGGAAAAATGATTCCACATATTCGGCGAATGTGAGACAGATTATAGCGATAGAGGATGGTCTAATAACGATGACTGATACCCAGGTGTACATAAAAGCCACAATAGGTCCAAAGGCTTCCATCAGGTAAGCATATTCTCCTCCAGATTTCTTGATGAGTGTTCCGAGTTCCGAGTAGCACAGAGAACCTAGAGTGAGAGAAATGTTCTGGTCAACGATAATACAGTGACATACAACTTGAGATCTCAAACTCTAAATCCTACTTTGTATTTTTATTGTTTCTAAATCATTCGCGATTAAACACTTTACGATATCAGTCAGCATACGTGATCTGAATATGTATTTAATGTCTTTAAATATTAGATAGCGACATGTGTTCGACCAAAAAACTTTGAAATTGAGAATTAAGCTTTGGCACTGTACTCCTTTTTGGTGTCCCAGGACCTGAAATCTGAGTTACAAGTCTTTTAAAGGGCGATACTTTCTTAACTGGGCATCCATCCCGTTAAGTACAACTAATGTGTACTGTTTTCTGATGCCACGCCTAACAGTGTTCAAAACAAACGATCGAGAACTGCCTCCGTAGTTGAGAGGTTACTGGTTAAGGTCGCTGACTTCAAATCACTGTAATCTGTCACTGATAGAGGGTCGTGGGTTCGAGCTCAGCTACCGACCATGTTTCTTTATGTGAGAAAGTGGACAGTTGATTACGGAGGATGGGAGTCTAGTACTGGTTTTTCCCAGGAATGATAATTAGGTGAACTGTTCGCCTCATATGACTCTGACTGTTGGAAAGGGACGTAAACAAACATAAAAAACAAACGCTGAATAAATAGTTCCAATATGCAGATGTATTGTTGAACGATTTCAAATCATAAGTTATATACTAGTAGCCATTACATTAAAGTTAGCTCATCGAACGAACTGTTTCTCTCAGATTAAGTTTATTTATAATTGCAATTAACTGTAATTAAACGTCTGTGACACATTGATAAACCCAGGGATAATCTTAACAACCGAACGAACTTTAATCCTTTTAAATTAGTTACACAAACTTCACATTGGTTTGTATCAATGTTTGGATCCGGAAGAAAAAATACGAACAGATAAGAAAAATATCAAAGAGGCGTTAAATGTAGACATTAAGTATATGATAAATGACTGGTAGCTGGTCGGGTAAAAGACGCTAATTAGATGGAAACTGTGCATGGTAACACTGGTATTCGAGTTATGTAGAATGTAGGCGATTAAACCATTTCCATTAGTATTTTAAGACTGAGACGCGAAACATTCATGTTAAAAAAAACGAACACATTTTGAGTGTTTCATCAATTTCTTGTACGAATGACAAATGTTTTCGAAATCTCGCAAGATTTAATACTCAGTTTATCAATTAATTTGATGCACAGTAATAATTACGCATGTACAATTTCAGTATTAAGAGACACTGAGACGTTAAAACGACATACTATCTCCATACTACATTTTGTACTTCCTTATTCCAGCCAATATTATAATGATGGAAACAAGGTCGATCAATTTAAATAGAAATTATTGTATTTAATGCGGATTTAAGATCTCCAACCATTCGGGCTGGCTCTCTGTCCAAAGTCTTAAACTAGATACTGTTGTATACTACATTCTCAGCCAATAGGCAAAATTTTATTTATGGCATTGGCAAGTTAAGTACTCAATAATGCATACATTTATGTGTAGTTTGGTAGACCAAGGATTCAAGGCCCAAAAAGCACATAGGGTCACTTTTCAGACACACAAATGTCTTGGACAAAGAATGAACAGTTGTTGATTTTTGTTGTTGATTTATTTGGTAAAGATACACATGTTCATTGATATAAAACATGGTAGCAAATATAAACATTACACCCACGAAATAAGGTACATGACATGTACATCAAAACCGAGGATGACACAAGAAGAGGCGAACTCTTATTTCCATTGTGATACTGTGTTGATGGCACGACATAGCGAAGCATTTTTATCACTGACAATAAAAATGCTTCGCTATGTCATGCTATAAACACAGAGGATCACTTTTAAGTTGAGTATATTATGGATGTAAACCTCGGACTTACTTACCTAACATTGCTAGAACGCCACTCCCCGCCCACACAACAAGAGACAAACCCACTGATCCAGTCATCTCCAAAACTCCCTTTGGAGATATGAAAATACCAGATCCTAAAAAAATACCAGTTAAAACATATTATAAAAACATATTTAAATTCTTTACCGGCCTGGATTAGGTGCATCAGTATCTTGTCCTCAATGCGGTTACAAGAGAATAGGAAAAAACGAGACTACTCAGCAGTCGATTCATCGCAGTAATTTCTGGTAGGTCGAAGGTGAACCTGTGGCTGCCAGATCGCTTAGCTCAAAGGCAGAGCATTTTTCTGCGGACCTCAATTTCGTGTGCTCACATCTTGGGCGTCGCACATGTTCTATTGGGGCGATTAGTTTCGTCCCCGTTTCTGATAATTCATATGGAAAAGGTTTACTGTTACTTATACTTATATTAAGGCAATTATTGGTGCAGATATATTAGTGAATATAAAGTATACATTTCCTTTTGCATAAATTATAGACATACATGAAACAGCCAAGATTCTTTAATCCAAATAATTAGTTTCGCTTAATGTGTTTTAACAAATACAAGTTAAATTACAGAATATCTATTTCTTATAGGTTTAGAGAACACAATACATAATTAGCGAATGTTTAAAAATTATCGAATATCCCAATAAGCACTAAAATGGCCTTTTCGGGTGGCTAATTCCACATTCAAATATTTTAGTGCCACCCTCCAAGAGGCATAGTAGACATAAATTATAAAGGGTCACGGTAACCTAAATTTACTAATCATAATAATGTTAAAAATAGTTTGCAGGGAGATAACTCAAATATTAAACATGGCAATATATATCATTGATAACTACTACATTGTATTTATATATAATCTCACCTATGATTGTCCCAACAATGAGCGATATGCCTCCAATCAACCCGACTTCCTTCTTCAATTTTACATCTTGTTTCAGAGTACCATATTCCGACCCATTGCTTGATGCATTGTCTCCCTTTCTATGACGTGTATTTCCCAGGTCTCCATTGGAATCACCTGAAATTGATTAAAGCCTTCAGGTAAAAAGGCTGTTATTTCATAAAGCATGTAAAGACCACCACTGGGTGACCAGAAAATTCGTCTTATCTAAAATTGAAAATACAATATGAAACAAATATTGAACACCAGACCTTTAAGGATAACGGACCCTAATACATGTACATAATTTTAATGACTATGAACAAAGTTAGAGGTACCTGAATCTTATAAATTGTGACATTCTGACATAATTGCTTTAAACCAGGCAATATTTTTAAATGTTGGATCCGGGATCAGTAAAATTTGACTTTATATCATAAAGGGGGGAGGGGGGGTAATATTACTAACTAAGTACTCTTTCTTTTCTATGAATATACAACATTTTTAATTTCATGTTTACAAATTCCCAAATTACATGATTCAGAAAAAGCTAGTGGTGAATGATTTATAAATGATTCATTCTACATATTCAATGAAAATAAACACAACAGTTTGATGGTTAGAATTTAATGCTTGTAATAGAGCCTGTAATCGTAGTAGTAATGAGGTGTTTATCATATTGAAGTGGACCCTTGTTGAAGTGGACCCTTTATTACTGAACTCAAATACTTAGATTGTTAATTCACAGGATGCCGATCCAGAGACATATCTTAAGCTAGACTGAGTCGAATTTCTCAATGTCCATCTTATACTTTACAGCTCTGGAAGAAAATCACTTGGGTGATTACCAGTGCCTAATTGTAGAAACCTTGGTTAAATGTAACCAATAGGTTAAAGTTGAAGCTGGACCAGGTTGAAGTAAGGTAAATGTTTGGACAAAAAGATCAGTATGAACCTCTGGGGCCAATGCACTGAGGACAGGGTAGTGTACATGCCAATAAGATAATTGAACTTACGTCTGAATATCCTAGAAAAACGACTAGTACACCAGAGTTAAATTTCCATCGTGTCCAATCAAATAATTAACATATATCAAGTCAAATGTACATGTATATAAAGTACTCACAAATTTCCTCATATCCCGCGTGGTTATACATAATCTAAAGTTAATATCGTCAATTTTAATTATCAGTGAACAGATTTTGCCTAATCAATTATAATGTTATGATGTACTATTTAGTTATTCATGATTTAAATCAGGACATGTGCCGTCTCTTTTGTCGCGTTGATTTTGTTTGAATAAATTTGAATGTTGTATCTTACAACGCCAGTACTGGCAATCTATTTTTGACGGCAACCTTTAGTGAAAACTCCACAAGTCCACTCCCTTACATACACGTCCAAATGTCCAATGTGCACAGACAACCATTATTATCATATACATTCCTATTTTAGCCTAGCTCATCTCAGTGTCCTGTTAATGCATACTAATGCAAAGGTATAAAAGCCATTATAGAATTCACAGCCACACACATTTTGTTTCGTTCGGTCATTTAGTGACTTACGCTGCATTTACGATGCAAATTCAGATACACTCGTAGTGTATACAATATTAGCATTCATAAGAAACAAACTTTCTCATTAATGTGATTAAAAACTTAAATACATATAATTGTATCTTGTTACTTTTCGCAGAATTTACTTACTCATCAGGTTACTTCGATGCAGTATGCTGGTTTGTTATGCACCTGTCAATATTTTGGCCCACCCGCCCGGAGGGCTGACCCAAGGAAATTCGACATTTTTAAAATTTTGATGCCTAAATCCCCATCCTAGAGCCTACTTGGTCTATCAAATGTGACATGGATGTAAATCCCGGCCAAAATCTATTTCCCGGGACCCGGAGTCATTAAGTTTATCAAAGTCCCGCCTGTCGGAAATGGTCTTCTGTCTAAAGTCCCGTGTGTGACAGGTGCATTATTGTGCTTTGCTGGTATCAGACGTTTATTCGAAAAATTATCTGTATACAGATTGAAGGTATGCACAAGTGAAAATGCTATACAAATTGTCACACAGGAATTTTTATAATCAATCAGTACCGCTCTTAACCTTAATTTATTATCGGTTTGTTGGTATATAAGAGTAATATATATTGTCCCTATCATATCCGAATTGTGTCAAGATTGTTATAAATATCAACATTGCGGATCTTATGTCAACCGTCGTAGATAACGCTAACATTTATCACATTTTCTTCACGGATATAGAAATCATGGCTTGGTGGTAAATGAAATAACGCGATGATGCACATGCTCTGTCCGAACATAGGCGATTTTTCCTCGTATTTTCAATGTTGTTTTTTAACAACAGTTCAGAAACATACGGCGGCTGTACCACCTAACCAGTTTTTTTCTGGATATTATACTAACCAGTACTAATTTACCCTTCCAAAGGAGCCGACACATTCTCCGCATAATTGTTGAGGAAAATCGACATTTTATTTGAATTTTCACAGACGGGGTATGTCCCGACGCGACCGGGATTTCGAAACCCGAATCGCCAGGATACAAGGTCAGCGCGACTGAACCATTATTGAGAATATGAATACTTTGTATTCAAATCAAACGTATTCAGTTCTGCTGTGTAACTTCTACATTTAGTATATTAGTGATTTATTTTGTGAATAATACGATATACACAATGTTTACCAGTGTCTCCATTTCATTTTTTTAAAATACTGATTGAACTAAATTTTCATGGTTAGTCATACTTGTGTTAAACACTACCTAAAATGAATATTACGTGTCTGTAGAGATCAGCATCAGAGATACATTACATACATTTGCATTTTATATCTTTACCACGAATTGTGGTCTATGACTAGTAAGAATTAAGCCCTCGGCGCTGTGAGTTCGAATCGCAGAAAAACCACATCAAAGCTAGCTTGAAATAGTAGGTGGTACATGCCTGGTGTCTTATTTCTTAAGTTGAAGAAGGACATGTACACAATGACCCTGGCTGTCGGTCCGACGTTAAACCACAGTAAAATAAAATTCACTTTGGTGTTGAGGTCTCCCAGATTTGGTTTCCGATTCTCGAATATCCTGTCACCATTATACCTTTCCCTATCTTGCATACATTGTTCAATAAAAACCGGGTACCAACCATGATATGTTTACGTGACAATTACTTTTTATTTCTTCAAGCGTATATTTAATGTTGTTTATCATGCGAATAACACGTGTAGTTTGATAAAAAAAACAGCGCTTAAATATATTAATA
The DNA here is from genome assembly GCA_964023205.1 of Lutraria lutraria. Classification (NCBI taxonomy): domain Eukaryota; kingdom Metazoa; phylum Mollusca; class Bivalvia; order Venerida; family Mactridae; genus Lutraria; species Lutraria lutraria. Next base: position 4,342,134 of record OZ026839.1, on the reverse strand, counting down.
TCACGAGTCTGAATTGAAATGCGAGATTGCATTAATTATTTTTAGAATTATCACGTGATAAAAATTAAAAAAATATATATTCCCACTCAAGTAACGTAAAGATACAAACAGGGTAACTCGTGCATTGACAATGATTAAAGTTTGATAATCAAATGTAGGACAAGTATAGTGTAAACACACGGAGTCTTGGTTTAGGAAGACCCGCCTCCGTGATCGAGTGGTTAAGGTCGCTGACTTAAATCACTGTAATCTCTCACAGATGGTGGGTCCTGGGTTCGAGCCCACTACCGACCATGACTCCTTATGTGAGAAGATAGGCAGTTGCCTACGGAGGATGGGTGTCTAGTACTGGTTCTCTTCCCAAGAACAATGATTAGGTGAACTGTCCGTCTCATATGACTCTGACTGTTGAAAAGGGGCGTAAAACTCAATAAAAACAAAACAAACACACTTAGTTTAGGACAAAAAGGCTGGTCTTAATACTGGAGTAGTTTATTGTCAAAATGAAATCAATAGAAAATATTTAAAAAACAGTTTAACACGTGGTCGTTATAAGGAGAGTGCCCTTCTAACGTGGTGGTCGTTAAGTAAGGTTTTACTTTACAAAATACAGTACAACCTCTCTAGAGCAACACCTTTTGGGAGAAAAAATATGTAGTTGTTGAGAGGTTGTTGCTCTAGGGAGGTTAAATTAATAGTTAAATTGTAAAGTGGGCAAATAATGCTGTTGTTTAAGCGGGAGGTTGTTGCTCAAGACAGGACCGCTCTGGAGAGGCTGCACTGTACACTACATGTACGCACTATAAATGAGACGAGCATTTGGTACTATATTAGCTTTTTCATGATACAAGGTAGTGTGTTATTAATTCTTTTAATACGACATTTCATTCAATCATATTAAAGATTATCACTATGTAAATAAAGATTTTAAATATAAAATTCAATCCACCAAAATAAATGTTCCGTGTTATCAAATTATATTTGGATATAGATTGCAATAAAATCTACGAATGTATTTCTTTTTAAAAACATTTCAAACAAATTCAATCAGCCGACATACGTCTTCAACTTCTTGTTTACGTTGAATAATTCACGTAATACAAATATGCCGATAACATGTAATTTAAAAAATATATATATAAGTATAAGGATCATGGACAAAAAAGTTGTCAAACAACATGTACCGGTATGTGACAATCTAAACTTTCCTTACTGGTAAACCATGTTATTTGTATTAATTCCCGAAAACGTTTAATCGAGTCGAAATTCTAAACGTCAACCTTAAAAAACCTGAGTAGTGGAAGAACCCAAATAAGGCGTAAAACGATTGTTTTTTGTTTCTGGTTACCCGACCTAACCTAATTTTCCCCGAGACCCAAGACTTTTTAACGTATAATCAACTTTTACGAGAAAAAACGCCCCGATCTACCTGCTCTGTATTTAATAAACATGCAAGCAGAACTAAACAAAGTTTAAGCCCAAGTGGAATAATTATCACGTTTTACAATTTTTACGATATATGGATGGATGGATGGACACTAAAATTATAAGTATAAACAGACAGTGTTACATAGATCTAACTAAATGTTAGATTGAAACACGCATGTACTGAAAATCCACCAATTTATCAAGTAGGTAAATGTGTTCAATGAGTTTCGTATCGTCCAACGACAAAACAGAGATGGCTAAGTGGTAACGCGCTAGACGACTAATCAAAAGGTCATGGGTTCGAATCTTGACATTGACCTTCCGGTAAATTAGGGACCTTTATTCTGTGTCCCCTACCCAACTACCGAGCCCGTAACTTTGTCTTGAAAATCACAGAAAAACTGCTGAGACGTGTTTCGGTTCTTCACAGCGGACACGATAAAGAACCAAGAAAAACTATTCGAAATAAGAATACAGAATACAGAAAAGTTTATTCGGCATAAGTATGATACATCTTATCACCGTATGAGGTATAAATGTCCAATTCTCCTGTATCCCCTTTCTCTGGGGGGCGGTCCTGAAATGATCATAGCTGTGAAAAATATTGTGGGCGTTTCTAAACCTACCGAGAACAGTGTACGATGATAATTTTAATTGTTACGTGATGAAAATGAAAACAGCCGTGAACAGCAAAACAAATCAGTTTTTATCTCTGCATGATAACGTTGCTTAGACTTTTGTATGTCCCGAAACACAATAACGATATGCCGGGTGTGAAATCAATAGACTTCGTCAATTTCTTCTAATACAGCAGTTGTGTCTAGGTTTGGAAAATACTTGTAAACAACACTCTAGTCTGGAAGTCGGATCAGCGCACTTTTCGATTTCTTTATATTTTCAAAACATGGACACTGCTGTTGAAATTATGAACTTTATAAAACCGCACAACAACGTTTAAATTAACAATAGATATAAAATATGTTTCCGTGGCTTGTTTTTTGAAAGCACACATTTAAAAAAGCTATCTAACGTTTTGTTACGATATGAGCATAATTATATATCGTTAAGTTGCAGTATTTGTTATGATGTATTTATGGCGGGGTGGGGGGTCATGATATGAGAGTTTGTCCGAAAAAGCTTAATTTTAGTCGCTGCATAATTATGTTGTCGCGCAGTTTTTGTTCGGATGTTTATGGATAAACAGAGATAAAACTGAAGGTCGTAATTTCGCCATATACAATGTATGCACGCTAACTTCTTAATCAATACAAAAGTATACTCAAACCAGGGAAACATTGACATGATTAATTCAATTAAGGCGTACATATGTGTTTTTTTTTTTTGTTACCCAATTTACTCTATTTCCCCTATTCATTATGCCCGAGGAACGGTACATACGCTTTTTAAAAATGTTCGCATGCTTTCAAGAGCAAAAAGTCCTGACCTACCTACTCCTTTTTTTAATGAGCTTGTAAATTTTAAACGCATAATCGCAATAACAACAAAAACAAGAATTGAATAAGTTTTTAAATTTGTATATCACCTTTCCTGTTTACGTTACTTACATTATAATTATTAGAGCTATCTTACAATATCTATGAACTACACAAATTTTGAGTAATTATTGAAAAGTTCAGATTTACCATTTTTATTCAATAAATAAATATTTTATAATATCTAGTCTCAATCCTCGTAATCATTGTATGTGTTCATTTTGGTTTATCAATGTTTCAATATAATTTTTTATTGAAATTATTTTTTGAAAACATATTGAAAATTTATTCGGTTCTATACTAGTATAAAAAACTATTTTATTATCAATTATTGAAATGTTATGTTTCTCAAAATGTGAGTACATCAAGAAGTATTGGACAAACAAAATAAAAAAAGACAACTTATGGTTAAAAAGATCACACATAAATCATAAAATATCAACATGTTATTGTGTACGCAATTATGATAAATAATACACTTACCGTCCATTTTCAGTTTAAATTCAATTTATTCAATTTTTGATTTTGCAGTCTTTTTACGTAAATCCAAATTTGATAATCTAATTTAAATCCCTTATTTTGCCGTAAGAATATTTCCATTTGTGTTCTCTTTAAAGCTTGTTGTATAATAACAGTGTTTTGTGTATATTGAACTTACAACAGATAACACCTCTCCAAACGTTGAAGCTATGACATACTTTAGTAGGTCTGAGGTATGAGCAATCCAAGAATGCTTCAACTAAAGATATTTAAACCGCTGTAAAAATGGCCACACCCATCACAAAGCGACACCAACTCTTAATTCGATTGGTGTTTGATGTAACAAGCGATATCAACTTATCCGAAGACTTCGTGGACCTTATTTGCACAACGCACCTAATAATAACGACATAGATAATTGAACATTTTAACATAGGAATACACATTAATAATGTTGACAAATATGCAAATTATAACCCGCAATATAAATTATCAGATAGACTGAAGAGTACCTGGACAATTTTAAACAGGTTACAGAATGTCTTAGCCAGGGACGTAGCGAAATCGAAATCCGTTGAATATAGCATGGCGGTGATTAGTAGCGCTTCCTGGTAAAACTGGTTAAAGCCAGATGCTACGGGCTTGTGAACCAGAACAACCTAATTCACCTTAAGTCAATTCAAAAGTTATCTTAACCAAAAACTGATTAAGATAAAACAGCCTCATTTAGTTGATGCTCGTTGATTGAAATTCTAATTTGGTTTATTCGTGAATGTTATCGTTTATTCTATTGTGCAATGTCGGAATATAATTATACATGTATACAAATGTATATTATAACATGCACGTGCTTGCGCTGGTGTATGAACACCACTAACAATCAATCGACACACAAGAAAGTTGTTTCAAGAACTCTTTTCCATTTGCATTTATCACAAAATATTACCAGTTTAAAGTTTCTAGCCCAAACCATTATTCTCTATAAATCGATAAGAAACTATGCCGTTTACTCACGGTATTCACTTCTTAGTTACTGCATTGTAACGCTGGTTTATACGCTTATGTTATAGGAGGTGTTGAACAATATTTCTTAAAACGGACGAACAAATACATTCATTAATTTTTAGTTGCACACCGCCATTGCTGTTAAAACAGCACTGGTGGTTAAAGGCTTGTACGAATTCAGAATACTCCAAATTCCATATCATTTATATACTTCTCAACTTTTAAAATCGGTCAACAAGGTCCACTCTGGATGTTTTATAAGCAGAACTATCTGTTGGTTTTATTTGATTATTTACAGATTTAGTCAATTTTATTCCATATTTTCACATTTTTCTATTTGTGTAAAGTAGGTCTTTGATTGGCTTATATCTATAAAATATTTAAAACAATATGGGTGATCGATTATAGAATTTGAGCAGGGTAAACATGTACAACTTGTGTCCCAACTTGAAGTGAAGTGTCCAGATAATTTGTTTAATTGTACGGTCGTTAATCATATCATATACATGGACAAAGGATTTTTATCTCGAAATGACTTTAACTCAACTCGCTGGTATCAACCAATGGATTGTCTGACTGATGGTCGAGGTGTCGATGGGTTCAAAACAAAACTGAGACAATGTTTCTTGGCTAAAAGGTGATAAATAAGACAAAGAAAATTAATTCAATTATCATTCTTCTCCAAGCTTTGATTTACGCACTTTAAAAGGAAAAGGTTCAGCCAGACACGGAAGAAACGTAACTGCATGGAACGGGAAGGTCACCGAAGGGCGATGGTAAAGCCGGCCAGCTGTCTGTTGTACATGTAGCTGAAAGAATGTTGACATACATCATACGTAACTAAACAAAAATGGCGTACTTCCGGTTTACACAGCTTCGCTCGATTGTATGACAATCTGTATTTTAAACCATCGTTTGAACTAGAAATAACTGGTTTTAGCATCCTATAGAGTTTCATCAGCCAGCAAAGTATCTGAAGGAATATATCACTGCATTTACGCATTTCTCAAATATCACTACAAACAATAAGTTATACTAGAGACGTATTACATTTTTGTATACGTCTCTGATTATATTAATCACATTACCAGGGCTAAATACCAACGACACACTACCAGCAAGGGCATAGGCTTCGTATTAATCGTACAGGGCCTAAATTCGGTTAATAGGCTAAAATAGTTATTATAATGTACTACGGGGCCTAATATCGATTATGCAATACCTGGGCCTCAAACAAGTAACGCACGCCTAAGGACTATAAATTAATTATACACCGCAAGGGCCTCATACCATAATGAACGCACCAGTGCAATATCGTGACCTCATATCAGTAATGAGGCTTCTAAATACCAAGGGTTTTTAATCCGGGTGATAAAGATATGCTTAAGTGTTAACTTACAGTGAACTAGACAATTTATCATAGTCCATGTATACATATAGAAGATATTTTCAAACTCCTAATTTAGGTTTGACAACACTCATTCTATGTGAAAAGGTACAAATAAAAAAAAGTAAAACCAAAATATTGACTGTTTCAGAAAAGAACTTAAATACTTTCATAAAAAAGAACAACATATGACCATATTAAAAACATGTCTGGTGTCCCCAAACAGACCTTGGATTTAATGCTATAATAACTCAAACCGATCATGGTAATATACATAATAAAATACGTTACAGAGCATAATCGCCAATATATAGAGATTACATATACACACAATACAATTTATCTTTTATAAATGGTATGAGAAAGACATTTTGAAGTCTGCTAAACTGCAATTTTGTAAAAAATGAAGAAAATCTTACTGTGATTTCGGATACAAATAAACGTGCCATAAGATTTTTAATACATGTATAATTACATGATACTCCATTACCTGTAAACGTTGTGATTTACGAAATAGAACGCTCAAAACGTTATAAAATGTCTGTCAATACGCCAGCTACATGTATGTGATAAAGTGTGAATACCAGGCTTAATACAAGTAATTATCAGTTACAAAAAGGCGCATATAAAACGTGTAACGTATCTTACACCGTGGTATTAAATTTGTATGTGAAGCTAAATAAGTTTCATAATTTAAACAGTATTGAAAAAAAACTAGTGCAACATCATAAACACATAACAACATCAAAACTATTTTTTAGAATCAACAATCATTGTTTTCAGTTAAAGTCATAAAATGTTTACACAAGTTAATATGCACAATGTACTTAAAATGATGTATCTGTAAGAGTTTTACTTTATGGATTGTACAAACCATTTACTATGTAAAACAAATACAAATGTATGCGCTTTGAATTTCGTAAACTACACCACTATTGAAATTTTCTGCGAAATGTATTAATTTTGTTTACCAATTTTAAAAATGATTAGCTAAATGTGTGTCATGTATTTTTGCTTTTAATTCTCAAAGAGCTGAGAATTTGGCTTTCACACAAGCTCTCATGATTTAGGAAATGATCTTAATGTCCTTGCATAATTATATCTATGTATTTATCTGTGGACATCTAAATCTTCACGATCTTCATTTTCGTCTTACTATTAATATAGATCTATCCTTTTTCAGTCTGTGGTCGCCTATTGTTTTGTGATATTTTTTTTTATTTCTCTGTTCTCTCTTTGCCTCTCGGCTGCAGATTTTGTTTTTTTTTGAAAGTATAACGACACTAATACGGTATTAAGTATCTGTTTTTGCTCTAAATTAGACGTAAACTAGAATTTCCACGAAATGATTACAAAGAATTTAAAATTGGTAAGATACGTTATGTAAAAATAAAATACGTTATGTAAAAATAAGATACGTTGTGTAAAAGTAAGATACGTTTTGGTATACTGTATGAGTTTTATGCATTTCAAACGACCAGCAACAGTTTTATTTTAATAACATAAACAGTTTAAAACATACTTTACCAATGAGTGTATCGAAATTATGTTAGTTTTGTCTGTATCACATATATAAGCTTGATAAGGTACGTTATATTCAATAAGATACGTTACGCTACTATTTGAGTGTAAGTCACCTTTGTCACTTATCGTAGTATTCATAATTTGATTTCTATTACTGCATCCATTGTTAATGTCAAGAAACAGCAGCAAATAATCTTCAACAAACTGGCCAGTAAAGTTTTACTAACCTCTTTTCTGAAGTCACACATGGAATATTTGATTTAAAACTATTCCCACGATTCAAACTTTTCAAACTTAGGCAAAACGAACAGCTACATGTTTCCGGTGGAAGTAAATTTGAAGATCATCCGCTCATAACCAATATGTGCGTGATTGAAAAGCTAGTTGACTTGTTTGTATAATTGATGTAACGTATATTATTTCAACGTATCTTATGTACCGAACGTATTAACAGCTACCTTAAAATAATTATGGTTAGCTCAATATAAACTTTGTGTTATTAAACAATGTTACACCTAAGACGTCGTAATTTTGTCAGCTTTTTACATTCAAATATAAACAGTTGATGATATAGTTGAAATATCATGTAACGTATCTGACGAAAATATTTTAATAATTCCAGCTAGCACTAGGAACTGTCTTAAATCTTTTATCTGACCATGTTCCAAGGATTAATGTGTTTATTTTTCAAAGAAGTGATCATTGTAGGTAGTGAAAACATTTGTTTGCATAACAGTAATGGAAATCTGTACAGTAAAAAGTTGAGTTAATGTCGTGTAACGTATCTTATTTCAAAAACAGGGACAGGCTGACAACTTGTATAACACGAGAAACCAAGCTGTATCATTTTCAATTATACATAAAATACATTGTTTACCACCTAATATAAAGTAAAAACACTACCTTTTATCGCTGAAACATTTATAAGAGTAGCTATAGAGTGACAAACTAATATACTGTGTACAGGGACAGGCAAAATAAGGCCTAATATGCTGCTTTGTAGATCCGACAAATTTTAACCATGATAATGTTGGACCGTATACACCATTTTTCTAATAAATATGATAATTGTCAACAAAAAGATAACGATTTTACAAACATTTCCTGCCATGTCTGTCCTTAATTGATCGGGGACAGCTTAAAAAAGGAATTGCTCAAACTATTGTAGAATGAGTGACAAGTTCTTTTATCAGCTGTACGTCATCCACACAGTGACTAATGCATGGTATCTGCTCGAGCAAAACGTTAGAGGTAGACGAATTGCAAGACGCATATTGGTTAAGGTTTTTTGTATGAAGTTGCGTTTTTCATAAAGGATATTGTCTGTATATAATTCTATTCAATCCTCCATTAAGGGGAGTATAAAATATTTACATGATATGAGTAATATACATTATTATTACAAGCATGTAATTGACAAATGAATAAATTCATGTATATAGTTCACAATCATATGGTAATATCATACCCAACTTCAATCAAATAGAATCAACCCTAAATGCTAACGAATTCACCATAAATCTGAGCACTATCATACAACCACATTGAACTTCAAATAGCCACACAATAACTTATCTAGACAATGCCTTCATTATTTACTTACCTGTCAACTATTAATAGATTCACCATTAGCCAATCAAATGGCCAGGATTAGCCAAACTAGAAATAGACACCACACTATAATTTTATACTCGCAAACAGCTATAATAAACTAATACTCATAAGTATAATTCGTCTAGAAAAATGTCAACAAAGTTGTCCCCCACTGAACTTTGACAAATAAGGGCTGTGGTTTACTAAGGGGACTATAAGTAGTACGCTGTTTGGCTGATTTAGGCATAAAATAGCCACATGGACCAATCATAGATACATACATACACCCGTACAATGTACAAGGCTTATGACTCTCAAAAGAACATTTTACGCACCAAGTTCCTAGCTTCTGTAATGGTCCCAGCTTCAGCACGCTTCTTGTGAAATAATCTATTCGATGAAGGCGTTAATTTACAGCTTAATGCACTTGAAACTGCATGACATGTGATAGTGTCATATCCTATAATGACCCTAAAGCAATATCCTAAATCATGAATACACACAAGAGATGAAAGTTATTTTGATAAATCACATTCAGAGATTACTAAGTGTATCTTCCACGATTAAGCCTTGTACTTCATTTTTCATACATGTATTTAAATTATTTATAGTGTACCGAATATCCTCATATATTTAGTCATATCATATTTTTTATATGATTTGAAGAATAAATTCGCAATCATATTGAGTGACGATTTTTCAAAGAAAATTAAGGATCAAAGGGGCAGTAATTAGGAAATTGAATTTATAAGCGAGTGGTTTTAAAAAAAAATAGACGTGGCTTATGGACCAGCAAGACCCGTTTCCACAGTAGGGGGTAATAAAACAGACAGGGTCATTGATAGACTAGCTTATGATTACATAATCATACTCTATGCTTATAAAAACAGCAGGAATTCAGTCATATACTAACTGAACAAGTGACAGGAATTATCACAAAACAAGGACAGTAGTAGTTAATTCTCTAGATGTGTTAATTACTAGGGTGGGAACATTTTGCCAACATGACAAAATTTTCCCATTTGATCAGAAGAGAGCATTTCAGGCTTGAGCCTCGTGGGGCAGCAGCCACTTAAGTAAGGACATTGTAGAACAGTCAAACCTGTGTTTGTGGCCACCTCTGAATAAAGGTCACCCTATGAATAAAGGGTCATCCTATGAATACAGGCCATTCTTTTAAAAACGGTCATTGATTATATAGAACAAAACAAACTCTGAATAAAGGCCACCTGTAAATAAAGACCACATTTTGTATTTCCCAAGGGTGGCCTTTGTTCTCAGGTTTGACTGTATATGTAACATTGTTTAAGAAATATCATAAAAAATTATGAAGGTAAAGAAAAGTGCAGCAAACAGTCAATAATTTTATAATTGTATTTATTTCATCATGTCTTAATCACAGTAAAAACATAAGTAGAACATTGTATAAGACATGTATTACATGTTAGAATATTTGAACTTTGCAATAAAGAAATGAAAAACAATATTTCAGCAATAGAACGATAAAGAAATAAAAATCACAGAGTAATTATTTGGAAATGTTGAAAAAAAGACTTTGTCTAATGTTATAAGGCTGTTACATTTAAGATATAGAGAAGCATACATCACATCTTGCTTTATAAAGCATCTGTATAAATCAGCAAGCATACAAAGTCATGATCATGCCAATCTCACTATTTTTTTCTATTCAACATAATTTAAACAAATTAAGTGTAACACTTACAGCACTTAATAATCATATCTGAATAATCTCAATATCAGCCAATCAGAAGTCAGCTGTATAACACAACAACCAATCAAATTACTTCGAACCTGAGCAAACAGCCAACAGGTTGAAAAGGTCACCTTATGAAGTCCGCTCCATAGTACTGTAGTACACATATACATGTTTTATTTTCTGACCATAAAATGGTTCAAATTAATCTTTTGACAAACATTTTCTCTCAGGTGGTCTATATTCACAGGTTAGTCAATATATTCTTCATCAATATAAATGTGTAAGAACGTTTTTACAAAATCTTGCAGTTTTTAGTTTGAAGTGCAAAAACATTTTTTCACAAATAAAATATGCACTCACATTAAAACATAAGGACCCATGTGTACAGCAACGAGAATAAGATACAAGTCTCAGAGCGCAGTCTAGGTCAACAAAAACCCACATTTAGAAATCGCTAATATTACGACCCTTGATATTTGAGACAAGTTGATGCAATTACCACACTGAATAAAGACCATCTTAAAAATATAAGGCCATATTTACTGTCTCCCCTTGATGTTACATGAACAATGGTTACAATTCTGAACTAATGCTGTGAAATGCGTAGGCAAGGGTTAAGTGATTATTTCAATGATATATCAAAAAACTATATATTGTCGTAAACAAATGTGTATAAAAAATGATCAAGAATATATGTTATACATATCGTAGAGCAATGTCTTTCATAAACTTAGAAAAAAATAAAATAATTGAATAGAATGAATAGATCAAAGGTTAGCATACAAACTGTAGAATAGAATAAATACGTTATATGATGATCTCTAATAATTATGTTTGATAAAGCAAACAAGCAAGTATTAATAACACAAAATACAAATTCTTAAAGACTATCATTATCTTGATACAGACATTATTTCATTTATATTGTTGTGGTCAGTTAACCTAACCAGCTTTCCTGGATTTCATTTAGGCCTTAACCAGTACTTACCACATTCCATAAGATACTGCCAAGCTACCCCACATAATTCAGAGATGGGGACATTTCAACATTAGAGGTAATATTTTACGTCAAATTTGTCATGGACAATTTGATCCTCTCCCAGGTTTTGAACTCCTGATCTGTAGAACAACACTCTAACCACTGAACTAACCAGACGGACTATTGATATAAACACAACCATATTTTTTCTATAAAGAAAGATAATTGAAAACAACTTTAAAACAAAACTTAAAACATATATTACGCATTTACATTCAAATAACAGAAATATAAACTAATATAAATAAAACAACAAAATATAAACAACCAGAGTAGAGATTTCCTTACAATGAGCATAATTTATCCAAAATGGCCCCTATTCAGATAAAACGCCAGTCGACATGACTTTTGTTCAAACAAAACATCAATACAACAATCTGATAACAAATCAAGAACAGGTTACACGTTTCATGTCACACATTGCGTTGTATATCAGTATCCTATTTGTCATAAAAATATAAACTTCACATACAATAAAACCATTCTCATCACATACTCGAGGATTAAACAAAAAAGTTCATCATACAAGGTAAATAAATGAGCTACATGTAGTCTGGTACCTCCTAAATATGAAAATAATTTGGACAAATATTTAATTAAAAATTATTTGACTTTGAGACAATACAAAATGATCTATCACTGATGAAAAAAGCCATTAAAGGCACAGGACTATTGCATAGAACAGACCAATCATAGGACTTACATACTTGGCCCTCATTCCATTTAAACTTGAATTCATGAGTGATTGAATTGTAGCACTTTTGCTAGTTTGGGTTCAGTTTAAGTCTTTTTCAACAGTTATAGTGTTATGTTTGGCAATCACTTTATCAAATAAAAGTTCAATGCAGGCCCCTAGGAAGCAATTTCAGATAAAGGAGTTGCTTGGTGGTGGCTAATACCCTTACCCCAGTTCCTAAAACCCTGCAATGTGGATAATCAATAAGTAGTGTTCAGTCTTATGTGATGATGATTTAGAATCTAGGTAAACCAGATCAGTTTCCATTTCCATGCTTATAGTCATGGAATTTGCACAATTAACAAAAATTGAGAAAATATTTAAAGAATGCATTGCCATTAATTCAATCTGGATTTCATAAAATTGTAGACAACGTACAAATAGTTATACAAATCTAACAACAGTTACAAGTCAAGATAATTACAACCTTAAAAGACAGCACAAAATAGCCATTGAGATAAGATTTGAGCTTAAAAATGTATTAACACAGCCAAATTACATGCACAACAAATACCAGGTAACCATGACATATAACTATGCACATACTATTGGTTCTATTTGTGACAACCATAAATCATTTAGACGCTAATGCTGCCCTTAATTCAACTTAATTCATATCTGTGCGGAATGCAAGGTGTCATAATATGTGGCAAGACTAATAACAAATTAAAACTGATAACAACAAGCTATAAATATACGTAGGATGTTATCTACCTATTCACCTTAATCCAAATGGTAGATAAAAACGATCAGTTAAATCTTATTTGAGCTATGAACCAAGATACAATTTTTTTCAGAAGGTGCAAACACATTGAGAACTTAATAATCAATACTTACATCTTATATGAAACATTAAGTATTCAAAAATAATACAGCCAGATTTGATAAGCAAATGTGAATGACAGAATGAACTATGTCAACAAACATACAACCTTGAAATGATTTAAGGGACAAGTCTTCAGATTATGGATTCATTTTTCATGACATGTTTATGGTCAAGACACAGGCAACTTGCGTGCAAAGACCTCCCTACAGACCCTCTACTACACAGGAATTTTTTTTCACCATATACATTATAATAATTTTATAAAAAAAACTTGTTTTGGAAATTTTATTTTGTTGTTACAAAACAGAGTGTATAAAGAATTCCTGTATAGTTGAGGGTTTGTGGGAGGGAGGGGGGGTCTTGACACACCGGTAGCCTGTGGGTCAAGCAAGCATATTAATAAAGGCATAGATTTGGTGCAAATAAATGTAGAATGAGAATGACAATAACTTATTGAGCTTTAACTTCATATTTTTACATTCGGTTGTGTGTAATATTATACTATATGTAAAATGACATTTTCACCAAAAAAAATACCTGTAAATATATTAGCTATTGAAGACCTTTTGTAGAGGCAGCCATTCAATGAAATACATTTATCAAGGAAAAATTATACATCTTTACATGTCTGAATTGTTTTTCATACATTTAGAGCTAAGTACAAATTTAATCAACCTTTTTTTCATTAAAAAATCCAAACTTCTGAAAAAACTAGCTAAGGGATTTCTTATACACATTACAGAGGCCAGCATGAATTAATGCAGATTAAATATTTAAGTATGTTTACAATGCAACAAAAACATAAAAAACATGAAATGAACAATTGCACAAATATTAAATATTTCATACACTCACGCAGTATGTATAGAAATTGCATAGAAAATATACTATGAAGTAGAACCTCTCCAATCCGGTCCCCTTTTAACCTTAAATTATCTCGATCCAGACAAAATTGTGGGTACAATATTTGTTCAAGAACTTTTCTATATGGACATTGTATATGCTGGTCTAAAAATACCAATAAATACATTTTTTAAGTCAGATACCCTACTAACCCAGACTTAGCCGATGGAGAGATTTGTTCATATCATAAAGTTATAATTTCCAAATAATTTTATCACCAAACTGTACACTTCTTTTCTGGGTTCATAACAGAATTCTTTGGACAACTGAAAACCTTGGCAAAATCAGCAGAGTTGGACATACTTCCAAGAACCCTAAAATAGAAATGTTGGATAAAAAGATGACATCATTGTAACCATGGTGACAGTTTGTGATGCAATGTTCATCATGTAAGAATCATATTAAATGGTAAGTCACCAGTAGTTCATCAAGAACTGCACAAGCTCAATATATGAACTAGAAATGTGTACAGAGGACACGAATGCCCCCGCTGAGAACTAAGTAAAAAATGGGCCATAACTCCTGTGAAAATGTTTGGATTTTAATGGAAATCGTACTAGACCTTTTATTATTATACACCTTCATGTACAATATGAAACCAATCTACAAAATATTTCTTGAGTAATCGTTCGGAAACCAAAATTTGAACAGACGGACAGGGGTTACACTTTATGCCCTCCCACCATTCTTTGAATGGCAGAAGCATAAAAAAGTTGTAAACAAAAACTGTTCTTGAGAAATAACTGTAAGAACATGATTCTATTAAAGACAAGGTCTGAATTTATAAAATTGAATTTCAGACCTATTGCATAGTGAGATTTTCCCATTTGTCAATTTTTTTTCTGAGTCCAGATTAGAGGTCAGTAACTGCACTAACACAAGCAATTTACCACTCAGGTCTAAAATAACTAATCTGATGCTTGAGATTTAAGATTAATCGCAGTAATCATGCATTAACTATGATCTACGTATACCACATATAACCCAGTATCGAATGTTGTATTGAAATTGCATTTAATGGGTTAAGAAGAATTTGAAATGTAAATAAAACAACCCTGCTGCATACAAGGCCTGTGGACAAAATTTAATGTGAAATTCATGTGATATAAACTAGGAAGCTTTTTCAGATGTATGAGAAGTAATGAAATATTAATGGACATCTTAAAAGCAGGTTTGGCTAGACTCAACAAACAAGGCCATCTAAGTGTTGACAAAATGTTTCTGAATTGGTTCAAATGTTCAGTAAATATTTGTGAGGAAGTATTGATATGTTAAATATGCAAAAACATAAAAATGAAATCATCAAGTGTTTGTTATATTTCAACTCAAGTACATGATTTGAAACATAAACATCAAGGTTATCTACCAGTTCTAATCATAGCTCCTTAATTACCTATCAATATCAGCCAGTGCTCCTTTGTCAAATACTAGAACTAACCAGTGCTTCTTTGTTGCCTACCAGTACTAACCAGTGCTTCTTTGTTGCCTACCAGTACTAACTAGTGCTTCTTTGTTGCCTACCAGTACTAACTAGTGCTTCTTTGTTGCCTACCAGTACTAACTAGTGCTCCTTTGTTGCCTACCAGTACTAACTAGTGCTTCTTTGTTGCCTACCAGTACTAACCAGTGCTTCTTTGTTGCCTACCAGTACTAACTAGTGCTTCTTTGTTGCCTACCAATACTAACTAGTGCTCCTTTGTTGCCTACCAGTACTAACCAGTGCTTCTTTGTTGCCTACCAGTACTAACTAGTGCTCCTTTGTTGCCTACCAGTACTAACTAGTGCTCCTTTGTCAACTACTAGAACTAACCAGTGCTTCTTTGTAGCCTACCAGTACTAACTAGTGCTCCTTTGTTGCCTACCAGTACTAACTAGTGCTCCTTTGTTGCCTACCAGTACTAACTAGTGCTCCTTTGTTGCCTACCAGTACTAACTAGTGCTCCTTTGTTGCCTACCAGTACTAACTAGTGCTCCTTTGTTGCCTACCAGTACTAACTAGTGCTCCTTTGTTGCCTACCAGTACTAACTAGTGCTCCTTTGTTGCCTAACAGTACTAACTAGTGCTTCTTTGTTGCCTACCAGTACTAACTAGTGCTTCTTTGTTGCCTACCAGTACTAACTAGTGCTCCTTTGTTGCCTACCAGTACTAACTAGTGCTCCTTTGTTGCCTACCAGTACTAACTAGTGCTCCTTTGTTGCCTACCAGTACTAACTAGTGCTCCTTTGTTGCCTACCAGTACTAACTAGTGCTCCTTTGTTGCCTACCAGTACTAACTAGTGCTCCTTTGTTGCCTACCAGTACTAACTAGTGCTTCTTTGTTGCCTACCAGTACTAACTAGTGCTTCTTTGTAGCCTACCAGTACTAACTAGTGCTCCTTTGTTGCCTACCAGTACTAACTAGTGCTCCTTTGTTGCCTACCAGTACTAACTAGTGCTCCTTTGTAGCCTACCAGTACTAACTAGTGCTCCTTTGTTGCCTACCAGTACTAACTAGTGCTCCTTTGTTGCCTACCAGTACTAACTAGTGCTTCTTTGTTGCCTACCAGTACTAACTAGTGCTTCTTTGTAGCCTACCAGTACTAACTAGTGCTCCTTTGTAGCCTACCAGTACTAACTAGTGCTCCTTTGTTGCCTACCAGTACTAACTACTGCTCCTTTGTTGCCTACCAGTACTAACTAGTGCTCCTTTGTTGCCTACCAGTACTAACTAGTGCTTCTTTGTTGCCTACCAGTACTAACTAGTGCTCCTTTGTTGCCTACCAGTACTAACTAGTGCTCCTTTGTAGCCTACCAGTACTAACTAGTGCTCCTTTGTTGCCTACCAGTACTAACTAGTGCTCCTTTGTAGCCTACCAGTACTAACTAGTGCTTCTTTGTTGCCTACCAGTACTAACTAGTGCTCTTTTGTAACCTACCAGAACTAACTAGTGCTTCTTTGTTGCCTACCAGTACTAACTAGTGCTCCTTTGTAACCTATTAGTACTAACCAGTGTTCCTTTGTTGCCTACCAGTACTAATTAGTGCTCCTTTGTTGCCTACCAGTACTAACTAGTGCTCCTTTGTTGCCTACCAGTACTAACCAGTGCTTCTTTGTTGCCTACCAGTACTAACTAGTGCTCCTTTGTAACCTATTAGTACTTAACAGTGCTCCTTTGTTGCCTACCAGTACTAACTAGTGCTCCTTTGTTGCCTACCAGTACTAACTAGTGCTCCTTTGTTGCCTACCAGTACTAACTAGTGCTCCTTTGTTGCCTACCAGTACTAACTAGTGCTCCTTTGTTGCCTACCAGTACTAACTAGTGCTCCTTTGTTGCCTACCAGTACTAATTATTGCTCCTTTGTAACCTATTAGTACTTAACAGTACTCATTGGTTATATATAAGTTTTAATCAGTGCTCTTGGGTAACTTATCATCCCAATCATGTCATGTTCAGTAAGTCATAGCCCAATCTCTTACATGCATCATGAGTAAAATGGGAAAAAGGTTGGAGAAAAATGACCTGGATTGAAATTGTTGAACCTTTGCTCAAACATTCAGGCCAGGCCCAAGACTTCTCAATCAACAGTCACATGTTCTTTCTATTGGACAAACAAAGTGAAATACAAGAAATCACAGGCAAACCTGATAAAATCACAAGTGAACCTAATGTAATCACAGGTAACAATTGAAATCACAGGTGAAACAAGAGAAATCTTTGGTGAAACTAATGAAATAAATTATTTAATTTACCTGAATTTAGCAATAGAGTGAGGATCTGAGAGTATAGCTTGTTGTTGATATTCAGGAGTGTAGTAAGAACACCAAACCTGTAATAAAAACAGAAAACATAAAAAGATTTCGACCATACACACAACCCCTAATTATAGACCCTACTTTATTCAATAGAATAATCATGAATCTCCTTTAAAAATGCAAATACTAATCCTTCTAATAATACCCTATACATTTCCAAATTATTAAACCAAATATTCTGAGCTGATATTTGGGTATAATGTGACGCACATAAAACATTCATTAAGGTGTATGAGGTACAAAACACCGACTTCAGTTACTATTTATGAGTACTGATTATACAGAATTCCTGTTTAAACAGGGAAGGCACCATTTTGGTCAAGATCAAGTCAAGGTTACATGATATGGATGGATTGGAAATGATCCAAGGCAACAACTGCATCAGTATCAAAGAATATCAATTTATAACTGGCAAATTCATGAACTTCTCTGATAATTCAATAACAAAGATCAGAGCCCCGCAAGCGGTGCCAATGCATGTCAGTTCACTGCCTCAGATAGATCCATCCAAATATAAAGTTTCATGTTGCTACCTCTTATAGTTTATGAGTTATGAGCTACATTAAAGTTTTTGCATGACGCTGACACAGACAACCCAATGATCACAGTAGCTTGACATTTTCCTTGAAAACAGACGAGCTAAACATGAGCTTTTTAACCTTGAAACAGATTTGAAGTTATAGAACCTCAGCTCCTGATGATTAAAAACATAGTTAACAGTTTTATAGATATATTTTAGAACATACATTTATTACTAACACTAATCACAAGTGAATTACATGTATTTCATGTATAGAGACAGAAAAAGCATTCTTACATCAAACAGCAATCACGCAGCCATATTGTGACAAAAATGACTTAAAAATCTAAATTAACACTTCACAATAAATCATAAAAAGTAGTATTTATGCCTACCATAAATCTTATCCAAAGAACAGTCTGTTTAGATTAGATAATTTATGTCCTATTCAATGACCATAACAAATCCACATAAAGATACCATTGTAAATTAATCCCAACCAACAAATTGTGTATACTAAAAACCATGGCTTGAAATAATAAACAAGCCCGAAAAAATTTATTCAAGCATGTTTTTTAATAACTTTAATTCTAAATTTTTTTTATTCAAGCATGTTTTTGACAACTTTAATCCTAAAACAACTAATTGTAAATAACTCACCTATTTGTTTTTATTTCTTGTTTGCAAAACAGATACTTATTCTAGTAAGATGCAAGTATAATATTCTGATTTTCCTTTAATTTTGATTTGGTTACTTAATTGCATAGATTATATCATACTTCAAATTGGATACTCAATTAATATTTATAACGTTTACATAAATTTTCAGAAATCTATCAAAACTGTCAATAAATGCTACAAGCATACAATGCATATGATCAAATATAAATAGTAATAAATATAGTAAATCAGTTAAGCACAGTACAACCTCTGTAGAGCAACACCCTGTGGGGGCTGCAAATATTGGCCATTGTTTAGAGGTTGTTGCTCTACAGAGGTTAAATTCATAGTAAATATCAGCTTAGGGTAGTTTTGAAGGTGTTATTATAGAGAGGTTGTTGCTCTATAAAAGGGGCTGCTCTGGAGAGGTTTTACTGTAGAACCTTACTTATCACCTCGATATTAAGGCAATCTACTTATAACAACCACTTAACAGGGTACTGGTTTTCAATGGTTCTCTATCAAAATTTGATAATAAGACCAACTCAATTTTCAGTTCGATTTGCTCAGTACCAAACTTTGTCTTAATTTTGAGTTTTTACTACACATGTCCTTTCGTTACAGGTGATATCTAAGTATCAAACATTACCTGAGCCATTCCAATGAAAAACAGCTGATCAGAATTGTAATCAATTCCCGGGAGAACCATTGAATCTGATCCGGTCTTGTGTAACCATTTTTGATATGCAAGGTATGCCATCTTCATGCCACCATTATCGGCAATATTCTCAGATAAAGTTGTCTTACCATTCAGCTATAAAACAGAGAATAAAACAATAAGCTATTTACACCAAATTATTTTCTAATTCGATTTAGATGGAATTTTTTTCAAAAATCATTCAAAGACTTCAGTTTTCATAATTTTGATAGAAGGAAATCAATATAATGTAGACAGTCTAATTCTTACTATGTCCAGCTGGTTAAAAAAATCCACATTCATGATCATCTCAATTATTATGTAATAATTAATTCATCTCCAAAACCCGAATCAAAGCTTCACCATCCTAATGAATCGATTCATTTAAGAATTGATGCTTTGTCATCCCAAATCTGTTATTTTTCGCAAAGTTATTTCTAGTCAGCCACAGAGTTTTTCACATGTTCATGTGATGCGATCTTCTATTGATTTATATATAAACAGTGTGATAATTTATAGAACAATCGAAAAGGGTGTTTAAAGTTTATTCTCAACATATTAAGCTAACAGTGTGGGCTGCGAGATTGTAATAAATCCACAAGCAAATCTTACAGGTAAGTTCTGCAGCATTTATTAAAACAAGCGTCTGACCATCAACAAACAACATGCAGGAAATATAGTAAGAAACCAACATACGTGAGTGCCATTAACAGTATAACTTTGATAAAAATCTTCAAAACATTTTGTATGTTTTATGAAATTATCAGCTGAAGACTGTGTCCACCATTCTCTCATATTTCCATCTTTATCAAACTTCCGACCTGTAAAATTGAATACCATTCTACATATGTACGATGGATATACATAATTAGTTGCCTTTTCTTTACCTCAAAGTAACTATAATGATGATTGTTTGCACCTCAAAACTTGATCAAATAAATTTCATTGCATATAATATGTAAACTAGAAATGTGTGCGGAGAACACGAATGCCCTGACTGAGAGCAATAAGCAATATTAATAGTTACAGGGTTAGTAACTGACCCAATATGGGATATACGGGTCTGTGGAAAACCATAAGGTATTGGGTCAGTTACTAACCCTGTAAACAATTATATCACGCGGACTACCTTCCTCCTCATCATATGCAATAAAAGCCAGACCCAATATCTAAATACAAATGACTCCATTATAGACCTTATATATTCTGTTAACCTAATATACGATATATTAGGTCACCATGTGACATCAAAACATCCAATGACAGAAGAGTATTTTGTAGTAAGCGTGATATAATGATATATGTGTCTTTTATTATTATACACCTTATTGTAAAATATGAAATCAATCCATGAAATATTTCTTGAGTTATTGATCGTAAACCACCATTATGCTAAAATTCAAGTAAAAAAGGGGCCATAACTCCAGTGAAAATGTTTGGATTTTAACAGAAATCTAACTTGACCTGTATTCTATTCTGTAATATACATCTTCATGTAAAATATGAATCTAATTCATGAGATATGTCTTGAGTTTCGCTCGGAAATCAAAATTTGAACGGACAGAAGGACAGGGGTAACATTTGAGGGTAACATTTTATGCCCTTCTACCATTCTTTGAATCGTGGGGCATAAAAAATCAAAACAATGCATGCTGAAACAATCTGATTAAATGTTGATGGCTAAGTTCTGAGCCAGTGGCCTGTAGAGCTGTGCTCAAGTGGTCTCTGACTAGCCTTCATAAATTTTACGTATGAGTAAGTTCTTCAAGAAGATAGCTGTAAAAGTTGTTTTACCTCTGTCATCAAAACCGTGAGTCAATTCATGTCCACATATCATACCAAAAGAACCAAAGTTGAATGATCTTAAACAAGAAAGACATCAGTTAAAATCAAGAATATTGGAATATGGTGTCTGAATAATTAATCCATTATAATCATTGGTGCACAACAGGAAATTTCAAATTTATTTATTTTTTCGGATTGAATTTTCAACATTATTTCAATTATATAGCAGCAGGCAGATATCCAAACCAGCTTCCCTGACTCACAACTTCTTGATCAATAGACCAACGCTCTAACCACTAAGCTAACCGGACAGGTGCAAAAATTTAAAGGGTAATAATGAATAAATGGGAAAACCTTGATACTGAAATCAGGATGTTACGGACCACAGGAAAATAGTCGTAGTATCAGGTTGGCCTCATTTTCAAATTGAAATATGAAGCAGAACAAAAATATGAGTCTTTTGTAATAAGGTGGTTTTAATGTTGAATAATCTCAAAAAGATGTTTTACTGTCTTTACACAGACCAGACAAAAGCCATGATATACCCTTAGTAAAATTACACACTGTTCTTCATATGTGAGGAAACTGTCCAGTTAGCTTACAGAAGGTCAATGTTTGTACTCAAATGGAAGCCTGGAGTCTTCTCCCACCTTTAAAGCTGTAAATGTTGCCAGAATCACCTTGGCTATAGGTTTGACGTAAAACTCCAGGTGAAAATGGATATTTTTCTTCAATGTCCGATTTGCGGTCTTTTGTATACAAGGTAAAAATCAATATGGCTGTCAGTGTGTCAAAGAATGCAAGCAGATGATGTATGTTTTTATTGTTTATTAGAATTATGTGATTTAAATGGTTTTATGATTGCATACTAGTACTGTAATAAATTTTAAGCTAAAAAAAAAGTTAGACTCGCGGTCATTCATTTGACCTGTATACTTACTTTGGTGAATCTATATTAAATAATGGAGGTCGCAATATGCCAGCAGGAAATACTATATGATTAAAATCAGCACTGTAATATCCATTCACTACTGTAGGATACATTCCCCATCTGAAATGATAGCATAGTGCTATTTATGCTACTTGTATCACAAATATATATGTACAATATAGAATATATTCAGATCTATCATCACCTAAATTTGGTTATAAATCTAAAACAAAACTTCTTCACAACTCCATTATTAGAACTTTAGATACAGTGAAACCTCTCTAGAGCGGCCCTCTCTTGAACAACAATTTCCATTCAACAACAGAATTTTTTCCCACTGCACGATTAAACTATTAATTTAACCCAAAGTGTGTTGCTTTGGAGAGGTTGCACTATATTTTTAGAAAGGTAACTGGAATTCTAACTTATACATGAATGGCTGGGATTTTTACACTTATTTGTCAAGTTTTTAGGTTATTTAGCTTCAGGCACTCAACCATACTATTCTACTTGATTTGCACCTTTTTTCTCCAAAAGGGTTTGAAGTCACCAAATCAAAATCATCAGTCCTAATGATTTTAACATTGAGCTAAGCAGACAACTGCGATTAATTCTAAGTCTTAATAATTAAATATGATTGGATCAGAGATTAACCCCTAAAAAACCTCCCTCCCTCCCCCCCCCCCCCCCCAAAGTCTAAAGCACTTACTCCATTCTATCAGGAACGGTTTCAAGTCGCCGTAGATTCTTCTGTCTATAAAACTCTCTTATAAAAAGTCTGCTATCAAAGAAACTGTCTTTTTCAAGAGTCAGCTGAAAAAAAGCTATATCAATCAGTTTGTTGTTTCGTAACAAATTTTTATGACAAAACACTAAAAGCACAGAGCTAAAACTGTTCCATCTTTCATACGAAGGAATCAAAAGAAAGCAAAATGAAATATGAAATGCAGTCACACTTCTCTTTAAAGACCTCAGTTGTCTTCAAGATTTAGTGGTCTTTCATGAGAGATCAAAAATAAACCTCAAATATTAGATATCAAATATCAGTTATTCTGCCACAGTGACTGTTCTTTAACTATAATTATAACTTTAACTGTTTATTCATGATTCAGGCCACTAGCCCATAACAAGGTATAACAATACAATCATTAAGTTATGACAATGTGCATACATAGGTAATAATTTCATTTGTGACAATTTACCGATTATAATTTTAGATACAGTGATTCTTTAGATACAGTGATTTCAACTCAAAGAAATCTTTAAGTTTGAAAATACCTAACAGTAATTTCAGGGATGTAATTAAGGTTTGAGGACAGCACTATATCAACAAGGGGTTTGGGTGTCATCTAGTAGTTCAATTTCTTGTTATTGTAGCTGGAAGACGCCATTACACAATACCTGGTTGTAATGATCTTGGAAGAGTTATTTTGATTGGAGGAGCCAGAGACATTAACCAATCAGAAGAACTGTTATATATACCTATGTTTAACATGTGTATATTTTTTCAGCCCATCAGGCATTTTATTTCATGGAAAACTGTGGATCTGCGGAAAAGCTACATTATGCAGTCTTCGAATTAGTGGGTCGCCCCCTGCCCTAAAGGATTTTTTCATTCTTAAAGTCTTTTGGGGGACAACCTAGTTTTAGAAAGTTTCCTTCATAAAGTATATAGTTGGGCATCCTGTCACAAAAAATTAATTCAAAGACTGACTACATCCCTAAATTATCATTCCTACATGAAGTATGACTAACAAATCCTATAGCTTACATTCTCATAATGTTCATCCAGTTTTACGGGGTCTGTGATATAATCTGGATAACCAAGCATCTTAGACACAGCTTTAGCTTTCTCTACAGCGTATTCCCTTGTTTTATCATCCATCCATTCTAGATCATCCAAGTTAGCAATAAAAGCTGAACGGACTTCTTCAAGTAACATCTCAACCTGTAACATGTTTGTGGAGTCAAAACAATGCACAAACAAATACCGGTAAACACATTGTTATCTGTTTTATATAGGTAAATGCATTTGTTTTAAAGAGGTCTTTAAAATCAATCAATAAGTAAAAGAATATGGACTGATTTCAAACTTGAGAAAGGCTATAAAATGATCATTTAGATCAGTAATTTTTCAGTTTCAACCACTGATTTCAGATATATGCTTCATTCAGGTAAACAACCCTCTATGTGGTCTGTTTGATTAAACATTTTCTAAAAATTCTGAGTACTTCGTAGTATTCTAATATTTGAAGACATATACAGTCAAACCTGTGAACAAAGACCACTTTTGGGATAGACATAATGTGGCCTATATAAATAGGTGGCCTTTATTTGGAGGTCATTTTATTCTGTAAAGTCAAATGTTTTTTTACATAATGGCCTTAAATAACAGGGTGGCCTTATTCAGAAGTAGCCGCTAAAACAGGTTTTAGTGTACTAAAATTGTTTTAGTCAGCTTCAAAACTGTTCACTCTCAAGGTAAGCATAAGTTACATCTAATAAATGAAGCATGTAGAAGATGTATAAAGATGAAGAATTCATGATCATCAATAGGATGAAAATTCAACATGGCCTCTAGAACTGATGAGTACCAAGCTTCAAGTCTGTAATCATGAACCAAACTGATGAACATTGTGTATGATTTTCAGTGGATATTACTTACTTCCATCTTGCTTTTTTCTTTGAAATTTTCCTGTACATACAGAGAACCTACAGCAAATCCTAAAGACGATGCTTTACTCAGACATCTCTTCCATCTTGGAGGTAATTCTACAAACAGTAAAGTTATGTTTGTTTGTTAATTAGTACTGTTTTTGTAACATTGTTGTTACAGGCATTAGATCCAATCAGTGTAAATGGTTACATATGGATATTCCCAGTTCTCCTGTATCTTCTGTCCCCTCTCTCTGGGGTGGCCTGGAAATAACCATAGCTGTCAAAAGGGCCATTAAACAACAGACAAATAATAAGAGAGCTCTAAGTAATAGATCCAGTCCAATTTAAGTTAATGGCCATCTGTGAATTGCAACTACAGTCACTTTCAAGACACAATAGATATATAATACACAACTGACCAAATAAACTCCTGAATAAAAGTCAATTATGCATAATAATGATAATGGTCTTATTTCTTCATTCCCTAGTTAACAGGTTCGACCCTACCATAATTAATGCTTTTTAATTCAACATTTTGTCTTTTTCTCTTTTTCTAGTGCAGATTTTGTCACAAATCAAGGGAGGTTACTCTTGTTATAACTTGAGGAGCAACACTGCATTTATCAAAAAATTATTATTTATGTTAAAGGGAGATAATTACATATATTCTAATCAAGGGAGGTAACAGTGTTTGTATAAATAGTAATAATTTACATGAGTTGGCAGAAAACAAACAGATCCCTTTACCTTTTAATCCAGATTCTACTTTCTCTAATATCATAGCAGCGTCGGTAAAATTAGTAGTTAAATATCCTCCCATTGTTTGTACACCCATCCATACCACATAATTAGCTAAAGTTCTAAAAAGAAGTAAGAAAAAAAAATTCATAAAATGAGCCAAATAAAATAATTTTGGGCATATCTAAGAAAAACACCACAAACAATATACATGTAAGTGGTTGTCACAGTACAGTCCAAGTTAGATTACTAGCTATCCCTAGGGGAAAGGTAGTATTTTCCTGGGGAAGGTGGATTTTTTCCTAAGAATCTTTTTCTCTTATCTATATATGGATAAAGGCCTATGTATGATCAAAGAATTTCTTTGCGCAAGCTTTCCTATCTTTCTTAAAACAAATCAACCAAAGAAAGCCAAACAAACATAAACATTTTTAAGTCTATTATGCCCTTCACGTGTGCAATCTGATTTTTATCAATAAGACTACTATTTAACATTGCTACTGTGACTACATATAATGAAACACAGAAAAAAGCGATGTTTAAGTAGTTCATAATTACAGGTTAATAGCAATTTCATGACAGCATTTGATTTGAATAAAGCCTTCTGTGTCAGAAAAGAAAACATGTTTTTAATCGGTTTATTTTTTCAGGGCTTTCTGCTAAATGTTAGGAGAACTGAAATATACAGTCAAACCTGTGAATAAAGGCCATCCTAGGGAAAACATAATGTGGCCTTTATTCAAAGGTAATTTTGTTTTTTAAAGAATGGCCTTTATTCACAGGGCAGCCTTTAAATCGGAGGTGGCCGCTAACAGAGGTTTGACTGTAGACCAATGAAATGATGATGTAAAATAAAATAGTGTATGCTTACTTTTTATCTGTGGTTTTGACAAGATCTTGTAACTTGAGGAAGTACTCTGGTGTATACACAATAACTTCAGTATCCATTCCTATGGTGGCCAGGTCTCCAAATACACCCTTCATATAGTAATTGATGTCGATCTGTAAAAATAATGGAATATGGATACAAACTGAATCATTTATTATAATCATCTATAATAAAAGCAATAAAACAACAAATTTTAGTCAAACCTGAGGTCCCCCCCCCCCCTCTTAAGAAGATGGTCACTATGTGAACTACAGTCTTCCTTATTGGTACAACAATATATAATAATAAGCATAAGCCCAGAATATAGGACAACTGCGCTTAAAGACACATTTTTACTTTCCTTTTAAAGATTCTTTAAGTTTTTTATAAATGTTTTACTGTATAAAAGTCTAAACAAGAAAGTCTATAAATCAGAAGCTATTTTATCTGATAAAAAATATCTCTGACGAAGACAAAAGGTTAATTGAATGTTGATGATGTCAGTGTGACAACTAATACATATAAGGTCTATCATATACAGTACAGTGTAACCTCTAAAATCATAATTTAAAATCTTGATAAATTTGTTGGTAACTGTACAGACTTTTCTTCAATTATCTATCATAAAAGACTTTGAGGTTTCACTGATATCAATACATACAAATTATAAAATATTTTACTGATCAAATGTAAGATTTAGTGAAAACCTTACCATATCTCCTAGGTAATCATTTTGAAATTCTGTTAGTGTCATTTTATGATATATTTTCAGAGGATCTCGAAGTTGCACTTTTGGGACATGTATCTGCAATAGAAATAACATAAATTATGTTTAATATAGTTTAAAACATTTCTATTTTAAGCAAGCAAAAAATCTCAAAAATTCATAGAATTAATAATCACTCATTTATTTATTCATTCGGATTTAACGCTGTTTTTTTCCCTAAGAATTTCAGATACATAATATGGCAGATTCACCTAACCAGTTTTTCCTGGACTGCATTCTAACCAGTATGAACTTACCCTTCCACAAGGAGCGGGCGACATCTCCGTATGTAAAAATAAATAGATATTTTTGTCAAATATTCATGGAAGGGTGTGACCTGTCATGACCAGGAATTGAACCCGCATCAGCGGGTTACAAATCAAGCGCACCAACCATGGCTACTTAATCACTCATTAAAAGAAATCAATTGAAAATGAGTGTATAAAGGAAATTGGAATATAGTGTAACAGAGATTAGCTAAA
Organism: Lutraria lutraria; assembly: GCA_964023205.1. Taxonomy (NCBI): domain Eukaryota; kingdom Metazoa; phylum Mollusca; class Bivalvia; order Venerida; family Mactridae; genus Lutraria; species Lutraria lutraria. The sequence continues at coordinate 4,314,104 of OZ026839.1, read as the reverse complement.
AAGTTAAATATGCTCAATTCCGGGCTGCAGGTGCACTCTGAACTCAAACAAGCTGCATGGCTAATTTTAACCTATTTCTTTCCATAGCCTCAGTCTTGACTCATTGTCAGAGAGGTTTACAGTAAGATGATAAATGACAAGTTTTTGCCAAACACAAAAGTAACAGAGAGTACTAAAAATATTACATAGTCATATAAATCTACGACTAAAGCCCATTTAATTGTGCTTCATGTTAAAAGACAAGATTAATGTACAGTGCTACCTTTCCAAAGCAACACCCTTTGGGAGTAGCAAAATTATGTTGTTGTTCAGAGATTGTTGCTCTAGAGAGGTTAAATTAATAGTTAAATTGTGCAGTAGAAAAATCATGCTGTTGTTGAATGGAGGTTGTTGCTCAAGAGAGGGTGGCTCTGCAGAGGTTGTACTGTAATTTTTTTGTAGTTTAGTTACCTTAGCAAGTGCATGTTCAAATTCATATAAGTCATTTATTTCAGTTTCAATGTTCTCATCACCACCAAGCAAGGATACAAATTTAGAGATGTATTCAACATAGGCTTTCTTTAATTCTTTACTGTTAGAATGGTTGGTAAAATACTCTTCAGGGTTACTTAGAGTCAACCCAGATTGTTCAAACTGTAACAAAAAAAAGAACATACAATTATCAACAGTAATTTTTTTTCAATATATAGCCACTACACCCATAAGTTCGTGCCCGTTAATATTCAAAGTCCGCGCATGCGCATATGATACTACCATGGTTGAACAAGATCTCCATAAAATATCAACTTACAAGTTAATTTTCTCTACATGTAACAAAATGTAACAAAACAGCTAATAAACATGCATTGCTCGCCTCAAAATAAACATGACCTTGACCATCTTGATCATCTGGAAGCTTTCTCACAACTTCGTGCTCATAAACTGATGACGTCATGCGGAAGCCGCGCTGCTATTTTCTAATTATATTTTATCATTAATTGTAAGTATTGGGTATGCTCTTTAAGAATAAACACTTAGACACTTGATAAGATATTAGTATTAAAATATAGCAACGAAGATAAAGTCAGCTAGGGTCAAATAAATTGGAAAAGTGAACTTCTTAAAAGTTGAATTTCTGTTTAGAAAGTTTTACCCATTTTTCACTTCTTTCGCACAGCAATATTTCTTCATCTACAACTAGCATAAGCTTGGACACGGGAAACCATGTCATTCATCACTAAAATCGGTTATAGCCTCGTGCACGAACTTGGGCTAAGGCACGAAGTTGTGAGAATAGAGGATATGTAGCATTTTTACAGGTATTTTTGATTCAATGCGAAAAATATATTGTAAGGAATGTTTGCTACCTATATACCCACTGAACATTCCCTGGGTAGGGTTATCCCAAACAAATATTTTTTTAAGGATGGCCTTAGATATGTTGAAGGATCACTATTTATGACCTCTAAGTCAGAAGAGCTCTCAATGACACTAGGCTATTTGTACCTAACAAATACCTATAAACTTACCTTGATCATATATCGACTACTGTTTCTTTCATCTGTGGAAAGCCCCATGTTAAACAAAGCTGAGAAGTCTAACCTATGTGGTAACAATATGGCATCTTGTAGATTCCACACTGATGTATCCAATGGACCAACTGTAGGGTCAAGGGTTAAACCCCAACTTCCTAAATTTCTAATCAGCTAAAAAAAAAGAGAAAAAATATGATTAAAAAATGATATTCAAATAAACCCTCAAAAGAAAACAATAACCTTAATGTCACAATCAGGAGTTTTCATTGAAAAACACTATATAACCATGCCAAGCAACTATTTTAGAAATAATAAACTACCTGTGAATAAAGGTCATTCTTTTAAAAATTGTCATTGATAATTTAGAACAAAATGATCTCCAAATAAAGGAAACCTGTCAATAAAGACCACATTTTTGTCTTTACCTGATGGTGGCTTTTGTTCACAGGTTCGACTATATTTTGAATTTAGAAAACCAATTACCCTTATCACTGGCTCTGATTTCACAGCATTGATAGCTGTTTCATCCATACATAAGTCATAGTACAGTTTAGCTTTGTGTACAGCAGTAGAGTTCTTAGCTTTATTAAGTATATCCTTCCCTTCTAATATCTGAAAACATAAAATCATACAATGTACATAAAAGACTGGCATCATTCAGAAAAAAAAAATGTTCATTAAAATATTTTGAGTTCAAGTTATTTGTCTGAGGCTTTATACATGACACCAGTCTCTCAGCTAAGTTTTATGTTTTCAATACTTTATTCACTAAATTTTGATCAGACATAATATTTACTTTTTTTTTACATTACTTACAAGTAATATGAATACAAGCAAAATAATGAAAGTTGAATAAAATATAAAATGGAAAAAAAATAATGATGAAAATTATCCACATATGATAGACTGATCTCATGTTTTATAACATTAGACCACGTACACATTACTATCTAACCAAGCCAGTTAAAACCAAGCCAGTTTACTCACGGCGGCTGATTATGTTTCAAAAATAAAATGTAAAACAAAATGGTGTCTAAAAAGAGTAAATGAAGAAACTCAGTACTCAAACTGATACCAACATTTTCTCCATTCAAAGGTTTTTCTTGTGCAGCATTTAATACACTTTCGTTTTCCTCAGTTAATAATGTTTTGAAAGGTAAAAATTTTTAATGAATATATCTGGTAACCAAGGGAGGTAATCATTAATTGAAAAATGGATTTATTTTCAAATGAGGTTATCTTTCATGATTTCAATCACTGTGAGTAAAACTCGACAGGACCTCTATGGTCCAGTGATTATGGTCGCTGACTAGTAATCACTAGCCCCCTAACAGCTATGAGTTTGAATTCAACCCAGGACCAAACATATTTCCTACTTAAAGAAGCTGTCGATCTAGCCAGCTCCAAGATGGGCGCTGGTTCCACTCATGTATATGCCTGGGGTCCTCCTCCACCTTTGAAGCCAAAAAGTTTCCAAATACTGCTGCTAGTGTGATATTAAATCATTAACAAACAACAAGTAAAACAAAACCTTGGGCCATCCTTAAAAATGCTTGTTTGCGGTAACCCTACCCGAGGAATTTTCAGAGGGTAAATACATTTTGTAGGTAGGAAATATTACTTTTTTACAATTCATTTTTATTTTGAACACATAATACATTTCAGAATGCTATTTTATATTGAAAAAAAACACACCCAAATTTAAAGCCCCAAAAAGTCAGGTAGGGTCTTTTTGGTGAGAAGGAAGCGTTACCCAAAACAAAATATTTGATAAGGATGGCCTTAAAAAATGCATCAGTTCTCACCTCTCTCATAATGAGATCAATCTCGTCAGAAATTTGTGAGAATGCTCCATATTTAGTTTTTGATGGTGGTATTTTCACATTCTTTTGCCAGTTTCCACAGGAGAATGTATAGAAATCATCACAGGGATCTGTTTTAGTATCCATCTTGTTTAAAATATACGCTGATCCCTTCACACATGCTGCAGACATACAGATCTAGAAAAAGGCAATAAAAAAACAATATATGAACTTCTTCCATGTTGGCTAACATTCCAAAAAACGCAATCAACAAAAAATAAACAACATGATGGTGGAATTATTCAAATCACACTATTCAAAACAGTCGTAGATAATAGCACATTTTATTACCATAAAAACCAATCAATTACTCTGAAGAAAGATTTTACACATTTTTTTTTAAAAATCCAGAACAACCGGCATAGACACTTGATCAATTTTGTTTTTTCCGAAGATTGCTATTCTTTAAAAAAATGGGAAAACGTTTGAATTAATGCGAAATTAGATACCTGCGGTATACATGTATTTGATTGGTTATCATTCTATGTTTAAATTTGAAGATCCAGAACAACCTATACAAAGCAGCCCTCTCTTGATTAACAACCTCTGTTCTACAACAGCATGATTTTTTCTCACTTCACAATTTAAATATCAATTCAATCTCTCTACAGCAACAACCTCTCGACAACAATATGATTTTCATAATCCCAAAGGATGTTGCTTTGGAGAGGTTGCACTGTATCTGGACTAAAAAATGTTCCAAACTGAGTTACCTTTCCTTTATCAGCATTTTGTTTGGCATTGAAATGTTGAAATATTATGACAACAACTAAGCATGTAATCATAATCACACCAAGAAATAGAACAAGTTTGACCTTGTTCCATCTTCTTCTATTTGTTCTACTGTCAGCATTTTCTATAGGATCTGAAAATAAAAATCAGAAATATTAAATGGTATCAATCATGTCCATAGAAAGTAATTTCAGATTGGGGGGTGGGGCTAAATTTGGAATTTGTCTAACAACATGGGGGGAATTAGTTATAGCCCTTTCTAATTACCATTATTTCCAAAATACCCCCCCCCCCCCCTCTGTTACTAGTAAATATTGGTCTGATCAGGGCTTATTGACCACTTCAATGATTTCATAAGCTACTAAAAATTTTCCCAGTTTCAATAAATAGCCAGACATACATAAAACCTAGCTAAGCTGTTATATCTTTGGTCAGATTGTCATGCTGAGGAAAATGGGCCCTGGCATCTTTGAACTACATGTTGATAGTTACCCATCAGCTGTATTTTACAATCAGAGTTTGATTATGGTCACTTAACTTAAAGGCATCTCATATACTGTATAAAAATTCACACCAGCACTATTCTAAGTATCGCAATAATTATAGTAGAACCCCCCCCCTTTTTTACATTGTAAAATGTATCACCAGAAAATCAAAAAATCGAAAGTATTAAATTGGGGAATGAACTTTTGGTCCAGATTTTTTCACAATCATGATAAATTCAAACACATAAGAATTTCCCATACCATGGACTTATACATGAAAGCATGGATTTTTCAAAATAATAATTTCGACCTGTTGATTTCGGATAATCATGGTTCTGCTGTAATATGTATACATTATAGCGGCATTAATCTTACATTGTACTTCAAAGCATATTTTTCATCCTTGCTTTAGGGCATCTTATTATGAATGTAGCTACATCATCAGTACATGTACATCAAGCCGCTAGAAGCATTAATTACTAACATTAAAGCAGACACATCATCTACTATGATTAAATGATTAACTACAATACTTTGGATGTTTTCAGTAAAATAATGACTGCCAAAATATTTAACTGAAGGTTGAATTGATTTGTTAAGAATGATTTAGTATGGAAGTACACTTCAAGCTTTATTTCCGTCAGAAAATGACATATACAAATACAGTCAAACTAGTAAACAAAGACCACACAATGGTAAGAGAATGAATGGCATTATGTGCAGTTAGCCTATATTTAAAGGTTTATTTGGTCTAATATATAAATCAAAGTACTGAAAGTACTCATGAAAACTGAACTTTCCGATTGAATTAGGCTACAGCTGATACAATACAAGTTGAAGAAGTCAGTATCAGTTTACCTTAAAGATATCACAATACAGGGTGGAACTTCACAGGTACGTATTGCATTTGGAACTTATTGCAATATACCAGTACACCAGTTTTATTGCACATCACTAATCAATAATGATTGAATTATGCCCTTTCTATACAGATTTATATATAGGGAACACATTAAAAGTCCTTTTGTCTTTTTTTCATTCAGTCAGTTTCATTTGATCCACAACCCAAATGCCTCATATATTGTACAATATGTGAGACATAAACCGTCCACTATTCCTGGCACACTTGATTGAACTTTTATGTTAAATTTTTGTGTTCAATGAAGGAGAACATAGCCCTCCTTTATCTGTATGTTGTATATATCAAAGTCAGTCAAAGTAAACACTGACACTTGAAAGTAGAATAAAAATAATTCAGATATTTCAGCAAAAACATCATATTTAAGTAAACATAATGAGATTAATAGTTTGTTAAAATGAGCGATTATAAATTACCACGATTAAATAATATTGATTGCTTTATATTTATACAATTGTACAAAATTAATTACTATAGAGTGAGGTTTGTTCACAAATATTTGTCACTAGAATTATTTTTATCAATGAAGCCACTTTTTGTTCTACTCTTATTTTTCCAAAAATGCAGATTTTTCAATAGAAGATTTTTCAAAGAATTAATATTTAAAATGTGTCAGTCAAAATGAAACACATAAATTTATTCATGTTTTAGTCAAATACAAATATAGCATACTTATAAATTTATACATATCCTAATCCTCTTTTTCTTCCAGTAGTGAACAAACCTCACTCTATAGTAATTAATTTTGTACAATTGTATAAATATAAAGCAATCAATATTATTTAATCGTGGTAATTTATAATCGTAAAATAATTTTACTTGTTGACAGAAATTATCAGCACAGTTTGGCAAATATGCCATGACCCACTGGTACAATAATAAAGCAAAAATATAGTTATTGACAAACAACCTTTATTCAGAGGTCATTTTGATACAGGTAGTTTTTAAAATATTGGCATTTATTCCCAGGGTGGCATTGATTCAAAGGTGGCCTCTTACACAAGTTTTACTGTATTTTATCTTAATTTATACCAAACTTCAATTACTTAATTGCATGTAAATAGAAGTTCAATTCATATTATACATAACATACCATGTATCAGTGCTTCCTGAACAGTGCACATGTGCATGCAAATTCTGATGAGATTATATATAGACCATAATATGCTCTAAACAGTAGCATTCACAATGGCCTGTACACTAAATGGGTAAATTACTATTATTACAGTATTTGTCTATCTACAGTGAGTAGATTACATTTAATTGAATGATACATCCATACTTCTGTTCAAAAGGTTACAGCTACAGTTATAGAAATCACATGCGTGAATCTTCAGCTGCGGGTCTGAGTTATATCAGAACTTGAGATCACAGATATCTAACGTTCCTATTTAAACCAAGTTATTTATCAACATGGCCAAATAGCCATGTACAAATATATCAACATACTGGATATAGGTATGGGGATAAAAACTATAATGTATGAACTATTTAACAAAACTTCCCTTTGTAAAGACAACAAAACAAATAATCAGAATAAATCTGTGTCATCAGAAGGGAAATAAAACCTCATGACAAAACATAAAGAAAACTAAACAAAAACTGTAAAACTTGAAAGAAAAAAATTAATAAAACTTAAAAAGCTTTATTCATGAGTAAAGGATTTTGTTTTCTACCTACCATACATTCTGAACTCAAAACATTATGAAGTGAAATTAGAATTCAAATCCTCCAAAATCAATATCCAAAGGCTTGTGTATTTTGATAATCATTCAATCAGATAATAAAAGGGCAAATGATGTTCTAAATCTATAACAGACATATTTAAAACATTCATCTGATATTTAAGATTAATCTCAAACCAAAAGTATGAAATCTCATCATTCCTTCATCATTCAGACGGAAGTAAAAAGTCTGTACAACTTTGAAATGTACCTATTAAGACAGTTGTTTACTAAATTAGTGAATATATATATTGAGTTCAATAAACTGAATCAGTATTAATCAGCCTCAACAATATTCTTTTCATCGATCCTATTAAAAAACTTTTTTGCCATGGCAGTCTGAAAAAAAAAAATTTTTTCATAGGAAAAATGTTTTCTACTACACATAATCGATTTGTTACTGTGACTATCAGACCAACATGCAAGCATTGAAGTACAAATTTGGAGTATTTGTGGATCAAAAGTTTAATTTTGTGTTGTTTTTTTAGCTCTTCTTTGGTAATACTTCTCCTCTTTTACTCACAAATGTATCGCATTTTAAACAAAACCTCATGCATACCTAAAATCCCTGATTCACCATTTTCTGATAAGGTATGATACTTGTATCCCTCTGCAACCATCCTGTTTAAGGCCTTCTTTTCTATGCCACCTTCACTATTGCTATTGCTATTTTCATTTACTATATTAGAAACAAGGTCACTTTTATCTTCACTCATTGTCACTCAAGGTCAAAGTTCAAGGTCACAATTCCATTGATATAACTTAGTTCTACAGTATGTTGCAAGTGTTTTATACAGCACGGCTGTCAGCTCTATTACAATCAATCATTAAAACAATATTGCACTAATTCATGATTCTGAAGGTCGAAGTTCAATTATTATATGCTAGTTACATTGCATGCTGCAAGCGCTTTGATACTTTATTTATAAGTCAAAGAATTTTCTGACAGGAAGTAAAGTTTATCTAGTAAACGCAACTGAAAACATTATTCATATCATTATTTTTTTCAAGGCAATGTCTCAGTTAGCAAGCATAATTTAAACATGACAGGAGTATTACAGTTTTAATATAAATGCTGGCAAATAACTGTAATATCATGCTTATTAAGAAGATTTAGAAAACCTAGTGAAACATAGTGAAGCAGGATATTTGAGTTTCTGAGTATTATCTACAAGTAAATTACAATATAATGAGAATTTACATCTGTACTGTTTTATTAAGATGCAATGTCATGGATAGATATAGTACAACCTCAGGTTATGTAAACCACATTTGGGAGACCTCAATAGGGCTTTCATTTGACATGCATTTTTTGTACAATATTAATCACACCAATCAAAGTATACAATTTGAGAGAGTTTTGAATGACATCTAATAAAGAAACCTGAGTAGCATTATGTCAATAGAAAAAAGCACCTAAGCAGTCATTAGTTCTTGGTAAATAATTATGCTTTTATAGATTACAATATTTTATAAGAATGACCAAAAAATTTGAATATGACCCTCCCCCCCCCCCCCCCACACACACACCAAATAATGCATTAATATTTTAACTGAAATGTTAAAGTGAAAATATATCAATAATTTGAGAAGCAACATAATTTTTTATATGGACTCATTAAGGATGATAACACCTTAGGGCGTAAAAACAAAATTGCTTGTTTCTGTCTATCCGACAGACCCTAATTTTTCCTAATGACCATATATTTTTTAATAGGTTTGATGGATAGTGTATCTTTTTTCTCACTTAATTCTTTTATGTTCCATACGCTTTTAAGAGAAAAAAGGCCCAACAATTCTTAACCCTTTTTTACAGGCCTACAACCAGAAACAAACAATTTTTTGTAGGATTAAGTAAAATCTTACGTAAGTACCGGTAGACAGCGAAAGCTGTCCGACCGGCAGACTTGTGCGATGTATTGTGTGTTAGGCCAATGAAGAATCTTATCTCAACGGACCAGCTGTCCGGCGACTATTTACCTGATGTATAAGCATTTATTCTTAATTACTTTTATTGGTTTGACATGATTTCCTTTCAGTCCAGCAGATTTTTTTGCCTTTTGCAATGTCTGCTTCAGCTAAATTAACACTTGAATATCATGACCATATCTTTATATCTAAGAATTATCATTTTTAAACCTGCAATATCTCCATATTACAACTAGTTAATGAGATCATCTAAATATATAGACAACCTTTTTTTGGTCCCTATTAAAGATAATAACAAGGTTATATAGTATTCTGATACCACAGACAGCAAGGTAGCCTTAAATGAACAGTATGTTCGACAATGTTGAAATTCGACCATAAGAATCATGAATACATGTATCTACATGCAATGATGTATACCAATTCTTGTTCAATTGTAAGAAATCAAAACGTAATCCTTTTACAATCCCAATAAAAAGAGAAGTTGCTTCAATAGAATTTTAAGATTAAATTGATAAAGGTACACAGTAAAAATGTCATCACCCTATAAAAAATAAATTTGATCTAAAATCAGTATCGATCTAATAACTTAGAAGATATATTAGATTTTTTAAATTTCCTATCCAGCAAACCTTTAGGTATATTAATCATCCATAATATTTCGAATCATCCAACTACCGATATTGTGAGTATTTACGACAATAGGATAACAAAGCTGTCACACTTCAAAATACTTTGACATTTGATCATGCAAATGAACATGAATACGGTAGTATAACACTTGCTGTATTTCTACACAGGCTATATTATACAATGCAGTATATCCAACCTCACTTCATGGCACAAATGTAATTAATACAAATTATCCCGAGGCAACATCCTTCTTTTTATGTATAAAATCCAAGTAAAAACAAAATGGTTGAGAAGACATTGAAAACAATCTTGTGTCTATTTATATACACATTTAAGCTATCATTAAAGTCCGCAAACTACATACAGTAACAAGAACCATTGAAGCATACAATCTGCTTTACCATGAAGTTATAAAGAATGTATATAAACTACCACTTATATGTAGTAAACACAAAATATTCCCAAATAAATAATAACTCTCTCTATACTATCCTAATTTATGACCCAACCCTTTACAAGAAAATTTATAAATTCTGATTCCTTGTTAATAAATAAATGCTTTAAAAATCCTTCAAATTATATCCATACTATGTACATTGTACAGACTACCGTTAATCTAATGAGCTCATAAACAATTACGTCTGTACCTATAATTTATATCTATATACTCAAAGTTAACTTGTATAATTATACCTGTAATGCACTAAATTTTGTGTTTACATTTTAAATCGTGATATCAAATTATGACGGGTTTCATTAAATATTGAGACCATCGTAAGATGAATTTTTAATGGAGATTTTTCTGGCAAGATTTAGAGCAAGCAGAGGAAACTTGATCTAAGTCAAAATCAACATAATTATATATAAAACAAGTTTGTAGACAAAATTCAGACTAATATTAATGTATGATAAATGCAAAGTTACATATCAAATTACAGCAAATTACAAATCAAATTCACAGATAAAATCAAATCAACTTCAGTAAAAGGTACTTAATTTGAACAGCTACCTATGAATAAATTTAACATGAGGCACGCATCAGCATATAATAATGCCTATAAGCCAGTAGACAAACATACCTAACAAATATTTAAATAAGTGCTTCAATTTTTCTCTTCTTAATTCTGGTCATTTTCATAGGTTTGAATTATAAAAAAAGAAAAATGTATTACCAATAAATTATAATTAACTTAACAATGCCCAGAGAACCAAAACCAGGACCTAACAATATTGAATATAAATTTGTGTACCAGTACATTTATAACAATCTTTTCATTATGACTGATGAATTGAATTAAATGCTTTTCATTTTCAGTGAGGTAAACAACTTTTCCAATGAATACACCCACATAATTTTGATTGTAAGAGTTAAATAACAGGATTTAAACCAATCAAAAGTTAACTTTAAGAAATCACCAATTATATTCCAGGATTTCAACTGACATACATGTATTAATTAGGCCAGAACAAAATAATTGTGTTTCCATTTATCCAACGGATCAAATTTTATGTTGGCACCCCTAAGTTTCTTACAGCAAAATCACAGTACCAATATATTGTGATGAATCATATCCCCAAAGTACAAAAGATATGTTAAAACTTAAGTAAACAAAAGAAGACAAGTTTTACAACATAACTTCCCTATGTTTAAGATCAAGTAACAATAAACATGATTTCAGTGTAAATACAATATTCTCTATTTAACAAGCAAAATTAATGTTTGTATACAGGCCTAATGTACACAAAGGCTCCATCTCCTCAATTGTAGGCCTTTTGCAGAAATCACTGTTTCTTGCAAACATTATCATTAAGAATTTATTTTTACATGGTAAGTTTAAAAGTCATAATCAGAGACCAAATTATGGATAAAGAGAGTTTTAAAAAGGATTTCAAACTTCAACGGCGCTAACAAAAAATAAAGTCCGAGAATGATTCAGTCCCTGGACTGAGAAGATAACTAATACAAAAAGGTGATAATCAAAATATTAGTGCCAATCTGAATCCTTTTCTTCCTCACATTCCACCTGAGTAAAATATCTGTAACTATTACAGATGTAACCACATGTTAACAGTGCAAGCCAAAATATTAATCCCCATTTATTGGATTTGCCATTAATTTATGATTATTGCTGGGAACAGACTTTTAAAAGCAAACTCATCTATTAGTTATATCATGAAATACAGAAAAATCTAAAATATTCTGAATATATCTACGTCAGACACTCATAAATATATAAATGTATCGTTGATGTAACTGACTCGTGTACATACAGCCAAATCTACAACAGACGCAAAGAGGCTCCTTCAGAGGTTGATTGAATCTAACATATCAAAGAGTCAGTGTCCACATGCAAGCCTTTATGCACAGATGTATGTAAGCCAAGGTATGACTGTTTTTTGCCTTGTGTTGTAATGCTACAATCAAACCTGAAACAAAGGTCACCCTTTGCAAAGACTGGACTTTAACTGACAGGAGGCCTTTATTTGGAGGTCATTTCTCCAAACAATTAATGATGGTTTTTAAAAGAATGGCTAAATTGTTTTCACAGGGTAACCATTATTACAGGTTTGACTGTATGAAGAAGAGGTGAATTTCCTTGTTACTTTAAATTGATACTTGAACTCAAACATGCTGCAATTTCAACAAACAAACCTGCATGAAATCATTGAAGCTAAATGCTTAACTATTCTATAATAGCTTAGGTGTAAGTAATCATTCTCATTGGCAAAATGTATAACCAATAAAGCAGCCCAGGTATGATAATAACACAGGAAATTTAAGTTTACAAAATAAACTAAGAGTTTGCATGGCACTTGTGTCTTTTCCTATGATGTTTATAATCAATTGGAACTGTAAACTGTTCACAAAACTACCTCCCTTCAACAACAGCCTGATTTCCCCACTGCACGATTTAACTATTAATTCAACCTCTCTAGAGCAACAACCTCTCAACAACAACATAATTTTGCTACTCCCAAAGGGTGCTGCTTTGGAGAGGTTGCACTGTATATTTTTTATCAGCCTAGTAAATTATGGTTTGAGAACTCTTTGAATGTATACTTCCTCACCAGACAATACTCTCTATACTCTCTTACAGCTCTTTGATTTCACTACCATCTCATTTATATGCATCTTCAATAACAAGCGTTTGTATACATTGACCAAACCTGACTTAATCCATTGGATGCAATATACCTTTCAAATCTGACAAAGTTCAACAATTGTACTAGAGCTGGGACGAGTACTCAAGCACCAGATATTGGGTCGAGTAAGGTTACTACCCTGGTAGTAATTTTGTACCTGGGTAGTAGCCTTATTCGACCCGATATCCGAGTACTCAAGTACTCGTCCTAGCTCCAGTACAATTGTTGAACTTTGAACCCTTGAAATAGAACACTCCATATTAAACTCATTTGATTTTTTAGCAAACAAAACATACATTGATTAGACCTAATTATATTTCTTTGTCTACCTTACTGAACAATACTTATGACATTTTTGGGCAATTTCTATATAAAATTTAACTTACCAACGAATCCCGTTTTTTATGCTTAAGTGCTGCTCCGACAAGTATGAATTATTGTTCTAATGCTCAAAATATTAACACAGATTTTTTTATGCATTTATTTGCAATACAGTCTGAACTTTTAATTAACTCCATCAGTATTTATTTATTATACTAGCAGTTTATCGCAAGTAAAATCTCGGCATGTACATGTATATTTACCATTATTTAACCCAATATCTCATTAGTAACAGTTGGCAAATTTGGGAACATTGGGAGGGAAAGCAAAGAGGGTTCGGAACTAAAATCCTGAACGTTTCCAGTAACATCAGTCTCTTACTTTACAGACACAGGTGGTGGCACACATACACTGGAAGGCTTTGAGTCAGACACACGTAACTTTGTTCTGCTATATGTATTCAACTCAAGGTCACAGATACTGCTTTTTTTCTGTCAACGCTAAGAAGCGTGAAATATTGCCAAACTTGGATTTTTGTGCATTTTAGTTCATAGCCAATTTATTTAAGCACTAGTTAGTGCCAGGATGCAGAAATGATAAGTCTTTTGCGATAAATAGCAGGTATTCGGGTGCTCCCGGGTAATATGGTCATGGGTACCCAGGCAGGTACTCATTTTTCTACCTGTCCCAGCTCTAAATTGGACTGTGGGTAACAGGCTGGATTAACAATCTTATTTTTATAGCATGTTATGTTATAGTATTTTATATTGTGTATGAAATAAGTTTGATCTAATTACAAGTTTGCTCACATCAGCACTATTGAATTTTTTCAACAGTTTTTGTTAACAAATATCAGTCAAATGGTTACTATGTGAAAATAGATTATCCAAAGCCATGCTTTATCAGATCTATGTCAAATTTATAATATAGTTCCTGTCAATTCTGGGACAAAAACTGTAGTTGTTATAGATAAAATCATTCTTTACACATGTGTTAACACTAAATGATTTATGCATATATAAAGCAATATTACAATAAAGTAACATAATTATATATACATAGGAATAGGATACAAGCCAATGATAACAAACTCTGTCCTGACTCACTAACGATTTTTACATACCTTGTAATTACTGCACCATCTGTTTCTAAATCAAGTATATGTCATAATGATAACAGTAATGAGATTCATCATCAATAATTATTAATAAGTGATGTATGGGAGAGTACATCTCTCTATAAGAATCCAATTTTAAAGGGTAGAAGTAAGTGACAAATAAAAGGGTGAAAAAGAGACAGATTTGTCTGCTTCTTTTCTGCACCTATTCAATAGAATATGATGAACAGTACTGAACTGAATGCTACATACTTTGATTGATAAATTCTACATCTGATGATACAGAATCTGCATCATCATCATCACGATCATCATCAAATTCAGGGTCATACGTAGCACCATCACTTGTATCCAGTGTGTAATATCTATGGTCTCCAGCTGCTACTCGACTATTGAAAGACCGAAGGGGCTGAACTGCATCCTTATCCATTAAATCTAGGGGCTGCCATTCAGATATTTTAGGTTTCATGTTTTCTCTGAGGCCTGGAAACAGTAAAGTTATAACACATACATGAAGTACCCACATAATGCTGCTCACCCACGATTATAAAATAGACAGAGACATGGGTGAATACATTTTAACACAGTGACTTCAGAACGATGGGCATGGAGAGCCACAGGTACTGCATGAACATAAAAGTACAGGGCCTTATCCTGCAATATTGGGAATGAATTTTAAGCTAAATAAAGAGTTAGAGTAGCGGTATATTGGTCGTCCCGATTACTGGTAGTCTATCTCTTTACCTGTCTTAAAATGCATGACAGTGCAAGTCTGCAATCATACAACCATTCAATCCTAATCAATAATTCTTCTTGTAAAAAACATAAAAATACTCTCAGCAACAATAAAATAATACATCAACTGATCGCATTTCTTGACACACTGATGGCCATGTTGATTTTTGCTTGGTGACTTTAATACCGCTAATCGACCAATCAAATGCGAGATACGAAGTCACGCGGGAAATTCCAGCGACAGTGCTTAACTCCAACCAAAGTGCAGACCATCTATCATTTGCAGAAATATCAAAACTGTGTTTTAAGAGATTTGATGCATTAAAATGGGATTCAATTATATAGCAGTATTATTTTGAATTGAATGAAATAACTGTGAATTATACATTGACTTGACTGTAGAAAATCAAATGACATAAATCATCGAAGAAAATCTTTGAGAGTCACGATATGCAATATAAACAAATGCTAGGCTGAAACGGAAGTTGAGGCGATGCACATGTGCCAGTCATTGTTATTATCTGGGCACTAGCAGTAATAGGCACATAGCGGTAATAAGCATACAAGTTATAATTAATATGTATGGCCAGTATACTTCTGTAGACAGTGGTGTACTGGTTTGGTAGTTAAAAGGGTAGAAGTATCTTAATCATAAGCTTAAGTCTGGCAACAGCGCACATGATATCCCTGAGCCTGTGGAGCCAGATGTTAAGACTATAAAATAAACAGATGGACATATTTGATGATTGTTGACACCAGGGTAAAACAGAAAACAAGCATCTGTATCTGTAAATTACGAAGAAGTAACCAATACTGGCATATAACTACAGGGGGGGGGGGGGGGGGGGTGCACTTTAGTAAGATCAAGGACTTATATACATACATGGATTTAAAGTAATCAAATCCCGCAATAATACGACGTGAATCAACGGGAATACAAACTATTGTTTAAAAAAGCGAAAATACGAAAATATCCGTGATAATCCGAATGATAATAACAGCGAAAATATCCGTGGTATTCCGAATGTTTAATCTCGGAGACGAAAGGATTATAATAGATGTCCGCCATCTTGGAATTTAAAATGTTCGACTGATGCCTTTTTCAATGCTTATACTTAGACTTTGTGGATTATAAATGTATTTCAATATCTTTAAGGAATTTGTTGCATCCTTTACCAATTTCCCGTGCCCAATTGCCAGAGTTTTTTTAGTATAATCAAATTCGTAAACACCCAATTACAGCTGTTGGACATTGCCGAGTAAATAGCAATGCATTGTGGGATCGCCGAACTATATCGTTTGAGCTATTTTTAGCAGTTGCGAATCCATGTATGTATTTACGTCCTTGATATGATGTAATATGTAAGGGAGGACTGAGAAGACTTCTGAAGAGCCATTTGCACTGGCAAAAGGTCAAAGCACATTGCAGAACTTAGAAAGAACCTAAATTGTTAATCATGCCACATGTTTGCAATCTTTAGATATTTAATACGAATGTTTTTCGCATACAACAATAATTGGAGTATAAAAGTTAAAACGTAAAATTTATCATGTTTATGGTCATATTTTATTTATGTTTTCCGGAAATTAAATAATTTTCCAGGTTTAAAACTCTTCCGGATTAGTAAAAGTAGCTGGTATTTGATGAATTCAGAAAATTCTTACCCTACTTATTCATTGTCTTCCTGTGCTTGAAGTGAATTTAACTAGAGCATAACCATTTGTAGGTTTATGTATCAAATAACAGCGTCTATTAACAAATGGCCATTTTTTAAAAGGGGAAGTAACCTTGAAGAATACACGAGATATGTTAAAGTATATTTTTCCGGTCCTATTTCAAAATGTCTGTAATTTGATTGAACTTGCAATGTTCAATTATTTATTTTGGATAGAAATAAAACCAGCGCCAGTCACCATTTGTAGATGTCCGCTATATACAGATGATCTCTGTTTACAAGTAGTGTCTGTTTACAAGCTGTCTATGAAAACAAGTGGTCTGTATTTACAGGCAAGGACTTACGTATATATAATGTATATTATACTTGTTACAGATGATCTATTTTACAGGTGGTCTCTGGTTACAAGTGGTCTCTATTTACAAAACGTAATTTATGAGCATAGTGCTTTAATTCCTGAACATAAAGATATATAATATGCTAATGACAAAATCTATAAATCTGCATTATTGCCTGGACCATATTATGCACATGTGCATGTAAAATAGTCCCAGCTGTAGCACAAATAGAATTACATAGCAGAATATATTGCACGGTTGTTGAAATAAATAAACTAAAGACAACAAGTTTATACGAAATTAACAAATCTTACCTCACTATCTTGCGTTTTTTTGACGACTAATCAAATAGCAAAGCTATAATTGTCTTACTAGATCATTTGAAATATGTATAGTCCTATAGTTTTATCAACTTCGGCACAGATTGTTTGTAAATTCAGTTTTTACAAATTTCTTCACACAATGAGACAGATACTGCATATATACACGTGTAGATCGAGCGGCTGATAAATACATTATTGTCATATGTTACCATTTATAATAGCAGCACAGCCATATACCGTACAGTAACAGCTGGTGGGAGACTGATGGACTTGATACAATATAATTATTGTAACCTTATGTGGCGCATCAATATTATGTATTGATTGCCCTGTAACAACATTGGAATATATTACTTTTAAACGCGACCATTTGTTCTGGTCCTAATTCAAAGGTTTATTGATAAATTAACACGTACTACAGAGTTCCTCCCCCCTCTCCCTCCAAAGTCCCCGACCACAGATATATTGTATTAGCTAAGATAGATATGAAATACCGTTCAATAATATAGGATTCAATTCTGAAGCGCTCTAGCTGATATTTCCCTTTTGCACAATGCACCATTTCACTTCTTCAAATAAAAGAAAGTCGCGGGGAAATCCCCGCAACACCCACTGTCTACTTTCCAAATGTTACCCTCTATGTGTGTGTCATTTTATCGTAGATTTCATTGTATAGGCCTACTATCATGGCAAAAAAGATAAAAAATAGCCATTTGCTCGTGAAATTGAACGAGGTATAGATGTGGAACTGCATGGTCTGGTAAATGTTTAGCGATTGTGAATAGTTCAGGAAGTGCATGAGTCACTCATTGAACAGTTCGTTGTTGGTATGCACTATTATATAATTATATGTACGATTGCGCCAATAAGCAAAATATTTTTGTGCCAATCTTTCTTTTATCCGTCTTACTCTACCTAATGCGTTGCTTTTTATTGTACTGGAGGCCAGCTAGCCAATTTTCCAGAGTTGGGATCAGAGCGAATCTGGTCATCAGCAATTTAAGTTATTGTCGAATTTTCCACAACAATTATCAGTGGTAGAGGATAAAAGTGATTAATCACGTCAATAAGCACCGCTTCCTGGGTCCAAACTCGCGAACCGTATAATAAATCGTCGGTGGGCGATGCAAACCTCGTATCTAAAAATGCCTACTTTTCAGGAGAGCAAAAAGAAATTCTCATATTTTTTCTACTAACCACAACTAGTTTTCAGGGGCCTTTTTAAGTTAATTATTCGTCAATGGATATATTTTACTTGACTTTCTGACTTTACAAGCAGCTTTAATGCCGCATTTAAAATATTTCCCAAAATTTGAGGTACGTCTTATACCATATTTTCTATCATAAATTTTCATGAAAATCATGCTGAAATTTCAGATACGACATTTTCATTCTGAGAAAAAACTTTCGTAAAATAGTTTATCTTCAGGTTATGACTTACCGCCGTAATAAAACACTATTATTTTACATATTTATTATGTCTACGGTTGAATTTCAGGTATCAAAACATTATTTAACAAAGTAACGCTATGATGATGGACTGCAGAACGTAAACCGAAAATAAAACAAACATTTGTTTGACGAAACAGTGGTACAAGTTCACACATTTACCATCATTCCACGAACTAGACATACGAAAGTAAACTATTTCTGAACGCAATGATTTCTATTTGAAATACAAGAACAAATAAACTAAAATAATCTAACTACATCGCAAAAGCATAACAATTAAGACTATTATCCTCTAATAATACTAGTACTGAACGTAAACAACAAATAACTCTACTTACCCAAAGCATAATCATAAATGTATTATTTACCATTATATTAATTCAGGATATCATTCAGAAAAAGGCAGATACATTCATGTAAATATGAGTATGTAAATATCGCAATATTGTTGAAGTTGATATTGACTAGTTCAACATGTATTGTATCAACTGTAGCCCAATTCGACCAGAAAACGGTTAGAAACATTTAATTTGTGTAACTGTATCAGGACTGCATTTCTTGCCTCGTTCAAGTTTCATTCTAGTCACTGATATTTTCATTAGTTTATTTTTGTGATAGTTTAAATGAAAATACCATCATGCACTTGATTAATGAAAATTCTCATTTTCATTAAAATCCAAGCTTGAATGCTAAAATAAAACAAGAGTTTTAAACTCCCAAGATATCGCAAAATGTATTGCAATACAGTGATGCGTATCCCAATTTATCGCGATACGAAATTTCCCGCAATACCCATCCCTAGTAAATAAATACCATCTCATGGCAAGGTTATAATTACATAGCACATTGTACATCAAACCTTTCACGCAAACAAATTAATATTCTTTCCTTAAAACAAACAAAACAACAACAAAAGAAAAAACGTGACAATTTAGCATTTTAAACAACTCTGTTTACATAATTCATTAATCTAAATTCTCTTGGTCTAATTCACACGAAAATGTGGCAGAAGTCATGGTATAAGTTATCGAAAACAATTATTGTAAATTAATTCAGATGTGCACCACCTTTTTTACAAAGCTTTAAAACAAGATATAAGTGAACATTACGTAGTGAATTTTACCATGGGTAAATATATGTAGTTTGTCTGAGTTTTCCCGCCTGCTATAATGCGACAGTAGCGTTAGTAACTCTTCAGGAAATTTTCTGGCAAAACATCTCCTTTCAGAACTTTTTCTTCAGTATTTGTAATTTTTATTTTATTCCGTGATCCTTGTCGTCAACCCAGTTATAAATCATACTTTCTCCGATAAGAACATACTTTTACTTACATGTACTTTTACGTCTCCTTTGTATAAATAAAAGATGTACAAAAAATGTCTTTACTGTTGTCTACTTCAACCAGTTTCATTATTCATCTCGTGTATTCTACCAGTCAACATACATACTAGTATACTCTTCTCTGGGACCAGGGTCATATCGATCTTTCCTCGGTCACTCAGCAGCGTCGCTGAATTTTCATCAAAATATTGGCTTCTGCTTTTAAGTTTTTTCTTCTTATATAGGGTAGAACTGATGCAGTCGGATGGTGAGCCGCCAGTTGGTTTTAATTATAGTTACCGTAGGCCCATCTTAGCCAGGCGCCCGGCAAAAAGAGAAGTAATTCGGGAAGCATTATTTAAAAGATGTGTCAAATAAGCCAAATTGGCTGGCCCTTTCAATATGGATGACACAATAATGAACAAAAACTTTAATGTTACTTTCATGATAGGTTTCCCCATTCTTTCCCTATTGCTTATACTCATCTGCCAAGTATCGGGTTCCCAAACCCATGTTTTGCTGAATATTTCAGTTTATTGTTTGCATGAAAAGTCTCAACTGTGTTATTCGGATCATATGTATCGGTTCATTCCGGTTATCTTGTGAGCCTCAGCTGTTCTCAGTGTCTTCATTGTAGCCGTGTTATTGTTAATTTCAACAGTTTCTTCATGGTAGATCAAATCTGTGTTTATACATACCACTACAATCTGACCTCACTCTATACAGTCCGGTTTTGTAGAGTGATTCCTTTTTGTGCAATTAAGTTTTGTACAAAATGAACATACACTTTCATCGGAATCTGACGATTCATTTTCTGACTTCTTTGGAGCCTGGCCCTGTCAATCCCTTATATCATCGTCAAACTCTTCCTCCGTAAAAGTGCATGATAAATCTTCATCACGCCTCTGCATATCAGCAAGTACGTTCAGTAAGTTTTGGAGAGAGAGAGAGTCTTAATTTTAAGATTATCTTTCATCGATAAGCTATTTATACATTTTAACATCCGTTTTTGACATTGGTGTTATGTATATTTGGTTAAAATGTATGGTATGCATCTTTAAGGAATGTTGAAGGTTTGTTCACGTAACAACGGAGCTCTCTTTTACTGTTTCATATTAGTTTAATGTGTATCTGTGATCAATGTCTGCACAACAGCGTTTCTACCTGCTAGACATAATCATGACCAATCGTCCATGTAATAAGCCCCAGCTCCAGACACTGTATAAAAAGTCTGGTCCACGTTCTTGTGCAGTAATAACCTCTGGGAAAGTTATCGATACATAAGGTATCTTACAACAAGTGTAGAATAAGCAGATATCACCATTAGAATCTTCTAAAAACGAAACTCTTCATTTCTGGGTAGCTCTTGATATCCTAAGTCTAAACGATCAAAGACAACCTCGCAACACACATCACATCACCAATTCGTTAAGTCTTTATTTACAGATCCAGTGAAACTACTGTTAAATGTTTAGCATAACAGTTTTATATCAGGGCACACTTTTCAGACTGAAAATATTGTAAATTATTTATTTTTTATGTTTAATATTTATAGTGACTAACCAACATTAATATCTTGTTTATGTAGTAAAGCACGTAAGTTATTAAAAACAGCTTGGGTAGATGCTCCGGATATTGTAATGCGAAAACATTCTAAAATAGTATAATAATAATACCTTGTAGGCAAGTATAAGTGTTCTTGTAACCAAAGATGAAACGTGGTAAAATAATGTATCTCAGTTATCTCTAAATAATCTTACGTTCGAAAAACACGTATCTAAAAATATTCTGATAAAAACGCATCATATGTCGGGAAAATTGTTTAAAATGTAAAACACACGGGTTGCATAATCTTAAATTTTTATTCCCAAGCCCAAAAATTAGCTTTATATCTAACTTGCAAATGATGAAAAGTATGTTATATTGTAGAATAAGACAAACACCTTTAATATCAAGCAATGATAAACGAATTAATACTGCAAAATTAAGAAAGGATATTATTTAAACAACTCTGTTTTGCCATTCTTATTGTTATAATCTAATATAATTTACTGTTCTTCAAAATAATAAACACAAACCTTGTCGCAGCAAACACTTTCTTAGATACGATATTTTCGAAGAAACAAAAAATCACGCGATCATTATACGTGTTTTGATCACATATATTTTTTAAGCGTTTCTGATACGCTTTTAAGTCCGGTATTTTCGCATTTTATGGGGGTTAGGTACGTTGTTTGATATCTAAAAGAAAAAATATTCATGAAAATTTAGATACGAGGTTTGCATCGCCCACCGACAATATAACATATCGACGGGCACAAGTTGAGATAACTCATTTAGAAATATTATTTTAAGTGTATCGTCCTTATCTCCCTTTGATATGTCTAAACAGAGTTACTCCGCAATTTTTCAAGACCTAATTTCCTCTAAGGTTTCACATCGCAATAACAATCTGTGTCATTGGAGGACTTATCCAGCTTTTTACAATGGAGGAAGTTCACATGCGTACTCAAAGATAGAATCACCTACCTCCCGCAACCCTAGCCCAACGGCTTCATGACAAGTGTTGTTTTGTTTTTCTAGTCCCGGTACGATTCGACCTCATTGCCCCCGATGGGCTAGTGATAACTAGTCAAATACCACAGCCACTATACCACTGAGATCTCTCCACTTGTACCTAGATACACGACGAGGGTTCTCTGAAAAGTGCTTATCCTTTAACCCATTTCTTTTCATATCATAAATATGCACATGTATAAATAAAAGCTTTTGTTTCTTTTGACAGTGAGTCTCAGTTTCAAATACTTTATGCGGACCCAAACTTTACGTTTTAGTACATCTGCCTTACAAAATTCCCCGTTCCATGTTGCAGGGCACGTCTATGAAATTCAGTTTCCATGAGTACTTTTAGTACTTTGATTTGTTCTTCTTGTCGAATTTATCTGATCGGAAACTAAACGATAGTTCCGCCATGTAATTGTTAAACTAGATCCCGTTCCATGTTGCAGTGTACGTTTCCATGATTTCTTTCAGTACTTTGATTTTATGTAAATTTTATATGAGAGAATAAAATTGTTGACTGACTTATTAAAAAATCTTATCTCTAAAGGATTTAGTTACTTTAACGAAATGGAAATTTCGGTCTAGTTTACGCTTTCATATCAAACATATATGCTAACCTACATAACTTCTGTTAACAGTTCAAGTCGCACAATCGCAATTTAAGGGGACAGCCCTACACGTGTACTCTTTAGTTTTTATCACTCACAGCCAGGGCATTGCCAATTATAATGCCCTCTAGCTAAAAGCTTTTGAGGTGTCTCCCGGCCCCAGTTTCACAAACAAAATTTATTAGAAACTCAAGCATGGACTCAGGTGTTTTTTCTATTTAGAAATTTTGTGTCTTAGAACAGAAATGATACAATTTGTTTCCTTGTATATGTTTTAACATGATAAATATACCAAAATAAAATATTGTGGGTCTATCCTACGTATTTTAAGTTTCAAAACGCCCTTTTCATTTGAGTCAAAATTCAAATTTCCAATATTAACAGACTCAAATCAATTTTAATGAATTATGCTATATCAAGAGATGTTATAGCAAGGTTAAAGTTGTGGGAAACTGTTATTAGACCAATTTTTACCTTATTCTAATACCACATTCTGAATTACATACAATAGAACAGAGAAATGTATGATTTAATGAATAAGTTGAGTTTGAGTATTTTTTTTGTGAAACTCGGTTCAGATATTAGATATCTGGAAAAAAACATGTCTGCTAAAGATGGACATGCATGAAATAGTTTGTAATTTACACGGCTTGTATATTTTTCGCGTTCCTTTCACGTGTTAAAATAATTATAACCTCAAATCTTAGCACTTAGATTTTCAGTACCAATTAGAATATTGAAAATTAGAAAAAAATACATGTATACACATGTATGTCGTTCCGAAATTCTCTTAGTTTTCGCCAAGTTTTGCTAACTTTGTAAGATTTTTCTTAACTTTCGTCTTAGAGTGAAAAAATTCTTAGAAAAATTCTTAGATCGACGATTTTTATCTTAAAAGTTTAGTCAAGGTACGAGGTGTCTTAACTTTAAGAAATTTTCTTAGATAAAAACAAAATGAAAATGGATGCTTCGTCGAACTCATTATTTTTCTATATCTATGAAGATTCCAGATTCTAATCGATTAATTTCTTGGATTATGAACTTTTAAACACTTTTCCGTCGTTAAACAATTTTTGGTGACATTAGTAAAGACAGATACCAGTGATTAATGTGATTTTGATGTGATAAACATTTAGACAGATAAACATTGCTTTACATGAACACTTTTGGGTGTAAATATATTCAGCCACTGTTTTGCTGTATTAATGTTTGATATGAACATGAAATTCAAGGACAACTGTATAATCTTAAATCTTTGTTACCTTGTATAAATTTTGTGAATGCCCATAGTGTGATGTTTGTTCCAGCTGAAAGCACATGCATGCAAGTACTTCTTTGTGAATTTAGTATAGCATCAATTATAACTTAATTATTATTTTGTGCAGTGTGTTGAAGAGAGTATAATACAGGTATAAGCTATTTCAAAACTACCAGTAAACATGCAATTGTATGGGGCCTTGGCAATATGAATACAGTGAAGTAAATGATATCAGTAAACTTTAAGATAAAATGCATTTGTATGAATTTGAAATAAATGCTGCACTATTGAAAGATGTTTTTGTTATTAAACATTAATGTTCAGTTATGGATGAAACATTCTACAGCCATGTTGAGCCTCTGCATGATGTCATTAAATCTCATAACTGTGAGTAATGATGTGACACGCAGGAATGTACCAGACAGACAACGGTAAATTTTCTAAACTAAGATTTCTTTTCAAACTAAGAATATTTTCGTCTTAGTTTACGCTAAGAATAAATCTAAGATGAAAACTAAGAAATTTCTTATGTCTTAGTCAAAATTTAAGATAAAGAAAATTCTTAACTCGGAAAACTAAGAACGTGTGTGAATACGGGCCCTGGTCTATAGCTTAATATCATTCGTATTTTCTTCTATTTTGTGATGGAAATAAATATCTGCAACAGTTATTGAAGGTTGTAATGGATTTGAAAGTTATTTCATTTATAATCATTTACCTACAAGACGTGCGACGTAGTGCAAACTTTCTGGTTACTCGATCGACCCTAATTAATTTTATCCCGCGACCCTAGACATTTTCATGATTTTATCCGAGGAATGGAAAATCCTCTTTCTCCTTTTTACCTTCTCATATGCTTTCAAAAGCCAAACAAAGTCCATACCTATTAACCGACTTTTAATGAGAAAAGAAAAACATTTGTTCACGCCTAAGTCTAATCATGATATGATATAATGTTAATTTCAGTAGCGAAAATAAATGTATTGTACGCTAATGTGTTTATATGCAGAATAGAATCAAATTACTATTTGACTGTGCATACAATAACAAAATTATTACTAGGATTCTTGAATTTTGTCGTTTCATAATATTCGCATTTGCAAAGTTAATTTTACTGATGAAACAAATTAATGTCAATATCATACGTTTCTGTCCATTTTAACGACGTACATAATAGTTGGGACATGCTCAAGTCTTATCAGAGATCCAAAAGTTATACAGTGAAATATCGATTTTTGGGTCAATTAAGATAACAGATTTTATCTGTTACGCATGACTGACTTTATTACTTTATGACCCCTAATAAAGTCAGCATAACGCAAGCAAGGAGGGTAACAGTAGGTAGACTGTATATAAATCCTAAACTGGTACCCGTTGACTTGTGTGTACTTGGTGCACTGCATCATGGAACGGGAACCAGTTTATATAAATCCCTGAATTGTAGTTGTTTCCCTTGAAAATTGATCAGATACTCGATAAGGCCATGTCCGCCAACGTTGGACATGTTCAATTATTCAAATTCTTCCTTGACCTTAAATACTATTTTCACAATTTTATTTTCTAAATACAGGCACTTCCAGTCGAAACTGTGGTCATTTTGACACTTAATAGATTTTTTAAATTTGCATTTTCGATGCATGTTTCCGGTGTATAATATCATGTATTATTTGTTAAGGGCTGATATGGTTGAGATTAATGTCCAATACATGTACAAATCATACAACTAAAGATTATTTACATTAAAAAAGCAAACAATGAAAGTCAATTTGAAATGTTATATCTATAAAATTAATGCACATAGGCGGCCACATTATTTCAGCGTGTTGGTATTTCAGGGGGTTGGATCTAAGACATCATTAAATTGTTAATACAATCACTTATTTGATGCCAAAAGAGACATATGTATACTTTGAAATCATGATACATTAAGAGAACGATATTGACTTTATTTAATTAAACACATGCTTTGGTTTTCATAAATGTATACAGATTATATAATACATGAACTCGTATAAGAATATGTGTAGCTTAAGTAAGTAATGCCGTGAATTGTGCTATTGAAGTTTGGTTTAGCTAGTCATAAAAAAAAATTATGGTTATTCACTTATTTGTAATTCTAGGCATCAGATCCGTTAACATTCACAAGTCAAGTCAAATAGATATAGTTTATTTGTATATCGTTGTCAACTTTATTTGATAGAGTTGGTGAATAATGATACATTATATATATTATACAGAACCTTAAAATTAAGTGATTCTTGTATATTTCCCGTAATTAAGTGCCAGTCTTGAATCTATAAGAGAAATGAAACACACAAAAATTGCATTCTTAAGAATGCTAGAGCGTAATCCCACAGCGAAGAGGATCATTATAATTATATCATGTACATGCATTGGGATATTATGTCTTTAATTCCAGAGGAAGAGAGCTGCGTCCTGAATTTAGGGGAAGGGCTAAACGCCTGATCCGCCTTCAACTCCGCCCATTGATTAAAAAAGAATAGTGGCCGAAGCTTTAAGGATAAGATTAAATATTGTCTCTGGTGACATGATCATGAACGCTATTCATATTGATTCAGTGGAGTCAATATTGACACTGGAACGGTGAACGAGCATTATATTGACTTTGTAAATACATGCATACATACAAGCACTTAACGAAGTACATTTTCGCATTGTTTAATATGTGACAAAATTTAAACAATTTCTATAATCTTTCTTTGTTGTAGGTCTATCTGAGAATAGATTATATAAATATAAGTTATTTTATGTACTTAACAATGAGTCAAGATATTGAAATTACGAAGGAATTTCCTGTTGACCAGCTTCCCTGATCCGTTGAAATATTTCGACGTTTACAAAATTCTAGATGCCGATTTTTCAATGTTTTGTGAGAAATACAAATTCTTGAAATTTGGCATATGAATATTTTGTGTATGTGTCATGCATGAATAAACCGAGTAAGACAATGCAGTGCAACTTCTCCAAAGCAACACCCTTTGGGAGTACCAAACTATGAAGTCGTTGAGAGGTTATTGCTCGAGAGAGGTTACATTAATAGTTAAATCGTGAAGTGGGAAACAATCATGCTATTGTTGAAGGGAGGTTGTTGCTCAAGAGAGGGCCGCTCTGGAGAGGCTGTACTGTACTTATAGGGTTAATGATAAACTAATACTGATATACTGCAGCATGCTTGCATTTACTTG
Organism: Lutraria lutraria; assembly: GCA_964023205.1. Lineage (NCBI taxonomy): Eukaryota > Metazoa > Mollusca > Bivalvia > Venerida > Mactridae > Lutraria > Lutraria lutraria. The sequence goes on along the minus strand of OZ026839.1, from coordinate 4,286,246 downwards.
CACTGTAAGTGAACCATTTTAATTCGCACATTTTAAATACAGAACATACTATAGCTGTTATAGGACATTCTATACACAGTCACAACTGTATTAGCGGCCACCTCTGAATAAAGGTCACCCTGTAAATAAAGACCATTCTTAAAAAAGGACTTTGTTTATATTAAAGACCACCTGTCAATGAAGACCATATTTTGTCTATCCCGATCAAGGTTGATCTCTGCATGTTCACAGGTTTAATTGTATGTATTTTCAACTTTTACTACACATATGTTGTTTGCTTTAATTGGTTTTGCTGTTTATAGAAACTGTTGTACTTGTTGTCGTTGACGATACTATCAGTTTATTATTATTATTGACATTACAATCATGTTTTTATATATCTCTTAAATTACATGCTTCATATTATAAAAAATATTCATATCAAATAAAAAAACATCGGGTACGCTCAGTTCAGACCGAGATTCAAGGTTTTAATGTCTGTGTTCTGCTATATGGTTTGTTTATTAATTTCTCAGGTCATAGGATTACCGTAATCCAGAGAAAGGTCACATGGTTGAACCCTTCTGGTTAAACTGGTTCCCATTGACGTGTGTGTACAAAGCCTTTGGTGCACTGCAACATGGAACGGGAACCAGTTAAACTTCATGTATTAATCATTATCAATTTAATTTGTGTTTGTTTACCTCACACTTGTGAAATGTTTTATGCAGTTTTTTGTTCCGTATTAAATTTAAAAACTACAATCCGCCTTATTGGAAATAAACCATTGTTCTATTCTGTTCATAGGGCCAATTGTTGATAACGCGCAATGATCATTCGAATACATTTTAACAGGTTCATGACATTTAATTGGCATTACTTGGCCAATTTTTTCCTACGGAGATACGGAATCAGCCGAAGTGTTCCGAATATTGTTGCGATAATCTGAATAAGGAAACAGGTTTTATGTTATAAAACTTGAGAACAGTCTCCAATATAAAATCTTAATTCCATCCTCAAAGTATTATGGTAGAAAAGATAGAGCTGACTAAGTTAATGTTTAATTATGTTCAGATTTAGTAAGTTTGTCAGACTAATGCAGCAATAATATCAATATCGACAGCTCATAAGTTATTTAGAAAGATGGAAGACAAGATGTGAGATTTGAGCTTGGCCGAGACCGATCTCAAGTGTTCTAACCTCGGTGTCTGGTCTACAGACAACAACCTCTGTTTGCTTAATTGTTCCTAACCATGCCAATCTATCGATCAGAATTAAGCCATATACCGACAATTCATCGAGCTCAATTTCATAACATTCATCTAACACATTCAAGTTTTAAATGCAAGTGTTACATTCTAATACATTTTAGATTTAGATTTCAGACTTACGAGCCCTTAACCACACAACAAGCACGTTCACAGGCGCTTTACATATGTTGCTGCCACAGGGGCGAAAATGCATCTTCTACCATTGCTGGCTGATACAGCATGATCAGACCTAAGAGACAGATTGAGGAGATAAAGGCATGTCCGGCGTGGAATGCGTCAAATAGAAAGCCTGATTCTTTAATGTGTCCTATGTATAGCACCGATACACAGCTTCCTGGCACCTTTAACCTGTATTTATACAGCTCATACGGTCAGATATAGCGGGGAAATATTGTGAATAGAACTTCGGAATTTTCCAAGGCTGAGGCCAGGAATTTTGAATACCAATAAGCCGGTTTCTACTATAGTGTAAAAGTTATGAATTTTTAGCTCTATTTTCACCTGTTTTGGTTTAATAAACGAGTATACAAACTCTGACACATCAATTTACTGAGTTGCACTGTTTCTTATATATAAAAATACGTCTATCAAGGCTATTATAATATATAGTAACAAGTCGACTTCAACGTTTGCATTTCTTTTCTTTTTTTATTGATTTTATGCATAGCCCAAGACATATATCAACAAAGCTGCTAACATGCACCTGCGCGTATTGTTATACCCATTTTATCATGACGAATAAACAAAAATAATAATATTTAACGAAGTAACAACTGCAAAATGAATAGATATACATATATAATAAGCTAAATAAGAACGATCCTGAAGCGATATGTCAATGCTTATTAGCAATAACCCCTGAACAGAGGATGGCAATCTATGTCAGTAACACAAAAGAACACTGCATTAGACATTTTTACATTTTGCTAGCTCGTCAACTGTGATGTGTGGGAGAATTTTCAGCATGTCCCTGATACCTTCTTCCACTGTGATCGTTGAACAGTAGCCAAGTGCTCTTATTTTTGCGTAAGACACTTCATAGTCTCTCTTGTCCTTGTCAACGCCGGCATTCGATTCTGTGATATTGCAGTCTTCAACATTTTTCTGAATGAGCTGGGCTACCTGTGACTTGGTCATATTCATTTTCTCGTCGCCAACGTTATAAGCTTCACCCTTCATATCCGCTGCGTGCTCAACAGCGAATATAAACGCTCTTGCAGCATCTTTCACGTGTAAGAACGTACGCCTGAAGCTACCTTCGTACAAATCAAACTGTTTAAGGGTTAAGGCTTTGTATGTTAAATCGTTAATGAGAAGGTCTAATCGTAGCCTTGGTGAAAGGCCAAATACAGTAGCCAATCTCAAGGCAATGCCTCCAACGTCCCGGACCAATTTCTCACCCTCGGCTTTGCTACTGCCATAGAGCGTAAGAGGACTGATGCTTGTCTTCTCTGAACAGACGCCATTTACAGCTCCATAACACGACCCCGTGCTTGCGTATATTAAAATCTGGTTTTGGGTTTTCAACTCAACTATGTGTTGCGTTCCGGTGATGTTTGTACCAATAGCGCGTTCGGGATCTTTATCGCAAGCTGGGTACCCTACAATGGCTGCTAAATGTATAATGACATCCTTGTCCGTCATAACTTGGGCAAGATGTGCTCTGTCCCGTATGTTGCCCTTTATAATGACGACTTTTGGGTGGTCGACAAAAGGTAGAGCCGGTCCAATACCCCAGAAAAAGATGTCGTAAAGTGTGACATGATGGCCCTTTTCTAACAGCATTGGTATCATTGTAGAACCAAGATAGCCAGCCCCACCAGTAATTAGTATCTTCATGGCGATTTTGAAGCAGTGTTTGTCTGGAGAGAAAAGATAAAAATCCTGTTAAATCATTAAAGACATAATTATACTCATATATGCTTGCACTAAATGTGAACAGATCTCAACGTTATAACGTAATTAATCATAAAATTGTTTAGAACCATCCAGTACTGTACATCACGACAGAAGAAAATGTTTGCTTTCTTATGTTTAGAAATCTATGAAAATAAACAAAAATCGCTCGTCAAAAGCTACCGCCCATTTTCGTCATTATGAGTGGCAAAAAATGAAATAGTAACCCCACAAAATTGACCAGCAAATGGCTTATTACTTATTATATTTACTTGTTCGCGTTTTATTCAACCTCGTTATATACCTGCGCGTTAACGTGATATTCTATTGAAAATATTGCATTTTTGTTGTGTTTGGTAGCATGCTGACACAGAACACCTTACTGTAATGAATAGATTCTGAATGTGCGAGGGATAACAAAAAATCATAACATGATATTAACATATCAATTAGAATCATTATATCATTGCAACGAAGTATACGGTTTTGTAAAATATTAAAAGGGTACATTGATAATTTTGTGAGAAAATTTTGGGTGTTAAATAATCGACACAAAAACGACTTTATATTTACGGAGAACTGTGACGAATGTTATTTAAACTGCACATTTATCTAATATCATCAAAATTTTAATGCTGGTTAAAGATATTTCAACTTAAACCAAATAAATTATGTTTTATCATCAATTCAGTTTGAACAACATGAAATAAGAGTACGTGTACATGTAATCGGTGCTCTATGTTGTAAGATCTATTATGTTCATTGGGTTTAATTGATGCATGGTTTATGAAAGTGCAGGAAATGTTTAGATGTTTTTTTTACATATACTAAGTAGTTAAGCAAAGACTTAAATATTAATCTATACAGACTGAATGATTGGTGCTCTACAATTTGTAGATAATCGAACTCAGCAGAGCTTTGTTATGTAGCAATATTTCTTCTTTTAAGGTAGTACCCTAATACTGTTCTTTCTCCATGCTACATAAAACTGTTAATATTACAAAAGTAGTATTGCCCAAATGTCCTTACTTCCGCGGCGAGTGTGGTTCCCCTTGTTTCAAACAAAATATATTGTATTTTGAAGACATAGTCGTTTTTTGGAACCGTAAAGATTTTTTTACATAATAAGGGTAGCCTGGCTGTTGTAAAGATTAATTGTATGTGTGTATATATACAATGATGCCAGATATAACGGTCCTAGATTTAATACAAGCAGTTTCACAATATTATACGAACGTGGGTTTATTGATAGCTATGTAATTGATAGATGTATATTCTAAAAGATGAAGGTGAAATTATGATAGATATATTACAACTTTTATAGCTATTTTGGCGTATACGCTTTTTTATTGTATTTTTTATGAATAATGAGTCTAAACGAGATGTCAAAAATAAGTATTCTTTTAACACAATGGCAAATTGTATAATCAACGCATTCCTCATTAATGTGTCAATGATATTCAACAATATAATGTAAACTTTATGTCTATACATATTCGGTCTGCTCAATAACTGTATATTACATAGGTATAATCTTTGTAAATCGTCGAATATTAGAATAGTTAACGGTCGACTTAGTCATGATTTTGGTCATGGTTCTTACACTTACGTGAATAAACAAGGAGCATCGGTTATAGACTATGTATTATGTAAAGAAACTGAGTTCAAATATATAAACAGTTTTATGGTTCATGACATTAATCCATGGAGTGACCATTGTCCAATTTCGCTATCGTTGAAATGTGCTGTTATATCCAAAGTTAATGACTCAAGCAAACATGAAATTCATAAATGGTCTGACGATTCGAAGGCTACATACAGAGCTGGTATAAAAGGCAAATTATCTTATTTTAACCGTCTGACTGAATCCATTGATACAAATAACAGAAATTCTATCAATAATGTTGTTGATAAATTCTCACAATGCTTGGTGATATAGCTGAACCACTATTTACAAGATGTGTACCTAGTAAGAAATCTGAAACTAAATTTACCGATAATTCAGTCACTGACAAAAAATGGTTCGACAACGAATGTTTTCGCGCGAAACAACAGTACTTGGAAACACAGCGTATTTTCAAACGTTGTCCATCAGAACTTAATAGACATGAATTATGTAGATTAAAATCAAAATATAAAAATATTGTAAAAAAGAAACGTAAGACCTATGAATTAAAGCAAATAGCAGAAATAGAAAAACTTAGATTTTCCAAACCTAAAGAGTTCTGGAAATTTTTCAAGAAAAATACTACCGGAAAATCTCCCAGCGACGATATTTCCTTGGAAGATTTTTTCAAACACTTTTCGAATTTAAGTAATGACGTAGCTAGGAATGCTCACGAGGAAGCTGAAATTTTCGCTGAAGAACATGATTTTAATGACCTTGGCTCATTAACTGATGAACCAAGCTTACTAAATGACCCTATAACTGTAGAAGAGGTATTAAAAGCAATTAAATTGTTAAAAAGAAACAAATCCTCGGACAACGATCTACTTTTAAATGAGTATTTTATCGAAGCTGCAGACATTTTATCTTCACATTTGTGTGATGTTTTTAACGCTATATTAAATAGTGGTGTTTTTCCGGATACTTGGTCTGAGGGAGTTAATATACCTATCCATAAAAAGGGAAATAAACACGATGTTAAAAACTATAGGGGAATAACTCTAGTTAGTTGTATGTCTAAATTATTCACATCTATCATTGATAAAAGAATTACTGAATTTTGTGATAATAATAATACAATATCCGACGCGCAGTTTGGATTTAGGAAAGGGGTGTCTACCACCGATGCTCAGTTTATTCTATTGAATTTAATACAGAAGTATTTAAACGAAAATAAAAGATTGTAATGTGTATTCGTAGATCTGAAAATGGCGTACGATTGTGTATATCGAAATGCTCTAAGTTGTTTAAACAAGGAATATGTGGCAAAGTGCTGAGGATAATTAAAACTATGTATGATAAAGTTAAATCCTGTGTCAAGTTATGTAACTCGTACTCAGATTTTTTTGAGTATGCAGTGGGGCTTCGGCAAGGAGAAGTTTTGTCCCCTGTTTTATTCTCACTTTTTATTGAAGATTTAGAGTTGTTCCTTCAGTATGATATAAATGCAGGATTGTCTTTAGAAGATATAACACTTCTTCTGCTCCTATTTGCCGACGATATGATTATTATTGGTAAGACACCCGATGAAATTAATAAAAGCCTACAATTATTACATGATTATTGTAATAAGTGGAGTCTAACAGTTAATACACAGAAAACTAAGGCAATGGTTTTTCGTAAGCGGGGTGGTGTTCTTAGAAATGAATTTTTTACATACAATGGCGTTGAAGTTGAAATTGTTAATGATTTCATATACCTAGGGACTGTTTTTAACTACACTGGAAATTTCTCAATGAATCAAACAAATCTGTCTGGAAAAGCTCTGAAAGCTCTAAATGTTTTGTTAAATAAGTGTAAACAATTTAAGTTAAAACCAAAAGTGTTATGCCAATTGTTTGATTCATTTGTAGGGTCCATTTTAAGTTACGGTTCTGAAATATGGGGTTTTAGTAAATCACAAGAAATAGAAAGAATCCATTTAAATTTTTTAAAGAAAATACTTAATGTTAAACTTAATTCGTCTAATATAGCAGTTTACGGCGAACTGGGTAGATATCCATTATATATATCCAGATATCTGAGAATAATCAAGTACTGGTTCAAGCTGTTTCAAACAGATAATATCATTTTAAAAACTGTGTATAAATGTTCATATAATGACTATATGAAAGGTAAAAATAATTGGATTACGAAAGTAAAACAATTGTTGTCAGAATACGGGTTTTATTATGTTTTTATTAATCCTACGTCCGTTGAAAAAACGAAATTCCTAAATGAATTTAAGCAACGGTTGATAGATGTTTTTTTAAATGAACGGTTAAATAAAAAAGCGGTATCGACTCAACTGTGCCTGTATAATTTTATCAAAGATAAATTTGATTATTCGTGGTATCTAGATATTTTACCCCACGACGTAAGAAACTATCTTGTCCGCATCCGAATATCCGCTCACAAACTAAGAATCCAAACTGGTAGATATGGAACTAATAGGCTACCCAGAAATGAGAGAGTTTGTATATACTGTAACTTAAATGAAATTGACGACGAATTCCATTTTATCTTTAGATGTCCTTTTGTAGAAGAGCTGAGAAAAATATATATAAAACGATATTTTTTTACTCGACCAAATATGTTAAAACTAAAACAATTGTTAAATAGCGAGAGTAAAACTATTATCCTACAATTATGTAAGTTTATCAAATTGGCATTTGAAAAAAGAAACAAATCATCAATAATGGTATAGGTTAATTTAGCCATACGTTCATTCTCTGTAAATGTTTCTGAATATGTTTTGTATTATACATGTGATTTTTTTGTCATGTTATATATAATATTATATATTTATGTGTGTAATCTTATTGTACATGTAATGTAAGTGTATTGTGTAGTGTTTATTGTAATATGTTTAATGTAATATGTGTAATATGTGTATACATTTCAAATATTTTCAAGTTGTTATATGTGATGTATTGTAACAATGTACAGGATGTACAAGTTGTAAATAAAATTCTGTTCTGTTCTGTTCTATAATTTAAATTCTATATCGGAAATACTTCAGATAATAAAATTCTTTTTTTTGTACTACTAACGACTGATATACTTCCCCAAACCTTACCTTTATAACCTACTGAAAATATTTTTCTCACTTTTTCTCACCGTCATGTACATTGTTGTATGTTATTTATCTGTATACCATTGTATCATTTATATGATTATAGTTAAAATAAAGAAAATGTAAAAAAAAGTAAGGGCCCGTTCTGCACAATTATTTTCTTTTTTTCACACCTTCATACATTTCAAATAATGAAACAGCAAAAATAGCTGTACACGATCAGAGTTTCACGTTGTCGTTCTCTCGCACGGTCGAGTGAAAACAGTACTTATCACAATGAAAGCTTCAAAAACACTTCACAGATGATCGATATCTATTTGATTTATTTCTTTCTTTTAATTTTAGCGGTGAACCGGAAAATAATATAATTATTGATGTACAGTAGAAACCCCCTAATCCGGAACCTCTCGAAACCGGAATCCTCCTCAATCCGAAAAAATGTCGCGTGACGGTCCCGTTTCGTTCCTTCAATATCGCATATGAAAAAAATCCTCCCCAATCCGGAACCTCCGTAGTCCGGACGACTTTTGCTATATAGATATATAAATGATTCTGTACATCTTTGATGAAATGGTAAATATAAACATAATTTGTATTCGTCAAGGCATTTATCACTCTTTGCCGAGTAGATATTAGAAATGTGATTTCTGAATAAATATAACACCTCGCCGTGTTGAACATGATGGATTAAAAGAAGCTGACATGCCTGAATAATTATATGATATTTAATCTTCCAATAAAATAATACATGAACAGAACAGAACAGAACTTTATTCAAGACGAGTACATAGTACATAGTCATACAATATATATATATAATACATTATAAACATCAAGGTCAGTAGTATTAAAATAATAAATCTATAAGTATTTTACCTACATGAGAATGAAATAGTAAGACATGAATGATGATGAAAGAAAACGATTTTTGAAACCCATCTATTACCATCGACCAAATATGTTTAAACTGGAAAATCTAATGTGCACAAAAAAATAAGTTAGAATTAAATAAGTTATGTAAATTTGTAAAATGTATAATCCAAAAAGTGATAATGTAATTCTTCTATATGCTGAAATTGTTAAATATTATGTCGATATACTTTGACAAATGTACATTTTTCAGTATGTCTAAATTCTATAGCCTCGTTTATTATTATTTTTTTGTAAAAACCTCATATTTGCATGTTTTGTACATGTATTGAGTGAATAAATAATATGTTCTGTTCTGTTCTGGACGAAATCAGTGACCATTTTGGTAATGACCTAGCAAACTTGTTAACTTGTGACGTAAGTTGTAATACACTTATAACTTACGTTCTCGGGTATGTCGACGCCAATATTCAGTGCAGCTTAATTAATTAAACCCAGAAAAATACCCAAAGTTTATGTGCATAAACGCTTCCTATTCCAATGAAGTTTACGCTATATTTACATCATACGTGCAACTAATGAGTATTATATAATACAATGTAGTTTACATTAGGATTAAACTGTCGGTTTTAATGAAATCTACATATATACCTGTTTACCATGATTCCACCATGGATGTGTTTGTGACTGTCTAATCAGTAATACTCCTTGAAATAAAGTTTCATTTCGCTTTCGCAGAAACTAATTGCAACAAGGACGCTCTGATTATACACAAAACCTGCTACATGTATGTCATTTCTTCTTTTCCTTGGTAATTACATATTAAGGTCTTGAATAATCTGACAATTTCAATCTTAATGTCTGTATTAACTTAAATAAAAATATGTTTGCGTACATTTCTGTGAGAACGTGATGGGTGTATGCGTGTGCGTGTCAGTGTGTGTGTGTGTACATTTAGAAGTACATGAATCAATGTGTACTTGCCTATTGATGCTTGTAAGGTCATTCTATTTGTCATGTTATTATCATGTCTCATTGTTTATTCATATCTATTTGTTTGTAACTCTTCAGAAAATGGAGGAATAAAAGCTTAATAATAGTGCTTTCCACTCAATGTTCTCTTAAGTAAGGGGAGATAATTGCAATTTACGTTATAAGTATTCCTAACACAATGACTCAGTGCAACCTCTCTAAAGCAAAACCCCTTAAAAGTAGCAAAAACATGCTGTTGTTAATAGGTTGTTGCTCTAGAGGGATAAAATCATTAATTAAATCATTCAGTGGGAAAAATCATGCCCGCTCTGTATTCTAAAGAGTCAATTGCGTTATTCGTCCAAATATTTGAATTGTTCAAAGTACGTTTCTTGTTATATTTTTTTCTTATAAACAAATCATTTGTCGACATGACTTATTGCCAAAATTTTAAAGATCTTTCCTTGATGTTATATAATAACAGCCAAGAAAAGATCTTTAAAATTTTGGCAATAAGTTGAAATCTTCCTAATTCTCCAAGTACAGCAAAATTAAGCGTGTTTGAATTGACACCAAGAAGGTGCTTACAAAAATGTATGTGGGATTTATCAATTTCGTTATAATTATAAATTCCCCAAATTTCAGAACCATTTAATAAAACTGGAGCTATCATTGTGTCAAAAAGGTAAAACTTAGTTTTAATTTTCAAAATTAACTTATCAAATAAACATTTACGTATATACACACTATACAAATCATATCATATATTTTATAAATATGCTGATAATTGTATTTATTCATTCTTTAAAAAGAGGCTTTTCAAACATAACATATGCGATAAACCAAAATAAATACCTTTATTAAAATCAAAGTGTGCAATCCTTACTGTCCTAGAATCGAGTGAGCGAAGTATAGCGATAACTTATTTTAAATACAGACCCATTGCTTTAGTCAAGCCAATAAATAACCTGGGGCGAGGTTTAATTATGAAATCACTAAATGGAAAAATATTAGAATTTTGTGACGTTTCGTGCGTACGTAATGAATTTTCTTAGTTACATAAAATTACAAGTATGATAATTATTGTGTAACATTGGTCAAATGTTTATACGCGTCAATGTCTTTGTTTAATCATTTTCTCCAATGAAATGACAAACACTTAGACGTAAGAGGAAAATAACAACATGAACACAAATAACATATGACAAGAGTTATTAAAGAATATAATCATGTTGATACAATGCATTATCAAAAATTGATTTAACAAACCTTGAAATATGATGCAACTATTCGTTTCTCTTCGTCAAATGTCTTTGAAATGTCTAATTTAATCAATATAAATGCAATTTCCGTCGTTTGAGTTTATGAATTAGACATAAATTGATTTCCCTTGGTTCATAAAGCTCCGATTGTTTGGCATATAGACATACAGTAGGCTTTTTACCTTGATAATATATATAAGCTCAGCGACGGGATTTTTTGGTGAACCAAACACTGATACAGCCACCTGTGGTCACACGTGGACGACTTAGATTTACACAACATTGATAATGGACAAATGCGGAGAATTAGAAAAACGGAAAAGAAAGACATTAAATGGGCGTTTGAGGAAAACCGAATATGACACGAGTTTCGTATATCGAAGGCTAAGTGAAGAGCCCGTAAGAAGAAGCTCATGGTCGTGTCAAGACGTGGTCATTGGAACTGGAAAGTTAACATGTATAGCGGGAGAATACAGTAGTTGGGAAGCACACGAGGTTGCACACCTACGCCTACGGAGGGTGTTTTGCCTGTGGAGAGGCGAAACACCTTATAAATGCTATTATTTAAACAGAGACAGCAAACCTGATGTACCTATAAGAAGTGAGAACGTCCCAGTTTTAAGGGGAATACACAGATTATCCAGATGACTTTTCGAGATGAGTATTTAGAGTATTCTTATTTTATAAATGATAATTTCGATAATGATAGATTTACTGATAACTATTTTGTTTACGAACAGGTCTGGAAGACACTTTTGTAAAATAGATTACCAGAATTTTGGAATAAGAAAGTCATTTTATTTAGATACAACTAAAATGTTTACTTTTACACATAGTGGTTAAATCAGTCATCAGTATCCATAAATATAAACTGTAAAAAACGCTTGTTTTTAGATTTGGGGTTTGGGACTGCATGTTCCTTTGATAATTAGATTATGTATAGAACGAAATCGAACAAGATTTGTTGGATTCATTCTGATTGATCCCTGAAATTGATAAAAAATTTTAGGTCTCTGTGCAAGAACTTGAATGGCTAGATGCTTACCTTAACAAGAAGAAATTTACTACATGTTATTTTACCACTCAGGTCAGGATAGATAATGCCTTATTGAATTTAAGTCATATTGAACATAAATCATGGGTTCAGGTCTGGACATTAGCGAGTTTTATTGGTCAGATTAATTCTATGAGTATTGTGATCAGTCCTGTTTCACAGATTATGACTAGATATCTAAACATTGGTGCATTACAAGCCAATAACTGGATTTATTATAATCAAATTGTCTCATTCTAGTATGCAGTAGTTATAGGTGTCTCCATTCTACAGGGGTTTGCTTTAAGATTGTTTAACAGTGATGCTTCAGCTAAGCATATTTTAAATGGGGTTTCCAACGGTGTTTGGATGTCAGAGGAGAGTGTTCGATCCTCATGGAAAGAACTGTGTGCTGTGTATAGAGTACTAAGATATATGTATACGTTTTATATGTGTGTATGTATATGTAAGTATGTATGTGTGTGTATGTGTTTATCATACCTATGGAATGTTAATGATTTTTCATTATTTATTTACTTGACAATTTCTAACATTATACTAGTACATAAAGGGTTAAATGGTTTACAGATAACACAGGTGTGTGCACCATCGTTCAATATATTTTAGTTGTAGATTGTTTTGCCTTTGAACACATATTTTACTTTAGTTTTTGGGCTTACAAGTCTGCTGCAGGTGTGGATGCATTCACATATAATTGGGGTTCAGTATTTGGGTGTATTTGTACCCCATGTTATTTTTGTGGATAGAGTGCTCAAGAAGATACAGAGCTGCAAAGCGCAAGGCGTACTAATTGTCCCGGAATGGAGGTCTGCAAATTATCTTTTATGCCCCTGGTATGCAGTTTTTAGACATTTTGTTCACGATTGGATGTGTTTACCTACTGACAAGATACCCCATGCAAAATGGTGTAGGCATTTTCAGTTATGGAAAATTAAAGTTTAACGTGTCAACATTATACATTAATTTGAAGAATTAAACAGTGAAAGTATTTATTTACCATACCCAATACATATAGTTTATATGACTAAGAAATTTATTCAATAATTTTGGAAATTACTCAGTAATATGTTATATAATAGTTAAACATCCAATTATTATGACAGTGATTTCACTATTGTATCGATTAAAGTAATTTTCAAGAGGTTTTTTGGCATGCTTTGATAACATACAGGTATATGTGAAATATTTTCTTTATGATAACATTAAGTTCCAATAATGAACTAAGTTAAAGGCGTATGTCGTTTTTGCAACGAGCTGGAATCAACATGTTGTTGCTTTATGTGAATTTATATACTTAAGATCTAAGCTAGGCGTATGCCGTTGTTATATTTCAGATTTAAGGCATATGACGTTGTTGCAACGAGCTGGAATAAGCATGTTGTTGCTCTATGTAAATTTATGTACTTAAGATCTAAGGCGTATGCCGTTGTTTAAAAAGAACGGGAATCAGCATGTAGTTGCTTCAATAATATGTGAATTTATATATTTAGAATTTAAGGCGTATACCATTGTTGCAAAGAGCTGGAATCAGCATGTTGTTGCTTTAGCAAATTTATTTATTTAAGATCTAAGGCGTATGTCGTTGTTGCAACGAGCCGGAATCAGCATGTAGTTGCATTATGTGAATTTATATACTTAGAACTTAAGGCGTATGCCGTTGTTAAAACGAAATGGGATCAGAATGTTGTTGCTTTATGTTTTATGAATTTATATGTTTAAGATTTAAAGGGTATGCCTTTGTCGCAACGAACTGGAATCAGCATGGTGTTGCTTAAATAATATGTAAATTGATATACTTAAGATTTAAGGTATATGCCATTGTTGCAATGACTGGGAATCCCAGAAAGTGTTATTTGACGATAAAGTGGTGTGCGAATGAATTATCGTTTTTGTTATGATTACATGGAATAATTAGAAAACTTTCTTTACATCTATTTTTCAGTGTTATATTTGTGAAATTGAAGAGTTGCCTGACATCATGGTGGAGAAGATCTCCTTGCTGTCTGAACTACTCGAAGAATACAAAATTACATGTTTTCATATGCATATTGCATAGCTTCATGGTTGGTAAACTTGGGCCACGAGTAGTGGACTTAGCAGTAAGGAGGCTTTGCCCGCCAAGGCGGTTCACTGAAAGTATAAACACAATCAGTCCTATGATTAATGCGATCTGGAAGCATCAAATTGTATTATGAACTTTATACTTTTTACTATTCCCATGAACTATGGAAAGTAACATTTTATGCTTGATGTTTGAGGAGTGAAGTATCGTTGAAATTACGTAGATGTTATATTATTTTCATCTCTTTGTTCATGAGTGTATTTATTGTGTCCAGTAAAACGGACAGGTATCATATTGGAACATTTATTCTTATTGTCAGAACGGGAACTGTACAGTACCCAGTGCAGGAACTTGAGAAATATTTTATGGGAACAAATATTCAATGTGATTCAGATACATATATTTTTTTGTCATTTAACAGCTAAAAATATTAGTTCATAATTAGAGATGCGGGTAAACATTTGGCAGGTATTATTTTTGTATGCCTTAAGACCACATGTAAAGGATGCGAGTTCAATTTGCTTACATCAATTATGTAATACGTGTCAGTGTCACGTCTGCTGCAAATAGGGGTATCCCTGACAAGCTTTTTAAAACGCCATTAAAGATGACGAAGTAAAAATGCCAAAGATGGCTGCAGTAAAGACTCCATAGAAGTTTCTCAGTCTTAGTATTGTAGATAAATTATTTCGTCAGAATATTTATTATTCGTTCTAATGATTATTTTCTAGAACATGTTTAAGCCCGTTCATTTAATTTCAGTGGTTGGTACCCACAAGGCTTATACCAAAAAATAAATTGTTATTTTTGTGTGATTCCTTCGGAAATTGTTGAAGTGTGTTTGTAGGTAGTGAATGTTATAATAGCATCCTGTTGGAATTAATGCTAATGTAACATTCACTGGCGGAGTAATAAGTGTTTTATTGCTATCGGAGGTGTTGTTCATAAGGGAAATGTAATTTCTGTCGTTTGAGTTTACGAATTAGACAGAAATTGATTTCCCTTGGTTCATAAAGCTCCGATAGGTGTCGCTAGTGTTGAAATTCAGACAATTTCGTGCGTTTATAGTCAGTGTGTAAATCCAATCAGCCTAGGGTAACTGACTGGCAAAGACGTTTACATTTTTTAGCTATGGAATTTTGCACTTTTAAAAATGTGCTTTAGTTTATTATGAATATTTCATTACTATAAAGCCAAGTGAATATCTACATTATGTGTACGCATTATTTTTCTCGTTTTAAACGGGACGACATTGAGTTAATACAAGCTAAATTTCATATAAACAATGTTTTAAATTTCAATTTGTAAGAGCATTTTAATTAAGATGTGAATGTCGTAATGTTTTGGTGAATATATGAATACATAGATGTTATAACAAGAAATATTAACTATAGTTAAACAGTATTGAGTCCAGGTGTTAAAGGCCACTATACTGTTTAGCCTGGAGCCCTTACCTCCATATTTCCAACATAAGGGTTTTTGTGGTTAGATAGCCACCGTTGCTTGCAGTTGAGGATTCAATACTTTGAGTTATTGTATTACAAGTTTATATGTTGTAAAATGTGTGACAATTTGAATTATTCTGATGTATATTGATATGTGTATATATGTGATTGAAGACGAATAAAAATAGCAGTCTGTTGGTACCCACAAGGCTTATACCAAAAAATAAATTGTTATTTTGTGTGATTCCTTCGGAAATCTTTTCATTATTACTGACCTTGATGTTTATAATGTAATACGCATATATTGCATATACGTGAATTAAACGTATAAGCATGTTTCAACCGTATTTAATCAGTTATATATTACTTACTTACTTACTTACTTACTTTCTTACTTATAAGCATGGTTTCATTATCGGCTCTTTTTCAAAGATACATGTAATTACTGTATCAGTCACACCATCCATTAAAAAATTTAAAACAAATCAACAAATATCCAAATTTTAAGTTTTATTTTTTTATCTGCGATAATCTATAATGGGACAGCGCATGGATAACATCAACAACAAAGCGAAGAACACTCTCAGCTTCCTCAGAAGAAAACTCAACAAAGCTTGTACTAAAACCAAGAACTCAGCATACGCAACGTTGAATATGATAACTACGTCTAGGACCCCAACATCTATCACCTAGACTGAATGGTTCAGCGAAGTGGAGCAATATTTCTGAAAAAAAAAAACGGTATCATAATCGATCAAGCGTCAAAGACATGATAACAGACCTAAATTAGAGGTCCTTAAAAGACAAACGTCGCGACTGTAGACTGTCAATGTTATTCAAAATAAACAACACTCTGGTAGCCATCAACAAATCAGACCACCTGAACCAGACCGCCTGAACCAGACCACCTGAACCAGACCACCTGAACCAGACCGCCTTCCAGATGCCATTCACCTCCACAACACACAGCATGCAGTCCTTCTACCCACGCACCGTTATGGAATGGAACAAGCTTCATCCGACGTCATGTCAGTCGGCTCAGTCGACGCCTTCAAAGCTCAACTAGTCACCCCATTTCTCTAAACTCATTCTGTTTTGAACGTTTTTCATTTTGGCTTGTTTGACTACTTTATGACACGGGGAGATTGTTGTTGAAAATATGCAAATGTTGAACGATTAATTAGTAATATAGAGGATAATCGGTAGTGTCGCAATGCCTGATCATATAAACATCAAACAAAAGGTTCTATCAAAGTGATGGTCTCTTGTTTAAATGGTAATGGTCACATTTTTTACACGATTGGAGTGAATTATTATCTTGATACTAACCTTCTCCTTATAAATGACTTACAGGCAAACGTCGGCATAGAAATGGCAAGGTACGATGAGTCAAAACCAAAATAGGAGCGCTATGATTTGCCTGTCATAGTTACACTTCGTATAAATTCTTATGAAAGCGTATACTATTCGTTTTCTGAATGTTAACTTATCATAATAATTCGCTTTCATGCGTTGTATTCAAATCGCTACAGCACGCAAATATTCGCTACAGTTCGCAAGCTTTTCTACACCCGCCATGCAATTGTTAAAGTTGTTTCCATTCCATATGCTTTCAGTACTTTGATTTATGTTTCCCCACCTGGTCACCAAAAGCAGTTCAGTTATTAACATATACAGTACGTGAATTATGACGTCATCATTCCTTGAAATATGCGTACTGATAGTAAATATTGAAGTATTCCAAGCTTGAAAATTGTTTAGAATTGTTCTGTATTGCTCGTTTACGATTTTGTATAGCCATCTGATTTTGACTTGAATACACGTACTATTTGTATTTATGCAATTGAATAGAATAAAATAGAACTACTTTCGTAAGCGGAAGATTAATGTAAGCTGTTCGGTATGTAGGAAAAAATCCAGACCGACTGGTGGTCTTAAGTTAACTCTTAACCTTGTGTTCGTACTGAACAACAAAATAAAACACGTAGAATTCTTCAAGGAACTGTTCGATTATAATTAATGTAATTATTTATAGATACGTCACTATTGAAATTGTGTCACTAAGTGCCTTACTTTATTGACGAAGGTAGTTCATATGACCTGAATGTTCAAATTCAATTAAAATGGCACTTGTGATAAACACAGCAGTTGAGATCTAATCTTGTGGATAATACGCCATGTTCGTATTGATTCAATAACAGAACAGAACATTGTACATGAATCAAAATACGTCATGTAAACAAAATAAATATAAACATATTATGACCTGGTTCTTATGGACTGTGTCTGTAACGGAGCATTATTAGCTGATAGCAAGCTCTTTCGTTTCAAATTAATCATATGAAACATTGATCGTATGCATATAAAGTTGTTGATCCGTTCTATATAAGTTACATTTTAATAATTCATCACATTGATGACCTAATTGAATTTGAATATTACCTACGGCCCCTTTCTACAACTCAAATAAATTATTCATCACTGAAAATAGTGAATTCTATATTTTACATAAAAGGAAAAACATAATCTATGTAAACAATTAACATTTTAGTTGAGGATCGTTGACATTGTTAGGAAATAGTCATATTAACATGCAGAAAATGAACATAAACAGATAAACAAATATAAAAACATAATACGATAGTAGTGTACATTGGATTGAGATTCTTTACACGAAAAGAGAAAAAAGATGATGTCCAATATGGACACCGGAGAGTCACAAAAGCTGGATAATTGCACGGTCGCTGAATGCGTTTATTTTTTAACATACGGACACTATCAACGCTAGTTGTCCATATTGAATTATTCGTTATTGTATCGTGTACATTAATTATTAACAAGCCTAATTGACTTACTGTTGTATTTACTTCCACTTCAACACTAAATTGTGTTTAAGAGATTAATTAGTATAAATTCTGTATTTGAAACCAGCTTCAGAGTAAAACTATCGTCCAGTACTGAATTGTGACTAATACTTGTTTTTGGATCAGAATATCCCTAAAGGGCTCGGTTGGGATTTTTTTCTTGGAACAAATTTAACATGTATTTTGAAGTGTTTATTCGTGTCGCGGTCATCTTTTCAAAACGGCGTGGCTCCTATTTCTAAGCTGTTCTTCAGTGTAATACTCAAAGAATCCATTGCGTCCATTCCAACGAAGAACATTACTCTATTACTTTAATTATATCCATCCTCATTTCGAGGGCTCATCGCAACACTGTCGTAACTTGTTCTTATTTCAATATGAGTTACGACACTGCTGTGTTGAACCCTCGATTTGTAGGAATCCATTGATGTAAATATTATGACACAGGAACAGAACTGACATTTATTTGATTTGTACATAAGTACATCATCTGCATACATAATACAAATATAAATTTACAATATACAATCATGCAGTAACGTTATACCTGGATCATTACGCAACTACAGAAGAGTCCTATTGTTTTCAGTGAAAATGAACAGAATTGTTAAATGTTATTTGTCAATGAATTATTCAATTTCCTTTTATAAAGTTTTCGATTTTCTTTTATAAATAAAGATACTTTAACTAATGCTTGTATATTTTGTGAATTCAATCATTCTAAAAATTTAAACACTGGGCTTATAATCAAAGAAAGTATTGTCAAACTTAAACAGACAATCAAAATATGTAACCAGTAAAACTTCTGTTAATTCATTATACAAATGTGCTCCTTACATAGTACTACTTTCATCCATAGAATATAGAAACATAAACTACACCTGTACACGTGAATTTCTTTATCAAATTATACCATTATAAAATTAAAGCAGAATAAACGTGCAGCATGTGTTCATTTAAGTATTTCCATTTATTCATATCTAATCGACATACACACCATACCGTTGGACAGTTACAAAGCAAAAAAAAAAGAAATATGGCCTGGCCACAGAAAATTTATTAAATAAACGGGCCCCAGTTTCACAAAAAAGTACTTTTTTGTTCATACTTAACTTATTTATAAAATCATACTTTTCTCTGATTTATTGTATGCAATTCAGAAAGTGGTACGAAAAGAAGTACAAAGATGGTCTAATAACGATTTCTAACAATTTCAACCAAGTTATAGTCTCTCGATATAGTATAATTCAGTAAAATTGCTTTGAGTCTGTTGTTGGGAATTTGACTTTTGATTCAAATGAAAACAGAGTTTTGAGACTTAATGTATCTACCAGACCCACAATACTTTATGCTGGCATGTTTAACATGTACTTAGTGAATAAAGAATCGAAACCAATGGTAACAATTTTGGTCAAAGACACAGGATTTTTAGACAGACAAAAACATTTGAGTCTATTATTGAGTTTCTACGAAATTTTGTTTGTGAAACTGGAGCCTGGACTTAACATTATTTCGTCATCTTAGGATTCACAATGTATCCCAAGTATCATATTTGAAAAAATCTAAAAAAAATCAAATGTGTGAAAACTGACATTGTTGCTCCATCATACCCAGCGTAATTGTACATTCTGTTTTGCATTTTGCATTTACAGTACAACCTCTGTAGAGCAACACCTTGTGGGAGCTGCAAATATTGGCCGTTGTTAAGAGGTTATTGATCTACAGAGGAGATTACATTTATAGTAAATATCAGCTTAAGGAAAGTTTGAATGTGTTGTTATAGAGAGGATGTTGCTCTACAAAGGGCCGCTCTGGAGAGGTTGTACAGTATTTTAATAGAATACAATATTCTAAATATTTTGTAACGTTATACAATGTATATTAATAAGTTTTTTTTATCAACTTCATGCATATCTTCTACATTATTCTTATTTTCATGAGAATAACATGAATTGAGTTAATGAATGTTTTAACTTTGAAATATCCACTACTGCTTTCATAACGTCATTCATAACAAGACTAAAAAAATAATTTTCAAATTTCAAGTTTTAGTATTATTTTCAATAAGAATTCTAACAATAGTTTGGCAACATCTGTATGTTGTGCTCGGATACCTAACTATTGTTTTCTTGGATTTTGTACTTGGTCACTCGCTCGGCACACATGAAATTACTACGTTTTCTGTATCCGCCGTGCAATAGTTAAACTGGTTCCCGTTCCTTATTGCAGTGCAAATCTATGTAAGTTCAGTTTCCATGAGTACTTTCAGTACTTTGATTCATTCAAGGGACAATCGTTACTACTCGGGCATTTCCGTGACTGAGAAATACGCACTTTCTTTAGAGAAACGCCGAGGAGTTCCGACTGGAGAAGGGACAGCCGCAAGTAGTGAACTTGCTAATAAATATAAGTGTATACACTAATAATGTTTTTATAAGTTTGTTGTTCATATCGTTCAAGTTATTTTTTATCTATTTTCTTTTTCTTTTTAATGCTCTTGGCTACCTACGGTTATTTTGACGCACACACAATCTTAAAAAACAATGTAAAGTAATAAAATATATTTTTATAAGTTATCAATAATAGGACTTCGATACAATCTAGATTATGCAATCGTCAAACCTTTTATAACGGTACAGGTCACGAACGCCAGAAGGCAAAATCATAATTAAAAAAATAATTTACCATTTTAATTGGACTCGTCTGTAATGACCTTATCTTAGAATGATTTTATCACGAATGTCCTAACAAAATATCAATTGAAATTAATGTGATAAAAATTAATTTTATTGACCTGTCAACGCGTAGACTTTTTGCAAGAGAATGTGCGTTTTGTAAGGGTTGAATGTACTCTAGTGTTGAAAGAAAACGGTACGTAGCAAGGTTTTATCTTTATTGAAATTCTCAAGAATAATTCCGAGTCAGAGTCCACGTGTGAATGGATGTCACCCGTTCACAAATATTTATCTGTTTAATTATAATTAAAATTATATATATATATATATATAAATATCTGTTGATTAAAGGCATTCGGATGGAATGATCCGACAGCTATGGCCAATTCAGAGCTGCACGAGATAAGATACAGGTGAATCAGGCATTTATATCTCTACTTTTCGAATAGTTTTTCTTGGTTCATTGTCGTTTCCGATGTAAATCACCGATAAACACCTAGGGACGTAAACAGTACCTGACTCAGTATAGTTGGAATGTTGACATTGATAAGATAAAGTGTCCCTGAGAAATTCGTAAGGCGGGGCCGAGAATCGAACCCACGACCTTTCGTTTAGAAGTCCAGCACGCTAACACAAGACCACTGGCCACCCTATAAACAACGATTACTGTAAAAATACACATTAAATAAAGGAAACCTAAATTAACATCTGAATAATGGTCAACTGTGCACCGGTGTCATGCATCCTCTCACTCGTTGTATGCAGGTGGTCCGAGCATTAGTTTTGCTCCAGGTTTGACTGCATGACCGAAATTCGATACAATGATTTTTTTTTCAATATTTTCAAATCGCACTAAGTCTAGTTACTTTTACAAATTGATAAATAAATGATAATGTGTTTCTATATCATGCATGTGTTGCCGGATGTGTTGTTTGGATATTGCAGACAATTTACGGGTACAAAGGAATTGATAATAAAGTGTGTTCTTTTTCTATATTTTACATACTAGGCTAATGCGGAAATGATATATTCAAATGATATTTCCACGGAAACCGCTCAGAAAGCGTCACCTAACGGAGTGATACGTTTGTTTGTTGATTTTTGCGTTATTTCCTGTATTGCTCCGATAATTTTGTGTATTCAGTTATGCATTTTACATAACTGCAATGCTGAATCATTTACAAATCCAAAAAAGTCAATAATGTTACGTTTCGCCGTCAGTAAATGTTAAAAGAATGCTGATCGAACTCTGTATGGGTGGAAATTTACAATGCAAAAGAATCAGTACATGCATGGTATGTAACGTTTGTGTATTTCATAATAAATTCAGATTGAATATAGCAGAGACAAGCTAATAAATGAACTGCATTTATCAAGTAAACATATGTTAGACATGCACTCTGTGAATTATTGACTTCAGGAACAGCTGATCCACGGGAGCCGTGCTCGTGGCCACCCCGCCCCTAAGACCCCATTTCAACCCTTGGACATTGAAATCATGATAAAAATTCTAATCTCAGCCCAATGCAATATTTCAAAATCAACTTGGCCACCGGATTCCGACTTTTTGTCGGTATTTCGATTTATACATTATGGAAATTTATTAGAATAGAACTGTAACTCACACATTATTAAAGCAATGCTACCAACTATAGGGCATCAAAATAATCGCCACATGTGTAGCTACTATCCTATTTACAGTTTTAGCCGTGACACGCCTTCAAAATGAGTACAACAAAGTCTAAACCGCAGGTAACAAGTACAAATGTTGCTGCAAAGACAGCAAATGGGAAGTTCCGCGCAGAACAATGCGTGTGTATGCCTTTGAAATCGTAGTGTTTTCACTGTCCACGAGTAAACACTGGTCATTCTGACTCATTCTCTAGTTCGGGTTACCGTTTTTAAGATCATTTAGTCATTTAGTATGCACTGTCCATGATTGACCAGTAAATATACGTATGTGTACCTTTGAAATATGTTGAAGAAAAAGATTAACATATTTAGCAATATAATTCAGTTTGCGGGAATAACTGGTGTCAGTAAAGTATAATTACAGGATAGTCATACGTTTATCATGCTATTTATATGACATTTCCATTGTTGTAGCACATTTAAGTTTTCCATCAAAGTATGAAACACGAAAAGAGGCTTACAACTATATTTGATGTTTGGATGTAGATTTTAATAGCAAGTTCAAGAAAGTTTAATAATATAAACATGAATACATGTTCGTCACCATTTACAGAAACAGATGGCGATACGCGTATATATATATGTTATATACAACATCTTCTCATAATTAATAGTATACTGGCCGTCCCTATTACCGCCTACTTAACTCTTTACCAGTGTTAAAATGCACGACAGTACAAGTCTGCAATCATACCACCATTTAATCATCATAAGCAATTCTTCTTCTTGTCGAAAAACATAAAAATACTCTCAATAACAATAAAATAATACACCAACAGGTCGCATTTCTTGACACACAGACGTCCATATTGATTTTTTGTTTGATGACCTTATTACCGCCTCTCGACCAATCAAATGCGAGATACGTAGTAACGCGGGAAATTCCTGTGTCAGTACTAAATTCCAATCAATGTGCGGACTATCTATCGTTTGCAGAAATATTAAAATTATGTTTTAAGAGATCTAATGCATTAAAATGCGACACATTCGTATAGCGGTGTTAATTTGGATTGAATGCAAATGGCGGTATGAACGATAAATTGACTTGACTGTAGAAATTATATAAATCATCAATGTAAAATGTTTTAAAGTCGCGGCATGCCTTGTAAACAATAGTCTGGTTCCCTGCCAATAAATGCCACATGGAAACGGAAGTGGGGGAGACACGCATGCGCGAGAATTGTTATTATCCGGGCATCGGCGGTAATAGCATCACCGCGGTAATAGGCGTACAAGGGATACATGTATTCATATTTTTCTGTATTTATATTTAATTTACATTTACATGTATAATTATATATACGCGTATCGCCATCTGTTTCTGTAAATGGTGACGAACATGTATTCATGTTTATATTATCAACGTACAAAACATATATACACGTATACAAAAAATACATACATGACACTTATTAATTAAGCTAACGGTTAATTAGTATTCTAGATAGAGACAGGTTTCTTAATTTATCTGCATGATATAAATAGGCAGCCAGATTTAATGTAGTTTTTACATAATGTTTTTCATAATATTGCAGAATTTATTGATTGTAGGCCAGGTACTGTAATAACGTTTAATATATTTGTTTCTAAGGATATTATAGTGAGGACATACAAGTAGAAATGAAATTCATTTTCAATCATGTTCATATAGCATAATTTACATATTCGTAGGTTTCTTTCAATGTTCACATGTCTTCCTTCTTCTATATGTATTGA
Source organism: Lutraria lutraria (assembly GCA_964023205.1). Taxonomy (NCBI): domain Eukaryota; kingdom Metazoa; phylum Mollusca; class Bivalvia; order Venerida; family Mactridae; genus Lutraria; species Lutraria lutraria. Next base: position 4,261,767 of record OZ026839.1, on the reverse strand, counting down.
TAATTTATGTGCAGAACATCTAAAACGACTTAACGCAAGTCTGTGTTTAACATTCGAGACAGTAGCATTTAAAATTCAATGTAAAAGTCTCTTATGTTTCTAGCCTAGAAAATTTGTCTTAAATACTAAACCATTTTTGCAAAAAATATGAATTATCCTTTGACATAGACTAGCAATAATATTATCATTTATATACACATTCTGTGTCCAAAGAGCGAAACCCATATTTGACAACAATTTTTGTTTTTGGGCCATGTACATGTACTAGTATGGTTGCCATTATTGTCTTGCATGTACATTACCCCTTATACACCAATGATTCAGGTTGTTTGATAATTCCATACCAATATTTGACTATTCTTATTTATCTTACATATAACATAGGGCATCTGGCGACTTCACTAGAAACATCTGTATTTACTGTATTTTGTTTAAGTTGCAAAATTTGTTTCAACAATCTGATATGTATTTTTTCTATGTCTGGTGAATTATGGAATCCCCAAACCGGAAAGCCATAGTTTTATATAGGCGATATCACACTATCAAAAAGTTTCTGTGTTTCAGAAATTGCCAATGGCGCAACATCAAACAGTGAGTTCTTTATGAAAGTAACGCTCTCCCTGCTTTATAAGTTCTTTTTGGGTATGATAAAAATTGCCATTCGCACTTAGTGTAACACCGAGGTAAGTAAATCCCTAAGCAACAGCTAGTCTAACTTCATTATAAGAAATATCGACATTTTCAATTACATGTCCCCTTTTGAACACCATACAATACAGTTTTGTCAATGTTAACAGTTATGCCCCATTTTTAACAAAATGCCTATATTATAGTCTATCTATTAGATACTGTGGGCCTTATATATGTGAAGTATGACAGAACGAAAATATGTACGACGTGACGCTACATATCTGCGTTTAATAAAAATATAAAGCACTCACCGTTCGAAAACCCCGTTAGGCATGTTTTTTGACGTCACTGTTGATCCTATTCTTAAAGTTTTCGTGAACATTCGTGATCTCGTTGTAGCACATATGATGAAGAGCTTTATGCGTGATATTTCGATCTTGAGTCTAGATTGTTGGCCAGAACTTGACCACCACCGTGCTTCAGACCAGGGACACATTACAGGGCAGTATATCACATTTAATAAGTTTATATAAGTTTGATAAGTTTAATTTAAAACTTAATATATTAAGGTCCCTGTAATCAGGTAGTTGTATTAAGTGACAACTACCTGCTGTAATATTGTGAACCTGTTCAGATGTATAGCATTGTCACGTTCTTGAATCTGACCCCACATGTTTGCAGTAGCATTCTATGACATACCAGACGGGCAATCAGACATGGTGATTGTCTAGCCTGAAGCAGCACTTCGCTTTTGTGCGGCAGTGCCTTTCCTTTCATTGACTATTATCACCAAGACACTGTCTAACTTAAAATTGACAATATTTATTGATCACGTTAAACATCTAACAAATCTTAGTATAGATGGTCAACAAAACTTTAAAATTCCAATGGTATGAATGTACATTTTATCCAGCGAAATGATAACAATTCACGACATTGGTTTTCTTTTCCAATACATGTACATTTGTACTTGCATAAATGAGTTATGTAAGCCCTTATATTTGAGCCCTGACCTAAATGGAAACGTTAAGAAATAGAGATCCAAAACAAACAAAAAGTGTTCGTGAAACATGAATGCTTGCTAACGACCAACTGGATAGCAACACCTCGACTTTTGACCTATTGAACTTAAAATTAATAGGGGTAATCTAAATGCAATGGCTAACCCCCAAAACAAATTTGAGGACCCAAGGCCAAATCACTCTCTATTTCTTTGTCAGACAAGGTTTTTTTGTACAGAAGGTCACTGTGTTCTTGACAATTGACATACCGAACTCAAAATCAATAGGGGTCATCTACACATGATTACCAACATCCCAACCAAATCTGAAGAGCCTTTGTCATATTGGACTCTAGAAATTGGTTGGACAAGGTTTTTTAGCTTAATGTCACTGTGTCCTTGACCTTTGACGTACTGACCTCAAAATCAAAAGGGATCATCTGTATGTGATGACCATCCTCCAAACCAAATCTGAAGAGCCTAGTCCAAATCGTTCTCTAGTTATTGGTCGCACAAGGTTTTGTTACGTACAGGCGGATATAAGATATGGACACTATTGCGTTTTTTCCTTCTATATTCCTTTGCTATTTTTCAACCCCCAAGTGTATTTTTTCAGCCCCACTAACGCAAATAAACCCCACAATTGCCGTAAAGGTATACTTATAATGACAAGGTGTACTAACCCTTACCCAAACCCCATAATATCGGTCTCCTAACGCCAGACCAACCGCCCGACATGGGCAAAGCGATATACCCCTTTTCTTCGCATACCCAACTTTCGCGGACATGCTGATTTAGAAAATCGATAAAAAATTTACATTAAACAAAGACATGGATTTTCGCTATAATCGTCATTACTTTTATTCTATTTAAAATACGAAATTTGTACTCATCACAAAAGTTTAATTAATCTTTTATCTTTCTAATGGTGTATTTTTTATTATTTTAAATTAATGCTTTCTTCGACCCTTTTGCGTTTGAAAAAGACACCTATCGATTCCCTCTATATTCATTGTAAAACGCGTAAAATTGGTAGATTTTTCAATGAAAATTTGATGTTTTAAGCATCATAACTTTTTTGGGGGAAATGTGATCAAATTTGTACTCATTGCATTCGTTTTGAAAATTTTATTTCATTCACCATGTAAAATATGAAAACAATCAAATAATATCTTCTTCGATCCTTTTGATGATTTTTAAAACTACCCCTTAGATTTTTTTTAAGTTCAATTCGTCAATCGTTCGGCAAATCTCGGACATTTACGTACGTTTACGGAAACAACGTGCATTTGGCGATGATCATATCTGCTGATTAGGTACCCATATATATACAGCCACAGCATGATGTATTATACAGGGTTATAAAAATTAGACGCGTTGAATCAAGTTTTAGGATAATTGAGGTTGAAGACTAAAACATATTACAACATGGATGAAAATATTAGAATCTGTGAAATATTTTACTTTACTTCCGTATAAATGGGCAAAATCGATATTTATAACCCAATTTGTTGATATTATAAAAAAGAAAGAAAAAAAAGATGGTTTTCATTATTGTTAAAGCCCCATTAGCTTTTTGGATGTTAAAATTGAAGTAGGTCTTATTTTACCTAGATAAATGTGAAAATGAATTTTACTTGCAATAAAAACGTTCCAATTTTTTTTTACCACAAAGTACATATAGAAATACAGCACAGTATTTTTAACCATGTTGCAAAAAAATAAGAAAAAGCATCTGAAAACTATTTTATGAGATATGCCTAATGGAAGGTATTATGTAAATATTGTTACAGATCAAGTAATATATATTTCTTATATTTTACTATCATTTCATCTATTGTTCTAATAGGCCTTAAATAGACGATGATATTTCATTAAATGAAATTTTTTATTAATACATTTTTGATAATATAACTATATGCTAAATATATCATTTTGGCATACGTCCACATGTCACTTATAAAAACATATCATAAAATAATATAGATTAACTACTTTGTATATTTATTTTTTCAATGATGTGTAAACAAAGGACGGATAATAAATTCATATTTTTGAGATCCCTTTATATGGTTGCTAACTTTACCTGATTATTGATTTTTATACGCATCTTACATTATTTACAAAAAATTGGGCACGTCGAGTTATATTTGTTGGATATCATTTCAATTAAGGATGGAAATGGCCATAAAATTGCAGAAATTGGTTGTACTGTTTATACAGGGCCCGTATTCACAAACTAACTAAGATGAAAAATTATCTAAGAATATCTAAATTATCTTAGTTTTCGCCAAGTTTTGCTTACATTGTAAGATTTGTCTTAACTTTCGTCTTAGAGTGAAAAGAAATCTTAGAAAAAATCTTAGATCGACGATTTTTTATCTTAAAAGTTAAGTCAAGGTGCGAGGTGTCTTAACTTTAAGAAATTTACTTAGATAAAAACAAAACGAATATGGATGCTACGTCGAACTCATTATTTTTCTATATCTATGAAAAATACGGACACTTATTGGCTTTTTACTTTTTAACACCGTAGTTTTCTGTTGTTAAAAATGCGTAACTCTTGCTGGTATACCAGAGAGTATTTGTGGGTTGGGCTATGTAAACAGGTTCCAACATGTCTTACAGAAAAATGCAGTATCAATACATTTGTTGTTGACATCAAACATGATATTGCTGATCGACTAAACATGCAGCAATTTATATGATATAATCATTTTCATTCATTGTTTTTCTAACAATTTGTTTAAAAAATAATAAAAAATGCATAAACTCATTATTTTATTACAATTCATTGAAAGTATGTTTTACCATTGCTTATTAATCATTAATCTTTACAAAATTATAGTTACCTAAAATTACATCATTTAAGATATTTCACTTGTATTTGTACATGTATAAAATATGAAGACATTATATGAATTGAAATGATGTACTTTGTATTCACAGATTCTTTTGAGGACTTCGTGTACCATTTATGATGACATTAATTAATTTAAGACATAGACAGTTCATGATATGGATTCAACTACTGTTTTGCAGTAACAATCTTTATATGAACAAGAAATTAAGAGACAACTGTTAATCTTTAATCTTTATTACCTTGTATACATTTTGTTCTGAATGCACACATTGTGATAAAGTTTGACCCAGCTGTCCTGCAAGTACTACATTGTGACTTTTAGTATGTCATGAATTAAAACTTACGTATTCTTTTGTGTAGATTGTTGAATAGAAAATAATGCAGGTATAAGCTATGTTGAAACTACTAGTAAACATGCAATTGTATCCTTGACAATATGAATTCAATGGGGTAAATGATATCTGTAATGTTTATAAACTGCTTTTGTATGAACTTACATAAATATTGCACAACTGAAACGGATGTTTTTTGTTATTAATCATTAATGTTCAGTTTTAGATGACCTGAGTCTCTGTTGTTGTAAGTAATCACACGCTGTCAAAATTCTCATGTGAGTAATGCTATGATAAGCAGAAATATACCACCAGACTATGGAAAGCCACAGTTGACAGACAGTAAATAAAATATATACATGTATACATAGTTCATAATAAGAGTCAATCGAAAACATGATAGATCAATGCTACTTGAATTGCATTTGAATGTATTATCATTAATTTAACACCTCAGAATAGAAATTAAATAGGTAGTTGATTTTTGGATCAATTAAGATAACAGATTTTATCTGTTACGCGTGACTGACTTTATTACTTTATGACCCCTAATAAAGTCAGCATAACGCAAGCAAGGAGGGTAACAATAGGTAGACTGTATATAAACCCCTGAATTGTAGTTGTTTCCCTTGAAAATTGATCAGATACTCGATAAGACCGTGTCCGCCAAAGTTGGACATGGAAAGGGAGCATAATTAAATAAATGCAGAATGGACAACCGAGTGTTATATGAACAGATATCAGATTCTTATTACTACTATAGACATTTGCGGTTTAAGACGGTGACGGTGGTGGACATCGGATTTGGGATTAAATGCGGGGGTCATCTCAAAATTATTGATACATACTCTTGTATAGGGCAAGTGTTACTAATTATTTTGTTTGCATGTCAACTAAAAAACATGTTTATTTTACAATTTTATTCATTATCATAAGAACTAGAACTAAACCAAGCATACACATCAATTTCGGTCCCTTTTAAATGAATCTGTTACACGACTCTTGGTTGTCGCGAATTAATTATGCCAGAGGGCGTTTCTGCTGTCGCCTGCATCTACCAGGTATCTGGCACTACATGGCTCTTTCCCGTCACTGGCATCGGGCGACTTTGCATTTTCAAGTGACCTAAATTGGCACATACTCAAAAGCTCTAAGCTGATTCTATGTGAATGTATACGTAAACAGAAATGCACATTCATGAATAAAACTACTTACGTCTGTATTTGTCATATTGTTAAAATCAAAATTTGTTAATGAACAAAATACAAGTAAATTAATAATTCAAAATGATCACGAATCTAGACTGTTTATAGTTGTAGTGTAATTTACCCTGATAATGATAGCAACGTACCTAAATATACGCATCATATATGTTATAGGACATCTGAATGATGCTCAGTGGTTTGGTTTAATGCGCCACAAAGGAACTGAGCTACCTTTTCCTACTTGGAGACAAAATAGAGAAACTTAACATCATACCCATGACTAAACTTCGTCTAGAAAATTGAAGGCTACAAACCGAGATGTGTACAGTCATGTCCGTACACATAGTGCTCTGTGTATTCGCTAGTATCTACAGCTACAGCTAGCGATTGTTTATTGATATGCTACACCAGAAACACTATGACAACAAGTAGATTGTCAAGCTTAGGACTTTTAAATGTTTCCACTGAAAAACAACTGGATTTTGAACATGTTCTATATGTAATCAGCCGAAAAAAGGAATCGCAAAATTAAACTGATATTTGATTAGAACTAAATACATTTCGTCATGTGTCTTCGCGTAAATATTGAAGGTACATGTAGATCTACTGTTTTGTTGTTCGCATTTGATATCTGTGGAAGTAATAGACACGTGACTTCGTATGCAGTTAGATTTATTGGTCTAATGAATAGTATGCACATGCGAATTATTTGCCAGTGTTAAAAAGACTAACCTCAGTCGAAAGGTATTGCAGTGTGTGGATGCAAAAAAGTCGAAGGATTTTTACGAACTTGAAACAGGCATAGATTTACAAGCGAAATATCTAAAAAGTACCTGGGGCCGAGGTACATAATAACCGTCACGAGCATTCAGAAATTTTGCGTACACACCATGATTGGTCAAGCTACGCCCCTGAAAAGTATCGAAAATTAAACAGATATATTCTGTAAATATGACTTGATATTAAAATAACATGCATGTACTCCAATGTAATTCATTTTCATTATAAATGTGAGACGACCCCTTTAATTTAAGTTTATGCATAGTTCCCACATCTACAATATTTACCTCCCTTGACAGCCATCTTGCTTGGCAATTCAACAGGCATTGATTTTTGATAATTCTAAATATAGGATATTCATATGTGACAACTACATTTTCTTAAACCTGATGTGCGTATGGCATTAACAATTTCATGATTGAGTTATTTTTTATAAAATGAGTTAATAACAAATTTTCAGATTTTTTCTACTAAGCGCATAAGAAATTCGCCTAGCAAGATGGCCGCCAAGGGAGGTAAATATTGTAGATCTGGGAACTATGTGTATGATGGTGGTCATTGTGAAAATGTCAGCCATTGACAACATCTGGATGGATCCACTGGCATTACCTTTTATCTGATTCGTTTCTGCTGTCCAACTATATCAGTATCATTAAAATGTATTAACCCTCAATTTTGCAAAGGGACAAAAGTTGAAACATAAAAAAGTCCTTTTAATTTATTCATGATTTATTTCCAATTCAGAATTGCACATTTTATCACAAGTTTAAGGTCAATGTAAACAAAACGTCATACAAACAACTACAACACAATGAGCAATATTTATACAATATGAGGGTCAATCAAAGAGTTCTGCAACTTCTTATAGTCAAACCTACATCAACAGCCCTTTTGTGAACAAAAGACACCATGAGAACAAAGACCTCGCTTTAGCAAACATTTATTGATATAATAAACAAAAATAACTAAGGCTTAAAACAATTTTGTTTGTTTCTGGGTTATTTGCTTGTAGGATAGCAGGGATGCTATATTACATATAGCATCCCAGTAATATAGCATCCCTGAGGATATGTAGATTGGGGCTTTTCTTCCAATTTAAAACGTGTCATAACGTGAACAAGTGAGAATGTGGATATACAGGGCCTCAGGCCTGCCTAGTAACAGCCTAGCAGTTTATGCCTTCAGGATACAGGCTAACTGTGCACGATAACAGTATAATGTTATGCAGGTTCTTTTTTTGTATGTCATATAATACTGGCTTACTGTGCATGTTTGCAGTATAAATTCCCCTTTAATGGTCTTCGTACAAATATTTGACTGTATAATACTATAATACTATATGGTTTATTCCAATACATCAGTTGTCACAGGATTTTAATAAATTTTATATAATAAGGTCACTGACAAATAAATAGCTATATAGTCTGTTTCATATAATCCAATGATATACGTTTTGTATAATTTAAGTCAAACTAAAGCCTTACTATAAGTGGACCATGTGTCCATGATTTCTTCATAAGAAATCCCTTAGCATAGGTACAAAGGTCACAGACACGTAAATCTCAACATAAATGCTTTGAGTACAAGTAGTAAAACACTGAACGATGTTTACAAACTTTTTCAGACAAGCATTTAAACATAAATGAACTTTCAGAGCAACCCTTGCACAAAAATAAAGTTAACGCAAATAAATATGAAAGTCAAGGTCACTTAGTGCATAACAAACGACCATTTCTAATCATACTGAATAAGGTCATTAGAAAGAAGATTACAATTCACAATTACACCACCATAATCCCATAGTTATGATGTCATAGTGTATTTAACAACAGTTAAACAAAGGTCACTCTTGGGGAAGACAAAATATGGTCATTATTGACAGGTGGCCTTTATTCACAGGTCTTTGTGTTCTTAATATTCATTGATGGTTTATAAAAGAAAACACTTTATCTACAGGGTGGCCTTTTTTCGGAGGTGGCCGATAACAGTTTTTACTGTACATGAATCTAAGTTTTGCTTTCACTTCAAATAGATCTTTCTTAAATCCAATCATTTGTGCTCTTCATAAGAAACTTGAGGTCAGAGTAATCTAAATCTTAATAAATCATACAAGAGAAATATGTCTCGAGGTATAAGGGCATTAAACAAGAGGGCCAAGATGGCCCTTTATCGCTCACCTGAGAACAAAGTCACAATAATTAATGACCAGATAATATAGTTTCCAACTTGTATTACCCATTTTTATGTAGATTTTGAGATCAAAACCAACAATGAAGGTATAAAACTGTTAAACAAGCTAAAGCGTAGCAAATTTTCTAATCCAAGGGCCCTTAACTCTTGAAGTTCCGGTCTGTTTCCACCCATAACTGAACTTGTCCAATACCATAAGGTCATAAACATTCATTGTAAATATGATTAGGATCGGTGAATAAATGAAGGCGCTAGAGTGTAAACAAGCTAAAATATAGCAAATTTTCTAAGTCAAGGGCCCATAATCCTGATGAATCAGGTGAGCTAAAAAAAGAGTTATGGTTTAACAAAAATCTAACTGACACAGAGAACTGGATAGGAATAATCCTATTTATATACAAACATACAATCTGGTTAATATTACATACATCAGTGATTTTACATTGTGCTTTGTACAACATTTGTCATGACACATTTAACTTGCAGATATGACACAAGTCTCCCACAGTATTAACATCTTGCAATAAGTCAATGCTGAAGGACTTAGCTTTATCAATTCCGTTACTTTTAATTTGGTCCATATGTACATGTAACCGAAGTAGATTAGATGTTATTATCTCAAACAAAACATCTTTTATTTATGGCATAGATGTACAGTACAACCTCTCAAGAGCAGCCCTCTCTTGAGCAACAACCTCCCTTCAACAACATCATGATTTTCCCCACAGCACGATTTAACTATTAATTTAACCTCTCTAGAGCAACATACTATCAACAACATAATTTTGCTACTCCCAAAAGGTGTTGCTTTGGAAAGATTGCACTGTTGTTCAAAACTAAAAAGAAGCACCTTTATATTTCAGACAGTGAGTAATTACTTACTAAAAATAGGTTGAAAAATTGCAAAAATTCCAATCCAATGGATAAACTTTACTGTAAACCAAGATTAACATACATTTAATTATATAATATAGCCAAACAAATGACCTTTAAGACAAATAGTATTTAACAGCACTAATTAATCCTAAAAAGACAATAGCTTTATGTAAGCAAAAAAAGCACTATACAGTTGAACCAAACAAAAACAAGAGTGCTAGGTTATAAAATACACCCGTCAAGGGCCATCACTCAGAAGTGCCTGGGCCGATTGGGCTAGTTATCGAACTTGACCAAGATCGCATGGCCATTAACATTTCTATTAAGTTTGGTGAGGATCTGAATAAAACTGTTTGAATTAGAGAGAGGACACCATTGTGGACGCCACCACCCGTCAACCCTCCCGCTGTGGGTGTTCCCATAATACGACCCGTTTTTCAACGGACGTATAAAAAACCCTTATGTTGATCAGGAGCACATACATGGTGCCTTGTATTGAATCACTTATCAATGACACAACATTTCATTGCTTAAGTATCATAAATCATAATAAATACTGAAACAAAAGCACCACAAACAGTGCCAATGCTGGTCTGTTCACTGCCTCACTAAGAAGTTTCATGTGTAAAACCGCTTATAGTTTCTGAGTCATGAACTACATTAACATTTTTGCACAGTTTTTGGCAGAGATGCTGCATTGATCACAATACCATGGCTTTTCCTTTGAAAATAGACCAGCTAAAAAAGCATATGATACACTAATTAATTCTCTGTGAAACCTCTGATACAGGCCCCACTAATCAGGAAGCCATGGTGCAAGCTTTGAGCACTGGCATTTGTTCTTCCTGAAATCCATATATTTCTGCCTAAAAATTATGCTTTTTTTCCCATATAAACTCTTGATAGTTTTATACAGGCCTCTCTTGCAAAGTTTGAGATAAAATCACAGCTAAACAATTAGCATTTTTTAGAAAAAACTGAGCACAGTCATATAACTTATTATAAGTAGAAATATTACAGATGGTGTATTTAGGGGTCAGGACAATGTAGTACTATCTTTGTGTTCAGATGATGTGGTTTCTTCTGATATCTTGTCTATTGAAGTCAGTACTTGAGATAATAATTTCAAGTTCTCAATACCTGATAACAGCTGTCTGAAAATTGAAAAAAAAATGATATAGAACACTCATAACGGGCTGTTGTAAATTGTAATCAAGTACTGCATCTAACATTATATTTACATAACAATACCTCATACATAGCTCATGTTAATAAGAATATTAATTGAAATTCAATAACAACTAGAACTATTACTAAAGGTGATGAATACCCCTTGATGTGGCTTGACACAGTTACTGTTACATTTTACACAGAGGAGGGAAATATAACGCATTTTCATTTTTTTCATACCTGCGAATTGTTGCTTTGAAATAGCTTGACTAATTTCTAAATACGTACATATTATATAAAAAGTAACAAAAGGCCATAACTCATTAAAATTGACTTGGACAAAACCTATTGTTGACATGCAAAACTTGGCAAACTACTTATAACTACTAAGAAGCTTCACTGAATTTCTGCATGTAGTTGCTGAGAAATAGTTCAGACAAAATTTACCTATTGTATAAAACAAAGGGCCATAACTCAGTGAAAATTAAGCAAAACAAGACTTGGTTATTGCATGGACAACTTGGCTTACTTTTTATAACTTCTGTGAAGATCCATTGAATTCCTATCAGTAGTTGCTGTGATATTGTATATATATACACTGTACAAAAAACAACAAAGGGCCATAACTCTTTAACACTTTAACCAAACAGGACAAGCTTAATGCATACACAACTAGGCTAACTACTGATCACTTCTATTAAGTTTCATTGAATTCTTGTTGGTAGTTAATGAGAAATAGTTCAGACAAATTTGCTTACTCTATATACAAAGGGCTATAACTCAGTGAAAATTAATCCAAACGGAAACGGAAATATCGTTGTCAAACCGACATACAAATACCGACGCGCGCGTTATAGGGTCATTTTTGAGCAGACATTCTTCTTTGACTTTTAGGTAATAATTGGTTTTACAAGTGACAAACACATTTTTGGTGTACGAAAAAAAAGACACAGCAGTTCCTGGGCATGCCCCTTTAAACCAATTTTGGGGAAACTGTATGATTTCAAAGAAATTTTCAAAGTGGAAGATACCCTTTACAGGCTTCAACTATATAATAAAGAAAACCTCCGGCACTGATATAAGTCTATCTATCTGAGGATAATTGATCAAATGCAAACATAATTGTCCCATACTTAAGTGAAGACTCAGCTGTTATTGTTGCACTTGACAATTGTTCAGCAACATAATTTGTCCTTTCTTTGATGTCACTGATATGTCGTTCTCCAGGTAAAATACCATTCTCTCCTCTTAAAGCCTTTAATTCTGTCTGAAATAATAAAAAAAAGAATTCAGCAAGACAATTTAAAACACACAAAAATGACATTTTTTAGCCTACATATGTTACGTTTACTTAACAAATCAATTACTTTAAAGGTGTCAGATCCAATGGTATAATTCAAGTTTGTTGGCATGAATATTTGGGCAAATGTTAAAAGATTAAAAAGAAACAAAACAACAGGACCAAGTGGCCCTAGGATGTTCATCCGATAAACGAGTTATGGCAAATTCACTAATGAATTTGATCTAAATTTGTGCTGCAGTAAGTGCTTTTTTGTGAAAAGACCGGTACACATCAGGGTATTATTTTAGCAATTTTGTTAGAGGGCCTCTACATGTTGCAACATTTAAAATATCTAAGCCCTAAACCTTGTGCTCTCTGAAAAGAAGTTTTTTTACAATCTTCCTTTATAAATCCATTATAAACTGCTGGGACGGGGCCAATTATGACACTAGGGACATTATTTTTAGCCACTTTGCTAGAGTCTCTAGATGGTGCTCCATGCCAAATATCTATGCTTAAGATCACGTGGTTTAAGACAAGAAAGATTTCCTTTTGGTTGCCATGGAAACCAGTGTTTGGCATGGAATGACATTTTTTAGCAACTTTTGTAAAGGATCACCTAAAGATCGTTCTTGTAGAGTTTCTTAAAATTCGACACAGTTGTTTCAGAATAGAATTAGAAGTCATTAGAAGAATTGTGGACCAACAGACGATGACGAATAGCATACTTAAAGCTCACTTTGAGCTTTGCTCAGGTGATCTAAAAATATCGCAAGTATCACAAATAAATGTGAATGTTAGGATTGACGTCAATTCAACCTTTGAGCTTGTCATGAAATACAATGCAAATAATTATGATACCATAGTATGCTAGAAATATCTATGATTAGAATACAATTTTCTTGCAAAATTACTATGCAGTGACACTGTCAAGGACTTATATACATACATGGATTCGCAACTGCTAAAAATAGCTCAAACGATATCGTTCGGCGATCCCACAATGCATTGCTATATACTCGGCAATATCCTACAGCTGTAATTGGGTGTTTACGAATTTGATTATACTAAAAATACTTTGGCAATTGGGCACGGGAAATTGGTAAAGGATGCAACAAATTCCTTAAATATATTGAGATACATTTATAATCCACAAAGTCTAAGTATAAGCATTGAAAAAGGCATCAGTCGAACATTTTAAATTCCAAGATGGCGGACATCTATTATAATCCTTTCGTCTCCGAGATTAAACATTCGGAATACCACTGATATTTTCGCTGTTATTATCATTCGGATTATCACGGATATTTTCGTATTTTCGCTTTTGTAAACAATAGCTTGTATTCCCGTTGATTCACGTCTTATTATCGCGGGATTTGATTACTTTAAACTGTTAATACAGAAGTTGCGAATCCATGTATGTATATAAGTCCTTGACACTGTCAATAAAGTAATAATAAAGCGCATCTGTATTGACAAACCTGTAATGATTTCACTTCCTGTTTTAATTTGGTCACAGTAGATTCTGCTTGTATGGCACGTTTCTGAAACAATACATTTAACTTAACTTACCAATGGCTAATTAAACAGTTTGTCCACGATATTATCAATATAGTTATAAACTAGAACTATCACTAAAGGTGATGAATACCCCCAGATGCGGCCTTGACACAGTTATTGTTACTTTTAACAGAGGGAAATATAATGCATTTTCATTTTTTAATACCTGCAAATTGTTGCTTAGATATATCCTGACCAGTTTCTAAATAAACATTATATAAAAAATACATAGGGCCATAACTCCTTAAAATTTACTTGGACAAAACCTATTGTGGACATGCACAACTTGGCAAACTACTTATCACTTCTAAGAAGTTTCACTGAATTCCTGCATGTAGTTGCTGAGAAATGGTACGGGTAAAATTTACCTAATTGTAAAAAACAAAGGGCCATAACTCAGTGAAAATTAATCCAAACAAAACCTGGTTACTGCATGCACAACTTGGCTAACTGTTTATAACTTCTTTGAAGTTTCATTGAATTCCTATGAGTAGTTACTGAGATATTGTATATACACTGTATAAAAAACAACAAAGGGCCATAACTCAGTGAAAATTTAACCAACCAAGACAAGCTTAATGCATGCACAACTAGGCTAATTACTTATCACTTCTGAGAAGTTTTATAGAATTCCTGGCAGTAGTCAATGAGAAATAGTCAGGACAAAATTTGCCTATTTATACTGTGGAAAAAAACAAAGGGCTATAACTCAGTGAAAATCCATCCAAATGAAAAATGATTTAAGCATGCACAACTAGGCTAACTACTTATTACTTCTGTGAACTTTCGTTGAAATCCTGTAAGTAGTTGCTGAGAAATTGTCCGGACAAAATTTGCCTATTGTATATACTGTATAAAAACAACAAAGGGCTATAACTCATTGAAAATTAATCGGAACGAAAAATGCTTTAAGCATGCACAGCTAGGCTTACTACTGGTCACTTCTGTGAAGTTTCATTGAGATCCTGTGAGTAGTTGCTGAGAAATTGTCCGGACAAAATTTGCCTATTGTATATACTGTATAAAACAACAAAGGGGTATAACTCAGTGATAATTAATCCGAACGAAAATTACTTTAAGCATGCACAACTAGGCTTACTACTGATCACTTCTGTGACGTTTCATTGAGATTCTTGAGTAATTGCTGAGAAATTGTCCGGACAAACTTTGCCTATTGTATATACTGAATAAAAACAACAAAGGGGTATAACTCAGTGAAAATTAATTCGAACGAAAAATGCTTTACGCTAGCACAACTAGGCTTACTACTGATCACTTCTGTGAAGTTTCATTGAAATCCTGTAGGTAGTTGCTGAGAAATTCTCCGGACAAATTGTGTCTACAGACGCACGGACCGACCGACCGACCGTCAAGCGTGAATCCAATATAGCCCCCATATATTTCATATCTGGGGGTATAAAAATGTTCACCAGCATGACTCAGATTTTGCGAAATAAAAAAAAATCTGCTGGACATTCAGTCTGACAAGCTGAAAATTCTGACAGACCGAAAGGAAATCTCATTATCTCAGATGTCAGACTAAAAAAGTAAACTAGTATAAATGTGTATACATCAGGTAAATAAGACCGGACCGACTGACCTACCAACAACTCACCGACACAGTTACTCCAATATACCCCCGCTCAAACTTCATTTGCAGGGGTATAACAATCGTTTTAGGCCTTAGCTATATATACAATGGTTACAGATAACTTTTAGGCCTGAGCTATACATACAGTGGTTATAGATAAGTTTTAGGCCTGAGATATATATACAGTGGTTATAGATAACTTTTAGGCCTGAGCTATACATACAGTGGTTATAGATAAGTTTTCTTCCACTTGTACCATGGCTTGTTCCATAACTGCTGTCTCTTCTACTTCATTTTTCTTTTGTTCAACAAGTTGACGTTGTAATTCTGTTATACTGTAACAAATAGTATTTTACACATAAAAAAACTAATTCTCAACCTCTATACAAAGGCCAAATAAGTGTAAAGGTCATTTATCAATCTTATGCAAGACATATTTTACTGGACACTTAAAAAAAGACAATCACTATCTTATTTACTTCTCAAACTAAATCAGAAGTCAATTTTCCTAAATTGGTCCATAGCCAATGAAAACAATTTAATTAAAATCTTTAAATGTTTCTTTCAATATTTGATTAATTTCGCAGCATG
This sequence comes from Lutraria lutraria, assembly GCA_964023205.1. Classification (NCBI taxonomy): domain Eukaryota; kingdom Metazoa; phylum Mollusca; class Bivalvia; order Venerida; family Mactridae; genus Lutraria; species Lutraria lutraria. The sequence goes on along the minus strand of OZ026839.1, from coordinate 4,245,697 downwards.
CAGAAAGTACCTATTTACATCCATTGTTCTCTGAGAGGTCAGTTCCTCCACTTGTCTTCTTAATCGATCATTTTCATCTCGCAGCTGGAACAGAGCAAGTTACGTGTACATTGAACTACCCCTGATCTAAATATATCACAAACTTATAAATAATCAATTTTATGATAATAATGGGTAAATTTACAGGTTTTTAAAATAAACAAGAGTGCCAGGTCACAAAATACATGTATGCCCATCATGAGCCATAACTCTGAAGTGTTATTCGAACTTGATGGAGATCTCATTGCCATAAACATTTCCATCAAGTTTGGTGAGGACCCATATAAAAATGATTGAATTAGAGAGGACACCGTTATGGACACCGCACGCCCGCCATGGGTGTTCCCATAATGCGATCCGTTTTTCAAACAGGGCGTATAAATATCTCATGGATACTATTTAAATGATACAAACATGGTGGTATATATTGGAATATACCAGTAAACAGAGTACAGGGCCTTTTTTCTTTCTATAACAGAGGCCGAAATTCGGTGACTTCCCAATTCCAAAAAGGCTCCCAATTTGAGGCAAGAAATTCCCAAAAATACAATGCTATTCTAACTCAGTTGTCTAACCTTCTCAAAATTTGGCCAAATATTGTGCTTGAATTTCCAAAAATGAAAGGCTAAGGCCCCTTCCCAATTTTTGGAAAAAAGGCCCTGGAGTACATTGTGATATATATATAATGAAATGAACAGCAAAATTATTTAATTTATACATTTGAGAACAAAACTGTGAATAATGAATGAACATTGGTAAGAAAATAATATAATGTTAATAAGTGAGTGTTTTCATAACGGCCTTGTTATTGGACTGAAGACTGTCATATTAGCCTGAGGCCGAAGGCCGATGGCTAATAAGACTGTCTGAAGCCAATAACAAAGCCATTATGAAAACACTTGTTTATTGACAATTTTATTAATTAACTATAGACTATAGCAGCGGTTTCATAATGGCCGAGGTGGATAGCCAATCAGAATGACTGAATCTCATAATAGCCGAGTTTTTTCATAATGGCCGAGTTTTTGTTCATAATGTCTTGGTGAATTTCATATCGGCCCAGCATTTGAAGTGAAAACGCGTCTAATATTGAACAGTTAATTAATAATTGAATATAATAATGCATTAACTTTTCCACCAGACATCATAATGTGTAAGCAATCATACAAGTTTGTCTTCAGGTCAATAAAAGGCTACATGTATACATCATAATTACCAGGGCTGGAATTTTTCCAAAGTGTTTCAATTGAGTTTAGTCCCAAGGCAAATACAGAGTAACTATAAAATAATTTGATGAAGTTGATAAAATGGATTTAATATGGATATACATGGACTGTTAAGTAAGGTCCTTATTTGACCGTCAGGATATAAAATTTTGTTCATCTTGCTACATAAACCTGGCTCTAATAAGGAAAAAGGTGCAAAAAAGCTTAATCCTTAATGAATATATGATTGAAGATATGAATATTTAGACTTATCTAATATCATGACCTACCCTCTGATTTTCTGAATTGTGAGATATATGACTGTCTTGTAGCTTGGAATGTCGAGATACCCCAGAAGTATCATCTGTCACAGACTCGGAATTTAAACTTGAACTCACAGCAGCATCTGATAAGAAGTCTGGTAAACTATGAACTAGATTAGCTTGAGGAGCTACAACAACATTATCCTCTGAATCGGAAATCTCATCAAAATCATCATCAGGAGCACTTTGTCTTAATGGTAGCCTATCACTAACACCAGGTCCTGTGGCTGCGTACTGAGACAATGGCACATTCCTACTATGTAAATCAGGTCCATTTTCTGTGATATCACGTATAGTAAAATCTGGTAATTCTATTCCTCTGGGAGAGGTTCCCATGCTCTCTGAATAATGATCTTGAACAAAATCAGGAAGGTCTCCCGCAACATGTAGATTAGGCACACTATCTTGTTCGCTGGTATGATTAACAGTATGTAATGAATTAGACTGTGAAACACTTGGTGCCAATCTGTCATGGTTTTGTTGTGGAACTGGGCTACTTCCTTCTCCATCTTTGGAATTTGACCCTGACAAGAACTTCTTGAATGAAAAAGGATTTTCTGATTTTCCCTTCTTTTTAACTGTTGACTTCGAATTTGATCCATCTGAAAATGTATGTAACAATAAAAATACAGTATCACTGCATGATAATAAATATTCTATACCTTCTCAAATGTAAGCATGGAATAATAGGGGTGTCACAATGAACCGGTATACGCAACATGGAGACAAAACTGTATTGTATTGGGGTATGAAATGAACGTATTGGTTTTAGCTTTTTTTCCCTTTTTATTTGTTTTCATAATAAACATCAGAAAAGTCTGGATCTTTTACTGTTTCCACTGTTTTGTCTCAAAATTGACATTTGGTTTAAAATAAGTCTAGTCAAGAGTAGTACTAATCTCAAACTAAAATGCTTTTATAGTTTCATTTTACCTTCAGTTTGTTTTTGCAATACATTTAAAGTCCCATAATTAGCTTTTTGCTATAGAAAAATATATGCAAAAAACAAGAAATTGCCGATACTTTCCAAAGATAATAATTACCAACGAAACAAGCCATTTTTCTTCTAAAACACTCATTTAGCTGTGAATTTTGCTTTTGTAAACTTGAAATATATAGAGCGTGTGACGTCACTTGCATGATATGACTGCAGGAAAACACAGCTGTTCTAAATAGTATTTTTGTCAATGATTTTGAAAGAAATACGATAGTGGTTTCTAAAACATTTTTTTTAAAAAGTCCAGATATCTAATAGTCATAACTCAGGTTTATAAAGCTGCAATATGTTGTGATATGTATTGCAATATGTTCATTCAGTTTACAATATATTGTGGTACACATCAGGCTTATCATGACACACCTAAAGGCTATAGATGCAATAATATATAAGCACAAAATAATACTTCAAATCGTATGTCGTAGTCCTGTTAATTAAATAGGCCGGGTCTAATGTATGCAAATCACTAAAAGCAAGTCTCTGACCCTAAGTAGCTTTCATGAAAATCTAAAAGGGTCCAATTTATTGGACCATGAGAGTGCAAATTTTTTTTTTTTATTCCAATAATTTCCAATTTTAATGTGCAGTGAATACGAGGAAAATGAATTAGTTTGTTGTGGCTGACTGTTAAGTGTAAAACAGCATTATTGAGCATAATAAACTGGGACATCTGACAATAAACGTACAAGATTATGCCAATTTATCAATATGGTCAGTTTCATTTTGTGACAAAATGAAACAAGAAATTGAACTAGAAAGAATAAGAACAATAAAATGGCATGCACATGTTTGAACTTATATGGTATATCATCATTTCATTACAATTTTACAGATTAGGATCTATATCATAAGACACAGATGATGTCATAAGTCTATGTTTACAAAAAAATACAATGTCACAGAACCTTCATTGACTACAACGATTTGTTTCTGTTTGTCACGTCTTCTGGGAGGCGTGGCATCTGGAAGATCAAATATATCGATATCATCATCACCGTCTGCTTTATTAATATCTCTCGGTTTCTTATCCTTTTTAGTTACAAAACTTTTAAAGGAAAACGGGTTGTCTTTATCCGAGTCTTCGCCTCCTTCCGCCATAGTTCCTGTCTTACGGGATCAGCCATTTTAGGATTTCGATTTTTGCTTTAAATTTGTTTCTTTATCGTTAGGTAACCTGCTATGCTGATGAATACTATGTTATAATATTAATTTAATCGTTTCCCTCACAATATAGTACCTATGTGTCATTCTAATGAAAATTGGGAAATTGCAATTAATTAATTCTCCCCCTTTGATGTGCACAAAATCAAAGCACTGGAAGATCCTAAGTACAGTACACAATCATCAATTTGCGTCACTGGAAATTATTTTGCGCAATTATACGCAATCGTGTCCATACTTTATACGAATATTTAGGTCTATTTATTGATGTCATGTTAGTGACAAGTGCCATACATTAAATGATTTGCCAGGACCAATTTATATACAAATGTATGTACTAATGTATAACATATATATACAGGTGGTACCAGATAACGGTGTAGCTAAATTTAGAACAAAAATTGGACAAGGAGAAATAATCACTGCCATGAACCACATATTGTAATTTATATGTACACATCTCCTTTACAAATGCCAGTAGACAAATGCTCAAAATCTGTACTAATTAATCCAGTGCCCACAATATACATTGTGTATAAATACAATGCAGTCGGCTGCCATCTTTCTTTCCTCGAATGATCTAAATAACAATGTACAAGAAAAAACCTCTGAAGGTCACATGGCATCATAATGTAGCAGTGAAATTATCACACTTGTTCAAAGTCCAAACAATGATTTCAACACGCAACTATTTTATCATAACGAATATGGCATAAAAACGAGCACCTGAATTCAAAATTGCAGATGGCAGTAAAATAAATCTAGTTTTTCAGAGAAAAGCTACATATTTTTATTGAATCATTAATATTTCATGTATTTTTTAATACCAAACTAATTTTAATGCTTATCCTCATTCAAAATGATGTTTTAACTCATTGACAATGGTTAGTTAAATGCATGATGAGTGTATATTACGGATATTATAAGATGCACCATCATTTGGATAACACCGGTAAACTAGGTTTTATATAGACACCTCGTATCGTAGACAATTTCTATATATTAATGCACATGCATATTTCTGTAGTTTGTGTCATGGTCTTTCAAATGAATTTTGTGTGAGCCTGTTTATGTGTCCATCTGATGGATCATAAAACAAGTTTGCTTTCACATCAACAGCAACTGATGCACTTTCTCAGAATTTATAAATGTAAACTGTAAATAGATATCTTCAGTTCTTCATGAAAATGAGTTCAGCTATACAAATTCATAAAATTTATCCATAATAATTTTTTAATTAATACCAGGTAGGTTTTTTTTTATCTAAATAAAACCTGTTAATACATTTCAGAGAATCATACATGACACTCTCAAAGCATACAATATGTAAGGGACAATGTAGAAGTACTTATTTCACCTACTGTCAAACAAGGTGACTTCATTTGGGGGCACTGTAATTGTTTTATTATCATTTGTATGCTGAGAATTGCTTTAGCAAATAATTATTAACTATTAATTTAATAAAAGTCAGCAAATTCCAGTATGATGTTTTTGTAATTTTAATCCCAGTATGATGTTTTTGTATTTTTATGCCTTGCCTATTAAATCCTAACACTTCAACCTATTGTCATCAAACTTCATATGTTGGTTCCTCATGACAACCTCTACAGGACCTTTTTGGTCAGAAAGGTCACTGGAAGGGGCATTGTGCTTCAAAAACACATCTTGTTTCTGTTATCTTTGGCATAATAATTTTGCTTACCTTTGAAGACCAATGACCTACATTGTATATCCTTTCACTAATTACAAGCTTCTTTGTAATATATGCATGATATAAACAAAAATTGTGAAAACTAGAGCTGTCACGGAGGTGACTAATACCCCACTGCCACTTTGACACTAAGAATGCAATGGTACACTATATGGCTATGTTCAAGGGGACATAACTGCAATAGGCATGAATATTGTGTCTTGCACATCTGCACTTGATGGTGATAACATATTTCAAGTTTCAATTCAATCGTTTAAAGAATGTTGAAGTAGTTCGCTCCACAATTTTTATGCGGGCAGATGGACCGACCAATGACAGACAGAGTGACTCCAATATACCCCCTCTCAAACTTTGTTTGCAGGGTTATAATAAAAGTTTTGTGTGTAATTGAGGAAGGATGCAGGTACATTGATACATTATATATGTAAATTACATATTCATCAACTGAGATAAAAAAATATGTATGATATAAACTTTTCACTAGTCTAAATGTTTAGCTAATAGACTGGTGTATAATACCATACTATGTTATTAATGACATTGTTCACTGGTGGCTTTTTCTGCAGATATGATTGTAATACACATGTTTAGGTAATGCATTGTCTAAGATTCGAGATGTTAACATAATTCCAATGTAATCATTGTAGAGGATCAAATAGGCAGTCTATGAGAAAGTCTGCTCCTGCAGCTCTTATAGATAAGAAGGATTAAAACTGTCCAGGCTTTCCTAACAACTGTATTTCATAAATACCTGGTCAGTTCACTTACACATCCACACTGTTTCCCATAAACTGACTTGTCTTAAAAGGGCTCATGAATCACAAATGTATAAAAGCAAGTAAACAAAGATGTAATGAGCATACAATTCTTTAATAAGTTCTATATTTTACAGTAATATTCTAGCTTTTAGGCTTAAGTCTTTTTTTGGCAATCTGTTTATACTTCTTACTCATACTTTGTGTCTGTGCATTGAAATCTTTAACATCCTTTATTTCTTTCACACATTTCATCACCTTTTCCTGAAATATAACATACATGTACATGCTATTGAAAGTTTTAGTTGGTGGCTTAAAGGTATTTTAAGAGTTGAAGTCAAATGGGTACGCTTTAAATGCTATCTGAGAGGTTTTGTGAAACTCTAACTATTTACTTTATTGCTATACAAGTACATTTGTATTATCCCATGTAACCAAAATTTCAATGAAAGAAGAAAATCTGGGTATTCAAAGTAAGAGTTTGTTTGAAACCATCTAAAAATAACCCAATTAGACCAGCAGTGATTTATATCACGCGAGGTCATGCAAGCAAATCAAAGAAAAGTAGATCATATATAAATACATTTTGTATATATTATATATATAGTCAAACCGGTGTTCCCATGGGTGGCCTTTCTTTACAGGTTTTACTGTATACATTCACAGGTTTACTAAAACATTTGTTACATATATCTAATAACCATGAATGTAGTAAAGCCAGTAGTGCACAGTAGGATGGTTCATGTGTACAAAAACTGATTACCCAGTACACACCAGTTCCTCTGACAAGTCAGTGTCACCTATTAGGCACATATCCAGAGAATGATTGGGGGGAAATTAGGCCTAAAAAATAGTTAGTTTCTGATTACATGCTCAAAGTCTTTTAATTTAGCCCCGGACTTTGAACAGAGTCAACTAAAGTGGCCATCAATCCAGTACATCTGAAGAGGTCAATGGTCCAATTGTCCAGGAAATTCAGTTATAATTTTACCATGTTTAAAACAAAAAAAAAGAAAATATCTTTATCACCCCCAAAATAAGGTTTTTAGCCAAATTATATGAACTTTTGTATGTACTCTTTTTGGTCCACTAAAAGTTCATTCAGTCCAGTAAAGTTTGCATTTTCACTGGACCAAATATTCGGTGCTTAAAAATGTTTTTAGAGGTAGGTCGGGGGGCTTTTTTATGCTATGTGGACAGGTAAAAAAAGTGGATACATGTATCGTACCTTGGACTAATCATAAGTCTAGGGTTGCTTGGAAAAATTAGGGTAGGTCAGGTAACCAGCAACAAACTTTCTTTATGTCTTATTATCTCAAATACCTTTTCAATGATAAGGCTGACCTTTATACAAAAGTTTTCAAATTATAGTCTCAATGAATATGCATTTACTTGCTTTTAGAAATATGTGATAAATTGAGTGAAGAATTTTTTAAGTGCCCAGCAGAAAACTGCAACAAAGAAGAAACAACTTACTGCCATTATTTTTCTTTTTTCTCGCTCTTCCCTTTGTTCGAGAGATAATGGTGTTGGACGACCGTCTGAAACATAGTTTAAGGTATTGTATTTTTACACAGTACATATTATATTAACATGATAATGAGAAATATTACCAGTATGCATACATCATCAGTATTCATGGATATAAGATTAAACTAGAAATGTGTCCATAGGACATAGATGCCCCCACACTATCATTTTGGTCATGGTACACTATGTGTGACACAAATTTTTTATATATGTAATACCAAAATACAAATTCAAGGTCAGATATCCCTAGAATCTTCAGCCTTTAAGTTTCATATGCTGAAACATTTCTGTATAATTTCATAACTCTGCAACTAATACTTCTGGAGGTATGTGTGACACAAGATTTTCGGACAGACGGACGGACAAGAGAAAGTCTATATGCCCCCTATCTTTCAGAGTGAATCTTTGATTTAAGAAGTGCTATCTCAGGTAAGTTATGTCTCTGACACAACACAAAGAATCTGAACTTAAGATCCATACAAGGGACAAAACATATTTTTGCATTAAATAAATGGTCATCTTTGCTTTTACTAATAAGTTCATAATCATAATAGCACATCGTGACCCAGAACAGTAAAGTTTAGCTCTATACTGAAGCAAAATACAAACCTAAAAATGTATAATCTGGTTTATCAAATAAAGGTCCGTATCTTTTAAAATCCATGCTTTCTCCTCGACTGAAAACAAAATTTTGAAAATATTAATAAATAAATAAAAAGTATTTGTGAAAATACCTGGATTCAATATTTGTGTTTTATATACATAATAAAAAATATTCTATTAAAAAGCGGATTTCAGGATTTAAAAAAAGGTGCAACCAATGACAAGATAATCACATCATGATAGACATGAATAATGGGTCCTTTAAATTAATCTACCTTCAACAAAACTAAAAAATACTTCTAGACGACAAATAGGGGTGACTAATGGGTCCAGTTTTAACTATTACAATACTATTGATAATGCTGAAAGTACTATAGCGATACTATTGCTGGCAACTATTGCAATAGTTATTGCCAATATTTTTAAATGTAAATTTGCATAGTGTAAGATAAAACTTTGGTGTAAATACATACTAAAGTGTTTGCGGAATTATCTAAATTGAATTGGACAGAAATAGATTAAAAAAATTCAGCTCAGATACTGCATTGTATGTCTTTTATTTCTCACTTTGTCACTTGTGTTATTGGTCCTTTGTGGCAGTTTGATGCATGTGGTTATTTACAATCATTTTTAAAACGAGATGCAACGGAAGTTGTTTTAAATTAATATTAAACGTTATAACTTATAAGAAGGAAAGTATCGTAACTATCTATAGTTAAGCTATTAACTAACGGCGATAATTATTGGATCGAGACTTTTACTATCGTTTCATACTATCGGGACACTCGGTATTGCAATGCATAGATATTTCGATGCATCGGTTCACCCCTAATGACAAGTACAAAAAGCATAACATGTTACTTACGCTAATCTATGTGTTTGACCATAAGTTGTGAAGTCTGGAACACGCGGCTGATATGGTCTTTGTTGTCTTTTTATCCTCATTAAAGAAACTGACAGACTTATGTTTCTTTTACTAATGTATCCAACAACAGATCCATGCGTTGGTATTTGTCCAACACATTCTGAAAAAGATTCAATGTAATGAATTTCAATGATCCAGAATTTAACAAAATAGTTTCTGTCAAGACTGCACACATTCCATTCTAGTCCTGTTATAAAACATGGGACTATATATATGTCACTATGTCTGATCAAAAACTAAAATCAGACTCAGTGAATGTTGTTTAAGTTGGCTGTGTTGCTCTTTCTATAATATATCCCTTGTACGCCTATTACCGCGGTGATGCTATTACCGCCGATGCCCGTATAATAACAATACTTGCGCATGCGTGTCTCCTCCACTTCCGTTTCCGTGTGGCATTTGTTGGCAGGGAACCAGACTATTGTTTACAATGCATGCCGCGACTTTAAAACATTTTACATTAATGATTTATGTAATTTCTACAGTCAAGTCAATTTATCGTTCATACCGCCATTTGCATTCAATCCAAATTAACACCGCTATATGAATGTGACGCATTTTAATGCATTAGATCTCTTAAAACATAATTTTGATATTTCTGCACATTGATTGGAATTTAGTACTGACACAGGAATTTCCCGCGTTACTACGTATCTCGCATTTGATTGGTCGAAAGGCGGTAATAAGGTCATCAAACAAAAAATCAATATGGTCGTCTGTGTGTCAAGAAATGCGATCAGTTGATGTATTATTTTATTGTTATTGAGAGTATTTTTATGTTTTTCGACAACAAGAAGTATTGCTTATGATGATTAAATGGTGGTATGATTACAGACTTGTACTGTCATACATTTTAACACTGGTAAAGAATTAAGTAGGCGGTAATAGGGACGGCCAGTATACAATAACTCACTAGTCATGTTAATTTTGTTATATGAATTTATATATTGTAAACAATTCTGATGTTTCTGTTCATTGGTAGATAGTTTTAACTGTGACCGATCTACACAGTGACATGTATACCCTAAGTTGGATAGCTAACTACATAAGTCTCAGGGCTCTCCTTTGATCCTTAAAATGGCATTTTGACTCTTGAAATTTGCAAAATAAGGTTTTTGACTCTTGAGAATTGGAACCAAAGGGTCAAATTTACTATATCATTAGTAAGAAACTTTGTTGACGCTTCTTTCTATCAGCCAAAGACCTATACATACATATGTATGTATAGGTCTTTGTATCAGCTAAGGATCATTTTGATCCTGTAAGTACATTTTCAGCCTGTAAGTACATTGAACTTCTAAAATACAAGTTACTTCATAATCGATCAGTTTTGTTGGATTAAACACTCTTGAACCTTAAACAGTATCTATCTACATCTATACTAGTAACTTCACTGCACACGTTCATAACTGAACATCACGGCAGGTGACATTTATAAACAAACTCTTCAGACATGATTGAATGATTCTAATCCATTTTCGATAGATCTGCTATCAATCATTCAAATTCCCCTTCATCAAACTTAGAGAAATAATCCCTAAAATAACATTTGGTTCATGTCATGGGTACCTGCACAGCATCACTGTCAAAATAGAGTACAGTAAGACATTGTTGTGCTCTGACCTTTCACAAATACATGTCGCGAAATCGTGTGATATTGACGTTTCAGGCGGGCCCAAAGAGAAATAAAGCAACAATAAAACAAAGATGACATACTTTTGCATAAATGAAATCGATGCAACGGAGTAGTCACTTGATTCATTATTCTTATCAAGCGAAAATTCCTTCAAATGACCAAAGCTGAAAAAAAGACGAATTGTTCAGTAGTGCTAAAGTTTCAGCATACCGTTCGAGTTCCGTTGACCGAACGGCTAGAAGTATATATGACGCGATTAGAATTGATGTAATATAACTTTATTTAGAACATGTGTAAGGAAAAGAAGACTTATACGGTATTAAAGATAAGATGTTGAGAATTCATTCTCACAACTGAGTTTTCGTATTCAACATATAAACGTTATTTTAAACAAAACCAAGGACTTATTTATATATACTGTATGGAAAAATGACAAAATGTAGACGATGCAGCCAAAATAACGTGTGCACATAATCTTTCATATCTACATTACATATCTGGTTGACGATTTTGTCATCAAGTTGAGACCTTTGTAGCAAATATATTCATCCATGGTGCGAATAGCGACTAACTTTTTAAACTTAATAAATTCCCTTGATCTTTACGGGAGACAATCGATGCAGCCTTTGTTGATAAATCATCGAGAGTTCTACATAATTTTCTACTCAAAGACAAGGACTTATATGTATGTATATAAGTCCTTGTCAAAGATTGCAGATTTCTGCAATAATAGCGATTGTTATTCGCATTTCACTTGGGTGCATGGTTACTTTAATATGGAACAAGCTGTATATGGCTTTAAACATTTTAACATGTTTCGCTATGTAGCAATTCAATTTAAGCCGCTACTGTATGTATCGTGTTATAATAATAATTTATTATTACATGTTGGCCTGGGTTATAAAAACTATCGTTGGCAATGAGCACTACGGTTACATACATTTGTAAGACGGACACATGGCGAATCAGTATACATGCAATTAGTTTAGTTAGTATGCTGCTATATGTATAGTACATAGTGCACTAGGAAATTACATTTATTTAAAAAAACATCAGAATATTGGAACCGATCGACTATTTGGCGACTAATCGCAGAACGATCCCGACCAGGCAGCGCATTGATATTGTATATAGCATATTAGCAAACTTAAAGATTTAAAATGTAATTATGAAGATACGGAGAGCATTGCGATTTTTTACTGACTATGTTATCTAACTTATGGAATTTAAGAACAAGAAACTCAGACATATAATTTATCATTACAAACGACACGTGTATTTATTACAAGATCGAGCATTTTTCACCATAAATTTTACAACATGCTATATATCAATCAATAATTATTGTATCTTATGTTCACTTTCAATGTTAAATCTCATTACCCATGCCGTGACTATGTTCATGCACGTTATCCACTGATTTCACATGACAAATCTAAGAAAATGCACTGGGGTTTCAAACCTTGGTTTTGTTATTTAACATTAGTCCGTTTCTGATTGCTTTAGAAGACTGTAAGACTATATTGTGTACGAATATAATTATTTTGATATTTTTTTATATAATCAATAACCAATTTTCATTTCTACGAAAACTGTAATTTAAACAAATATATGTACAACTTCGGTAAAGTAATGAAAACTACACCAAACAAACAATGTTGCAAAAAAGTGGTAACTTCTTATGGACATAGGATCGAAGTATATGTATAACTCAATAATTTTTGGTGTGCATATATTAAAAGCCTGCTTTTAAATCACCACATTAGCAAAACAAACAAATTGCTTACAAACCAAACACAATTCAAATTCGCATTTCAACAATAAAGCACGTGTTGCAGTAAACAAAATAACAACATTTTAGCTAGTTCTTTATATACCCAAATTGCACAATTTCTATCACAAGAAACCCATGGGTTTCAATAATTCGAAAACCATCCATAAATCTCGAGTTTGGTAACATTCAGAAATTATCCAACTTAATTATATACGAAACTTATCCAAATTACAGTATGAAGTATGAGTACGTGTTGCGCATACAAATTGCTTTAATATTGGTTTTGATTGCAAATTTTTGACCACAGTAGTATACCTACGTACTCTAACATAAAGCAATATCAGACCATCTTTTGTCTATGATTAGGTTCCAATTACGTATGGTAACAAGGGACGAATCCAGCTGAAGAAAGTTATACATACATGTATCTAATATTTGAACTGAAAATGAACCTATATGTAGTTCGTACAACTTTGATCTACAGTTTAACCTCCATGAACGGTCACCTCCCAACTACAGCCATCTCCCTGTTACAAACAGCATACTATAAACCCAAATTGACGTTTTAAATACTTTATTTATAACTCTCTCTGACGACAAGGTTAATGCCATTAAGTATCTTAGACCATTCTAGACATAAGCAAGAACGACCGGCGAAGCCAACTGCCCGCCGGAATGTACTTGAAACTGTGTTGACGCCTGATATACAAGATACATATACATGCAACCTCTCCTGTGTGGCCTGCTCTTGAGCAACAACCTCACTTCAACAACAGCATACCTTTTCCCACTGCTCGATTTAACTAATAATCTAACACCTCTAGAGCAACAACCTGTCAACAATAACAACAACATAATTTAACTACATCCAAAGGGTGTTGCTTTTGAGAGGTTGCACTGTACATGCAAACATAATTACGAAGGAAATAGTATTTTGCATTCTCTTGTGATCTGTCCCACACCGACCGGTCGAACATTAGGAACACTTTGAAATCCTAATATCACACCTGACAACATTTAAACTGGTTCCCGTTGACTTGTCTGTACAAAGCCTTTGGTGCACTGCAACATGGAACGGGAACCAGTTTAGACAACATTATGTTGCTATTACTTCAACTGTTGCTATTGTTGTTATTGTTGTTGCTACTGCTTGTATTGTTGTTGTTGTTGTTACTGCTTGTATTGTTGTTGTTGTTGTTGTTACTGATAAGCTTGTTGTTATTACTGTTACACAGTTGTCATGAAAACGGTTTCAGTTCAAACCACCTAACCCGAATAATGATTATAAAAAGATAAAATAAACAATTCGAGCTATCATATAAAGCACGTCATTGCTACAGTTATCACATTTCTTGTGCAAAATTAATGAAAATATCTAATATTACATTTTATATCTGTATTGATCAGAAAATAAATCAAGTGTTAATGTGATGTAATTGAAATTAAGGTGGCATACTGGTGTGGCAACAGCATCGGTTAATTAGTCTGTCGGAGTATAAATAGTTCTACGTTTGTATGACACGTATACATTTGTACTAGAATTTATTTTTGATTTCACTTCCGATTCATAATCAAACATTGATAAGGATCGTCCATCATCAGAGAGCATCAGAATGTTCATATAGATCGAAGACCAGTAAGAGATTTCTAGTTAACAGTAAACACCTTTACTAGTAAACAAAGATCACCTGTTAGCAATGGACACCAGTAGACACACATGAACACTTAAGCTTTTACTAGCGTATATTAAACAGTTTCATAGAGAACACTTTTAAACAGTGAACACTTGTAGACAGTGATCACAGGTAAACATTGAACACTTGTAGACAGTGATCACAGGTTAACAGAGAACACTTTTAAACAGTGAACACTTGTAGACAGTGATCACAGGTTAACAGAGAACACTTTTAAACAGTGATCACAGGTAAACAGTAAATACTTGTAGACAGTGGTCACGGGTTAACAGAGAACACTTTTAAACAGTGATCACTTGTATAGACAGTGATCACAGGTAAACAGTAAATACTTGTAGACAGTGATCACAGGTAAACAGTAAATACTTGTAGACAGTGACCACAGGTAAACAGTGAACACTTTTAAACAGTGAACACTTTTAAACAGTGAACACTTGTATAGACAGTGATCACAGGTAAACAGTAAATACTTGTAGACATTGATCACAGGTAAACAGTAAATACTTGTAGACATTGATCACAGGTATACAGTAAATACTTGTAGACATTGATCACAGGTATACAGTAAATACTTGTAGACATTGATCACAGGTATACAGTAAATACTTGTAGACATTGATCACAGGTAAACAGTAAATACTTGTAGACATTGATCACAGGTAAACAGTAAATACTTGTAGACATTGATCACAGGTAAACAGTAAATACTTGTAGACACTGATCACAGGTATACAGTAAATACTTGTAGACATTGATCACAGGTAAACAGTAAATACTTGTAGACATTGATCACAGGTAAACAGTAAATACTTGTAGACATTGATCACAGGTAAACAGTAAATACTTGTAGACATTGATCACAGGTAAACAGTAAATACTTGTAGACATTGATCACAGGTATACAGTAAATACTTGTAGACATTGATCACAGGTATACAGTAAATACTTGTAGACATTGATCACAGGTAAACAGTAAATACTTGTAGACATTGATCACAGGTAAACAGTAAATACTTGTAGACATTGATCACAGGTATACAGTAAATACTTGTATAGACAGTGATCACAGGTAAACAGTAAATACTTGTAGACATTGATCACAGGTAAACAGTAAATACTTGTAGACATTGATCACAGGTAAACAGTAAATACTTGTAGACATTGATCACAGGTAAACAGTAAATACTTGTAGACATTGATCACAGGTATACAGTAAATACTTGTAGACATTGATCACAGGTAAACAGTAAATACTTGTAGACATTGATCACAGGTAAACAGTAAATACTTGTAGACATTGATCACAGGTAAACAGTAAATACTTGTAGACATTGATCACAGGTAAACAGTAAATACTTGTAGACATTGATCACAGGTATACAGTAAATACTTGTAGACATTGATCACAGGTAAACAGTAAATACTTGTAGACATTGATCACAGGTAAACAGTAAATACTTGTAGACATTGATCACAGGTAAACAGTAAATACTTGTAGACATTGATCACAGGTATACAGTAAATACTTGTAGACATTGATCACAGGTAAACAATGAACATTTGTAACAGAGAACGTCAACTAAACAATGAGCTCAGTAACTTTACAGTTCAATATAGAACAGTAAACAGTGAACACAGGTAAACAGTGAACAATTTAAACAGGGAACACTATTAAAAATAGTACACTTGTGAACGGAGAACACTTGAGAACTAAGAAAATCTGAGACCAGACACTACCTGATGCTTAATGGTTTAAAATCCCATGTAAACTATTGTTATTAATGTAAATGTTTTATTTCCCTGTAAATCACACTGCTTGAAGGTAATTCTAAACTGGATAAATGATGTTATTTACTGGCATGGATAGTTACGGAAGGAAGAGATCACCAGTTGCACCTTTTTCTTGTTTTTTTTTTTGGAGAAAATTTCATTTAACTAAGATTATTTCATCATCGACATGATAAAGGGGTTGCATATGAAAACCAATATGTTTAATGCCAGATCAAGTAAGCGAATTAAGATATCGACATTGTTTTGCTTTAAAGAAAAACAGATAATATTATATTTCCCATACCAGGGTAATGACATTATACCAAATACAATCGCCGTTTAGGCATTCCCAATGTTCAGTTAAGTTGACGCTCGACATTTTGTGTATCGTAGTAAGCCATAAAGGGGATATTTGCTTAGAAAATTAATATCCGGGAATTTATTGAAAATACGTAGAAATACGTAGTTTCATAGGATCGGGATCTTCAATCAAAGTTCCGAACTGAGTAAAAGTAAACAGCTCTTGTAAATATGTTACCACTAAAAATAAAATGTATCTCGTACGGCGAGATTTTAATGAGGTAGATATCATTTGAGATGACGTCAATCTGAGTTTATCTGACGATCATAATTTACTCCTCTTTTGTTTTAATAAAATTCTGATCGTGAACGAGGAAAGTCATATTAATAAGTATGTAGAAGATGGGCAAGTAGGAAGCAATATTACATTGGAGGTGGGGAATTAATTTTAGATTTTGTCTTCCAGTGGGATTGAGGAGGGGAATGAGCCATTGTCCACGTTAAACCGTTACAGGCAGTCTAAGACGTAAGAAAGATACATCAAGATCGACATTAAGTTAACCTACGGACAAACATGGCACTGACGAATTCAGACGCACCCCCCCCCCCAAAAAGCCACCGACTAAATGTAGAAGTGAAATGTCATTCAATGAAATAGTATCCATGGCAGTGATTCAATTCTGAGCGCTCGGACCCAAAACTCACAAGATTATACTTAAAGAAGAAGAATTATTATAAGTCTACTTTATATTCTGATCTTCTCCATAATATTGTTAAATGTAATAATATATTTGTATAATTCATTGTATCACACTGTTTGTATTGTGCTGTGTATATCCTTGTGGGCTTTAAAGCCTTTTGGAATTAAATAAAATATCTATCTATCTATCATTATGATCAGGTGTATGGGGGTGGTTGTTACACGTGTGAGATTTTTTTCTGTACTTCTCCATTGTATCAAACTAAAATGACGGTTTAGTTATGACGTACGATAAGAGTCATAGGCCTAAATACACGACCCTGCATCATGCTAAAAGTTTTCATCATCATGCAGGGTCGTGTATTTATGACCCTTATCGTACGTCATATTTAAGTATTTACTAATTAATCAGATTCAAGCAAAGATTAATTAGTTACTTTTATAGAATGCTATATAAAACAAAATGAATTTCATTTGTGCAGAAATCTCTTTGATATAGTGACGTAAATATACATAAAATGCAAATCCGTAGAGAGATTTTGAGGTTAATACAGTCTAAATTTATCCTCATCATTAAATGATAAAAGACTTGTGAGAACGGAAAAGAACGCCACTTGGACCCCAAAGGACGCAAAGAGCGACGGCTTTACTTTGGACTCAGGACGCCGTGTGATCGCCCTGAGGTCGCCATCGTCGCCGTAACAACGCGGTAGGACCTCGCAGAATGCCTTAGGGACGGAGAACAGACTCAACAGAAACTCAAAGGACGCAGTAACGTCGCAACAGGGACGCCATGTATATGCATATGACTACGGTGTGACGGGTGACTGAATTCTGGATTTCTTTTATTTAAAAAATCATTGGCGTTCTCAGTGCGACCTCGGCGTCCTCCTCAATTTGTCAGTTTAGGACGCAGTGAGGACGCGAGTCCGGTGTGACGGGATATTCACCAACAAGAAAAGTGTATTATTGTACCTAGGTTGTCTTTTTATTATTTGCTATAATATGTTTCCTAGTTTCGCAGTCTCCGCGATCATTGTATATATGCACTTCAGACATAACGCGGTATGTACTATTTGTAATAATTATGCTTTTTTTTTCACACAGATCACGTTTATAATTATACTGATAATAGATCAAACATGACATTGTATTTATATATGTAAAATGTATTTATGTGATGACGTACGTATTGTATTGTACAAATCCGATTCCTACAGATAAAATCCGTTATAACGCATCATAGCTTAACACACTTAATGAAATATAAATACGACGCAGACGACAATATGTTTGTTATGAAACAAACATAACGCAATGCATTGCATTGTAGCTTGTTGCCAAGCACGGCATGGCTAAAAATATTATCATATCAATGAATCATAAAAAAATTACAATCGTTTGAAACTGTAGCTAGGAAATAAAAACAAAACATTATGGTAGAATTCAAATAAGTTTTATTAATCATTAGATTATTAATCATAAATAGACTCACCATCGATTCTAAAAATGGAAATAATGAAATATTAATTACAATTATAAATAATTTCGTTCTGTAGTTCTAACGACTTAAAATCCCCTTTTAACTTGACTCAGTTTATATCACAGTTGAAATAAATCCAGTTTTATAAATCATTTAACGGAATCACCGTGGAAACCAAAGAGATTAAAATAAACACATTAAAACATGGGTATGTTGTATTCCCAAAATATACATTAGTCAAAACAAGTTTATAATTATTCGTCATCTTGAAAATTGTGAAATAGGCTGCTTATTGCGCATCTAGTAAATGACGTATATTATAACAAATTGAACCTGCTGCGCACGTGTCCACAAATACATTATTTTAAATTTCTTGAACCATTCGAACAAACAAGAGGAGACAGAAAGTAAAAACAAATTCAGTAAAACATGTGTTTGTGGCCACCTCCGAATAAACATGTATACAGTAAGTAAAGGCCACCCTGTGAATAAAGGTCGTTCTTTTAGAAACGGTAATTGATTTTTTAGCATAAAATGACCTCCGAACGAAGTTCACCTGTCAATAAAGGCCACATTTGATATTCCCTTTGTTCACAGGTTTGTCAGCATAATTGCAATATAACACAGTGAAGCCGATATCCTACGTATTTTCTACAGTACAGACCAAGAAAAACGCTCTGACTGGAGAGGTTTTTGGATTGTGGAGTTTTTCGAATTACCTGCCCCTGACACTACGTGATTGGGTCCTAATAATCGAATGAATAATGGGCAGGGAACCAGACTAACCACGACCTAGTCTGTATTACCTGCCCCTGACACTACGTGATTGGGTCCTAATAATCGAATGAATAATGGGCAGGGAACCAGACTAACCACGACCTAGTCTGTATTACCTGCCCCTGACACTACATGATTGGGTCCTAATAATCGAATGAATAATGGGCAGGGAACCAGACTAACCACGTTTTAGTCTGTATTACCTGCCCCTGACACTACGTGATTGGGTCCTAATAATCGAATGAATAATGGGCAGGGAACCAGACTAACCACGACCTAGTCTGTATTACCTGCCCCTGACACTACGTGATTGGGTCCTAATAATCGAATGAATAATGGGCAGGGAACCAGACTAACCACGACCTAGTCTGTATTACCTGCCCCTGACACTACGTGATTGGGTCCTAATAATCGAATGAATAATGGGCAGGGAACCAGACTAACCACGACCTAGTCTGTATTACCTGCCCCTGACACTACGTGATTGGGTCCTAATAATCGAATGAATAATGGGCAGGGAACCAGACTAACCACGACCTAGTCTGTATTACCTGCCCCTGACACTACGTGATTGGGTCCTAATAATCGAATGAATAATGGGCAGGGAACCAGACTAACCACGACCTAGTCTGTATTACCTGCCCCTGACACTAAATGATTGGGTCCTAATAATCGAATGAATAATGGGCAGGGAACCAGACTAACCACGACCTAGTCTGTATTACCTGCCCCTGACACTACGTGATTGGGTCCTAATAATCGAATGAATAATGGGCAGGGAACCAGACTAACCACGACCTAGTCTGTATTACCTGCCCCTGACACTACGTGATTGGGTCCTAATAATCGAATGAATAATGGGCAGGGAACCAGACTAACCACGACCTAGTCTGTATTACCTGCCCCTGACACTAAATGATTGGGTCCTAATAATCGAATGAATAATGGGCAGGGAACCAGACTAACCACGACCTAGTCTGTATTACCTGCCCCTGACACTACGTGATTGGGTCCTAATAATCGAATGAATAATGGGCAGGGAACCAGACTAACCACGACCTAGTCTGTATTACCTGCCCCTGACACTAAATGATTGGGTCCTAATAATCGAATGAATAATGGGCAGGGAACCAGACTAACCACGACCTAGTCTGTATTACCTGCCCCTGACACTACGTGATTGGGTCCTAATAATCGAATGAATAATGGGCAGGGAACCAGACTAACCACGACCTAGTCTGTATTACCTGCCCCTGACACTACGTGATTGGGTCCTAATAATCGAATGAATAATGGGCAGGGAACCAGACTAACCACGACCAAGTCTGTATTACCTGCCCCTGACACTACGTGATTGGGTCCTAATAATCGAATGAATAATAGGCAGGGAACCAGACTAACCACGACCTAGTCTGTATTACCTGCCCCTGACACTACGTGATTGGGTCCTAATAATCGAATGAATAATGGGCAGGGAACCAGACTAACCACGACCTAGTCTGTATTACCTGCCCCTGACACTACGTGATTGGCGAGAGGTTGTTTATGCCTGTAGCTACCCCTAAAGAATGTTGCTTTGGAGAGGTTTAACTGTATACTAGAATTCTAGTAGTTGACATAACTTCGTAAATCGCTTAACAAAATGTTGTTTTATACGATGGTAGTAAACAGTAGAGACCACGTTAGAATGAAGACCAACTCATTACAATGGCCACGTGTCTTAGGCAAGGTTTTTAATACATGTACATTGGCTCTAATATTTCATTACCTGATATTAATATTAAGGTTGACTTGTTATTAAGACTAATTTGCCGTTTGGCCCAACTGATGGACGTGCCACAGGAGTATTACTGTATACAGTCAAATCTGTAAGCAACGTTCACCATTGGGAAAGGCGTCATGTGGCCTTTATTGACAGGTGGTCTTTATTCGCATGTTATTTTGTTAAAAATAATTAATGACGGCTATACAAATAATGGCTTTTATTCACAGGTTGGCCTTTATTCGGAGGTGGCCGATAGCACAGGTTAGACTGGACAATGATAATTTGTTAAACAAAAGAAATAACAACTTTCGTACATAACTAAACAATTTATAGGTCCCGTACAAGGGACGGATAAACAAATAGAAACCAATTTTCGCGTGGTTTTATTCGGACAATGTACAATGAAATGTGTCGTGCATAGCTCGGAGCTTATTTTTTTCTGAACACATATCGCATGCGTCTTCTATTAACGAACAAATCGGGTTTCGAATAGTACGCACCTTATTCGCTTACTGCTTTTTTCTGAACAGGAAACCGTCTTATCAACTTACATATTATTTGACTTTGTTTTAATGCAGACGTATAATTTGTCTTTATATAAATGAATATTTTATGTCGAGTCTGTCTAGAAATACCTGATACATTCTAAATGACAAGATTAATGGCGTCTGCACAGGAGAATTTTAAAAAATGCTTCTATTTCTGAACGTTCGCGTGATACCTCAATATAATTTGTAAATATGGCAAACCGCTCTCCGGTCTCAGTGTATTGTTATTCCTAATTTGAAGCCAGTTATATGGATACGCTATTTTAGAATACAAATATTTCCCTCTTTCTTATTTAACTGGACAGAAAACGAATCCGACAACATATCATTAAAACCATTTTCGTGTAAGAAGAACCTTCCAAATCAAAGAAATTTATTTTAAGACATAGTGACGTTACACTGTCATACCGACGTTTCTTTGGAAACGTATGTAATCTTCGACAATGTAATTTATATGAAATCAAATTCTAGAATCTGTCTATCTTGACTAATGATTATAAAAAGAATCAAAGAATCTAAGACGCGTTGCTATGGGAACAAGTCTTAATAAATCCATTGTAATTATCCTTATTATAGAATTATAAATAGATAAAAGTGGTCTGTACACGAGGATAGTCATTCAAGGGGAATTTTTTATTATGCTGGGAAACTACAAAATGTATAATTATGTTTT
This sequence comes from Lutraria lutraria, assembly GCA_964023205.1. Taxonomy (NCBI): domain Eukaryota; kingdom Metazoa; phylum Mollusca; class Bivalvia; order Venerida; family Mactridae; genus Lutraria; species Lutraria lutraria. The sequence goes on along the minus strand of OZ026839.1, from coordinate 4,223,328 downwards.
CCGTTAACCAATGGTTTTAAATATTTCCTTATTGTATACTCGTACATTGTAGTTTTCTTTTGTTTGATTCTACGAACGTATTTCAATTATGAATCGGTGAACATTAAACCCATTTTCCCTCATTCTAAATTACAATGCAACCTCACCAAAGCAACACCCTTTGGGAAACGCAAAATTTTGTTGTTGTTGTTGAAAGGTTGTTGCTCTAGAGAGGTTAAATTAATGATAAAACATTACAGTAGGAAAAATCGTGGTGTTGTAGAAGGGAGGTTGTTGCCAAAGAGAATGCCGCTCTGAAGAGGCCGCGCTGTAGTACCAATCTTATCCTCTACTAACTTAAGTAAATGCATACTCTCAATATGAATCACTCGAATCAGCATTTGAGGATATTAGACCAAAGACGTATTACCCTCATCCAAATTGACAAAGCCAAAAAATACAAGCACCTTGCCAAGGATTCGAAATACTCGAACCGGGGATTCGTGGACCAAACACTTGTCATAATCTTTGGTAACTTAACATCATGGTTCTTACGAATCCAAAATGAGTTGTATGCCTACAAATGACGACTGTGTTGCACTCGTAAATGTAAGATGACTTTTTTAAAACCAAAAGTAGCATCTAGGCCAACTTGCATTTATTGGGCAATCAAGAGAAAATATTTTTATGTGTCAAAAGCCCATTAGACAGCAATGGTCTTTTCCGGACCGCCCCAGAGAGAGGAGTGGGAAGAGGTGATACAAGAGGTCGGATAGTTCATTTCCGGTTCTTTTTGGTACTCGGTGTAAAGCATTGATACACGCCCTACACGTTACCTGTGCTTTTCTGTACACAGTACATAGCTCAGTAATTGGGACTGGGACACTGATAAAAGCTTCCCTGAAATATTGTAAGGCGGAGAAGAGATTTGAACCTACGATCTGTCGTTTAGTAGTTCAGTGCGTTAACGTAACCACCGAACACACCTTCTATATCAGTATCATAAATTATTACAGTAAGTCTTTTTCCCCATGTTGGTAACACGTGATCGACTGTCTTGTCTATAGGGGGCTAGTGCGTTGTTGTGATAGTGTAAAATGCAACACGGACCAAAAACACTTTTATTAGATATATACATATACACGATATTTCGCTCAGATAGTTGGCATGTATTTTGTCAATATGTTACATAACATATACATGAAGGTTTGGCGTAAAACATATGTGACTGGTCTCATTAATACCACTGTCCACGAACTTTATGGATGACCCTCGTACAAGGGTTACAACTTTCAAAATGACGATATCCGCACCAAGTTGGTTTAACACTTCGTAACTTTTTCAAAAATCACTCAATTTTCTAATAATTGGTGTCTATAGATAACATAACATATTATACTACACACACCAAATAAATAGTTTGCCGATAAATACATTGAAGCAGATAATTCATCTTTTCCCACCGAAAAATTGTGAATTTTGTTAACTCCAATGCAACCTGTAAATCGCAACCCTGAATTACCATACTAAATACTCATTTAGACAGAAATGACAATGCATGCTAATAATAAATATCACTAAAATGCACTGACCACACTATTACACTATCACTGCAACGTACAAACCGCCTATGGTCTTGTCAAATCCACCAATCACACTTGTCTATTGCAGAAAACCATCACTCGTTCTGAAGTACGGATTAAGCGAACTTATAAAGGTGTGGTAAAGCTATTGAGGTCAAAGCTAGTGCATGTAAAAGATGTTCGTAGAATCCGGTGGTCCGGAGCAAGAAAACAAATTTCAGCTTGAACAGTTAAAACAAATAGTATTGAAGACGTTGTTTATAATCAAAGAGCAAATATTTACACGTAAGCCAAATATTCAAGTTGACGTAATATCCAGTCAGGTGTAAATCAAATTGTTTGTATTTCGAAAATCAGCGTATTAAAGATAGGACTATATTCTCTGTGCGCGCTATGAATACATGCATTGTTAAGTCGACAACTAAGAGACTTTTTAAAGGCAAAGTCTCAATAGATCAGGTAACATCCAACCCGTATTGTCATAATAACTCAATAATCATTGAAAAGTCCATTATATGAAATCCGTTTTTTCCTGCAAATTTACCGCGCTGAGGATAATATTCTCAGAAATTTCAGATAGAAAGGTCTCCTGGGTAACGGAGACTGTAATCTTCTCACGCGATGCCATTCTTTTGTCAGCTAAAACCTTGATTTTGTAAAATATTTTGTGAGTTAATGTCTGGAATTAGAACATTATGCATTAATGGGTCCTGTTACGTTCAGATATGAAAGAACAATTGATTTAGAACTATGATTGTCATAGAAGTGGTTGGAGAAAAATCAAAATACCGAAAGTACTCATGGAAACTGAACTATTATACGCCGTTCTTACACACTGACACATAATGACTTGATAGGTTCATGGCCAGTCGGCAAGCAAAGTAAGGTCTTAAAGCGGTACGTGTGAAGGATGGTCCATCAAACCTGAAGCGGCGTGGTTACTGAACACTGAAAAGTAAGTATGTTGTCCAGCAGGACAAACTATAGTGGTCTAGCACGTTGCAGTGATTGTGTAAAATGGCAACACGGACCGAAAAAGTAGTCCGTCGACGATGCACAGAAACAAAAGGTATCCGATTGAAAAGGAGTTTATCGAAGTGTAAACTCCCTCCATTGACCAATCAAAATGCGTAGATTTGTGAGAATTGGAAATAATATGATATAAGCATTATCGGTTATGACCGCATGGGTGATTATCTTCCGGGTTTAATTCAAAATTAACTGAAAAAACTGTATTAACCTAATTACACTAAATATTCTTTACAACTGTCAGAAAATATGACAAACAGATGACGTAAGTTGCCAGAGTTCGTTGCCCTATCTTTTATCTTTTGATGTTAACTTTGTACATTGTTTATTAACTTAGTCGAGTGCCTATGGCTTTTACTAGCGCTTCAAACTCAGTATATGAAGTTCTGGTCTAATCAAAAAATTTCAAGTAAAATGTACAATCTAGAACATATTTTATTATGAACAACACGTCAAATAAATAGGAATTGATTTAATAACCGAAAATCTGTTTGAACTGTACGCGCATAAGTGACATTATTTCTGCGCATGTGTTATTACCATGACTTTTGTGTTATTACCATGTGTTACAAAAAAATAACGCTCGCTCAGGTGTAGGAGACTTTACATTGGAAACGGTAGTGGGGTATAATAAAATGTATTTAATTACCATATTATCCATATATGACCACACTGTACTCACATCATGATTTAGTTCTTAGAGATAAGATTTATATAAGTAACGGATGATCTACATGTTCTTAGATATCGTGATTTATAAAACATGTACATGCAGTTCACTTGGTGACGGTGACTGATGAAATTAGCTTGTTAAAATAAACCAGAAAAATACGAGGTATTAATGCCAATTTTCGATTTATTTTAGGCATGAGACATAGAAGGTGTTTACTATTTGATTTCACAAGAATTTCACTTCTGTTATGTAATATGAAAATATGACGTTCCCTATCTAGTTTTGTGACAATGTCATTTTTATACAGTATTAATATATTAGATCTCATGCTCTTCGATGTGTCTTAGATTGCTGATATATGTATAATTATGTATTTATATATACTGTGTTCATTAAGTTCTCGCTGCCAGCAAACGAAGGCAAAAAGAATGTATTGCTTATATGCCTTATGCTAATAAATTGAATAGAATTGACTAATACTTACCATTGTACTGGATAAATGAAGCAGGATTGCCTGCCCCTAACTGCTACACAGAGGTACTATTGTGTAAAAGCCGGGAACCAGGCTATGTGTAAATGTGAAAGGTTGTAAAATGTCTGAATAATTACATTTCTTAAAGCATTTATATTCAAAATACTAATGAATACATTCTTCTTTTATGGGGGGGGGGGGGGGGGGGGGAGGAGGTCTATGTCACAGTATTTTATATCAAAATACGCGATTGCTCCAAAGGCAACCAATATTATTTCCATAAATGGTATAACGCGCGACTCAAAAGCGCCCTCTTGTAGGAATTATTTCATATAAGTACATGTATGAGAAAGATATAATCTTGCTTGTAGTAATGTTCAGATAATTTGATCTGTTTTAAATCATTAGCCTAGCTGCTGTCTCTTAATATTTGTTCCATTCCAGAAGTCATCACATAATCGAATTTGTTTCCATACAAGCTTAGAGAACTGTAGCATCTTTTAAAGAAATACGGGGAGATTTAATGCTATTTTATGTCTTCCTCCACAGAAATATATTCAAATTTAAGAAATAAACTCACAAAACGTGTATTATTCAGAAAATAAATGCATCATATATAGTCTTGCATGGTCTGTTTCTGGTTAAGTGAGTCTGGCTATCGCTTAGTAACATAGAAGAATGAAGAAATATTTTGATTAAAATCAAAGCAGCTCGATGATCACGCGACAGGAAATATCTCATTGACAAGCATGCTCCCCTCAAATCCAAAACCATAGTTTTAAGACCCTCCTGTCCTTGGTACACTGAAGATCTACATGACGCCAAACATCTGAGACGAAAATTGGAGCGAAAATGGCGAATGACTAAATTGACAATAGATCATGAAATATATAGGAATCAATGTTCGGCAGTCAACAAATTGTTAAAACAATCCAAAGTTAGCTATTACACGGAGAAGGTAGAGTCCTGTGGTCGTGATCAGAAAGGGTTATTCAAGATAACTAAACATCTGATGGGTGAAGAAAAGGAAGTTGTGCTACCATCTGGTAAACCTGCTAAGATGCTTGCACAGGATTTCAGTGACTTCTTCATCAACAAAATTGAAGGAATACGTACTGAAATAGCCTCCAGTACTCAGTCTAACCAACATGACGACTGTGCTGAATTCGAAACACCCTTCAAAGAAGAGCAACTATCAGAATTTTCTCCAACATCTGAGGATGAAATCCGGAAACTAATAAATAGATCACCAAGTAAATCATGTGAACTTGATCCAATACCAACATGGCTGTTGAAGGATTGCTTAAATGAACTATTACCAATATTAACAAGAATATTCAATGCATCACTCAAAAGTGCTTATGTACCCACTGCTTTTAAAAGCTCCAGAATAAGACCACTAATAAAGAAGCCAGGCCTTGATCAAAATGTACTGAAAAATTACAGACCTGTGTCAAACTTACCTTTCATTTCCAAAGTTCTTGAGAAGGTAGTCGATGCTCAACTAGAAGAGCATTTAACACTGCATAATCTCCACGAAGAACGTCAGTCCGCATACAGAAAATTCCACTCTACTGAAACTGCTCTACTTCGTGTGCAAAATGACATCCTTTGTTCTCTAGATCAGAATAAAGCTACGGTCCTGGTAATGCTTGATTTATCAGCAGCATTTGACACCATTGATCACACCACTCTCCTACGCAGACTTGAAAATCATTTCGGTATAACGGGCAAGCCATTAGAGTGGATGAAATCCTATCTGTGTGACCGCTACCAGACTGTGTGTATAGATGGTGAACTTTCAAAACCAGTACTGATGAACTATAGTGTACCACAGGGTTCTGTGCTTGGTCCGAAGAACTACATCATGTACACAAAACCAGTGGGTGAAATCTGCAGAAAGCACCAACTACAATATCATTTCTACGCTGATGACTCACAATTGTATATGGCATTCAAACCAAAAGATTGCGTCTCGCGTGATGAAACACTACAACGAATTGAAGCTTGTCTGAAGGATATCTTACACTGGATGAAAGCAAATTTGCTGAAATTAAATGCTGACAAAACAGAGGTAATCCTGTTTGTACCGAAACGAAATGCCAGAACAGCCGAGAATCTAACTGTGAAAGTTGGCGACGCTGTGATCAGATCATCATCGATGGTGAGAAACCTCGGTGCCATGCTGGATTCACATTTGGACATGGATAAACATGTTAACTCTGTTTCAAGGTCGTGTTTCATGCAGATCAGACAAATAGGTCAAATCAGACAATATTTGACTGTTGATGCAACAAAATCCCTTATCAATTCGTTAGTAACATCAAGGCTGGATTACTGCAATTCGTTACTGTGCGGTTCCCCAAAAATCATTCTGAACAAACTACAAAATATTCAAAATACAGCCGCCCGCCTCATCACACGGACACCACGTTACAATCACATCACCCCTGTGCTGAAGGATCTTCACTGGCTTCCCGTACAATACAGAGTGGAGTACAAGGTGTTGACTCATGTATTCAAAGCACTAAATGGAAAGTCCCCTGGCTACATCAGAAGTATGTTGGAAGTATATACTCCACAAAGACAGCTTAGGTCTAAATATGACTCTGTTCTTCTAGTTGTGCCGAGGATGAGGACTGTCACGTTCGGTGATCGATGTTTCACGGCCGCGGCACCTAAGCTCTGGAATGCACTGCCAACTGCACTCAGAGACAGTAAAACACTACCGTCATTCAAGAAAGCGCTGAAAACGCACTATTTTACAAAAGCTTACTCAGGCTATTAGGTTTTACTTCTTAGATAGTATTTAATTCCTTTGAGTATGGGGGTCTCTTTAAAGGTAGTATCTTTATACTTTTGGAGACGGTTTCTTGTAGCAGTGGTATCTTGACGCTTTTCTTGAAACACTAATTTAATTTAATGTACCTTTAGTAAACATTCAGTGACATTGCGTAGTGAACAGTGAACACCGGCTGGTGGAGTAATGCGCGTGTGGACTGGCCAAACAGCTTACGAAGCCAACCGGACTTGAATCATTTTAGAATTATTGTGTACCTTACTTGTATGCATAAATTAATGGTGGATTTGTTGACTTATAATTTTGTCCATAGTTGTATATATTTTACCCATATCATTTTTGACTAACATGTTTGTATTTATTACATATTGTTTTAACCATGTCGTAATCGTGATTGTACAGCACTTTTGAACGTGTAATTACATGAAAAAAGGGCTATATAAATATGGTATAATAATAATAATAATCTCATATACCAAATTAGAGGTCAAAATGGCGGGGTGCTCATGAAAAAAGTATAAAAATGAGATTTTAGGAGTAACAAGAAAAACTATATCAAAACGTTATAGGTAGACGAATTACAAGTTTATATTTCATTCAATCCTCCGTTAAGGAGAGTATAACGTATTTACATGATATGAGTAATACACATTATATTGACAACCATGAGTATTTGACAAATTAATAAATGCATGTACGTAGTTCACAAGTTCACAAGCACATATAAAGTTTTATAATCTCGGACTTCATCTAACCTCGGGTGTCATCGATAGCTTGATACGCGTCTATGCCTTGCATTAGTGCTGTGGCTGACATTTTTATTGCAAGTTCTTAAATGTCGTCTGTTGCAGACTGCTTAGCGTATTCCTTGTAGAATTGTCCTTCAGACTGTGGACTATTTTTTTCTTTTTGGAGAACAAAGTAAACAACAAACAAGTTGTAAATAAAAACAACCCTGGCAGACGTTTCTTACATAAAATGCCATATTGATTTTACCAACGGGGAATTAGAAGTACATTTTTACTCACGATGTAGGCTTACAATGTACAACCGATGTTAGACGTGGCTGACCGAAGTGTGCGGAAAAACTGCACGTGCATGAAAATAGTGCTCCAATCCCCAACACGTGGTCAATGATATGTAAACTATTTTTACACAACTGTAAGGAAGTGAAATAACAAAACAGACACGTTATGAGTATAGTGTGAATCGTAAATTTCAAATGTGTACCTATCAAAATTGAAAAATAGTGATCGGCTGTTAGATATTCCAACATGAAGCTCTTAGTTAATTTTATTTCGCAATATGAACGCCTTATTTTTCGGTACAAGAGATTTTGAACCTTTAAACATATACTGTCGACTCTTAGTTAGCGACCAACTAGAGGTAGTGGTCACTCGCCAATAACGGCCAGTCTGTGGCTATCATTTATTGAGGTGATAGGACGGATAAACCTCTGAATAAGGATCAAAAGCCACTTTTATACTACATGTACATGTATTCCCATTTGTTGGCCTTTGTTTCAGGTTTTTCTGTACAATGTATATACAGATCTAGCAACACCATCGAAAAGAATGCATGAACACATGATTTTTTCTTGAAAGTCAAATCCATCACGATCTAAGTTTCTATACAGTTAAACAATTAAAAATGAACTGTAATTATTATTTGTGAAATTCTAGCATTCTAGCATTAAAGGAGTCATAATTGAACAGGGGCCAGATTCGACCCTTTGTTAGATTTGTTCTATCGTTCGGTAAGGATATTTAGCAACCCTCATCTCTTACTCTCTATTCTGACTGTTATAGAAAATGTCTCATTTGTGAAGTTAGAATGTGAACTGAACAATGTTGAAATAGGCTTGTTCACTACGAATAAAATAAAACTTTTTTACCAATACGTCATAATTGGAACCCAGTCATAACAATTTGTAAACATCGAACGATTGAATCACACTACTAGTATTAAAGACAGCACAGCGGCAGTTCAATAGAATTGAGTCACGCGAAATCCCTTCAATTGATTAATCTTTGACGCAGATAACATTTTTTTTAGTAACACCCACTTATTTAGATTGAGCAACTGCTGTTACAGTGTTGAGCGTCTTTGATACGCCGTTGCTACAAATAAGCTCGGAATGACTCAGTGACGTTTGAAATCAATTTCAGACCTGTACTCCGATCAGTGTCATGTAACAGCTTGAATCAGCACTGCGTTTCCATAAACGGAAACAACATCTTCCCAACGATACATTGTACTTTTCATTACATCGATTATTGGCGAAACAATCCGAATGAACAACTGTTGTTGATAGCGTTCCGTAAGAGGCGCTGCATTCAGTTTCTATAAATAGATTTCCGATTCCATTGACAATCCACGGATTCCCTGAATATATAAGGCAGTGTGAAGCGATTGATTCATTTCATGAATTGACTGTCGTAGAGGGTGCTACTGAATTGAATTCTTGGCAGTTTAAATCAAACGGTAGTAAAACTAACACCACGCTGATTGTAAAACGAGGATATGGAACTTGATGAACTTTGTAAAATCTCCGAGAAATACGCGATGAATGACAAAACAGCAAGACCGAAAGTTGTGTTGGAAAAGAAAGGGTTATCATATACGCGCTCCATCAGAAAGAATGGGGAAAAAAGACCGCAGCGAAGTCGGAGCAAAAGTTTGCCTTCGATCGCTATCAATGTACCACAAAAAACATTCGAACCTGCTGCTTTGAAAGGAAATATAAAGGAACAATGTAGCATTGACGAGGATTCTGAAATGGTAGATGAGACTGTGCGGATTCGACAATTCAGTACAACAATGAAAGGACTTGTAAAAATGAGTGATCTTAGGAAAGACAGTCGAAGAGATAGTGGGTATTCTACTACAAGTAATCGTAGAAATAGTTCCATCTCAATATGTAGCGTTACGTGCGCGAATGGTCGTAGAGACAGTATACTTACTGAAGAACCTGTGGCCCCGAATCGCAGAAATAGTTCTTTCGCGGCCACGTATTGTACGCCTGTGAGGAGAACTAGCTGTATCACTGAAAGAGAATATAAAAAACTCGCAATGAACTTCGCTTTTAACAATTCTCAGGATTCCATTTTGGACGAATGCCCGTCCGAATATCATGTTGTTGTTCTGGGGTCAAGTGGCGTAGGCAAGAGCGCCATCATAAACCAATTCACGACGTCGGAATTTCTCGGTGCCTCCGATGTCTACACAGGTACTGTATTGTTTCTTCTTTGAACTCTACCATATATTAAATGTATTGTTGCTGAATTAGAATCATTGACGTGATTCTACTTGAATCTCTCGCGATTAAGTTTCCATAGTAATCAAAGTAAGTACAATCAGTGAAGAAATACAGAGTCTTATGAGCGAAGACGAAAAACCTATTACTATGATTGATTCTAATACAAGAAGACACAATTAATCATCGCTCAGATATATTACTCTTTCTATGACCGAGAAGGGAATGATAAACAAGTCAATATTCATTAAAAAACAGAAATTAGTAAATGAGATACGCTTTTAACGACGGGGAACACATTTTGACGTCTACATCTCCCGAACTTCCATGCTGTGTACATTATAATGCAGTAATTAAAATGGAAAACTTTCTACATTAGCCATTAAGTTATCAATTGTTTTTTATATATACATGTATATATATTTATATATAATGAAAAATAATAAACATTCCATAGGTAATATATATTATTTAATAGCCGACCGGTTTCGACTAATCACGGCAATAATAGTAAAATGGCGTCAAAATTATATATACTGGTAAATAGATATGTATATCTTGTTCAATCCTCGCATACCATATGGTGCAAATTTACAACAATATCCGTTATTACTATCACCTAATGTCAGAATCTAAGGGGTTCTAACAATCCGGAGTTTTCCATCTATTTATTAATTTTTATTTTTATTTTGAACAAAAACCAATCCCAACTTTTTTCTTGGTTCTTTTTAACATTTGTACATATTCGTATACAGCATTGGAAGTCCAGAAATACGAAGGAGCGTCACATTGACTTGTCATTCAGTGAACGTTTCGCTTAGCCATGTAAACAATGCTTGATTGAATATTAAGGTTAATTGCCTTTTGACCTGCCAGGTATAAATTGTATCATAAGATATACAACAACGATTTTAGAAAGTTGAGAAAATCAGATCAAATATTCATCAACTTCCATTGTCAATGGATTTGCACAAATGTAGTGTATCGTGATCAAAACAAAAATACCAACCGTTTGAGTGGTATTCGATTAATTATTAATTGATAGTTAAACACACTCATTTAATCTTAAAATTTGCTTAGCCATGCGTTCCAGATCTCCAGTTTCCAATATTTTCCGATGCGCAAGAAATCCAATTACCAGATCAGTAATTAATTATTCGGCGTTTCCATTAGATTGGCGAACACTGAGATCAGCGATTCTCTAGTTATATTTACAAATATATCTATTATTGAATTCTTAGCGTACAAAGGCCGTTTTAATCATTGTATAGTTGTTATAATACTCAAGGCTAATTCCAAACTTTCATTATAGTGTTGTTATTTCAAATGTCAGCGAGACAATGTTTCATTCTTTAGTTTGCATGTTCTATGAATTACATTTAAGATTAGTACCGGTAAATACCAGTACAGCAATAATCAAATGTGTGTCCCCGGGAAAAGGAGCCGTTTTTAATGTTTGCAATACCTTTACCTATCTTGTCCTTAAGATAAACATTAAAACCGGGATATTTGTTCGGATAGGTGTTGCCATTTTCGGACAATAAAGGTTTCTGTTTTAGAACATATGGCACAAAATTCTTGGAAAGATAGTTCAAATTATGCCGTACTTTAAAATTCACATCACATTTCATATCTTGATCACCATTCCTCACTATTTAAAACACGGAACAAAGTAGAACTTTCAAAATTGCTTTTTAGGGAGATTCTGTGTTTCTTTCAGAGAGAAACAGGAGTGGTAATTGTATAATCGACTGTGAAAAGAGATGAAATTTTTACAATATTGTTCTTTTTACAGACTCAACAGAACTCAGGACTAGTGTATCCGTTATATTAAACAAAGAAGAATCCGTCATGGATCTCATAGAAGAAAATAACATGGTAAGTAAAAATGTTTGACATGCTCAAATTCTTTTTATAAAATTCGAACTGTGATCTCTCACTTAGCGATCGTTGTGACCAAATCATGATTTATTAATCAAACGCCTATTTTCGGACATGTTTTCAGTTTGCATGTTTTCTTAAAACTTCTTAAAACCCCCTTATTTGGACCTAAGTGACTTATTATCGGTTTTGTTGTTTTCACTTATTCACTGCGTTTTATTTGACAGACGTTTTAAATGCTTTTAATCACTTAGATAGAGAAAATAAAATGGATCGTTATATCGCCGGTTCAATGCCCGAGCTAGGAGCAGCATGTGTATTCATGACAACAAGATAGATATAACATCAAAAGTAATTTGTCTTACGTATAGACCGTGCTCCATGCGTCAATTAAAGCTGTTGTCTTTGTAATGTTGAGTTCGTGCTTAATTAAGTGTTGTGGGTGGCAAGTTAAAAGCGAACATTTCAGGAAAACTAGTATTTAATATGATTTCACTCAGAAAAACACGTACTCGTGTATCACTGTCGAGTTAGTTCGTGATTTGTTATGTTTAGGAATGATACTCTTGTTATTTACAAACCCTGTTGTCTTGACGTATTTCTGAGAAACACACGAGCGTCATTACAAGAGAAAACAAACACAAACAAACAACATCCCTTGATAAATAAAAGCAACCAAAAATGAAACATAAACTTTTTTCTACTCTTAAGGCACGACATATAATTATTTATACTTTAATTCAGAGAAAATAAAGCCATATTTGGAATATCTGCCTATATGACATACATGTGCCGCTTTTCCCGCCATTTGGCAGCCATATTGACATTTGGGTAAAGTTCAGTATTGCAGCAGTCCGTATCAGTTCCGATAACTAGATTTACCATGTTTCACTCAAAAGTAATTTGGAATTATTAAACATTAAAGTGTTAGTATTTATTTAATTAATGGCACGGGAATAAACGGTCCTGTGTTTACTTTCAAATAAAGAGATTACCTTTATTACAGGTTGAAAGTACGATTTTGTTGATTCATTTCGTATCCCAAACAAATAATATTTGAACAATATTTTCATTAAAATATCACATGATGTCTAAAATCTAGACGACAATAATTTCAGGATGTGCAATTAAAGCCACCTCTGAATAAAGGCCACCATGTGAATAAATGCCATTTTTTCAAAGCCCGCCATATATTTAGAACAAAATAACCTTTGGATAAGGTCACTTGTCAATAAAGGCCATATTATGTCTTTCCTTGGGTGGTCATTGTTAACTAAATTGACTTAATTGTTATAAGGCTGGGCATTCGGTTTTATAATTATGTAACTAAGATGAAGTTAGACAAAGGTACAATTGAGAGCTCTTTTAGAATAAATCGTGTTTCTAATAAGCAGGGAGCACAATACAAGCATTCATTTCTAGCCATTTAACCTTCGTTTATTTTTGTTGAATGTGTAGAATAAATAATTTACGAACCATTCATTACAAGCTTTTTCAGAATTGTGTAATTTTGGAATTTGTAAATGTTTCCTAATAATAGAAAAGGGAGAGTACTAGTTTTTTTTATATTACCTCCCTTTATGAAATAAAATCATATACAACTGACACATGTCAATCATTTCAAAATGCTGTAGGCTGAAAGTTAATATTTAATCAGTAATATTTGAATGTCACGATTCATAAGGATCAGGTACGCATCACGTTTGTTCATAGTCTATAAACTTTATGTTAGAGTCCGTTATCCTTAATATGTCTCGAGCTACAATGTTTATTCTTGGAAATATCCTTGTTTAATCAGACATACTCAGGCGATATCAAGCAGATGTGCCGTCTTATGTGTCAAGAAGATTAATAAAGATAAATTCATGACTAAAATATCAAACGCTACAAAGGACAGTGTCATTTAAATCATCGGGTTTTAATCGCAAACTAGCAGTTATTTAAACAGCTCTCCAATTGTGTGATACGCTGAGTTTTAAAAGGTCAATGACACAAATTGACGCAATTCTAGGAAGTTATATAAGTGCATATTGATTACATAAGACACAGTTCGCAGCTTTATTTAATCTTTCGTCCAGCAAGAGGTGAATTTGAATTTCAGTGCAACCTCTCTTGAGTGGACGTCAGTCCCTTCAACAACAGTATGATATTTTCCCTCCGAAATATTTCGATTAATTATTAAACCCCTGTACAGTAGAGCAACAACCTCTCGACAACAACATAACTTTGCTCCATCGAAAGAGTGATGCTTTGGATAGGTTGCACTGTATTAACCGCATGACGTTTGGCAGATCTTGAGTTCATTGCTCAACATTTTTCAACAACAGCATAAACACTAGCGACACCATCACTCAGTAGAATTAAAGAAAATCATATTGTTTACGTTTTTAAACGATGGGAACAATTAAATACGTCAAACTAGCATGGTAAATCAAAACAATATACTGATAAATGGTGATATATTTTTATCTCAATAAAGTCACAGACTAAGGCGGACATCTATTTCGTGATTCATTGATGATACAGTCAAGGCTGGGTAATTTGATAAACTCATCATTAACTTTGTATAAATTGTCATCAGAAAGGTGTAAATGAAAGACTTTCATTGGACTGGATTTGCAATTTCTCTCTCAATTGCTTGTATCAAATGAACAGCTAATGAGAGTATGACGTCAGTGGTATTGACTTCTATACGTTTTAGACGATTTCGTTAAATGGAGAATCGTGCAATAAACTAAGGTCTCTAGCAGAAACAGAAACATATTAAATCAAGATTGTCACAAACACGGATGTTGCACGCGTTGAATACTCACAAAGTTGTATTTATAAATTTAAACAACAGAATCACACTTGATGCGGAGGTTAAAATAGTCAATTTAAAAATACACATAAACCGTCACTGATTCTTTCGAACAAAATGGCCTCTGAATAAAGATAATCTGTTAATGAAAGACACATTTTTCTTCCAAAGGGTGACCTTTGTCTACAGGTTTAAGTGTATTACCGACACGCAAAATGAAATACATGAACTGCAGTAGTTAATGTAATTATTTCAATATCAATCCGTTTCCATAGCAACGTGAAAATGTCTTCGACTTGGAGTAACTAATTTCTAACCAATTTTCATATACTTTAAATTAAGACATTTACAGTCATTATCTACGTGTTTAATTCCAATGTAATGATACATGGAACATTATTATAAACGTGAACTTTGCAGTTACAGCTGCCGCGCATTACTACTCTTATATCCCCGGTTTTAACTTTAACGCCCAGTATTCTATTTAGCTTGTAGAGACCATTTTCCGCTAACTGCATTCATACAGTCATTTTTATTTTGAAGTTATTGAAATGAAGCAAACCGAAAAACAACAACTGTTGCTTCAACCAGGTTGTTCGTTTCGATCTTACTATGTGCGTGTCTATGTTGTGAATATTTTTTAATGAACCGTGCTAGTTGAAGGACAGTGTTTTTTTTTAAATAAATGATTGGAATTCTTTCGACAGAATCACGTTCAAGAATTACAATAATGGTGTTCGTTTGTTTGTTTGCGTGTTTGTTTGTTTGTGTGTTTGTACCGGTTTACTGCTACACGTTTTATTTACATATTGCATCATTTGTATGACTATGTACTTAATGTATACGTCGATTGAATTCATTAACATTGTGCACTACTTTTTTACTTTCAGGCGATTACTGAGGAATCGACGGACTACGATATTGATGCCTACATGATTGTGTATTCTTGCGCAGACCGGAACTCATTTAGGAAGGCGAGTCAGTTGCTGACAAGACTCAAGGAAGAGACCGGAAGTAGTAAAGCGGTGATGATTGTCGCCAATAAAGTAGATCTCGTGCGGAAGAGACAAGTTAATTCTGACGGTAGGTCAAACGCTGATATTTCGTTTCGGCAATCAAAATCTAAATTGAATGCTTTCGGAGAAATTTGTCTACACATTCTCTTGCGGAGGAATTATGTTTAACGCTTTGAATATAAGCATATATTTCGTTAAATCGTCTATTTTCTTATTATTTGGTTTTGCTTAGAAATAAGTTTGATGTCGGATTTCCTTAAATTAAATCTAGATATTACCCACATTAGTCGTCAGAAAATTCCATACTTATACATTTTACGATTCTAGTTCATCTTCAGCGCATGATGTGAACAGGTTATTTTAGTCATTTACCCAAGACATTATTTTGAGACTGGCTGAATAGCTGTCTACTTATCACTGCATTTATTTATAACTTTGACATTTCTGGTTCTTTTGCTACTTAGTTTTACGAGACATCATTCTTATGCATCATGTTACACTCAGTGGTGTGTGATTTCGTGTCACATCTATTTTCTGACAGTAAATTTATTTTGCGTTCGGTAACTGTAAATTAAACACGCGATATCTAAATACAGCTGAAAATTTCTCATCCTTAATTATGTTCCATTTCTATCCTTGCAGAAGGCAGAATCTTAGCCAATTCCTACAATTGTAAATTCATCGAGACATCCGCAGTACTAAATCACAATATTGACGAGCTTTTAGCGGGGGTGTTAAGCCAGATTCGACTGAAGCAGTACGGGCAGTATCTGAAAGAAACAGCGATGATACAGAAGAAGCCACGACATCAGAAGGGACTAACTGGTGCTCTGAGAATGGCCTTCAGGGGAATGTTCGGTAAGAAACAGAAGGTTTCAAGTTGTGAGAATTTATATGAAATATAACGGAGACATGATAGACCGTTAAAGACATGAAAGGTTAAAATGTCAACGAAGTACACTTAAACGTGGATGATTCGCTAATGGGAGCTGTACGAAAGGTCTTGAAATCAGAAGATTTTATCATGGGAAGGTCTTATCATAAAAGTGGTCGCCAAGTAAAGCTTTACTGTATATGTATGCGTGCAGTGATTGAAAACTGTTAAACTATCAACGACATGTTATTAACTTTCAAGCGAAAGTAAATCTAAAACGTATTACTTGAAGGAACATGTAATGAAACATACGAATTTCAACGAACTCATTGATATTGTCAAGATACATTTATTGAAAACGAATGTAATTGTTGAATATAAAGACGTAAAATCTAAATGGATTGCCAACATTTACAAACTATTTATTGAGTTTAAGATATTCTGGGAACCTCTGCCATGTGATATTTAAAGTTTTGTGGAGAATATTGGAAAACTCTACTAAAAATGTTTTACAGAATCAATGCGAACAATTTTCCGTTGAGTGGTCTATGACCGCAATGATGACGTCTGTGTTAAAACATATACGTAATACATAGTCATTAATACTTTGTAAATAGTGTGTATGTATATAAATGAATGGCCGTTCTTCTTGATATAGTACTAATGTACGTTTAAGAGCAAAGTTATTGTCATGTATCTCAACATGAGATGTATTATCTATTATAAGGTATTTCTTATGTTTAAGACATTTGTCAAACGATCCTTAATTACTGACTTATGATACTTGTCATAAACATAAATGTATATGATGTATAATGATTCATAATCACCTGCAACATTTAGAAAAAAACATGTGAACGATATATACAGTACTGCAACATCCCTACAACGGCCACCTTTGAGAAGGACAAAAATGGCTGTTGTAAGGAGGTGACTGTTGTTGAGAGAGTGAAAATAGAGTAAAACGTCAATTTGAGTTGCTTGTATATTGGCTGTAACAGGGAGGTGGCTGTTGTTCGGAGGTGACTGTTCATGGAGGTTACACTGTACACACATATATATATTTTTATCCATTCTCTCAGGTGGTCTTTGGACAGGTTTGACTGTATATTGGTAAAGTCTTCAGATGAGATATATTCTAGAGTTTGTTCTCTGATATAAAAGATACCGAACAATCCAACAAAATCGAATTTTATCTAATGACTTTCATGGTGAGGTAAATTATCCGTATTTAGAAAAATTTTGAATGAGAAAGATTACACGGCGTATAGTGTGAACGGACACGGAACGTCTAATTGTATTACAAATATAACGCAAACTATTTAGATCTTCTGACTTCTGAATAACAATAAATTGGCGATGAAAAAAAGAAAAACACGCACTGCGTAGAATTGTTTGCAACTGTATGAAAAGAAAGATTTCCCGAAAAAAACTCACCATAGAGCAAATAATAGGTCATTTTGTACTCTATTGTATGACGCATGACGCGTTTCAACATGCTCTTCACGTTATAAACAATAATCTTTCCCAAGGAATGGGAACCAATCCTGGTCGCCGAGTGGCAACCAATCCTTGTCAGCAAATGGGAACCAATCTTTGTCGACGAATGGGAACCAGTCCTTGTCGACGAGTGGGAACCAATCCTTGTCAGCGAATGGGAACCAATCCTTGTCGACGAATGGGAACCAATCCTTGTCAGCGAATGGGGACCTATCCTTGTCGACGAGCGGATACCAATCCTTTTCGACGATGGGAACCAATCCTTGTCGACGAATGGGAACTATCTTATTGACAGCGAATGGGGAGAGTTTCAAAACAAGCCTGTATTGATACCAGTAGTAAACATTCCTTCAATAGATACGAAAATAAAATAATTAGTTCGTATATAGATATAATTGATATATAATTGATGTAACCACAGACGGTGAAATAGTGGATAATTAAAACACTTTGAAATCCACACAAAAAAAACACTAAAATTAAATGAGGAGAACTGTCTTTAATTAGAAAGGTATTTATACGCGTGTTTCGCCGTATATCGTCAGGGCACTGTCGTATCACCATACAGTAATTCAAAACACAATACATCTGTGCTCTTATGATGCAAATGAACAATTAAGTTGATAACAGTAGTTGTAGAAAAAAATAAATTAGAAATGTATTTGTACAATACTTAGATATTATAATGTTTATTTTGTAAACATATGAAGGGGATTGGTTGCAGCCTATCCCGTTTGACCGCCTTTGTTGACGAACGCCAGTTTGTATATTGATTCATTGTAAATATGTTTATATATGTTTGAATATATATTGTATTTAAGAACATGTGTAATGCAAATGCTCAATTACATTAAAATTATTAAAAATCTAAATTATTTTTGTTTTTTATTCTTTTTTGTGCGCATTAACTGTTCAAGGTGCATCTAGACACTCTAGAAAAGAATTCTTAGAACATTAAAATACCGATATTTAGTCAACCTGAAGGACTAAATAAAAAACCCTTAATACTATACTTATCGGATGAGTCTGGTCCATACTACACAAAACTGTTAATACTACAGAAATACTATTGCCCAATTATCATCATTTTTTTTAAATATTTACCTCTGGTACTATAATTTATTTTACGACCCATTTTGAATCTTTTTGCAAGAGTTGTTGTCCTTATTAAAAACTATTCATTTCTTTTGATATTGCATGGTGACCTATATATTTCTTTATCCAATCAGATTGATAATGTGCTATTGCATATTTATACCATGAGATTTCGTTGACATTGTTGGTCTGTTTTCCGTAATCTTAAAAAGTGGGTAACTCCCATAGACTTTAATGCAAATTTAAAGGGTAGATAACTCGAGGGAATGTCATTGTTTTCGAAAAAGAATCTCACGCTAAATCATTTTACTTTCATGGAAACCTATAGAAATGTTAAATATTTCAAAAATCTGTCGGCCACATTTTGAGAAACAATATGGTGTTAGGATCCTAATAAGTTAAGATCAAGTTTAATACAGATGAACTTCTGAAAACCAGTCCAACAAGAAGTGGTCCTAATGGTAATTAAGACAGCATTTATGTTGAATACTGTGTAATCATTAATTTTCGTTGGGTATTTAATTTCGTGGATTTCGTGGGTCCGCTTATCCACGAAATCAAAGCCCCACGAATTTGAATGCAGAGATAAGGCATCTCTTTTCAAAAAATCAAAATCCACGAATTTATATCCCCTCGAAATAGCCATTTTAGTAAAATCCACGAAAATTGAGCACAACGAAAATAAATGAAAGTACAGTAGGTCAGTAAGGGAGGTTCTACTAAAGCAATTTCCTAGCTAGACAAATTTTCTCTTCAAATTAGAACTAAACAAAGGAATTTATACAGCACGAAATGTATAAAATATTATATTGCATTTCTCATGGTATCCTGTTTTGTACACCGTCAAACTAGAACTAAAATCAAAGAAGGGCCAATCCTGTGATAACTAGCGGCCACCTTCAAATAAAGGCAGCCCTGTGAATAAAGACCATTCTTCGAAAAACTGTCAATAATTATTCTGAACAAAATTACCTTCGAATAAAGATCAATTGTTAATAAAGATCTCATTTTGTCCTTCCTGAGTGTAGTCTCGTTCGCAGGGTTCACTGATGGAACATATGAAATAGGTAGGTCTGAAGATGTTTTCTTCATCAACTCATTAGGTTCCACCACTTTGGTCCTACCACAGTCATTGATCTTTCAGCTATTATAAGTTATTGTCTTAGTAAACGTACAGTTGAATCTCGTTATCTCAAATTCCTAGGGACCATGGAAATTAGTTTGAGATAACCCAAATTTGAGATAGATAAATATTTTATTATTTGACATGTTTTAAAGTATTTGTGCGTGTATAGCCTTTATTACTTGAATAAAAAATGTACATGCGTAGAGAAGAAACGCAAAAAAAAGAAACCCAAATTTGAGAGAAATAAATATTTTATAATTTGACATGTTTTAAAGTATTTGTGCGTGTATAGCCTTTATTACTTGAATAAAGAATGTGCAAGCGTAGAAATGAAACAAAATAATTATGTATCTATTCATAAAATATTAACAAATAATGTCCCAACTTAAGGTACTTTTCTGAGGAAAGAGTAAATTAGGTCGCACATGTACAAATGGAATGTTCTTTTTCTAAACGACCTAAGTCCGAATCTTTTACTCTTCGGGAGCATGAATTGTGTTTTCAAGTATTCCGAAGCTGTTTCGTGGTAATAATCAAGCTGATAACCAACTTGGAGGTTTTTTAGCATGATTTAGCATGATTCTTTTACGGACTGAAAGCCAAATTAGGTACTGTGGAATCATTAATTTTCGTTGGGTATTTAATTTCGTGGATTTAAACGTGGGTCTGCTTATCCACGAAATCAAAGCCCCACGAATTTGAATGCAGAGATAAGACATCTCTTTTCAAAAAATCAAAATCCACGAATTTATATCCCCACGAAATAGCCATTTTAGTAAAATCCACGAAAATTGAGCCCAACGAAAATAAATGAAAGTACAGTATTTCACGAGATCAATACTTCGTTATTCATGTGTTACATATTAACCACTCTTGTTGCCACCAATGCTTCCTCTCCAAAGCAACACCTTTTGGTAATAGCAAAATTATGCTGTTGTTGAGAGGTTGTTGCTCTAGAGGGATTAAATACACAGTTAAATCTTGCAGTGGGAAAAGTAATCATGCTTTTGTTAAAAGGATGTTGTTGCTCAAGAGAGGGCCGTTCTGGAGAGGTTGGACTGTAGTTTTGCAAATCTGTAATCTGTTAAGTTAATTGGGATGAATTTCTGTAAAGAGACTATTACAAAATCAAAATGAGAATGGACATGTCGATGTTAAAAGGATCTCGGTTGATTTCTGTGAAAGGCATTTGAGAATAGACTACGTAGATTATTCGGTTAAATGCGTGCAAACATGCTATATTTTCCTGATATACCCATCAAAATCATACGAACAGGGTCTTTGACCTTATCTACACCTTTCATCTCACAGTCACTTTTATTAATATATACTTGAAATATTGACCTTTTACCAGTTTCTGTCTGGTTCCATACATGGTTATATAAGTTTCGAGTTACTCATTTTCAATGTCATCCAATTTATAACGTCATTGAGACAGTGACCAAAGTGTCGAAGAACAGCTGTTTCGTTCTGAACAAGTCCACTTTGAATTGAATAAGCAATTTCATGATCAACAGCATAGATGGAGAGTTCTATTGTGTAGGGTATATTCGTACCAAGACCACCATGTTGAGAGCAAGAACATACATGATAGAACATATTGGGTCAGTGTACGAGCCCAGTAGAACTCCAAAGTACAGATGTTTCTCGACTATTACTGTCATGATTCCTATAGTAAGATATGCTTTAATCCATTTTAGAGGCACATAACAAAGTACAAAGTCACCATGAAGTACACAGCACTGAGGTCAATCATATTAACCACTATTATCACTAAATCCTTGTCAAGTGCGTCCAGTAAGTCACTGAGTGTGGATGAAGCAGATTGTCCATCACCACACGGCCAATAAGACAGTCAGTTACCCCAACAGCTCTTTCGCCAACTGCATTCTGATAAACACAATTCTATGCTGTATACAGAGCATGGGAGTAAATAATCCTCACACTTTTATTTACTTTTTCAGTAATTTCAATTATGTCATTTAGATACCAGTAGATCCTTTCAAGACTTTGTTTTACACTTTTCAGCCTTTCTGATAACTAGAGAGTATCATGATACCTTTTTGTTACATACAAGAGTTCTTTCCTTGACAGGAGCATTTTTATCAATTATATTAGGCGCAGCATGTTGAAGTGTGTCACTAGGTGGTTTACGTAAGAGGATTTTCTATTAATGAATTAAATAAAGAAAGACCATCCTGCAGAGTTTCTTTGTTTACATTTCTCCATCTTCTATTTCTGTAGTTGCCTCAGTAGTTATTGACAACATGTCACAAACGGGTGATCTGAAACATAATACACGTGGTCCAAACCATGACCACCATTCCGATTCCTGCTCATGGCATTCTGTAAAAAGTACAAATAATAATGTATATATCGACTGCACTGATGCAAAAGGGCTAAGTCACGCCATCTTTCGTAACAAAGTCTTTACCCGACCATGTATATATCTTTGGTCATCCAGAAACAGAAAGCCCGCCTCAGTGGTAGAGTGGTTAAGGTCGCTGTCTTCAAATCACTGTAAACCTTCACTGATAGTGGGTTATGGTATCGAGCCCAGCTAACGACCATGTTTCTTTATGTAAGAAAGTAGGCAGTTGCTTACTGAGGATGGGGGTCTAGCACTGCTTCTTCCCAGGAACGATGATAAGGTGAACTGTCCGCCTCATATGACTGACTGTTGAAAAGAGGCATAAAACGCAAATAAACAATACAAAACAGAAAGTTCGCTTAAAAATAGGAGCTCAGCGGTCATATGTGTTCACTTTGATAGAATGTAAGAAGATGAAATATAACAGTTGAACTGATTCAGTTCTGAGATAAGACGGACTTGTTTTGTGCGATCTGTAGAATCAATCGAATTTTGTGATTTTGTTCGCGTATAGCACGCTGATTAAACACCCTGGCTCACGGATATTCCTGAAGTATACTTTGTCCATATATCAATTTTACGAGCCATATACCATTATGCCGCTAGGAATGCGTAACTATTTGAGCATCTTATGTGAGATTGTTGGCACCTTTTTGACAATAAACTATTGAAAATCTTTGTAGACATTGTCTCGGCAAATCAATAATTTGCCGACGGTTTGCACATTCCTTGTCGCTCATTTGCTCGTAAATTGGTTTAAAGTTCTAAACATAGGCTGTGTGGTTTATTTAGTGTATATATCGTCACGTTTGTATCACACACATTACAATTAGTGCTATTTTAGAAGTGGTATTTCTTTACGTTTGTTTGTTTAAAATTGCTAGTCTTCGGAAAATCCAATCGGAACACTTTGCCCTTTTCCGTCACCGGTAAACAAGACGCAGACGCAGTTGTTCGACGCTGTAATTTATGTCGAATGGATGCATTGTAATAACATTTTGTTGCGACCGAAATCGATTCCATAGTTTATAAAATATAATTATGTATAATATATTTGCAACTATCAATTTAAAAAAAAAATATATCGAAGTGAAATTAAAATTATTTAATCATGGCATGAGTAATAGTTTTTGAAACCCGGATCACAGGTGGAAAGATCAGCATTGTTTACTTTCTGTTAGAAGACATTAAG
Organism: Lutraria lutraria; assembly: GCA_964023205.1. NCBI lineage: Eukaryota > Metazoa > Mollusca > Bivalvia > Venerida > Mactridae > Lutraria > Lutraria lutraria. Next base: position 4,199,681 of record OZ026839.1, on the reverse strand, counting down.
AAGGGTTGAAAAACAATACTTACATTATAAAGGTAAGCATATCAATTTGCGTCCATTTAGTTGGATAGAGGCGCCATTTCACGTCTCTACATATCAAACACTGGCAAATCGCCGCCGTGTAAGCCAGTGTTGTTTTTAACAAATCTAAAGAAGTGATTCTAGCCCATATGAGTTTTTTACAGTCAGGTAGTTACTACTCCGCAAAATAAGAATAGTTAGTACATCAACATTTCGGCAACAGAACACAATCCATCGGATAATATCTATCAAAATACCCGGTCTGCTTAATTGAGAAATAAGGTCTGTAAACCACGAGGCCGCGGGGTGGAGTTAGGACTGAGACAAATGCACATTTATGTAGGTGTTTTTTTTTACATGTAGAATGAACGATGAAGAATACAAAACTGTGCTATTTATAGCAAATAAATAGTTTGCATTGTCTTTTCTTCTGTCATTTTGCTAAGAGTGACAAACTTTAATAGGATATTTATTTAATACCACTATAAGGAACATTGGTGTAAGACATGCCAATATGACCATCTTGATCTCAAATAGGAACAAATCCCCTAAACAGACTGGAAGGTCCGGAATTCCGAAAATTCCAATTTTATTCGTGACATGCCATTCACAACTTCATGTCTGATTCCTGGCAGACTAGTTAAAGCATACATGTACACGCTTCTTGGTAACTGAACTATGAGACGACATACTTGCTTCAATTAGCCCCACGATCAATTTCCTTCCAACGACCTTCAGAAAGTTCATCCAATTATAAGTGCATGTAACTGATTTGCGGGATAGCTAAATTACGATTATGGGATATAATTCGCGAATATGACATCATGTTTCCAAATAAAACATTTTAACGCGATTATTTGACACGTTATTTAAAATTTCAAAGGTAATATGAATAAACATCTTGTTGTCTTATTGTGGAAACTTGTCTTACTTTCGTAAGGTTTTATTGTATATCTAGATTTAAAAGTCCTTTTTTGTAATTTTTGTTTTAGTCCCCTACCGGTGGTTACACGGGAGGGTACTATTGGTTTGCCCTATGTCTGTCTGTCCGTCAGTCTGTCAGATAACTACGATAGGTTGAACACTATCCAATCAAGGTTAGTGAAACTTGGTATGCGAATTGGCGGAAATTTGGAATTGTAATTACAAATTCTATTTATTTCTGTAGTTAAGTCGTTTCAGGCAATTTTGTGTTTATCAGCGTAAAGACGAACCGATGGTAAATCTAATGTTTTAGAAATCACAAAACGAGAACCATACGAAATGCCAAAGGTATCCAATACCGTACTAAATTAGTGTCTGTGATTATATTTTGCTCATTCTCAATCTTCTGATTACAGTCGTTTGTCATTTAGTAAACCAGTTTTGCCGACGGTAAATTAAGCTTTGTCGGTTATGCCCGGTTAGCTAAATTGCTTCAAATTAGCAATTAAGGGATCTAGCTGTTATAGTAACTAAACGTTTACACTGTTATGTTCGCTTAGGAAAAAAACAGGAAATCGTAGGGAGATCAGTAATCTTTTTCTCAATACATTGGGTTGAAGGTAGGGTTTGAAGGTAATGCTATTACGGTTTCCAAAGAACGAATAGGTGCGTGTTTTACTTACGAAACACACGTGACACTTTTTGCGTCAGTAAAAGCACGAGCGTACGCTGAACAATGACATAACCTTGCCAACACGTCAAGTGAAATTATGCTAAAGTACAGAGATGTGGAAGATATTCCGGAAAATGATTTACATTAAATGAGTTAGGAAGATTTTAGTCATGGGGTCCGTTTTATCAACGTGTCTTACGATATCGTAACGGTATTTTTGTCGTCAGTCCGTCTTAAGACAATTGAATTACGACCAAGGCGTTTTCTCAACGTCTGTCGTAGCTACGTCACGTTGATAAATTGGGCCCTGATCATCAACACGTGTTGACATCCACACCAGTATAAAAGTATGTTTCTTCTTTTATATTCATGTTCAATTCTAGTGACAGTGATTGTAATACATAGTTCATGGATAAAAGTGATATATTCAGATGGATGCAATATTGACAAAATAAGCTGACGAACATATGTTTTGAATGCACGTGTGTCGTACATCATTGTTGTCAGATGTGTATTAAAGAGAACCACAATACGTTATCATGTGACCAAAATAATGAAAGACAACACACCTGTTAAATATCAGGAGTGCAAGCATTATTTAGGTTAAAATACAATATGACGGCAGCTGTCGGTGTTTTTGTCATACTAGTATTTAATATGGAATCAGATCGCTAGGTTATACTGAATAGTAATATCTAATAACACCGATATAACTTTAATATAATTGTACTTGGTAGTCGGAGATGTATCTTATGTTCTTTGAAAGAAGTAACGCCACTGTCTTGTTCCGTTAGTTCAGCTTTTACAAGCCGTCACTTGCTCGGCGTGCATGCATTTTTATGCGGACATCAGAACTACTTTTACCTACATCCGCCATGCAATCGTCAAGCTATTTCCCGTTTCATGTTGCAGTGCAAGTCTTTATATAAGTTCAGTTTCCATGAGTATTTTCTGTACTTTTGTTCTGCTGTATTCAATTCTCCTGGATTACCTGCGATAATGCCATCATCATATTTGCATGTATCTAAAAGGAAGTGAATATTTTCTAAATTACTCATATAAGTCTTCTAATTACTCACGTCTGAAACAATTTGATAGTTAGCATGTACATGCGTCTCTACCCAAAACATCAATAGATAAATTATAAAGAATTTCATTAATTCGGAAAGTTAGATAGGTCAATTCGTCCAGTTTGTTCAATAATGTAAATAATTACACAATACTGTACCCTGGTTATATTTACTTACATCACTAGAGTAGAACAATTGAGTCTTATAAAGTTATCGTCCTCATTGTTAGCCTGGCAGCATCGATCCTCTTCGCCCATTATTTAAGTACATTGTACTAAGTGACATCCATTTGAGAGGCAAGTCTTTGGTCTTTGGTATCAATTAATCATAACTCGTCTAGTTGCCGGTAATTAACCTTAGTAAATCTTGGTACATATTGGTTTATATTATACAGTGCAACCTCTCTACAGCAACACCTGTTGTTGCTCTAGAGAGGTTTTTATACTTAAATTGAGCAGTGGGGAAAATCATGCTATTGTTGAAGGGAGGTTGTTACTCAAATGAGGGTCGCTCTGGAGAGGTTGTGTTGCGTAACTAACCAGTCACATGTATTTGAAGCTGTAAATACTCATACTTGTATGGACTGAGACTATTGATTGATGGAATGAACTGTCTACTACTAAACAGGTTCAACACAGCCCCATATTCAATTATATGTTGTTTAACGGTCCACGCGATAGCTATGACCATTTTAGAGCCGCCCCAGAGAGGGAGAGAAAGGCGGAGCCGAGAATCGTAACCACGCCCTTTTATTCAGTATTCCAGCGCGTTACAACTTATCACCGATCATCATCTCAACGTAGCCCCTTTGTTACTAATAACCCTCGAATTGTTCTGTCTCGCAATACATGATCACTAGTGAATAATGGTGTTACTGATTAAAGGTCACCTAGAACCCACTTGTCGATATGACATGGTAGACAAACAGCAGACCTCTGACCTGATGCCAAACAGTGCGATAGGTCACACTTTAGTATTACATGCAGAACAAAATCATTAAGTTAGCATTTCTGTTTTCTATTTCGGTTATAACATGTGTCAAAACAATGTGAAATCTGAATACTATTTTTTCCGTCACCATAGTTACAATATGCTCTATATCGCGATGACGTAGTGCCTACCGTATTCAGTACCAAATCATCCCTGCAACAGCAGTGGGTGACTGTTCTATTTTGTCGACTTCAAAAGCAGGGTGTACACCAACTGTCAGAAGAATCATTAGAGCATAACCTGGATACTGCTTCAATATTAGGAGAACATGTTTGTGAAGATCACCATAATCATTGAACTAGTTTTCTATAGAAGTTTAATAGTTTAACTTGCTAATCTCTCAATAATCTCAATAAGACTGTCTATTTTCAGTTCATGGTATCGAAAGCGGACTAAATATTCAGGTTTTCACGCAGTAATGTAATAAAAAAGTATCATAATAGTACATGTATGTATATGGCAGATCAGTAAACTCAGTAAACCTGGGAAGGTGGAGGTGAAGGTATAAATAAGGCCAATCAGCGATTATAGAACATACATTATTATACACCATTCCCTTATCAGCATTGTTATATTTATAACAACATACAGTAACATAAAAACATAGCAAATATAAAAACACAGAACAATAATTACTAACGCACGCAAACCAGCAAATTTGACTAATGAGGGCAATTAGTGTTGGTCAGCTCAGATTACTGTTTGTTAAAACCATGTTCATGCCGCCAATTAATACATGTCGATGACACCCATTGCTACGGTACCACAGGTCCATCACTTCAACAAACGGGCAATATCCTCGCTTGTATCATGTATGATAGTTTTACGGGTTTCGTGACTTTTGAATATGATGTAAGCTGGGTAACCTTCATGCACAGAGGTATATTTTTATGGTTTCTTTTTTTTCAGCCGAGTGTTTTAGGACAGATAGAACAAATTATTCGACTGGACTAGGTCTATAGAAATACATCTGGGAGTATTTCTTCCTCGTGTGATTAAAGAAAACTCGAAGATAATTTTTCAATTCCTTTCGATCGTGATTATTTGAATTTTTCTTTTCATTTGCTTTTCACGTAGAACCAACAGTCAAGATCATTCTGAAACTTCTAGAGTACACCTGTGTAAAATCACCGATCTTCTGTAAGTTAGCTGGAAGGCTTCTCACATGAGGCATAGGACCGGTCCCTGGTGGAATTCGTACTCAATGCGGCAATGAGTTAATGACCGCTAGTAAAAGACCATAATCCTTTAACCATGGATAAACCTAGAATTAAGAAGTTACCTTATTATATGTGCGCTGTTGATATTTAGTAGTTATATAGAACGAAATGTATTCAGGTCACCGTCTTTGTGACGTAGAGAGAGGACGTTTCCAGCAGAGATTCAATTCCGAGAATACTCTGCCTTTGTGATGTAGAGAGAGGACATGTTCAGCAGAACTATCAGTTCCAAGGATTTCGACTTATTCCTTGAACTATGTCTTTGTGACGTAGAGAGGACGTGGTCAGTAGAAAGAACATTAACTGTTATCAGATTTTTTTCCTAGAATTGTGTTTTGTGTAAAGAGGACGTGTTATGTTAATCGAACAGTTATCATATTCTAGGTTTTACCCGGAACCGCGTCAGATAACATCTTATAAGTTGCCAGTAATGCTTATCACTTGTAATTTCGTGTATACACATGAACGTGCGCGTGCAGACACAGGCCTGGTCAGTGATACAAACGTAAGACCGCAGTAATCAATACACGTCTCTATGGAAACAGTTAAAACAAACAAAAACGGGATGATTTCAAACATGCACTGGATAATGACATATTCACTAGAATGACTGTGATCTCTGTTTTTAGAAGCGGAATAGAACGCTTCCAAACTGAGACACCCTGTTTTCTTCTTACAATCACATGACCGCCTCTGCACACATCCGCGTTGAAAAAATAGTACCACTGGTTGTTTAAGTCCACCGATTGCAGTTTTGATACAAGTGGGCATATTGCAGGATTCTATTGATTTTGAAAGCATGAGGAATAATTGCATTTCTTAGCAATTCAAACTGCTATCAAGTTTAATTATGCATTTAACCTTGCGGCGTGAAAAGAACTACAGAATGATACCATAACTACATTATCATTTTTATGGCTTAATTTGAACAGGACATCTGTTAAACCTGCCAGTTTTAGCAACAAGCATTTCGGTATATCAATTTTAGTCGTCCTTTTATCAGATCAGATCGAATAGAGATAAGAAAAACCTGGCTGAAAATATACTGTCGTTATATTATTATTTATTTTGGGTTTAACGCCGTTTTTCAATAATTTTTCAGTTTAATTTACGGCGGCCGATTCACCCAACCAGTTTTATTGGTCTGTATTCTTACCAACACTAACGTATACTTCCACAAGGAATCGGCAACTCCTGCAACTGTTATGGAGGAAAATCGACATAAATATCAAATTTTCATGGAAGGGAATCGAACCCAGATCACAAATCCAGCACACTAACTATTAGACAACCCTGGCCGCGGTCCGTCATTATGAACCAAGTACGGTTTTACCGTTACTGTACAATATTGATCATGTTTGCTCTTGTTATTGGATGATTGATTACATCGTGGTCAAGTCAGCATAAATGATGAGTTTGACGCTAAATGCAAATGTAGTTTTCTATCCCCTACCACAGAGATGTTAATCAACTGACCAGCGTGAACTAGTATGGTAACTTAGCTTGTAATACTTTCACCAGACTATTTCCATGTTTTATTAATATCTCACGAGATTAAACACATAGAAACATTAGCTATTTCGCCAATGATTGGTTGCTTTTTCCATCAGTCTTGGCGTTTGAATATAAAGGTACAATACGCCCAAGTTTGTGATTCTGAAAAAATTATAGAAACAACGTTCAAATTGTACATTGTGGATATTATTATAGAAAATATTATCAAAAATACTGGAATATATACGTTGTATGTATGCCGTGTTTTTTTTCAATTTGTTGATGTTGTTTTTACACATGTCCTCGAAGTCATAAAACTTTGCTAGCAGTCTCTCGGATCAAGTCTAAATAGATTGTCAATTACAAAAAATGTAGTTTAATAGATTGAAATATGTTTATTCGCTGGTTTAAACGCCGCACTTACAGACAGTGCGTCATTTGGCAACTTTTCAAAATCTAACTGTGAAGGAAGACCATAGACGTAAACATTGAAAGAATAATTGACCTTCTTCACCTAACTGGACAACTTCCTCACTTGTCTGTCCTCTGCCGGTGGGATTCGATTTATTTATTTCATCGGATTTTACGCCATTTTCAACATTATTTCAGTCATATTGTGGCGTGAAGTTATCCTAACCAGCTTCCATGCATTTCATTTAGGCCTTAACCAGTTGTAATAACCACATTCTATACACAAACTACCCAGAATCAATTAACAATGAACATTTATTTCATCATGTCCAGTAGGTGACGCTTCTGTTCGTTGATATTAGATCAATCCACCATTTCCCGACAATTTCATATTGTGTGCATGCAAGGAGGCCAGTTCAGATGACCTTGCAATTCTCTGAACTTTGTCCAGATTCAAATTTTCTTCTTTATGAAATTTATATTTTAAGTTCTTAGATGAACATGTCTCTACAACTTGATCTCTAATCATATCATCAACATTCCTTCTGGAAATTCACAAGCTTATGACAGTTTTTTTTGTCGAATTATGTAATTGTCTACAGTTTCCTCGTGTTTTTGTTTTTCCTGTCGAAATTTTGTCTTTTAAACGCCACGTTCTCCTTTGGAGTAAAGTACTCTGTTGGCGTGAATGGTTTGTTGGTAGTTGCTTGTATTTACAACAGAAGTTTCATAAATATCCTGTTTTTCAAGTAACAATTCCTTTTTTCTTCCATCTGTCGTTATTCCACTGGCTTGATTATGATAGTTAAATCTCTTTTCATAAGCATCCTAAGAACTTGACAAATTAGAACGTTGTCTAACATCTTTAAATTTCTGTGGCATTGACAATTCAAAGTTTGATTATCAGTTCATGGGAGTAACTATAGCCGATAGCCGGGGTGCAAGTAAATTAGCTGAACAAACTTGTTCCTTTTATTTTTGCATTATATTATATAAATTATGTTCGTTCTGTTCCTTATTCATTTACTTTATATGGTTTTAATATAGTTGATCATACTTTTATTATAATCTTTCAATAAAAAAACAAGGTTTATTTATTTAGTAGAAAGTTAAAGCATGACGTCTTGGGAGTGAAGTCTTTTTATGTCGCTTTATATCTTGCTAGAATCGTCATTGAGGTTTGGATGATTGTTTTGTAGCACGAAGACCAAGCTAAGCTTCTTTCACTTTCAAACATTTTGTATTATTCGAAGTCGCAACTCTTTCAAGTACTCGAACAAAACGCGACAACACCAATAGACGAACCTCTTGCCGATGATCTTATTTTGACGGCGCTTCATTAATTCATCTACTATTAATACTTTTGGGGCTGCGAAAACATTTGATGGCTACAGTACAGACGTTTTTGTGCCAATTCCTTTTTTTTTTGACACAGACAATGTAGTTCTTTCAGTGTCTGTTTTCAAAGATATCGAAACTGACACCATTTGGATGGAGATTGGTAAAGCAAAATACTTCAGTTGGTTTCCGATGCATGAAAGTTTCGAAACAATTCCATCTAATTTGCGAGGGCTCTTACAAATTGCCGATGGCTCCAGCACGTTGTCGATGGCTCAGTCGTATTTGCAAAAATGTTGAGTATTTCGTTTTAAAGCGAGCTCTGTGAGCTTTTTTTGTGTTGAGGCAAAAGGGATGTTGGGACAATGTAGCATGCACGATTAAATGGTCCAGCATCCACTTCATGGAAGAGAAATCACTCCTGGTATGTCTCCTCGTGAAAGAAAACACACGAGTTGACAATTTCAAAAAGTTCTAGCAACGAAAATGCATGCAAAATGACGAGAAAAATGTTCTGGGTGGCATAGCAGTCTTCGATTTTTGAAAAACAAGCATGTGCTTTAAAAACGGATATTCTAATAAAATATGTTTACCTATTTAAACTTGAAATTGATCGATGTATGTCGATAGCTCATATTTATCAGATCACAAAAATGTGAAAGCGCCACTGTTTAGTAGGGGTGTGTAGTGCCAACATTGGTGTAAAAACGGTGTGGTCCCCTGAAGAGGAGGCGACTTGAAAAATGGGCACTCCACATCGGTTACGGAAGAATCCGGAAAGAGCTCGCCCATGTTATTAACAGATCATCAATGATGATGGTAGAAAGACTGCTTTTGCAGACAATCGACCTGGGCGGAAATGGATGGATGGCATTTTTGCCCGTCATCCAGCTCTCAATGTGCGTACCACCGTGCAACTTGGCAAAGTCAAAATATTTAAATAGTTCCTGGATTTGAAGCGGTATACTACCGATGAGGTTGGTGATAATTCCTCACGAAGAAAACAAAACGTAATAGCTATATATTAAATGACATTTTGTCGCCACTTGAATGCTCTTTAAATAAAGTCAATGCTCTTGATTTGTATATTCTTGATATTTTTTTAAAATGTCCTCATGTTCGGAATTAGGAACACTTATGTTCGGAATTAGAATCATTGTTTGGAATTATGGGCAGTTGGTCGAGCTTTTGTTCTGACGATAACGATAACGTGATCTTTGGTGGTGCGGTAGTAGATAAAATTGTAGTTTATTTACATATCAAGTTCAAAGTTGTCTTTCTTGGATTGGAACTGCTCGTAATTTCGACCAAAGTAAAATGTTGCTTAGGTGTTCGGTACTAGGGGCACCCAAATTCAATTTGGATGATTTCAGCAAAGTTCGGTTGCAATCGGCTTAGCGGTGTAAGAGGTGATGTTTAAGGTATCTGTCGTGGATGTGAGGTCAAATCAAGTTTCACCAATTTATAGATTTAAAAACTAAACCATAATTATATACTAAAATAAACCCACTGTATAAAGTGCATTTATAAAGTGATTTGAAACAAATATTACATTTGATTGGTCTTCTACAAACCAATATCGCACTTAATTTTTTGAACAACGATAACTACTCTGCATTTAGGAATATCTTACAACAAATAGCCTTAAAATCACTATAAACGTATAATGTAGGGAACCGTGCCTCAGTTTTTTGATAATGTCCTCTGTTCGTTAGATACTTGACTTTAAAGAAATTCCGTACCCAAACCCCCGCTGTTTATTACGTAATACGCCATAGATAAAAAATGAAAACAAGTATCTAAATTCTGAGGCACGGTTCCCTAGATTAACATTTCCGCTACAAAATACCGAAAACCGCTTTGAAACCCATCATCAAATAAGACGGCAATGTTAATTCGAAAATGACACCTACTGTGTTTTTTTAAGCTGAACAATTAACAATTGAAGTGTCGGATCATTACCGTCTCATAAAATCAACGAATTTGACGCACCCCTTTCAATTTTGATAGCCAATCAAAATCGCCAATGTTTACGGTTCAATAATTGAAACCACGCCCGTGTTTGATGTCAAGTAACAGATTTTATAACAATTTTTGTCATTAATGAATTAATAGTATCATATCGTACCAATTCAATGCGTATTACGTTATTGATTTTTAACGCTGATTAGGAAAAGTCGATAAAGTGTTGCAGTATTTATCGCAATAAAACACCATTTTTGCGTTCAGTTAAAAAAGTTCTTGCTTGGTGTTAAAGTATGATATTTAATCTTTGTAAATAACGTAAAATATCATTTTACGTTATTTTAGCGATTTCAACCTATGTCGATACGTTGAAGTAAATTTGGACGTCACTTCACGACGCATGTTGATGGTCGCTGAGCGATCACAAAAAAAACTCACCTTGAGCACATTGTGCTCTTGAGAGCTAAAAACAAGCAATTGCTAATATTATCCCAATATTATAATTACCGTCTAAACGAGCCCTTTTCTTTGAAAAACACTCATTTCGCTGTTATCTTTGCTAATATATAGAGCATGTGACGTCACTTTATGATGTGTGCATAACATGACTGCGGGAAAACACAGTTGTTTTATATATAGTTTTTTTTTCAATGATACTGAACAAATACGGTAATGTTTTTGAAAACACATGTTCTTGCTATGAAGTATGCACGTCAGGAAAACACATCGGAATCCTCTGTTATAAAACAAACAGAAACTATTACGACCGATAAATTTATATGCTTATGGGTCTTTAATGCATGACCTAACTGGAGTGCTAGCTGACAAGTGGTGTTCACACGGTACTATAACGTTAATTAGGAATTCAATAAAAATCATACATTTGGTTTTAACAGTGTTAATAACATCAAAGAAATTTCACGATTGTCTTTTTTAAAGACATTTCTTGTTTTCTCACCGAACACACTCATTGTTATAAACAACGTAAAATAGATCACCACATTGACGTAAATATAAGGCTAATAAGACAAATATAGCATTATGCACTTTAATATACATGTTTTAGGTCGCTTACCTAATATCGCAAGGTACGGACAAAACGCCAGTAGTATAAGATGCATACGTGTATACATAATTAAAATTTACATGCGACTTTAAACTCTTTATAGAATCCAACGTGCTTTTTTCTTTTATGTAAACTGAATTTGAGCCGTTATGATAACGACAAAGGCGAGGCATGTGTGTTATGTTAGATACACTTGTCACAGAAATGGAGACTTGTTGTAACTATTCGCACCTGCAGAATATCAACATTTCTTTTGAGAAAATGTAAAAGTTCTCGAGTTTATTTCCTTTTTATATAAAACTTTAAATGTCATATTCCGATTACATACGGTCTACAAAACCACCAATCTGACTAAAGTATTCGACCTTCCTTACAGCAAGATCTGATGACGGCCTATACCAGTTTCTATTTTCAAAAGTCGGAATTTCCATGATCACTATTTATATCTATTTATAATTCAGCCAATCGTATAACTCGTTTCATCGGTACTTTGGCCGAATGAACTTTCTACCTGACGATGTTATTTAAACGTTAGTAAACATTAAATTACGTATAACATATTTGATTTTTTTAGTAATCCTGATCGATTCGGCCTTGGTAGTATAGAAAATTTAATAAACACGCATGTCACATGGGCGCTATCATTACATTTAGTTGCGTAAGAATAGGTGTTCGTGATAACTACAAGTCAAATCAAAGTACTGAAAGTACTGTCGGACTTGATTTTTACCATACGAGACAAAATAGAGAAATGTGTACCCACATCGTTCGAGCCCATACAAATATTTTAACATTTAAAATTACGGACCGATTTTTCATTCATATTGTAATGCAGGTCATATGCATATAGGTAAATGACATAAGCTAGGGCTTTACTATAGTCCCTTAGCTAAAATTTTAAAATGAAAAAAAAACTGATATTGGAAAGTTTAATGATTAGCACATTAATTGAGGACAATTTAATTGCATTAAAAACTCTTTATTGTACAAAACTAGTAAACAACACTTCAGTAACAGTAAATACAAACATTGATTCTTCTGGTTTTAACACAACAGAACATCGTCGCATTGAACACATTCAGGGTCGCTCAAATCAAAAAGGTCCTGACACAGTAGAGTAAGACCTATATGTCCTATAGTTAACCCGATGTTGCATGAAATTCAGACGTGATTATGTAATTCTAAATAATCTGGCGTAAAAGGAACTCTTAAACAGTAAATTTTAAAAGCACGTATCCAGTAATTTACGTTCGTATTTAGCGACTCGAATTATTATTCTTAAGCCGCAGTTTTAACATTTAGCCTTCGATAAATGAAACTCCCCACATCGGTTACGCTTTGCTACTAGCCACTGCGGGGAGTGAGTCTATAAATAGCGATTCCGTCATCAAAATAACACTAGTTGGTGTGAATATCCCGGAATACGATTAAATGAGAATTCGCTTTGTAATATTAAGAAATGCTAGAAAGGCACAAAACACACACATCGATGGTAGATTGTTGCAAATGCATGAATACGTCCGTGGAGATTTTTCTGAAAGTTCTATCGAACGAAAACCGAAAGTAGAACTACTTTTACGGCAAGATATTTTATTGGACAGTGAATACGCGGTTTTAATTCTACGCATTTGAATATCTCATGTATCTACCGACAAGCACTTATTTAGATACATGACTCTTTCCATGTAGTTACAATAGAATGATTTGAAATATATTTAGATCTGACACACTTAATTGGGGAAAGATTCCAGATACTTCTATATAAACATACCATTTAGTTGCGTACTATTTCCTTTATGTGGCATTCTTTTAACCAATCTGTTATGGAGTCCAGCGACCAATATAAGTCTACGATTACAAAGGACTTGATTTTGATAAAAATCAAGTCCAATATTGTTTTTTACTGCGGTTAAAAATAGAATCAGATCACTTTCAGAATTATGAAAGTAAGGCGCTGATTGGCTAGTGGAAAAGGTCACCTGAGGTGACCTTCTATAGGTCGTCTTCAGATCCTCATAGCGTAGCGGGTTTAAGGATATGATTTTAATCAGATTGCAAAACCACGGTACTATTTTTCTTTATGCTACATTGGCATGAAGATGTATTCGGAATAGTTATTGCTTTTTCCTCGTATAGAGATCCCCAATTACTAGCATTTGATGCAGCAAGATATAATTCATTAAATTGCTCATGATGATGGTTTCATTGTGTCTGAATAATAACACATGACGCCTAGACGTGCATTTACGATGCAATAGTCATATAGTGATTGAGATTGTCCGTCCGTCCGTCCTTCCTATCTGTCAAAATGTTATGACACTTTGATGTTGTTTAAGACCATTCAGGCATTATGGGGCGATATTTTTTATCCCATTCATTTACCTAGTCATAGATGGTATGGGGTCGTGGTCATTCCCATAACACCTTACAATATTGTTAATACTGTAAAAAATAATAAGATGAAGCAAATGGGGTACCAATAAAGTAAAAAAAAGGACAAAAGGATTAGTTAACATTTTAAAAAAGACCAAAAATGATAAACTCACAAAATCAGCCTTCTGAAAAATAAGTCTGTCTGTTTGTCTGTGTTGTCTGTCCTGACTTTATCTGACGAAATTGCAATACTAGTATTAATAATAATACTAGTATATACTTCAAACCTATTAGAACCATTTGCCTAAACAAATAGATAACTCCTGCTCAACTAGCTCAGTAAAGTAAATGGTTTTCGTAAAGTATATGCGAACTGTATTCGACTAAGCACATGTTTTTCCGTATACAACTCCCCATTTTAACCGAATAGAGCTACCCCGAGGAGCCATATTCGAAAGGATACCTATAGGGTACGACAATGCCAGGACAATGATAAGTTCGTGGTCATGTCAGACATGCTTGCTTCCTTAACCAAACCAAAAAAAAACACTAAACAAATGAAAGAGACATTTCTTTGTTCAGCATCGGAAGAACATAAAAATCAAGTTTGAACTGTTTCATTACACTGCACGCATCAATGTCAGAACAATATTGATTTGCTAGAACCCAGGATGAAAAACAGTTAGTCATTGCATGGCGCTGACAATAGAATGAAGAAAATGACATTTTGTGAAATTGTTAATAACTTTATTAGCTTCTAGTATGGCTTCGATAAGTGACAATATCAGTCTTATTTGGACCGAAATAGCTTGGAGAAGATTGGTTCGTGGCTTCAGAGTACAAATGATGATGAAATCGTTATATAGATAGACATGAAATAGTAAATAAAGAAAAGACAATTATGGCGATTTTGTAATGTTATGACATACAAAATGTATAGGTTTAAACAATGTCACTGAAAGTCCCATTTGTTTTTTGTTATAAAAATATGCAATAAACAAGCAATTGCTATTTTTATCCCAAGATAACAATTACCGACGAAACGAGCACTTTAACACTAACTTCGCTGTGATTTTTTCTTTTGTAAACTGGAAATATAAAGAACGTGTGATGTCACTTTATGACGTGTACATTACATGACTGCCAGGAAAACACAGAGCTCTGTTCTACAAAATTAATAATATTTTATTCAATGATATGGTGGTGTTTTTGTTTGTTTTGTTTTTTTTGCTATAAAGTATGCACGTGAGGAAAACACACCGGATTCCTCTGTTACTAGTATAGGACAAACAGAAACTATTACGACCGATACATTTATATGCTTATGGGACTTCAAATACCAAATGGAACGAACTGGCACCGTTTTAAACGTTATCGAATAAGTATGATAATACTGTAGTTTCATTTATTTTCGTTGGGCTGAATTTTCGTGGTTTTTACTAAAATGGCTATTTCGTGGGGACATAAATTCGTGGATTTAGATTTTTTGAAAAGAAATGCCTTATCTCTGCATTTAAATTCGTGGGGATTTGATTTCGTGGATGAGCCGACCCCCGAAATCCACGAAATTAAATCCTTAACGAAAATTAATGATTCCACAGTATCAAGCCACCGTATCGATTGTACTGTCACAAGAAAGTCAATCCTCCAAAAAGAATACAACAAAATAGAACAACAATCACATCGTATCACGCGTATGACAAACCTGGATATAAACGGCAACATGGTAAAATACATACGATATTTCCCTGGCCACCACCAGGCACGGACAACGCTATTGTAAATTTGATATTTACAATATCAATTGTGAATCGAACCAGCCTCTTGTATACTACACGTATGACTAACTCAACGTAAAAATAGACACAGAGTAATTTACTATACAGATGAACGGTTTAAATTACATTTAGTCATGCAATTTGCCAAAAACAGTGGGTGGGGTACAATAAAGAAATGAGAGAGTGTGAATCTAAATAATGATAAGCTAATTTCTTCCTTGGTATGTGAATTGACAACAGTTACTGTGAGTCTGGAATCGAAGCATCATGTACGTTTTAATAAAATGTCGATATTTTAATCAGGCGAACATGACAATGTGTCTAAAGAAATTCGCAGATTTTTTTATTAAAAATCTATCGATAACACAATTGAAATTGCTCTAACACTACGCGGGCTATTTCTATTTCAAATGTGTCATGTGACATGTTAGTAGCGCTCCACAATTATTATGTGACCGTTGTTTCTATAAAAGGACAAATTGATGATAACCACAGAAAAACCGTCTGCTTAACAATATTACGGAATTCTAGTTTTCTAAGACAATTAACTAAACACCAGATTATCGGGTTCTCCTGTGGACAATTATGTTAGCTGACAAGATCCAAATGTCCGCGAAAGAATTATAGCCTTTGGTTATTTGTGCTTGATGTTTCATGGTTGCAGAATGTCATAGAAACAAAATGCAATAAGCGCCTGAATATTAAATGCTGCAGCTTTTAAGCGTCCACGCAACGTTGATTTATCGAAATAGAAATAACTGGATCATACAATGTCACCTACAATATGTCTACGGGATACGGGGTATGATATTTTTTTCAAAGTTGTTAAACATTTAGCTAAACAAAATCGAAGAAACTGCGATAACCCTGAATCCGTACAAAAATCAGACTGCCGTCTCCTGCCTTCGCAAGGACTCGTCGCGAATAGGAGGCTTCGAGTAGTCTACGCCATCATAGACGGATCGTATGCAAAATGTGAACTTGGCATTACTAATGAATACGACCTGCAATACGGTTAAAACTGTGCATGATAATAGTTCTCTATATTTAGAATAGTTAGTCATATTTCTAAGAAATAATAGAACTGTGAACTTCTGATTGTTTTCGATTAGTCGACGATTGTCTTGTTTTTTTTTGTTAGAAATAACACCCGTTTATTTGTATGTAGTATAAATATGGAAGATTCCTCCGTGATTTTATTTTTCAACATCAAACTTTATAAACACAGTTCATGTTATTTACATGACAATGGAACTAATACAGTACATAAAATTGACATAAATAAAACATGATGATCAGGGCTGGCAATCCTCATGTGAAATATCACGTTCCATCTGAAAGCCATCAATCTTAAAGCCCTGATATATTGTGTAATAGTCAATGCTTGATCTTGTATATTTACATACACTGTATTAACTAAGATATACTTTGATGGATTAGGTGTTCTGCGGGATTTTCGCACAATGACAGCCTCTGACAGACGATTACTTTTCCCCACAAATTCTTAAGATTTGTATACATTGCTCCAAATATTCTTATTTACTGTTACATCGCAAACAGCGAGAACATTTCATACGCCGTCAATAATCTACATCAGATCAGTCTTGAGAAACGAGAAAATAAATTAACCGTACTTCGAATGATTTCATTTCGATGCCCGTAAATTACTGACAGGTTGCCTGGAAAATTAAACATAATTCTGATATTAAACAGTCTCAAATACAAGTAAACAATATATGTTGAAAATACAGTACAATCTCCCTACTACAGCCACCAAAGGGAAGGACAAAATTGACTGTTGGAAGGAGGTGGCTGTTGTTGAGAGAGTGAAAATAGAGTAAAACATCTTGGATTCCTAGTATAATGTTTGTAACAGGGAGATGACTGTTGTTCGGAAGTGTTTGTTGTTGAGAGAGTAAAAACAGAGAGAAAAAACGTCAATTTGGATTGCTAATATACTGGCTGTAATAAGGAGGTGGCTGTTGTTTGAGTGTGACCGTTCATCGAGGTTCTACACTACATGTAAAGGAACATGCTCATAACTTATGAGTGTCGAGGTTAAGTTTCCCACGTGTTATTCCTTGATAAGGTAAGTTGTTTGTGAAGAAAAGTATGTTGATTTTCTGACTACATTGTTGGGTATGTCTTTAACAGTAGACTTTAAGTTTATTGTTTGCACACATGAACACATTAGAATCATCGATCCGAGACTTGCGGTGTCAGGTAGTAGCTGTGGTCGTCAGGTAATAACATTGATCCGAGACTTGCGGTGTCAGGTAGTAGCTGTGGTCGTCAGGTAATAACATTGATCCGAGACTTGCGGTGTCAGGTAGTAGCTGTGGTCGTCAGGTAATAACATTGATCCGAGACCTGTAGTCGTCACGTGCATGGTAATGACACCATTTTGTAAAAGCTTCTCATAATATAAAAAACTATACTGTGCAACCTCTCCAGAGTGACCCTCCCTTCAGCAACAGCCTCCATTCAACAACATCATGAATTTTTCCCACTGCACGATTTAACTATAGATTTAACCTCGATAGAGCATCAACCACTCAACAACAACATAATATTGCTGCTCCCAAAGGGTGTTGCTTTCGAGAGATTACATTGTATATCCAAATAACAAACAAACTGAACAGAATTAGTTAATATCGAATATTTGTAAGTAGGACTTGGGCAATGCATGCGACGTACCACCATTTACATTATACACATTAAACATTTTGTACTTCTTATATACACGATTTACATGTTATTTTTCCTAAACTCCGCATAGTTCAGTGCAAGCCATTAAGGATGCCTTAAACATCTTTATATTACAACATAGGTGCCCACAGCTCAATGAAATTATATGCACGAGAAATCAAACATTTCGTTAACAATCAATACTCAAATTTCATTTGTCAAAGCACCATGTATTAGCCAACTAAAATACTTGTTATCAAGTAACATAGCTTTTAACCAATCATAAGAAATTTTCCCCTACTAAGTTTATTGAAATCAAACGTCAGAAAATATATTAATATCAATAAAGCATGTAGAAACCTGGTTCATTTTGAAATAAAATATTGGTATGAATATTTCATTCTGATAAATTTTGTTTTGATAACACGATATTTGATAAATTAGGGCAGTTTGTTTGATCGAGTTTTACGTCCCTTTTCAACAGCCAGAGTCATATGAGGCAAACAGTTCATCTATGCATCGTTCCTGGGAAGAACCAGTACTAGACTCCTATCCTCTGTAAGCAACTGTCTACGTTCTCACATAAAGAGACATGGTTTGTAGCTGAGCTCGAACACACAACCACCATATGAGTGAGAGGATACAGTGATTTGAAGTCAGCTACCTTAAGCACTAGGGCAGTAGAAGGCGGTATTTACAACCTCAGAGAAAGAAAAACACCAAAAATCAGCCGACAGGTCTGGTATAAAATGTGTGTAAATATCGAGGGCTCAGCGCAACACTGTCGTAACTTGTTCTTATTTCAATATGAGTTACAACACTATTGCGCTGAACCCTCGATATCCAATTAATGAGAGGCTCAACAATTCCCAAGACCTTTTATCACCTTGTCTAAATGATGCAGTAATACATTCGCAATACAAGTGCCCTAATTAATTCTGTCAAGACGTTGTATCCCCCAGCGAACATAATTACAGAATTTGATTGTCATTCCATTTACCCTTTAAGCATTTGTGACGTAAATAGTTCTGTTTACGGCTTCCCAGAATGCAAATTGGGTTCGTGATCTGCATATTAATCTTTAAGTCCTTAATCTGCCATGTTATCTTTTATGTTAAAGTGTTCAAAGGCTTCACTTGCTGTTGAACTTGACTGTTTATAAATCAAAATACAACACACAGTTTATCTTAAGTTCATGGTCCCTCTATAATATACTTCGCAACGGAACTTGTCGAAAACAGTAAGAAACAATATTCCAGTTTCACTTTGCGACGTCATAAAGTAAAACTGTACAATTCCTTTTGGGCTAATTTGTATCATTTTTGTACGTCTAAAAACTGGAAACTTCAACTTGCTCTCTCTCTAACTCCTACAGAATATTTTAGAATCTTGTGACAGCTGTTTTTGGTTGGAGATTGGTTGGGTTGATACTTATAGAAAGTTGGGGTGTTTTGTATGTGGTTTCATTTTATCAGTCTCCTGTCTATCTTATTTAAACGATGTTTATTAGCATATGAACTATCCTATGTTTCTATATAAAACTGAAAACATGAAGCGATAAAAGAAATAACTTTTTGTTCAACCAGTTGGCATATACCTGCGAGCAGTTTGAAAATGTGATAATTATGTTATCATGCAACTCCCTAAAACCTAGGGAATGGTGCTAACTGATAAAAGTTTCATATTCTATTTTCATACAACTAATCACCCCCTGAGAGAATGTTTTATCTTAACTTGTTTACATGGACATGTTCGTGTAATAAGGAACGTTATTAGGCATGGATAACTACCAGTATTTTACAGACTTTCTATAGATTAAACATTTTGTGATACTACTGCATATATTTTGTAGGCCTGGTATGTCAACATGTACATTGCAACCTCTCCAAAGCAACACCCTTTGGGAGTAGCAAATGTTCTTGTTGTTGAGAAGTTGTTGTTCTAGAAAGACTAAATTAATAGTTAAATCGTGCTGTGGGAAAAATCATGATATTGTTATAGGGGTGTTGTTGCTCAAGAGAGGGCCGTCTGGAGAGGTTGTACTGTATACCTTTGTTATAGAATGATGGTAGAGTGTTACATTTACAATAGAGGACGAACGGCCTTAGACACAATGTCTTCAACCGAAAAGTCGCAAAAAACTTGATACCATTGCTTTTGGTTCAGGGAAGTTAGCTGTGTCTTGCGGATGACTAGATTTGGACTAGCATCCTGGCCGCATGAGCATAACTGAAATACTGTTCAAAACCATTGTAAAACAAGAAAAGTATATTTTTCTTTTATACAACCAATATACTGTGGAATCATTAATTTTCGTTGGGGATTTAATTTCGTGGATTTGGTGGGTCGGCTCATCCACGAAATCAAATCCCCACGAATTTAAATTCAGAGATAATGCATTTCTTTTCAAAATTCAAAATCCACGAATTTATGTCCCAACGAAATAACCATTTTAGTAAAAAACACGAAAATTGAGCCCAACGAAAACAAATGAAAATACAGTATATAAATTATTAAATGCTTCTATGTTGTTATACATAATGTATTAGAAACTCACCCAGATTGTTATTCTGTGTTTATTTACCTATCCTTATTTATTTGTTTTTGAGCTATGTGTGGTAAGGCATTGTTTATTTACATACGAGTGTTCCCCTACCGCGAGTCTAAAGACTTGTGAACAACAGAGACCGGTTCAACTGGACTCTCGTGAGAAAAGCATACGCCGACTAGAAGAGCTAAGGAGACGGGATGTAGCCATGGTTTTAAGAATTCAAAAAGGCTACCTATTGTATTTCATCATTGACAGTAAATGCCATGCTGTTTGAAGAAAATGTACATCGTTTTTTTTTTAATTAAATAAAAGAAAAACATTTTAAAAATAATTTAAATCATCATTTTTATTGTGACAAATTGTTTCTAAAAGGCTATTTTAGACAGAGCTTTTTGGTCACGTGACTAATATCTATTCGACCTCTCCTAATCATCGGGTGGAATAGATAGAAGAGCTTCTAAAATTAGAAGACGTCTAATCGAACCGTTTGGAAGAACTCTACGTCTTCCAGCAGCTCTTCTGTTTGACCAATCGACTGTATCAACAATAAACTCCTTTATGAGCGCATATTTTGTATCTATAATTGCAAACAATGCATGGGCGTCTATTTTTATGAGCTTGTCAAATATAATTCATTGTACGTGCCATCAGATCATCATGAAATGTCACAACGTGCATTAAAATCAATCTTTGCTGACAGACTGCTCTCTAGGAAACACAACTAAGACAGTACTGGACAATAATCGCAACATGGCACGTAAAACACAGATAACAGGGGTTCCGCTATCGAATCATCTATCAAATAGTAGGAAATAATATTGTCCATTCAAGATTACGCATACTGATATATAATAGAACTACAGGGTATATTATCATACACAATGTTCAAGATCAAAAGAAAATGCGGTGAAAAACTCATTCTGTAATGATCAACTTTAGTTCAAAATTTTAATTCTAGGTAAAATATACAGGTATACTCTGAAAATTTTTCAACAGTTAAATTTTTGACAGAGGATTGATTTCGTGAGGTGAGTTTTACTGCTATCCAAAGCGGATTGGTCATACGTTGCCAGGACGCTAAGATGTAAAAATGGACAAGTAATAAATGGTGAAGGGGTTTAACAACTGCTTCAAGATCTGCAGTGAATGTTTACCTTAAAGACATTGAACAGCTACTATATAAGTGACCCCCCCCCTAAATCCACATGTGGTCTAATCTCTTAATTGTTTTATTGCCCCTAATCAGATAGAACCAGTCTGGTCACGGTCTGTAGACTTGACACCTAGTCAAAAAGTGGGGTAATAAATTTTATTGATTTACAGAGATGATAAGTTTATGACTAAATTTCTTTTATAAGCATGGAGTAACAGATTATGTAAACAGGTGCTAATCTATCAATGACCCTGTCTGTTTTATTACCCCCTACTGTGGAATTAGGGGACTTTCTGGTCCATATGTCACATGCCTCGCATTCCTGGTTCAATGTCTTTAACTGATCTTTAACAGAATCTGTATCAGAAAACATAACCTACTTAGCACTGCCAGTCCAGTACGTTTGCTGGTGATATGAACGAATATGGCAATTTCTATTGTTCACATAACCGTGGTCGAGTAGTTAATGTCGCTGACTTCAAATCACTGTAACCTCTCACTGATAGACGGTCGTGGGTCAAGTCTAGCTACCGACCATGTCTCTTTATGTGAGAAAACAGTTGCTAACTGAGGAAGGGAGTCTAGTACTGGTTCTTTCCATGAACGATGGGTAGATGAACTGTCCGTCTCATGTGACTCTGTCGTTTTAAAAGGGGCGTATAACCCAATGAAAAAAAAACATCATATAACCGGTCAAATACTAAGTCTTGTATACGGCACTACAGAGGATATTATTGCAACTATTTACTAAACAAATATAACATAATTTTATTTAACAACCTCGTGTTTTATACTCAAGTATTAGTATATAAATAGTTCTTTGTCTTAAAATTGGACATTATTTTTTTAAAAAGACGGCTTTATTTATAATAAAGCAATAGGTAAATGCCGCACTAAGCGATAACTTGTACAAATGAGTCCCACTAGAAACACAACAGATAATGCCTGTGTCTGGAATTTGTTTAAAGTATACAGTTTATTCTTAATTTAAAGTGTTCGTTGTCTGGTGAACTCCCGACAAATTCAATGTCGTGGTGTAGAAGTTTATCATATTAGTTTGAATGTCAAGGCAAAGTAAATTGTATTGGAATTACGTTAAATATACGTAGTCAGCTATGGCGTGGATTCCAGAAAATGGTATTCCAATGTTTTGTGTATTTGTATACATCTTAATGGTGTTCCTGTATGATTCAGTAGTTTCTGTGGGTGAGAAAGGATGACCCTTTTGCATGTAACCTTTCCTGGGAATCCATTATTTCACTTTCTACCAAATAAAATTGCATTGTGTTGGAAAAAGACAATCCTTTTCAGTTCTTCTAATTGGAATTGATTTCGTACGGTTGCGTGTTTCCGTGATGATTTAGTGTTTGTCATGAGGGTTTAATTGTGTTTTCAGCCTGTGTGATAAGGTGTGGTAACTGTGATTCATTTGAGAATCCTGCAAAAGTGCTGTCGTTTGTTGAGGATACATTAAACACGTCAGTTTAAGAACCCTTTGGAATGTTATACCATATACCTATGATAGGGTATTTTTCCATTAATGAACAGGGCTCTCTTTGGAGCATCGTCTATAATTATGTACAAGTCGTCGCATACGAAACTATGTACAAGGTTGTCGTCGCGATGAACGCGATGTACAGATAAAATCGATAAAGGATGATAGAAACCCTGTAATTACTCTAGTAGTGGAGAGAAGCAAGCCCAGACCTGAAGACATCCAAGGATTAGGTAGTGGCGACGTGCTCCGGTTACTGATTCCACAGACGAAAACCAGCTTGGAAGAAGGAGTTTTGGCATACTGCTGTCCTGCAAAATGGCAGTACGTGCTTCACTACAATAAAAGAGTGAACTCCCATCATAAAGAAAAACACTATCATCATGAAATGGATATTTTTGCTGTAGTTATCAAAGTCGACACTGACACACAAACTGTACTCTATATCAAAAGAATGAATTTAACATTTGCAATCTTGCCGATTAATCTAAATAATAATCTCTTAGACGAATATCAAAGTAGTCCATTTGATTTATTCTTTAGAAAACGACAACATGACGATTTATTAAGCGTGAATCTAGCATTACATGCAATTTGGTATTTGCATAACCACTTATTTAATGAATAATATATTTATACAAAAGATTATGACTTGTGTATGCTTCGATCTCAGAATACAATCATCAGCATTATCTACGTGCCATATAACATCTCATCTCGCATTAAACAATAAATAGTGCCTAGAGCCTGGAAAACAAATTAATCAAGCTGGATACTATTCTAGTATTTGCTATTTGTAACAAAAATATCCAAATCGACGTTTTCAAGTTATTTCGCATATCTGGTAAGGAATACAGATTGCCCTGAACACACAACAGAAAACAATGCTAGTGTATAACCAGCATACACGATAAGATAAAAACTTTGGGGCCAAACCATCGGGCTTTAGTATCAAGGTTATGTCTAACGATCTAGTTTGTGAAATACGTACTGTGGTCGTTATAATAAAATTATCGTCACAAATGGTTTATGTTGGTCAATACAAATTGCCTCAGAATAGCTCGTAGTATAACAAAACATAACAATAACGATGTATTGAATTGGTCACAATGTATCCCAGTAAACCCTACTTATAAAATATAAATACTGAAGCCAAATAAACACATTTCAACCTCTTCAGAGCGGGCCTCTCTTAAGCAACAACTTCCCTGTAACAACAGCAAGTTTTTTTTCAAACTGCACGAATTAACTTTAATTTTAAGCTCTCTAAAGCAACAACATCTCAACAACAACACACGTTTGCTATTCCCAAAGGGTGTTACTTTGGGAATGTTGTACTGTAGTTGTTTTTTTCGGTTGTCAGGCCGACCATACATTTTGGCGCCGAAACAGAAAAATCCAAAGTATGAAACTATTTGGGGACCTCCTCGTTCCAAAGGTATAAATAGATATATAACTTCTCCAGAACAACCCTCTCTTGAGCAACAACCTTCTTTCAACAACAGTATGATTTTTTCCCTCTGAATGATTATACTAAATGTATTAATTTAACCTCTCTAGAGCAACAACCTCTCAACAAGAACATGATTTGCTACTCTCAAAGGGTGTTGCTTTGGAGAGGTTGCTTTGTACATGTTTAGCATCCTACCTACCCTATTTCTATCAATAGTATTAACTTTTTGTTAGAGCTTAAAGTCTCATTAGGTTTTTGTTATACAAAACTAAGCAATTGCTAATATTATACCAAGATAATACTTACCGACGAAACGAGCCCTTTTCTTTGAAAAAAAAACCACTCATTTCGCTGAGGTGTTCGCTTTTATATAGAGCGCGTGACGTCACTTTATGGCATGTGCATAACATGACTGCGGGATAACACAGCTGTTCTATAAATAGTATTGTTTTCAATGAAATAGAAAAAAATACAATAGTGGTTTTGAAACATTTTGTCTTGCTGTGAAGTATGCACGTGAGGAAAACACATCGGATTCTTCTGTTATAGAAGAAACATAAACTATTACGACCGACAAATTTATAAGCTTATGGGACTTTAAAACAACCTGATTTTTGAACTATTCGTAACATATATGCTCGGAAGGCCATTGAGAACTGTTACCCTTATGCCAAGAGCGACGATTTCATATCGACACCGTTTAAATCAGTGTATATCACCGCCAATGGCATAGATTTATTGACCGTTTTCGAGAAACCATGTTCTTCAAGAAAATAGAAAATTGGTTTATAGTTTTATCTGTAATCTTTAGGATACGTGATAATGTCAGTAGTACAAACGTGGGATCTGTGTATCGGTTAATTGTTTCAATTGTTTCTTAGACAAGGACCATGCCTCTTGTGTTATATATTAGGTGTTAGTATTTCCATAATTACCTTTTAAATCAAGTTTCTTTTCTTGCAATACTCTCTGTATAATGTGAATGATCAATATTACCAGTGAAGTATACTTTTGCGATGGCTTACCTTATACATTCTACACCCCCTTCTTTGTTTTCTTCAAAGTTTCTGAATCTTTTATTCTAGCTTAATAATTATGACCTCCCTGTTTGGTCATTTCAGAGACTCCTCATAAAGAGGGGGGGGGGGGGGGGGGGGGTAAGATATAGTATAGCCGGGCATTTATATTCCTACTCTTTTCGAATAGTTTTCCGAGTTCTTTATCGTGCCCTGTGTGAAGCATCAATACACTCCTCGCCCTTTTTGGTCATTAATTTCATGTTCATTTACGTCCATGCCACAATCAAGAGAAATGGAAATTGATTTCTCCCGCATTTAATGGAGATGAATCGTACAAACAATTAGTTAGACGTTATCCAGCGTGATGTGAACGTCC
This sequence comes from Lutraria lutraria, assembly GCA_964023205.1. NCBI lineage: Eukaryota > Metazoa > Mollusca > Bivalvia > Venerida > Mactridae > Lutraria > Lutraria lutraria. Next base: position 4,173,626 of record OZ026839.1, on the reverse strand, counting down.
TTATCAATACCGCTGAATATTGTTCAATTTTCAAGTTATCAATATTTTGTAAGCGAATTACTGATTACATAGCCATGATTTAATTAGCTCTGTAATAGTTTGATAACTCTAATCAACCATTTGAAAACAGCAATCAAAATCGAACCCGTATACGAATTAGCTTCTTGATAGCGTTATTGTCAATGTGCTATAGTCAATTATGCGTGCCAATTACTTTTCGCAGATTGTGAATTCAAGTCCTTTCAGAAATAGTCACCAAAAAGGTCAAATAATCATAACGCAAAATACAGGTTTTAAACGCAATTGAATGATATCAACGTACGGGTTAATAGTCACTTAATGTCCATATTTGTTCACAAAGCTATCAATTAAAATATTCTTAAGCACATATTTATCGAATAACAGAAATATAAATCTGATATGTATGGTTAGGTAATGAGTTACTTGAATGTGCGAAACCGTAATTGGTATATACGTTGTTGAAAATGCACTTTGTACTTATGATGTACTTTGTACAAGTCGAAATAAATGTACATATGTTCTGTTTCGTAACAAACCTTAAAGGGGCATGCCCAGGAACTGCTGTTTCTTGATTTTCATACACCAAAAATGCGTTTATCACATGTAAAACCAATTATTACTGAAAAGTCAAAGAAGAATGTGTGTTCAAGAATGACTCTATAACGTGCGCGTTGGTATTTGTATGTCGTTTGCAGCAGAACCACTCTAAACTCAAATTTTTACAATGTTAACAAGTTACAATGCAAAGTTTTAAGCTGTACTAAAAATGTAGACAAATTGTAGTGCATCATAGCTCTTGAAAAAGACCGCCAGGTCGAAAATTTGAGTTTAGAGTGGTTCTGCTGCAAACGATATTGTGATCCCCTTTTAGGGATATACTAGATTTGTATGTCGATTTAAATAAAAGGTTGTCAACCTTTTATTGACGACAACGATATTTCCGACTCGTATGAGAATTTTACTGAGCGTTCGCGCTGCCTTTCAAGCAGCAAAACCATGTTATTTACCTTTAATTGATCGATAGATAAGCGTTATGTCGCGAAAATGAACATAACATGAGCTATACCATTTCACAGTGTTTTTTTTACATTTTTTTCCACGATGTTTTCGGTTTTGAACTTTTGACAGATCCCGAAAGGGTCTAGCTGTGAAAATGACGAATACTTTCAGAGGCCGAAATCGGCGGGTTTGGTAAATGTGTATTTTGAGTAAACATGCGGGATATTTTGTAAATATTATACAGGGGTGTTTTCATTAATTGATCTAGGCATTAAAATGATACCAATTTGATTTTTATTCGAGACGCTTCAGTTAAAGTACAATGGCGAATCCATTAATTGCTGCAATGATGATTTTTATTCCCGTTCTTTAAAAATTATACTATACAGTGCAACTGCTCCAAAGCAGCACCCTTTGGGAGCAACAAAATTATGTTGTTGTTGAGAGGTTGTTGCTCAAGACAGGTTAAAGCAATAGTTAAATCGTGCAGTGGGAAAATCATGGAATTGTTCAAGGGAGGTCGTTGCTCAAGAGAGGGCTGCCAAGGAGAGGTTATACTGTTGTCACATACTTCTAAGGTACATGTACCTACTTTTAGCACAGTATCTAAAAGAAGTGTGGCCGAAAAGCACCCCACGGAAATGGAAACTCTACGGCAATGCAGAGGAACTTCAAAAGACGGCATCCGTTCTCGCTGTAGCAAACTAATCCTGTTTAGTAACTTGTGGCAACAGTGATTTCATTACGAGGCTAAGGGAGATAATTCGCTGTGGTGAGAACGCGAATTTAATAACTTCCGCGATTAGATTAAAAACAAACAATTCTGATTTTCTTCATTACTTTGGACCCCAGGGCGACGTATTTTAATAACGTAACATGTCATCCAAGATTTTGTTCCAGTGAAAATGGCTTTTCTGGAGGTGATAATATTCGATTGTCTTGGGGACAAAACACGATATTTCGAAGTAATTTGTCACACATTAAGCGTGTCTCCGACGAAGCTGTGTTTGTGCAATTCCATTAAAACATTCATTTGCATAAACCGAATAATATTAAAGATAGAAGTGAGTCGCGAAGAGAATGGCATGTCGGTAAATAATGATTTTGTTCAGTATTATAAAGTTATAAAATTACCACGCCAGGCTTGGAAGCATAATATATCATATCTCTACATTAAGGATGCAAATGTTTCCATCACATTGTTATAAAAGAGTAATACTTTGTTGCTATTACGGCCGCTGATAAAGTGGTAGTTTTGTACATGAAATAGCGTTGTTGTTGGTAGTAGTGGTTTTGGTGTTGCTGCTGTGTGTAGAGTATTAGAGGTGCATGACTGTATTGTTGCTTTTGTTTGAGGTATGGGCGTAAATGATGAATATGTTATATAATATATTAATGGTGTTGTAATTGTCGATTGAGATGTTGGTGGCAGTGGTGGTTTTGGTGCTGTTGCTTTTGTTGTTGTTGTTCGACGTAGTGATATAACTGGTCTGAGATGTGGAGTATTAATGGTTTAAGTATAGTAGTTGTTCGAGTTGCAGAGTATTAATGGTGGTGGTGGTGTTGTTTTAGGCGTACAGCATTGTTTGTGTGGATATTGCTGTTTTTTTTTTCAGGTGTAGAGCATTGTTGGTGTGGGTTTTCCTTTTTTCAGGTGTAGAGCATTGTTTGTGTAGATATTGCTAGGGGTTTTTTTTTCAGGCGTACAGCATTGTTGGTGTGGTTTTTTTTCAGGTGTAGAGCATTGTTGGTGTGGGTTTTCCTTTTTTCAGGCGTACAGCATTGTTGGTGTGGGTTTTCCTTTTTTCAAGTGTAGATCATTGTTGGTGTGGGTTTTCCTTTTTTCAAGTGTAGATCATTGTTGGTGTGGATATTGCTGTTTTTTTTAGGTGTAGAGCATTGTTGGTGTGGGTTTTCCTTTTTTCAAGTGTAGATCATTGTTGGTGTGGATATTGCTGGGTTTTTCTTAGGCGTAGAGCATTGTTGGTGTGGATATTGCTGTTTTTTAGGTGTAGATCATTGTTGGTGTGGATATTGCTGGGTTTTTTTAGGCGTAGAGCATTGTTGGTGTGGGTTTTCCTTTTTTCAAGTGTAGATCATTGTTGGTGTGGATATTGCTGGGTTTTTTTAGGCGTAGAGCATTGTTGGTGTGGATATTGCTGTTTTTTTAGGTGTAGATCATTGTTGGTGTGGGTTTTCCTTTTTTCAAGTGTAGAGCATTGTTGGTGTGGGTTTTCCTTTTTTCAAGTGTAGAGCATTGTTGGTGTGGGTTTTCCTTTTTTCAAGTGTAGATCATTGTTGGTGTGGGTTTTCCTTTTTTCAAGTGTAGAGCATTGTTGGTGTGGGTTTTCCTTTTTTCAAGTGTAGAGCATTGTTGGTGTGGGTTTTCCTTTTTTCAAGTGTAGATCATTGTTGGTGTGGGTTTTCCTTTTTTCAAGTGTAGATCATTGTTGGTGTGGGTTTTCCTTTTTTCAAGTGTAGAGCATTGTTGGTGTGGGTTTTCCTTTTTTCAAGTGTAGATCATTGTTGGTGTGGGTTTTCCTTTTTTCAAGTGTAGAGCATTGTTGGTGTGGGTTTTCCTTTTTTCAAGTGTAGATCATTGTTGGTGTGGGTTTTCCTTTTTTCAAGTGTAGATCATTGTTGGTGTGGGTTTTCCTTTTTTCAAGTGTAGAGCATTGTTGGTGTGGGTTTTCCTTTTTTCAAGTGTAGATCATTGTTGGTGTGGGTTTTCCTTTTTTCAAGTGTAGATCATTGTTGGTGTGGATATTGCTGGTTTTTTAGGCGTAGAGCATTGTTGGTGTGGGTTTTCCTTTTTCAAGTGTAGATCATTGTTGGTGTGGATATTTTTTAGGCGTAGAGCATTGTTGGTGTGGGTTTTCCTTTTTCAAGTGTAGATCATTGTTGGTGTGGATATTTTTTAGGCGTAGAGCATTGTTGGTGTGGGTTTTCCTTTTTCAAGTGTAGATCATTGTTGGTGTGGATATTGCTGGGTTTTTTTAGGTGTAGAGCATTGTTGGTGTGGGTTTTCCTTTTTTCAAGTGTTGAGCATTATTGATGTGGATATTGCTGTTTTTTTTCAGGTGTTGAGCATTATTGGTATGGGTGTTCTTTTTTCAGGTGTTGGACATTATTGGTGTTGGTGTTCCTTTTTTCAGGTGTTGAGCATTATTGGTATGGGTGTTCATTTCAGGTGTAGAGCATTATTGGTGTGGGTGTTAATATCAGGTGTTGAGCATTATTGGTGTGGGTGTTCATTTCAGGTGTAGAGCATTATTGGTATGGGTGTTAATATCAGGTGTTGAGCATTATTGGTGTGGGTGTTAATATCAGGTGTTGAGCATTATTGGTATGGGTGTTCATTTCAGGTGTAGAGCATTATTGGTGTGGGTGTTCATTTCAGGTGTAGAGCATTATTGGTGTGGGTGTTAATATCAGGTGTTGAGCATTATTGGTGTGGGTGTTAATATCAGGTGTTGAGCATTATTGGTGTGGGTGTTCATTTCAGGTGTAGAGCATTATTGGTGTGGGTGTTCATTTCAGGTGTAGAGCATTATTGGTGTGGGTGTTAATATCAGGTGTTGAGCATTATTGGTGTGGGTGTTAATATCAGGTGTTGAGCATTATTGGTGTGGGTGTTCATTTCAGGTGTTGAGCATTATTGGTATGGGTGTTCATTTCAGGTGTAGAGCATTATTGGTGTGGGTGTTAATATCAGGTGTTGAGCATTATTGGTGTGGGTGTTCATTTCAGGTGTAGAGCATTATTGGTGTGGGTGTTAATATCAGGTGTTGAGCATTATTGGTGTGGGTGTTAATATCAGGTGTTGAGCATTATTGGTGTGGGTGTTCATTTCAGGTGTTGAGCATTATTGGTGTGGGTGTTCATTTCAGGTGTAGAGCATTATTGGTGTGGGTGTTCATTTCAGGTGTAGAGCATTATTGGTGTGGGTGTTCATTTCAGGTGTTGAGCATTATTGGTGTGGGTGTTCATTTCAGGTGTAGAGCATTATTGGTGTGGGTGTTCATTTTTTCAGGTGTAGAGCATTATTAGTGTGGGTGTTCCTTTTTTTAGGTGTACAGCATTATTGATGCGAGTGTTCCTTTTTTCAGGTGTTGAGCATTATTGGTGTGGGTGTTCATTTTTTCAGGTGTAGAGCTTTATTGGTGTGGGTGTTCATTTCAGGTGTAGAGCATTATTGGTGTGGGTGTTCATTTCAGGTGTAGAGCATTATTGGTGTGGGTGTTCATTTTTTCAGGTGTAGAGCTTTATTGGTGTGGGTGCTCATTTCAGGTGTAGAGCATTATTGGTGTGGGTGTTCATTTCAGGTGTAGAGCATTATTGGTGTGGGTGTTCATTTCAGGTGTAGAGCATTATTGGTGTGGGTGTTCATTTCAGGTGTTGAGCATTATTGGTGTGGGTGTTCATTTTTTCAGGTGTAGAGCTTTATTGGTGTGGGTGCTCATTTCAGGTGTAGAGCATTATTGGTGTGGGTGCTCATTTCAGGTGTAGAGCATTATTGGTGTGGATGTTCCTTTTTTCAGGTGTAGAGCATTATTGTTGTGGGTGTTGTTGTTTTTTAGGAGAAGAGTATAGTTGATGTGGGTGTTTCTGTTGTTAGAGATGTATGTGGTGCTTATATGAATAGTGCTGATTGTAGAAAACGTCTGTATGAACTAGTTCCAATTGTCTTTACATTTATCAAAATAAATGCATTTTACTGTAAACAGTAAACAACAATTCCATATGATAAATGTTTGCTATTTCCCGACGCAATGCAAGTGATGTAAGGTAATGTTTCCTCAATCAGTGATTTGCTGCAGTCAATTCAAATGCTGATGGCTACGATGCACGTTATATTGGCATTATAATCATGCGGTATGATAGAAATGGTCACATTAAATACAAGACCGCAGATAAATGATAAAATTCCAGAAAGATAAGCTGAAGCGTTAGCAGTGATATAAAATGCACAAAATATGCCCATAAAACATATACATGTATGAGGTAATATCCATATACAAATGTATATACACATTGTATATTATATTTATTTCAAATTTTGTCGTCTGAAAATTTCAACCCCATGAAGAAAGGCCATGCTTGGAAAAGATAAATTGAGTCCATTATTGACAAGTGGCCGTTATTTAGGGGTGCCCGCTAACTCATGTTTAATTACATGTATATGTAATTTAAGCTGCTTTTCGCTGATCGGTTCGCGATGGTCTTAAACACCCCTTAATGAATTCCATTTCACAAAACGGCTTGTTAACCGTATATAGATGAGTCTTACGAACCATAAGACGCATGTCTATTATCAGACAATGATTGGAGATCGGATGTTTTGGATGGACAAGAATTTCGATGAACGAGGTGAATAAATATTATAACACGCTTTCTTCTATGAGGTATTAAAATGTCGCATTTCATCTACGAGGGTTGTTCATTAAGTATGTAGACTTTTCTCATAACTCGGAAGTCCTTTATGATAACTGAATGATACTTTGCATAGACAAACTATTATTCATGTTCTATTTCGTGGTTTTGCAATTTTAGACGATGCTCTAAAGTTTCCTTTGCAGGCCCATGTTTTATTTTGATCACAAAAATTAAGACTTTCTTATAAATTACATAACATAATATTTTTTGTTGTGCCGTTTTTGTTGTCATGGAGATCGTGTGGTTATATGACTTTGTCCGTTATTTTACTTTTTGTTTTAATTGGCTAGTTTTGGATGTTTAGCCATTACAATTCGTTTTTGTTTTCGTGCAAATTTCAATGAGAATTGTACGCATATAAAACTTTGAAATTAAATCAATGCTTCTTTGCGATGTTGCGTGTCTGTACTTTATATCATAACTATATGATAAACAAATGATAATGCACACCAATTTAGAATGAAATTAATTTCAAGACACGGCAATCTTTTAGTGTTTTAAATTTAATTAATCATAAAACAATACATTTGGGTTATCTTTTGTATTCTTAGTCCGTTCAAAACATGACATTAACGTTGTGCAATAGACAGCTAAATATTGTAATTTCAGAAGTTCTGTCAATTTAACTTTAAAAGGAAAAACGCTAAATTGACAAGGGAACGTGTAAAATATGACGCCAGACATCATAGGATTTTATCGGTGAACCTTATAGGAATTAAGTAGAAATGATCGGAATAACTTCATAATCTGAATAATTCCCAAAGCAAATTTTAGGATTGTGTAAGTACTTCTCAAAATTTGCTAAACTCTTTAGACAACCGCATGCGAGTAGAATTTTAGGACGAACAATCCGTGTTCACAGTTTATCTTGGTTTAACTTGTTTTTTGTTTTTTTATTAAGTGTTTCTGTTAGTTGATTTAGAGATCGTATGTGTGCGAGGCAGACATAGTACACAGTACTAATTTAACTTGAATGTTTTTATATTGGTAAACTGAATCAAATAATTTGATTCCTTCAGTAAAGGAAACTTCGCTCTAAATTGAATCAAAGGTATTTAACCGTATTATGATAAATATTTCATTCATCTTTGAATAAAAATTGATGAGAATTGGCAGAAACAAAGCCAGATCTAATATCTAATATTTACTAAAATTAATTTATAATAAATGAAATATTAACATATATATTGGGTCGCTATAGTAACCAAACATCGCCAATGCGGGGAATGTCAAGTTTTGTATTAATCAAATATCCTAATCTTTGAACAAAATCAACCGTACATATATTTCGCCGATGGAATAATCTAATGATGCGAAATTCCTAATCGTGATACTCGCTTGATTGGTTATTTTGAAAATAATTTGGAGCTCGTTTATTTTGTACAGGAAGCTCACTACTGTTTTATTTCTGCACATATGTTTGCGATAAAATATAATTTAAAATGTTAATTTTGTTAATAATGTTAACCTTTTATGAATCTACGTAATTTAATGTACATGTATGTCAAAATTGTATAATAAAAAATGCGGCGAAACGTAGATATAATAAATCAATCGTTTTCATGTTTCGTGTTTGGTGATTTTTCATCTTTATTGAAAATTATATCATAAAATACATGTACAAGAACGGTTCTACAATATATTACGATATTCACATAATTACAGAAAAGTTTAAAGCACGTAAAAGAAGCTGAAACACTGAGTTTTAAAAACAAACATAATAAAAAGGTATCCATGGCTACAGGAAGGTACAAAGTCATGGAGCTCCATATGGTAAACATTGTCGAGTTTGCGGTAACCCGATCAACCGTAGTTTATCGCGCCGACCTAAAGTTTCTTACAGCAAAACCGAAAGTGCGAAAGAAATAAAGCACGGTCATTTTTCTGACGAACAATGCTTGTGACGTCATTTATTATGGAATATTCATAAATATCTTTCACTATACTGAAAACCCTACACAATTGAATCACACCTTTTGTGCATTATACTGTCTAGTATTCTGTACAAATTTCTTGAATAAGAAATGTGTAGTTTGTATAACTGTCTTCCCGAAAAATGATAAATGACAACAGATACAATCTTTATTTCAAAAACAGTTTAACATTTTATTATACAAACTCTAGATTTCGTAAATAAGAAAATGCGTAGGTTGTATGTGCTGAAACGTTCTCTTGAGAATTTATTTCTGTTGTGAGTGGATTGATCGGTTTACCATATCACCACTTGTCATTTTATTTCTTATTTCAGCAATCAGTTCTAGTGAATTCATGTGATGTAGCTTCTATCAGTACCGTACCGTTGACTGCGTGACTTATCAACATGCTATAAAGGTTATAACGAACGACAACTCTGTGTAGAGACTAGCGTAAACTGGTTCCCGTTCCATGATGCAGTACAAGTCAACGGGAACCAGTTTAAGACTGGGGTTATATACGGTGTTATTCTTATCGCAATAAAAAACTGTTTTTTGCGTGTTCGGTTAAATATTTTTGTTTGATAAGAAAGTATGAAATTTAGATTTTGTGAATTACTTCAGATATTTTGTTTTCGTTTTCGAGCGTAATTAGGCAACCACGATACCTTAAAGTAGATAAAATAAGCCTTTGACTATAGGTAACTTATACATTAAGGACGTGCATGTACAGTATTTGATTTTTTATGCCTCTTGTTCACATGTTCGGTTATATTTGATAGGACTTTCAGTGATTTTTATCTTGGAAAATTCGAACCCGAATACTACAATATTAAACTTCGAAACTATGACATGATGTAAAGAGTCGTTTAACACTCTATTGACATACCGGACCAAATCCCTTAATAAAGGCCGACCGTGTATAAAGACCTTAATTATCTCCCTTTTGTGGCCTGCCTCTGTAGTCACACATTAATAATAACCTCCCCTCAGCAGTGTGACATCAAAATACAGTCAAACCAATGAACAAAAGTCACGTTCCGAAAGACATCATGTGGCCTTTCTTGGCAGGTGACCTAATGGGCATTTTTTCTAAATGGTCAATGACATTCTTTTTAAAGAATGGTCTTTATTCACAGGGTGGCCTTTATCCGGCGATGGCCAGTAACAAAGACTGTATTAGTATATGGTACAATGTATCAAATTTGGTATTTATGAATTTCAATTTCAGCTACGTCAGTAAGACTTTTGTTACAAGAAATCACCTATGTAAAAAATTACATTTTTGTATTGCATAATAGGATTTCTCCAAGACGACAACGATGCTTCTTTGATCACAACATTTCATTTCATGATTATCTTCGGAAACTTAATTATTTCTGTCTGAAGTGAGCATCGAGTGGGTTTCAATCGGAATTCTCATTTCATTTCATATAATATTACATGTTATATTATATCCCTGATGTTATTTATCCAGACAGCAGGAAAATGGACCCCATTGAACGCCCTCGGTGTCGGATGAATGTGAATACGAAAGAACCCACCTTTCTCCAAATCCTACACTCCCCAAGTCCCACATACATAAGAACACACAAAAAATAGAAGATGAAAGAAAATCCCCAGAAGGTCACCATCTTCCATCGATCTGTAACATAGAATGATAAAAAAACAATTTTTATTAATAAACCACCCAATTATTACGGCCACATTTGTTCAGAATGGTTTTCTTTATACAATGCAACCTTTCTAAAGCAATACCCTTCGGGGTAACAACAGTATGTTGTTTTTGAGAGGTTGTTGCTCTAGACAGGTTAAATAGATAGTTAAATCATGAAGTGGAATAAATCATACTGTTGTTGGAGGGAGGTTATTGCTCAAGAGAGGGCCGCTCTGGAGAGGTTGTATTGTAAATGAAGTGACAACCTCGACATAGTGACGATTTTTGTTCCAGTTGGTAATGTTAATATTCTGGTTTATTGTTGAACTAAAGGATATAAGATATCCAGTATTCATAAATCATAATAAACTACAATAAGTGGAGTCGTCTAACAACATTTTAGAGTTTACGTGACTTCTGTGGTGTCATTTATTAGCATGATCATTGTTCATGTTTCATTTGTATGATATTTCAGTTTGATAGTAGTGTAAGATATCTGGGGTTTCTTATTGGTTGGATGTCTTTCATATCTAGCAGATTTTTTACGACGAGGAAATCGTTTAACAGTGCATCATGAAAAGTACTCGAAGACAACATTCTACCTTGTCACGTAGACAACATCCCACCTTAACACGTAGACAACATTCTACCTTGTCACGTAGACAACATCCAACCTTAACACGTAGACAATATATAGTTTACCTTACAACGTAGACAATAGTTTATCTTCCCACGTAGACAATAGTTTACCTTGCAACGTAGACAATAGTTTACCTTACCACGTCGGCAACATTCCATCTTATCACATAGAGAACGTTCAACCTTACCACGTAGATAATAGTTTACCTTACAACGTAGACAACATTCCAGCCTAATAACCACGTAGATAACATTCCATCTTATCACGTAGTGAATATTTAACCTTACCACGTAGATAATAGTTTACCTTACCACGTAGACAACATTCCATCTTACCACGTAGACGACAATCCACCTTACCACGTAGACAACATTCCATCTTACCACGTAGACAACATTCCACCTTTTCACGTAGACAACATTCCACCTTACCACGTAGACAACATTCCACCTTACCACGTAGACAACATTCCACCTTACCACGTAGACAACATTCCATCTTACCACGCAGACAACATTCCACCTTACCACGTAGACAACATTCCATCTTACCACGTAGACAACATTCCACCTTACCACGTAGACAACATTCCACCTTACCACGTAGACAACATTCCACCTTACCACGTAGACAACATTCCACCTTACCACGTAGACAACATTCCATCTTACCACGTAGACAACATTCCACCTTACCACGCAGACAACATTCCACCTTACCATGTAGACAACATTCCATCTTACCACGTAGACAACATTCCACCTTACCATGTAGACAACATTCCACCTTACCACGTAGACAACATTCCACCTTACCACGTAGACAACATTCCACCTTACCACGTAGACAACATTCCACCTTACCACGTAGACAACATTCCACCTTACCACGTAGACAACATTCCATCTTACCACGTAGACAACATTCCACCTTACCACGTAGAAAACATTCCATCTTACCACGTAGACAACATTCCACCTTACCACGTAGACAACATTCCACCTTACCACGTAGACAACATTCCACCTTACCACGTAGACAACATAACATCTTACCACGTAGACAACATTCCAGCCTAATTACCACGTAGACAACATTTTACCTTACCACGTATTAAATGAAGCTATAAAATGGCCCTCACGGAGAAAGAAAACTTGAAGAAAATGTGAGAAGACATAATACTAACATTCACTTTGCCAAATGCTATAACTCAGAAAACATTCCGCTTTTGTGATTCTCTATAACCCCTCCCAAGTTCCACATACACAAAAAAAAACAGACCACAAAGCAATCACAAAGGTTGCAACATGTCTGTTGGGTTGAATATCATTTATCAGAGGTTAGAGGTCTGAGAAGTATTATTTGTACAGTTCAAATTACGATGTTAATCATAGAATATAAACGAGGGTGTGATCACATGTACTTCATTATATTATATACAAATATCTTTCCTTTATTGTTTGTTTTTGTCTTTTTTCAGACTCTGTTTTAATATATAAAATTATTATATAATTCTGCAATTATAAAATAAACCTTATTTTGGCATCATTTTAATATGATAACAATAATAGTATATAAGTATTCCTATTTTGTTTACAGTTTACACGTAAATGTATTTGTAAAACTCAAACATTTGTATTTTGTATAACTATATCACAGAAAATGTTAATTTGTGTTTTTGTTATATGTGTGAAATATTGGACATGTAATCTTATTTTCAAATAAAATCTATCTATGCATTCACAGATAACGTGATTCTAAGAAGTTGTGAAATGTGTTAAGAGTTTCGAACGAACGGTATATCTATATTGAGCGTCCCCAAACCGTAATTATGTCCTATAAACAGCAACTGAAGTTGCTAATACAATATATAATGATCCTATTAGTTGGCCTGTTGTATAGTATCTAAATTGAATCGTAATTATAATAATATCACTGTCAATCCAGCGAATAAAGGCTAACGTATGTAGGAAAGAAATGTACCCTCGGTGTATATACGGGCAATATATATATATATAAATAGTCGCATTGTGTGCAATAATATTTAATGAACGCGTCCTCAAGAGAGTCCATTGTTAACATAGCGCCTATTATTTCAATATTCAGTATACCTATCCATATATATACACAATTATAAATGTATCATTATTTTAATGTTGCTTCATTGAACGGACAACATCATTACTAAAATTAGTAATTAATCCAATATCATTGTTACTAATGTTGCCTTGAGAGAATAAGGCTATGACTATATAATCGGAATGGCTTCTTTGCTGCTGTTTAAGGTTTGTGAAAAACCTTCGGCTATCAATAAGCTGACTTGTGATAATTGCAGTCAAATCAATCTACAGTCAATCTTGTGAAAGCGGCCAACTCCAAATAAATGTCACCCTTGGAATAATGGCCATTCTTTTAAAACCCGTTATTGATTATTTAGAACGACACCTAAATAAAGGCCATCTCTCAATAAAGGCCATGTTTTGTCTTTTCCCAAAGGTGGCCTTTGTTCGCAGGTTTGCTTATTTCGTCGGTAATAATTATCTTGGGATAATATCAGCAATGGTTTGTTTTTTGCATATATCTTTAAAGCAAAAAGCTAATGGGGCTTTAACATTTTGTAAACGAAAATATGGCAACATTTGTATGCAACCAACGTTTATATCATTTATATAAGTGTCATTAAAGTTGGTAAATGGACAAATGATCACCGTTTTATTCAATAAACGCATGGTTTCCTGCATCTGTTGTCTGAGAGTTCAACTATGATAATCATTGATATTATTGTTGTTTTGTTGTGGTTTACTGTTGTTTTATTGCGCATCGACAACAAATGGTCAAATAACGCGCATTAAAAATAAAGAAGAAATCAGTAGGTATAAGACATTTTAAATAAGAAAGAAGGATAACTGACGAAAATATATTTAAAATCGATTTGTGGTAACAAAAAGGAGTGTATAAAATCATTACAGTCTACTGTAAACTCCTACTTCATTTCAATAGTTGACACTAGTTTCAGGTTTGACAGTTTTAAAAAGTATGTTCATGTTTTAACATTAACGTTTTGTACGTATTGACTGAAGGTCGATGCAGTCAACAAGGACATGTCTGATAGAATGTGGTGGACCGCATTCGTGACAGGAATATCATCTCCGGTGAAAAGACAAGAAGTTGTAGTTTTGTATGGCGGTACAATTATGACATAACCAGGATTTCTCTGTCACCTACCAGTACTAATCGGATGCCAGAGCTGCTATACTAGTAATGTTCATAAGATGTTTATACTTCATGTTGATAAGTAATGTCAATTTTTTGTACTCGTCTGCCGCATTCATTGTCTGCATTAAATGCTAAAAGCGACAATAGCAACAGCAGTCAATACATGTAAATCATACCAATGTTAATATCTTCAGAGGAACACATTGGAATAGACTACTTTATAGCTACTTTATGGGATATCCTTAATAGAATTTACAGTAATTACGAGCCTTAACAAATATTTCTTAAAGCCCATTTCAGAACAACGTAAATGTTTTGTTTCTCGCTCGCCTAAGCGTCCAACATAATATGTAATTCCTCCCTCCCTTCCTCACAACTCTCCCGCATCCTCACTCACTCTGTCTCCTTCACCACGCCCACTCTCCTTCACTCTCCATCATCACGCCCACCCTCTCTCACCACGCCCACTCTCCTTCACTCTCCATCATCACGCCCACCCTCTCTCACCACGCCCACTCTCCTTCACTCTCCATCACCAAGCCCTCTCTCCCTCAATCTCACTCGATCACTCTCCTTCACTCTCCATCACCACGCCCACACGCCCTCACTTTCCTTCAATCTCCCTCACCACACCCACTCTGTCTCCGTCACCCTCCCCCACTCTGTCTCCTTCACCACGCCCACTCTGTCTCCGTCGACCTCCCCCACTCTGTCTCCCTCACCACACCCACTATGTCTCCCCCACCACGCCCACTCTCCCTCACCCTCCCTACTCTGTCTCCCGCACCATCCCTAACCATTCCCCTCATCCCCCATCTCTTCCCATATTCTGTCTCTCAATCCCACGTAATTTTGTTTGCTTCATATTTCATCAAGTATTTTATTGATAAAAGTACAAATGTAGATGTATAGATTTTAAACCAAAATTAATCTATCTATATAATACAAGAATTTATGTTTAAATGGTGACAATTTCATCCATCACAGGGATAAACAAAGTTGTTAAGCCTTTAATAGCCATCATTTAACTAATTAAATGTTTACTTGTATTCTTGGGTGCAGAATAACCTCAATTTTCTCCCAGAATAGAACATAGATGCTCGCAAAAAGAATAGCGTTAGTTAGATGTCTTTATTCATAGTGTACTTGAGGTTCAAATTTATTGAACATTATTCTAATGACTATAAAAACGTTTGTTTCAACTATTCAATAGTATGGGAACGGTGATTTAATTTAACGCTTATAATGAACACAGTCTTTATTTAGTTCCAGGATACATTTATTGACGAAGGAATTGCCAATGTCCATTTCCTTCACTTCTGCGTCTTTGGTGTAACAAAGTGTTATTGGCAACTGGCATGAGAACAAAAGCAGAATAATAACCAAACCTAAGTTTACCTTCTTTTTGAAGAGTTGTTTACTTCCTGCACATGGATTACGATATTTATTTTGCCTCAGAAGACATACGCTTATTATGAGTTTTGTCCAATAACAAGATGCTTTTACACAAATAGTATCAAAATAGAACTCACATTGCTAAAGTCGTCTGCAGAAAAGCTTTGCTATGGCTTCGGTGTTACGTAGTCTGGAGTTCCTACCACTACATTAATGGGACCTTTGCTTTGTAATCAGCAAATTCGGGAACCAGACTACGGTGTGACGGTCCTTATGACACCGAAGATAAACATTTGTCACACGGAAAGCGAAATCAATACTTGTGATCGGTATATAGTTAACATAGATCATTTATTGTTGGTACTGAACTTAATCTAATGTGTTTGGAAATGAATAATATCCCCTAAACCTTCATAAAACTATTAATTGTATCTAAATATGACTCTTACACCATGGCGATTTTTAATATTGTGAGTTTGCATTTGTTTTGAAAATTTACACATAAATGCACAATTTATGATGGAAAACGCTCTTTAATTGATATCTAACTTTGTAAGACTAGCAGATAATAACCCAGAACCTACGAAGTAGAGACTTGTCAGTTTCATTGTGGTCAGATACTGTAAATACATGCGAAATTTAAAACTGTTTTCCCGTAAATGTAAAGCGGTTTTTGGTACCAAATCGCTATACGAGAGTGAGAATAATATCACATGTATTTGTGCTCTGTCTCAAAGATATCAATTTTATGTTGTAATGGTGTAGAAGCATTTCGTAATTAGGTCAATTACTGGAATGCTTTTTGTGTTGTAAGAGTCGTGCAAATATAGGTATTGTAATATAAGAGCTTCATTACTGTCATAAATTATATATCATTTTAAATTGCCAGATGATGCTTTATTCTGTATGTCTGCCTCGATACAAATTACACTAGAATTATGTCCATACATTGATAATGCTCGAACTAGAGTCACTTAAAGGGAGTCCATGTGCCGATGTTATACAACTTGGGAACAGTCTCCGATCTCAAATCTCAATTCAATTCTCAAAGTATTAAGGTTAAAATGATCGAGGGAGCTGATTAAAGTCTTAATACAAAATGTACATGTTTGTGTTCAGATCAATAATACTGTCTGACTTATTTATGTGTTATATATCTTTTGTCTGGTCATTATTTAACTTAGAAATGATATTTGAGCTTTGAGACCGATCTCTGATTTTATAACCTCTACAGGGCCTGAGATTTGGAAAGTACATGATAGAAGTTCAAATCCTACGAAGACGATATGTAGGCCTTGTTTTATGAAACAGTGTGTTGTTTGGGTGTAGAATTTTCTTTTCTGTTTTTATCTATTTAGTTTGCTTTAAGTCCGTGTTTTTACAGATTATCATTTGTTTCAACTCCATGACATAGCAACGCGTTCTATGGTTTGAGAGGCAAAACTATTACATTGTAAATTAAGACGTGGCTTGGCTGAGGCTTGAACTGGAATGGAGAAGGAATGGAGTACCTTAAACCTCTCTGCCATGAAAGTTTGTCACTTCCGATACATATTTTCTAATGGCCATTTTAGTAAAGCTATGGGAAATAATTATTCTATTATGGCTCGAACCCATGCAGTGAGAGGTTATAGTGATATGAAGTCAGCGACCTTAACCACTCGACCACGGAGGGGATACAATTAATATGAATTCACCAACAAAAACACATACAATCTTAATAATCTTGCAACGATGAGCGCTTCTCGGCGCAAACTCTATTCGGCACAAAAAAGTAATACCGGGACTATTTTTCTACGTATTCATGAAGATTAAACGGTCAAACGCAAATAAAAATCACATATTCTATGCCATGGCTTGAATACTCATAACATTACGAGCATACGTTGGATCTAAATACCGAAAGTCAAATGTTGTTTTTTTTTAAACTGTTTTTACAATAAATCCATAGCAAAATATACCATCAATACTCATGTAGAGATAGACCATTGAGTCACAGTCCATTCGCAAACTTAAGTGCAATATCAACTACTTGTAATATGATTTTTTTTCTACTCACAAGGACTGATCCTATTGCTATAAGTTCGAATTGAAAACAAGAATTCAATAGGAATATTACATTTCATCCTACAGTAAACCTATACGCCACGCTATGTAAATAAATAGTCACAGCCTATATTTGCATAAAATTTACTCCACATCAAATACCTTGATGTAGAGGAACAAATTAGAGATATTAAAAAGCCTATGAAATTCCATTTTGTCTATTGGAAGTATGTAGCCATGACATATCGCCGATCAGGTGTTTACGTGACAAACAGTAACTTGATACATAAATATGATATAGTGAGTCCCGTTTCAAAAATGCTGATAGATTATCTGTTATCATTCTCTCGTTAATGTGTATGCTTAAGAGAAATTCGCCTCCTCTGAATACTATGTGCTAATCATTAAAATGAAAAACACAATCCGCTATGCAAGCAGTTTTCTAACATCTAAGTTCCTATTCATTCTGTTTGCCTAAACGTTAACGTTTTGCACCAGTTTCGCTCTGAATAGACAATTTGTGTCAAGTGGTCTAGTATTTGTAAATGATGTAAAAAATAGTTTCCATAAAACGCCATAATCAATTATGAATTCGATCTTTCCTAGAAGACTATTAAACAGTCATCAAAACCAATATTGATTATAAAAAAGTCACAATAACACGTTCATAGAACACACGAAGCAAGAACACTCCAGTAAACATACATCGTAAGCTGCCGCAGGAAAAGACAAAGGTATGAGTAGGTGCATTCATACAGCGCATATGTACAAGTCCCGTGAACCAAGATCCTAATTGCATGTATGCTTTTATCGTAAAATTGTATACTGGAAATTCAAATTCACAGACAGAACGGAGTAAATTCCAATCTTTTATCATATTGTAGTTAATAAATTCTTCCCGCCAGAAAAAAATCCATTTACAATAATTCTGTCAAGTCTGACATTCTTGAATTGTTTCCGTAAAGTTGAGTTTGGTAATATAACTACCAATGTATGGCAATGTCTGCAAAATAAATGTCAAGCTGTAATCCATTTCCCGACTGATATAAATTACAAATATGATATTTGATACAAGGTTGTTCGAATTTTACTGTAAGGAAGAAGAAATACAAAGGAAAATTATTGAAGCAATTAAGGATATGGTATATGGTATCGTTTTCAATTACCTTTCGTTCGCTGATTGGTTGCTTCGTAGGCTGTATAGTTTGGAGATTTTTGTCGTAGCTTTGTGGTTCGTGCAGTAAGGCCATTCGATCTGTTTCATTATTTTGTTAAACGTACACCTAAGTTTTGAGCTACGTCTGCCAAAACAACAACACCATTTTGGTAAAGATAAAACGGGGAACAACTGTTGCCCATATTTATATCAAGACGAATTCATGCATTCTAGAGTAGGATACAGTGAGTCACAGGGATCAGAAACATTAGATTTCTATGTTCTGGTCGAGTTTAAACTAGTCAGTCGACCGTTGTTCTTTTTATAATATGTTTAAAATGATGTTTCTGAAATTTAAGTCAAGAAAATAGATTTTTTTTATATAGGTATATATAATATATATAGTTTTTTTTGCAAAGTGAGGTGTCAACTTAGCAAAATAAAAAAAATAGAATAACCTTATTGGGCTTCACAATCGTAACAACTCGGGCATTTCCGTAACTGAGAAATATGCACTTTCTATAGACAAACACCGAGGAGTTCCGAATGTTTCGTGAAGTAAGAAGAATTTTGTGAGTGTGACGTTTGCTGTTAAACGGTTAAAATTTTTTAATCATTCATGATTTCTATTATTAAATTAATCACACGGAATGGTAACTCAAATATTAGAAATATTCAGTTCTACAAACTGAGGCAGTTTTTATCAGTACAAATAAGAAGTAGGTGACAGATTATGACTTTTGGTGTAATATGGGTGACAGAAATCGGTCAAGGAGTCACGTGCGACCCGATCAGAATGTACATACGCCACATGATCATTTCTATATCTGCAATGTTGTGTTCTATTTACCGATTTAAGTCACTGAAACTGACGGAAATTATACAAAATATAAATCTTGTAAGCAGACGATAACTGAAATAATATATCTATCGCTCTATAAAATCATAAGACATATTTCCTTCCTACGCAAATTTAGAAATCTACAATTGATATACAATACGCCAATAAAATACTTCAGACAAAAGTGTCGATATTTTACCGACGTTGATAGTTCATCCATGCTGCCAGATATGTATATATTCAAACATATTTTCATTGTCCGTAATCGTATCAATTGCTTGGGCATTGATTAGCGGGGACCGAAACATTTAATTGGTGGAACTTCAGATTGACGTGAAAAATGCATAATACTAACCGTCAGATTATTTCTACCACCCGGTAATTCAATTTTTGGCGATATTGTGATTTTGGTATCATTGTTTTCGTCTCGAATAGCACTTTACAATGAACATACTGACCTGCTTCTAGATCTCCCCTAAATAGGTTTGATCCAAATTCCACAAACATGTTACTCGCTATTGCTTATTTACGCCAAACCTCAAGCTTCAAATACGATTTTCTCAAAATAGGAAAACATGACATACGGATTTGTAGAAATAAGCGGACGAAATGTTCATGTGTATTGGTATGCTCGAACTGGGAATTTGTATTTGTTTTAAAACAATCAGAATGCTAATCACAGAACAGTCCCAAATGAAATTAAGGCGATCAGAGGCCGCTTTGAAAAGTGATTTGCAAAGTACGTAAGTCTTTCATTTAGATAGCCAATCGGAACTCCTCGAATTTTGTCTAAAGATAAAGATGATATGTGTAGTTGTGTACCTACTGTTATATTAGTACGTGTATGTGAATGATTGCCCAGTAACGGTGGTCACTTGCTTAGCTCAATGGAAACAATGTTAGATCTACATACCTCATGATCAGAGTCGCAAGTGCGTACCATTGGTGTACACACATTGATGTGGCCCTTTTGTCCTCAAACGCGGATTCTGTTGATTTGTGTGGAGAAGTTGGCAGTTTCGCTCGGAGATCAACATTTGCTCTGGTACAGAATTCATAACAAATCGGTTTACTCGTAGACAAGAGTAGCTTTGTTGCTGTTCTATTGAACAAAACTCACTTGTATTTAGATTGAATAGACGAAGGGCGATAACTCCATTTAACCTATTTCTAAATTAATCGCTATTTTTGTTTTAGAAAAGCGCAAATATAGCTAACAGATGACAGGTGACGTATACACGTAGGCTTATCTATGTAATTGCGTGACCGATATCTGAATTATAGGAAGCAAATGCAGACAGACAAGGTCAGTATATAACTCGTTCAAGCCATGAACATACTTTTGTAAGAGCAGAATCATAAAACACAGAAATCAGGAATGCAGATGGACTTGACAACTGATTTGATTAATATTTCATAATCTAAAAACAAAGAAATCATGGCAAGGGTGAAATATAGTGGCTAAGTTAACTAGTGCCAGTCATTGGACGATTGAAAAAACTATTAAATGCATACATTCCCCAAAAACTAATCACATTATATAGTCGATCATTTGATTTGGTTTTGTCTAGACTTGAAATAAAAAAATGTCATTGTAGTACATACCTGTACATATAGTGATTTTTATATCAATTATCAGTCGGTATTTAACATTCAATTTCAAAAGAAATAGGGTATCGGAAAATTGGATATGTATTTAATTGAAAATGAAAACCAGTCGGTTAAAGACTATAATTTTTATATACATGCATATGCATCTGTGAAATTATTTTAGCAACAAACAAGGTACATGTATGTGGCAGGGTTTGACTGCAATGAACCATACATTCTACGAACTTTATATGCTTTTAATGTTAACTACTTTTAAAAGCGTTTTCGTTAATGAATCTATAAGACCGCAAAATGGCTTCCATAAAAAATCAATTTTTAGAGTCATTGGTGTATATTTTTATGTAATTGGAAGAGTGACAGTTGATTATATAATAGTCATCTCTTTAATTGATTCTGTGACGAATGTTAACCGGGTAACTTTTATATAGCATCCACAATTTTTATTTTAAATAAATGTATATCCATGAGTAGTGATGTGCGATAATACCGATATACCGGTATATTGCAATACGTTCCAAATGCAATACGTACCGGTACGGTTCCACCTCGTATCGTGATATTTTTTATAGTAAATTGATATTTGATTACTTCAACTTGTATTGTATAGCTGTAGCCTTACAGAAATATTTCATTTTTTGTAACTGTATTAGTTAGAACTGTATGTGTTGCCTTGCCTATCTGACTTATATAGGTCTTTGCTTAAGGAGAGTTTTATATGTACAATTGTTGCATACTATACAGCATGAAGTTTCATTCTAGTCACTGATGTTTTCATCAGTTTCTTTGTGATAGCTTAATTATATAATTACTTAATTAATAAATAAAGAATTTTAAACTCCCAGTACGTCGTATTGCAGTACAGTGTTGCGTATCGCAATATATCGCGATACGAAATGTCCCGCAATATCATGACCCATATAGTCCCTATCTATGAGGTACGTATATTCAGACATTAGTAACATTTCTGCGTACATTTATCAGGTGTACGGAAATCACATGTGTGTGTATAAGTCCGCGTTTCATTCGACATAAACAAACAAAAAACAACGCAATTAATCCAGTGTTCAGTCAATCTCAAAGTTAGCTTTTATTTATCAAGAGAAACATCTCTATAAAAAACGAAAAAGTCAAAGAACTTGTATACAAATCCTTGGTCCGGCCACAGGTTGAATACTGTTCCTCTGCATGGTGTCCCTATAAAAAATCTAACATTCATAAGGTAGAAATGGTCCAGCGTAGAGCGGCACGATGGGTTAAATCAAATTACTCCCCATATTCTAGTGTAACTGCCATGATAGAAGATCCCGGTTGGTACACTCTCAAACCCCGTAGACATGATTCAAGACTTATCATGTTCTATAAGATATACCATAACTAAGTAGCAATCAACCTACCACCCTATATTCAAAAACCAACTAGACGCTCAATGCATATGCACCCACTATATGCTTCAGACAAGTCCGAGTATCATTTGATTATAGGAAATACTCCTTCTTCCCTCACTCGTTACTGTTAGGGAACGACCTCCCCAGCAATATTGTCACCTTGCCTACGGTGGATCAGTTCAAGGCAGGCATAGTATCAGCCAAGTACTAGACCCAGCACCCTGTTTTTATTCTTTTAAATCACCACCACGTTTAGCTTTTATCCAATTAAATGAATATATGAATAGTTATATAATATATGATTGTACATACAGACTTCATGTATGTGTGATGATGTGACTGATACACAATTCTTTCATTCTACATACTTTATGATTCCTTCTTGCACCAAGCACCACATCAATTACTAATTAACCAAACAATAGCTCAGATTTGATTTGATTTTAATCTCAAACGCCCTAACAAACCTGTGCGTACCCCCTGTCTAGTACACTCACAAGAGAGGTTGACAGCAACAAGATATAGATCCATAGATGTTTTCATACATTTATAGCTTTCATAACTATATACATTAAAATACAAGTATAGAAGTTGCTGCTATTCGCAGCAAAAAGATAGCGTTGCCCAAAAAGGGAATCGAAGCCGAACGGAAGTAGTGAAATTCCGAAACAGATTAGGAAGTGTTTTCTTATGTAAGTCTATGCAAAAGAAAAAGGTATCTTCTGTGCGAGGACAATTTTAATAGCAAGGACATGATTTATAATATATTATATTATTTGCATAGGACCGTTATGCGATGCTATGTATTAAATATATATGCAAGTTGGTCTTGTAGTTCCTGTCACGAATATTTTTCGAAGATGTCATTTTTAAGCATGTTACATAGCTCCTGTGTCTTGTTTATGTATCATACTTGAACCAGCTATTTATATATATAACATTTGTAGAGGTCCACACAAGGAACAATATACATATATAAATATAATTATATTTGTGAAGTTGGGTCATAATTCTCACACTAGTTGGGAGTTTGTTCAATGTAAATTGACACTAATGAATGTCTCCGAAATATAGCTTTGAAATTAATTTGGCATACATATGTAATTAAATATACCTTTGCCAAAGAGCAAAGAATGAAACAGAGTGTGAACTGAAGCAAAACCATAAAGTTAAAATTTTCTCCTTGAGATTTTTCTGTATAATTAAGAAGGCAAATTTATTGAATGTAATAGAAAGCTACATGACTTTGACCTTAAATATTAGCAATATTGTTTTATTCCATATAAAGCATTACCGTATGAATAGCATCAAAGTTGAAAACGAGAACTAGTCTGGGCAAATTTTACTCAACAATGACCTTTAAGGTCCCACAACTCTTCCAGAAATAATCCGAGCGTAAAATCCTGCGTGTTGACTTAATGTATAAGAAATCAAGGACCTACAAGTACAAATGTTGCTGCGGAGACAGCAATGGGAAGCACCGCGCAAAACAATGCGTGTCAGCCTTTGAAATGAGTAAACACTGGCCATTTACTCTTTGAGTGTTTGACCTTAAATCAAATGTTTTAAGATCATGTTGTACTGTATAATCATTTGGTATGCACTGTCCATGACTGACCAGTAAATATGTATACCTTTGAAATATGTTGAATAAAAAGATTAATCGTTATATTTGCAAACGGTGTCGTGAGAATAACACGTCGTTTTATTTGCAAGCGGTGTCGTGAGAATAACACGTCGTGATATTTACAAGCGGTGTCGTAAGAATAACACGTCGTTTTATTTACAAACGGTGTCGTGAAAATAACACGTCGTTTTATTTACAAACGGTGTCGTGAGAATAACACGTCGTTTTATTTGCAAGCGGTGTCGTGAGAATAACACGTCGTGATATTTACAAGCGGTGTCGTAAGAATAACACGTCGTTTTATTTACAAACGGTGTCGTGAAAATAACACGTCGTTTTATTTACAAACGGTGTCGTGAGAATAACACGTCGTTTTATTTGCAAGCGGTGTCGTGAGAATAACACGTCGTGATATTTACAAGCGGTGTCGTAAGAATAACACTACGTTTTATTTGCAAGCGGTGTCGTAAGAATAACACGTCGTTTTATTTGCAAGCGGTGTCGTGAGAATAACACGTCGTGATATTTACAAGCGGTGTCGTAAGAATAACACGTCGTGATATTTACAAGCGGTGTCGTAAGAATAACACGTCGTTTAATTTACAAACGGTGTCGTGAGAATAACACGTCGTTTTATTTACAAACGGTGTCGTAAGAATAACACGTCGTGATATTTACAAGCGGTGTCGTAAGAATAACACGTCGTTTTATTTACAAACGGTGTCGTGAGAATAACACGTCGTTTTATTTACAAACGGTGTCGTAAGAATAACACGTCGTGATATTTACAAGCGGTGTCGTAAGAATAACACGTCGTTTTATTTGCAAGCGGTGTCGTGAGAATAACACGTCGTGATATTTACAAGCGGTGTCGTAAGAATAACACGTCGTTTTATTTACAAACGGTGTCGTGAGAATAACACGTCGTTTTATTTACAAACGGTGTCGTAAGAATAACACGTCGTGATATTTACAAGCGGTGTCGTAAGAATAACACGTCGTTTTATTTGCAAGCGGTGTCGTAAGAATAACACGTCGTTTTATTTGCAAGCGGTGTCGTAAGAATAACACGTCGTTTTATTTGCAAGCGGTGTCGTAAGAATAACACGTCGTGATATTTACAAGCGGTGTCGTAAGAATAACACGTCGTTTTATTTGCAAGCGGTGTCGTGAGAATAACACGTCGTGATATTTACAAGCGGTGTCGTAAGAAGAACACGTCGTGATATTTACAAGCGGCTTCGTGAGAATAGCACGTCGTTTGATTTACAAACGGTGTCGTGAGAATAGCACGACACAAACTAGAAAACAAAGGCGTATGTGCGACTCTATCAAGAGAATCGCTATACACCAGATCATGGAATGATAAATAGTAACATAATTTTAACACCTTTTATACCACTGTGCTAATGCTTGTAAACAACTTTTGAATATGTATATTTTATACTAAAGGTATGTCTAATAAATCTATTTTAGTATTTACAGTAATGTATTTTCATGGGCTGGTTGATGGTAAATTATACTTAGTGTCTTTTTATTTGAGTAAGAAAATACTGAATAATTTAATAGATATATACCTAAAATAAAAAACACGCTTTAATTTACGTCTATATTGTAATATTTGTGCCCCGGGGATTAACGCAAACTATAGAAAACCTTATAAGGTATAATTGTTTCACACCTTCACACCATAACTAACATAACAAAAATGCTGTTTTTGCTGCATTTTATTATTGTTTGTTGAATTATTACTTTAAACAATACGTATTCAATTATTGAAGCACTTGTAATCAAGAGAATGTCGATATTTACTTACCTGTGGACAAATCAGTCTGGTTTATTCTCTATATTCATTGTATACATCAACAAAAATGTATTCAGTGTACAGATATAACTATTTTATACACATTACAAGTTAAAAGAATTTAAAGGATATTCAAGACATTAATATATTCTGCAATGTGAATGGAAGGATACCTACATTCATGCAATCAGTATCATACAACATAATAATTTGAAGTAATAATCAATGATATAATATCTTCAATGGTAGGTTAAATTTCTTAAACATCAGAAAAAAGGAAAGTGTTAAAAATTTAAATAAAGACTTAACATAATGACTTCAACACACACAATGATATATATCAACACAACTATAAGCATTGTCAAAGCATTGCTAATCTTATAAAAACAGCTGAGCATGTAGATGATAACATCTACGCAGACATGAAACTTATAAAATATTTATGTGGATCAAGTATTTTACAACAGTCAAAGGCAACATAATGAAATCTGTATTATAAGATAATACATAAACAAACACTACACAATATGCATACACATGTATTATCAATGAAAGTCATTTATAAAATAGCATTCATATTTCTGAGTTCAAAGTAACGTCTGTACAAAATGTATGTTCATATTTCTGAGCTTATACTCACGTTTGTGCGTTTATATTTCTGTGTGTTCATATTTCTTAGTTAATACTTACGTCTTTGTGTTTATTGTTTTTAGATTTAATATACTGTTCACATTTCTAAGTTAAATCTTTATCTTCATATTTCTGAGTCAATACTTACGTCTTTACCTTCATATTTCGCTCAGAGGGGGCAAATTAAGTGACAATGAATGTAACAAAATAATATAATGGTTAGTTTTATTTCAGGATTCAGAGGTGTAGGGGAAAAGGTGGCCAGGAGGGTAAAAATTGCCAAGACTGTATGATTTAATAATATTTGATGACAAAGAGAAAAAGTGGCCAGGAGGGGGAAAACTGGCCAATAATGTATGGTTTATTTACATCTGGAGACATTTTTTAGGGGAAAACGTGGCCAATGGGATAAAAATAACAGGCAAACAACATTCGAACTGATTAATTTTACAAAATCATATCTCATATACAATTTACCAAAAAAGGATCAACACTTTTTAAGTAAAATGAATCTGAACTCAATAATATATTTTTCCATATTATATTAATCCTATTAATCAAGTATACCAACTGTTACTGTGCAGAAATGAACTGACACTGAATTATCATAATATATCACACCGACACTTTGGGCATACATAAACAGAACAGAACATATACTTTATTAAGACTTAAGCATTACAGCCCATCGTCAAATAAACATACACTTACATGCGTAAACTATAAGCAACATTTTACAAACATTGAAAATAACATAAAATGTAACAGAACAGAACAAAATCATCAATTTTCCAATACAGTATAGTTATTATCTAGCTTAATTTGTAAATGTGAGAATCTTGTTAATTAAGTAAAAATAATTGTCAGAAATCAAAAGTAAGAAAAGAATAGCCTACGTACATACAGCTGTTAATATTAAGTTTACATTTATTCGTTTTCATTTAGTACTTTTGTAAATTTAAACATACTGTGTCGCATTATACATACTCTTGTAATGTAAGTACATCGTATTAATAGTTACAAGAATAACACTGCGTAGCTAAGCTTTGTGACAAACATTCCTGTGAGTTTTCACTGAAATTTCCTCAGAAGTTTTAAAGATGAAGACTGTGTGTTGACTTTATGTATACAAAATTAAAGGGCCACAACTTCGTTAAAAATCACTCAACAGTAAAACCTTTGATATATGTGCAACTTCCCTTAGTAAAGATCATTCCAGAAAAAAATGCACATGAAATAAGTTTTTGTAGAATTGTTTTTTGTGTTGGTTTATATTTTGGACCCATTCATTTAACAAAATTACCTTTAGCAACAAATGAACATTGCTTTTAACATTTTTTTTTCATCTAAAATAAACGCATGTGCATAAAACTGACTCCCGTTTTCACAGAAGCAAAAATTGCACATTTGTTCAAACAACTATAACCAGTGCCCCTGTGTGGGGGCATTCTATAAGACTTAGATTAAAAATATCTTCAAAGATATATATAAACAAGATGTGAAAATATAAAACACTTTCACCAGACAGATTTTCGGCTATAACAGTTTGAATGTGATACATGATCAGGTTTTCTAAATTGCTTTAAACTAGCTTGTATGTTTACTCTTTTTTTTTAAACACAAGCATGCTTCCGCTTTGATATCTTAGCTAATTAATTGAGAAAAAATGTTCTATCAAGAAAAAAAAGTAACAGGCTCCGACTGGGGATTGAACCCTGGAGGCTCTTATTTCATAAGCGAGCATCTTACCACTGCACCCACTGGCAATCAATGACGGTCGACAATCGGAAAAGACAAAAGTCTAATAAATGATTCCACATTAGAGTTTGAAATCCTTAAATGTAAAAACAGTACATAAAGTTTAGCATTAGCATTAAATTCATAACACGAAATGGCATTACGTGTCTATAATTCAGCAATTTCACGTCTACATTGTATGACTTTGTTACACAAATCTATTCACTACCACCAACACTCTTCACTACTACCTCACCAGTGACTTACAGTTACATGACGTTGCGCTGCTCAAGGCGCAACGCAATAAAATGTTAAAAAATATCCGAGTCAAATAAATTAATAATGGAAAATAATTAACATTCAACTTTTATATATATAGTGCACCTGCTATATGTTAGTATAGTCAGGTAGTTTTATAGAGCTATGTTTGCTTTAATAACGCAATATATCTTATTTATTTCATGTGTTGATCGATTCAAATCCAATAAATTAAGTTTGCATATTTTGTACTTATATGATTTTTATGATATCATCATAATTGATAATTTTAATACTAATTAATTTCACGTCATTTTTTAATAAAAGCAGTTATATTGTAAATTAAACAGTTGATCAAGGGGTGGACGATCGATTTCTGGAAGAGTTGACCGATTCGGGGACGAGTCGACTACGGGGCGAGTTGACATAGGGGCGAGTTGAAATGAAGCCATCAGGGGAGATAATATTTCAAAATGGCCGACAGCCGGCAAACGCAAGATTTGGAATTATTATTTTTTGATACGTTTTCTCATGAAAGTGCTGAGGTATTGCTTTTGTCAGTGTTTTAAAACAAAAAATAAACATTTTATCTTTACGATGACATCAATTTTAGTTTAGCTTTCGTATTTTCAGCTAGTTGAAAATCAATTTTTCGAAAATCTGATTTTGATCCTAATTTCGTTGTTTCGTTTTATTTTTTGTTTATCATTTAAAAAACGAAGTAACATGAATATGTAAATAGAAAATGATCCGAACAAGCTTTCTATTGTTGAGCAATACAAGTGTAATAGGAAGAAAAAAAAATGTAATCAGACTTCGCAAACGGCAAAAAAGTACAATGGCTTCAAGAAAAACAAAGAACTACATGCAATTAGTTAAATTTTATTAGCACTCAACATTGAACTAAAATGTAATCAACATACAAATTACAATACATCTATTGTCTGCAAGTATGTGTGAAACTGTCCCTTGGTATGCAACCCATCAGTAGTTCTAGCTGTAATATATGTACAGGCCGTCCCTATTACCGCCTACTTAACTCTTTATGAGTGTTAAAATGCACGACAGTACAAGTCTGCAATCATACAACCATTTAATCATCATAAGCAATTCTTTTTCTTGTCGAAAACATTAAAATACTCTCAATAATAATAAAATAATACATCAAGATCGCATTTCTTGACACACAGACGTCCATATTGATTTTTTGTTTGATGACCTTATTACCGCCTCTCAACCAATCAAATGCGAGATAGGTAGTAACGCAGGAAATTCCTGCGTCAGTACTAAATTCCAACCAATGTGCGGACCATCTTTCATTTGCAGAAATATCAAAACTGTGTTTTAAGAAAACTAATGCATTAAAATGCGACACATTCATATACTATAGCGGTGTTAATTTGGATTGAATGCAAATGGCAGTATGAACGATAAATTGACTTGACTGTAGATATTATATAAATCATTAATGAAAAATGTTTTAAAGTCGAGGCATGCATTGTAAACAATAGTCTGGTACCCTACCAACAAATGCCACACGGAAACCGAAGTGGAGGCGACACGCATGCGCAAGTATTGTTATTATCCAGGCATCGGCGGTAATAGCATCACCGCGGTAATAGGCATATAAGGGATGTATATAAATTTATAATTTAATTTACTGAATATTTAGTTCACAATAAAAACAGGATGGCTGGAATAAGAATCAGTTGAAAGATTTTAAATGATTCAAACTATGATGATATGTTTTCACCAAAACAAAATTTGTTCCCCATTTTACCAGTCTTAATTAAATGTATGTTTTTTGTCTCAAATTTCAAGTAAATATACCCTTCAGTAGATTTTCACTTTTCTTGAAAACACTTGGTAAAAAAGATAATTAAATTAACCTGTAGGACAGGTCTTTGTAGCCATCAAGTTTACCTATTGGTAATTAAATTTTAGAAACATTTATATGCCATATTATGTTTTGTCCCTTTATGTTTCAAGAGAACCGCCATCTTTCCCTTACATTAGGTGAAAAAAAACCACACTGATTTACAAATGTTTTGAGGTTGCATCTGACCCTGAATGTAGATGCTCCCGTGTCTGAAGAAAAATACCAACAATCAAATGTATGATATTTGTGTTACAGTGATAGGCCAGCTGTTCAGTTTTCTTGTTTGAATTATTCTATATTTATGGCTTAATTTCACTTTTTTTTAGTAACTACTCAATTGTTAGAATTTGATATTTTTCCTTAATTTTTTTCAGGAATTAAATCTTGACCTAGTGCAGTTTCCAAGACCTGTTGTCATTGGTGAAGTGCGTGTAATTCCATTACAGACCCGAGTACAAGCTGATGTCCCAGGAGGTGTGCGACTTGGGTGAGGTTTATTTTCTTTCAAGTACAGACACATTGAAATGCATTGACGGGCTTACATCAGTATTTTTGGTAGCCGGTCGGGAGAAAATTTCTGATTGCCAGCGGGCTCCATGCATTGGATTTGTCTGACACTGCACGTTGTTTTAATGACAAAGAATTTTACTGTTTGTATTGATAATAATCCATCAACTGCATGAAAGATGTTGTAGAAAGAAACCATCTTATGAAGGCACAATCCTCTTATTTATGTTTTTAAGGGAAAGATCTATATATATGCAACAATGAAAATATTTTCTCATGCCATTTATTGTATTTATAGTTTATTTTTATTTGCAGTGCAACTAATCCTTCAAATTTTAAGCTGGAATTGTTTGTCAACAACCTAAGCAAACCCAATGCATCTACTTTTGAAAAACTTGGCTTGTGAGTATATTTTGTATGTTAAATATAATAGGGCTGTGGCAAGTATCTGAGTACTCAGATATTCACAAATCAAATTGAAAGATCGAGTATGAATAATCGTCATTACAAAGATTTGTGGTTCGCGATTTTGTTTTTTAACAAATTAAAAGTGTATTCTTTGTTCTTAAAAATCCCTTTTCTATGAATAAATATTGTCTCATCATGGACTTCTTTGTTTGCCAAGATGTCCAGTCGGTTCTTTAAATAATGATGCTGGTAAATCAATTAGCTGGAAGGGGTATGTATAAATTTAAGCCATAGAACAATTTATTTTGATTTACTTCATTATTCCAAAAAATAAACAAATAATTAACTGTCTTGATGACTGCAATGTTTAAGTTTTAGATGGATTAATTGATAACTAAAGATTCGTGATTCGATTATCGTGCATTGGAATTTTTTTTTTTGGATTGGATCGCCACCAACCCAATGATCCACAGCCCTAGTTAAATAAAAGTGTAGTTAATATTCAACCTGTGAATAAGCACCACCATGTATAAAAAATGGTCACCTGTGTGTTATTGCTACATTTTATCTCTTTTTGATGGCTTTTATTCACAGGGTTGACAGAATGTTTTTTCAGTTATAGTTTTGTTTAAAAAATATGATAGACACTCCTTACTGCTGGTTCATTGAGTTGAAAAGTTACACTTAATATTGTGCACCTGAGTTTTAACTGTTTATCAAATGAAGCTGGCATATTCTTTTCTGATATTTTGAGATTGATGATGCATTTTATTGATACACAGTAAAACCTTGATTATCTGAAATCAACTGGACCGAAATATTATTTCGGATAATCCATGGATTTGGATAAAACGATTCAGATATTCAAAGTTTTTTTACATTGAAATATATAAGTGGAAATCGGGACAGAAAATTCATTTTGGATAACACGAGGTGTTGGGATAATCCGAGTTCAGATAATCAAGGTTTTACTGTAGTTGCATTTAGTATAAAAATATGTAATATATATATATATATTTTTATGACTTTCAGATTAGATTACAAAGCAAACAATGAAATACAAATGCTTGCAGATGTGCAAGTAAGTACTATGTTTCCATAGCTTGATTAAACAGTCAAACACTGGGTTTTATTCCTTATGATAGGTTTCTGTGGTTGAGTGGTTATAGACCCTGAACTGTTTTCATTCTGCCCATAATGTCTATGTGAAAAATGTAGCAAACGTCCTTAAGCATTTGAACTAGATGTGAGAAACTGCAAAACCTAAATAATAATCTTGCACTCTTGATGCTTAATTTACCTGACCAAGATGTGGCGAATGAAGCAGACTGTTCCAATGTGCTTTTCTGCTTTTGTTTTCAGTCATTTGCAGTCTTCAATCTATTTTTTTAAAGCACTAGCCCAAACTGTATCTGAACTACTGAAAATAGAAAATTTACCACTAGCTCGATACACAATTTGAGAAAGTTCACTAGCCCGAATAGAAATTTACTAGCCCCAGGCATTGAAATTTGGCCAAAGCATAAATTATGTTTAATATGAAAATACAACATGAAAAACAATTTCAGATTCCAACGGATGGATTAATTCTTAAAGGATGGTATAATGCTGTTACTATTGCGATATATGGAGCATTAACAAATGTCACTGTTGAACCAGAGGCCTTACCTCCACCGCCGCCTCCACAGCCACGAAAACAAGGTAAAGTATTCTTCTTTTTTATCACATCACAGTAAAGCACATGACTCTTTTGATATTAAGTAAGATCTATTAGTCAGAGAATTCTAATATCCTTGTTCTCTTACATTAAAGCATTCCTTGTTTTAATGTGAAAGTAAGTGACCATAAATTGCAGCCTGTTGGATTGCACTAAAATGTCCAAAAACAAATAATTCCATTAATCAGTATTTGTCATTACGTAGGAGTGATATTTTTCTTTTTACAGCAACTACGGCTCAGCCTGTACCTGTGACACCAGTTTTACCTATAAAAGTGGAAACCAGAGATATAAAGACAGAGCCAAGAGATTGGGAAACACCCCCTGCTGTTGTTGCTCCACCCCATACAACTCAACAACACCCACTGGATTATCTTCAGCAATTGCCAGTACAGCTTCAACAACAAGTATGTTGTTGTTTCTGTAGATATAGAATTTCCTTATGGGATAGTGTTTACTTATTTAGAAATGCCCTAAGTACACAAATATATATAATATAGATATTCAGTAAATCACGTTTCTTATATGATCCCTTGGTCTTGGTATCCTGATGAAACACAATTTATTACAAGTAGGGTTATGGATTAACATATACAAATCAACCCACACATTATTCTATAATAAAACACTTGTTTGGTTGTAAGCCATGCATTTGATATATAGACAATGATATCATGGACTTACTGTAATTTGTACAGATAAAGAAAATCTAGTGTAGAACTTGTGGTGTGATCATTGTGCAGTCTAATGACTATTAATACTAGGCAAGAAAAAATGTTATCACTATCAAAACCATTCTTTTCTGGCGCTTTCAACTGATAAATTATCATTTGTTCTTTTTAGCCTATGCTTGCTGTAGCACCTCCACATCCTAGTACACATCCATTAGGTATTGTCACGCAGCCTGTCCCCGCGCCTGGACAGATCCCTATAGGAGTTCCTCCACCAATACAAGATTACCCAAGACCTGATGAGTATGGTCGTCTTCCAGGTGATACTGACAGGTTTTCACCAGGTAAGAAGTTCCAGATGTGTTATAATTTATTTGATTAAGTATAGAGCAGTAACACTTCATTTTGAAGCCATCACAATATTTAGATCATCTTTTATTAAGACATAGACCAGTTATTTTGGACTTGTTTATTTATTTTCTAAATTTCAAATTTATAGTAAGACCATGTCAGTATTAAGCAGTGCTCCACACTATTAATGGTCCGTTAGCCCGAGGCTACCTATTTTCTCCAAGGACTACCTAGGTTTCCAAGCTGGGTATCCCATCGGGCTATCTGAAATTTGGGTGACCAGAATTCTATAAATTTACGTTAATTAAATAATATAGCTTACAAACTTTTGTTAGATCTGATGTGTTGTAACCTGTATAGCTTCGTTCAATACATATGTGAAAATCTGATGTTTATACTTGTCTTGTATTCTAATAAAGTACACTCGATAGGCATTGAAAAAAAATACCAAGACCATTTGATTAGTTCTTAAAGGTTGTTGTAATAAGGAGTAATAAAGGAAATTATCTATATGACTGGAAAAAAGCATTGTCTGTGAAATTGGGGAATTTTTTAAATGCTAGCTTTTTGGTTATTTTGGTTCGGTTGAATGACACCGCGCATAGACATTATGCTAAAGCCCTTATACTAGTATACTAAATCTGATAATGCATTTTCCAGGTCAGCGACCATCAAGCCGGGACAGAGATGTAGGAGATAACAAGGATCATTATGATAGGGAGTCCTATGATGACACGAGGTCTAGGGAAACATGGGGAGGTTATCATGAGAGTCGAGATAGAATTGGATCAAGAGATAGGGATTATCAAGCATCCAGGTATATCTAGTTATTTCCGTAAAAAATATATATATGCTGACGGGTTTGTTTTAGGAAAAAGGGAAGACATTGCGCACTGGTAAAAGAGAGTAACATTAGCAATAACTAAAGAGTCAAATTTAGGGTTTAAGTAAGGGCAATAAATTTTCTGGGGGGAAAATATAACTTCTGTTCCGAGGGGAAGACGTTGGCTATCAGTGTCACTTTCTTAGTAAGAAAAGCCTTGGTTGAGGTTCTTTAATAATAAATACATATAAACAGAAATGTCATGTAGATTGAGCCAGGAGATAACCCTTAATCCATTATCATAGAAAACCTATATTGAAATTAGTTGTGTACCTTTGTTATAAAACTTGTTGCCAAGTTTGACTAAATTATGTGAACAATTTACCCCAATCTGTACGTAGTATTCATTACATGTTGTTGAAAACACGAAGTGAAACATGAGAACTTAAACTTTAGAATGATCTGAATTTATATCTATAAATCATACTTATTTTGTTTGAAGGTTAATTTGAATTTGAGTGAATGATAATTAATGATATCTTTTTTGACCTTCCAGAGAAGGTTCCAGAGATGCAGAGAGGGATGGGGGTAGGGATTTCCGTGAAGGTCGTGATTATAGAGACAGAGAAGAAAGGGATTGGGAGCGAGATAAAACTAGGGATCGCGATAGGGATTCCAGGGACTTGAGAGTTAGTAGGGAGAGATCGGACTATGATTCCAAAGAAAGGGGACGAGGATTTGATGAAAGAAGGGATAGAGAGTTTGATCAGGAAAGGGCTTATGATAGGGGACATGACCTTGACATGGAAAGAGGTCATGAGTTTGACAGAGATAGGGATTATGACCGGAATAGAGATTATAGGGATCAAGAAAGGGGCCGGGACAGGGACACAGAGAGAGGCAAAGACAGAGATATTGATAGATCAAGGGAATGGGAAGGTGATATTGAGGGACGAGGTCATGACCTTGAAAGGGGTTCAAGGGAAGTTCGGGAACCAAACAGAGGTGGATTCAGGGATCGGACTCGAGAGGACTACAGAGAAAAGGAGCGTGCCCGAGAAGTGTTTATGGAGACTGAGGCACCTAGAAGCCCTTCAAGGTCAAGATCAAGGTCCTTCAGTGGGGACCGATTTAGCTCTAGGTCAAGGTCACCATCACCGAATAAATCTGCTGCTCCAAGAGCTATATCCCCTCTTGTAAGGTGAGAAATCGGCTTCATGATTATGCATTGATTTCTAGTGTTTAAGTTTATCATATTTATGACGGGGGTTTTCGTAATTATAAAGTTGAACATTGCCTGTGAAGAGCACCTTCCGCTCTGAAAATTTCTTTGTGGCGAGAATTTCTCCCATATTAAGAGCTAGGGCACCTTTCCCGAAACATAAAGAAAACTCCTGTATAAGATTTGCAAATAATGATTTATGTGCTGAAGTTTTAATGTTGAATAGATAAAAAAGACATTGAAACTTGAATTGTAAGTCCTATATAGTCTTTATTCATGAGTCCAATAATAGTAGATGAAATGCTAATGTTGAAAGAAAATGTATTATTTCTTTTTTATGTTAGACCACGAAGGCAAGAATCACCAAGTAGAGATTTGATGCGAATGAAGGAAATCATACCTGAGCAACCATTATCTCCATCTCCTGAACATGAAGCTGGTACGTAGGATAGACTGGTTTAGTGTGATTTTATGAAACTGTTAAAGCTGCATTATCTGTTACCGTGCAGTGTGCATCCTGCTTCATCACCTTTTGACTTGTCACCACAATAGAGTTTTGGTTAGATTTTCATAAAACTCGGTCAGAATGTTTGTATTGTCAAAAACTTGGGACAAGTTCGATAATTGGTGATTTGGGAAAAAAAAATTAGGTCAAAAGGTAAAATTGAATGACAACCTTATGAACACTCTAGAGGTCTCTGTTTTATTAGATCTGCATAAAACTTTGTCAGAATGTTTATCTTAATGATACCTTGAACAAGTTCGATAATGGGTCATCTTGGGCCAGTTATTAGGTCACCAGGGCAAATTGCAGGATAACCTTATGAACCTAGTTTAAATGTTGAATGTTTAAACTTTTCATCAATTTTTAGAAGAGCCAGAAGCCCAAACTTTTGAAATGATGTCATCTGAAAATGTGGACAGCCCCATGGAGCCAGCGTATATGTCAGATGGCGAATATGAAGCTATTTCATCAGAAGATGAATTTATTGATATTGATGCTGACGTGGTAAGATCACTTTGGTTACCAAACTCCTTTTTTCTTCACTTTTAAACCAATTTTTATTAACAAGCATGGTGGTGTTTTCTCTAAGGCTAGAAAAAAAGCCATGTTGAAGTTTACCTGACCAAAACATCATGAGGGCTAGGTCAGAAAAGTTTCTCTTTTTTTATGGCGGAATGGCATAAAGTGTTATCCCTCCCTGTCCGTCCGTTCAAATTTTCGTTTCCAAGCGATAACTCAAGAAATATTTCATGGATTGGTTTCATATTTTACATGAAGGTGTGTGATAATGTAATACAGGTCAAGTTCAATTTCCAATAAAATCCAAACATTTTTACAGGAGTAAATACTAATGGCCCCTTTTTGACTTAGCTCTCAGTGAGGGCTTTCATGTCCTCTGGACACATTTCTGGTTTTAACTTTTTTTGTGAGGATACGGGATATGATTCTTCACCGACTAAATTTATACTGAGGATTTTAGTGCCAGAAATTGGTCAAGTAATCATCAATAAGGCTATTTTTAGTGTCTAATTTTATTTGGTTATTTACTAATGAATGATTCAAGAGAACAAATATATGTTTATTGCATGATTCTCATTGTATGTTTTCTGAATAATAGTCTTAATTGATTTTGATAACTTTATTTTTTGCTGTAATGCTTTTATTTTACCATTTTCATTTTGTCTTCTTGCTGATTTTTACTGGTTTATTATATGAAAAATATATTCATAGGACAAGTAAAATGGCCAGATACGTTTGGCTTACTCTGCTATTTTGTGATCATTTGCTTTTTGTTCTATTGGTGTGTTGCCACAGCTTTCTTACTCTAACATTCTATCATTGTCCACATGGCTCAATATGATGAGTACTAGGTCTTGAGATCTTGGGTCAGCAAGTTTGAACCCTGGGTATGGCATGATTTTTATGTCCTTCATGATGAATTGCTTGGATATATATATAACGTCATTGGCCATTCATCTTACTATGCTAATAATTCATGTGGAAAATTTGGCAGTTTGTTGTAGGGACCAAGGTTAGTTCTGGCAGAGAATCCAGGAAGAACTGGTTTGGTAAATTGTCCGCACGTTTATAACTGAAATTCTGTCATACAGGCATATAACCTGAAAACATTTATACAGATTGTGTTTATTTTCCTATGATTTTGTTCTCAGAGACTTGGCTATAAATTAGTGCCTCGACGTAGACGTGGTTCTGTGAGTTTTATTTGCATGACCTTGTTATCTGAAACTTGATATCGTTACTCAGTTACTACATTGTAGTTTATTCCTTGTATTTTTGTTCGTCTTCCCGGTGTGTGTAGCTTTAATTTGTTAAACAATCCCTGTTTTATCTGAATGTATCAACTGTTAGGTTTATATTGTGTTTATATGTATGATGTTAAAAATGATTTATTGTTTACATCATTGTTTAAAAAAAACAAAGAAACAAGAGTTCTGTGAAGCAAACTATTAGAGATGATATTTTATGAATACAAAAAGTTGTCTGAACACTTTGTTATCACTCTGGAGGAATTTGATGGATTGGTGAAAAACAGTAAAATATTTTAGAATAAAGGCCACCATGTGAGAAATGGCTTTTTTTTGCACACAGGCCATCCTTAAAAAATATTTAGTTTACTATAACCCTACCTACTACTAAAAAGGTCCCTTCCCAACTTTTGTTTGGCCTCAAGTAAAATCAATTCAAAATAATAAAAAAATGCATCACAACATGTATTTTGGGTTTACTATAGAAATTAAATTGTAACAAATATATTTCTCTACCTACCTACCCACTGAAAATGTTCAGGTAAGGGTTATGGTTCACGCTAACCCACTAGCCCACAGCCCGGGGCTAGTAAATTTCTATTCAGGCCAGTGAAATTTCTAAAAGTTGTATATTTGGGCTAGTGGTAAATTGTTTATATTCAACAGTCCACTAATAGTTTCGGCTAGTGCTTTACAAAAATTAGTTCAAACACTGAATATGGCAAACAAACATGCTTTTAAGAATGGCCTCATTTATATAATGAAAAGTGTAATAATCTCTGATTAAATTTAGGCCGTACATAAAAGCTATATATTTTTCTGTCCTACGGTGTTCACAGGATTGACTGTAGAGTATTCTTTCTACATACCACAATTTAAACTATTGTATTTATAATAACACTTAATGCATTGTACTATAATTTATTGCTTATATGAAATCATTGAAACTGATATGTGCGCATTATTTTCAATAAGCACTATTATTTACCATATTAGCTGTAAGATCTATTTGTAATCAGTTATATAAAGCTTATTCTCCCCATCTCTTTCTCATGTTAACCATTAATCAACAAACTTATCTCCATTCATATCTTTTACCGTTGGTCAATATGTAACTGACAAACATTAATTTTATCCATTTTGAAAATAAATTACTTTTACACAAAATATGTATTGTATGATGAAAAAATGATAACTTTGGCTAGAAATATTTTGACAGCAATCAGATTCCCTTAGTATTAAAAAATTTCTCACGAGTAAAAAATGGTACATGTATCTATCACTTTCAGTGTCAATTATTGATGTCAATATGTGTGCATAATAAATGAATGCATAAATAATTAACTGCTATATAGAATTTGTCCCATAAATATAACTCGCTAAATTTTTTCTTGAAAACTATGTAAAACTTTTTATGGAAAAGGGTATGCAAGAAAAATGATATTTCTACTGGTAATAGGTACAGATGGCCTCATCAAACTCTCTGATAATCAGAGCCTCATTACTATTAGAACTTAAAGTTGAATGTCATGCTGGAGATTTGCACCAGTACCAGTTAGCAGTGTAACACCCTTACAGTGTAACATGCATATAAATATTATCATCCTCAGTAGATGTAACTGTGACACATTCTTTTGATTACTTAATTTGTCTTATTAATTAAATGGTTTTGATACTGCGATCATTTTCAGTTTTAGGCTCAAAATAAAAATAAGTTTGTTTGGTGTGCTCCTACCTATTCATGAAAATCCTAGCAAATAAATAAAATTCCTACCTACCTATGCAATCTAAAAATCTGGGTCGGAACGCTCCAAAGAAGCTTTTTTATTTTCAGGCTTATTTCTGTAAATGACCTTAAATTTGACTGTAAAGGTTTAAAAAAATTCTGAAGGCTTTTTGTCCAAATCCACATTGGATCCAACCAATATATTCCTGAGTTTGTCATCTTTTCTGAAGTTGGGAATTAGGAATTGTTCTGTATACAGTAAAACACCTGAAAACTCGACCCCTTCCAGATTTGTCCTGAAGCTTGATTTTCTGAGAATTCTGATTTTGGGAGAACTCTTCAGGAATTCCGAAAGAAAATGAGACTTGAAAAAGCGTTATATTTTTTATGGAGCCCATTTTTCAGGTGTTTTACTGTATATTTTTAAATGTATACTTCAAATGGTTCATATTGTAGACTTTTCTTGGTATAAAGATAACTATTATCATATGATTTTTTTTCCAGGGGATAGATTATGAGATGGACGAGGAAGCCTACAGTTACATCACAGCTCCCTTTAGCCCTTATCAGTTTGAAATGACGCCTTTTATGGTAAGTGTTAAATAGTACAAGTATGAGTCCAATTTATACAGCAGCTTTTCTGCATTATAACAAAACTTGATTCTTACATTTTCTGAATGCTGCTTTTAGAAATAATAAATTTTCACATTTATCAACAGATCATACTTCATATCTCCAAGTGTTAAATAGTACAAGTATGAGTCCAATTTATACAGCAGCTTTTTTGCATTATAACAAAACTTGTTCTTACATTTTCTGAATGCTGCTTTAGAAATAATAAATTTTCACATCAACAAATCATAATTTATTTCTCCCTTGGATACAAAGTACCGGTACCCAAACTTGAAGTAGGTTAGTACCGGTACCCAAACTTGAAGTAGGTTCAAGCCTTATCCTTAGAAGTCCTGGTGGGAGGGGATTGGTTTTTGATGGTATATTGATTTTATTACCACAAACAATTGAATACCGGTTCAAATAGAATGAAGTGGAATTGAAATCCAGTCCAAATTGTAAACATGTTTGATTTGGATAAGTTTGTACTTGCTGATATGACAGTACAAAACAGTTGTTAAAGCGATGGCATCGAAGTCAAGAGAAATAGTAATTAAGTTTTTGTCTTTTTTCTTCAGACATTCAATGATGTATCACAGACGCCATTTGAACATGAGAAGGTCAAACTTCTAAAGCCTGACTTTGTGAAACCTGAACTAAGACCTAAAGCTGCTCAACAGCTCATTGAAATTGTTGAGAAATTTAAGGATGAGAAACACCATGAAAGGTTTGTAGTATATATTTAAGGATACAGTCAAACCTGTGAACAAAGGCCAACCTTGGGAAAGACAAAAATGGCCTCTATTGACAGGTGGCCTTTATTCAATGGTTATTTTGTTCTAAATAATAAATGATGGTTTGAAACGAATGGCCTTTATTCACAGTATGACTGTTATTTGGAGGTGACCGCTAACACAGGTTTGACTGTAAATAGTTTCGTAACTTTATAACCACATAATAACGAAAGGGAGAATAAATTGTGAGTTTCTCATACTGATCATTATGTCTTCACTTTAACAAAGAAGACAGTTTGGACTATGAGCAAGGCACATATAGTTAGCACTATGAGCAAGGCACATATTTGGTTGAATACCCATCTTATATCACTGCATGATGATTTGAGCGATTCATTTTTTAATGTGTGGTTAATTACAGAGAGCAAGACTAGTACTGGTACTGAATCCAAGAACTCTGGTTAGGTTAACCGCTCACCTTTATATAAATGAAATACTGCTAAATTCGGGCCTTAAAAATAAAATATTTACAAATTCTAAACTGTTTGTAATTTATTCTGTCTTCAGGTGATCTTAACCATGAATGAAATTTGGTTTGCTTTCTTAGTTATATAAACTGTATAATGTGAAAACTCCTGTTTGTGTGTTTTTCTATGATAGTTGGGTGGAGTCCATGGAAAGTGTTCCTTCCCTGCTACCTGAGGGACTGTCTTACCTTTTGTACCAAGACTCCAACACTGAGGTCCTGGCAGCTTTACTTGACTGGGCATTGGAAGGATTGGATGAATCTTTAGCGATGGCACAACCGGAGCGTGCTTACAAAGTCCGCCATCTGAAGATGGGATTTAAACTTGCTGGTGCCCTGTGTTCTTGTGACTCAGAAGTCACACTTCAATGTTTGGTGAGTAAATTATTTTCTCCTCCTTCTTCTAAATCAAGGGAAGCTTTTTTATTCAGACCAATGAAGCATTCCTTTCATTGTGTATTGTAAATACTGTGGAATCATTAATTTTCGTTGGGGATTTAATTTCTTGGATTTTGTGGGTCAGCTCATCAATGAAATCAAATCCCCACAAATTTAAATGCAGAGATAAGGGATTTTTGAGCCCAACGAAAAT
This sequence comes from Lutraria lutraria, assembly GCA_964023205.1. Taxonomy (NCBI): domain Eukaryota; kingdom Metazoa; phylum Mollusca; class Bivalvia; order Venerida; family Mactridae; genus Lutraria; species Lutraria lutraria. Next base: position 4,131,215 of record OZ026839.1, on the reverse strand, counting down.
AAATGAAAATACAGTATTTGGATTTCTTTACTAGGATATGCAAGAAACAAGTTTTGCGACCTTCCTACACTATATGTTTGGTCAGTAATTGTATACGTAACTACAGCATTTTTTTTCAAGCCCTAAGCAATGCCTTGCAAGATTAAAGTCTTTAAAAGCTGGCTCAAATATTGCCTTGTCATCTAGTATTATCGGAATATATTTTTTCATATACATTTGTATTTTTTTACAGAAACGTGATATCCAGTCTCGATTGTTGGATACATTTGAGTCCCAGTACATGTCGTTCTCTCTGAAGCTACAGATTATCTCTGCCTTGGATAAAACAATAAGATTGAAGGTTTGAACACAATTTATATTCTATACAACTTTTTTATGGGGCTATCTGCAGTACTACAGGACTGTAATTCGGGAGTTCATTGTAATTGTAATAAAAACGATTGCTGGATTTAAATGCTGTGTTTATCTACTACAACTTTAGATTAGGTCTTCAGGTATATGGGAAAATATCATCAAGTAGAAATTTGTTACAGTTAATGTTTAATTCAGCTGTCTTTGATTCTACTATACATTCAAACTCACAAAATATAGTCAAACCTGTGTTAGTGGTCACCTCAGAGTAAGGCCACCCTGTGGATAAAGGCTATTCTTTTAAAAACAATTATTGATTATATAGAACAAATTGAACCCCAAATAAAGGTCACCTGTCAATAAAGGCCACATAATTTCTTTTTTCCATGGGTGGTCCTTGTTCACAGGTTTAACTGTACATATAATTGAAAGTTAATCAGGAAATGACTTCTGTAGGTTTCAGTTATTATAATTTTCTGATAACAATCTTGGGTTTGGGGAGTTCCTATAAACTGTAGGAAGCGTAATTTTTACTTGATCCACCTCCGTGGTCGAGTCGTTAAGGTCACTGACTTCACTAACCTCTCACTGATAGAGTTGTGGGTTCGAGCCCCACTACAGACCATGTCTCTTTATGTGAGAAAGTAGGCAGTTGCTTACAGAGGATGGGAGTCTAGTACTGGTTTTTCCCAGGAACGATGGTCAGGTGAACTGTCCGCCTCATATGACTGTTGAAAAAGGGCGTAAAACCCGATATACTTGGCCCTGACCCAAAAACATGCAATCAAATTTTATTGTGTTTATCAAATCTACATATTTTTATTCCAGGATGGAATCGAGTGGTTTATGGGGACACACAAGGAGCAGGATGTGAAGGAAGAGTCTGATTCTACCGTAAAATTCAGTGGTTACCAACGTTGTATCAAGTTCTTATTACAGAAACAAGTGGTTCGGGTGATACTAGCTTTGACCAATCTCATTAAGAAAATCCATGTGTTTGAAGTGATGAAAAAATTAAGCCTTCAACTTGAAAGGTATGTCTTGTGATTAATTCTTGTAGAAGACTGTTGTGCGTTATATTGGAAAGAAAGTCTATTTGCTTCAATTTTTTTGTGTGCATTAAGTCCTGCAATATTGAACACCTGTGAATATATGTCACAATCTAAACAAAGGTCACTCGTCAGTGCACATTAAATGTTACATTAGAACAAATTTATTTCCGAATTAGTTGGTTATAAAGGTACATTTTATCTACATTTTGTGGATTTTGTACAAATTAATTATACTAAGGCATTATACTCTGTCCAGCTAGCGTACGGTCAAAGGTATTACCCAGGTGTATTTCATGTATTGCATTATGGTCTACAAAGGCCACCGCTGGGCTGGAGGCTATGTTTAACTGTGACCTTTCAGTTAAAAGCCTTATGTCCTCCACTGCTGATGAATATGAGTAGTTAGCTGGTACTTGTTGAGTATATGGTTCGTTGTAAGCACTGGTGCAGACTCCAGGAGAGCTGATTATCTGCTGACCTGTAAGTGACTGAAATACAGTGCAACCTCTCAAAAGCAAACACCCTTTGGAAGTAGTAAAATTGTGTTGTTTTTGTTGAGAGGTTGTTGCTGTAGAGAGGTTAGATTAATAGGTAAATCATGCATTGGGTTTGTTGTTGAAGGGAGGCTATTGCCCAAGAGGGGGCTGCTAAAGAGAGGTTGCACTGTACTGCTAAAAAATACTGAATTATTTTCCCTTATAGGATAATTGCTGGTCTACCTACAACCATGATGTCTAAATCAATAAGTGATGATATACAAGAAGACAGTGAACTGGAGCAAATGTCTCCTCAGCTGAGTGAATCTGATATAGATGGACTTACTACCTGTATGGAAGAGATTATTAAAGTGTACAGTCTGGCTCCAATGCTAATTGTAAGTATACCATTGCAAATCCCTTTCTTTTTGAAGCAAAGCGGTCTTAATTATAGTAGCATCATCTTATTAGTGGAACAAGTTATTCCTTTCCCTTTAATACTTTGATATTAGTCACTTGTTTAGACCTTGAGGAACATATTACAGAAATGAATGGAACAAGAACAGAACATTCTTTACCTGTCTGTTTTTCTCCATGATTAATGTAGGCTACAGATTTAATCTAAATTTGAGTTGTCAGATCGAAACTAAAACTGATTATTCTTATTTCTGGACAAATGACAATGGAACATTATAAAAAACATACTGTTGTTTTAAAAGTCATTATTAATAGCAGGGCGGTAGTAATTTTGGGTGCTCATAAGTTGGGATTTTATATCAACTGGCAAACAATTTTATAAGTAAATATGAACCTTTTGTCAACGAATTCCAAATTGCTGTTCAATGCTTAAATGTACTTTATTGGTAAAATAAGTTTCTTATAGGTAATAAATTCATTTTAGCCATTTATCACCAGAGAAAAAAGAAGTATATTTATTTCTGCAGTATTAATGTAAGGTATTACAAAGTAAGTTATAAATGGTTCTGTGAAATAAAAAAACAGTGTAAGCCATTTATATTGCTAAAACAGACTTTATATTATATATCTTGTCATTTAAGTCTCAGCCTGGACGTACACTACCAGGGAAAGCAATGGTTGACTTAACAAGTGGCCCTGATGACCCGTACCCTGGATTTTATCACATGGCAAACTCGTGGTAGGTTTATATTAGCTACTCCCTATTTTTCTGTTCTAAATTTTTAGCTCGGCTCTTTTCGTAGGAAAAGTCATACTATTGTGTTCACTGCATCGCCTGCGTCAGTGCGAAAACTTTACTGTAGCTCATAATTCATGAAATATAAGAGGTAGAAACATGAAACTTCGTAGATAGATAGTTCTTACTGAGGCGGTGAACAGACGAGTGTTGGTACCATTTGTGGCGCTCTTGTAAATTACAATCACAGATACACTGAATATTGATGTATTGTGTATCGCTATATTCCAGAGCTGTCCATGATTATAGAATCTTGAGAAATTGTGAAACAGCAGAGTATATCTCTTTCTGGATAAAATGGGAATTAATTTATTTGATTACAAAATATAAAATTTGAATAAATTTTATGGCATGTCTTAGGTTGAGTAATTAAAACATGAAAAACAATTTGATGACGGCCCTTAAGTGCATTAAGAGGAATGTATTTTTGTATTTCAGCCGTTTATTAGAGTCCTTGTTCTTCATTGTGTCGTTCCCAGCGACTTCAGGAATTCCTACTTTGTTTGGATCTGTGAGAAATTTACTTCAGAAAATGACTGAATATCAACATGGCTTACTGTACCTAGGAAGTCAAGCTAATGTTTCAAATAAAATCATTCAAGCTCTTATTCAGATAGTAAGTTTAAAATGTGTTTTCAATAGAATTGAAAAGCCTGTTTGTTTGCTTGGGGGTAGGTCCTCAGTCCAATAGGCAGGCAATTGCTGTGGAATCATTAATTTTCGTTTGCAATTTAATTTCGTTGATTTCGTTGGTCGGCCATTATAGTAAATTCATGAAAAAATCGAGCCCAATGAAAATACAGTACATTTGTATTTCATTTCAATAACAAATTTAGATTGACCTATTTGTACCAAACATGAAATGTTGCAAGATTTAATGGTGACCTTGGATAGGATTATATTGCAGTGCTCTGAAGTCAAAGGTCACTAGTACTAAACTCAGGATAACAGTTTCCATTCAATAGACTGTAGAAAACCTAGTTGGTTGACTGTCATATTTCTTGTAATGCATTTTAAGTGTTGCATTTCATTACTCAAAATTCAGAAATCATTCAATAAGGTTTTAAAAGGTTTTGGGATTGTCATTCAGACAACATTAAAATCTTCAAATCAATAGAAATCATAGCTTCTTATTTCATTATCATGTGGAACTGTTGACGACCTGTGACTATTTCAGATATTAATTAAAAGCATTGTTTTTTGTAGGACTATAACAGAGATGAGGTGTCAGAAGAAAATGTGGCCCAGCAACTTGGAGTTGAACTTATTTATTATTTACAAGTGATTACAGTAGTGGATAAACTTATGGAGTACAATAATAGACCAGGTATTAAAACTTCCCTTAAATTGTCTAGCTTCTATCTATTTCTACACATTTTTATTCAGTCGTTATACCAACTCACCTCATATTTTGTACCCACCTTAAAATTGCTATCAAAAATATTTGGGAATGAGTCATAGCATGTATGCGCACAATTGGTATACTAAAATATTAAAATATATAAAAAAAAACAGAAGAGTTTTTTGACCTACCTAGACTTATTTTTTGGTCAAGTATCTTCAAATATGACTGTTTTGGGGGATATATTATTAGCTGCAGAAACTTAGCCCCATTCTCATATGTGGAAAGTATGTTTTTATCCCATATACATAAAAATATCATTTCATTTAAAAAAAGTTTTTTTTGTCAGAAAGACCTTGAAATTGACCTATAGAGTAGCTTCAAGGTTATAATCAATTATAGTTAAATGTCGGAGGAAAATTTTGCTTTTTAATGTTATGTGTCCCCCTCACACAACAATTTTTTTCCCTATCTAAGGGCCCCTTCACCATTCTCCTAAAGGTGAAAAAACACTGTGAATTAACTTTAAAAAAACAGCAAGCAAATTAATGAAATTGTTTTATGGTACTAATACCAATTAGGCAATATCAATTATGATTCTATTTATAGATAAGAATAAGGCTGAAGATCAGGATCCTATGACATTATTACATATGTTATTCACGATGACCTTTGTCCCTCTTGGACATACGGCTGTTGTACAGGTCATGACCCATGAGGATAACATAAAGGCCTTGGTTCCATTTGTAAAACTGTCAGGTGAGTTTTATCTAGTCTGTTTATCTGTTGATTAACGACCCATTCTATAGCTATGGTTATTTCAGAGCTGCCTCATGGAGAGGATAAGAGAGATAAGAACAGGAGAACCTGGCATTTATATCCCTTCTCTTATCAAGCAGTTTTTCCTGGTTCTTTATCAAGCCCAGTGTGAAGCACAGATATATGCCTCGTCCCTTTTCCTTTGAGTTTCTAAGCACAGTATTTGGCTTGGTAGTAAGAATGAGGAGCCTGAAAAAGCATCCCTGAGAAATTTGAAAGGCTAGGATAAGCATCAAACCCAGAACCTTTCATTTAGTAGTCCAGGAAGACTCCAGGTGTACACTTCGGTAGAACCACTGACCTTATGTACGTTAGCTGGACAGCTTCCTCGAATGTGAAATTTGTCTGGGGTTGATAAGATTCAAGCTCTGAAATTCTAAGAATGTGATTTGTTATTTGTTGTCTTTATGATTTATTGATATTTTCTGTCATCTTTATATTGAAAAGGAATCAGTTTGAATCTTGTCTGACTGTAATGCTAACTGAGTGAATGCTTCATTAACTCTGTTGGTTGAGCCAACTAATGTTGATCAAGAAGTCAAAGGTTGATACAAGTGCATCTTTGATTTCATGTAGTTCATTTGTTCCTTATCTATGAATGTCAATGATTCACTCATCATGCTCAGAATGGAAAAATGGTTGAATGCGTGAGAATAGGTAGTACTGGTAAGTAACCCAGATTAGATTTATTATCTACCATGTACAGCTGATTTATAGATGAAACTTGTTCAGAAACAAATTAACGAGTGCACTAATTCTGTTTATAGGAAATGATCGTGATGATGCTAGACTTAGGAAATCAGTTTGTGCTGGCTACACGGCTGAATTAATGAACCTAATTGTGCATCATTCTGACAGTCTCGATTTCCTGAAGAGACACGGAGAGGAGTTGCTTTCTCTTGGAGAATCAGGTACTTGGACAATTTATTTCGTTTCCGATACAAACATTTTGTTTGAAATTGAATTTGTTCCTAATAGAATAATGTGTATGTAAGATAGCGTACAATTTTTAAATGAAGTATTCTTCAATTTTTAGCTCACATGTCACAAAGTGACAAAGTGAGCTATTAGGATCACTCTCCGTCCGGCGTCCGGCATCGTGCGTCATCAAACTTTTTGTTGTGACCACACTAGGGGCTACATTTTTGGCTCAATTTTAGCAAAACTGGGTCAGAACGTTAATATCAACAAAATCTCGGACGAGTTCGATATTGGGCCATTTGGGGTCAAAAACTAGGTCACCAGGGCCAAATATGGGAAAACCTTGTGAACACTTTAGAAATCACTGTTTTGACTTTATCTTCATGAAACTTTGTCAGAATGTTTATTTTAATAATATGTAGGTCAAGTTTGATAATGGGTCATTTCTGTAGTAAAATTAGGTCACTAGGGCAAATTGCTGGAAAACCTTGTGAACACTCTAGAAGTCACTATTTTGATTGGATGATCATGAAACCTTGTCAGAATGTTTGTCTTCATAATATCTTGGACGATTCGAACATGGGTCATCTTGGGTCAAAAACTAGGTCGCTAGGTCAAATCTTATGAAAAACCATGTTAACACTGTAGATTTCACTGTTATTATTGGATTTTCACCAAACTTTGTCAAATCGTTTGTTTTAATGATATAACGGTCAAGTATAAATATGGGTCATCTGGGGTCAATAACTAGGTCACCAGGTCAAATCTTAGGAAAACTTTGTTAACACTGTAGATGTCACAGTTTTAATTGGATCTTCACCAACCCTTGTCAAAATGTTTGCCTCAATGATATGTGGGTCAAGGATGAACATGGGTCAGCCGGGTTCAAAAACTGGGTCACAAGGTCAAATCTTAGGTAAAAATCTTGTAAAAGCTCTAAATGTCATGGTTTTGATTGGATCTTGGCCAAACCTTGTCAGATTGTTTGTCTTAATAATATTAAGGACAAGTTCAAATATGGGTCACCTAGGGTCAAAAACCAGGTCACAAGGTCAAATCTTAGGAAAACCTTATTAACACTGTAGATGTCAAATTTTGATCGTATCTTCACCAAACCTAGTCAGACTGTTTATCTTAATGATATGTAAGACAAATTCGAACATAGGTCGTCTGGGGTCAAAAACTAGGTCACCGGTTCAAAACAATGTTTTAATGAGTGAACAGTGATTGTCATGTGAGCGATATAGGGCCATCTTGGCCCTCTTGTTACAATGATTTTTAAATATGGTAGTCATGACAACAGAACTACTGTTAAACCTGTTGTAAAGACAGCTAGTGAATAGAGAATGCCTTTCTGTAGAGATTTTCCTTATAGAAATACTAGCTGTCTTAATATAAGAATCAGCTTACTGAAAGACCATATTTTGGCTTTTGCAGCAATAGTCCTTGAAAGCCAATTTGAATGTTATAATACATGTATAAATAAGACGGCTTTAATTGCAATCTTGAGAAATTTCATCTCACTAGTTGACATAAATATATTATGATTTTTTTAGAGATTTGTTATTATATATGTTAATATCAAATTTTACGCCCCTTTTCAACAGTCTTGTGTCATATGAGGCAGACAGTTCACCTAAGCATTGCTCCTGGGAAGAATCAGTACTAGACTCCCATCCTCCGTTAGCAACTGCCTACATTCTCACATAAAAAGACATGGTCGGTAGCGGGGCTCGAACCCACGACACTCTATCAGTGAGAGGTTACAGTGATTTGAAGTCAACGACTTTAACGACTCGACCACGGAGACGGGTCTTAGAGAGATTTGCAGCATTAATGTTTGAACATTTTTATTATTTGACAGAATTCAGCAGTAAATTATCCAAGTTAAAAGACTGGCTGACACCACTGAAGTCACTTTCTTCGTATGATCTTGATGGAGTTGCTGTAATTATTGAGCAGCTGAAAATCTTTTCGGATGATGTAACAAAGCTACCACGTGGACTTATAACAATTCTACGAGTATTGAGACATCTCGCTATTGCACCAGTCAATGAATTCCCTGCAGGTATTTTAGTTTGTTATTTATTAAGATCAATAATTTTAGCCTGTCCGCTTGGCTTAATCTTGATTTATATTTTCACTTCCTGAAATCTTTATAATTGCAATAATACCTCTCTTAAAGACCACTCCAATATACTGACCACATTTTGAATGATGACTTACTTTTGGATTAGTTTGAATACATCCTTAATGTTCAATTTAATCATGAAACAACTCAATATTTGGACCTGTCAGTCCATATCTTATAGTCTACAAGGTTTTCTTAATACCAAATTTTTACTGTTATTGAAAAACTACGGGGGACTATTTTTAATTCTTTCTATAGTTTTGTTCTATTGTGATAAAAATAATGCTTATTTCATATTTTGTAATAGTATGCTTTCAGTGTTTTTAAATTACACCCACATCAATCTTTATGCGACATTTCAGTTAATAAATAGGGTAACTTTTGTCCTAATTTTTATTTCAGATAAAAATGAAGAACTAAAATACAAGTATGTCTTGGTGGAATTATTCAGTGCTGATTGCTGTCCTGTATTTGTTACCTTACTTCAGGTTTGTAGTTTTTTATTGTGTTACAATCATTACAGTTTTGTTAATAGCTGATTTATTCCGATATTGGACCATCATAGTAAAAATATGCATTTTCCTAGGCAGTCTGCTTAAAATACCATTCACTATGGTATTAATTCTACAATGCTAAATCATGTTTTACAGAAAATGAGTGACTTGATGTTGCGACCATGGCAACAAGGCATACCTAGAAGCATGGAGACCCTGTCTTTATACATATACACAATACGACCTTGTCTAGAAATGTTGAAAGCTATTACGCAATACTTGATAATGGCTCGTGGAACTGAGGTTAGTATAATGTGAATTGTAAAACTGATTAATTATCAATGATCATCTTTAAGGATTGATCTATAAAAATCATTCTGTGTAATGTTATAATCTGATAGATTCTGATATTTAAAATCAGCTAAAGTTTGCAAACAAAGTTTGTCAATCCTTATTTTCAGTAACAATACATTTATATCTTAAGAAATGAAATAATAAAAAAAAGTTATTTGTGCCTTTTTCAAAAGAAAAGAAGTAAAACATGGATTGAATAATTATTTATATAAACTATAACTATATAATTGTTAACTGATGACCTATAACCCAGTGATCGGGGGGTAACTTGTGAAAGTCGGTTGAATATGCATATAATTTCAGACTATAAACCTATCCTTTACCTTTTACTTTACCTTTGTGTATCAAGGAATTCTGAAAGTTCTGTTATGATGACAATATTTACGTTATATCTTACAGTTCCGTGATTTGACCACTCTACCAGTTCTGTTTGAGCTTCATACAGTATTGTGCTCTGTTCCCGTGTCTAACATGTGGGGCCTGGAAATAAATGCCGTAAGTATGTTTTATATGAAATTAGGGGTCTGTGTCTTAACATGTGGACCTTGGAATATTTATCCGTTTTAACATTTAATCACAAGACAGATTATATTGTAATTTGTTTAACTGTTAATGTATCATAACTAACTGGCCTCATGTTTATTAAATCCTAACTTTATTTTTTATCTGACAGATACAGAAGGATATTGTGGATTCTATCGCTGCATATACTCAGCCATTATCCCAACCAACGGAGGAAAGAGATAGTAAGTACCACTTATATCATAACTAATATCATTCTCTAATGAATACCCCCTCATAAATTATATCATTCCCTATTTAGAAAAACTGAAAATTATGACTCACTATTCAATAAATACAGTCAAATAAAGGCCACCCTGTGAATGAAGGCCATTCTGTTAAAAACCTCCATTGCTTATTTACAAGAAAATGACCTCTGGATATAGGTCACCTGTCAATAAAGGTCACAGTATGTTTTCCTGAGGCTGGCCTTTGTTCTCAGGTTAGACTGTATGACATTGTTGAGAAGGTGTTATTAAAAATTGACAGCAACATGTTGAAATATTTGAGAGATCTTGATAACCAGTCAACCAGAAATAAGTGGTCTTTGTTTAGGAGTGGTCTCTAAATGAGGCTTTACTGCCATTGTTCCTTCAATTCAGATACCATGAGTGCATGGAAACTATATTATCCGGTCGTAATATAATTATTGTGACTTTGTTCTCAGGTGAACGATCAAGGGCCATCTCGGCCCTCTTGTTTGTTTGATCTATCTGATTTTTTGCATATAAATTCATTTATTTTTCTATTCCATTATTTCAGAAATTAGCCAGAGCTTATGGACACTGACTATGAGAGATCTTCTTAAATTTACAATGAAAGCTCCGTATGCTTACTTGAGTGGTTTACAAATTCTGTCTGAGTTACTTCCCTTGCCCTTACCTCTTCAGACTAGGGAGGTAAGTACAGTTATACCCGAGTTGATAGCCAATTGTAAATAAGGGCAACCATATGAACATAGCCCTATTTAAGACTCATTTAGTGGTATAATAGAACAGGGATGTTCAGTAGGCTCTTCTTCTCTACGAAAATGTCCTAAATGCCTGCTTTTTCGTGAAACTGGCTGGATGGAGTGAGATTTTCACACACCAAATATGATCAATTGTCAATTTCTGTAGGTCTCTATCACTGAGTAGGTTATTAAGAGGTGAAAGGTAAATTTGAATCAATCAAAATTTAATTAATAATTCAACCAATCAGATTGCAGAGTTGATAATGATGTATAATCAGGAATTTAATTTCTTAATCAGTGTGATGAAGTATTGTCAAATATCAATATGAATCAATGTAACCTTATATTAAATGTTGCATTATATTTTTTCAGCCCCTTTCCAAAGAAGAGGAGTCCCTCGCTATTAACACTCGTAAACTCTGGAGTGCTCATCTACTACCCTTACATGGAGCTCTTCATAACATCATACGGACCCTTTCTGCTACCAGCTGTCAGCCCCTTCAACAGATTCTTAAAAAGATATGCTGGCAGATGTCTGATCTTGCTGCGCCTACAGCTACAATGATTACACAGTAAGAAGATAAAATACTATTACAGATATCGTATCATTTAAAATGTTATGTACCAATTGACATGTAATAGAATCAGACTTTATCCTGTTGAAAAAATCGATGATCGGATCTTATTTGTTTTTATAGGTGCATTTTGGATATCCTGATAGAACACATTGATGTCACTGCTGAAGCTAGCAAAGCTGGAGCTGAATCAGAGGAGTACAAGGTTGCCTTAGCAACCAGAGGACGATTCTTGAATCTTTTGGCTTACCTTATATCACAACCAGCTATCAAATGTACTATGCTGAGGATTATAGGGTATGTATGTTACTTTTTGAAGGCATGACCAAATTAAGGATGGGACGGTTTCAAAAATCTGAAACCGGTTAATCGTTGATGTAAAATCGAACTGAATTACTTAAACGGTCGCCATTTTGAAAGGAATAATTTTCTATGACAGCTTTTAATAAACTTAAATTAGGTAGCTGTTATCATCGCAGATTTATGGATTTTATTGTACCAACCAGCAGTCCGAGAAAGGGAACTGGTTGTTCTATTATGATAAAGCTCAATCTATTTGTGGTAGTAGATGACATACATCAGCTGTCAATTAAACATGAGCATATATACAGTTATACTTAAAAAGTTTGTCAGGCTACAGTATAATTACAATGGTGCCAGTGAAGAAGAATTCAGGGTACATGTAAAGATCGGTTTCTGGTTTCTTGAAATTTTAACTGGTTTCAATGGAAATCGAACCTAGTAAGTGTCTCTCCCTTAATACCAATAGAAATCATAAGGATGATGTTTATTTAAAGTTTGTCAGCTTTGTTCAAATTGACAATATGCACAGGATTTGGTCTGTGTGTCTCAGGTGTTTAGCTTGTCTGTTTCCAAAGAAAAATATATTGTGATCACCGCTATAAGAGGTAGCAACATAGGTGGATAGATCTCACTGAGGCGGTGAACAGATGAGCCTTGGCACTGCTTGCGGCTCCCTTGTTTAGTTCAAACCCTGGGTGTGGCACATGTGCTTGAACATGTGTTTTATTCTTTTAATCCAAATTATTTCAGGTCTTCTGGAGATGAGAAATATCAGAATGTATTACAGAAATTGTTAGATATACTCAACCATGTGACAGATCGACAAGACCACGTACAAGATCAGGAATGTATCGTAGTAAGTATCAGGGTAATACCTCATTATTTTATCTTAAATACCAACATAGGAGGGTTTTAAGCTTTAGAGAATAGGACATTTATGTTTTAAAGAAAATTTAATTTTTAATGAAATGTTCATGAATTTAAATGGTAGAAGTCGAAAGTTAATGAATGAAGTTATATTCCAATGTGAGGTTTTTCAATACTTGAATGCTGTTTTTTATTTGTCTATGAAACAATTATCCTTTATTTCAGTCCATCTTACAGAGCTTGTGTGACATGGAGGTGACTTTGTCTTCTGTTGAATCTACCATGTCCTTACAAGAACAGGTGAATACTTTGAAGTTCTATTAAAAGTCTTCTTCATTTGATGCCATAAAATTTAAATTCTACATTTATTTGCACAAATAACAGTAAAACCTTGTTAAGTTTGATTTTTATGCAATTACAGTACGACCTCTCCAGAGCGGCCCTCTCTTGAGCAACAGCCTCCCTTCAAATAGCAGCATGATTTTTTCCCTTGGCACAAGTTAACTATTGATTTAACCTCTATAGAGAAACAACCTCTCAAAAACAAAAACAACATAATTTTGCTACTCCTAAAGGGTGTTGCTTTTGAGAGGTTGCTCTGTACTTTTAATTCATAGTCATTTAAAGTATGGACTAACAAATAAAAACTGTGTATGATTACTGAATAGTTAGTTCCTGATGCATACTATTAATATTCAACTGATGTTCGAATAATACACAGCAAACTCATCTGTTCTTAACTCTATAAACATTCTTGTATGTTACACTTCAGGTGGCGAATGCTCTACCCTCTGGTGATCAACTGTCCCTGATCATTGAATTCTTACTAGAACATATTGCTCATCCTAATCACAAATATGACTCGGTGTTACCTTGTATACGGGCTCTTGTTATGCTGACGGAACATGATTATAGCTTCTACCTACTCAAACGGTTAGTTATGTTTCTTCATTAATATATTATACCCAAGCAAACAAAGTTTGAGAGGGTATATTGGAGTCACTCGGTCGGTCAGTTGTTGGTCGGTCCATCTGTCCATTCGCATAAAAGTTTGTGAAGCGAACTACTTTCACATTCTTTAAGCAATTGCAATGAAACTTGTTATTTTCATGCCCAGTGATTCATTTACTGTGGAGTTATGTCCCCTTGAACTTAGCCATATAGTGTACTATTGCATTATTAGTGTCAAAGCAGCAGCAGGGGTATTAGTCACCTCTGTGACAGCTGTAGTTTATCTATTGGTTAACTGCCCATTCAACAGCTACAGTCATTTCAAATCCAAGTTGCGGTTGTTAAGTCACCCAATCACCCAGGCTGTCGGTGCAACGTTATAAACCTGAGAGAGTCTTTATATTTAATAAAATAACTTAAGAGAAGTTAAATCTTATTAGATAAAAAAAATATATTTGTGCAAGACTGTATGGCTTAAAGTTATTATTTTCAAGCCTTGACTTGGCAATGGTGGACAGTTGTAATGATATTAAGTACTCAAGTATATATTTCTTCTAACTTTAATTCACTAAATTTAAATTTTCGGTTTCTTTACAAAAACACATAATTATCAGCATAGTATACGTCAGTGTAGGGTTTCAACTGTCATGCGCAACTGATGTAAGGATGACGAAAATGATTAATATAAATTGAATGATTACGAAAAATTTGTTCAAAATAAACTGAATCTTTTACATAAAGCATTTTATTATTTTTCAGAACATTTGAAAAACACAAGTTAGCATTATACAGACTTTTACAAAGGATCAAATTTAAGTTCAGCAAGGACAGCTCAGACTGTCTCTCAACTTTTTCAACGACCCTAGAATTTCTTCGACTTCTCGTTTCAACGGAACCTCCTGACGAGGAAATGCCAATAACAAGGACAATAACTCTTACCAACCAAGAATTGCGTGAAGTTGTTGCCTGGACACAGGACGTCACCAATCACCCATTGGTTGATCTTCAGGCATTGCTTGAGGTGAATAAGTTGATCCTATAATAAAATTCTGTCAGAATGTTAACTCAATACAAAATCTTCACAGATATGCTTTAGATCTCTTTCATAATATTTGGATGCTGAGTGTTGACTGTATTTAGCATGTGTGGGATGACTTGAGGAATACTGTCAACACTAGTGTATAGATTTGGATGTGGCTTAAGAACAAACTTCTCTGATGTCTAACTGTTGTTATTCTTTATAAAACTTTACTTAATTTAGCCAGAACATTCATAATCAGTGTATCTGGGCTTTATTTTATCTATTTATTGGCTCGATTTTTACACTTCAGCAGCCTTAACAAAACTTTATCCATGAAAATCTTATTATTAATTTGTTTCCATTGATTACATACTATCAATTATTCTCCTACTTAAGATTCAGGGTTTTAGTAGTTTGACTGTCCTGTTTGTGAAGAGAGCATGCTGAAGTACTTACCTCTCTGATTTAGGCTTGTGAAGTCATCTTTGTTTATATTTTTAGGATGGAATGAAAGAAGAAGAAGCATTAGACAGTCTTGTTGACAGTGTTAATAGTCTGATCAGTTTGTTGAAACGAGAATCACCTCAGAAGCCTAAATTAGGTATACCATGTTTCTTAATATCCTTGTTGTTTTGTGATAAATCGATATTAATTTTAATAAGTAATGAATCAAGGTAACGTTTCAGTTGTATAAGATAGACTTTGTAGGACTAAATGAGTTTGTGAGAGGCAGTCTTTGAAATATTCTGGTGTAAATAATTTTATATTGAAACGAAAATTTTAAATATGTGTTTTGTTAATATGCAGGTTTCTGATGCCAAAGTTGATTCTAATTCCAACTTGCACTGCTTATTGATTGCAAGTTATTTTGCATTTAATTTATTTATGCATTGTTTTATATGGTGTCATAGTTTAATACATGCAGAATGGAAAGGTTATGTATGTATATATTGATGTCTGACTTTGAAGTTTTTCATTTACTGTTCAGATGTGTCAGCACCCAGCTTGCCAGAGCCGCAATCATTGTCATCTTTGTTTTCAATGAGGTCGGTGTGTACAGTGACCGATCCAGATGATGAACGGTTGAGTTCTACGTTCTGGCAGACGACATTTGAACCGGACGAACCAGACCTCGTGTCTCTAGATTTGGATGTAATGTGCCTGAAGTACTGTAAAGATTTCAACATCGAAGATGAACTTAAGAAGGATATTGGTCTAGCCTCTGAACAAGAATTGATGAAGCCAAAGAAATTGAAGTAAGTCTGTCTATATGTCTGTGGTATCTACAGTCAAACCTGTGTTAACAGCCACCTCCCAATAAAGGCCACCCTTTGAATAAAGGCCATTCTTTTATAAACTGCCATTGATTATTTAAAACAAAATACTCTAAATAAAGGCCACCTGTCTATAAAGGTCATATTTGTCTTTCCCTAGGTTGGCCTTTGTTCACAGGTTTGACTGTTTTATATTCAATTGACTAAAATTTAATAGAAGGTAAATTTTTGTGCTTGAAATAATATGTTTCTTTGTTTTGAACTAACTGATAGAATTCAATATCTGAGGTCCTGACACATGATCTGTTCAGCGATCCTGTTCTGTGGTTTAGTTTTAGTGATGTACTGTGAACTGGTTAGATCAACTGCTTTAGTTATTTTTTTTATATCCTGAATTTTTACAGATTCGGTTCTTTTGTTTGTTTCATTTATCGTTTTAATATTGAACCAATAGCCTTGGTAATTAGGGGACTATACCAGCTCTAACAATGGAGAGACCCCAGGCATACACCTGGATAGAACCATCAACTTGCCATAAGCTAACTGGACAGCTTCCGTACATGTGAAATTTGGTCCTAGTTGGGATTTGAACTTACAGTGGTGAGGGGCTTGTGATTACTGGTCCGAGACCATAACCACTCTGCCGTGGAGACCCCAAAGAGATTCAAGTCTGCCTGATTCAGTATATTAACCATATTAATGGTACATTTTTATTTTCAGAGACAGAAGAAAGTCTCAAGAGTTTGTGACATGGAGAGCTCGTGGTGTAAGAAGACCATTTGGTAAGTCAAGCAGGCGCAGGTCATTTGTTATTAATGACTGTAGTTAGAATTCAGCAGTTTTATCTAGTATGAAATACTGAATGAAAAGTCTTCTGGTATCATCTCCAACAAAGTTTACCTGAAAAGACTGTGACCTACTTTCAAATGATAGTATATGATCTCTAAATATCTGTCTTTTACAAGAAACAGGCTTCATGATTTGAGTCTTCAATGTAACATCCTGATATTTTATTTGCTTTTTAAAAAATACTGTAATCATGATTTTTTTCAATATTTATTTTGACATGTGACTGTTTCGGGACACAACCATTCCCCTAAAGTTTGATATTTCTATTGATAGGTCATAGGCATATTGTTTTTGGCCTGTCTGTTTTTTGAGGTCAGTAGGTTCAGATCACGTGGACATTGTGTTTAATCAAATCTTTTTTAAAACACATTTCTGTTCTCCTTTTTACACAGTGGCCCCAATGAGAGGCCGGGGTATAGCAAGAGGATTGGCTGCTCAGGCTCAAGCTAATCGTCACCATGACAACTTCCGATCTCGTCCACCGAATACAAGTCGTCCACCATCTATGCATGTTGACGATTTTATGAAACTAGAACAGAAGTCGGAACAAAGAGATGATACGGCGACGGATGGACAATCCTTTCGTCGAGAAAATGTACGTACAAATATAGGCTACAGATCTCGATGCACAACTGTAAAACTTGACTAACATTTGGACATTTTAGAAGCATTCTAAAATATCATAAAAAAATGTTTTAATGTATTCCTGAAGTAAATATAACATGTCATGCACTGGGTTATTTCAAGAAAAAAATGCAGCAAAATTTTAAACCCCAGTTATGAGACCACCTGTCGTAAGAGTCCACTTTCAACTGTTCCCCTGAGTGGTCTCTTAAGACAGGTTTAACTGTATATAAATCTTGCTTGGTTATATCCAAATAGTTACGATTATTCTCTAATGACTGCACTTCTGTGGACAATTTTGACAAGCATTATATCTCTCACGAATGGTAATCAAGTTGGATACACTGTGATGTCCACTGAATCGGATGAAATCAATTAAAATTTCATAAAAATATTAACCCCGTGTTTTCCAGCTGTAGAAATATATGAACGAAGGAATTATACATTAATCTGTCCTATCCTTGTTGGTACAACAAACATCTGTTTATGTTTGATTATTTGTTGACTACAGTATAGCTAGATTTAGTGGTGTTAGACCTAAAGGTGACCTCCATGGTTATGGCATCTGACTACTAGTGACTAGTTAACTCTAGCCCATTATTGCTGTTAGTTAGATTCCCACTTGTGACCAAATTTCTCTGATGGATGGTCAGTTGTTCTACATAGTTGTATGCCTGAGTTCTTTCTGAATTATTTAGGTTGAAAAGTAATTCATAAAAACAGTAAAATTCTGTTTAAACATTTGAAATGTTTAGCTACAGATTTAACTCTATTTTGGATTGACATAACATTTTGAATATTTGTCTATAATTATTACATTGGTATTGCTACTTATATTATTTTAGGATTTTGGTCACAACAGAGGTCGAGGTTTTGACCGTGGTCGTGGTTTTGATCGGGGTCGAGGAAGATTTTTGACCCCACCTGGAAGTTTTAGAAGAGATGGTAAGGTCATGGGTGTCTGGAATTTAGACTTTTTGGTTTATTTGTCGATGTACAGTCTACTTTTTGTATGTTCTGTGACACATATCAGAAACACATATTATTAATTCTGCTAATAATTACATAATATGTTGGAAAATAGTGTCTGATTAACTTAAGGACATAGAGTCCCACTTGTTATCAAATACTTTAAACATCTATGTTTAACCAATTGAACTGTAAGTTTTTTTTTAAAGTTTATCTATGGTAATGCTATGGTAACATTTTTATCTTTGTGTTAGCCCTTTAAAGGGTTAGTCAGTTTTTATTTATGACTTACCTGTGGTGAGATGATATTTAACTCAGCTGTCTGATCCTTTTCAATCTGGCATTTGACAGATAGTCTTTTATTTACCAGTACTCTTCTTTTTTCATGCTGTGTTATATGATACTGTCACATGATGTGATTCAACCTTCAGACTTTTGTCCCTAAGGTTGAATGAATGGCCTTTTATTATTATTACCTCTACTTTATTCTTGATACACATTTTCTTCAGTGAATTCCCGAGGTGGCAGAGATGGTGAAAATAATGTATACAGATCAAAGCCTCCATTTGTGAATCCTAGGTTTACTACAGGGTTTGTTTCCTATTTTATTATATTGCAAGAGTTCTTTAAGTATTAATATCTGGTACTTCATTTCTTCATATATTTATGCCAAAAACTTTCTTTTGGGAAAATTAGTATAGAAATTGTGAACATTGCTTTTAGAAAATTGAGAATTTTGGCTAATTGTTATGACATTTACTGACTTTAGACTAGGGCCTTTACTATGTATAGTATAGGTCTTTGCTTTACATCACTGTTGTGGTTAAATTTCATTTATAAATGTAATTTTGTTAATATTTCATGCATGTAGAATTACTGGTACTGTGTGAAATCAAACTTAATACAACAGATTTTATTACTAAGTGTACGTATGTCACTATGTGACTAAAGCTTCTGAAATGTTTCTGTATCGCTTATGATCTAAGCAATTTTAATTATAAATGAATGCTGCATTTAAATTCTTGGTTCATCTTGGTCAATCGTTCTTTACAATTACTTGTACCATGGCATGAAATGAGTCCCTGGATTAAAAAAGGGATAATATATCCAAGATTAAGGTCCTCTTTTTAGTAAAGAATAATTTTTTTATTTGCGATTGATGATGAATTGCACCTCTTTTCTGTTCATTGTTTTAGGTAAGAAACAGTCATATGATTTATTTAATCAAAATATAAAATGGCTTGAAAGGAAATAGCTACAACCTTGCAGAGTATTATCTGTGGAACTTAAATTCTTGATGTCATATTTTAGTGGTAAATGAAGTGACAGGGTAGGACTGAATTCCAGAATGTGTCTGATCTGATGTACCAAAAAAAACCACGAAATTTAAGCAATTTGTGTACTTATTATCAAATGCAATATGTATAACAATTTGATTATCCATTACCATACCCTCTTGCCTACATTCTTGTCCTTATTGTATAAAACAAAATATTAATTTTTATCTTAAGGAATGCTAGATTGAAGTCTATTTCATGTTAAAATGATCAATTTTTTCAGCCATGACAGACAAATTTCTGGGGATAGAAGAGACGGTAGAGGTAGATTTGAGTCACGGGGTCGTGGGTTTAGGGGCAACTGGACTGGTCCTAGATTTAAGGATGAAAGGTTTGTTAAATCAGATACTTTGGTTACATAGTGTTGCATTTTATACTGTTTTGTGTTATTTCTCTGTTTTACATTCGTGCATTTCTTTTAGGTGTTGTATATTTCATCCAAATTTTCTTTATTCGAGATGATTATTATGCCCTCTTTCAAAGAGAAGGGTCCGTATTGCTTAATTTGCACATGTCGGTCTGTCTGTTGGTCGGTCTGTTTGTCCATAACCAAACCTTATCTGACCAGTAACTAGAGAATAATTTGCAATTTGGCCTAAGGTCCTCAGATTTGGTTGGTCATCATATGTAGATGACCCCTATCGATTTTGAGGTCAGTATGTTAATGGTCAAGGTCATGAGATGACATCCGTGTTTCACAAACCCTTATTGTTTTGACTTTGTTTCTACTTGTATCTGACTGTTATAGTTTTCTTTTTCAGATTTGGAAGCAATGGTGCAGGTTTTAGGGGTCGCAGTGACCCTAGTAGACACCATAGGGCATTCACCAAGTGATAACAACTGTTTATGAATAAACTTATTTGTGATTTTTCAGTCAATTTTTGACAATCTAAGAAGACATTTCATTTTACTTTATCACACAGAAACTCATTAAATGAAGTAATTACAAATGTATTCATATTGTTACCTTCAGTCTTCATGAACAGAAAGTTCAGTGCAACCTCTCTAAAGCAACACCCTTTGGGAGTAGCTTAATTATGTTGTTGTTCAGATGTTGTTGCTCTAGAGCGATTGAATTAGTAGCTAAATCATGCAGTGGGAAAAACCAGACTGTTGTTATAGGGATGTTGTTGCTCTAGAGAGGTAAAATTAAAAGTTAAATCGTGCAGTGGGAAAAAATCATGCTGTTGTTGATGGGAGGTTGCTGATGAGAGGGTTCACTCTGGACAGGTTGCATTATATGTTTGAACTGTGGCAGGGTAATATAGAAAATTAATTCTAATATTCTCATCTCTTTCTACGCATGAAAAATCCATCCAACATGATAAATTCTATTTTGAAAAAGAAAAGTCTTTCCAATTTTAGTTTAAAAATGCAAATTTTGAAAGCCAAGTAAAAACTCTTGGCACAAAAAACAAATTCTAAGTATGAATGCTGCTTATTGTACATGTATTCAGAAAATCTCCCACCAGATATTTTTCTAAAACGTGATTGAGAATCTATTTACTAATTTTCTGTTGCCTTATAATGTTGTGCTGGAAATGTTGATTCGACCAATTTTGAACTTCAGTATTACATTTTAATTTGGTAATGATTGGTTTTCCCTTTAAAAGGGATTAGACTGCACATGTATGAACTTTGTAGAAATACATGTATCCCAGCCTTGGCATTGTTGTATTTTCTGAGTGACTATATCTTTGAAGCCGTCCTGAAGAATATTTGTATGGGTTATGCTATCTGCTCACCCAAAACTGCCCTACCAAACTTTTTTAGTCTCTTGGGTAAAATATATTTTCAATATATACTGTCAAACATGCTGCCACCCCCGAAAAAAGGCCACCCTGTGAATTAAGTACATTCTTTGAAAAAACGTCATTGATTATTTAGAACAAATTGACTTACCAATCAAGAGCACTTAAGGCCACATTTTGTCTGTCCAAAGGGTGCCCTTTGTTTACAGGACAGGTTTGACTGTAAATAGCATTTTGACAGGTATTTTGGATTCAATGTAAACAAAAATTGTAAAAACAATATATCCTGCCTACCTACCTGCTGAAAATTCTCTGGGTTGGGCTACCACAAACAAACATTGATTAAGGATGGTCTGAACTATGTAATGTAAGTTTAAATTACTGTTGAGACCCTTTAAGTAATCAAATATTGTCACATTTGTACTATAGCAGTTATATGAGTGAATAAACAAATTTGTGTAGGTATTTTCCAAGAGTTATTTTTCTCTCATATCCTAAATTCAATCTACATTCTATATTGTTTGTTAAACCGAGAAAGAGAGAGGTCATGTTTAATGTTTCTTGACCGAAAGCGTAAGCTTAGGTTGGCTGAATAACCTACCGTGAGAGCTTTTGTCCACCCCTACCAAAATTGATGGGGGAGCATTTGTCCTACATTGAGGAATTTTCTAAGTTCACAAAAGGCCATAAATCAGTCAAAATTCATGTCAGGATCACTCAAGACACTGATCATATTCACTACTTGTGTTTGTTTATTTTTAGCTCGATTATTCAAAGAATAGTTGGACAATCCTACTTGACCGGGTTCTGGGTAACTCTTTGGTTAATGTTTTCCATACAACTTCTTGTACAACTTCATATCTCATCAACTATTAAATATATCTGCTTGTTACTTCACACGTGTCTTTGTGATCATAATTGGAGGACACCAATCCAAGGCCCATGACTCACACATGGATTTTGACTGATTTATGGCATTTTGTTAAACTTTTGCATGCAACATCAATCTTCAAAAGTACTGAAGGTATTCACTTGGCACTTAATGCGTGTGTCTCTGTGATTGAAGTCGAAGGTGACTATCCAAAGCATGGGATAGCCAATTTCTTTTTTCATTATCAAGCGTGCTGTCCTACTGACGGATCTTGTTAATACAGAGAATTACTGTATTTAATGTATAGATTAGATGTTTCATTCGGACAAAACAGAGCGTCAACAATACAGAGATATTCGTTGGCTTCACAAAAACAGCTGGATATAATACTGTTTGTATGTTAGGTACTTTATTATTGGACAGGAAGAAACTTGATTATTTAGAACAAACAACGCAAGCCAGCTCTCTACCATCAACATATGGGGGACACGGAAGACCTCCTAACTGTCCACATTTGACCTCAACTGGTGTCACAACATGGTAATTGTCATTTCCACCACCATGGAGAACAAACTCAAAACTCGAATCCAAGCATACATAGTCTGATTGACCTTTCCAAGTTGGGTATGCAGAAATCAAGTAGCCACTGTATTCCATACCCCAGCCTGCAAAGCATCCAGCACGTGCTGGAAGCATAACGGTTGATGCCTTTGTCCGACAGACGGCGCATGGCAAATCTTGGTTATATGTTTGTTTACCGAATAATGCCATAGAAACTGATGAATCCAGTTCTATTTCAGTACCATATATGGTAGCTGCCACCGAATTGGTTCCATCTACATACTTGTTCCATGTAGGGTCTTCTGGTAAACAAAGATTGTTTGAACCCCCGCCGTCTTCATTATTGTGGGTACCAGCCATGTATCCTTTATACACGAATTCTGTACCATTCGATGGACAACTTGTCCGTCCCCATCGGACGTATACATCAGACTCGGTTGATAATTGTTTTGTAGTCTGAAATTATAACAGAAAAAGTGGGTTGTACAATTGTACTTAAGGGGAGATTATTATGCTGTCTATCATTGGTCTGTATTTCCGGCATTATCTTAATAAAAAAAAACCAAGCACAACCTCTCCAAAGCAACACCCTTTTCGAAAAGCAAAATTATGTTGTTGAATGTTGCTCTAGAGTGGTTGAATTAATAGTTCAATTATGCAGTGGGAAATATCATGCTGTTGTTGAAGGGAGGTTGTTGCTCGAGAGAGGGCTGTTTTGGAAAGGTTGCACTGACTGGACTACACCTGGTTTTCTTATTCAAAACAATGCCATACTGTTTGTAAGTTTTTCTTCAAGCAACACCGTCATATTAATTGAGTTATTAACAGTTTTTTTACGAAATGCAATATAACTTTGTGTAACTATGATTATAACGAATTGGTTTCTTCCCCCAAATGCTTGGATTAAAACGATGTTAAAAGTTGTTCTAGTAATCTGATCAATGCAAAAATCTTTTTCAAATATTCTGCTGAAGACAAAAATTAAAAAGTTACCTCCAGTGTGCTGACCTTCGCTTCCAAGCCATTTAGGCTATGGGCTACTGGGCGAAACCCTCCCCCCCCCCGGAGGCATTTTTGCAGACACCATTTTTTTGAAAGCTCAATGCCTGCTGATCATTTTTCCAGTGTCTACAATCTGGGCGTTGGGGCGTTTGTGAACTACAGCATGTTAATTACCGTTACCGAAAAATACGTTTGACAATAATTTTATTTTGTTAGAAGTCTTATTCTAGATATTTTCAATAATTCATCAATTTCAACAATTCCTTTGACCATAATAAGTTAGCAACGGCTTCACTTGTCGATCAAATGCATGTTTTTCACTTTATTGCACTATATATGCTCTGTAATTTACGTTACCCTGCGTTACCCTAAAATGACAAGGAAATGACAGTTGTATATGTTAAATTAACACAAAAGCAGTCGTAAACAGTGTTTCCTTTTCATATTAGGCAAATATTACCACATGTTCATGTTTTTCTTTCATTGAAAGCTCATTTATGTCTTCATTTTACGTAAAATACGTTACATATAAAAGTATACGTGTTACATGGAAATCATTTATATTACTGTGATCACATGCTATGATCAAATAGGTATACAGTATTAGGTAATCATGATGCATTCATTAATACCCATAATTGGAAAACATTTCTAGTTACAAATGTTGTAAAGTTTGACTGGGATAATAGTAATTTACGTTACATAACGTTACCTTTATCACGATAAGTACTTAACACGCTTTACAATGCATAAAACATTGATTTGATATACAAAATGTTTATACTTGATTACTGGCAATACGTACATGTAAATTAACATTCCAACTTTTTTAATTCATCACTGATTGTGTTTTACGTTACATGGTTTTATTTGTGTTACGTTTGAAATTATTCATAAACGAGTAACAACATTTCTATGAAACTGTTATAAAATCATCATCGAATGTATTCTAAGAATATGTATCTATGAAACAATCAAACTTACAATGACAGCGACAGTGCAATAAACATTGTGCCATTGACACACATAAACACGTGTGTGTCATTTACGTTACCATTTGTTACATGATTATTTATATATATATATATACTTAAGTGCAATATTGTATGTTATGTCAGATTTCATTAGCTGTGCATATTGTCATCAAGGTATTTTTGTTGTTCTGATGGCAAACGTTCACGGATTTCACAAATCCTCATCACTTTTCTGTTTCATAGACAGCATCGAGCATACTAATGAGCTCAATGCCGTTTTTATCATCAGTGTCTTCTGCGTCGCTAGCCTTTGGCACAATATTATCCTCGTACCAGTTGTATTCCCGCTTGCTGTCAGGACTGAATTTCCAATTTCATCCACTTTTAGAAGATCAATATTGCCCTCTTTGCATGGATCCAAATATACACCTTATAACTATCCGTAACACACTATTGAACATACGAGACGGGATCTGCAAGGAGTGAGTAAGCTCATGTCCATACCACTTAAAGCGTTCAGAACACAACCATGGCTTTGACACTTGTCATATCTCAGTTTATTGATGTCGTATTTTAATGACCAAACAACACACATACAAATGTCTCAATGGCACTGTAAAGTTCATCCGAACAAACATGCGTGGTAAATTGGCTAATATTGTCATGTAATCTTCATTACTTTTTCTAATTACAATTACGTGACGCATATACATCCGCTTTGAAAAATAGTATAAGTATACATTGCAGACTTTGCAGTTTTGATAAAAGTTGGAGATATATGCAGGATTCTGTTTGTTTCCTCCGTTTCATCATTAGCTGTTGAGGTAACGAAATTCACTACATATTGAAAATAGTTTCATTCAGTAAAGTAGCGCTGGAACACTATATTGTCTCTGAGATTAGTGAGATTGCGTATTGACACATGATAGCTTTTCCCTGGTAAGTGTGGTTAATTGGTCAAATGATGTACATCTTTACAGACTATACATACTTGACATTCAAATTTTAATTCAAAATGATGATAACACAGGCCTTTAAATGGTTTAACGATGGTTTTGTCTAACACATTTAAACTTTGCTCAAGACTGTAATCTCAGTGCTTTGAATCTCAGTTAGTGTGACTGTGACGCCATCACTATAAGACTGCTCAAAGATTAGCTTTATTGACTGTGTCTTATTGTCGTCATTAGACATGAAGCCCATCCGATTTCATGGAGTTATTGCTTTTTTTTACCTGAGAGCAAGAACGTTGGAGCTGCCAAACGTCATCGGCACTCATCTGATTTAATAGACTGTTTGTTGTAAGTGTCTGATATAAAGTCTACACGAGACGTTTTAGGCAACTGATAAGAAATTGCCTCAGCCACTTGCTCGAATGTGTCCGGAACTGCTATAAGACTCTGCAGTTACCCAATTAGGCGTTACCATTAACAACATAGGATGCGCCTTCTGTAGAATGGCTAGTTGTTGGTTCTATTGGTGATTCAATATAAGGCACTCGACCTAGAAGAAATGACCAGGTAAGCTTCAGGTCTATGTCATGTTGAACTGACAGGAGCATAAGCAGGCCAAATGCGTTACGTTCTGTTCGTATCTGAGTTATTATATTATGCTGAAATACTCTGTGTGAAAGGTTGTGTTTCTTCAAATCTTGGCCGGGGTAATTGACCCTTCGATAAGGGCTTGTGCTCCTATAGAGCATGGTTTTAGTGTTTCCCAGACGTCACTTTGTCAAGAGAACCACTGGCACAATTCCGGAATTTATCATAAGTTCCGCGAGACCACTGTCGTTCATTACTTTACCTAGATGTATCGAAGATGGAGCATACGTGTGTGAAATACACCCGTTCTCATTATGACATTAGTGAATTTGTTCCGGAAACTGCCAAACCAATGAGTACGATTTCATGGCCACTGCTAGGTCACAGGTTACAATTGCATAATCATTGAAAAAAGAAACATATCTATAAATTACTATGAAATTGATAGACTAAATTAAATATTTATTTGATTAGTGAAATTATTTATTTATTGACAATTGATTGCTTTGATTTGATTGATTGATATGAAAATTTTATAATGAAATGGTTTTTTTTAAATTTATGCCTAAATGCCACTTTAGATTTTATAATGTCTGATGCAAAAAATATCAAGGTTTAGTTATACATGCACTTATGTTCATAGTTATATTTTGGTAACGCATGCGGTTAATAATATACACGTATTTTCTGCATTATTGTGACCTTTTTTTCACCTTGTCAACATATAATACAATAGAGTACCATTTACTCATTAGATAGTGTTCTGCTCGATCCAGAAACAGTAAGTATATGATGATAATCGAATATTTAAGAGTATATGTGACCTTATTTCAGTGATATAATATTGGTAACGTAAATTATACTACATTTGATGATGAGTTTAACAGTTCTACACTCTTGTTTACATTATCTGTGCTTATAATCATAATTACAAAGCCTTTAACACAAATTATTTTGATCTCTTTGCGGTATTGTGTTAACTTTAAAATTTCAATTATGGTAACGCCCCAAAATGGCGGTAACGGAGTAAAGCCCCAACATCCAGATGGTAGACACTGGGATTTGGTAGGTCTTTCCATACACTTTCAGAAAAACATACTGTAGAA
Source organism: Lutraria lutraria (assembly GCA_964023205.1). Taxonomy (NCBI): domain Eukaryota; kingdom Metazoa; phylum Mollusca; class Bivalvia; order Venerida; family Mactridae; genus Lutraria; species Lutraria lutraria. The sequence continues at coordinate 4,103,973 of OZ026839.1, read as the reverse complement.
AAATGCCTCCGGGGGGGGAGGGGGGGGGGTATTGGTGCCTCATAGTCTAATTGACTTTATTTTGTAGTTCGTTTATGATCGTAATGAGATCATCCTGGCTTTGTAAAACAAGTCTTTTCGCGTTTCCTAAAACTGTTGGTAAAACTAACAGAAATATCAACGAAAAACTGACGAATCGAACCTGAGACATTTTGTCAGAATGTAGTTTCTGTTTGGCAAATTTAAACATTATCGTAATCTCATTATCTAATTTAAACATTCTACAATTGTCTGTTCGGCATGTTTTAGTACAATTTATTTCACCATACTCAAATCATTTTTGTTCTTTTGTTTGAAGCGTACGAACCGTGACGTCCTTCGATCAACATCATTTCAGACATTTTCTGCGTTACCATTCGTATTTCCCCTAAAGTTATACATGCAAATTTTATTGCCGAACTTGTTTAAATTCGTGTGAACCTAGCGGCGACGCGAATGACTTTAGGTGCGATGCTTTGAGTCAATTTTCATGAAAAAAAAACGTGTGATTCATTTGCGTCACGAAGACGCGATCCAAATCCCTGCGCTTAATCGACATTTAACATCAGTCTATTCAATTCCATGTTAGAGTTTTAGAGTATTACGTGTAAAGGCAATCGTAGACCCGATGCATCTTTGTTCAACAAACACCAGTTTTATGCCACCGGTGAGTAAAAATGGATAGAATTTGCAAAGAGTACAAGGTAGAAAATTAAATGTTCCAATCGTACTGAAACTGACAATAGACGTGTTATACGTATAATTAACAGATAAGAGATTTTTTTCTCATTCGGCAGGATTTTACCTTTTGACTTCTTGTTAAGATTACGAATGTAATTAACGTTCACATGTTTGGTTGGTTTTAAATGCGCAGTTACATGTAAGTTTACCAGAGGCTTAACTAACAGGAAAACTGTTTTTATATATCTCTCGATGACAGATGTTCTCTCTTATCTTCACAATGACGTCAAAGCTGGGATTGAACGAAAATTAAACACAAACATTGTACAGACATTTCGAAGAATTTAAAAGAGAATATTTTTGGCATTATACTTATGTCCTTTGTAATAATATTAGTCTACATGTACTAGCGACATCAACAGGGTGATCGGGGTTCGAGTGGTAACGTACGGGATTTTCAGTGTCCCCATCTTAACTATATCGAGCAAAGCTCTGTGCCTAGAAAATCGGAGGAAAAGGTTCGAAGGGGGTGTCGGTGCTTTAATTACACCGTTGCAACTTTGAACATGAACCAGTTTTATTGTTCGCGACACATGCAAACAAAACTTGGCAATAGTAGTAACTGTGGAACTTTAATGCTTGACATCGCATTTAAGTGGTAAATGAAGTGACAGGATCGGATTGAATTCCAGAATGTGTCTGATCTAGTACCAAAAATAACGAAATTAAGCAATATGTTCAATTATTTAATGCAATATGCATGATGAATTGATGTATACATCCATTGCTATGCTCTCTTTGTTAAATTCTTGCGAAGCCAAATTCTTGTCAATATTTTATCAAAAATTCATTTTTATATTTACCTTAAAAACACTAGATCAAATTCTATTTATTGTTACAATGATAACTTTTTTCAGCCATAACAGACAAATTTCTGGGGATAGAAGAGATGGTAGAGGTAGATTTGAGTCACGGGGTCGTGGGTTTAGGGGCAACTGGACTGGTCCTGGATTTAAGGATGAAAGGTTTGTTAAATCAGATACTTTGGTTACATAGTGTTGCGTTTTATACCATTTTGTGTTATTATCATTCTTGCATTACCTTTAGGTGTTGCAAATATCATCCAAAATGTCTTTGAGATAATTATTATGCCTCGTTTCGAATAAAAGGGGCCATATTGCTTTGCACATGTTGGTCTGTCTGTCAGTCCGTTTGTCCATAACCACACCTTGTCAGACTAGTAACTAGAGAACAATTTGGCCTGATCTCTTTAGATTCGGTTGGGAGGTTGGTCATCATATGTAGATGATATTTATTGATTTTGAGGTCAGTGTGTCAAAGGTCAAGGTCATGAGGTGACATCCGTGTTTCACAAACCCTTTTTGTTTCGACTTTGTTTCTACTTGTTTTTTGACTGTTATATTATTCTTTTTCAGATTTGGAAGATGGTGCAGGTTTTAGGGGTCGCATTGACCCTAGTAGACACCATAGGGCATTCACCAAGTGATAACAACTGTTTATGAATTAACTTATTTGTGATTTTTCAGTCAATTTTTGACAATCTAAGAAGACATTTCATTTTACTTTTTCACACAGAAACTCATTAAATGAAGTACATGTAATTACAAATGTATTCATATTGTTACCTTCAGTCTTCATGATCAGAAAGTTCAGTGCAACCTCTCCAAAGTATTTTCTGAGTGACTATATCTTTGAAGCCGTCCTTAAGAATATTTGTATGGGTTATGCTACCTGCTCACCCAAAACTGCCCGACCCAACTTTTTTAGTCTCTTGGGTAAAATATATTTTTCAATATAAACAGTCAAACATGAGTTAGCTGCCACCCCCGAAAAAAGGCCACCCTGCGAATTAAGTACATTCTTTGAAAAAACGTCATTGATTATTTAGAACCAATTGACTTACGAATCAAGAGCACTTAAGGCCACATTTTGTCTTTCCAAAGGGTGACCATTGTTTACAGGACAGGTTTGACTGTAAATAGCATTTTGGAGTCAATGTAAAAAAAATTGTAAAAACAATATATCCTGCCTACCTACCTGCTGAAAATTCTCTGGGTTGGGCTACCACAAACAAACATTGATTAAGGATATGGTCTAAACTATGTAATGTAAGTTTTAATTACTGTTGAGATCCTTCAAGTAATCAAATATTGTCACATTTGAAATGTAGCAGTTATATGTGTGAATAAACAAATTTGTGTAGGTATTATCTAAGAGTTAATTTTCTCCCATATCCTAAATTCAATCTACATTCTATATTGTTTGTTAAACCGAGAAAGAGAGAGGTCATGTTTAATGTTTCTTGACTGAAAGCATAAGCTTCGGTTGGCTTAATAACTTAACTGGAGAGCTTTTGTCCACCCCTACCAAAATTGACGGGGAGCATTTGTCCTACATTTAGGAATTTTTCTAAGTTCACAAAAGGCCATAAATCAGTCAAAATTCATGTCAGGATCACTCAAGACACTGATTATATTCACTACTTGTGCTTGTTTATTTTTAGCTCGATTATCCAAAGAATAGTTGGGCTATCCTACTTGCCCGGGTTCTGGATGTAACTCTTTGGTTAAAGTTTTCCTACAACTTCATATCTCATCAACTATTAAATATATTTGTTTGTTACTTCACACATGTCTTTGTGATTATAATTGGAGGACACTATCCAAGGCCCATAACTCACACATGGATTTGACTGATTTATGGCATTTTGTTAAACTTTTGCATGTAACATCAATCTTCAAAAGTACTGAAGGTATTCACTTGGCACTTAATGCGTGTGTCTCTGTGACTGAAGTCGAAGGTGACTATCCAATGCATGGGAAAGCCAATTTCTTTTTTCATTATCAAGCGTGCTGTCCTACTGACGGATTTTGTTAATTTACTATGAGGAGTATTGTTGGTAGTACTCATTTGTATGAAATATTACAATTGAATTAAGTTGAGTTTAATGTCTGTTAAAAAAACTCCAACAGAGAATTACTGTATTTAATGTACAGATTAGATGTTTCATTCGGACAAAACAGAGCGTCAAAAATACAGAGATATTCGTTGGTTTCACAAAAACAGCTAGATATAAAACTGTTTGTATGTTATGTGCTTTATTATTGGACAGGAAGAAACTTGATTATTTAGAACAAACAACGCAAGCCAGCTCTCTACCATCAACATATGGGGGACACGGAAGACCTCCTGACAGTCCACATTTGACCTCAACTGGTATCACAACATGGGTATCATCATTGGCAGCTCCATGGGGAACAAACTCGAAATCAGAATCCAAGCATACATAGTCCGATGCACCTTTCCAATTAGAGCCAGCAGACATCAGGTAGCCACTGTATTCCATACCCCAGCCTGCATAGCATCCAGCACGTGCTGGAATCATAACGGCTGATGCCCTTGTCCGACAGACAGCGCATGGCAAATCTTGGTTATCCGTTTGTTTACCGAATAATGTCATAGAAACTGATGCATCCATTTCTATTTCAGTACCATAAATAGTAGCCTTTGAATTTATTCCATCTACATACTTGTTCCATGTAGGGCCTTCCGGTAAACAAAGATTATTAGAACCCCCTCCGTATTCATTCCAGTGGTTACCAGCCATGTAACCTTTATACAAGAATTCTGTACCATTCGATGGACAACTTGTCCGTCCCCATCGGACGTATACATCAGACTCGCTTGATAATTGTTTTGTAGTCTGAAATTATAACAGAAAAAGTGGGTTGTACTTAAGGGGAGATCATATTCTGTCTAGCATTGGTCTGTATGTCCGGCATTATCTTAATAAAATAAAACAAGTACAGAGCTTGGATACAGCATACACTGTAACCTCTCCAAAGCACCACCCTTTTCGAAAAGCAAAATTATGTTATTGAATGTTGCTCTAGAGTGGTTGAATTAATAGTTCAATTATGCAGTGGGAAATATCATGCTGTTGTTGAAGGGAGGTTGTTGCTCAAGAGAGGGCTGTTTTGGAAAGGTTGCACTGACTGGACTACACCTGGTTTTCTTATTCAAAACAATGTCATACTGTTTGTAAGTTTTTCTTTAAGCAACACCGTCATATTAATTGAGTTATTAACAGTTTTTTTACGAAATGCAATATAACTTTGTGTAACTATGATCATAATGAATTGGTTACTTCCTCCAAATGCTTCGATTAGAAAGATGTTAAAAGCTGTTCTAGTAATCTGATCAATGCAAAAATCTTTTTCAAATATTCTGCTGAAGACAAAAATTAAAAAGTTACCTCCAGTGTGCTGACCTTCGCTTCCAAGCCATTGACTTTATTTTGTAGTTCGTTTATGATCGTAATGAGATCATCCTGGCTATGTAAAACAAGTCTTTTCGCGTTTCCTAAAACTGTTGGTAAAACTAACAGAAATATCAACGAAAAACTGACGAATCTAGCCTTAGACATTATGTCAGAATGAAGTTTCAGATTGACAAATTTAAACATTGTCGTAATCTCATTATCTAATTTAAACATTCTACAATTGTCTGTTCGGCATGTTTTGGTACAATTTATTTCACCATACTCAAATCATTTTTGTTCTTTTGTTTGAAGCGTACGAACCGTGACGTCCTTCGATCAACATCATTTCAGACATTAGCAAATTTTTCTCCGTTACCATTCGTATTTCCCTTAAAGTTATACATGCACATGTTTATTGTCCAACTTGTTTAAATTCGTGTGAACCTAGCGGGGACGCGAATGACTTTAGGTGCGATGCTTTGAGTCAATTTTCATGAAAAAAAAACGTGTGATTCATTTGCGTCACGAAGGCGCGATCCAAATCCCTGCGCTTATTCGACATTTAACATCAGTCTATTCAATTCCATGTTAGAGTTTTAGAGTATTACGTGTAAAGGCAATCGTAGACCCGATGCATCTTTGTTCAACAAACACCAGTTTTATGCCACCGGTGAGTAAAAGTGGATAGAATTTGCAAAGAGTACAAGGTAGAAAATTAAATGTTCCAATAGTACTGAAACTGACAATAGACGTGTTATACGTATAATTAACAGATAAGAGATTTTTTTCTCATTCGGCAGGATTTTACCTTTTGACTTCTTGTTAAGATTACGAATGTAATTAACGTTCACATGTTTGGTTGGTTTTAAATTCGCAGTTATATGTAAGTTCACAAGAGGCTTAATAAACAGGAAAACTGTTTTTATATATCTCTCGATGACAGATGTTCTCTCTTATCTTCACAATGACGTCAAAGCTGGGATTGAACGAAAATTAAACACAAACATTGTACAGACATTTCGAAGAATTTAAAAGAGAATATTTTTGGCATTATACTTATGTTCTTTGTAATAATATTAGTCTACATGTACTAGCGACATTAACAGGGTGATCGGGGTTCGAGTGGTAACGCACGGAATTTTCAGTGTCCCCATCTTAACTATATCGAGCAAAACTCTGTGCCTAGAAAATCGGAGGAAAAGGTTCGAAGGGGGTGTCGGTGCTTTAATTACACCGTTGCAACTTTGAACATGAACCAGTTTTATTGTTCGCGACACATGCAAACAAAACTTGGCAATAGTAGTAACTGTGGAACTTTAATGCTTGACATCGCATTTAAGTGGTAAATGAAGTGACAGGATCGGATTGAATTCCAGAATGTGTCTGATCTAGTACCAAAAATAACGAAATTAAGCAATATGTTCAATTATTTAATGCAATATGCATGATGAATTGATATATACATCCATTGCTATGCTCTCTTTGTTAAATTCTTGCGAAGCCAAATTCTTGTCAATATTTTATCAAAAATTCATTTTTATATTTACCTTAAAAACACTAGATTAAATTCTATTTCTTGTTACAATGATAACTTTTTCAGCCATAACAGACAAATCTCTGGGGATAGAAGAGATGGTAGAGGTAGATTTGAGTCACGGGGTCGTGGGTTTAGGGGCAACTGGACTGGTCCTAGATTTAAGGATGAAAGGTTTGTTAAATCAGATACTTTGGTTACATAGTGTTGCGTTTTATACCATTTTGTGTTATTATCATTCTTGCATTACCTTTAGGTGTTGCAAATATCATCCAAAATGTCTTTGAGATAATTATTATGCCTCGTTTCGAATAAAAGGGGCCATATTGCTTTGCACATGTTGGTCTGTCTGTCAGTCCGTTTGTCCATAACCACACCTTATCAGACTAGTAACTAGAGAACAATTTGGCCTGATCTCTTTAGATTCGGTTGGGAGGTTGGTCATCATATGTAGATGATATTTATTGATTTTGAGGTCAGTGTGTCAAAGGTCAAGGTCATGAGGTGACATCCGTGTTTCACAAACCCTTTTTGTTTCGACTTTGTTTCTACTTGTTTTTGACTGTTATATTTTTCTTTTTCAGATTTGGAAGCAATGGTGCAGGTTTTAGGGGTCGTATTGACCCTAGTAGACACCATAGGGCATTCACCAAGTGATAACAACTGTTTATGAATTAACTTATTTGTGATTTTTCAGTCAATTTTTGACAATCTAAGAAGACATTTCATTTTACTTTTTCACACAGAAACTCATTAAATGAAGTACATGTAATTACAAATGTATTAATATTGTTACCTTCAGTCTTCATGAACAGAAAGTTCAGTGCAACCTCTCCAAAGTATTTTCTGAGTGACTATATCTTTGAAGCCGTCCTTAAGAATATTTGTATGGGTTATGCTACCTGCTCACCCAAAACTGCCCGACCCAACTTTTTTAGTCTCTTGGGTAAAATATATTTTTCAATATAAATAGTCAAACATGAGTTAGCTGCCCCCCCCCCCCGAAAAAAGGCCACCCTGCGGATTAAGTACATTCTTTGAAAAAACGTCATTGATTATTTAGAACAAATTGACTTACGAATCAAGACCAATTAAGGCCACATTTTGTCTTTCCAAAGGGTGACCTTTGTTTACAGGACAGGTTTGACTGTAAATAGCATTTTGGAGTCAATGTAAAAAAAATTGTAAAAACAATATATCCTGCCTACCTACCTGCTGAAAATTCTCTGGGTTGGGCTACCACAAACAAACATTGATTAAGGATATGGTCTAAACTATGTAATGTAAGTTTTAATTACTGTTGAGATCCTTCAAGTAATTAACTATTGTCACATTTGTACTGTAGCAGTTATATGAGTGAATAAACAATTTTGTGTAGGTATTATCTAAGAGTTAATTTTCTCCCATATCCTAAATTCAATCTACATTCTATATTGTTTGTTAAACCGAGAAAGAGAGAGGTCATGTTTAATGTTTCTTGACTGAAAGCATAAGCTTAGGTTGGCTTAATAACTTAACTGGAGAGCTTTTGTCCACCCCTACCAAAATTGACGGGGGAGCATTTGTCCTACATTTAGGAATTTTTCTAAGTTCACAAAAGGCCATAAATCAGTCAAAATTCATGTCAGGATCACTCAAGACACTGATTATATTCACTACTTGTGCTTGTTTATTTTTAGCTCGATTATCCAAAGAATAGTTGGGCTATCCTACTTGCCCGGGTTCTGGATGTAACTCTTTGGTTAAAGTTTTCCTACAACTTCATATCTCATCAACTATTAAATATATTTGCTTGTTACTTCACACATGTCTTTGTGATTATAATTGGAGGACACTATCCAAGGCCCATAACTCACACATGGATTTTGACTGATTTATGGCATTTTGTTAAACTTTTGCATGCAACATCAATCTTCAAAAGTACTGAAGGTATTCACTTGGCACTTAATGCGTGTGTCTCTGTGACTGAAGTCGAAGGTGACTATCCAATGCATGGGATAGCCAATTTCTTTTTTCATTATCAAGCGTGCTGTCCTACTGACGGATCTTGTTAATTTACTATTAGGAGTATTGTTGGTAGTACTCATTTGTATGAAATATTACAATTGAATTAAGTTGAGTTTAATGTCTGTTAAAAAAACTCCAACAGAGAATTACTGTATTTAATGTACAGATTAGATGTTTCATTCGGACAAAACAGAGCGTCAAAAATACAGAGATATTCGTTGGTTTCACAAAAACAGCTAGATATAAAACTGTTTGTATGTTATGTGCTTTATTATTGGACAGGAAGAAACTTGATTATTTAGAACAAACAACGCAAGCCAGCTCTCTACCATCAACATATGGGGGACACGGAAGACCTCCTGACTGTCCACATTTGACTTCAACTGGTATCACAACATGGGAATTATCATTTCCACCACCATGGGGAACAAACTCAAAACTCGAATCCAAGCATACATAGTCTGATTGACCTTTCCAAGTTGGGTGTGCAGAAATCAAGTAGCCACTGTATTCCATACCCCAGCCTGCATAGCATCCAGCACGTGCTGGAAGCATAACGGTTGATGCCTTTGTCCGACAGACGGCGCATGGCAAATCTTGGTTAACTGTTTGTTTACCGAATAATGCCATAGAAACTGATGCATCCATTTCTATTTCAGTACCATATATGGTAGCTGCCTCCGAATTGGCTCCATCTACATACTTATTCCATGTAGGGTCTTCTGGTAAACAAAGATTGTTTGAACCCCCTCCCACTTCATTATATTGGTTACCAGCCATGTATCCTTTATACACGAATTCTGTACCATTCGATGGACAACTTGTCCGTCCCCATCGGACGTATACATCAGACCCGCTTGATAATTGTTTTGTAGTCTGAAATAATAACAGAAAAAATAGATTCATATTCATGTCCGTCATTTGTTTACCAAGATGGCCCTATATCGCTCAAACTGAGAATCATTGCTTGCTGATGAAAACATTGTTGGTCCCGTGTCATGGGGTCTGTTGTTATCAATGTTTTCCTGTGATTTGACCCGGTGACCTAGTTTATGAAAAGGTTTGGTGAAGATCAAATCAAACACGTGACCTCTTGTTCACCACGTTTGTCTGTGAATTGACCCGGTGATCTAATTTTGACACGTGTCCGATTTTGTTCCAGACATAGCATAGAAACATTCCGACAAAGTTTGGTGAATATTTGATCAAGACTGTGACCTCTGGATACAGTGTTCACAGTGCTTTCAATTGATTTGACCTTTTCATCTAATGTTTGACCCAAACGACCCATGTTCGAATATGTCCAATATTTTATCAACACGAGCATTCTGGCCAAGTTTTGTGAAGATATAACTAAAAAAGTGATCCCTTTCGTATTCACAAGGCAAATGTTGACGACGACGGACAAAGACCGAACACAAAAGCTCACCATGAGCACGTTTTGCTCATAGGAGCTAAACAAACATCTCAACAACTAGAAGAAAACTGGAGTTCTAGTGCAATAATTATACTACAATTGGTTTCCTATTTCAATTTAGAACATACTGATTGCATATGTTCCTTCTAGCAACATCGTCTTATTAATTGAATTATAACTTGGTATCTACTTAGTATATTGTATGATCATAATGAACTGGTTACATCCCCACGTGTCAAGTTTAGAACAATGTTAAAATCATTCAGGTAACCACGTGGTTTGTTTATTATAGTGTCACCCCTAATGAAAGGGTCATCCACGTTGGCTCATGAGACACATATCTTTTGTGCGCACAGTACCTCTTGAATCCCTTCTCTTTTTGTCGGGCGCCTGACCCCGTACAGTAACCATTATTTAACTAGCTAGCGGCTCACCAACCGACCACATCAGTTCTTACCCAGTCTTCACTGGGTTTTCAAGTTTGAACATTCGATCTCCCGCTCCAAAGGCCACGGTTGCGGTACTGTATGTATATGTTCCTTTTTCAAGTCCTCTGCTGAAGACCAACAATTAAAAAGTTACCTCTAGTGTGCTGACTTTCGCTTCCAAAATCTTAGCATTCGTTTTCAAGCCGTTCACTTCATTTTGAAGTTCGCTTATGATTGTAAGGAGATCATCCTGGCTATGTAAAACAAGTCTTTTCTCGTTTCCTAAAACTGTTTGTGAGATTAATAGACATATCAACGAAAAACTGACTAATCGAACCTTAGACATTTTGTCAGAATGAAGTTTCAGATTGACAAATTTAAACATTGTCGTTATCTCATTACCGAATTTAAACATTCTACAATATAGTCTGTTTGGCATGTTTTGGTACAATTTGGTCCACCGTACTCAAATCATGTTTGTTCTTTTGTTTGCAGCGTAGCCTACGTACCACGACGTCCTTCAGCATCATTTCAAACGTTAGCAATTGTTACTGCGTTACCATTCGTATTTCGCCTAAAGTTACATGCAAATTTTCATTGTCGAACGTGTGAACCTAGCGGGGACACGAATGACTTTAGGAGCGATGGTTTGAGTCAATTTTCACAAAAAAAAAACGTGTGACTCTTTGCGTCACGAAGCCGGGGCCTAGGTTATCGTTCAAAACCCCTGTGCTCATTCGATGTTAAACATCAATCGATTCAACTCCGTGTTAGAGTTTTCGAGTTTTACTTGCAAAGACAATCATCTTTGTTCAGGAAGCCCAGTTTTCATGCTACTGTTGAGTAAAAGTGGATATAATTTGAAAAGATATTAAATGTCCCAATCGTACTCAAATTGACAATAGTCGTGTTATACGTAATTATATAACAGATAAGAGAATTATTTCTCATTCTGCATAGTTTTACTTTTACAAAGACCTATACAGTGACATGTATAGTATAGGTCTTTGGTTGGTTTTAAATGCCATTACATGTATGTACTAATTAAGTAGCCAAGCAGGTACACTTGACGTTTTTTATATTCATCTTTTGATGACAACTAGATGTTCCCTCTCATCTTTTTTCACACTGACGCCAAAAATGGGAATGAAGGACTGAATTAATGACAAACGTGTATAGACATTTCGAAGAATTTAAAAGATAGACTTTTTGGCATTATACTTATATATATTATTAGTATATACATGTGCTAGCAATATCAACGGAGTGATCGGGGGTCGAGTGATACGCACGTCATACTAAACGGAAGGCCGTAGGTTCTATTTTCGGTTCCGTATTTTCGAATTGTCCCCATCATGGCTTAACTATATATCGAACAAAGCTCTTAGCCTAGAAAATCGGAGGAAAAGGGGCAAGTTAATTGCAACTTTGAGCAGGAACCACTTTAATAATTGATCGCGACACATGCAAACAAAACTGTTTCTCTATTAGTTTAGTATTTTTGTTACTGAAAGTTTAAAAGCAAAACTTCTTCCATTTTTTCGCTTAGTTGCTTAACGAAAAAAAAATGAAACTAAGGGAAACAACTAAGTCGGTTATTGTCATAAAGCAGTATGCGGTTCACTCCCCTGGCGAGAATGAAGGGCGACTACCGTTAGCCAATATATAGCGTAACGGGTTACTAGACTTCTATAACCACGTGTGTTGGTAAAGCATTTGTATTATTTAGTGTCTCTGTTAGGACACAGTGTTACAAATCTTTTGATTGTAATTTAGTGAATTGTTTTCGTCCGTTACATAATATTTTGATCTGTTTTTAATTATGCCGAAGGAGAAACTTACTAATGTTGATACGGCCGAGCAATTGGAACCCTTAAATACGGAAACTGGGAAAAAGGCCGTTAAAAAAAGGCAAGGATGGGATTCGAAGTGGCAATATATTTTTATGGTGATTAGTTATGCCGTTGGACTCGGAAATGTCTGGAGATTTCCTTACTTGGTACAACAACATGGCGGAGGTGAGTTTAAAGTAAACAATGTGAGAATCGATATCGATTTCGCATGTTCAGTATTTATTTATGCATTTGGAGATTCGTCGAGCCACGTAAACCGTTCCCTTGGCAACGGATGAATTCCTCATTTTATTAATTTTTTTAGTTTGGATGCATTTTTGTCTTATGTATTTATATCTTTTTGTTTATATTTTTTATGCACATACCGTTTTTTTTACTAAACACGCCATTTTGTTATTTGATACTCTCTCTCTCTATCTCTCTTGTGTATGGATCGATTATATGCCACATGTCTCGGATCTACTGGTAGCGTGTTACAGTAGTTTTACACATTTTAAGATAATATATAATCCGCGCCTTCTAAATTCATGTTTCGCTGAATTACAAATATTTTACTTTATTTATGCCTCGCTGTGGATGTTTTCGTCTTGATTATAAAACACGATAAGTTGTCATGTCGATTGTAGAATCGTCTGTGCTTTTCAATTATTCATTTGTTTTTGTGCCTGGATCATATTCGTTTCATATTTTAAACAGGAATTCAGAATATTTTGGAAATTCGTTCTGCCAGCAGTGGAATAGAATTGTTTTTAAAATTGAAGGCATTTGACTGTTTACTACTATTTCATGCACATGTGTATAATTATCATAAGCGTGTATATATACTCCTGTTTGTCTTAAATACAATATAATTATACTCAGTAGTATATCGGACTAGTTTACATTTTACAAAAACGGATGAATCTTGTTATGAATACTTCCGAATCAGCTCAGAAAATGATGAGATACTATTTTAAGTTGTATATACATAAAAATAAAATAATATTATATATGTTTACCTAGTTTCTCCGATGCTTTATGGTGTTTGCATTTCCCATCATTAAATTAAACTTCATGAATTTTAACACTTTTTTCTTCCTTAAATATCATCTGATGGATATTTAACGGTTGTATACACAAGTACAGTATGTATATATACGTACAACCCCTGTAGAGCAACACCCTGTGAGAGCTGTAAATATTGGCCGTTGTTCAGAAGTTGTTGCTCGACAGAGGTTAAATATACCGCTAATATCGGATTAGGGAAATTTTGAAGGTATTGTTATAGAGAGGTTGTTGCTCTACAGAGGGCCGCTCTGGAGAAGTTGTACTGTAGTATGTAGAAAATGGTAAAGCTTTAAGATTTTCTGAATTTAAAATTGATCGAACACAAGAATTCAATCTTTCATCACCTGCCTGTCCGTCCGTCTGTCCGTCAGTTGAAATGATCACCTAAGCATTTTTCTCCCTAGTTTCTTACTTGTATGGAAAGTGACAGATTTTCGTGCGATAACGAATGATCGAGGTATTTCATGAATGCACTGTTTCCATTTGTATGCTCGGTATTCCAAGAAAATTTATAAACAGATCGTCTGACAGATTTGTTAGCCGATTTTGCCAAAATTACGTAACAAACAGGTTTATATAAATATTTATTTTGTCATTTTTGTGAAAACCTAGTTCAGACACTTCAAAATTCTAATTCAAGAAAATATTTCCGTTGAGTACTGAAGTACCTGCATCAACATTCAGAAGTTTGTCGCGGGTTGTCGCTGCTACCATCTGGTTCCTCGCCCAGCAGACGGTTACAAACAGATCACGATAAGCATGTAATAAAGCAAAACAAAAACTCATTGGCAATATAGCATTGGATTTTATTAAGTTTGATGCATCCCCCGGTAACACAAGTTTAAACCCGGTAATATAATTTACAATGCAGCTAGATACGATAGATCCATTGGGATGGAACTTGGTTAAGAGATAAGATCGTCCGATTGTGTTAATGCTCAGAAAATTTTATTGTTACTCTATCATTTCTGACTTTCTCACAATAAAATGAATAAACTAATCTAATAAAGAAATATATGCACTATCTGGGAGAGGAATGCGGATTACTTCAAATTATGCGACTACTTCAAAATACTGCACGGTTCAAGTTTATGATGGTATGCCCCAGTTTTACATATACACTTCTTCAATGTAATGAAAACCTTGTCATACTGTAGTTTTTAATGAGCGGGTTGCAAACGGGGTCACAGGGTCAGATTAATAAAGAACATATTCGCGCTCGAGTGACTGTTTATATTTACCTCTGTCCATTAGTAAACTTGACCCCGAATGTGAACCTCCTTCGTGGTCGAGTGGTTAAGGTCGCTGACTTCAAATCACTGTAACCTCTCACTGACAGAGGATCGTGGGTTCGAGCCAAGCTACCGATCATGTCGTACTATGAGTGCTTACGGAGAATGGGAGTCTAGTACTGGTGTTTCCCAGGAACGATGATTAGGTGAACTGTCCGACTCATATATGACTCTGATGACAAAAAGCGTAAAACTCAAATAAACAAAGACACCGAACGATTTTCACAACCGTATATATATACTTCTTAACGTCTGTATTTTTTACGTCGACTTAAAGGTAATAAATAATTATCTGTCAGTGTGAAACAAGGCGTGTCGTATTTGTTTTAATTTATTGACTGATCCGCTTTATTTATACAGATCCCGTTCCATGTTCTAATTTCTTATAATTCTACAAATAATGGCTTGATATAATACACCAGTTAAATATAACCTACAAATTCGATTTTTTTTCTTATGACTGTACAAAAATATGTTATATTAAGATAATAATCGTTATCAATTCTGCAATACTACCGTATACATTCTGTATGGGGTCAAACCTGAAAACAAAGGCCATCCTTGGGAAAGACAAACTTTGGCCTTTATTGACAGGTGGCCTTTATTCTTAATAATCAATGACAGTTAGTAAAAGAACGGCTTTTATTCGCAGGGTGGTCTTTATGGCGTAATCGCCACAAGCACAGGATTGTACATACTGTGTAAAATGCTGTATAAAACGCTGCCTAATATCTGGAGAAAATTTATCATAGTAGCTTGAAAAATAAGACGGGAAACCGAATTTCAGTTGGTGCCCTTATTGAATAATAAACCGATTACTGTTGGGATTCGTTCTTGTATAGTTTTGTTATTATAACCACTAATTTACTACTAATTAGCCTCCAGGCTCGAAGACGAATCTGCGTAACAGTAAACTTTATAAATGTCTTTTCAGTTTAACATATCTGTACATTTACTATATATAACTATTACCATCAAAGAACGGAATGTAAATAATCTGAATTTGACATATTGACTACAGCCGAATCTCAATTATCTGAGTGAATCTGCATTATTCGAATACCTGGAACGATCCGAAATAGATGGGGTTCTGATAACCTGCTGTTTCTGTCTTCATTCATCTCCACGCGAATGCTAATACAGCGTTACCTCCATAAACGGACAGCTTCGAACATCAGCCACCTCATTGTTACAGTCAGTCACATACTATCAAGTAAAATTGACGTTTGACTCTATTTTCACTCTCTCAACAACAGCCACCTCCTAACAACAGCCATATTTGTCATTCCCATTGGTGGCTGTTGTATGGAGGTTGCACCGCATTTACTTTCGACACAACTATGGTATCGATGTGTCTTCTGTAGTTTTGCACACCATTAAAGTCAATACTTTAAGTGATCTATCATTTTACTGACCTATCCTTTATCTATACAAAACGACTGTACGTCAATGTAAGTTTTTAATGTATTTTATAAAAATAAGGTAATTACCGCGTAACGACTGAATCAACTTTGATATACATAACAAACTCGATTGGAGTCCTTGTCGATCAAGTATCGAAAAAAAACTTGTTTTAATACACGATTAAGGCCATTACTAGTTCTGCCTGTGTATTATATAGTCAACTTTTTGGTGCAAGTATTTAAATGCTTAAATCTTGCTTAAAAATGACTACCGTTCGCAAGTATTTGAATTTGTATTAGCGGGAAATCTTCGTACCTCTAGTTAGGAAATGATTAATCTCATATATAAGACCCTCATAATTATACGTCAACACATGGATCAATCATATTAGATTAAGTAGATTATCGTTCTCTTAACATCTATATTATAAACGTATATTATGAGACGACTGTACAGCTGTCAGACTACTAGTCTGTGAGCTGTTTTACAGTCCAACCTCGCAAATCCAAACCTTTCTAAGCCGATATCCTCTATACACCGAACTTGCCTGAATGTCTTATTGATGCACACATACAGTATAGAATTACGTATACAGTGCAACCTCTCCGAAGCAACACCTCTTGAGAGTAGCAAAATTATGTTGTTGTTGAGAGGTTGTTGCTCTAGAGAGGCTAAAATAGTTTAATCGTGTAGTGGTGAAAACTCGTGCTGTTCGTTGAAGGGAGGTTGTTGCTCAAGAGAAGGTCGCTCTGGAGAGGTTGTACTGTATATCGTTTAAGCTTTTTATTAGTTAATTATGACTATGAAATTATTATTAACTATGTAATGCATTGTGATGTTTCATCTTAAAGGAAATATAATTATGATATATAAATTATGTATAATTACTCACTGATATTAATTAGTACAGAAAAAGAAATTATAATATAACCTCAGGCAGTTCTATATTGTCACACGGATATATTTATCAACGAATAGCATGACTCAGAATATTAAAATACAAATGGTTTCAATTATGACCTGTACTCATTTAATATATTGTGTCTAAAACCTTTCATGCTGTGCCTGATACGGAAATGATTTTAATGATAGATGAAGCCGCACACACCTTTCTTACTGAGGGGTATATATACTAGTATTATAAGTATATGTTGTAGTTTTCACCACTTGAATAAAAATTGGATACACTTCTCTATATCGTACATGTATGTACAGTAGTTTTTAACCAAGGTGAAAAAATATCCCTAATTCGTTTGTAGAGCTGTATTGTTAAAGACGTTAAACCCTTAACCCTTTTGAATTCGGTCAAAGATTTAGCGATTACATTATTCAGCGTTCTTGTATAGAACACCATATAGAAGATCGCACTAGTATATTGCATTACTAAAATACGTTAAAATATAGTTTACTTGAGTTTAATTGATTAATCAACAGGTTAACCCCTAGTTAAGCCGTTTTAAACCACACTAAACTGATTAAACCTTTTGTTCACTATTGTATTCGCCTCTATAACAGAACAGAACAGAACTTTATTGACGTATACAATATTACAGTATCAATTTTATAAATATTATGTTTTAAAAAATACTACTCGTGGATTTTAACATGTGAATATACTTGGCTTGAAACCTAGGCTGAGTGCCAATAACCTCTACTCAAAGACAAACGTATTTGCCAACTTGATATTACGCATGTTATTGTTTAATAATATTTCTATACATCAACTGCCCCGCTTAGGCCAACAAACTTTGAACCATGTCCCATGTTTTACCTTTGATGATCCTGACCATCTTTTACCTGAGTGTAGTAAGTTGAAAACATATTTCTTAAATTTATCTATAAAATGCCGCTTTAGTATTGGTCAATTTTATAAGCCATGCTTACTAGACTATCCAGATACGGGTTATCATATTTGTCTAAAAACACACACTTTGTGAACATTAAATTATATGTGACAAAAGAATAAAATAACCCAACCGCTGAGTGTCATTGCTCTGTTTTACGAAATGTGTAAATTAGCATTTTATCAAGTGTGTTAGGCTCATTTACATATAACCGGCACATGGAAATATTTAGTTGCAAATTTTTAGCTTTTAAACACGGTTTGTTTACTACATCTCTTTTCTCTGATTCATTGATCGTGAAACGTAATCTGAATTTTATGAATGAAAGAGTAAATATCAAAAGGAAGTCGTTGTTTGCATATCCGTCTAATTTCAAATACACTTGCAGATTTCTTTTCAATGATTTACGTAAACTGATTCACGTGAATAAACGATTTGCGTTATCGTAACAGGCAGCTTTTTTGTAGCTATTTATCATACTGCGAACGATCTATTTTCCAATGAGTGCGCGCGGAACGGGGACGGGCCAATCCCGTGGTTTTTACGGCGCAGAAATGAAAAAAAAAATCTAAAAACTGGTTTAGTATTTTTTCAAACAAGGAAACCAGCTTACAAGAACATGATACAACTTGAATGAATATACAAAATCGACAGTTTAATTCCTTTCTTTCTAGTTCTATTCTCTTCGTCTTCCACAATGATCATGTAACTTCGCTTTTATCTCGGAGCGCTTATTTCGAGATTGGTTGGTACCGAGTTCGGAACCGGAACCAGTGAAACGCATTTAGAACTACGAGATAATTTGAACGAAGGTAACGAAACCAAAAATATTTGCCTTTCTTCCTGATGTGGACAATTAGTCGGCTCATCCACGAAAACAAATCCCAACGAATTAATATGCAGAGATAAGGCATTTCTTTTGAAAAATCAAAATCCACAAATTTATGTCCCCACGAAATAGCCATTTTAGTAAACACCACGAAAATTGAGCCCAACGAAAATAAATGACAATACAGTATTCAAGAAGGTTTAGAATTATGCAGCTCAGTCTATCTAATGTTACCGTTTAACTCCACACAGTGTCCACATCTTTATCTAACTCACCTTACCTTAACGACCATTTATTCTGGACCGGTGTAACGTTTTCAAGCTCCCCCTTTTTCAAGTTACCCCCCGGTAACTTAAAAACGTTTTCAGATTACCACCGGTAATTTAAAAACGTTTTTAGCTCACCTGATCGGTGAATGTCCGTCGTCCGTCCACAATTAGTTTGTTTACACTCTAGCAACCGCAACTCTTTACGAATCTTGATTAAACTTGCTCACAATGTATATGGCCACAATGTCTCGGCTAAGTTCGATTATGGGCAAAATCTGATAATAACTTCTAGAGTTATGGGCCCTTGAATTACAAAATTTGCTATATTTAGCTTGTTTACACTCTAGCGCCTTCATTTATTCACCAATCCTGATCATATTTTCAGTAAATATGTATAACCAAAAGATCTTGGACAAGTTGATTATGGGCAATATCAGACCAGAACTTCAAGACTTATGGGCCCTTGACTTTGAAAATTTGCTATATTTTAGCTTGTTTACACTCTAGCACCTACATTTATTCACCGATCCTAATAAAATTTTCAGTAAATATGTATAACCAAAAGATCTTGGACAAGTTCGATTATGGACGGAATCGGACCTAAACGTCAAGAGTTATGGGCCCTTGATTTTGAAAATTTGCTATATTTTAGCTTGTTTACACACTAGCGCCTTCATTTATACACTGATCCTAATAATATTTTCAGTAAATGAGTATAACCAAAAGATCTCGAACAAGTTTGATTATGGGCGGAATCGGACCACATCTTCAAGAGTTATGGGCCATTGACTTAGCAAATTTGCTATATTTTAGCTTGTTTACACTCTAGCGCCTTCATTTATTCACCGATCCTAATCATATTTACAATGAATATGTATGACCTTATGGTTTTGGACATGTTAAGTTATGGGTGGAATCGGACCGGAACTTCAAGAGTCATGGACCCTTGGATTAGAAAATTTGCTACGTTTTAGCTTGTTTAACAGTATTATACCTTCATTGTTGGTTTTGATTTCAAAATCTACGTAAAAATGAGTTTTACGAGATGGAAACTATATTACCTGGTCATTGATTATTGGCCTTGGTTCTCAGGTGAGCGATAAAGGGCTAATGTGGCCCTCTTGTTAAGTTACCGGGAGGGGTACAATTAAAACGTTTTGAGATTACCCCCTCCGTTTTCAAATGCCCTACCCGGTAATCTGAAAACGTTTTCAGGTTACCCCGGGGCGCTTTGAAAACGTTTTCAGATTACCTCTGGGGGCGCTTTGAAAACGTTTTCAGATTACCCCCGGGTAATAATTTGAAAATTCATAATAAAAGAGAGCTTGCACACGAATAAGGAGATTACAATTTCAAACACATAAATGCATACATGTATTACAGTTATATGAGACTATACACGCGGTCCTAATGATGAAATCATACGACGAAATCAAATGGTGTCATACACTGACAAGTCCATTCATTCATTATGGAATCCTATTAGCGTTATTGCGCAATGCAATCTTGAATCATTTTGACCAAAAAAAAAATAGATAAAAAAAATTAACTATTGTTGGTTTTCTGAACACAAGTAAGTGTCGGATTGCACAGGCCATGCCTTGCATTTTTCGCTAATATATTTGAATAAAGGCGCGTACTCTCCATGACCCTAAGGATTCCATAGCTTCATATAATTATTGCGTATATATTCAGTTTAGAAATACAGGAATTATATGTCAATAAACCATGTTGACTGTGAATCATTTAATATGAATTATAACCTGAAATATAAACGTTCTCGTCACAAAGAATCAACATAGGGAGGGGGGATTATAAAAACGGGGGAGGGAGTTTGAAAACGTTTTAATGTTACCGGGGCCGGTACTTTGAAAACGTTTTTAAGTTACCGGGGGGTAACCTGAAAAGGGGGAGCTTGAAAACGTTACACCGGTTGTGAAGAGTTTTCTACATACCAATTTGACACTAAACTGACCTAAATATAAATGACGATTTACCGTAGGGCGTTTTAATAACGAGACTTTACTGTATTTATAATAGTAAATTCTTAAATACACTGATGTTTGAGTCATAACGATCAGTTTTATATTTGTTTTTGCTATACCAGCTCGTACTGAAGTCCGTCAAAATGTTGATTCAAATAGCTCCTGTATACTAGTATTTTAAAGTGTCTTGGTACTGACTGGCGTACGGAAAAAACGGATGTAACATTAGTTTTATACAGTCAGAAAAACGTTAAAGTGTGTGATCAGTCAAAACTACGGTAGCATAAGGGGGACATAGGAAAATCTTTATTTTTACTACGTGCACACGCGATAGCTATCACGTGGTCACGCGATCTATATATTACGTGGACACGCGCTAGCTATTATCATAAGTAGTTATCGCGTGCCCACGTGGTAGCTATCGTCTGAGCACGATAAATAACTGAAATAATTATTATGTCCCCTTCATGTCACCGTACAAAACATATTAGTTTGGATGATATTCAAGACCGATTTGAACATGTACAACATGTGTCAAGGTTATTAAATGTCGAAAAACAACATAAAATATCATACATACGTCATACTTGGTGACCTTCATACTATATCTAAGGTGACCTTCACTGGCACAATATGCTTGAGTATTTTGTACTGCATGTACCGAATGCATTATCAGGGACGTAAGATCCACACAGACTACCAAAGTTTAACTTATTTATACAAATACAATGTTCATGAAAAAAATCACTGTTGACAATATCAATTTGAGCATTATGCATATATAGCATATCATACTTGTGAAATATTTCTTAAGGTGATGACCTTTTATTCACTGATACTATACACAAGGCTTGTTTTGGGAACATTTTGTCTTGCGAATAGTTAAAAGAAGTCGTCACAGTTACCATAGACACAATGACCTTAGACACAATGACCTTTGACACAATGACCTTTGATACAATGACCTTTGACACAATAACCTTTGACACAATGACCCTAGACATAGTGACTGTAGACACCATGACCTTAGACACAATGATCTAATGACCTTAGACACAATGACCCTAAACACAGTTACCATATACACAATGACCTCAGACAAAGTGACCCTAGACAAAATAACTATAATATACACAATGACCTTAGACGCAATGACCTTAAATAAAGTGACCTTAGACACAATAACTTTGGACAGAATGACCTTATATAAAATAACCTTAGACACAATGACCTTATATAAAATAACCTTAGACACAATGACCTAAGAATGTGTCGATGTCATGTGGTCTATGTTATAAAGCGGTCATAGTAACAAATTCATCACCCACACTGGACTCCGTTATTATAAGTTCTTTTGTGCTCAACGACGCAGTGTTGCTAAATGCGATAGCCTGTTTAGAACTGTAATGATATCAATGTCAAACAAATTAGAAACAAGACTTCGTGGTGCTAGTATTAATGATGTTCCTCGTGTATAAACCGACCGTATTTCTTCTCAGAAATACTCCAGTATTCGAGATTTCGTACCTGTACGATAATGACCGAGTACAGGGTGTGTTTGACTATCAGAAAGTATGTTTCTGTAGGCATCATTTTCTCTAAATATCGGACTGTATCACGCTCGCGTATCATGATGCAAGTTCTAGTTAATACTGTTCACGTGCTGGCATTTGTTCCAAGGTTAGAAGGTATTTCTGGTAAATCTGTAGGAAATTCCTGTAAATGATACACCTCACACGTGCGACGCTACGTTTATTTCTTTCTCTTAGTGTTTTGACATTTATAATATCGCGCATTGGGTGCAGTTTATTCTCAGCGCCGACATAAACATTTCGTATACTAAGCTCACGGATATGCATTTGAATAAAGCTGTAGTTTTTGTATGAGAGGAATGCGTAGTTTATTTAATGAATAGAACAGATTTTATCATACCTGCAATGCCCGCTTTAAATTTGTCAACTATATGCAAACATTTATAACATTGCATGACGCAATAATTGCGTGTGCAATTTTCATGAAGGTTTTTCGAACTGTTTTTATTATTTCGCTCGGTATGAGGTGACACAATTTAAACCAATCGTATCAGACAATGTTCGCCAGTTTGAGGTGAAAGATCTTCAAAGTCATTTTATGATTTATTAAATCATGATTGATTATATAATAATATTCTCAAATAACCCAGAGACATGTTTGTTTTATTCTAAGACTGATTTATATAATATTCAAGTACAGGTACCAAACTAAGCGGGTTCGTAGTCCGCTATGAAAACGTTTGCGATCAAACAAAATGAATGCATTAATTACTGAACGCATTCTTGTTTTATTTATGGCTCATATAATGTCTCGTTATGATTGTCAAACATGCATTATCATCAAAATATGTCTTTGTGTTACATTAATATAGAATTATAATTACTAAAATTGCATTCCAGAAATTAAAGTTTCACTTGAAATAGCCTTCTTTAAAGATTGAATATGATGAAACTGTTTTATTTAATTAAACGCCTATTTCTGTATCATATATCCAGTTGCGTTGTACAATGACATACGGCACATGTATTATTATAAACGGAAATTGTAAATGTGTGATGGGTATAACATTGCCAGCTTTCAGAGCTTATCAGTTGGCTTATCGGGAAAGTTGTCCCCCTTGAAAATCGACATTTTTGCGATATCGATGACATGCCGGTGACAGGTGCTCTATATAGAGTTATAGAGGAAGTATTTATTTAACTTGTAATAACTTTATCAATAATAAAGGCACAACATTTTCCCTGTTATGTGCACAATTTTGCATCTTTCTTCTTTATAATGATATAAATTTTAATTATGTTATATATTATCTTCTTGCTTCCCTGATCGTTACAAAATTGTCCCTGTCGGTCTAGATTTTTTATATGAACAAAGAAGGAAATTTCTAAAATTAAGCAAAAGTGGGAATTTCAAACACCTAGAAAGACATTTTGTAGTATAAGCACAACATTTTCCCTGTTATGTGCACAATTTTACATCTTTCTTCTTTATAATGATATAAATTTCAATTATGATGTATTTTATCTTCTTGCTTCCCTGATCGTTACAAAATTATCCCTGTCGGTCAAAATTAATAAAAACATTGTGTATTAACATACAAGAAAATTCCTAAAACTATGCAAGATGGCGGAATTCAAGCACCGAGAAAGTCATTTTGCAATATAAGTACAATATTTTCCCAGCTACGTGCACAATTTTGCATCTTTCTTCTTTATGATGATATAAATTTCAATTATGTTGTATTTTATATTCTTGATTCCCTGATCGTTACAAAATTATCCTTGTCGGTCTAGATTTTTAAAAACATACAAGGAAATTCATAGAACTGGGCAAGATGGCGGAATTCAAGCACCGAGAAAGTCATTTTGCAATATACATTTAAGTACCATATTTTCCCAGTTATGTGCACAATTTTGCATCTTTCTTCTTTATAATGATATAAATTTCAATTATGTTGTATTCTATCTTATTGCTTCCTTGATCGTTACAAATTTAAGTTATCCTTGCCGGTCCAGATTATAAATACATTGTGAATTAACATACAAAGAAATTTCTATAACTAGACAAAATAGCGGATATTCAAACACAACGAAAGCCATGTTGTAATTTTAGCATCACATTTTCCCAGTTACGTGCACAAGCTAGATTCTTTGCTGATTCATATGGAATATTAATGTATTAATATTTCTAACATTTTCTTGCTTCCATGTGCGATCTGAATTGACCAGTTTTGGAAACGCGTTGTTTCTCATAATACTTAATGTACCTACATGATAATTATAGTTATTTGTATATTCCCGTAACCAGGTAGCATGGCTTTAGAGATAAAATCAGTATGCGGATATATGCAGTATAAGTATAGCTTAGTTGTTAGTGTCAGATTGTGAATCAACATTTTTACTGTTTAATATAATGAAACAACTAATTCAAGCATATTTTATATTTTTTTCAATTTATAACTAAAGATCACTAATCTTGATTAAGATGTATTTTGTTCATTTTGTGATCTTTAAAAACATAATTCCTGGGACCAATATACACATACAGATAATTTTAACAAAACAAAGTGCGAAAAGATAAGCATCATAATTAAAGTATAGAAACATAATGAATGACTTTAAATTAGCTGTTGAGCACAACCCTGTCATAAAAATATAAAATAATTAAATTTGTTTCCATATAGTAAGACGGATCAACATTTATAGATGAATGCAGATTGCATCGCCAATTAACGTGATTATCAATAAACATGTGTATAATGGTCCCAGTTAATACTGACCGTAAGTACAATATATATAATTAGCTCACTGAACCATGACCTGTATTGGATTTTATTACTACATGCTATTTAAATTGGTAAAAAATGATGCGAATTATGCCAGGCACATGTATTATATGTAGACATGTCATATTTTACTATGATAATTAACATCGAACTTATTTTAAGCAAAAAAATGATTGTTAGATTTAGTGGTTTGATCAGAGACTTTTTTACAGTTTATTTATCTAAAAGGGATGTTATATATATCCAAGGACTTATATACATACATGTATGCATATAAGTCCTTGATATATCTGAATTTATACTCGATAAAATATAAACTAGTTATTTAACACAAGCGAATTCAGCCCCCCACCTCCTAAAGAAATGAAAAATCATTCAATGAAATAGAATACTTTCCAAAATATTATGCCCCTGAAATCCTGGATCTGACGCGGTTTAAAGTAACATTTGTCGATAAAAATCAGAATAATTGAAACAGAATGGATTTTACAATCTATGTATCTACATATTAACAAAATTAGAATTAACTAAATTTTCACCTTGTCAAAGAAAACTTGTTATTAGCAGAATAAATATAATAAAGCGTCAATGGTTATTTTATTATAAAACATGTTAAGCTTGGCTGTAGTTACCCAACAACTAACAAATAACGTTAAATAATACAAGTATAAGTCAAGTTCTTCATGATATCACTTTCTGTCATTGTTTTACTGTATTTGATGAACCACTGATAAGATCATGCCTGCGGGCGTAATGCGCGTCTTGCTTAATGAACCGTGATTCTACTGATTTCAGTGCTATCTAGGGTCTTAAATGATTTATATAGGGTCCTTATCTAAGGGACATAATCGAAATTTGATCACAAGCTTCCCTTCGACCGAAAATCAAGGGAGGCTACTTTGTAAATTAGGCCTTGAAAGCTGGCAATGAGTTTAAAACGCTTAGATACGAACATACGTGTGAAATTACTATTTAAAGTAAAGTAATATAGCACTAAGCAACCGATTCAATTTAATCAAACCACTTTTTCATTTCAATTTCATACTAAAAAGTTAAAAACACCCAAATGTTAGGACGGAGTTTCTGGTCCAACATTTGGTATTAATTTCTAAACGTTGTGGCAAGTTATCCTTACCTATTGGCAGCTCTTTAATTAATGAAACGAATACTGCAAAAAGATCTGTACGCATTATATATAAGTGGCATACCTAACTCTTAAAATTAAACAATCGCTTTATTAGCGGTTCCTTTTTACACCTGTTATAATATTCGAAAGTAAACAATTCTACATTAAATGATATATGTTTCTGTCAGTAATAGTTCACCGCTTGTCTGACACGTTTTGTTGAGTAAGTTTTTTCCCTCACAAAAAAAGATAATGCATTCCATGCTTTGTTCTAGACGCATCTGTCGTACCAAGGGAGATAACTATAACAAGGCGATACAAAACTGGTCTCCGTTCTATGCAGAAGGGGGACCAGTAGAGGTTGATGCTACATTCCAGTCACCCGTACATCGTAAATATACGTGACTGTCTGGTCTCTATTCGTACTCACTCTCACACCTCTCCTTAGAGTCTGAAAACTAGATAAACTAGATAGTTTCCTACATGAATGTGCATTATGTTGTCACACTTATTCACGATGACGTTCACAATCAGCGCTGTGTATCCATTTAAACTATTGGACTAATTAAAGAAAAGGGGCCCTTGATCAATAAACTATTTTCAATTATTTTATTATAATTCATCATAATTTTGATCTCCATCGTGATGTAAGAAAGAAATTGTTTCATTTAGTTATAAATACGGTTCCTTTAGTGCCTTTATTTGTCGCTTTATAAGAGTCTAGTAAAAGCCGAGACT
This sequence comes from Lutraria lutraria, assembly GCA_964023205.1. Classification (NCBI taxonomy): domain Eukaryota; kingdom Metazoa; phylum Mollusca; class Bivalvia; order Venerida; family Mactridae; genus Lutraria; species Lutraria lutraria. The sequence continues at coordinate 4,076,901 of OZ026839.1, read as the reverse complement.
TTGACAGAGATAGGAGTGAAAGATTGTCAACCAATTTCAGTTTTCAGTGTCAAGACACAGTATCTATATCATACTTTCGCTGACAATGAACTTTTCAAAAACTGTAGCCACAAAATGTCTTAAATGTGGTTTAATGGTTGTTTACCTGAACTCCATATTACGAATGAATCGTGTTAATAATGTTATATCCTTGACAAAGTTTGCGGCATAGAATTTTTTAATTTAAGCCTTTGACATCTGCAACAAGCCATCAGGCGAGGTGGAGATTTCTGTTCATAATGGCTAATATATTTATAAATTAATTGACTCCATGTAGTGTTTACACAATAATCCAGGGGTTTCCTAACTCGGTCTGTTGTATTTTATTGCCTTTAAGAAGTGGGTGATGCTCATATTCTATAAGCGATTCTGCTACTGTGTATATAATGTAGATAAAATTAAAAATCGATTCTTGAATGGTCATGTACTATCTATAAACGTTATTTGTCCTGTAAACACTGTACACGTACATTTATGACAATTACATAAATAGTGTGCGAAATATTTTCCTCCACTTAAGATTGTTAAGTGTATAATAATTATTATAGTTAAATTATTTAATAAAATCGAACCTCAAATATATCAAGATCACCTATTGGAACAAGTGAAACTAAAACGGTCTTATTAACAAGGTACTGTCATTATTAAGTTGCGTTCTTAAGGAAGTATCGAAAACAAGACAATAGTCGTTTTAGTGAGTTTTTCCAGCACTTTGATTACTCGATCGTCTGTACTTTAAGTACGCCTACTGTATTTAGAATAAATACGATTAAATGCATTTAAGGATTTGTGAACTATAGGCAGAGTGAATTCATTTCCTCATGTTTTAAGGGTCATTACATTGTCACTACACTCTTACAAAGACGTCAGGAAGTACTTGAGTTACATTTTTTCCCGCCAAACTTCCCCGCCAGTTTACGGTAACTTAATTGAAGTGTCCAGATGTGTAGCTGCTAATACGCAGGCACGAAGATGAATCCATGTCAGTTCCGAAAATAAAGATATTAAATTACTCCCAAATGCATGACTGTAGTTCAAACTGATTCTTCAATTTTCAAAAGATCATTTTCGTCCGCTGGTGTCTATAACACGGTCCTGTACTGTTACCAAGGGGGGGGGGGGAGGAACAAAACAGTTTTATACCCTTAGCCCTTGATGCATATTCTCCGAAAAAACTTCCTTTATCACTAATATTACGAAAGTAAATGCAAAAACTACTTTGGATGATGCAACATTTTATGGTGCGAAACCACATTTTATAAACATGTAAACATGTTTTGTTTATATTTGGAGTCAAACTGTAAACAATTTATAGTTTGTACCACAAATTTGGATAAACGCCATTATTAACATAGGCCTACTAAGACAATATGGAACAGGGTGGATGGACGGTACTGAACGGGGCGGGGCGGGGCGGGGCGGGGCGGGGCGGGGTAGGGCAAGGATTTTGATCCTTTATCGCGATTATTTAAAACATTTTCTGAGCCACGAGGACAAATCAGTGTACCATGGTTACCTATCAGAGCTTTCAAAGCTTTAGTTCGTAAGAATGACGAATGCAACGAAAGTGTATGAATTGTTAGTTAATCCATTTTGACAAAAATTCATCACGGTAATTGGTAGTTTGTAAATCAATTTTGAAAAGATAGTTTATCATTTTATCAAATGTTTCGAATTCCCTACCGGCATTTATGGGTTGTTTTTATGATCGATGTAATGGAAATTGTAAATACGGAAGATAAGTATAAACAAAAGAGCAAGATAACCTATAATGACATCGTAGCATTTAATTGGTTAATAGAACGAGGAAGTGAACTTACTACAGAAATCGACTGAAGTGTTTATTAGGCCCGTAGAAGAGCAATTTCAGTTTGCAGGGGCTCTTTTTAGATTTTGTCTGAAAAAGGGGATGGAGAAAAATTGAGCCCATTTTGATTACCATTACACCTGAAATTATGGTGGGTTTGTGGGGGGGCTAAGTCCCTAAGCTAGCTTCTCCCCGATACCTACGCCGGTCCTGTTTATGGTAAAATAATCAATTTATTTTAACGAGTTTTCTATCTGTTTCTAAACAATGATATACCTCATTGCGGCTATCAAGTGATACTCGTGTGCTGTAATTGCCCGAGTTTGTATCGATGGCCAGTCATACAGTATAGTAGGTTCCTATATATTTACTTCATACAGAGATGAAAAAAGGACGAGCACTTATCCTTGGTGCGCAAAAAGAGTGAAACTGATTTGTTACTCCTATAATCCCTATCGTCAATGTTTTATATTTTGCATGATGTCAACATTTTCTTCTATGACACATGTAACTTAGTACAGCCCCAAAACAAATCGTAAATTTAAAATTAACACATAAAAATGGACGATCTACATTACACCTCAACTTTCCAGCATTCAAATCACACCGTAGTCTTTTGATTATGACAAGATTTCCTTTGTCAGTGCACCGTATTAGATATACACGTATATACATGAAAACATTGCTTCAATTTATCTTTGATTCGTCAATTTGACTTAACTTCTACTCAGCAAACCCATGTTATATATTTGCAGGGGCTTTCCTTATCCCGTACTTTATCATGCTGTTCGCTGAGGGCATGCCAATATTGTACCTTGAGTTTGCTATTGGCCAACGAATGCAGAAAGGAACGGTAATCGTCTGGAATGAAATCAACCCCTTACTCGGAGGGTTAGGGCTTGCAAGTGCCGTAACATCATTCAATGTGGCTATTTACTACAATGCCATCATCATGTGGTGTTTCTTCTACCTGTTCCATTCATTCCAAAGTCCACTGCCATGGGCAACGTGTCCCACTGAATTCAACGAGGCGAAGAATATGACTGTGGAGGTTGAAGAGTGTGTCAAAGGTGGCTCTACTTCCTATTTCTGGTACAGAAATGCTCTTGACATTTCGCCGAGTCTGGATTCACCCGATGGAATCAAATGGAAGATGCTGCTTTGTCTATTATTTGCTTGGATTATCGTGTACGCTTGTATATGGAAGGGAATTAAATCATCGGGAAAGGTGAGTGGTCGATGCAGTTGTTTTTTCAGTTGCAATGGTTAAATAAATCAGATATAACCATAATTAACAGAAGAAAAAAAACTTCTTTATACATGACTCAAGTTCTTGTTCCGCCAAAATTGATTTCAATTTTCTATGTTGACATTGTTTTGCCCTTGTAATTGCACACATTAAGTAAGCCACACTACGACAAGGTTGCCGTTAATAGTACCAATGTTCGAATGTTCCAAATGTTAGTTTCACAATTTTAGATACAGACGTATGAATATTAGAAAGGCCTTTCACCAGACACAAAATATATAGAATTTCGGTTGTCCATTTTATTTGTTCAATACTGTTTGTGTGAGATCAGTGACTGTTTTCAAAGGTATTTTAGTTAGTACGCATGGGGAACTGTTACCAATCTACCTAGTCAGTTACCTTGTTAACGACCAACTCGGACAGCCATGTGTCCTCCAAATTAAGTGCATGTACAATGTAATTATAAATACAGACATAAACGTTGTAAAGACGTCCTGGCAAAATGTGTTTGTAAAACTGAAAAGAAGATATAAGAACTACCATGGACTCATTAGAAGCGTTGAGAGGTTTTTGTTGTGAACCATACAGAGATATTGCTGTTTACGTTTCAGCCATCTCCTTCGTTTCGTTAAGTCGATTCTCTGTCGTAGTTTCAACTTTCGACCAGTATGAGTTTATAAAGGTCATAGCAGATCAGATCGACGTTTTTCAAAGAAATCAGTAAATATTTAAGCATTATATTTATAATACCCGATTATAGTATACACGTAATACATGTACCAAAAAATCTAAATGCCTCACCTATTTTTAACAATAAACTTAAATGTTTTGAAGTCAGATTATATTAATGCTTGATTAGAAAAACAAGATTACACTGTACTTAAGTTGATCTTTAATCGGGCCAAGAACGGTTGATTTAGCAAACTTTGATACATATCAAACCATTGCATCATCGCCATAGAATGAAGAGATACAATAGTATCCGTTCAACAATTAAAATCAAAATAGGTTACAGTGTTTCTAAAGTCCAATCACGTGTTCCTTTGATAAAAACATCTTATAAAAATGGATATACGACAATGACACACTTAAAATTCATTCACAAAAGGTGACACATTGCCAAATTTGTGTCGATTACCAGTAAATTAATGCGCAGTTTTGTAGATAAAAGAATTAATCTTGTATCTTTGGTGCACATGTCCAACTAAAAGCGTTTTTGTTTCAAGGTTTAATTGGGCGAAAAGGAATTTGGATCAACATGTACATACTTTTAAGATCGATGCACTTTAAACCATCTTAGTACCGTCATATATACGTACATAATTTTATTATCATAATCTTGAATTTATGTCGGTGTTTTTAATAAATGAAAACAATATAAAACCACGCTGACTCAGGAAGTTATGGTCCATTAGATTTTTGAATTTAGTAATACAGAACAATAGATACAATGAAAGTACTCACGGAAACTGATCTCACACAGATTTGTTGTGTAACATGCTAGGGGAAGCATGGCGAATATAAAAAAACGTAATACTTTAGTCCGCATCAAAATTCATGCGCGCCGAGCAAATTATAATAAAATATAAGAAATATATTTTATTTGCTCTAAAACCATATTTACATAATGCCATTCTTTAGCCAAATCTCGTTAAAATGTTGTCAGATGCTTTTTCTTATTTTTGCAATGACATTCAAAAAAAAAATACTGTATATTTCTATGATTAAAAATTAAAATTTTGGAATGTTTTTATTGCAAGTAAAAGTCGGTTTGACTGATAAGATATATTTCGGGGTAAAATAAGACCTACTTTAATTAAACACCCCAAAAAGCTTAGATATGGAGGGGTGAAGAAATGCACTTGGGGAACCAGCCGGGGCTTCACACTGATTGGATATATGTTCAGATGAAACTTTTCCAATCTTAGCTGTACATCGTCTCTTATACTTGACCTTAACCTAATTGTACCGATCCGGAATGTAGAACAAGTAGAATGCATACTCCAGTGACATAGAGAATAAAACAACCGTCACTTAATTGGCTGTTATTACGTCTGCCATGTTATTAGAGAAACATATTAAACGCTCGATAAAGAACTTTGGTATACAAAGAAAACTCTTCAGAGAAAGGAAACGATCGTCGTCTCCTACTCACCAAGCTTTGAGCTAATGCTTTGTGCTTTTATAAGTCAAGGCCTTTGTCTTTTCATATTACTTTCCATAAGGTATGTTTGCAGAAATAGGTTACCAGTCGCGAAATTACGTGTCGTTTGCTCAAAACAGTCCGGCCATCTACCAATTACTACATATTGGCTTCTAGAAATGATAAAACAATCAGTATTTAACAAAAAACATCAAGAGACTTTTTTCTCTCTTATAACCATTGTTGATATTATTTTTCCGCTCCTTACCCCATGGGTCCCCCGGACTAGCTCAGTCGTTGAAATGCGGGACTTCTGTTCGTCTGACCTTTAAACTCTTGTATTTCAAGTCGTAAGACACATCGATAGCTTTTCCGAAGACGGGGAAAGTTATATCAAACCTAATACCGCTAGTATATAGGCAAAATGTTCTCGACGTTACTTGCTTTTTCACGCCATAACTCCCGCTTCTTTCTTGCACAAAGACATAATGTTAAAACAACTTGTTAGCGTACAAATCATACATTTTGATAGGAAACAAACACAATTATTATTAAGACAATTCATGAAATAGAAAATATTACTTAAGATGGTATTATGCCAAAACAAGAATTTTATGCAAATGTGTTTTGATGCTGATCTTAAATCAGCCTGGTAAATTAGAAAGTAACTTGCATGTCTGGTTGGCATCAAAGTGGTTTGTCGTACAGTCTTGTTATCTTGATATACAGAAAAAAACGACGCTGGCATAATTATTTATACTGGTGTTTTACGGATTACCGTTAGGGCCATCGCCTATGTGTGGGTTTGTCTGAAACACAATACTCGATAGTGCGATAATGAAAGCACGAAATCACTACACTACGATGATACGACAGTACGATAGTTATAATACGACAGTACGATAACGATAATACGACATTACGATAATGATAATGCGATATGATACAGTATCGCTTTTTCATTGTTTTACTGTCGCATTATTGTTATCGAACTGTCGCCTTGTCGTACTGTCGTATTATCGTTATCGTACTGTCGTATTATCGTTAACGTACTGTAGTATTATCGTTAACGTACTGTCGTATTATCGTTAACGTACTGTCGTATTATCGTTAACGTACTGTCGTGTTATCGTTAACGTACTGTCGTGTTATCTTTATCGTATTGTCGTATTATCGTTAACGTATTGTCGTGTTATCGTTAACGTACTGTCGTGTTATCTTTATCGTATTGTCGTATTATCGTTAACGTACTGTCGTGTTATCGTTAACGTACTGTCGTGTTATCATTATCGTATTGTCGTAGTATTGTTGTATGGCCCTAACGGTACTCCGTAGTGTTTATAGTGCAACACTATTCAGGCGAAGGACGGTACAGAATTAACATAGTAAATTATGTTCCAGTTTGTATTGCATCAGCGTTAATATGTTTTTCGGAAACAACCTCGACACGAATATTGTCCACCTGTATATCATTATGGTGTTGATTAATCTGTTTGCCTGTACCAACTGTCGTGGTGTTGTCGTCTCCATTTATCAATAATACATTGCTTAAATACTTTATCCAAAATAGAAAACGAACAGGAAGAATTAACGGGTTCATTAACATTTACATTTAATTATCATGCACATGTGTATTAACAATATCCTCTACGCAAGACTGCACACACAATTTCAGTGTGATTGTTGTCAATTTATGCCCTGTAATTCTGTTACACACAAAAAGATCATTGAAATAGTCTATGGTTGAAGCAAGAACTTGTTCAGCAACGTCTAATAATGCTCATTCGTTTGGTAGTTCGTGTTTTACCTTTATTCCCGGAATATCTGACATCATTGACATAACGCCATTGTGACTGTATTTTAGAGTCTAAACTCGGACGAGGCCATCACTAGGTTAACACAATGTTTTAATCATTGTGTCAAATTAGAAACACAACTTCAGTAACAGACAAAATATGTCAAGTGGCTTTTTCCTCTTGTTCAGTACCAATCAATGTCATAAAAGATCCAATGTCTGACTAGACACTACCTTACAAGGCTTCTTCATGTTAATTACCAATGATTACAATCTTTTGTCCGGATTCTGTTTTCATCCAATGTACCAAAATAAACGACGTCGTCAGTGTATGTATAGACTATTTATATACTAAATTGTTTCTCTATTTATGTACGAATTGGTGAAACCATTCCAAATTGTACCTACTCATCATGTTTGAATAGGTTAGACCATATTAAATTGTATCTTCATTTATGTACGGATATGTGAAAATCGTACCAAATTGTACCTTCTCATCAGTGTATGAAGAGGTTAGACCATACTAAATTTTATTTCCATTTATGTACGAATAGGTGAAAACATTCCAAATTGTACCGTCTCGTCATGTTTGAATAGGTTTGACCGTACTAAATTGTATCCTTATATCTATGGACGAATGGGTAAAAACAATACCAAATTGTCACTCAGCATCAATGAATTAAAAAGTAAGATAGTTTGGAGTGTAATATTGGCCATTACCAAGCCCGGCACAGTATTACGTTCTTGAAAATGTTCCATTGGCATATGCATCTTTTTTTTAAAATTCTATCAGTCAGCAATGTAAAGTTAATTTTACTGTAAAGCACCATTAATTGTAACAAATTACTAAAACTGTTGTGTATGTAAAATGTAATATTTTTATAGATATGGTACGTCTGAATGCAGATGTTCACGCTGAATAAAACAGGATTTTGTTTATAATGTCAAACTTTATACCAGATGTGACTCTAAGTGCGAAAAAGTGCTGATTTCTCTAGAGTGTGGGTTGCATAATGTACTATCGATGTACCATGAACACCGTACGTTCATGATCCGTTCAGCAAGTTTCATGACTTAAAAAAGTTCATCAAAGGTTCATCAATAATTCATGAACCTAATGTAAAACACATTTTTGATAAAGACTGCCTAAGGTTCATAGATATGTTCATGGACATTTGTTCATGAACTTCATGTCCAATTTGTGGGTCATGAATAAATTCATGAACAATTCATGAATAAACTGATGAACATTTCATGAACTGTTCATCATATTCTCGACAGGGACAGGCTTTTAATTTTCAAGGTTACTTTTATCTAACACATGTAAACTTCGTTCCTGACAGTACTCTCAGTGCTTTGATTTCTACTAGTATCTAATTCGTCAATATCCATAAGTAATGAAATATAACATGTAATACGACGAAAGTGCGTACAAGATGCCAAAATGCGTAACTTTGTGTGTGATTATAACCCGGATAGCTTAAAATGAATGTTTTTATTGTTTAAGATTACATTTTCTCGACAAACAAACTTGTATTCCTACGTATATTGTTCAGAGTTTATGACTATCATAAATATAACCACATCCGAGCTCATCATGTTGCATTTCAACTGCAAAAACAGAATCATTATTGTGCTTTCTGAAAGGGTTAGTTTGTATCGTATATTTTAAAACATTTTTATTTTAATTCAGTTACGCGCAACTGACTTTATCCTGGTTTGAAATGTACCACCAAGGTTGTTTTGAAACAGATGAATAGAAATTATATTTGTTGATCTTGTAATGGTTTAAGGTCATCAATGCTTTCACGTATATTTCGTATCAAAACACGGATGTGTCTTAAGTAATAGAAAATAATGAGGGTATTTGTCGACTCGTGTGCTAATGTTGTAAAAAGTACTTAAAAGCCATTCAGCATGAAACTGCGTATTACACAAATGCATACTGATTTAAACAGGTATACATATTAATTGTTACCTTTAAATACCAATATAATAAACTAGAGATATTTACTTGTCGATTTCAAAGGAAATTTGTTACTTTTCCCCCAACCATCTTTATCGTAATTTTAAATTGTATTCAATTTGGTAGTTGTAATAAATGTAGCACTATATTCTACTCTATGTTATAATGCCCATGTTTTCTATAAATGTTCTTCTCATGTTTAACAAATAAAAAGTATATTTCAAAAGATAGGATTGGGATACATGTATCTATAACTGTTTACCCTGAAGAGTTATCATCCAACTAAAATATTGACATTTTCTTGCAAACAAAGTGAACATTGAACGTTTGAAGATTTTAACAATATCACCCATGTGTAAAACCGATCATTATTCATTGGTGTTCTTAGTCAATAATATCAATAAATGTGGGCAAAAAGGGGCCGCTGTATATTTGGCGGACTTTATTTCACAAATGGACATTAATTCATAACGGCATATAAAAAAATAAAGTACAGTCAAACCTGTATTAACGACCACCTCAAAATAAAGGCCACTCTGTGAATAAAGGACTTTCTTTTAAAATGCAACACCCTTTTGGAGAAGCAAGATTATATTATTATTGAGAAACTGTCGCTCTAGAGAGGTTAAAGGTTGAAGGAAGGATGTTTTTAAGAAAGGGCCGTTATGTAGAGATTGCACTGTACCAAATAATTGTCTCTATATTGTATAGTAAAGAAGTGTAGAAAATCAGTCTGAAAATAAGTACGCTATGCTGAGGTGGTCTTATATTGAAGTTGTAGTGTGCAGTTTTATTGTAATCAAATCATATGTTGTCGAGTTATCGAAGTTCGACTGTAGGATATAGAATACAGTAAATTTCATATGCTGAGACTACAGTACAACCTCCTCAGAGCGGCCCTCTATTTGAGCTTTTTTCCAACTGGACGATTTAATTATTAATTGAACAACAGTCTCCTAACAACAACATACTTTGGCTAGTCCCAAAGGGTGTTGCTTTGGAGAGGTTGTACTGTATTTTCATTCTTATTTTAACTCATAATTTTGTAACCATCACAGCACGTTAACATCGACTGACGTTTACAGCAATTACTTTTTAAGCAATTAATACTTATCATGTTGTAGGTACTAGTAACACGGCGCTGGCAATAAACCAGACACCAAAGGCTTGGAATTCATGCAACCAATTTGTTCTCTCGCACGTCGAACTGTTTATTTGTCTTCCTGGTTGTAACCGAATTCTGAAAAACATAGTTTTTTACACGACATTTGAATACTTATATTAGTACATTGTGTAATTTTACTCATGTCAAGTTAAAGGGGCACATTCCAGATTTCTATGAAATCAGCGACTATTTTCGGCGCATAGTAAAGTTAATAAGCGAGTCGTGTATATGTCTGGTGATTTTCCTTGTTACAATACTTAAGGCATTGGGATACTATAAATATAATTATATCTATAGCGTAAGCCATGTACATGAAATAAGCTATTGATGGAAGTTTTAATTTGTGTAAGTTAGAATTATAAGAATAACATCAGTTAATGACAATCAACCATTTAAGTGTGTTTTATTAAGTAAATATTGGTATATTATGAATGAATGCTTCGAATTCTCGAATAGATAATCTTCTGAAAGTGGTTAGGCAAATAATTTACTTGTGTTCGCTAAATTCCTAAAATTAATTGATTGATAGTGGCAGAACATTTTTTCGAACACATCTTCAAGTTATCTCGGAGATAAATTTTCGTATGAATATGTTAAAATTGGCAGGACAAAACTGACCGAGACTCATAAAAGCGCATGGTTGGCAGGAAATGATTATAGGGTTGGACGGTTTAACGGAAACAAGAAACTTATATTTTACTTATAATAGGCCCTAAAATCCATTTTAGCTCAATAAAGCAAGGTAAACTATTGTGATCGCGTCATGTCCGATGACCGTCGTCCGTGCGTCAGTGCTTTGATGACTCTAGGGTTAGGACTCTTTGTTCAACGGGAGTCATTTAAAGAAATGTCCAAAAGTGGGGTCACTTAAATTATATTCTAGGCTCATTTTCTGGTGAGCAATTATAGGGCCATCATGACCCTCTTGTTTATACATTTTCTTTGTAAATTAATATTGAAACTTTGTGTCACGGATTTAACTGCGTAGTTTAAAAGTCTATATGAACTCAACATGATATCCCAGGTTATGTCAATGTTAAAGTGAGGTTATTTGTGAATATATTATCAATTTACAGACATATTTTATATAGTTGTATCAAGGAGTTTGTTGTGTGGAAAGTATATTAATCAAGTACTCTTATTACATTGCACCATTGTAACCTGTACTTCATGGCTCCCTATGTGTCTGGTATGATAATTTAAAAATAACATTATACCTACATATTCGAATGAATTTTGAGTGTTGATGACACTATATTTATGTCGCCTGTTATTGTACTATATTATTCCACGTTTACTTTACGGCATTCACCAGATAGTATATTACGACATTGATCAAATGATATTTCACGACATTGATCAGATGGTATTTTACAACTTTCATTTTTGATTTTACGGCATTGATCAGATGGTATTTTACGACTTTTATTTGTTATTTTACGGCATTGATCTGATGGTATTTTACGATTTTGATTAGATGGTAATGTACGGCATTGAACAGATGGTATCTTACGACATTGATCAGATGGTATTTACGACTTTCATTTGTGATTTTACGGCATTGATCATTTTTCGACATTTATTGTTATTTTCCGACATTGATCACATAATGTTTTACGACATTATTCAACTGCTATTTTACGACATTGACCACGTTGTGTTCTGGAACATCTAAAGTCTAGACTAGATAATACGTTTCTTCAAAAATGTTCAGTCGATCAATATCTGGTATGTCTCCTTGCAAGACTGTCCCATCGTGTTCCACTCTGTTACATCTAGCATCCGTTGGTAGAACGATGACTATAATAGGCGTTTCTAAATACTTTTGGTATTTACAAATATCAGTAATATACTAGTAAGGCATATAATTATGATATTAACAAATTAACAAATGTATTGTAACTCAAAGTATTTGTGTACACCTTATTCAAACTTCGAGTAAATTGAATAAGATGTACAAACAATGCAGTAGAAATATGTCATAGAAAAAATATGGCAGAAATTGCTATAGCTACGAGGACGGTCTGAATATCTTCAGGAACTACAGACGTCAAGTGCGACGTGGGTTGTATGTATTAATTTTTAACTAGCGAATTCTTGGAGATTTTGTACCGGAGATCATTGTAAGATGTCACTCTACAGCTGAACATTATCGGGTCATTGACTTTTTGAATATGTGCGTTCGTAGCTTGTATTCTTTTTGGAAATGTCATTCGTTCGTCCTTGGTGAAAACATGTATCGTATTATTGCATCATAACAAGTCACAAATAGCCTGTGTCTGCAGCCATTCTTTAAAAATATATTATATACATGTAGAACAAACTGACGTCGTTATAAAAGCGAACTGGCAATAAAAACTACTTTTTGTCTTTCCCAAAGTGACCTTTGTTTACAGGGGTGACTATTATTCATTACGTAATGGATAGCACAAGAAAGTCATTCACCTGTGGAATCACTAACTTACATGTCTATTACAGTGAAAGTCATTCGTATTTGATATGCCTGTCTGGCTGTGAAACGTATTCTGATTTTTATAAAATCCTATACACGTCACTAGCTGGTGTCACGTTTATGATCAAAGCTATGCTTGTTTTGTTTCATTTCGGGTCGGATCTAGGTTAAACATGAAATATAAAATGAGACTTTATTACAAAACGCACGTTTGTTGTATATAATAAGTCAATTTTGATTTTGAAAATGTATTACTCGTGTTGCTCCAGAGAGACGAAATTATAAATATCTGGCATACGATTAGTGGAAATGCATACATCTGGCTCGTGATTGGTTGAAATTCATAATCTGACACACGATTGGTTGAAATATGCAACTATCTTACTCATGATTGGTTGAAATTCATATATCTGGCGCACAATTGGTTAAAATACACACATCTAGCACACTATTTATCGAAATGCACATATCTGGCACATTATTTGTTGAAATATGTATACATCTGGTACTGGATTGGTTGAAATTCATAATCTGACACCCGATTGGTTGAAATATGCATATATCTGGCCCACGATTGGTTGACATGCATACATCTGGCACATGATCGGTTGCAATGCATACATCTGACCAACGATTGGTTGAAATACATATTGTTGAATGAATTGTATGTTAAATGACTGTAAAATCTGTAATCTTTTGAAATTAACTAAGGAACATAACTGATATACAAGTACATTCAAACATGTATAAGCGGCCATCTCCGAATAAAGACTGCCCTGTGAATGAATGCCATTCTTTTATATACCGTCATTTATTAATAAGAACGAAATGACCTCAAAATGAAGAACGCATGTCGATAAAGGCTACATTTCATCTTTGGCAGTGATGGCCTTTGATCACGAGTTTGACTGTACGTGTATTCGTTTTGTGTGTGTGCAATTAACACCATATTTTGTATCTTCATGAATGTTTTTTTTATCATTTTTAGGTTGTGTATTTTACGGCAACATTTCCATACATCGTACTGTTGATATTCTTCGTGAGAGGGGTTACGTTGAAAGGAGCCATGGATGGCTTGATGCATATGTACTATCCTAAGGTAATTAATAAATATTTATCTATAGTTGAAACTTTGATAATGAACACATGTAAAACACCGATTATAATGAAAACCCGTACACAGAGTTGTCGTTTTTGTTTCACTGACCTATGACCAATTTTGTCAACGTTTGTTTTAAAATCATTAGGGGCCTTCGAGATTTAGTAGTAATACTCGTTGACTAGTAATTGCTAGTCCCTAACCGGACTCCTCAGAAAACTGGAAGTTAGCCCATCCCGGAAGGGGTCGGGGTTTTTATTGTATAAGATCGGATAGAACTAAAGTTAATATTTTACAAATCAACACTATTCTAATGATATTTCTAGACGGATGTTAAGATTCAAATCATCACGAAGGTATCTATGTGGCTTTAATTGTATTCATTGTAAATTTTCGTAAATTTACCTTGTGCTGCATTAAATACAAATGACGAACACGGAAACGTTTAAAATGATATACACAGATATTATCATTAATTATTAAATGTTTTTTGTTCGCCTTATCTCAAAATATTATTTAATAACCTTGAACGACATTACAGATATTCTGACTGACAGATTATTTCACTTCTGCAGCAAAACACATTTTATGTAAACGAGAATTCATCTATGGTGGTATACTGTATTAGTATAATAGGTATACTTGCGTTTTATAGTTGTTGTTTTTTGCGATTCATTGTCGGTATAAAATTAGATTGTTAATGCCTTACATACCACACGTTGCGTTATGCATGTTATAATACAAATTATAAATTGTTGTCTTTATATGATGGGAGAATGATATCAAATAGGTTTCCACAAATATAATAATTCACGGTGTAAAAAAAAACCAGAGAGAATGTAATACAGTGTTTGTAAAGTTCATATTAATGCATTCGTTGAAGTTCTACATGAACTAGATTCTGTACTGAATACCATCATTCTTCCTCTAATAATAGAACGAATCGGAAAAGTTTTCCTCACTAATGTTAAAACACGAAAATCATGATTTATCACGATGTGGAAGGGATTCTGAGATACAACCACTTGCAAAAAACACATGACCCACGAAAACCTCACCTGACCCACCCACCTGATCCACACAAAAAAACACATGCCTCACAAAGACCCATCTGACCCACAAACCCACCACACTGAAACCCACCTACCAACCTTAAAACCCGCCATACACACAAAAACATAACGAAAGATGGGGGTGGGGGCTTGATGCATATACAATATTGATATCCAAATTACTTTGTGAATTCTAGATATTAAAATCATTGGCCAGTTGCGAATACAAATCTTAAGATAATTTTATGGAACTTTCTCCTCTAAGATTGCTTGCATGTAGATCGAGTAAATTAATCATAACCATACCCTGTAGGTACACTATAGCATTCATCATTCACTAGAAAGAGGTGCTTCTTATCTAGCAGATTCCTGTACCATGCCATAGTATGCCTTTATATCAATGTATAGTGTCATTTTTACAGCTTGATCGACTTGCAGACCCACAAGTATGGCTGGATGCTGCCACTCAGATTTTCTACTCATTCGGTCTAGGATTTGGCGGCTTGATTGCATTTTCAAGTTATAACAACATCCATAACAATTGCCAGCGGGATGCTATTATGATATCCATGTGCAACTTTTTTACTGCTTTGTTCGCTGCTACAGTGATATTTGCCGTCCTTGGATTCAAGGCCACGCTGATGTTTGACAACTGTATAAAGCAGTAAGTGTTTCTATAATAAATACCAGTTTATGTGAGAAGTAACACTTGTGGGGACTACAAACTGGAGTGCTTTCCTTAATGAAACTGTTTAATATGTTGGTTTTTTTCTTACTGCCATTTAACTTCGTTTTGATTAACCTCAACATCCTAATTCAAAATCTAATGAATAGTTATTATTAATTTGTAAGTACCCTGGGTTAAGGAAACGTAAAATAATAACTTATCAAACGAGAGTAAAATGCATAATTTACGTTCGCGAAAGATTTAGTAAAACAGAAAAACATTCATGGAGGTATTCAACCACGTGTTAATAAACACGTGAAACATTGTACATGCAATTAAAGCAATGATACAGCGCAACCTCCTCAAAGCAAAACACTTTCGGAGTAGCAGCATTATGTTGTTGTTGAGAGGTTGTTGCTCTAGAGATGTTAAATCTATTGCTAAATCTAGCAGTGGGGAAATATCATGCTGTTGTTGAAGGGAGGTTGTTGCTCTAGAAATGTCAAATCTATAGTTAAATCTAGCAGTGGGGAAATATCATGCTGTTGTTGAAGGGAGGTTGTTGCTCAAGAGAGGGCCGGCTTAGAGAGGTTGTACTGTACTATAAATATTGTTAAAACCGCCTATAGGAATTAAAATCGGTCTTCAAATAGTTATGGAATTGTATAGGGCAGCGACTGGGTAACTTAATCCTGAAATCTTTTCTGGATCAACTCCAACAAACTCAGTGTTGACTCTACCAGCGCTCTTAATAAGTACTTTTCAATTCTCTTTAAAGACAATTTTTTTATTAAAAACCAGGGTGGCACATTAATTAATCGTAAAGAAAATTTTCACGAATAAGTAAAACAATGGAATCTTCTGATTGGCTGAAGATGTAGGTCAAACATTATAATATTGAAGTAATATTATCAATGAATGTAATCAAATCAATGTAAAAAACCTGAATTTTGTCTGATTGCGGTTACCTGGTCTCGATTCTTGTGTAATTCATAACATATCAAATTAAGTTCGAATTATGGCAATTGAATCGTGTCAATATTTAATATAGATATTAGATAAGATATGACTGTCGGCACTATTGCATCATACACTTAATTTAACTAAATGTTCTTTTTTATCTATTATAATTCCGTACTAGTTAAATTCGACTAGGCCTCTTCAGGAACGAATTAAGTTTTGAAACCAAGTAGTTTAAAGGTTAACTATAACCTTACGTCAAATTTATAAATAAATTACATGTACTTAAATTAAAAATGTTTGATATTGGGCCAAGGACGATACGACAACAAACTGATTTAACACAGCTAACATTCATACACTGGGTAAAATGTGGTAATTTTTAATTCCATTAAAAAAATAGTTAACATTTTTACAGTAGAGATTTATTTCTTAAATCCCTTTAAAAATAAAGACATATTATTATGTATCGTTTGTGGCGATGTCACCGTTTGTAGAACAGAACAGAACATGAACCAGGCTGGTCCGACTCCCTCTTATAAAAATTATCCACCACGATGTCCGTATCACTTTTTATTTAGCTTGTTTGTGCAAATCTGTGTCTATAATCACTACTAGTTATTGAAACCTTTCGGTCCACTATTTTCAGTGGGTTAAACGCCGATTTTTAATAATTTTTCGGTTATACTAGAATACAGAGCCGGCAACTTCTCCACATGTAGAGGAAAATCAATATTATTTGTCAAACTTTTATAGAAGGGTATGACTGACCAGCCGTGATCGAGATTCGAACCCGGATCGCCGGGTTACTAGTCCATCGCATCAACCACTGGAACACGGCCGTGGTTATTTCATAAGTGCAGGAAATAGAAGATCATTGTGTAACATATTACTGTCTTTAGTTTAAACATATTTATTCCAAGTCATTCACAGGTACATGATAAAACAAAACATATATATATTATATAAGGAAAGGATTAGAACGAAAGACAAAGTATTATAGAATTCTTCTCCTTAGGCGGATGGTAATAAATTTACATTGAGCTTGCTCTAATGTGATGAAGACATTAACACAGGAATAAACATGGCAAACATACAAACAAACAATATGATGAGTGAGAGTTCAAAAATGTATATGAGTATGTGCAAAAGAGAAATATGCATGCATATAAAAGGAGAGAGAGAGAGAGAGAGAGAGGGGGGACAATGAGAGGGAGAGAGAAGGGGGGGGGGGCAGGGCTCATAAATAAGATATAGGTAATATCCTGGGTCAACGGATTTAGGTTACTACGTGAGTTGATATTACTAAGCTCAGATAAATCTCTTAGTGTCAGATATGAAGTTCTGGACATGATTGAAAATGGTGTTATTTTCCTGATCTGAAAGGGCTGGGTCACCAAATAATAGGAGGTCCAGGCTAATGGTATAATTTCGGAGGTTATTGAGCATATTATTACTGTCTTTGTATGAGTACATAGATTAATTTGATATTGAAACCCCCTGGTTATAACTCTTTTAAAGTCTTCTCATATAGCGATCATGCAGACTATGTATTTCAACACTGCACTGCTCTGTACAGTAATCTTAGGGAGCGCTTCGTACTACCTTTGTTCGGTCATTTTCGTTACTCGCTAACAGAGCGATACTGCACGCAGTCCAAACACTCATCCACACACAGTCACCAAGCAAATACCATCGAAGCTGTTACTATATTGATTTTCTATTTTTAACATTTAGCACCCAACTCTCGGAAACTTCGTATACCTGTTTTCAACTCTTTTTCTCTCTATTCCACATTGATAAAGAGACCGTCATTGACATTAAGGGAGTTGTTTATACTAAAGTTGGTCTTACTATGGAGATCTGTGGACGTTATCCATATGACAAGATGTTTCGTAGGACCAACTTATTCACCATATAAAATACCAAAAGCTGATGATTTCTCATGATCGTATTTCATATACGGTACAACCTCTCCAGAGCGACCCTCTCTTGAGCTACAACCTCCCCTTAACAATAGTATGATTTTTTCGCACTGCACTTGATTTATCCTCTATAGAGCAACAACCTCTTAACAACAACATTATTTTGCTTCTCCCAAAGGGTGTCACTTTGGAGAGGTTAATCAAGAAAAACGAGTATTTAATTTTGACAAACTGATGTCTCGTTTCAGTAATTATGACATGTTTGGCCTGGCAAATCCGGAACTAGTCGCGAATATGACACAGGAAGTATGGGAAAAGACGTATATGTTGATAAATAATGGGACTGCACCAGTAGGCGACGTGGTTGTTGACATGGCAACTTACGTCAAACCCGACGACATATGGAAATGCAGTTTGGAAGACGATCTGAATAATGTAAGTGAATGATATAATCTTGATCCTCTATATTTATATATGCGCTTCATTTGTGACCTTTCCATGACTCGGTATATAATCCGAAATAAATTTCATATTTCAAAATGACACTCCGTATTATTGTACTGGTACATTTCCAAATAGAAAATAGCGCATTAAGTGTACTACATTGATTAAAAATAGCAGGGTAAAACAGATTGTTAAATACAAGAGTATGTATACAAAACAATTACGTTAATATAAGCAGGCCTCGTGTTAGGAAAAGTTAACGAACTAAATCTTTTAAAATCATCGATTATTATTCCCCTATGGTTTTTTGTAATCATTTCGCCATCATTATTATAGTAGTTTTGCAAAGCAATGTTAATTTATTCTAAAACATAAGATTCCCATGAAATAGAAATTTTGTATTCAATAAATTAGAATTTTGGAGCAGACCGTGTGAACAAACAAAACAAATTAACCAAAGTATCAAATCATGACGTATAAATGATATCCAGTTTTAACTAGCTAGAAGTAATATAAGATCAGTTAAAACCGAACAAAATGATGAATACGTTACTTAATTAAGACTGACATATACGCACCAATTAATTGCGTACTCAAGTCACTAACCTTGACGTATTGCCGATACCATTGTTAAATTCACAGAGATGTATCAGGTTCCATTCAGACCTTTAGTGAACTGATCTGATTTCGTCAACTTAACAACCCTATCTTCGTATTATATCAACATTGTAGTTGGTATTAAGATGATATTGGCAAGATAATTCAAACCACGTATGTAATGGGATACACGCGAGTTTTGGTCATTGTTTTAAAGCGATAGCATAAGTATTATTCTTTATTTAGAGCAAGGCCTTAATGTTGACATTGGTGCTATATATTTTTTTTTCATCGGATTTAACGCCATTTTCCACATTATTTCAGTCATATCGCAACAGTTATCCTAGTTAGCTTCCCTGGACTTCATTTAGGCCTTAACCAGTACTAACCACATTCTATCCGCAAGCTACTGCCAAGCTACCCCACATAATTCAGAGGTGGAGGACAATTTAACAGAGGATGATTGTAATATCTTCAGTCAAGTTTGTCATGGACGGTGTTAGCCTCGTCTGGGGTTGAACGTACAATTTCTTGACCAGTAGACCAATGCTCTAAGTACTGAGCTAACCGGGCGGGCTGTTGATGTTATAGATTCTTTTCTTTGATACGTCGAGAATGTGCATCTATAAACTAGATTATACTATTCTATTTTCACATTTGCATTATCTCATCTTTCTCCTTTCGTCGCATCACGTGTAGCTTTAACTTTAATGGTAACCGATTCCTTGTTGAATCTATGTTTATTTCACAAGAAAAAATATGATATGTTAAAAGTATGTTGAAAATTCGATTAAAACTTTAAGTCCGTGACCAAAAACATTAAAAATATTCTGACACAGTTTCCGGTATGTAACATTCACAACATCTTTCTCTTTTCAGGCAGCGTCTGGTACCGGTTTAGCTTTTATCATATTCACTCAGGCTATCGTAGAATTCGGCCCCTCAGCCCCTTTCTGGTCCATTATTTTCTTCATGATGTTGCTGTCGTTAGGAATGGGGAGCGAGTTTGGAACAATTGAAGGTTTCACGGCCTCCATCTATGATCTTGAACCATTTCCGGCTATCACGAGAAAAAAGTGGCTGGTTTCCGGTAAGCATTGTGTGTTTGTGTGTAACCGTAACAGCTAAATATGTATATTATTATCAGATTCTGCCACCATGTTGTCTCGTGCGGCATGATGGTGTGCCCTTGTGAGTTCGGGTGTGTACTCGTATTAGCGCCCGCCTTTTCAACGCAGAATTCTAAGTAAACTTATATATTCTTTGGGCTCATCCCAATGGTGGTCGGTCTCTCTGCCAAATAGGTGTCCATACTTACTGCTTATTTATAAAGAATGCAAGAAGAGTCCAAGAAAAAATCATGTTTTCATTAATTCTTTTCGAATTTAGTTTGACTGTACTTTGTTTGTGTTACGTGAATTTTCTCTCCAATCAAAGGAGTTTGAGGATTTCGAAATTGAACACTTAGTCTGAAGCCGCGTATCTTAAACAGCGAAAAAAGAAACATTTTTGGATGGTGCAATAAAATGATTCCGGATTGCAAGTTATTTAAACTAAGGCGTGTTTTATTGTATTCATTATTTTCTATATTATATCCCATATTGTTGAATGACGTGTCTGTGTTTCATTCAACAAGCACCTGTCATTCATTTCATTAAGTATTTCTATTCTAGTTTACTCGTAAATAGACAATAAATGCTCTGATATGTTGCCAATGTACTGTTAGTATAACAGAAGAATATATCTGTAATAAACTTGATCAGTTTAATGTTGTATGAACATTTGAATTGTTCATGAAGATCCCTTCACTGTTCAAAGACTTTTTATTGGATTGGAAATCTCCTCATAACTCGAAACCTTAAGTGTCTGTGTGAGTGATGCGAATATTATTTACTAAGTTAACTTAGTCAGATATTTATTTTACAAATCTATATTGAATGGAAAGCCCATTGAAAAAATAAACAATCTTTTATAAGAGATGAAAACCATAAACTATAGGGACTTTTTATTTTACGTCAACTGTCTATTGACAAGCATGCGACTTGGGGACATAAGACTTTAATTAGTGTTGCTTTTAAGTGGTGTCACTGTAATACTAAGTACTTGTTTTATTTCATTCCAGCAATGATATGCGGCTTCAGTTGTTTTGTCGGTTTGTTATTCGTACTGGGCAGTGGTTCATATTGGGTGGCCTTGTTTGATAGTTTTGCCGGATCGTTCCCTCTGATTACAGTGGCAATGACAGAATGCTTCACGATTGGCTGGCTATATGGAGTTGACAAGTAAGATTTCTCCCAGTTTTGTATACATACTTACATATTGAATTGTTGTATCAGATTCTGTTGACAGTGTTTATGCAACGAAACTGAAGGTAATACCATCGTAGGTTATTTCACGACTGTTCAATGACTTAATTCAGGGCGTTGTTAGTATTTTAGATTGCATAATACGTCCCTTTGAACATAGTTACTCATTTTGAAGCAGGTGTCTATTCAGGTTATTGTGAACTCGCATATAATGAAAAATTGAATACAATGAAAACAATTATCTGCTGGCTATGCATTAATTTATTTTAATGTAGTTGGTACAGCGACGTATGAATTTAATTAAATACAAATAAACGAATAAGTCTTTTTGTGAGGCTTCATCGTGCAAATGTTCTTAAACTAAAACCATACTATCTTCTTTTTTCAGGTTTTCCAATGATATTGAGTTTATGATCGGTTCAAAGCCTAATATATATTTTAAAACCGTATGGAAATTCATAGCACCATTCTTGGTCTGTGGATTACTTCTATCAACAATTGTCAAGTATTTTCTCAATCCTATAACTTACAAAGCATATAACGCTGAAACTGTAAGTATCTCATGTATATCTCCTGTACAAATTCTATTCCATCATTGATAATATTATGTTTTATATTATTACTAATAATTTTGATGAAACATCGCGTGTACATGTAATGACTGTCGCTTTACCACACAGACAACATGCTATAACATGTAAACAAACAGCAAACTTCAGTACGCATACAACTGAATGTAAATATACAAAAAAAAAACACCCACAAGAAATGCAGATAATAAAAAAACTTCTGCGAACCTTTCGCAACAATTCATTACATAGATAAGTTTACAGACATTCCTACTTTTTCTTAAGATTTAGAACTAAATCATTTAGGGTACTACATGGTTGAGTGGTTATGAACTCTGACTTATATTCACTTGTCCCTCAATTCTATAAGTACGGATCCAACCCGGGATCAGACAGATATCACGTGTGAGGAAGATTTCCAGTCAGCTCACAGATTGTCGGTCATTCTACCCAGGTGTACGTCTGGGTCTTCCTCAACCAATAAGATTGGACAAATCGCCAAAATGACCTTGGCTGTTACTGCGAAAAATGATCTATTCTACGAAAATAAATATTAAGTGAAATACTTAACTCTATGTGTGTTGTTGCTTTCGTCACGACTTGCAGTTGTGTCCCTTGTTCCTTTTAAAATCTTGTAATAATAAGTATTTTATTTGAACTCACCAAATCAATAGCTGTGCAAATACCCGCTAAAGCTATTTTACATAAAGTCTGCGTAAAATGTATCTGTAGTTTATGTTTATGAAATGTGGTGTTTTATTGTAGGATTAAAATAGCTCATGTTTGCGATAAAATAATGTTTTGTTCTTGATTTTGCAGGCAAGTATGGTTGACAAAGGTTATCCATGGTATGGCACAATAATGGCATTTGTTCTGGTGTTCTCCTCAATTGGTTGTATTCCGGTCATCGCTATTTTAAGAAAATTTAAAATTCTGAACTGGAGTTATTCCAAACAAATACAAGCCGAAACTCATGGGCACACACAAAGTACAGCCAAGTTTATACGTTCAGTGACAAGCGTTGACGAAACAGATTCTGGACTAGAACTTCCAAACGGTTCACCTATGTACAGAGATGACGTCGAAGAAACTCATGGTGAATTAGATGATGGTGCTGTGAAGTTTACTTTAGTTGACAAATAAGAGGCGGATTGTAAGTGGGAGATAAAGGCATATATTAAGGCATGAGTCATTCGGGAAGGGTTGATGTGTGTGAATATGTATTGTTTTTTATCAATACTATTGATGGTAAGTTAGTCTGAGATGACACAGGCCACAGACAGGTAACACACAAAGACTTCAGCTCTCTCGTTTTAAGTTAACAAACTAATTGACAATGACGGTGAGGTGGCCTTAATTATGACATATGTCAAACAAATCGTTGAAGACCTAAATAAGTAACGGACAAGAGATCATTTTCAAATAAACAAAAACAAGGGGTAGGGAGTTTTTTTACGATTATTTATAAATGTGGTACGAATAATTAAGAACTGATTCTGTGTGTATTTCGCTGCATCTAACGTGCTGTCTTGTTACATTTGATACAAAACTAGCAAAGAAGTTACTTGTAAACAATGGGATAAAATACACCAGTTATAATACTCATTGCGATAGGTATTATTTTAATGTTTGTATACTAGTATAGGTCTTGATAAACTTATAGGGAACATTTCTAGTTTTTAATTTTGGTGGAAGCCATAATAGGGTAAAATAACATAACCGAAGTTGAAACTAATCAAAATAATTGCCAAAATCTCGGAAATAGTGCCTGTATTATTTTAATGTTTAAGTTTTTTCTCATACGATGAAACATATACAATAAAACTCCTGGATACTGGGCCCCTCCGGACTGGGCCGTACGTCCAGTATTGTGAGAATTTCGGTTTTTAGAGAACTTTTGAGAAATTCTAAAAAATGGGGCTTGAAAAATCGTCCGAATTTCAAAGAATTCCGATTTTCAGGGAGTCCGGTTTTTAGACGGAGGATTGGAGTCAATTTAAGAAAACACATGTTTTTTTTAATAATATAACGAATGTAGTTTAATTGGGAAGCAATAAAAGAAAGTATGATGACTTCTTGTGTGTCCTTCAACTTGATGCTGAGTCTAAATCCTGCTAAATTTAACAATTCACAATTTTCTTTTATCCAATTTCGTATTTGGTTACGTCTTCGGATCGTACTGGGTTTAGGTGATAAATGCCTAGTGATTTACGGAGCCGTATCATATTTTATACGTGATACCCATATGTTTTCAGTAAAGTATGTCTCCAATGAATTCTGTTCTATTACTTGTGGGTTGTTTTTAGTTGACAAAATCAGTAAATTAATGCTAATTTACGCTTCATTAATGCAAAGAATTATACCAGTTAGTTTTAAGAACACTCCAATTAGTTTATATGTAACCGTCCCCTCTTTCGTCGCATATCATTTTTTGTTTGTCTTATACGGACAGTTTAGTTCATATAATATCAAAGAACACGAGAATTAAAATGGATATTTATTACGTATCAAATGGACCTGTCTGCCTGTTTGTCTGTCTGTGTGTTTGCCATTATCTGTCTGAATGTTCATTGCTATGATATTGCTAAATGCGAGCCAGTGAGGATTGACAAAAAATGCCATCCTATAGAAATGCAAAGTTTGTTATGAACAAATATTTAATGTGATTTTACGAGTATGAAAGAACAATGTGTACATTTCAATGTAGAATATTTATAAAAACACACAATCTAGCCATCATTAATCAATGGTCGGTTTGCAGTTACCGATTTATTTAAAAAATCCTCTACCTAAACAATTATTTTTTTAGCGATTTTGACTTTAAGAGAAATCGAGGCAGCGTTTCGTTTTCAGTATAAGCAAATAAAGCTAACAGAAAAAAGACACAATGTTAGTTTGGGTCGGGGAACATCAAACCAACATTGTTTAAGGATGGCTTGATGTGATAATTTGCACGAAGCCAAAGATTTGTACTTATCAAGCGTATGTATGTTGTTATCAGCATTTAATGTTATATTTTATGTACTAGATGTTCAATGGGTTTTATCTAATGCTTTCATCATCCTGTAATATAGACAAAATAAAGTTTTTTTTTTCGAATGTGTTGTTACTCTAAGATGATTTTGATTTTATCTAAGAATTTGCTACTAGCGTGGTGCGACATTGTGAAGTTAATTGCACTTGCTGTTATGGCCCATTTTTGACTCAGCTCTCGGCGGGGGGGGGGGGGGTATGCATTTATAGTTAAAACATGCTTTATCATTAATATGCATTGATTGGGAATTGAATTACCTCATATTAATATATTCGAAGTGCTTCATGTTTTTCATTCTGGTCACGTGATGTTGGAATCTTGTTCTTTATAAATGTTTTCAAAATGGGTACTTTGTAGATGAATATATTATGTATACTTATTTGTTTTGTTAAAGTTTTTTTTCCAAAGTTTTATTTTATTATTTCTTGTTCATTTTTTTGTAAATAAATTGAATGAATAAGAGCAATACAATAGAGAGATCTACCTTGGCTGTTTGATCTGAAATAATCTCTCATTAGTTACACAGGAAGGATTTCATAAAATTGATTGCTTATGCTATTAACACAAAAGTCCTGTTTTATTACATAATATTTTGCATCAACAATATGGACCCGCATCCGTGGTCGAGTAGTTAAGGTCGCTGACTTCAAATCACAGTAACCTCTCACTGATAGAGGGTGGTGGGTTTGAGCCCTACTACGGACCATGTCTCTTTATGTGAGAAAGTAGGCAGTTGCTTACGGAGGATGGGAGTCTAGCATTGGTTCTTCCCAGGAACGATGATTAGGTGCATGAACTGTCCGCCTCATATGACTCTGACTGTTGAAAAGGGGTGTAAAACTCGATATAAACAAACAAAAGCATCTACAAAAAATATATTAACAAATTATGTCAGTCAAATGAAAAATAACCATTTTAATTATCTAATTACACTTGTGTTAGTGATTAAATTTTGTAGATATTTTGAAATTTGTGTAGATAGAAAAGTGTAAAATACCCTCAGTTCACGTGGATTCTACCATAATCATATAAGTCAAACTTGCCCCGCATAGTTTATTCAATTTAAAGTATTAAAAAGGGGCAGACGTAAATCAAGAAGTGGCTAAATTATTTTCTAATCATATGTTGCAGTGTTCATGTAGTATAGCTCATGTAATGTAAATTCACGTTTACACAATAAAAATGCAATGTTTATAAAAAGATTCAATGTATTATATAAAATTATCAGTGTCTACTTATATCGAATGCAGCCAACGTTTATTTGTTTTTAGTGATTTCACTCAACGTTAGTCATGCTTTGTATCACCTGTTTCACCCCAAATCTCATGAAAATATATTTTATTTTTTACTCCTTTTTTGTTTTAGTTTTGTTTAGTATATTTTATGTATGCATTTCAGAATAAGCGATCTCTTTAAACATGTGTTTCCCCTTCCCTGAAACCGCTTTTTTCTGCGAACGGGTACCAGTTGTTTACGAGTAAATTTTAGATGGTTGATACAACTCGATGAGGATCGAGTGGGTTTTGGTATCAAAGATGTGGTTAATCGTAAATAACGGCTTATGTTATTCTCGGTGTGTTTTGTATTATTTTAAATGCCATTAAACAGTATCTTGTCAGGATGAATAATTACGAATTGTTACGATTAACGTTTTCATTCATTTGTTTTTTATGTAGAACATAGTACACTCTGTCTGTGTATTTGTGAGTTCAAAAGTTATTTACGGGATTGTTGTGTGTTTATGAGAAAAAATAAATTATTTCACTCCATCCTTTGATTGCTGCCATACAGCTGAAAGTTATCATATCATTGGAAAATATACATTCATAATGCCAAAAGCTACATAACTCTCTATTCGTTCTTTAATAAGGGGCGAATATATCGGAAGAGATTCACCGAATATTTGGTTTCTAAGAATCCAGTTAGCTTTAAGTTCCAAAAATATCTCTTGCCATTGTATGCACAATCCACAAACAGATTTCTTGCTAACTTAAATATGTCTGCATTTATTTATAGAACCGTTCGCACGTGGTGATCAAAATTTTGACAATTTACATTGTATACGTCATAATGTTCTGTTCTGGTCACAGGTAACTGTATCATGAATAGATTATAAAAATATGAAAAAAAAAATTCAAAAAAAAATATTTATTACTATATTAACGTTAATATAGTAATACATATATTTTTTTCATTTTTTTTTTTCATATTTTTGTAATCTATTCATGATACAGTTACCTGTGGTTCTGGTCTGATATTTTGACACATTAAAATACAAACACGAGACACAAACAAAACCTTTGAAATCTTGACTAAACTTATTTATAAAGGCATCATTACAATGTGTTGAGTTTCATGACTTTTATTCAATGTATAGTTTTGTGTGATCTTAGGATGTTGTTATAATGTGAACATTACTTGAACTTTTAATGAATGTTAATTCGCAGGGTGTTTATATAAGAATCATCAAAGTTATTTATGCTTTGTAAGAAATAAATTTAACTATAAATTTAAACTGTCTAGTCAGTCACCACCTCTCAACAACGACATAATTTTGCTGCTCCCAAAAGGTGTTGCTTTGGAGAGGTTGCACTGTATACGTTGACCTGATCTTACAGAAGTTGTTTATATTTATCAACATGCCACATTCATTTGCATAATTTTCAACAATTGCCAAAAGCATTATATTTAGTATATATCGTTGCTTGAAGCATGTTTATTGTTATCTTGTTATGTACATATTGGTTAGTAGATCAAACGTAGTAGAACAGTCAACACCTGAGATAAAGACCACGTGATGATAAGGACTACCTCACTGTTAACACTAGTAGATAAATTTCAAAATTCAAAATGGCGGAAGGGCATATCACGTTACCACTGACCGTCCGCCCGTCCGTTCAATGTTTGGTTTACGAGAGATAACTCGAGAAATGTTTCATCGATTGATTTCATAATTTACTTGAAGGTGTGTAATGATAAAATACAAGTCTGTTTCGACTTCTATTAAAATCCAAACATTTTCATAGGACTTATGGCCCCTTTTTGATTTAGCGCTCAGCGGGGACATTCGAAAATTGTTCGACCTATCACCCTAATTGGTTTGGTCAAGTAAACATTAACATGGCTATTTCTTTCTTGCCTGTTAAAATTCTTATCCTCAACAAAGACTTTTTTGAAATAAGTGAAACAAGAAAATTACATCTGTTTTAGTTAAAGAATGATAGACTTTGTATTTTAAACAGATAAGGTGCGAATGAATTTATTGATGGTTAATTATAAATACAACCACCATGTAAAAATCTATTACTCCAAAGTGCAGAGTTACTGATTTCACAGAGAATTAAAGACCACCTGTATCCTGTTTTCCACTCTCTTTTAATGGTCATTACGTGGTCTTTGTTCAGAAGTTGTACTGTTAAATTGGAGTGTTCAGTATTATTGTTTGTACCATATACATTCCGTATTGATAGAAATTATCAATGAACTAGGATAATGTATAAAACATAATGATTGTATATTATGTATAAATTGTGTTAGATACAATGAATGTAGAGTAGCTTTAGCGCTTCTGCATTGAATATAACCACCTGTTTGAAAATACAGTCAAACTCGAGTATGTGACCACCGGCAAAATCTTCACACCATTTCTTCTTGTTGATAAATTATTCACCCCTTCCTTTTTCGTAGCAGAGCAGAGACTAGTTATCCCCACATGGTGGTCGGTTGACTGTATGTTGTTTATTCAAACCAAGACATTGTTCATTGATGAATCTTATTTATAATCCATAGTCATGTTTTCGTTGTGCCTTAAATTATTTTTTGAAAAATTAATGTATTAACTAAAAGACCTAATTGTCAGGCAGTTCCGGTGCATATGACTCGATAAGTAAAGGCTATTGTTCAATGTACTTTTTTATTATTGATTATTTAATTTACTTTTTGATTTTGTTTGTAGAAAATATTCATGAAATTACATATTTATCAAGAAACTAACTCAGAACTAGTATTGCGATGGTCTCAGATGAACAACGTTGTATTATTTACTATGTACATAAAAAAGAAGGACTTTTTAGGTTAATACATACTATTTAGAAATTTTTGAATGACTTGTAAACGTTACGGTGAGCAAATATGCATAATATTTTAGACACACATATGTTCTATAGTTATCCCATGGCAGTGATGCAGTCAAACTTAAGAGTCTACGGTCACCTTTTGATTGAAACACATTCTTTGGGAAAAAGGCTACCTTTTGATTGAAGCCCATACTGTGGGCAAAGGTCATCCCTTAATTGAAGCCCATATTATGGACAATGGTCACCCTTTGATTGAAGCCCATACTATGGAAAAAGGTCACTTTTTGATCGGAGCCCATACTGGGCGTTAGGTCATCCATCGTCTGAAGTCCATACTGCGGACAAAAGTCACCCTTTGACTGAAGCCCATACTAAGTACAATGTCCGCATTTGACTAACAGAAACAACAAATAATGTCCCTTCTCTAGACATTATATATAAAATTATCCACTATTTAAAGTCCCATTAGCTTTTCGCTGTAAAAACATATATGCAAAAAAACGAGCAATTGCTGATGTTATCCCAAGATAATAATTACCGACGAAACAAGCCATTTTTCTTCTAAAAATACTCACTTTGCTGTGAATTTTGCGGTGTGCACAATATGACTGCGGGAAAACACAACTGTTCTATAAATATACTTTTTTCAATGATATTGAAAAAGATACGATAGTGGTTTTGGAAACATTTTTTCTTTCTATAAAGTACGCACGGGGGGAAAACACACCGGACTCCTGTTATTGAACAAACAGAAACTATTACGACCGATAAATTTATATGCTTATGGGACTTTAAAGGACATACGTTATTACTGCTCGTTTAAATTGTCTTTGCTCCCGGGTTTAACAGTACCATTTATGTGATGCATTTTCAGGTATTATGAATCTTAGCTATAGTTGCTCATATTTGTAAGTAATTAGTTACTATTGTGACATTTATCATAGTTTTACATCATCAGAGTTTTTCTTCGTTTCTTTTATTTCATATGTTTAATAATTAATTAATAAGTTTGCTGTTTGCGGTTTAACCATGTTTTTTTCTGATCAACTTTATTGTATTATTCATGTAAATAAATTGATGAAATATTTTTTTTGTATTTGCTGATTTCTATAGATTTATGTGCAAATCATGAACTCAAAGAAAAACAAAATATAAAAATATATCGATACAATTTACAAGAAATTATATAAGTACCCAATAAATATCCGTGATTACTAGTAAACATTTTTTCCATTTATGAAATGGGCGAATTGAAACGATACAGTGCACCAACGCGTCAAGTATGCTTTGGTCGAGTTTGCGTTTGTATTCAATAGTATTACAATAATCAACCAACAGGCATTTTACCTGACCAAGTTCCCGTTTAAAGGACCAGTACTAAACTTGTTCTCCGTAAGTAACTGTACGAATGGTCACCTGTGCCGGGCGAATGGCCTTACAAGTAATATCGAACACATAGTGCATTTATTTTGCAAAGATGTAATCTACACGTATATTATTTACTGATATAGAGCGATATGTTTTACATTTAAAAATGTGATAGTTCATGTAACGACACTCTGGTCCGTGTTTTTCCAATTGTTCAGGTCCCATAGTTACTTCGTTTTTAAGATAACATCATTTCAACTGCCTATTAGCTACTGTACAGTTTCTTCTCCAGAGAGCGGAATGGAACCTCGAACAGAAGTGAAATTACAAACGCACCCATGTAAGACAGCACTAAATTCCCTAGGAACATATACACCTGAAAATATGTATACACACTAAATTGCATCCAATGTCTATCATTTTATCCGACTAAAGGGGATTTTGCATTTCTGGAAGCTTGGAATTGATAATACGAGAACTATTAATTGAAATAAGCAAGAATGACAAATATTTTCTTACAATTCGATGAAACATATTAGATCTACAAATCTATACTTACCAGTTGGTAATGAGACAAAGTGATCACATTCTGTTTATTTTCATAATACATAGAAATGACCAATGGGTGAATCAGAAACACACAGAAAGTTAATCTACTGAGAGGAACAAACACTCCCAATGATAAAAACTTATTTATCCACCCTGAAACAGAAATTAGATTGCATAAGGGTACAAACATCTCATAAACTTAATTAAGCATTGGTCCCAAGTAATCATAACAGTAAAAGATGCAAAGTATAAATGTGTGATTGAGCTTGAACACTTGCACATAAGTTTCGATCCAGTAGTCTACATCATAACATTATTTCAACCTTTGGTATTGCATAACACCATGTTTTATTTTTTTGGATTCAACGTCGCATCAGCTGTCAGTGTGTTTTGTTGACTTTTCCGTCTTTAACAGGTGAAGAAGACCACTGACATTGTGGGTAAAACCACTCGTATTCCGTAACCTTGCTGGACAGCTCCCTCATATGAGAAATGTGTGTGCTCCCGCTTAGAAATGTTCGATTTTACTAAAGGTTTTTGCTTAATCATTAAAAATAATTTCTTGGAAACTCGTTTTTATATGCATCAAATAGAAAATGTTTGTAAATTTACATGAAAAAGGAGACAACTACACGTCCATACCTCCATTGTTTGTTGCACATGCGAACACAACCCAGCATATGGCTAGACTCCATACTGTGGTTTGCAAGGCGTTAAATACATCAGCCACAGCCTGTGGCGGGCTGGTACCTGATTTGTGAAAATAATGACAACCATACACGATAACACTCGCCAAAGCTAAGGATAAAACCCATCCTGCTATTATAAAACCCTGAAATAAAATACCATTCTAAATTGATATGAAATGATGCGAATATAGAACTATAGGAGATCAAGCTATGTATTGTTTTACGATAAACCACCGTCTGTTGGCTTCCCATCAGAACGATACCGTCGTTTTCCAGGAAGAAAATAAAGAAGAAGAATTAATCGAATGAAAATAAATCCTGGACATCGGACTAATTTCGAACTAAATGAGTCCTGATATTGTTTAGTGGCAACAAATGAAATGATAAGTAAGTTATGTGCATTTATTTATATACAACCTGGAAAAGTATTTAGAACATTTTTTTATCAATTTGAGGTAATGACAACACTTTACATAACAACATACAGTAAATATTCCCACCATATAATAGTTCGGGGATATGATATGAGTTCAATGCTTTTTTAAATATCAAAACTATCATAGAAATATTATAAGTATATGATCCAAACTACGCATTTCATTGTCAACAAATCTAAACATTTTTGTCCGAGGTGCAAATTAACGTTCAAAGGAGCAATCATACGAATTTGCAGTTTATGGGTGGCCTCAATATTTATCCAGTTATATGCCAGACTTCTTTAACACCATTCCTTACTAGCAAATAGACGAGCACGTTTATCTTGGAAAATCTAATTTTTCAAAACTTTTGGTTGTTCACCTCTTTGTCAATCTACATGTTTTCGCCGTCTATTGAAGGAGTCAATTAGCGGGGAGATAAAATGAACAACTGAAATATGATATAACATTCTACAAATTACTCTTACTCTCTTGCCAATAAAATGAACGAAAATATACCACAACATGCCTTTGGGCATTCGAAGTGTCGTTTCCATTTCCAGATCAAGTAGCCAATTAGTATTCCCAAGACAAACGAAGCCAGTCGTGTGTGTGCCGGAAACATCATGTTGTGTTCATACTGATCCAGAAAACTGTTCAGACACCATAGAAACAAATTAGAGCAGAACATGTAGGGAAATGAAGCATAAAAAACTAACTTTGCTCTCATGTCAAATATCTATTCATATTGTCTCGTTTTATGAAATATACTCGTAGATGCTTGCTGAAAATTAATCTGATTAGTTTTTTTTTGGGTATTGAGTTTTGAAATCAGTTCCTTTTGACGGACGATGCGAAAACTAGGCTATTACATTTAAATGATCAAATTGTAACTCATAAGCATGATCTATATACTATATATGTACGTATGTCCGTTTTTTCTGACTTCGAGAAATACAATCCAAATAAAAATCAATTTCATTGAAATTAAGAAAAAGAAATACAAAATGTACATCATTGACCTCTATAATTTATACTAATTGTATCAAACAAAAAGCTTTGGAAATGAGTGCAAATGTGGTTTTGGTTTTTATTAGTGGGGCGTCGGATGTTCGATCATAAATGCGTTCTATTTGTTTTAGATAAAATCATCGTTTGATACAATGGGCTGAAATTGCTTGGTATATATATGTATACACTAATAAAAAAGCATTTATTTCTGAAACTAAGATGCCCTACAATTACTGTGATAAAAGAGTCACGACATTGTCAAAAGACGGCACGATATCTTTACATACATCGTACAAAGCGTGACATTTATTCGACAGTATAAGTGTCTGATTCATTAAACATACCCATTTTCTTCAAGTGACAGAAAGCTGATGCCAAACGTAAAGTGGTTGCTGATTATTGCCCGTAACACGACTGTCAACAACACCATTATACCGGAAATAACCAGGCCAGTCGTATTATGTCTGAAATAAATAGTTTAATCACATTAACACATTAACCGTTTGTTGGCCGATCAGTTTGATTTATCAAGAAGTCGTATATAAACTAAAGTCTACAACACTCCTTGGGGACTTGTTAGTATAATTTGTGTATCATGTTGTCATCCGTAACTCAACTGTTGTGTACATAGACAGCCTGTTGGTCGAATATGGGCAAGAAAGAGGATGGGAGGCGGAAGGTAAACATGAATTGGATTTGAAATGTCTGAGGTCCATCGCCGACAAACAAATGCATTGCATAAAGACTGGTCTAAAGACACGAAGAGGACATGTCCTCTACCAATTTAAAGGACTAGGCTGGGTCTTGGTGTGACACTGAAAATATATGACAATTTCGTGTATGGACTTGTTTGTAAATGATGTATCATTGGTTCCCTGCAATACATGTTTACGTACTTATGCAACAGAACTAGCAGGAATGGGCTTATCATGAAGAACTGCATACTGCAAGCCAGGTACCATGTCCAATTCATACACTGAAAAGAAAAAGTTAAAACCAAATGTTATATGAATAATAACAACCCCAATATAATGCTATACAATACAATAATGCTCAAATTGTCTTAAATAGTTCAAATGGAAATAAAAATCAAATTAACCTCCGCAAGGTACAATAATAAGTGTTTGAGAATTTAAAATGGATTACATGAGCTTGTACCATATTTTTTGTTTCAACAAAAAAAACAGATGGTGCTACAATTTAAGCACAATAAAATAAAGAGAACTCATAAACAGACAAAACTAAACCATTACACAAAGTAATGTGCATACCGTCACTAAACGGTCTTATGTCATTCCAAGTAAGCCGTTACATCGTTTCAACCTTGTTTACATCCTAGTAAAAGCATCCGTAACTTCAATAAACAAATCCTTTCAGCGCAACATAACTAGCAGCAAATTTTGAAATACGATGTTTTATACAACAGCAATAAGATTAGTATATTTGTATAAAGTTGTATACCGCCGTATCTGCTTTTTCAGCATAGTTGTTAATGTATAACAAATGCTTCCACCAATTTGTTCTACAACTTTCCATCGACACCAGTGTACCATTAGACAATGGGCTTGTCAGGTAGTGTGGCAGTATAACAGTGCCGATAGTTAGTACAATCAGATATGTGGGCGTAAATCTGAAATGTGGTAATATAACAGTGCCGATATTTAGTATAATCAGATAGGTGGGCGTAAATCTGAAATGTGGTAATATAACAGTGTCGATATTTAGTACGATCAGATATGTGGGCGTAAATCTGAAATGTTGTAATATAACAGTGCCGATAATTCAGATAGGTAGAGGTAAATCAAGTTGTGACCACAATATTAATAAAAGACATTGTATTAGGATTGCCAGTGAAGAAACACACCAAGCATAATCGCTATACCGAAACTTTACAGACGGTATAAGTAAGTAAGATATAATTCTATTATATGTAAAGTCTCGCTCCATACTGTAGTCAGCTTTTTCAACATGAACATTTTAAAAATCAAGAGATGTGTCAATATATTCATCTTAGAGACATTACTATTCAAACGTAGATTTTATCGAAAACAACAAACCTCCATAACTTGTGAAGATAGAAGTACAACATATTTAATTTCTTGTCACCCATACCTCTATCAAGGGCTTTTAATGTGTGATACGCCATCAGCATTCCGCTACAATGCATGAATAAACTATAACTACAACGAATGTACAGCATTAACTACAAAACATAAGCATTACAATTTGATTACTAGTATATAAAGTGATCAGTCCCAAAACTACAGTGGCACAGGCACGATTTTCTTAGTCGTGGCCAAGAGTTAATAATACCATAGAATCGTCCCTGCTATATCAGCCATTTTAAAACTGCATCAGTTCTATGTAAAAATATGTAAAGTGCATTCTGATTGGCTAATTACGCAAGCGACTAAAGTGTCTCGTGGCACGACTTACTATAACGTCCATTATGCTATCGCTATGTCTTGAAGAAAACAGAGTTGCTTCATTCGTAGTGCGACGATTTTTTAGCTACCGGTGTAACGTTTTCAAGCTCCCCCTTTTTCAGGTTACCCCCCGGTAACTTAAAAACGTTTTCAAATTACTCCCGGGAATTTAAAAACGTTTTTAAGTTACCGGGAGGGGTACAATTAAAACGTTTTGAGATTACCCCCTCCGTTTTCAAATGTCCTACCCGGTAATATGAAAACGTTTTCAGATTACCCCGGGGGCGCTTTGAAAACGTTTTCAGATTACCCCGGGGGCGCTTTGATAACGTTTTCAGATTACCCTCGGGTAATAATTTGAAAATTCATAATTAAAGTGAGCTTGAACACGAATAAGGAGAATACAATTTTAAACACATAAATGCATACATGTACTACAGTTATATATGAGACTATACACGCGGTCCTAATGATGAAATCATACGACGAAATCAAATGATGTTATATACTGACAAGTCCATTCCTTCATAATGGAATGATATGAGCGTTATTGCGCAAATACCAATGCCATCTTGACTCATTTTGACAAAAAATAGATAAAAACAATTAACTAGTGATGGTTTTCTGAACACAAATAAGTGTGGGATTGCCAGGTCATGTCTTGTACTTTTCGTTAATATATTTGAATAAAGGCGCGTACTCTCCATGACCCTAATAGGATTCCATAGCTTCATATAATTATTGCGTATATTCAATTTAGAAATACTGGAATTTATATGTCAATAAACCACGTTGACTGTGAATCATTTAGTATGAATTATAACCTGAAATATAAACGTTTTCGCCATAAATAATCAACATAGGGAGGGGGGATTATTAAAACGGGGGAGGGAGTTTGAAAACGTTTTAAGGTGGATCGCGGGTTTCCTCCAGAAAAATGGTCATTTTCTTAGACGTCAACGTACAATAACGAAATTTTGCATGAACAACGTTTAAGGTATTGGCTAACGCAGAAATGATATATTCAAAATGATATTTCCATGGAAACCAGTCAAAAAGCGCCATCTAGCGGAGTGATATATTTTTCGTTGATTTTCGCGTTAAAATTGAGGCAAGTAGTAAAAGCTATCGTTTTGGCTTTTAAAAATAATTTCAGATCAGTCGACATTGTGAACATCGAATACTAGTAATGTATATCGTAACTTTATAATTTCTAAATGAATAATGCAGTTAAAATAATTATATAGCTTATGTTTCAAATACAATGAAGATAAAATAGTGCAAACTTTCAGACTCATCGAAGTCTTTAATAGCAATTGGCAATATAAAAACATTTGCAGCCCAGAGAATGTGTTACTTGTAATAGATCGACAGTGTGTCTATGGAGAGAAAGAAACCACAGATTTCTTTGTCAAAGTATCAGACAAGAAGGCAATATTGTGTGAATGTTAAGATCTTGTATATTAAACCAAGAAATAATTCTAATCTAACTTATATTTGATGTCCATAATGACAGGAAAGTAGATAAATAGTCGTGAAATAAATGGGGCAAAGTCTTTAAGAAAAGTATTACCAATAAGATCTGTCATCATCATTCTTACGCTTGTATTGTTACTACATACTATAATCAATAACTTGTGTGAATTAGAATATATCCTTCTCATATAATAAGTAACCTTATAGTTTGAAAGTAGAAAATAAAGATGAATCTTCCAAGAATTGACAACTCAGTACACAGACTCACTTAACACATAACCAAAAAAAAAACACCAAACACCACCACAACATTATGTACACAACAACATTCATTGTAAATAACACAATGCTGAGATGGAAAAGGCCAATCTCCTACTGAGATAACCAAAGGAACGTAAAGTATGTCATAACTGTTACAATCTCTTTACAGTAGATGACATTTCATAGCCATAAATATGGAACACAAGTCTTTCAAAAGAATGCTATGTATAAAAAAGATATCATAAAAGTGTTTCAATGAATATAAATATTCGAACGATCTTGACGAATAGAAGAAGAAAAGCACTAAGAATACTGTTTTGCATATCTTAGCTGATTGTCAGTTTAGACATCACTATGGGCAACAGAGTGTGGCATAAAAAGCGGGTGATAGTTCACCAGAGTTCAACATATTTTGAGAGGAATACAAGATTTAAAAAGGATCTTTAGAACAACCTGATGGCGAAGAATGTATCGGTTGCATTGATACTACCTTCCAGTGCCATGAATGTCCATTGTTTCTTACTGTCCTTAAGGTATTGCAATGGATTGTCTGCAAATAAAATAATGATATTTACAACACGCAATATGTGTCATGTGGAGATATTTACAGAAATACACGTTCAGTTACTAAATTTTTACATTATACAAAAGGCATGAACAAATCTGCGCTTACTGTTATCTGTAAATAATGACCACCAAGTGTTTGGAAGCCACTTTTTCAGCGTATAATTAAATTGAAATTGTACAAACAAAATATATATTGAAAAAAATCGTAAAAGGCCATCTGATCTTAGAAGCCAGTATTGCTCCGTTTGGAATGTAGTTACGTATAAAAATTTGGTAATCTTTTATTTCAGAAAAAATGTACTTGGTTATTTCAACAACATTCCATCCATTTTTCTTCCAATGACTTTTGTCAACCGATATCAATAAATTTTAATATGCACCTGCATATCTGTATGACATGAACAGTGTTTGACCAAGTATTATCCACGCCATGTTCAAAACACGAATACCATGTATGTGTTCTATGTTATCTTCGTCTGTTTCACTACTCAGCACCTTAGGTATGTTCACACAGAGGGAAAACGAAACAAGTGCATCAAGTATGCGCCCTGAAATTTGATTTAAAAGGTTTGATTTAATATTACTCAGACTCAAGTTTATATCATCATGCCTTTAATCATACATTTGGTCTCAAGTAATGCAATACATCTTTAATTCAGTCATACGTCCTCCTATAAACAAAATATCTTTAATTCAGTCATACGTCCTCCTATAAACAATGCATCTCATCTGTTGATCTATGTTTATCTTTATGATACACTTAATGGATAAGATTTGCGATGAAGTGTTGGGGTGAACCGGTGGTCTAGTGGTAACGCAATGGGCTACCGATGGAGAGAGATCGTTGGTTCGAATCTGGACTCCGGTTTCCGATATTTCACGTTCGCTTTTAGTGTCCCAATCCCCATTAACCAGTTTAGTACTGTGTTTAGAAAATAGTATGAAACGGTTAATGTGTGTATTTTTGTTTTACACTTCTTTTGAAAGAACTAGGAAACTACTCGAAATATGAGTTGGGATAATCATGCCCTTTTCTCGACTATCTTCTCTTTTTTTACTTCTCTGGGGTGACTCTGAAATGATCACAAGTATCAAATCGACCTTTAACAACAAATGAATTAAGTCGTTCAATTGTGGTGAGACATAATGATACAAAGATCTTTTCTACATACTTGATACTGTAAGTTCACCTGATCCATTCTCAGTGTTTGTTTCTATGACTGGACTTGTCCGCGTCTGGTCAAGTATTGAATTATCAACTGCAACAGCCGTCACACCATTGTTACCCAAGTCGTCACCATTTGTACCAGTAGTTTCCACATAATCACTTTCCCCTTTAGCTTCTTCATTACAGACAACTTCGTTATTAACCAGATATAATGTATCTTTTCCACCTATATCAACCACATGCAGCGTTGCGTTATTAGACTTGTCGTCACATCCATCCATCGTTTTGTCAGAGCGTTTTATGATTACCTTATCACCATTAACATAAGAAACGTCATGACTAAATGCACTTGTGTCATCGGCATGATCGTACGGTACAGCGTTTGTGCCACCGAACAAATTTCGAAATGAGTTCAAAACATTGTCTGATTTTAGAGACAATCCACTTCGACAAAGCCGCAACCGCAAGCATATAATATCATACAGAGTTCCAATGACAGTCATCGAGATAATGATGCCAATAATTAACCTAAAAATAGAAGATAATCAATGCAACTGAAATACATTTACCCAGATGACATTTTCATGAATGGCGATGATCGCCGATTGGCACAAATTAGAAGGTTGTGTTTATATAGATGTGTATTTTCAAAGCCAGGAGTTGAATACTTACGCAACTGACACAAAGTCTGCTCCAAAGCTTTGCTTTTCGAAACATTTGACATTGATGTCTGTAAAGGGAATACGCCGAGTCCAATGCTCAATCGCTGTAATAGAAGGTAAGTACTTTAGAACGTTATGTTCTGATTATGAGGATGGTTCCTGAAGTATGTCAGTAATACGTATATCATATCGGCGGGCACTTGACCTAACACATTCAGGTTCGGTACCAGTGCTTACATTGTTACAATCAAGCAACTACCAACTT
Source organism: Lutraria lutraria (assembly GCA_964023205.1). Taxonomy (NCBI): domain Eukaryota; kingdom Metazoa; phylum Mollusca; class Bivalvia; order Venerida; family Mactridae; genus Lutraria; species Lutraria lutraria. The sequence continues at coordinate 4,036,698 of OZ026839.1, read as the reverse complement.
TTCAACACAAAAACTGGGTACAATGGAATGGCAATAGATCAAATGTTTTCAACCACAGAGAAGTTGTGCCACGGTCTGTGTTCGATCCTAGGTTCGTAACCCCAAACGCTTGACTATACAAATGAAGCACATAACTATTTACTAAAGTATATGAAACCAAGTGGAACATGATTATGTAGTAATGTTGATACTTAACGTATACACTATAATTAAATCAGAGATTCACTGGTGACACTACGCCCAACATGATCGACGTATCCAATCAGATGACCACGACATACTGTATACGTCTTAATATTGGCGCCCGTTTTATTTTGGCGATTTTGGCGGTCGGAAATAAAGTGAAATTTAAACAAGGCAAACAATATAGGTTTACTTGTCACACCCTATATATAACTTAAATCGTCGGCATACATAGACAAACTAAATTAAAAACGATTTAACAATATATGTTAATTTAAGAAATTAAACATGTTAGTACATAAAACAAATATCGATTTTCAGCCATTGTGTTAACTCCTGTTTGACCCCCACCCCTTCAGTCTACATGCATTTATTCAATACAATTTATCCTCACGTGACACGATATATTTAGTAAAACGTTAGCGTTACTTCCCTTGAAAATGGTGGTAATGGACTAATTTTGGCGGATAAGGAGGCAGACATGGATTTAATTTGGCGGTGGGCTTTGAAACCGTCAAACATGGAACCTGCCAATTCATGAACATCTCAAAAACGCCAAATTTTGCACCCGCAGAAATAATATGTAAAGTCACACAGGACAATGCATGAAGGACAATGCATAAATAAATTACCGTAACTCGTAAAAACAATGTGTAGCACTCTCGATGACGCAAGAGTATATCAACTTATTGACATAGATATTTAATTAAATCAAACTTTAACTGCAACAAATGTGACCCGTGTATAAGTCCACATAAAGGATTATTTAAAGATACTAACTTGCCATTACAAAAACATGGGTATCAGCTTCCGAACACATATCAGGCACACATATTCCAAACATGACCGTTGTCTATGAAAAAGAAGGTATGTTAAGTACTTAAAAATTCAATACTGACACGAATCCAAAATCACAACCTTAGGTAAATGATATACATGTATTGGTTTAAAATGATAATCAACGCAGTTGAACATTTTTTAATCGCCCCCTTGAAATTTGGGGAAATTGGTTAAAGCAGAGACGACCCCTTGCTAGTCTGGGAGCAGCATACGCACATTTTTAGAATGAGTGCATTGTAGACGATACTATATTTGATGCAATGGCCAAATGATAGCACTAGAGGCTTTGGTAAACTGCACTTGTTTTGATTTCACTTGTCAAATAGCTGACTTAACAACAGCACTCGTAGGTTGCTCTAAAACAACATTAGCAATGATTGCACATATTTATGAATATACCAATAAACTCTCGGTAGCCTGGTTTGGAAGTGGTGCATCAATTCGACAATACTTCCCATGGTAGAATACTTCCTTAGTAACTGTATCACCGGCTGTTATAGATTCGCATCCATCTTTGCTCCCAAGCCATCGAATTGGAAGATCTAACATATCACTTCCTTCTTTCCCAGCAACGTCAACCACTGGAATAAAGTTTAATGACTATGGCATTATACACATACAGGAATACTTAAATATCAAATCCAAAAATACCCCAAACCTTGTCTGTCGTTGACATTGACAGTACAAGGAATGATGTTGAACGTATAGAAAAAAGTTAGATGAAAATCTCTTAGTCTGACAGATATTAAGTTAATTAGAAATGGTCGGTAGATAGAAAAGTACTTTTTCTTTCCCCTTTTTAAAAATATCTTTAGTAATTATACGTGGATACACTTTACTCTCAATTTGTTCGCACATGTACTTGGTACTTTTTATTGACGTATGAAACTTTAGGATGGGCGACACAAGAATATGTATGGTCAGGCAATAGTAAATTGTAATCAAGTACTGTTGGAACGTGATTTTTCCATAATAGTATAAAAACGCTATTTATTTGAGTACTTTCACCTTTTGTGGTTGTTATTTTATATAACCAAGCTGTTATGGAGTCCAGCGAGGATAGATAGGTATACGCTTACAAAGGAAGATGATTTTGATAAAATCGCCTACCAAAAAAAACGACTACTTTTATGTCTTATAACATGAACAACAGCAGTTTATTGACACATTGTTTGATACAATGGAACTACAAAAGATCTGAGTAATAGCCAGCCTTGTATTAGATTAACATGTTCTTTGACCTTTGTAGAAGGGTTCGATTTTTGTCAGAAGTTCTTGATCAAATACCGTCACTAACATTCAAACAAATGCTACGGAGTGTAGTGTAGAGAATGATAAGGAAAACGAAGATTAATGACATTGCACTTATAAATACTGATGTACTGTATGTGCTTAAGTCCATCTGATCATTCATGATTAACACCAATATAATAAACATCAGCTTGGACATCAATATTAATATACTAGATCTAGTAATCGAAATTCATGGTTTAGAGATCGATACATATGTATGTTTTCAGCCAGAGGTGAAATAGAATTTGAATACTGTGAGTGACTTATCTGTATATAGCATTGTTTATTATGTGCATATGTTTTAGGGTTTAATGTTTTTGTTTACGATTTCGAAAACAAGGTTCGATTCATTGCACGCTCTGATACTTATCATGAACAAGTTTAAATCTAAATCCAAAATTGTACATGGTATTAAATAAACTAAGTAAGAGTTCATTCTATAATCATTATAAAATTAACTTAGCTTACGACCTTACTTAGGGACCAGACCGGCTCAAGAATACGATCAGTTATACCAGCCATGGGTCCCTTAAACCTTTATTTAACATAACTAACATACTGATTATGAGTTATCTCTATGGGCTTCAATTATTCCATTCTTTCATGACGTAGATTATTCAACTAAAGAAGGTAAGATATGTATGCATCATTAAGACGAGTGACGCAGTCGGGAGGACTTTCATCTAATACTGAGCATTGCATTATTCAATTATTAGTTGGTAGCATAGAAGTTCATTAGGGAGTAAGTGTTGACGCAGAAGTGTCTGACAGTTTGTTAATCATTATTTCAATAAGCTGCGGTCATTGCAATATCTGATTGAGAAATGACGCGACGGGAAGAAGCCAATATTCATAAACTCAAGTCCATGATTACCAGGGATATGATATAAGCATTAAAAAATATCAACAAAATAAGAACTTATGAAGTATAATCAAAACCTCATTACGTCGAAGAGCTATCGCGAATGGCTTAACACGATAATTGTAATACGATTAGGGACTATAAAACCCTTCAATGAACAAAATGGGAAGCTTGTTTGTGTAAATGATAAAGAGGATGTTTGTACAACAATCACTGCTAGGTTCGGAGAAAATACTTCATACTCACTTCGAAGAGCCCAATGCTGAAATGTAAGCAGTCCAAGTATTGTCCGGTGAACACGCTGACGGCATGACTTTGTAACATTATTTTTAACGTCCTCTGAATTTTCAATAGCATGTATAAATTTGAACATTTTAGCCCCCATCGTCTTGGACCCTGTTTTGTTTAGCTGTTTAGGTTTATCCAATCCATAACTTTCTGAGACGAATATCGTAATTCCGACAGCGCAAATAAAATATAATCTTAAAATGATGGTCATTTTGAAAGACTGTTCAACACAACAATGGGATAATAACAACACATCTATGTAACATTAGGCTTTATATAACGGATTCGTAATTCATGCTTTTAGGCGAACATACAATGTTATGAGATAAGACCAAAGCTAAATCAGTCGTAAGCAGCCTGCAGGGGTTGTTGCATTATGCATTTATACAGTTCAACCTATCGAGTTATAAAAAGCAATCGTTTCTTTGGAAAGTTCAATTTATTCTACTGTGTACTCTAAACTATCTGGCTTGATCAACTAGACCTATTACTTTCTTAAAAGGTCCCTTACTAGACTCAAAACTATATATAACTGGACTTTAACCATTTTACCGGATAATGACTTATCATTTGTATGTACACGATTTAATTTTTAAAATATTTGTTTCCAATTTTACTTTGCATTATTCGATCCATTTTGGAGATGTACGTATATTGTATATAATTCTTCAGTTTAAAATGTTTTAAAGAATTCCGATCTTCCTGTTCAGTGTGGATATGCTCTTTTCAACGAATTCATACTTACTGCGCCATATCGAGACATGAAGATAATTTGACTGAATGAACACCCAACAATTTTTTATTTTTTTATCTATCCGACTGCTATGGTCATTTGAACGCCGCTCCGGGGAGGGGTTAGTTAAAATACAGGAGAAACAGGCATTTCTAACCCTACTCTTTTCGAATAGTTTTTCCTGGTTCTTTATGTGCCCAGTGAATAGCACCGATATATGCCTCGCCCCTTTCCTGTGATTAGTCGAGTTGTCGGTAGTCGAGATGGGGATACTTGAAAAGCGTCCTTGACAAATTCAAAAGGTAGGGCCGAGAATCAAACCCACGATATTTCGTTTAGTAGTCCAACGCGTTACCACTTGATCACCCCTCGACTAATTCATCATTTTGAGAAATAAAGACAATTTGATGCAATAAAAACTCAACTAATTCAAACCCAATTCATCATTAAACATTCCAGTTACTAATACAACCCGTCGGAGTAATGATATAACCGTGTATTGTTTGTGGTAGTGGTGTAGGCGCATACATGGTTTTATTTCCAAAATGTGTGTGTTTACGTGATAAATATAACAGGGAAAATACTCATTTATGAGAATTCAAAACGATTTGATTTCCTGCAGTATCATACTGGAGATGATTATTAGATGTGATAGCTATTTATCTTTTGTACGTTTTGGAGAATGCTTTTAAGTAAATAGACCAACCTCTTCAGTGTGGATAATCTTTGATCGATAACGAGTAAGTAGGTTTCCAAGTAAATGGTATATCCTTTCAAAAATCTTGGTGTTCTCATTCAGTAGTTGGTGCAGCTTTTCTTTATTCACCGTGCGTTCATTATGAGCCTTGTCGGCACTTTTACAATAGAGATTAATCGAACGTCGGTCAAATTACCGAGCAGATCTGATATTTCAATCCTGAATGTCAATTATGAGAGGTTGTATACTGGCTTGACAGAATAATTCAATCATATCATAACAGAATATCATCTTTGCTTGTCAGACAGGAAATATCTGTAAATATGAAAAATAAGACTTCTTCTCATTTTCTTTGTTAATTGTTTATCGAAGACAACATATCTGGCCATGGATATGAATGAGTTGCCAAAGAGCTGTTAATATTATTGATAATCAGTGCTGTGTTAAATCTAGAAAACTTCGGATTAACGGTTCGCTTGTAGAGAGAATGGGATAGATGTTCAACTATGTGCAACATTAGTTGTGTCTTTGACCTTAAATAATTCAATAAGCAAGTATCAAACGTTAGAGATGAACGAATAATTAATTACAAAGAAACTGAATCCAGCATTGAACTGATTATTCAACTTGGAGTGACAAATAATAATTACTATCTCAAACAATTACATTATCCATGAATAAAGAATTTCATACAAATGATAAACCAACACTTTAAGTTAATTAATGCTTAACCTGACTTTGACTTAATACCATATAGATCAAATGGCACTCACTGATACTTTAAATGTATATACATGTATAGGTTAATTCACAGTCGAAGAAAGTAAAATGTGGTACAGAGTACAGTTATATTCGGTCAAAATATTGTCAACTGAGTTTTGGATTAAGAACTGTAGATGAAGAAAAGATCTTTCTGCCTAATGTCAAGTTCGTCTTGTTTGTCTGGATGTTTTTCTATTATTATTTCCGTAGAGATCTTTATTGAATTTCTTTCCAATTACTTTTAGATGTTTATATCTTGTTTGATGTCATTTAAGTACGCTGATTTCAATTATTTACGCAACTCTTTAGTTTCTCGTGAGTGTCGCTTTATAACTTCGTAAAACACAATATTAACAACACGGTATTGGTAATAAACGAACGGCCGACTCCCACACACTCGTGTATTAATTCAGTCTATTCTTAATAAAGCACAATTGACTTAATTATCCAACATGATTTGTATGAAAGGTCTTAGGCTAATAACAAAATCAATTGATCAATAAACCTTGGATTAACTGACCTTTTTAAGATACAGAAGAAATAAAGAAGGATAAACGTTTTGCACTTCATAAATAATAACCAATTTGTACATGAGACATTGTAGTGCAACATGAGTTCATAAGTCCTACCAAAGTGGCAATGAGACAAATCAAACATGTGTTTGAATATGAATGGACCTGTAATGGTTTGATCCGTGAGTTAATTAGTACGCATCAACGGGCAAAGGATGACGTTTTTATATGGTAATAATTGCTCTCTAAAAACATGCTGTGCGGGCATTGGAGGATATAATAATTATGTGTATACCTCTGAAATTGATAAGAAACATGAATGAATTTCACGTACAAAGCGACTTACAGCAGGACCTTTAACATGGCAAAAGCACCGCGAAAATGAATGAGTGAATGGAAATCTAGCAGGTAATTACCATTCTAACTACACAATTAGCGTATTTCTCGGAACTTATGTATTGATCGAACAAATGTGGTTAAAATGTAGACGATTGTGAATTAAATTGTGAAGTGATATAATTATAGTAATGAAAATGTATTTTATGCTTATTCTGACTCCTTCAAACTTCATTCAGTTTTGTTGTTTTGAACATCTTGTTTGAAGTAGCGTAGCTCTCGGCACATGAAGACAAATTAACTCCAGTCTTAACAACATCAGTCGCACATAAATGTAATGCTTTGAGCACGAAAATAATACCAAGTACTACATAAACGTTATTTCCATCAAACATAACAATTTGTAACAACAAGTTTCCTAACATGACCGAATTTGGTCTGATACTAAATTTTTTGCTAATTAACACACGTTTAAGAATTTACGAGCGCGAAGTGGGACATGCTCTTTACGAGTGTAATACTACAGACAGTATTTCCAAGATATAAATATATTCATAATGTCTTCAGATTTTATTATTGACAATAAAATGCACATAGAGACACAAATTTGGACTAAAGTCTGTTTTGCGGTGTTTTGATGTTGACCTCCATACGATATATGAGGATATCTCCTTTTTGTGTTTTCAAAGTAGTCCAAGACCCCAAAAGACCATTACAGTTCACAGTACAAAGACAACATAAGACAGTCGCCCAAGACGTACTGAATCAAATTCCCACTTAAGTAGAAATAACTATTAAGACAGATTGCTTTTTAGGGATGTCTGGACTATAATAGCCAAAATTCATTTTCAAATAACGACTTCGATTTGTCTGTGAGCCTGCAACCAAAATGTTACATTATTGGCGGAAATGCAATCACCGATAAACGATCATATAAAAACCATCCATCAAAATTTTACACAAATGAATGCTTTATTGGACTTCAAGAAACCTTTTTGTTATTTTAAGATAGATAATGGTGCGGACATCAACGCTGAAGATGACATGATGGACGAGGCTGCATTCAAGTGGTCGCGTAAGTCGGCAATTTATAAAGATATCTAGGATACCAGTTACAGTAATATTAATAAACCGCATACTCGGGACAAATGATAGAAATATGAAAACTTGATGAAGCGTGATAAAATAGTAACTTAATAGAACATACCGCTCAAATGCACGAATAGTTCTACCCCGATGTCGAAGAAGAACCAGAGTTTTAAAATCTCCAATTATAGACTGATCAGTTTGAGAACTTAAAAACACGACAACATAAACTTTCCACGCAAAGTGCGGTAAATATATTTTAGCTTGAAGTAAGGAAAAATGATTATAGTTTTGTACATTTGTTGAACCCGTAGGAAAAAATCACGGGGTACTTATTTGGCTAGTGCAAGGTAATGAAACAAAATACTGGTTATGCCACTGATATGCGTTATATATCATCGATTTGAATTTGGTCTGTAAATAGTTTCACAGAATGTGAATCATGGATTAAATACACTGAATACAAAATGTTCTGCAGAGACAATTAAATGAATCATATGCTATGCAAATGTGCTGCAATCCGCTGGCTTATCTAACATCTCATATAGGATTTCTCACTACGTATTTCAAAAAGTCCTCTAATTAGTAAATTTCTCCGTAATGTTGACTAAGTTTAGGTAAATATTAATCAGACTGCTTTACTTACAGCTAATCGTGATGAAATCAGTATGTCGGTGTTTCTTTTAGATTTATTCATAACTGTACCAAAGGAACTTTGTGTCATAACTGAACTATCGGTGAATATGAAATTCTTGCTGAGTTCATGTCGGTATATGTTAACATATTGGGAAAAATATATTTAAGTAATAATTTGACGAAGGAATGAGGTCATTTCCACCAAATGTCAGAAAAATAGCAGCACGCATGTTTTCCAGTGTTTTTTGTTCAGTGATTATAAACAAAGAAGATCAATAATTCAACAATGATTGCTATTAGGTTTTACACAAATGTCTTTTTGTTGTTATTCTAATTGTTGCTTGCTTTCTTATGTTGTAGGCCAAAAATGCTTCCTCCAGACAAAAGCTTTTAGATGACACTGTATCGTCGTAACCTGCATACCTCATTTCTACGGAATAGCAATGCTTAACAGGGTAAATTGTCCAGAAAAAAGTGAATTCATAACGTGAAATTTCGCTTTGTTTTTTTCTTGGGCCTGTGGAACAGGCGCGGGACCAAATCGCTGTGGCACTATCCGGATTTCATACATCACAGTGTCAGAGTCATTTGCAGAATCAGAAACAAAAGGAATGCAATAATGATGATAAGAATATATGTTATACTTTCCCCTGATTCTTTTTCTATAAGTTTGTCGTGAATCAGATTAATCTTGATAACTATTACAATACTTTGACATACCCAATAAGAATTATGTCATAGTTAGATAGAGTTACAGATTAAACCTATCCCAGAGTGGCACTTTGTCCGTTTATTTCACACCGGAACGTTGGTATACAGACCGTTATTGATAAATAATCTAATGCTATAATGTATTTGGAGTCATACCATAAGATGTCTAGGAAAATTGCCTCACAACGATTTTACGGCCACTATCATTGTCGTTTTTTTCTACCTTAGACAAACAAACTAAAGTTTTCTTGAATGTAAAGTCTCAATGATGACTGAACCTAATGTCCTAAAGGATTGAATAAATGCTCAAAACATATGAATTAATGATTACATACCAATGCTGCAGTATTTTGTATCTCGAAGAACCATGGAAAATATTTTCCCTGCTAGTTTAGCAGTTATTGCACACAATGATACATATTTCATATTTTAACCCATGGAAAATAAGAACATTGTTTTGTTTTACGCAGCAGCTGCTTAAATCAATAATACAAATAATATGAAGTAGTTCGCTTTTATTTTTTATTTCCGTGACATCTCTCCAACTCTTCATATCGAATACATTGCACTATATTATATCTTACGCAATCGTTGGGTTCTACTTTCATCCATTTTTGTCCATCGAATGACTGAAATTCAAGCCCCAATTATTGTTTTCATTTTTGTAATAACTAATTAAACTGATAAAAGCGAACCACGTGCACCGAATAGGCATTTAAACTTATTACTAAATATCAATTTAATTTAATTAGAGCATGTTCACAGTAAATACAATATATCTTCTACACGCCCGAAACATGATAATGAACGTAACAATTAAACAGACTAGACTTTCAAGTCATACTGAATCGAAAAATAAAACAAAGAGAATTAATTATATATTATAATAATAATAGAGACTATGTCACAGTTGTTTTTACATAAAGATATCGGAAATATATCATTTTCCCTAATGTACCAAAACAATATGCACATTGCTGCATCAATGAGAAAGGACATAGAGGAGGAATTTTTTGATTTATTTGCTTTTAACGAACGTTCGATCATACCAGTCCATGGACAGACAAAAATGTATACATACAAGTCTAGTACATGTATCAATAAATGCTCTCTTGACATTAGATCATTTACATCAGCAAAATATACCAAACAGTCATTGTTGCTGTTTTCAAAGGATCGCCACAAAAAGGAGGCGTTTGGTCTTTTGTACAACATTCGACCACCGGGATAACTTCTTATCATTCCTGATTACTTACTGCCTTCCTCTTCTGTATTCAGTTACAGTATAAAAAAATCGTTTACCTAAACATAATTCAATTTTCTGCTTTATCATTTATTAACCTACATTTTGGACCAAATATTTTAATCAAGCGTTCTGCCCAAGATAGTTATTGAAGTTGCAATATACTAAAGCTGACACAGTAAAATCTGGAGAAATTAATCGAAATGATTTGAGAGGAAAGCCATTCCGATCTATAACGTGGCCATATGCGAATGGATGTTCGCAGACATTAAGGTCATCATATTGTTTAGCGTCTGACTTGTATGTAAATAAGCCACTAATTTGGAGGTTTCAGCACAATGCTTCCATCCTGAAATGGTAGGGAACATTAGTTTAAGAAGTCAAATAGATTCATACTGCTACAGGCAAAATGTCCGAAACATATATTTGAAAACCTACAAATAAAAGATGATAATACCGAAGATCAATACCGAATTTGTGATTTACAAGATGTTGCACTGAAAGAAAGTTTCAAGTTGTACTTGGCACACCAAACAAGCTTGAAAGAAACGTTTTGAATCGTAAGAAATACAACTGTTTGGTTGGCTCAAATTTCAATTTTAGAAGCTGAACGTGACTTCAGCTTCCCATACTGACAATAGCCGTCACTCGTGTCACGCGCGGATGATTTTTGATGCGGACCACAGTACGGCGTATTTCTACATCCGCCGTGCAGTTGTTAACCTAGTTGACGTTCCATGTTGCAGTGAAAGTCTATCTAAGTTCAGTTTCCACGAATACTTTCGGTACATTGATTTTCTGTAGTTTACCCTGCTATTCCTGAACATTATGATATTCAACCTACGAATCCAAACCAATCCTCGTAGATGAATGACATCGAACCATACAACGACAGTGAAATATTGTTTTGATTGCTTGCGATGGCCAATAAAGCCATTCTCATTTATCTGAAGTTCAACAAAAAGCCATGTTTTGTCTGTAAAACATATTAAGATCAGTATAAGTGATAATATTATACAGCCGTACAAATGGTAATCAGTTTCAGTCAGTGATTAGATATGTATCGTGACTATCATTAGCACATACATTACTTGTTTGTATGATAAACATATGTAACTTATCTATTTTCTGAAGACTATCAATCATTTAGAAAGAAAACAAACACGTTCTAGGTTTATTTGTGTATTTTCCTGTGCTGATTGCTATTTTCCAACAGGCATGTGTCCTCCTATTTTCAATATGATGAAGATATATATATTCCGTACTTTCTCAATGTTCAAGATGATTCATATTTAGATACTGATGCTGAAGCTTACACTAATAACAATCATTCGGAGTAAGAAAGTCACAATAACGTAAAACTATTGAACATCATAAGAAACACTCCGGAAAAGACAAATATAAAACTGGACTGGCATGAGAGATTTATACTATCGAAATTAAACTGAGTGACAAAATGGAACATTTTAATTCATGTTCAAACAGCCAAAATAGCAAGAGTGAAAATAGTAAGACAATGACAGCGCATGCGTGTAAAATTAGCTTCATTTCATCAAATAAGAGTATCAATAAGCGACATATTGTTTTAAGCTAAACAATGCTACTGGAAGCCCCGTCTGTGTAGTACCCGTGTGTATCATATCGTTATATTAACGTTGTTTTGAATACTGGTTTCAGTCTGTTAGATCTTTAACAAATCAAATCCATCCCCTAGTCTAATAGTTGGATAGACAGCAACTTTATTTCTTAATACCGAGGTTGACAGAATCTTTATTTTCTTGTCAGTAACCCTTTGTTTGCTTAGAAACACATATTTTATGTTACGATCTAAACCAAAATCAAATCTGTCTAAAAAAGGTTGAAGTAATTATTGGAAATACAGCGTAACCTATCCAGTACTGTCCTTGAGCAACAACCTCCCATCAACAAATGCCTGATTTTTTCCCGACTGTACGATTTAACAACTAATCTAAGTTCTCCAGACCAACAACCTCTCAACAACAACATACTTTTGCTTCTCCGAAAGGGTGTTGCTTTGGAAAGGTTGCATTGCACTTCTAATTTCTTTATATAACCTGTACAGACTATAACGACACCGAATAATTGTATAATTCGAGCCTCCTTGAATCGACCTTATTAATGGTGAACTACGACATATATTCTGGTCACAGCTAAAAGTCCAAACACTCGTAGTGTCGTTAAGTGATTATTTGATTATATAAGTTCTCATATGTCGATTCAATGTTCAAACAACTGGAAAAAAGATAACGAAGTGGAAAGCTGTATTAGGGAAGTACACAGTGGAGTATGAGTATCGTTACATTGAATAATTCGTTATTTGTTGGCATGAATCATCAAAGAACATTACCCTCAAATACGGAAGACGAAAGTATTTTAATGTGATTGGAATGTATATGTATTTTTTTAAAAAAAAACACGAGACATTTTTTAATAAAGTTTTAAAACGACATAAAGTCCAGAGAAAGAATTTCCACACTTGCTTGAAAGTTTTTTTTTTAAATCCATTCTAAAAACAAGTTGGGATATCCCAGTGATCGGAGATTAAACAAATGAGGTGAACAAAAGCTTTGCTATAAACCGTACATTCAGGGAGGCTGTTTTTTTCTATCACTCACTCATTTTTTTGCAGATACACCTTTGCACATAGGAACTTTATCATAAAACATAACAAAAATTTCCGGAAGAAACCCATTGAAGAGGCACATTGAAAATATAACGATAACTAAGTCAAAGATATACATATTATTATAATTTCAACGCTCATATAGTTTTACTAGAATCGACATCCAAAGTTGAATTTTCTGTCAGATATTTATGATAAGGATGAGTCCAAACATGCTTCACCTTTTAGCTGTATATTATTATCGCTGTTTCATTGATTATTTTCCTGTATTCTCGAGTTATTTTAAGACCGCATGACCAAGTTCGTCTTTTCCGCTTTGGTAATTTCTTTTTCAAATTACTGTCTGTTTAAAGTACAATGTAAGTTCAACCTGATGCTACTGCTTTTCTACCACCTTGAAATCAATGAATAATTACAATGTTAAGACAGTGAGTATAATACATCCCATCTAAATGATTGGTCTGAGCATCCTGAAGTAAAACGGAATCTTCCGGACCATTTTGTAAGACAGTTCTATGATCGTATTGTGTTAGATTTCAGCGAGGGGATTATATATGGTGTATAAAAATATCATTTGCTAGAAGAATGCTTTGTGACTCGAGGCTGATTTAAGAAAAAATGCATAAAACAACAGCAACCGATAAATAACAAAACAAAAAGAAATGGAAATTGTGCGGAAGTATAGACCGGAGAGGGGAAATGAGGATGGATTCGAAAATATCGAAATTAAATATAAGTGCGTCTTGAAATGGACATTGTTAGCATTTGAACATATTAGAATAAAGATAGTGTTGCATAACTACTGAATGTATTTATTTAATGAAAGCGTAAAATTATACAAACTATAAATCGAAAAGCCCATATCCTTGAATGAAATGATAGTGATAGGAAATTCCTATTACGTTTTGTATTTGATTTCTTGTGTCTGTAACGAATTATAATAGTATAACTTTTTAAATTTTGTCTCTTCTCTGAATAGTGAATATAGGCTAGTTACATTATACAATAAGAACTTATATTCGTTTTTACTAAGTTATATAAACATTTGTTAATGAAATTAAGAAAATATTATACTCATATTAAAGACGTTTGCTACAGTTCGCTACATATTTCACATATAGACAAATAGCCAAAATGAAAACTAAACAATGAAATATTTTAAACTTTGCATGATCGTAGCATACGATAACTGAAACATTTAAAGAAATTGGGTGTCACTGATCTCGTTTTTGAGTTATTTGCCCTTGAATTTTTGCTTATTTTAGGTCTTTTTAAGGTATATGTGAAAAATAAAGCGAACTGTAGCAAACGTCTTAAAAAGTCTTAAGGATAAAATTCAGTACTATATTCAAGTACGGAAACTGAACTAACATATATTTGCGCTGCAACATGAAACAGCTACTAGTTTGACAATTTTATGATTGATGTAGATAAACGTAGTACTTAAGCCATCATAAAATCCATGGGCGCATGGCGAGTGACGGCAAAGGAAAGCTTAACTATCGTTCAGTTTAAAAAGAAAATCAGTAAAAAAAAGCTGAAAACAGAAATATGGCACATAAAAGAACCTGAATCAAGGACTGTCAATTGACTAGCCGTTATATCATATGTTTTATGTATCCTATTATATGCCTACTGACTACAGATTGCTTCTTGTGTGTGAAGCATGTTCCGGTCTAGTGTACTTATTGAGGAAACTCGGGAAATCTGTTTGCATTTGATCGGTAGGTAGGCTTTAAAATACAAGCAGGGTGTTTGGGGGATGTAATCGCCTTGTATTGCACGCCTGTTTTCTTTTTTGGAAGATTGGAATAAAATAAACTATCAATATTGAAAACATCCATATATACTTTTAAGTTGTTATTGGGTTTGAAATCGTTTTATTATTTAAACTTTTTTAGTCAAGTACCGATGTTTGCCTCCAGCAAAGCTTGCCAAAATTTGCCATACCATTTTACTCCATTTTCACTCCAAACAGTAAATAAGTAGCTGTTCGCTTTCCAAATACGATATGTGACACAGGCATATAAGCCAAATGCAACATCTTTAGGTAAATTGGCAAAGACCTTTGGTCAATATACCCTCGACCTCTTCATCAACAACGTAGAGCTATACTGACTGTGATGACAGAATGGTTTTTAAGTATTCAAGATTATGTTAAGATATTGTTGGAGTTTTATTTGATCTAGAAAACTATACATATGTATAATATATTGACAAAGCTTTGAATTCGCTTTTTATATATTAGAAGACACTATTTCAATTAAGAAATCGCTGTACCTAATGTATATATACCTACCTACCTACATACATATATAATGCTGCTATGATCACATTTTGGTCTGGACGTTTTGTCCTTGCACAATTCTATATACATGTATCTATTGAGAAATTTACCACTGTTGTAATTTATAAAATATACACCTTGTTATATGAAGTTTGTTTTCCTCTAAGACATAAACATGTTGCTGACAATAAAGAAAAGAATGTCTGCACTTCACCACACACACATGAAACACTTTTTAATTAAAAAATGAAACATTCTCTGATATCATCTAGAATGATTTAGTACTTATAACCAAGACCCTTTATCAATTTTTCATATATTTAAGCGTCTGGTCGAACCGACTACAGAGCTTGTGAAAAAGCGAAGCAATAATGATTTAATTGAGTTAACGCGATAAAGACAACGAATACAATGTAGTGTATTATGAACAGTGAAAAGGCATATATTCATATGGAAAATAATGGAATTTTCCAAACATGTTGGTGCGTGTCAACTAAGGCCAGAGAGAACATAGTCATGTTTGCGCGGATCCTAATGTATCTACATAATATACCAGAGTACGAAAGTATGTTAGGAAGAATCACATCACAAAAATGCTAAAGGTACGATTAGAAGAAAAACAGGAATGAAAGTGTTTTGCAACTTATCGAACATATTTTTGCTCACGTTACCTTGTAAACATGACGTTTTAGCCAAATACACGTATAAATTTCGTGCGTGATCACGTGATCTGGTGCAATATCATTTGAACGACGAAGAGCAAACGAATATAGTACTGAGTATTCACGAGTCGTGTATCTGTCCCTTTTGGTTAAATAGAAATTGTACTCAAATGTGTTTACATATGATAACTTGCTTGGGCAAAGCAAAGCTACAATGCAAGGCATTGCTCTCAATTTTGGTACTGGCCATTTCAAGGCAGTGCCCTGTAAAAAAACTTTGTTGTCTTCCATATGTGTGTGTTTCTGTGTGCTGTGTGGTATTTGGATAGCCGAATACAATGAGGAATTGTTAGACCTTCAGGAATAATGCAAAAGTTCCCTAAGACATTCATAGCATTAAGTAGAGATCAGTGCAGCAAAATGATGTAGCGTGCCTCTGAAATTAACATCACCACTTAACAGTTTTCGATGCAGTTCTATTCCACACGAAGATTCATATACAGGGCCGGCTATCAGTAAATAAGTAGTGCTTATGTAAGCTTTTTTTATTTTAACCTTTCCACTGCTTTCTTAGAAATGCAAGCTAGCTTAACTAAAATGGGTATGAAAACAAAGACGATGGTGCGGACATTTGTGAAGACGAGTAAGTCCGTCGCTTGGCAAATATGCAGAGATTTATGCAGACGGGTACACCCGTCACTTGGCAAATATGCAGAGATTTTTGAAGAAGGGTATTTCCGTCTCATTGGCAGCGAAAGGGCTACACAAACATGTTGGTCTAGTGTTGTATAGTCCTATAAGGAAACACCTATAGAAGAAGAAACACATTGTTGGATGTAGAACGTCGTCCAGTAAAACAACGGTTTGCACTTAGATCTTGTTGTTAGACAGACAAAGTCTCTGGAGAGTATGTCTGCACTAAATAAACTATTATCTCAATGTAGAATCACATCATCAAGTAAAGTAATGATTGACTGAGATAATAATAAGTACACAGTGAAATCCGGATATTAAGAAATCACCTTTAGATCCCGAATAAACCGGTCTTTGTGTTAAAATGGCCTCGTTATAAAATTAAAATGTATATAGGAATTATTTGAATTTGCGAGCAAAAAATAAGCAAAATTAGCGCAATATTGATAAATCCTCTTACTGGAATTAGAATTGAGAAAATCAAAACAATACCAGACGATTATCACAATATAGAGCAAAATGTAATACAACAAATCAATAACCATTTGCTTTTAGTGTGTCAATATCTTTCTGTCATGGGACCCCATAAAAATCATTAATGTTTTCCAAATACTGCGGAATCATTAATTTTCGTTGATGATTTAATTAATTTCGTGGATTTCGTGGGTCGGCTCATCCACAAAATCAAATCCCCACGCATTTAAATGCAGAGATAAGGCATTTCTTTTCAAAAATCATTATTTTTGTCCCCATGAAATAGCCATTTTAGTAAAAACCACGGAAATTGAGCCCAACGAAAATAAATGAAAATACAGTAACATATCCCAACTTTTCCGACCATGTAAAAGACTCGAAACCTGCTAGCTTTCTACTGAAAGATCTATCAAGAATACGATTGGTTAGTTACGACCTTTAATGGATGAGGCAGACCAGACGCGTCTTAGTATATATTTCACCAAATATAGATTAGTTTAGACTAATCTATCAAGAGTGTCTTGAGCGAGAACAACTTTAGTATTCCTTACAGCGTGTTGTCTATTTAGGAATCGGTACGAAGAGTCTATTCTCATTAGGCAAGTCGTGTTCAACGCATTCTATGCGCAACAACTCATATCAACGTACAATGATAGGGAAAAGCAAAATTCAAATAACATACTGGTACACCGGCTAAACTTTTTCAAACACCCAAACAAGAAATAGTTTAACTTTATTGGTTCGCAGTACGCTTCCGACTCATCTAAAAATCCTCCGACTAAAATAACTTTAGTACTTTTGCCGAAATCTTATGTTTCGTTCTTTATTCCATTTTCTACAATTTTCAGTAAAAAAAAACAACGTTCGAAAGTGATGCTAACAAACAAAATACAATCCACCTACGCATTGCTAAAGGTTTTGATCGCCTAACCGCAATCCAACATTTTTTGATGATAATAAGTTTATCAACAAGGCTTCAAAAGCAAACTTGTTTCTGAAGTTCTACTCTTGTCTTAATGGTTCTATTTGTATGCATAATGCTTTTGTGTGTTTCATTTTCTTCATTATAAATCTCGGTACCAAATTGCGTCAGCAGATTATCTTGATTATGTCTCGTCTGTGGTCAAGAATAATCGGTCTCATACTGTATTTTCATTTATTTTCGTTGCGCTCAATTTTCGTGGGTTTTAGTAAAATGGCTATTACGTTGGAACCACGAAATCCACGAAATTAAATCCGAAACGAAAATTAATGATTCCATAAACTGGAAATCAGTTTTATTATGCCAAGTAATGAAAAGGTTCCATTAAATTACAGGAAGAGTCCAACTCTATTATCTTTTTACTTCGCATCGAGTCTTTGTAAGTACAACAATTTCAATCTCCTAATTCGCTTAGGGTTCAAGTATGATAGGAAATTTATTTCGTCCATGGAATACACATACTATGCTAAAATGATTAACTATCTCATTCTGTAGATTTGTTGAAATCTTATAATATTTGCGACAGATCTAACAAAACACTACCGTAACGGAGTTAAATGGAAATAAGACACTTATAAGAGAAAAACTGATATACAATGTATATAAATCCCCATATCATGTTTTTCCTGAGCACTGATGACGTGATAAATTATTGTAATGTTCTCAATGATAAAACGTATACATGTGCGGTAACCGTTACAATTTTAAGTGGGCCTTTTCTAATCCAGACGTCTTCATCCAAAATCACATCAGCGAATTTGTTTCATGCAAAATCGTATTAACGTTTTGGAAAGCACATTACATTGTACTTCGAAATTTTGTTCGGTGGTCGGAAAACAAAGGTTCCATACTACAAAGGCTTTTTTGGCAATAAATACATTATAAATAGATCGGTACTAGCATACTTGTTTGGTTTAGGGAGTTCCGGAATAGACATGTTATACCGTAATTGTCAATAGGTTAAAAACTTTCTAATCTGGAAACCTTTCTAAAATTGATTCGTGGTTGTGCCAATACCGCATCAGAGAAGTGCAGTTATTGTGTAGTATAATAGCGTACACCTAAATTTCATTTTGCAACATAAATTGGTAACACTTCAGACACCAGAAAAAGACACTTCAATGTATAAAAGTCAATGTACAGTCCCTTGTCGAGTCCTTTTTTCAAAACAAGTCCGTGGATAACTTTTATATCAATGTGAAGCTGCATGTTTGAATTCTTCACAGATTTTGGGTAGACACGTGGAATCCTGTTACAGTTTGAAAAATCCAAGATGACAAAGAAAGAAGGGATATGTACAGACACGTCTGAGTGATTTAATCCTGGTGATGAGGTTAGATATTACCGGAATACTTTGTTTGGATTGTTTAATGGATAATATAAGTAATTGTTTCAAGTATCATAAAGACTTAAAAGTTCCACATTCCCTTTAAAAGACAGATATAACACAGGAACATGCTTACAACCTATCTAATATGACGTTTGCTAGCCGACACAAAACAACCTACGTTATACTAGTCAACGTAAACATTAAACACATACGTTCAATGGAATTGTCCACAGCAAATACTTAATGAAGCAAAACGCAGTCATCTTTCATTAGGAGCTGTTGTACTTTGAATTACAGGCATTTGTTAGTTCTTATTCATACCCCAATTGTACGTTCTTGATTATTTATCACACTTTTGTACTCTTCATTACAATAGGCAATACTTCTGGAATGTGTCCTTTCGGATCGAAAATCAACTTAACCCTTAATGATTCTTTTCATTTTGGAACAGGGCACAACCGCAGGGAGTGTTATCAATCTATAACAATAAGTAAATCTATTTGTCGAATCATTTTGTTGTTGTAAGTTGGATAAAGCATGTTTTGAGATAAAAAAAAATAGCAGACATTGCCAATGAAATATCAACTTACATTGACAACCGTTCATACTCATTTCATCTTGTTCCTCGGACGTTGACATTTTTTTATTTAAATTGAATAATTTGACTTAAATTCTTTATTAAGGGACATGTAATTTGTATCGGAAATGATTCAAAATAAAACGATGAAATAATAATTTATAGGATTTACTTTTGTTTACTGTTTAGACGATATGAACATTATTATAAATTGTATACGAGTATGAATGTTGTATATTTATGGGATTTATTCCAATTAGTGTTACATATGTATTTGTATATACCATATAATGTGGAATCAATTTGTCTTTGTAATTGTAAATATGTTACACCCTTCGAACGCGGAGGATAACGAAAGTTCTATTCTATATTGTGATTATAAGGCATAACACATCCACACGATCACGGAGGTCCCATGTTCACTTTTATTTGGAATTTGATCATTAAGCGCAAGTAATAGAAAGGCGTGTCACAAATTAATACAATAACATGTATTACTAAATACTTGTATCTGTATATGTCATATTGTCTTTGTACAGAAAATGGGTTTTTTAGTCCATGAGGGTCGGTCATATCTTTGAAAGGTATTATTACAATTTAATCAAATCATCTCTGCTTAATAGTCCATAATGTTTGCAATAAAGTACGTTTTAGAACAATCATGCCAATTTCATGGTAATTTGCTAAGAAGCTAGCTAGTTTCTATAATTACCTATCAATGGCTTCATGAAATTGTCAAGTAATAGTCGTATGTTCAGACACTTTTACCCATAAAAACCGACATGTGCCTCTTTTACAGACCTTTTAGAATAAACGAAAAAAGGTACCAGTATAGCTAGTAATTCACGGATTTGGAGGGGTAGTACCAACGACTCAGCAGAAAATCGCCACGTTTTTTGTTCTGTGACACAACACTAATGAGTGTTACATTTTTCCCCATCTGATTGAATATGAATGCCAATGATGCCACAGACAACTAAAGTCTTGTTCTTGTATACTGGAATTAATTTCAATAGTTAAATAATTTATGTAGTTCTTATTATCTTTTAATAAAAAGAGAGTATTTACTTTTAAAATGTGGCTTAAATCAAAGTAAAAAAAAAATTCAGTTAGTTTAGCAGTTGGTAAATTACAGTTCTAAGATGGTATTCGTGGTATGGAAAACATTATAGTCTTCACTGCAGATCCTGTATAGAAACTTATTTTCAAAACAAGTACGTTAATGTGTTCTAGAATGTCTCTACATCTTATTTATCTATTAAATAAAAAGTGTTGTACTGCAGTGGAGAGAAATTGTCATGTCCCTGTCTATTTGGTCCTTCCCACACTGGTGATCGTCATCATGACATCCTCTACAATCAACATCAGTACATGAAACGAGCACAATGAAACGTGACTAATGTCCCAATTAGTTCAATTAGGAGGTGTTTTCTACGAGTTCTTACGTCAATATGATGAAGTCACTTAACAAAATGATAAACATAACTGTTACAGATGGAGTCGAATATAACAAATGTGCCTGGATACTTATCAATATCAATAATTATAACGTCCTTATGTAGTATTAAGCGTCATACTCTGTATTGATACTCGATCTATATCAGAGATAAGTATATAATGTAAATGCTCTATAATTGTTATGAAAGAGAGTAAGAGATAGAAGATGGTAACCGTATTAAGAATTACATGTATAGCTTTATAGGCAGATCGTGTATCGAAACATTTATTTTCACAACAATTGTGGGTTTTCTGGAATTTCCTTTAACAACTGGCTCTGAGGTTATATAACAATTAAGAACAGCTTCCCAGCTCAAATACCTATACCATTCTGAAAGTATCATGGCTGCAAACAAGTAGCTGATTAATGTTTGAATCTATGTTTGTTATCAGATTAATTATGTTGTCGAACTTATAATGTATCAATTATATCATAATTGTCTGATAACTTAAAAATTAAAAACAATTGAACTTAAGTTTAGGCTTTATAACAATGATAAAGCATTTGTAGGACAAACAGCGATTTCTTGATGACAATTAAAAGTTTATTGTAACAATCGTTAAAGATTATTTCCTTGGTGTAATGAAACTTCTGCAATAATCTGATACAGTTAAACAACAAATAGGAAACATGTCAAGGAAGTAACAGATACTGTAAGCGATATAACAGGAAATTAGAATCGGATATAGACGAACATGAATGGTATTTAATATCTGTGGGAGATCTATTCTGCTTGTCGTACATATTTCAGTCCTAGGAACAATTATTTCCTAGCCAGATGTTCCGTGATTTATTTAGATACTTACTTTTGTCTTATTTCTCATCACGAAGTGTGAATAAATGATGGAAATATTTTGGACAAATTGATGCAAAACAATGTATACCGTGCCCTAAGTCTCAGACTCTTACTTATGTTTCATTCACTTGCTTCGTGTTTCCTTCGACTGCTTGTATAACTTCTTACTTTATATTTTACATTTATCGATATTATATTCAAATACGTCGAATATCTTAAATAATGTAATCTTAGTAAAGATCCTTTGACACGATTATTCAACTAGTAACCAACTGAAAGTCCATCGTGTAATATTGAACCTTAATACAACAAGAAGTTGCAACAGTATTAAGGAAACCTCCAGAAAGTCTATTAAAGCTTAACCAATTGTTCTTCATTAACATATGTCCCGCCTCGTATGCGCTGTGCAATTTCAATTATTTTGGAAACGCTTTGATCTTATTAACTATGTAGAATCAGCAATATTGCTTTTATTAACGTAAAGGTCTAGACGGTAGTTTTTCAGATTTCTTTCGAGAAATCAATGTGCTCGTGAGTATATAACAATCATTCACGGGGTCATGATGTTATACCATTGGGGTCAGAACTGGGTGTGAGTGGTATATCCCAGAGGTATGTGTCTGCCACAAAATGGCTTTTAACACTTATTGAAACATTACAAAACCATGCAATCTCTGAAGGCGGCCCACATCCAAGTTGTAAAATTGCACATCGTCTACCATGTTTGTTCAAATTTTTGGATTTGTTTTTATGGGAATGTGTTATCTAAACAAGATTATTTGAATCTCTAATGCTTTGTTTAAATGTTTCATATTCGCCATTCTTTAGTAGAAGGTCCGTCGTAGACTGTTTTCATTGAAATTATACAATTTGTATGTTCGTTGTCAGAAAGAACGGGGAAACCTAGAACTTCCTAAAGCTAACGGTACGAGGTATCAATTAAGCTAAGTACTTCATTTGTGTTATGAAAATGATGCAATAAGTTATAACTTTCGAGATCACAGGCCTGTCTAGACAATATAATGCAGATAAGTCACTAGAGCTATGACACTAAATGACAAGGCCGTGTCGAATAAATTGTATCTCTCTTTCGGCAAATAACTCCGGGAAACATAACTCAGAGAAACGGAACAATTCTGCTGTCAATGTACGGAAACCTGCTGGCGAACCTCGGCCATAGACAAGTCACATGGAAAAAGATTAATTTCGTTTTGAAATCATGTCAGAAACAAATCCAAACACTAAACCTGGAACAATGCTAACAAGCACCTTGAAGTTTCCGGTTCATGGTATTTGAATACTCATGCTGTTTTTGTTATGTACTAAGCCGACAACATTTTTTTAATTCCATTATAAATAATAAATGAAAAAAGGAAACTTTGTTTCATGCCTAAAAATTAGGTAAAATCTGAGCTAGCTAGATCTACTAGATAAAAAGAAGTCTCAATGGAAAATACTGGTACTGGTCAAAGCTGAGATTAAGACAGCTACGCTGAAAAATAATAGAACAACAATAAGCACTCGCAGACAAATTTGGTACTTTTATATCATGTTTATTGTATAATACTAGTACATGGCACTATGAAGACTTCCTGAGTATTATAACTCGCTTTTACTTGAAGTAAACCTCAACTTTGACAGTTCATCATTCAAATTCTATTTGCATTGTTAAGTAGACACAATATGAGCCTACATAATACAATGCACACGTATGTTGTTAGTACATGAATATAAAACTTATATTTACAGTGAATATACTCAATACATTGTGATAAATATTCTTAACATAACAATAAACAAGAATTGCGCATGCGCAGATAAATAAAATTGGCATTTTATGTGTGCAGATATGCATAAAAAGTTCTGTTAGTGTTTTTAACTCCAGTCGAAAAAAAACGGTACCACCGCAGCGAAGGATCATTGTTACTATTCGTGTCCCTGTCAGATCCACCTTAGCGAATTCTTTTATCTGGATAATTGCACAAGTTATTGTAGTAACACGAGGTTTCGCATACTTGAGAGATTTTACAAAGGAAGTAAATACATCGACGATCATTCCATCTAACAGTAGACTCTGGCATATCCAGAGTGTCTTATTCGTAGAATCTAGTCATTGCATTGTCAAGATCTATATTATCGATAAATTATATGCATGATTATTTTGTAGGTTTCTTAGTGGAATAAGGTAAAGAGATTGAGTAGTTGAATAAAACAAAATCCTCTTAATGCAATGATATTGGAATAAAGCTAAACAATCTATTAAATGCACGTGTTAACAGCATGTCATGTATCAAGTGCCGCTTGTATTGTGTCATTGTCAGACATTTATCATATTCAATAAGATTACTGTGTCAAGCTTGTCAATGTCACTGAATTTAAACGTACATTCATATGTACTTAACAACTTTATAATGGAGGAAGTTAGCCCTCTGGGCTTGGAATCTGAATATGATTACACTGGTCATTGGCCAAGTTAGGACATATAGAAAAAAAACTGTCAGAAGTCTATGACTAATACCGGAATTCAATGTCACTGACAAATGGATTGATTGCTCTTTAACATTGTTCAGATGACAAATGACTTCTATAGATGACATCGTAAGAATGGAGGGCGACATCTAATAGCCTTGTTTTACGTACCAAGTTCAATGGATAATCGTATATCTTCCATGTCGTGTATTCCAAGGTACGAGAACACACAGTGATTCAATAACATTTGCCGAATTTTTGCCTAATGTTTATTAGTCATTGCATCAAAGGTCATAGAATGCAATTTTGCAATTTGATTTTGGTCCATGCCTTTATCAACTGTATGCCAGTTTTGAAAAGTGGTCAGCCCGCTGTCCACGGTGCTCACAATCTTACCAGCTGATGATATTCAAGAATACATTCTTTCAAACACAAGTTTACATTCAGTCCTTATTGTTTTGTCTTGTTTGGGTTTTTAGATAGGATTATGAGTATTTTAGCAATTGCAGGCTGGTTTGCAAATATGAAAACTAAACATATTCTTATAAAATAAAACACATAAAGCATTCAAGATTTACACTTCAGAGTAAATACGGCACATACAAAAATACGAACGAATTCTATTTCAGTCGCTATGTAAAAGTTCCTATTATAATGTCTTATGTGGGCTTTAATAGATTGAATGAACCTTAAGTCATTTTAGCCTCGGTGTTTATTAATCGAGTATCATTGGTCGTGTACAATCAGACTTATTAGAAATAATGCTATGTACTTACAATATGCATTTGAGGAAAGAAATATGTTTCTTTTAACTTGATATATTTTAAGACTTGTTATGCCATTTAGTTGTTTATTCTATGTTTACGGGTGTTGGCCATTCAAAGCAATTAAGAAATATGAATTATGAAGGAAAAATAGAGGTGCTGTAATAACCAAACCGAAATCCGACTCGAACTCATTTTCACGAAGAACTGGGTCATTAATCTAGGTACATTATACGATCTATGTGGTAGCGGTCATTTTTCTCGTTACCGAATTTGCATTTTTACTGCATGAATGGCACTGTCAGATACGTTAGTATCATATCTTCTTCTTCTATTGCATTATAAGAAATCTCCATACAATATTAACCGACTTTGATGGAACGAAGCCGTTGAATTAATCATCAAGATTTCTTTAATTGAATGTCTGTATGAACTGAGCATCGACGTAAACTCTTGGCACACCCACGTAGTGAATAATCTTATAGCATTATTGTTGCTGGTACGATTGCAACACAAATAGGACGCCATTAGCGATTTCCAATCTACAAAAATTCCAACCATGTTGTATTCACTTTTACATAAATGTCCGTCACCTCCCTGATTAAAACTGGTTAAAAATGAGAACTGGCAGATTTGTCAATGAACTTACTTGAATATGATAAAATAATAATTTGTTTGTGTCCTACTTTGATGTTATCGGATTTAAAAAAACAAGTAAAATAAGAAAGTTTGAGTTAAAGATAATTTGGACAAGTTTGAACACATTAATGATTAATAGGTAGGTATCTGGCTCTTCCAGTTAAACATTGAAATGAAAGTATTTACAATTATGTAAAAGAAGTCGCAGTCTTAACTCAGGTGAACGAGTAAAGGTCCATCATGGTCCCCTTTTTAAGTAATACCATTGTCATTTTAATGTTTTCCTATGCTGCAAGAGTTCGTGTAATATATTTAATATATTGTGCTTTTGGTTAAAGTATTGTTTTCTATGCGATATCGCCAAATGTTGTTGTATAAAATATTTACTGAGGTGAATCTCTGACCAAGTTCTAATACTGACGCAGCCATCGACAACTGTAGGTAGGTTATATAGAAGGTTCGTAGAATAAACTTTCGTATATTCACAAAAGAGTCAATGAAATTATATAATTATATAATATAATGTTTTCATTATTTGTATGAAATCCCATGTTTCCATTTCAATTATGATTCATACAATCTTTTAATGAGAAATTGGACTTATTGATTAGTGACGGTATTTTGCTGTGGCGTTTTTCTTTGATGTTATTATGCGACTAATAGAGGCTTTATTGATATAAATATTCTTTTATCAGATACATTACCCAAGGCTAAAAAACATGGATTGAAAGTAAAGCATTTCGAAAGTTAAAACGAAACAAGTATTCCAAGATTATTTCTGTTTGAGCTACTGAAAGTAGAACTAGAAAAGGAACCAATAAACATAGAATTATCCGTGGTAAATACAAATAAGGGAGTCAAGTGCTTAAATGAAGTAATGATTGTTACATCAATCCAAACAGGGGATGTTGACAAAATGAAAGAAATGGTGACGAAAAAGAAAAAGACATGTTGGAAAGATTTTAAATGAGTGGAGGAGGTAAAATTAAGCCTAAAGTGTTTGAAAACCAAAACTGGTTGAAAACATGAATGGCAAGTTTACAAGTTTATTTAACTTTATATCACTTCATGTAAAAAATGGCACTATAAGTTAATATGCATGTACAAATACAACTATTCAACGAGGCGATATGCATTACAAATATGTAAAACACGTTCGGAATACGTATATGTGTAGAAATGGTAAGTAAACATGCGGGGAAAATATTTCTAATTTGATTTACACTTCTAATACCAAAAATAACATATGTCACTTGTCTTTTTTGCGGACAGAAACGAGAAGCGACCAAATCAAATAGAATAATCACTCGCCAAAGTTAAGAAATATATCACCAAATCTTGTTCGTATCTAAAGTGGGCATATGATACATTCGTCCAATTAATTCCTCCACGAGATTGGATGGAATTTTAGATCAATATGATGATAAACTGTTAGGATGAACATTAGATGATACCCATCGAAGTGTAAGCAATTCAAATAATCTCTCTAAGGTATTGAAATGATCTTTTGTTTGGTAATGTCTTAATTAAGAAAGACTGGCTATCTCTTGAACAAAGGGTGCTTGCCTGTACGCGAACATTTATATCGTATTTCGATGTCACACCTAATTGGGTGAGTACGAATTAAAAAAATCGTAAGGACCAACCTTGTGCAAGTCGTCCCATAAACATTCATTTTTGCTTTGTACGATATTCACATTATTGTCTTCATTTATATACAGTCAAACATGTCGACAAAGGCCATCTGCAATGGGAAATACAAAATGTGGTTTTTATTAATTGACAGGTGGCCTTTATTCGGAGTTCGTTTTGTTCTTAATAAACAATGGCGGATTTTAAAAGAACGGTCTTTATACACATAGTGAACTTCACTAGGAGATGACCGCTAACACGGGTTTGACTGTAATTCTTGTAGTTAATCAGTGGGTAATAATTGTGGCCTTCCAAGTCGAGTGCTTATATGGTCTCTGACAAGCTATCATTACCCTCCCCCTCATCCACAAAAAGTCGCCAAATGACTATAAATGTTAGTGCAACGTAGATGAATGGCTAATTTTAGTGACCGTACTTACTGAATCAGAATCCACTTCAAGTATAGAATTCACTTAAAAATTGTTCTTTAGAATAAGAACTGGTCTTGTAGTAATTTATATATCATTTACCTCATAAAGATTAAGACTAACTTGAAAGTTTTCCATTTTACTACGAAATCTATGATTAATTACATAAAAGCATGCACTTTTACAGAATTTCTATAAGCAAATTGTTCGAAACTGTTTATTTTACGTTAACTTAACATCCGTTTGTTTAAACGATCACAAGTTGAAAATCATCCATGCATTTAGTACAAGGAAAGGTTTAGAGTTTATTTCATTAAGTGCCGGAAGGTCTTTGACCAATGCGGCAAGAAATAACGACGATAGTCAACTTCTGAAAACATGCAAAAACATTGATTGATATTTTCTCTGCGTGCCGACAAGCAATGCGTGTATAGTTTAAGGAAACTTAGACATAAAGCTTCAATGACGGGCGACAACAATTAAAACTATCAATAGTCACGCGATCTCATAGAAACCAACGAATCTATCGAGAGGCGGTCATAAACTTCTAGAATTCAAAGTATATAAGGTCACGTGGTTTGCTTACTTGTTTTCTTTTATTCAAATAGTGTTATTTTGATCGACCACTCATGTTTAGGAACAGAACAATTTACGCGAGTATTAAATTGTCTATTTGTTCGTTATGTGCCTTAAAATTTCTGCTAAAATCTGAAAAAAACCTAAAGTGATTATTGATTTATTTTATTCTCAAATTTCAATCAATTTCATTCAAAAAAGACACGAAACTCTTGCTGTCAATAGAAACTATCGTTTTTTTTTCTTTGATAATGCTTCATTTATTTATTCCCTCTGGTCTTTTTCTTATACATCACATATGATTGAGACAAGATCCATAATTTCTAGCTGTCTCCATAGATTCAGCATGAATA
Organism: Lutraria lutraria; assembly: GCA_964023205.1. NCBI lineage: Eukaryota > Metazoa > Mollusca > Bivalvia > Venerida > Mactridae > Lutraria > Lutraria lutraria. The sequence continues at coordinate 4,007,712 of OZ026839.1, read as the reverse complement.
TTTAGAATGTGATTCCGCGTGACAAATGTTGAAAAGATGAAGACGCTTCCGTAAGTGAGATCAAATTTCCAATACTTCCCTGCAGACACCTTCTCCTGAGTGACTGGGCCAAGTTAGACAATCTTTTCTCGATTATTTGTCAAATTAATCATACTGTCTACAACTCATTCAGAAATAATTTTTCGTCAGACGTTAATGAATATGGCTAAAGTGGTAAAGATATTTGTCGGCTGTAACTTGAGAAAAAACAACCGTGACTATGGCTTCCAGACTTACCCTATGTTGGTCCTTTCCCTGACGTTTCATACAGTGAATTTCAAAGTATGAAAACATTCGGAATTTGGAATGGCACCTCCAAAGTAGGATTTCAAGATATATGTTTTAAAAAGTAATTGGATATAATTTTGCGACCTACCTACTCAATCATTTTTAATCAATTGATTATTATAAACCAAACATTTATTTAGCCTGACGTGTATCAACAGAAATAAGAAATAAGTTCAACTTTTATTGCGAAGAAGAAACATCGCCAAACTGTTAATGTTATGCTTACCTCGGATGTAAATTCGCTTGATATAGCGTGTAAGATGGTTCACATTCCATTTAGAATACATTCATTGTTCTCTTTAGCAGACTACTGATACATACACCTGCAGTGATATCTATGCAGATCATTATGAAAAAATGTGAAAAATGGTCCCTCAATGTCGTACACTGTACACCGGAACCCTTCCGGATTTGGCAAAAGTTCCGGTTTTCTGATAATTCGGGTTTTCAAGAATTTTATTGTTACTGTATCTTTTTCAGATTCTGAGAAAAAAAATTCACTCTCTGTCAGTCCTAATATATAAAATGTATTTCTAAACTGGCACTGACTTTAAAATTGACACAACTGTATTAAGACAAAGAGATAGAAAAACTTAAAATGGCGTTATCCACTGTAACTAATTTAGAAATGACTTGTAACTATATTTGTAAATCGAAGAATGTTGTCTAAATACTTATCTGTGCCGGCTATTACATATTGAGCAACCCTCGCTCGTACATCACAAGTAATTCCAGAAAGTAAGACATGGTATAACGAATTAATCATTACTTCCTGAAAACTCCTTCTGTTTGTGGAGTGACTGAATATCAATTTCTTTTTTATATTTTTTGCATAGTTTTCAATTATCGTAGGGAGTCACTTATCAATACGATAAAGGATGAGGTTGTAGTCATTGATTTCTCCGAGGAGGCGAAATTGTTCGTGATTTCATTTTCATTATCAAGAAAGTAAGAATGCCTGTTCATTGAACTGATTTAGTAATGGACGCAAAACATGTTTCTTTGGTTTTCTTTGAAATCACTTCCGCATCTTCCAGTGAGGGTCGTTCGTACATGGAAAATTATATTGTTCAAATTCTTTTGAAAATATTACGCTGAATGATAGTTATGTACGAAAAACAAGCATGTATGTAGTTATTGTTGTTAATTTATTAATGAAATTGAAATCAATAATTCAAAAATCAAATATTAAAGCTTCATAAAGCCAAATGGCAAAGTTCCATGAAGGCAAATGGTAAACCTTCACAAAGCCAAATGGTATAGTTTCATAAAGCCAAATACTATTATAATGTTAATAAGTGAGTGTTTTCATAACGGCCTTGGTATTGGGCTAAAGACTGTCATATTAGCCTGAGGCCAAAGGCCGAGTGCTAATATGACTGTCTGAAGCCAATAACAAGGCCATTATGAAAACACTTGCTTATTGACAAGTTTATTAATTAACTATAGACCATAGCAGCGGTTTCATAATGGCCGCGCTGGACAACCAATCAGAATGACCGAATCTCATAATAGCCGAGTTTTTCATAATGGTCGAGCTGGACAGCCAATCAGAATGACGGAATCTCATAATAGCCGAGTTTTTTCATAATGGCCGAGTTTTGTGTTCATAATGTCCTGGAGAACTTCATATCAGCCCAGCATTTGAAGAGAAAACGCGCCCATTATTGAACAGTTAATTACAAATACATAATAATAAACAAGGGACGTGACGTCATGTAATCATGTAATTTTTTATTTTTTTATTCATTTTTTAAGCATGTATTAAAATTGAAAATATGATTTGAAGATCTCTTGTATTGCCCATGCTTCGTGTGTAAATATCGCATTATTATAACGGAATATATTTATAACTCGAGTGAACAAAAAAAAATACAAAAAGGTAATGTTTCCGCACAAAAATGTTTATTATATTATAAGGTTATAGTCAAGTATGGTATGATAACTGAAAAATGAGATGATGACCTCGGTCAGTTGAAAGCCAATTACATTGCTTAGTACGATGACCACTACGGATGGCAGACCAGACACATTATAAGTACAATGTGGTGTGTCGTATAATCTAATATGGAAAGTATACATTGCTTACACTTAAAAGTCAAGTCATATCCTTTTGTTTCGGTGTTTCGGAGACACAGGTCATATGTGCAAATGTTTACCACAACCAAAGCACCAAAGGTAAAAAGCATATGTAACCTTCACCATACGTTGAAGTTGATTTGTTCATTTTTCATAAGCTGCATAATAATTACACGATAAGCTTAGGTGTCATTTATTTTGTGTTGGAATGAAATACCACTGTCAAATGGTTATTCTTACTTCATGAACAAGTTCAAGAAAATATTCACGATTTCATGAATTCATATCGAATGAGGTTTTCTAAGGTCTATTTAGGTGTTAAATTGTATCATTTCACACATGGGTTCCTTCACGTATACGTGGGTGTTCATTGTCCGCACACATTGTATGGCAAGTGTTTGTGATGCTCACTAAACCAAATTTTGCCTGAGATGGGCGGCCAATTTGATTCATTCTTTTCCTATTACAACATATCAATGCTCTAAATTGGCTTCTAAATTTTTTCCCCGTTGCACAATATAGGAAGAAATTGATACTATGATTTGTGTACATCAAAACCTCAGCTACTGTTTTAATGAGCTTCCTATTAGTAAAAGTAGCATCATCATCATTAGCCATTTCTTTAGCAAATGATGTGTAAATTAGTACTAAATTCATAGGCAACGTTGTTACGAGAAATGTAAATGAGACGGTTAACAGCATCACTGTAATTTTCTTACTCATTTCTCCCTGTTGTCGTGCCCGGCATCGTTTAGCGAATGAGGACGCCTTGTGGCGAAGTAAATTACGTTCTCTTTTAGCGACAAACACCGATCGTATAATTATGCTATTTAACACAATGATTATTAGAAACGGAACAAATGAATAAATTCCTGCATCCACCCAAGGCCATATGTTCTCCACAAGTTCTGCTGAAAAGTGGGTTGACTTGCATAATGATATTACGGTTTCATTAAATCTGAAATGCTGAAGCTCAACAGTCCACAGAAAATGGCTGTTTACCGCCACAAACACAATGACCAAACCGAATATACATATCCTGGCATTGCGTGTGTTGCACATTGAATGAGCCTTGAATGGAACCATTACTACAATGGTTCGTTCTACAGTCACGGCAACAATTAACCAAACTGAAGTGTCACTACTAACGTAACCTAGAAATACCACTAACTTACATAAGATATTGTTTATAATTCCAATATCAATAAGTAACTCACCAATCCAAATACGAAGCAAGCCGGTGTACAGTACTAATAAGTCCATCACAGCCAACATACTGAGATATATATACGTTGAAGCTTTCTCAACGTTTCTGATAAGAATGCAGAAAGCAAACATGTTCCCTAAAGACCCTATGGTTAGTAACACAGGTGGGATAAACAATAGTATCTGCTTATGTGCCACATACTCGTCATACTGAGTCAAGTTAAGCTCGTACGATGGAATAAACATCGTCTTGTATTTCAGATTACGGTTATAATACATATAAATGTGGCTAAATCCAAGTGTTTCAACTATACGACGGTTCTTTTCTTATAACTCATTTGAAATCCCATAACAAAAACTTAATTGTAAATTCATCTTTTTTTCTCCATTTCCAAATATATTCCTGTTTTCTGCTTTTTGTTTCTGTTTAAGTTGATTTCTAGATTCCACTGGTTTAAACTATTACAGATTCTGCTACGATCCACTTTAACATTAAAGTGATTTATCTATTCCGCTCTGTCCAATGACTGTCGAGAATGTTCCATTTAGTAATTGCTGTACAAAATAAACCTGAAATTGTAAGAAGAAATATGGATTTATTTACGCCCAAGAAATTAGTAAATTAAATGTATACGAATGAAAAAAAACTAAATTAAATTAATTTAAGAAGAAATATGGATTTATTTACATAAAAAAAATATTAATTAATTAAAATATCGTTCTAATAAAAAAATAATTACATAGATTTATTCTTATTATTTTCAAAAGGTCCCCTTCAGAGCTAATAGTATAACGATAAATATATATTATTTTAGTTTTAACAGTTTTAATTAAAGCTGTATGGTCAGAATATAACTCCTCTAACATTCAACACTTACGCCAGTTTTGAATTATTACGCAGAAATTATAACACTCCTTCTTCTCTGGAATGGTGAATGTGCGATATAGATTCAAGTGTAATAGAATCCGGATAGTTGGACGTCCACTCCGGTCTTGACTCTGTATCGGAATTTTATTACTAACATAGCGAATCATATCAGTTGTCTTAATAAAGAGAAAATAATTCTTTAGCCATGCAGACAGACCGAAGCGATTGGGAAATATTCAATCGCAAAGAAATGTTTTGTAATAAATATAGGAATTTTTGTCTCCGATTTCATGCACACCGTTGAAGACAGATATCATTTTGTGATAGTTAATATATTGTTTGTTTTTTTGACGGAGACATTATTTGCGAAGACGAGTTATATAAATCGCTTTTTAATCGAAATAATGTAAATAAACTGCCATCGTAGTTGCGTAAATAGTTGATTTTGTCTGCACATGGATTTTTTTTTTAAAATAGCGTGAAAGTTCAGATTAAACAACAATAAAGAGACTGGTCACAGACGTGTTAATAGTATCGTTTAAAACAAACATTTATTCGCAAACGGTAGTTTTTTGTGTTTAATAAATATTATGAACGGAATACCGGACGTATTTTGTATCAGTCATGTCTTTGATATTTTCAAGAGTTAGCAAAGAAATATAAAAAAGCTGATTTGTTTTTTCACAATCTTTGGCATCTATAAGTGAGCAAGAAATCAATCGAACATTTTGTTTTATTCGGTGATTGAACAACAGTTTTTATCTCATGAATAACTTATTGTATTATCACAAATGACTGCACTTCGTTGAAAATACAATACATTGATAGATTTTCCCTCTAGGGTTTTACATTTTGTTCATCCATTGCAACAAAAAAAATACAAAAGTAGCCCGAATTACTAGTAGATTTAATTTGCTCCGGGCAAAGGGCTGATTAAAAATTCGCGGCGTGTTTGTTACTTAGACAGTACCACGAATATCTGTAGGTTATTGTTCGCATTTATTCATTATTGATTGTCTTCAGTACCCATTGGTTGACTTCTTGCTATATTGAGCGCTTATATGGTACAGTACAACCTCTCCAGAGCGACCCTTTCTTATCTGATGTACGATTTAATTAATTATTAACCTCTCTGGAGAAACAAGCCAACAACGCCTCAACAACAACAACTTGGTTACTCCAAAACTATGTTGCTTTGGGTAGTTTGCAATGTACTTTTTGGGGGAAATCTAGGGACACACTTCATTATGTTGATGAACACGATCGCCTTATTTCTTTTAATCAGGAAACTGAAAACCATGACAATTGCTTGAAACTGGAATTCATTGTTTGGGTACAAGTTCCTCATAATCTGAGTAATAAAACATTATTTATTAGATACACATGTAGCATTTTTAGTGCTGTGTTCTTTATTACTTTTGACGTTAAGGTCACGCGTGGTCATGTCAACGAGTTGTTCCGGTGGGTAAAATATTGCTGTATTTGTACAAACTATCGGTCCAGGTTTGAAGCAGAGCACAGATTTTCTAGCAGTGAATCTTGCTCCGAATAAATTGTTTTTATACGATAGATATCAGGAGATTTGTAATCTATAGTTATTCTATCTAATCGCGAACCAAAATATTGTCGCAAGAGTACATTCATGCTGATATCTATGTAGCAAATCAAATAACCTAATGGTATAGTAAATAGCTATAGATTTACACTAAATTGATTTAGACCATTTGAGAAATAATGATCCTGGGATATACCAACGTAAAGTACAAAATGATTCGGACGTTAGAATGGTCTGGTTTTATTCATTACCATGTAAGGTCTTAAAACAAGACCTAAGAAAATAGGTTACAGAATCTGTGAACTTTCTCCAACTTCATCATATCGTTTTTGAGTAAAAACTCGAAAGTTCGCACCCGTAAAGTGCATTGGTCATAACCACCGATTCATACAGCTTTTAGAGTCCCAGGACTCATAGAAGACGGGTGTACACCACAGTTTATAATGTTTAGGTAGGTTCCTCTGAGTTTAATGCCAGGGTTCTTCATAGATTGTCATGCAGATACGTCTTCGTCCAAGTTAACCCCAAGATGTTCATACATAGATGAGCCATTAATAACACCATTTCCAAGCTCAAAGATACGATTAGATTTGTTTAACGACTGATTATTGAATGTTAAAACAGCACATTTCTGAGTATTATACAAGTATTCCATCTGTAAGATTAGTTAAAGCATATTGATAGCATTTCATCCATCCCCGACTGTGACAGTGATACGATTACCATGTCGTCTGCAACTGTCGGTGAGCACATTTTCATTCCGTACAAACACAGTCCACTATTACTAGCTTCCATCTCCTAGATTTGCCCATTTATGTACATTAGGTACATAAGAGGTGAACTCTTGGCCCCTTGTGCAAGAAAGCTTTCAGACACGAGTCCCTTATATTTGATCCTACTAGTAGAAGATCGATATAATTCCCTCAAGGAATTAAGCGGTGTAGTATCAATATCACTCTCAATTAGTCTAAAGAATAAACCATCGTGTCACACGAAGTCAAACGCTTGTCTCTCGACCAAGAAACACATGTACTACATGTATTTAGATTTATTTTCTCTAGGAAAATGTAAGCACTCTCGCAATACAAACGACGTCATGATACTCCAAGGTACGTGTTCTTTAAACCATCCTTGCTGTGAGCTAATATTCAACAAGAGTTTATCTTTACACCTGTTCAACAATATTAATTCGTATAATTTAAGAATCGTTGAAGAATAAGTTATGGCCCGATAATTATTCGGATTATCCTTAGTCGTCCGCCCACCCTTATGCAATGTAATGATTAATCCCGGCTTAAGATTATCGGGAACAAAGTCAGTTTTTGAAGTTAATAAGTTTGCATGATTCTATCTACATAGATAAAATGTTCATATTCCACACTGTCATCTCCGGCTGCTTTGCCCTTCGGCAGTACCTGAATAGCATTTTCAATGATAGCATGCGTCACTATTACATCTGGGTCCGGCATCACGTCATTTAACACACCATCGACTGTTTTCTCAACATGTTGTTTCCAAATTTCGTCAAACTGCTCGGACTCTACTGATGAGTATAAGACTTAGTGTTGGAAGTAAAGCTTCCATTGTTCAGTAAGGCTTTCCCGATCTCTGTAGATAACACCATCAAAACTGATACCAGCCTCTATGTTTGGTGTAGATGCCCTCTTGCTCGCCTTTATTTGTCTCAAAAATCTCACACTGTCTTTTATTGCGGCCTGTTCTATTTTCCTATCCAGCTCTGATAAGTGGCCCTGTAACGCCTTCCTATACTCACGTCTAAAATTAGTCTTGACAATATTATAGTCAATGAATATATACATTTGATTCTGGATCTCGAGGACAACCAGCTCTGGGCCAGACTTCACACTGGTACCACATTTGGTCATGTACACGATTTATTTTTTATCTCTAACCAATAAGGTTTAAGATAGGACTTAAACCTTTTCTTCGGGAAAGCATCATTAGCTCTCTGTATAAGGCAATCACTGAATTTATGATATTCGCGGTTAACACTCTCTTTATACGGGATATGTTTTGACAAGATAATTAAATGTCGATTATCTCCAAGCAATTTATCTGATGTGCCTGTATATGACCTGTGGTAATTTAATTCCAATGCATCTTACTATTTTCATCTACAACATCGTTTGTGTTGTACGCTCAAATATACCTTCGTCACATTGTATACAGCACAAAATTGGTCTATGTCTAGAGAAGTTCAAGCATACATCACTACCAACTTCACAATACGACAATAAATTAAAATAACCATTTGATATACATACATAGTCAATTACCGAGGTTGCATAATGATAAAAAAAGTTCTTTTATTTCTTGAAAAAAACTTAATATGTCGTCATTGAATAATGGTAATCTAGAAAAGATTGATGTCCATCATGAGTGATATAAGGTCTCAACGGTATAGATTGTGGTGGCTGAGGACTTATTAAATAGTGATGAATCGTTCTACGACTACGGCACTACACGCGTTGAGGTCCCAAAACCAATTCATATGGAAATTGGCAAAGTTATCAATAGTGAAGTATTCTCAATATAAAATATAAACGTGTGACCAGTGGCATATTGATTGCTCTGGATACAATAGATAGCTTTTTGTGTATGATCACGTCTGTGATTCTAAATGGCTCTAATAGGCGATATTGCTCAGGGGCCGGATATTACCATATCTATACAATTATGTTGCAATTTTCTTGTAAATATCTTAGATCAGGAAATGGTCATTGTTAAAATTAGATATGCACTTCATAATTATTTGTTCACAGTAACTAGACCTTTTGGGATACTTGTCATTTGATGTTACGGTATGGATCAAATACTTAATTGTAAGCCTGTCTTACTACGAAAAGTTGATTATTGCAACTTTATCTATCGTCATGTTAGGATTAAAAGGGCCTATCTGACAAGTATGAAAGATCAAGATAGGCCTTTATGATTCTCAGGTGACGATATAAGGTTCAAATCAGGTTTCTGTAAACTGTCTTACCTCAACTCTAGCAGAGCTCAGATTACAAATGTATTTCGGTCGCTTTCTTAGATTTTCTGCTCTATTTTGGTTATTTATTATACCGTCCTAAATTACTACTTTAATAAGACAGGCATACAGTGTTTGACTCCCTAGCTCGAAGCACCTCCCTTCTCCTGGCGTCAAACATATAACGACACAATACTTGCAGACGACAACTGGACAGTTTAGTCATTCGATGTATGTTTTAATGACATCAGTACGTAAAGGACGACTATCCTACAACTGATTATCCACAATCTGGGTTTTAATCTTGCATCACTGTCCATATTTGAGAAAAGGCAATCTCACAGTACAGTAGTACTACAGTACAGTGCAATTTAACCTCTCCAAAATTATACCCTTTTGGAGTAGCAAAATTATGTTGTTGTTGTTGTTGAATGGAGGTTGTTGCTCAAGAGAGGGCCGATCTGGAGATCGAGGTCTACCGTACTCGTAAGTGGGCGATAGAATGATGTGGTCAATGTATTGATGTTATTGCTACGGTTTTATTGTATTGGCGTGTTAACAATTGAACAGTTATGTAGGACAAGAAGGCAAATTAATCTTTTTTCTCGTCAAATTGGGGTAATTTGTAAGTTGTGCATTCCATCCTAGTTGTCCTCAACAAACACTATTCTTGATATCAAACCTACAGTCATATATGTAAACAAAGGATACCACCCTCATGAAATACAAATTGTGATCTTCATGGACAGGTGACTTTTATTCGAGGGTCTTTTTGTTCTAAATGATCAATGATGGTTCATCTGATAATAAACTTCATTCACATGATGGTCTTTGTTGGGAGGTAGCCACTAACACAGGTTTGACTGTATATATATACGTCTGCACCTCCTTGTCTTACAACAGAGGTAGACTGATTAAATGAAAAGTTGATTCCATACATGAATGCTGTTTCAAAGATATAACTCCGCTAAGCAACACTGGCTGGATCTTACCTCTTATACTTGCACGTAAAGCATTTATACATTTTAAACAAGGGTTAACAAGCATGAACTGTCTATATTCCAGTATCAAGCTGGACTACTAAATCCATTTTACTTAGGTTAACATTAAATATACTCGTATAATATGATAAGAAGATGCTCCTAAAGTCACGATTGTTCTCAAAGTGATAAATGTTAATTACATGTATATCTTATTTTGTATAGAAATGATGGTTGAACAAAGCGGTACTCCATACTATATGTATATATATAGGTTCGAGATTCAAATTGAAAAAAATCTCATTAATTTGATCATTAGGTGGTTCCATTGCTTTTGCATTCTCTCAGCAGTTCAATTTTTTAAGGCAGTCGCCGTGTTTACCAAAGAATTTATTTATTGTTGCTTTTGTTGTAGTTAATTGTTGTTTTCGAAACAATGATAACAAAACAGTGTATGGTTATTACATGGCGCATAATCGAACAGGATTAAAATGCACTAGAGATATGAAAGTCGTATTAACGGGGAACGGTATCGAAGAAGCGCATGCTTAGCTGGAAATAATTGAACTAGGAAAGATCTTGACATGCAGTTTCTTAAAAATGTTTCGATTTTGGCAGAGGCGGACAAATCGTGGTGATCATTGCCCAGAAAGATACAGGGTTAAATTAGAGTCATTGTGTGTTCATATAATAGTATTCAATGTAAGAACTTTGCTTTGATGATTTTGGTTAATAAATCCAAATACATTAATGAACATAACGATATAGCCTAATGATCATTAATATTCTTATTCAAAATATATGATATACATGTATGATAAAGTGTCACAAAATAACGTATATTGATAACAAATGACAATAATAATTAAATCGATCATGATAAAGTTCTTATAAACATGCGGCATGTTCTGGATATCTGAAGGTCGCTGACTTCAAATCACTGTAACCTCTCACTGATAAAGGTTCGTGGGTTCGAGCCAAGATACCGGCCATGTCTCTTTATGCGAGAAACTAGCCAGTTGCTTACGTGTTCGCCTTATATGACTCAGGCTGTTGGGGGCGTAAAACTCGATATGAACAAACAAACTGGATATGGGGGTCAAAGAATTCTATATACATCTTCAAATGTTTTTGCATTCAATCATTCAGGCAGTTAGTAGTCTTGTTACAGCATTATTTTACTGCTTGTGGGTTGTTTCAAAATGACATCAAACAACTTTCAGTAACGAACCATGGCCCTTACTGTCAATCCGACAATGACACAATCGTTAACGAGTTGGAAACTCTGGTTTATTCAATCAGTAGAGCCGAGAATTCAGCTAACCTTGCTGGAATAACATGTTCGGGAACACTTTATTCTGATAACTTGAAACAATCATATTTGAAATAGTACCAAGCTCAAACTCTTTTGAGAAAAAAAATATACGGTTATGAAATCAAAGTGAGTGTACAATTGTTCTCTGTTTCGAGCACTTTTGGATCGGCGAATGGTTTGTAATGGTTGGTAATTACACTAATTAATACACGAGCCCTATTTAAAATTTAAAACGATTGTTGTTAAACTCAGTTCAAATGTACATGGTATGTAGTGCAATTGATATAATATCTATTAATTGAACCATAATAACGGGAGACAAGTGTTATTTTATTTTATTATTTATACACTAGTTGTCTCCCTTTTTATGAAGTGCATATTTATTGAATTTGTGTTTTTTCTGTTACATACAATTAATTCATCACTAAGAAAAATCAAGTTAGCTTACGGAAGATCTGTGGTTCAGCCCAGGTGCACGCCTGGCGTCTTCAGCAACCAATGGGTTGCTTTTATTCTCAGGTTTTCAATGATAAATGATTCAATATTTTGGCATTAATAACATATGCCTGTGCTTGCAGCTTGAGAAATGGAACATGTACATTCATATAATCGAAATATACATATGCACACTTCGTCCAAAATATGCATTGAATGTATACATGTGCAGTACGTACTTTGAATTTTCGTAATCTGAAACTCCACAGGTGCGTTGATAGCAAACGGTCATCCGCAGATTTTAATACGAATGCGTGTATAGTACATGCATGTATGTGAAAGGTAAATCCAAATTACTGTCTATAGATATACATGATTGATGCTCAAATCTAACTCAACCACAATAATCTACTTGAATGTATTACTCTTGTTAAATTTAATACGTACTTAAAGCTAGGAGAAGACATGCACTCAACTGTATAAACCGGGCAAAATACGTGTGTTCGGGAAATCGGCCTTGAAAAAAACTAGGTTAGAGATAACTTGAAGTATTTACATTGACAGGTTTTTAACCCTTAATTTGATTCACGTTCAGCTGTTTATGTCAATTCAAGTTTGTCTAATCTGTGTACGTATATAGTTGTCTTCATTATTTACTTCAAGTCTAGCAAAAGCGACTTTAGATCTGAGTCGTAGTAGGCTACGTTGTTTGTGTTTAGCTGTTATATATTATTTTATTCTAATTAAAATACACTAAAATCAAGGATTATTCAACCGATGTTTCATTGGTAAGTGAATATATTATGATCAGCTTGGTCATGATGGTTTTAATTAAGTTCTCAGGTAATTTTCATTGTATTGCTTGACCAGGTACGTGTTTCGTCAGGAAGATATTACTATATTATTTCCCGGTTATGTATTAATTAGGTTTAGTTATTTGAAAAATAACATATTTTATTTGCGGCAGATTATCTAAATTAAGTGTGTACACATATGTTATAGACACTTATATCTTAATTTGCAGCCTGGTTTAGGCTGAAAATGCGCGTGACACGCGTTTTTAGCTCATGACCGTGTTGCCTGAGTCTTTCAAATATTGACCCTGGTGAAGACCCTCAGTAATACTCAGGAATATATATACAATATAGAATTATTATGCAATGCAATATAATATACATATAATCTCATACAATTGATTAACAATTTTCAATACGTTTTATTTTGCTTATCATGTTAATAATGTATTTTAAAGCATTCTAAACTGCAGTTGGACACACGTATGGCAACTGAGTACAATTTGTGTATTTAGTTAATAACATGCCCTGAGTGTGACCGTCACTGAACGGGTGCACGGGAATTTTGCATGTCTGTTACATGCACGGAATGGTACGGTTTGTTTGTTTTCATCTGCGATGTAAATCGTAGTCTCATATTTTAACTGATTGCATGTTTTGTTGCATAGTGTTCGTGCAATAGTTCATCTGTGTTCAGTTTTCAGATAATGTGGTAGATTCTGCATGACATTTTAAATTGTAGAAGATCAGGCAATTTAGTATTTTAAATGTACATTGTTCGGACATTTGTTAATTCGGATGGTGTTTTACATTGAACTTGAAGATAAATGTTTTCCATTTTTTGTCTGTCAGTTTACATATTGAACAATGAACCATCAGCTGAGATCATTTTAATTTTACTTTAATATATTAAAACAGCGTCATTTGCTGTCGTGCTATCATTTTATACGATATCGATTTGCAGACTGCAGAATTTAATAAATTAATATATATGAATTTCACAATCATACATACTAAGGATATTTATCCTCTCGTGAAAAGAGGTTGGTTCTTCCAAATTCATTTATGAAATTGGACAACTCGAAAACTGATTAAATAAGTCTATCAATCTCAATAATGCAATTTTTTTTTTATATATATTTGTGTATATAAAGACTGTTTGGGCCTGTGTCCAACTAGATATATGGAGGACCCTAGCTTCCAAATTCATTCATGATAATGGCAAATAGGAAAGTTTTAGTAGTAAAGTTGACTCATGTATTGCCTTATATTATTATCTATTGTCAATTTCATCTATTCTTTCTAGGCCAGTTTATCATTTCTATTATGTGATTTGTGGAGAAAATGAATGACTCTAGAATAATTAATTACGTATTTCAGACTTAAACTATGGCTCTGTTGGCATTCAGAAGTTCCGTGGTTGGTTTACTGGGACATCAAGTTAGGACCAGATTATCTCAGAGGGCTGATAAACTATTTCAAAGTTACCACACAATAACCCCTAAGGGTAATTTTCTTACTGTTCAGAACAGGGATGCACTGTGTAGATTATGCATCGCAAAGTACACTTCAAATTCTTCCAAAGTTGTCCCCATTTTTCTTCAAGCCGAGAACTTTAGGGAAAGGACTGCGGTTGTAAGTAAGCATGGACATTATAGCTATGAGGACCTCCTACATTACAGTTCCTTGCTAGCTCACGAATTCAATGCTATTGCCACTGGACAAATTACAACTTATGACTTTAACAGAGACTCAAGATTTCCTCTAGCTGGGGAACGTATTGCTCTTCTTTGTGACAATGACTTATCCTATGTAGTGACTCAGTGGGCAATATGGATGTGTGGTGCCATTGCTGTTCCATTGTATAAGTCTCATCCTGCAAACATGTTGTCATATTTTGCGGAAGACTCTGGTGCTAAATTACTTGTGTGCACTGAAGATTACAGCGAAAAATTAACTCCGATATCTGAAAGTCTCAATATACCTCTGAAAATCCTTCATATCGACGAATACAGTGGAGATTATGAAGAAGAATTTAGCAAATGGTCCACTGAGGATGCTGGTCGACATCTAAGACATAGTCTGGAAGCTAAATTGAGAAACAATGATTTTAGATTGACAAAAGCACTCATTGTTTATACCAGCGGTACTACAGGCAAACCTAAGGTACACTTGCTACTTCATCATAAAATCTGATAAGATACACACATACATGTAGTATAAAATTCGATTTTAGTCATGTAAAATGTTGTATTAAAAGGTACAATCAAACCTGTGTTAGCGACCACCTCCGAATGAAGGTCACCCTGTGAATAAAGGCCTTTCTTTAAAAAAATCTTTCATTATTTATATAGAACAATTTGACCTTCCAGTAAAGGTAACTTTTCAATAAAGGCCATACTTTGTCTTTCCTAAGGGTGGCCTTTGTTCACAGGTTTGACTGTACTTACATGAAGGACTAAATTTGTAAACAACTGCTTACTTTCTATCATAGGTAGGATACAAGGAAATTGCCATATTATCAGTGAGTGTCTGAGAGAGGCAAGCACCTAACCCCAGTCATGAACCTTAGGCCTCTTGATCATTAGTTGTTTTTTTGTACATTTTCAGGGAGTAGTTCATACTTTCGGCAGTCTTAATGCACAGATACAAGGAATGATATCATCGTGGGGCTGGACAAAGAATGATGTGATATTACATGTGTTACCCCTTCATCATGTACATGGTATTGTTAACGTTTTAATGACTCCACTGTACTGTGGGGCCACTTGTGTGATGGAGTCAAAATTTGATGCTGAGTCTGTAAGTGATTGGTTTAAACTCTGGTTTTATATCAATTGATATCAATATTATAATCAAATTTGGCTTAGAGTTAATGGTAAATTTGAAATTGAATCATGTATCTACTGTCATTTGTGAATAATTGTCACTGTTTACCAAATTCTAGTTTTAGCATGGAGCCATGGATGTGTTTATGTATAGTAGAGACTAAAAATGGTCATGAACTTAAGTGTTACTAAATTAATATTCCCTAGCATCTGTAAGTTAACTTGACAGCATCCTGCTGTGTGAAATAAAGTCCTGGATAGGATTTGAACACACAGATGCGAAGGGCTAGTGATCACTTGTCTGAGATCATTCTCCACTTGTCCATTGACGATCAGTTTCTCTATCATGTTGATTTAGATACTGTGGAATCATTAATTTTTGTTGGAGATTTAATTTCGTGGATTTCGTGGGTCAGCTCATCCACAAAATCAAATCCACACGAATTTAAATGCAGAGATAAGGAATTTTTCTGTCAAAAATCAAAATTTATGTCCCCACAGAAATAGTCAGTTTAGTAAACACCATGAAAAATGAGCCCAATGAAAATAAATGAAAATACAGTATATACTACAATATAATAATTTACATTTTTTACTTTCAAGGTTTGGAGAGCATTACTTAGGCCAGAGCCTGCCCTGAATATATTTATGGCTGTACCAACTATATATGCCAAACTCATAGAAGAATATGAGAGACAGATACAGAGTGAACTCCCTTATCTTCCTAATAATCTGATGGATGTTTTAACTGATAAATTCAGGTACATGTATAGAGCAATTTTATCAAACTGTCAGATTGGTTAGATATTTTGTTATATAGAATGAATGTATAATACTAGTATTTAATCATTGATTTTATCATGAAGAGTTTCAGACATTTTTAACACGATAGTGCACTTACTGATCTTTAAAGAAACTGCTAGTTTCCATAAAATTGCCGTATGTCAGGAAGACAGGAAATGAATGCCTACACTCGGACTTGCATCCATCACTCACAAAATACTGGACCTGGCAGACCACTCTTGGCAGCGTAAGCATGCAAGAGGTCACTGCAAAATATGGGAGCACAAGGGAGAGATGGGATATTAAAGGGGCTGTTGCCCCTTTGTCAGTAGGGACGAATCAGATGTGCCCAGAACCATGTAAGGATATATTTCTTCATAAGTTCAAAGTAATTCTGTAACTATATTTTCAGACTAATGGTTAGTGGTTCAGCAGCTTTACCTGTGTCAGTGATGAGAAAATGGGAGGAGATTACTGGTCATGTTCTTCTTGAGAGATATGGAATGACGGAGGTCGGTATGGCATTAACCAATCCTTTACATGGAAAGAGGACACCAGGTAAGTTAATAAGTCAAGTTGATGTATGTTCACATAATAGAAAATTAAGTTCAGTCAGTCATCTTTAGCCTGTCTGTTTTCAAAGAAAAAGTCGAGCTGTTGTGATCGCTGCAGCATCTATGTCTGCGACTCTACGTTATACAAAAACTTTAATGTAGGTCATAACTCAGAAACTATAATAGGTAACATGCGCGACATGAAACTTCATAGGTGGTTAGATCCCACTGAGGCGATGAACAGACAAGCGTTGGCACCGTTTGTGGCACTCTTGTTACAGTAACCTCTGGCTACAGCCAAGTAGAACTGACAATCTTCTGATAGCTAGCTACACAGCTTGCTTACCTGTGAAATAAGTCTGGTCTGAGAATTGAACTTACAGCAGTGAGTGGTCTTAAAATACAGTCAATCCTGTGTTAACAGTCACCTCCAAATAAAGGCCACACTGTGAATAAAGGCCATTATTTCAAAATCCGTTGTTAATATTCAGAAAAAAAACCTCCAAATAACATTTACCTGTCAGTGAAGGCCACTTTATGTCTTCCCAAGGGTGGCCTTTGTTCACTTTTTTATTTTTTTTTAGCTCACCTGGTGAATCAGGTGAGCTTTTAGGATCAGTGAATGTCCGGCGTCCGGCGTCCATCGTCCGTCCACAATTTGTTTGTTTACACTCTAGCAACCACAACTCTTTACGAATCTTGATTAAACATGCTCACAATGTATATGGCCACAATGTCTCAGCTAAGTTCGATTATAGGCAAAATCTGATAATAACTTCTAGAGTTATGGGCCCTTGAATTACAAAATTTGCTATATTTAGCTTGTTTACACTCTAGCGCCTTCATTTATTCACCAATCCTAATCATATTTTCAGTAAATGTGTATAACCAAGAGATCTTGGACAAGTTCGATTATGGGCGGAATCGGACCAGAACTGAAAGAGTTATGGGCCCTTGATTTTGAAAATTTGCTATATTTTAGCTTCTTTACACACTAGCGCCTTCATTTATACACCGATCCTAATAATATTTTCAGTAAATGAGTATAACCAAAAGATCTCGAACAAGTCCGATTATGGGCGGAATCGGACCACATCTTCAAGAGTTATGGGCCCTTGACTTAGCAAATTTGCTATATTTTAGCTTGTTTACACTCTAGCGCCTTCATTTATTCACCGATCCTAATCATATTTACAATGGATGTGTATGACCTTATGGTTTAGGACATGTTAAGTTATGGGTGGAATCGGACCACAACTTCAAGAGTTATGGACCCTTGGATTAGAAAATTTGCTACGTTTTAGCTTGTTTAACAGTATTATACCTTCATTGTTGGTTTTGATCTCAAAATCTATGTAAAAATGAGTTTTACGAGATGGAAACTATATTACCTGGTCATTGATTATTGGCCTTGGTTCTCAGGTGAGCGATAAAGAGCCAATGTGGCCCTCTTGTTTATTTTATAAGTTCATTAACATCACTATTGGTAGTAAATACCTTATTCTGCTACTGTTCTATGGGAGGATAAGTAGAACAAGTTGAACAAATGCAAAAATTGTAGTTATACATTTTTTCCCAATTTTGATTTAAACACTGCGAAAATTCCCAATCTCAAGGGTATGGGTCATATTCCCAAAATACCGGAAAAAAACCTGTGTTTGACTGGAGATGTACAGTGTAAAATAAGTATCTTAAATCCTATGTCTACTGAATCAAGACCATTATGGCTATTCTCATTTTTCAGGGTCAGTTGGCATGCCATTTCCCGGTGTGTCAGTTTCTATAGTACAACAAGATAAAGCTGATCCAGTTAACCAACTTTTAGTGACAGCGGACAGTGAAAATGCTGAAATAACACAAGGTTTTATTTTTTGTCTGGTACAAAATGTGAATATATTTTAGTTATAAATTTATGATTCTTTGTCTTGTCAGATCCATACCAAGTCCTAATTATTCACATTCTTCAAATAAGAAATTGTCACTTTGTACTTGAGTATTTTTGTTTGAAGTAAGAAATCTCTTATGTAAATTCATAAATAATATTTCAGTGTAAAAGGTTTTCCAACCTTTGCTAACTTAGCATCTTTGTTTAAGCAATTGATAAGTCAATGACATGAAATTTGAGTCAGTGATGGTATAACAGCCAAATGGTTTGAAGTAAAAATGTTCAGTTTAGTTTTAAGGGAGGTAAATCTGCATTCACAATATTTTGCCATCTTTGTTTATTCATCTAGGTCTAGAAAATGAGCAAGGAGAATTGCTGATAAAGGGATATAATCTATTTGCTGAATACTGGAACAAACCTGAAGCTACCAAAGATTCTTTTACTGAAGATGGTTGGTTTAAAACAGGTATAACTTTATAAGGTTATTCATGATGCAAAAAGATCCTGCATGCAATAATGGTGTATGTATACAGTCAGTGTTAGTGGCCATCTTCTTATAAAGGCCATTCTTTGAAAACTGCCATTGAATTTTCTGTACAAACTGACCACCTTTCAATACAGGTCATATTTTGTCTTTCACAAGGGTGGTCCCTGTTTACAGGTTTGACTGTATACTTTTACAGTGTCCCGAACCCAACTACCGAGCCAAGTAAACGGGTGAGGTGTGTATTGGTGCTTTACATTTGTACATCAGGCAAGATAAAGGACCAGAAAAAAACTTTGAAAAGAGTAGGGATATAAAGGACCAGTTCACCTGTATCACCTCTCCCCCCTCTCTCTCTCTCTC
Organism: Lutraria lutraria; assembly: GCA_964023205.1. Taxonomy (NCBI): domain Eukaryota; kingdom Metazoa; phylum Mollusca; class Bivalvia; order Venerida; family Mactridae; genus Lutraria; species Lutraria lutraria. The sequence continues at coordinate 3,988,264 of OZ026839.1, read as the reverse complement.
TCTCTGAGACGGCCCTGAAATGACCATAGTTGTTGAATGGGCCGTTAAACAACAGATGAATAAATCTGTCATCTTTTCATTTTTAGGGGATACGGCTATGTACAGTTCTGGTGCATTTAAGATTGTTGGTCGTACATCGGTTGATGTTATCAAAAGTGGTGCATACAAAATAAGTGCATTGGACATAGAGCGCCATCTACTGGAATATCCTGGGATTAAGGATGTAGCAGTTATTGGTTAGATAATTTAAATGTTTGTAGTTAGTTAGTTTAAACATATTTTATTACTTTGAGGTTCATATTCATTTAACATTACATAGAATAGATATTTACAATTTTAGCAAAAGGGTCGTGCCACAAGTTCTAAAAATTTAGTTTCAGCTTTCCTTGTTATAACATACTTCAATATGCTAACAAAATGTTTAGACTCTATGTAGTGTTTAAACATTGTTCACTCCAAATAAGCTGGTAATTTTGATATGGCACATTAGACCATTTTTATACATCCGTTTGAAACACGGGTCGTATTATGGGAACGCCAATGGCGGGCAGGTGGGCGGCTTCCACAACGGTGTCCGCTCTCTAATTCAAACAGTTTTATTTGATAGTTCTATAACCAACCAAATCGGCCCAGGCACTTCTGAGTTATGCCCCTTGACGCTTTGAAAAATGACTTTTGACGGGGCGTATTTTGTGATCTGGCAGTCTTGTTGCTTTTGGAAAACATTATACAGCATGAGTAACATATGAGTTGTCCAGTCTTGTGGAAAAATCTGTAATTTTTTTTAACAAACTTAGAGTATTGCTATATGTAAGTGTTTCAAACCATGTTCTTCAAGTTCTATAAGTGAAGATCTGTTTTACGCTACTGTTCAAATGTTTGAGCTATTACTATTTCAGCATTTTGAGCTTGAACAATATGTCTTATTGATTTTCTTGTCATTTTTCAGGCTTACCTGATGAAACTTGGGGTGAATTAGTAACAGCTGTTGTAGCTCTTAAAAAGGAAGATAAACTCACATTAGAAGATTTAAATGAATGGGGCAAGGATAAAATGCCACCATACCATATACCAAGAGTGTTAAAAATTGTTAAAGAAATTCCTAGAAATGCTATGGGTAAAGTAAACAAGAAGGAGTTAGCACGATCATTATTTCCAGATTATTTTTAGTATATAGTCAAACCTGTGATCAAAGGCCAACCTTTGGAAAGACAAATTGTGACCTTTAATGACAGGGCACCTTTATTTGGAGTTTTTTGTTCTAAATAATCATTTATTGTTCTTTGAGGAATGGCCTTTATTCGGAGGTGGCTGCCAATACAGGTTTTTCTGTATTTGGACATATGGGTTAGCCGATGATAGAATATAGTTAAAAATTTGTTATTGTATTACACTGTTACCATCTAATTTGTTATTGTACCCAAATTATGTATTATGCTTATACAATCTGATTTTACATTCAAATGTGTTTAAGGGTATGAATGTCAATTAAGATTAAGACTAGTCATTTTATAACCTAATAATCAGGGCATACTAAACAATGGCTAATCTTGACTTGTGATAATTCTGTTATTGTTCAAGTATATTTGAAGTAGCAAAATTTTTTGATAAAATGTTATAATAAATTGTTAACCAAATCAGATGTTTAATTTACTTTGCTTGTGCTGGGTTCAGTTTGTATACTGTATGTTGTTAATTTATTATAAATACAACCCAAAAGAACCAGTATTCCTTCGATACAAACCAGCACTAACTTTCCCATGTCATTCTGGAATCATCTGTCAACATCTCCATATTCTGTAAGAAGTATAGGTAGAGGACACAATGGAAGGACCTCTCTGGTCATATGAATATGATCTGTGACTAGTAATTGCTAGTCCCTGACCCAATTTACATATGAATTATCTGTCAAGTTGACTTACCATTTGTTTGTTTGATCGAATTTTATGATCATTGTCAACAGTATGAGTCATATGAGGCAGATAGTTTACCTAACCATTGTTCCTGGTAAGACCCAGTACTAGACTCCCATCCTCCATAAGCATGCAACTGCCTACTTTCTTACATAAAGAGACATGATGGTCAGTATCGGGGCTCGAACCCATGACCCTCTATCAGTCAGAGGTTACAATGATTTGAAGTCAGCAACCTTCACCACTCGACCACGGAGTGTCCAATCTGTCGAGTTGACTTACAGTTGTTCTATCTGTTCTACCGAGAAATATGCCTGGTGTCTACTTGTACCTTCACAAATATGTATATTTGTACCTCCCATTGTGAATACAGCTAAAGTAATATAATATACTTATGCCGATACTAACTAAACAAGATATTTATCTTGCAAAGGACTATATATAGTTGCTATAGAGAAATATGCCACCTGGTGTAAAATAAGGCCAGATTATTTATCTTGTTCTACAAGATTCCTGGCATACTCAAATGAAATAAGATAGAATAAGATTTAACAATACAATGATGTGTCTTTTCTTTTATAGATACAATGTACATAAAAATTTATGATTTTTGTAGAAGTAAAACCTTTATAAAAAGGTATGATACTTCATGAATGAGTGCTAGAAAATCTATTAAAATAAAAATACAATAAGCATGAATAATCACAGATACAAAACCAGTACTGACAGTGGTCTAACAATTGAACACAAACAAATAAAGCAGGAAAACTAATAGTTGTGTTTACTGAAACCAGACCTAAATAATAGGCTAGACAATTGCAAAACTTCTTCTTGACTTCTTTTTCTTAGTGAACCTTTCGTAATTTGGAAGTGCAATTTGTCTTACAATATGTTCACACTTTGGATTTATTTTTCTGTAAGAAACAGTAGGATTGGTTCCCAAAAAGACTAGGGTCGGTCAAGTCACAGAAAGCATAACTATTTATTTTCTCGCTTTATAATAAGAAACATACATCAATTTTATTATCAAACACATAAAAAAAAAAGGTTAAGTCGAGATTGCACAACAAATTACTGTTTTTTAGACTAAGAGCTCCACTAAGGGCTCGATAGGGTAAATATGACTAAGTATAATACTGTCTTGTATGCAAAGACCAGCCTTGCATACACAAAGAAATGTGTAACAAAATTTTGTCTTTCTTATATTTCAAAAAAAATTAAATAACCGAAAGTTTGAAACTCTTTTATAGATAAAAAGCTGAGTGAGTTACACAAACTTATAAATTTGGTGGTTTGGATTAAATTTTCTGTGTATTTTTAAGGATTTTTTTTCAAAACCCTTAATGTGAACTATATAAACTTATAAAAAGGTCATAAAAAGGATAGCAGTTTTGTTATTAAGTATAGATGTTTTAGATGACAATTCTGATTATTGATGTTTTAAATGTCAATTTAGATTATAAAAGAATCTTATCAATGTCCAATTAATATTGCTTCAGTAAAAACTTATCAAGTAACCTATCTAAAACTTTAACATTGCAGTCCCGAAGACAGATAAATTTAATTTTCTTTTAGGAATAATGAAGTAAATCAAAATATATTTTCAATGACGTACTCCCTTCCAATTAATAGATTTACCAGCATCATTTTCTGGTTTGAGCCTGTGACCCAATATTTAAAGATCCGATTGGACCTCAGTATAGTCTATGATGAGACAACATATATTTAGAGAAAGGGTATTTTTAAGAACAAAGAATACAGTTTATGTTAAAAACAAAGATAACGGACCACGAATCTCAGTTATTGCGATTATTCGCACTCGATTTTTCAATTTGATTCGTGATTACCCGAGTACTCGGATACTTGCGACAGCCCTAATTTTGATTGGTTAAGAAGTAGGGTCAATATACGAGATTCAAGCATTTTGATTGGTTAAGAAATAGGGCCAATATACGAAATTCAAACATTTTGATTGGTTTAGAAGTAGGGCCAATATACGATATTCAAACATTTTGATTGGTTTAGAAGTAGGGTCAATATACGAGATTCAAACATTTTGATTGGTTTAGAAGTAGGACCAATATACGATGTTCGAGCATTTTGATTGGTTAAGAAGAAGGGTCAATATACGAGATTCAAGCATTTGATTGGTTAAGAAGTATGGCCAATATGCGAGATTCAAACATTTTAATTGGCTCAGAAGGAAGGCCAATATACGAGATTCAAACATTTTGATTTGTTTAGAAGTAGGGTCAATATGCGTGATTCAAGCATTTTGATTGGTTTATAAGAAGGGCCAATATACGTGATTCAAGCACTTTGATTGGTTTAGAAGTAGGGCCAACATACGAGATGCAAACATTTTGATTGGTTTAGAAGAAGGGCCAATATACGAGATGCAAACATTTTAATTGGCTCAGAGGGAAGGCCAATATACGTGATTCAAGCATTTTGATTTGTTTAGAAGTAGGGCTAATATACGTGATTCAAGCATTTTGATTGGTTTAGAAGTAGGACCAATATACGTGATTCAGACATTTTAATTGGCTCAAAAGGAAGGCCAATATAATATACGTGATTCAAGCATTTTGACTGGTTTAGAAGTAGAACCAATATACGAGATTTAAACATTTTAATTGGCTCAGAAGGAAAGCCAATATACGTGATTCAAGCATTTTGACTAGTTTAGAAGTAGGGCCAATATATGAGATTCAAACATTTTAATTGGCTCAGAAGGAAAGTCAACACGAAAATTGATAATAGACATTGAAATGGCCGCCATCTTGGAAAAAAGTACCGACTCAGACTCTCTGAAGCTAATTTCATATCTAAATGCAGATGCTCCCTCTGACCTATATGTTATTTATTGGTTTAGTGCAACTTTTGACAGATTTTCATGGCGTGAAGCACATCAGGTATGCAGACGATCAAAAACGACAAATTCTGAGAAAAAGTCATAATAACGTCTTAAAATGTCACCCATCTTAGTTAAAAACCAATCTAAGCACTTTCTGTTTTTGTTCCGCATTATGCTGAAGATATCTTATCACATGGTCCCTGATCACTGGTCCCTGTGTTCAGATGATAGGATTTCCATGACAATGGTTTCCCCTGAATAGGGAGTGATTTGAATTCAGTTGATCAATATCTTACATAAATATGAATTTTGTTCATTTATCCAGTCAACTAGCAAGAAGTCTGTCTACCACACTTTGCTTCTTTCAAAACACATACAGTGAACGGTGTGATGAGATGAACAAGGGAGAGAAGTATGACCACAATATGCATAAATAACCTTCATATTCATGCATGTATTAGGTCCATTATAGACTATAGCATTGATAAGCATTTGCACAAGATTGTCCAATTGTTCACATGCAGACCTTTCACAGGTGTATTTTAACTCTTATTCAACTGTACTTTTATAAATAAATAAACATGGCAATTTGCTATCTCTGAGGACATAATAAGCACTGAGAGATCCTACATATATCTATAGTCTCGTACAAGCATGTTATATTGTCAAGTAAAGACAGAACATGACCCAGTAATTAGTCCCATACATTCATCAAGTACCATTGGGCACCATTCCAAAAAGAATCTTTGATTTCTGCTCTTCAAATATTTTGTACATATCTGATAAGCTTTTATTGGCATCCAAAACCTGAAAAGATATAAACATGTATTAAACTGTTACATATTGGTTACATGATAAATAAACTCTCCCCATTTTTCAACAGTGAACTGGTCCCTTGATCTTTTAGCATGGAAGAGTCCATGTAAATAAGATCAGGAAATACGGTAGAATAATGAAATGAAGAAAATAAATAAAACATATTGATAGACAAACTCCGTGGCTAAGTGATTATAAAGTCTCAGACTAGTGACTATATTGGCTCCTAACCATTTAGATCAAATTGCACCTGGGACCAGTCAAACTCCACAAGAGAGGAAGCAGTCCAGCCGGCTTATGGAAGGTCATGTGTCTGCCTGAAGTCTCCCTCAATAAATAGTTCCCATATCTACAATATTTACCTACCTTGGTGGCCATCTTTGTTGGCAAATTCAACAAGCATTGATAGAAAATATTTATATTTTTGTTTTGATAATTCTAAATATAGAATATTCATATGTGACAACTACATTTTCGTAAATCTGATGTGTTTATGACCTTAACAACTTCATGAGTAAGTTATCTTTTATAAATTGAGTTGTTTAATAACCAATTTTCTGATTTTTTCGATTAAGCGCATAAGAAATTTGCCAATCAAGATGGCCGCCAAGGGAGGCAAATATTGTAGATGTGGGAACTATGTATTGTTAAATCATACAAGATGATGAACTCCAGGGAAAATAATATTGATAAAAGATAAGATTTTTGTTTCAGGATTTTTCATTGAGTCTTAGATTAAACAGCCATAAAAAGAATCACAAATTTAGCGCTACAGAAATGAAGATAAGACTCCGTACCAAAACTGGTGCAGGCGGCTGGTAAGTGGATTTTTTAATCAACCATTCTTCATGAAGATTATGTAAATCTTGCAAGTATTTCTGAAAATATTACGTAAGAATAAATCATAGCATTTGAAAAACATTTAAACATCAGAAAGTATAAGTATCTTAGCACCAAAATGTTGTGCTTAGGTAGTCTACCATTAGTATGGTTAGCTAATAACTGTGATCAGCTAATACATGAAATATTGGTAGATTGTGTGATTTGAATTAGATACTGGTTACTGTATTAAATTGTGTACATACATTTCCTCAATTTAGCATATATGATCAGATTAAAAATTAAATTTTTTGAGAAAACCAAACTCAATTAATCCAAGCACCATAAGAAATAGAAATTAATAGAATTGTTAAAATAATGTATTTTTTACCAATGGAATGCACTGCTCCTCTGGCCTATGTCTGTTTTTAATTCTGTCTAACAAAACTTCAGGGTTTGTTCTGAGGTAAACTGAAAATTAAACATAAAATATGGTACAATGTGTACAAAAGCACAAAACTATTTACAAGTTTTTCTTAACCAAAGTAAGTTTTTATGACAAAAGGGTCAACATGATCATAGTAAAGGTACGGACATACAAGTCTTGACCAATTGGTCTGCTACAAATCCCAAAATCAAATGTAATCATCAACAACAACTTGTAACACAAATCAATGGAAAAAGTAAACAAAAAACAATCTAAAAGAACTTTGTAATCAAATATTTAAATGTCTTCATACAAGTAAGATATACATGTACGTACACAATGAACAGTTTTTAGTAAACTATGTGTGAGACTTCAACATAATCATTGCTAGCAAAATGATTTCAATACTCAGGCCTTGACTATTTTTCATTTAAACATCATTAGAACTTCTAAGGCTTGAACAAAAGTATCGGTAAAAATAAAAATAATAATAAAACAAATTCAGATCTGATGCCTGTTTTCAATAATTTGACTGCTATATGTCAGTCTTGCCAGTTTTCCTGAATTCTGTATCTGTACTAACCTTGTTCCCCGTAAGTCACTGCCATTTTCTCCAGATGTACAATCAACAGTGCAAAAGAAGCCTTAGACACAATGCAAGGAGAAAAACTGTCATAGAGAATACATGCCTCACTCATGGTTCAACCCCACTGACCGTTATCCAAGGTCTATAAACCTAACATGTTATCTATTTAGCTTACAGATAGGCTAAAAAAACAGAAGAATCAAAATCTTGTATCTCAATATTCTTACCTATGAGATCAACATTAATATCTTTTGAGGTAGTCAACCACTTGAACCATTCACTTAATACAACGTAATCCAGATCAGGCATCAGTTTGCTAAAACAGAAATTAATAACCACTATTACAAAATTATGAAACCTATATCTATGCATAAACAAATTTTGATAGGGTAAAAGCCTGATCCATCGCATTACATAAATGTCTTATTCAATGGTGTAACATGTCATCTAATGGAAACTGAACTTAATAGACTTGCACTGCAACATGGAATAGGAACTAGTTTAACAATCCAATGATGAATGTAGAAAAGCATAGCACTGATTCGTATCAAAATTCATTTTGCCAGTGAGCAATGGCTATGGAGAGCTACCGGGGTATACTATCGTGCAGTTTCCAAAAATAGAATCAGGTCAATATTGAATTTCATCAACCAGATTTATTAGTCCATATTTGTTATATATTCATTGTCCTTTATGGCTGACATAAATTGTTGTTTATCAAATAATGCAAAATAAAATTATTGTATAGATTATGAAAGTAACCGAATCCTACCAAAATGAAAGCCAAAAATAAATGCAAGCATTGACCGTGAAATTATGCATCTTTGACAGTTTAATAAAATCGCACTATAATATAAATGAGGTCAACATGTAGGACAAACAATCCAATAAGAAGCTGCAACAAGATGATTTGATACACAAATATCTCCTACATACATGTTAAAACAGAGATAAATTTTACCTTTTATGTAGATTTTCTATAAAACAGTATCTTCCACTGTACAAAGACCTCTCCATTAGTTTCACAGGACATGTCTTAAATTGTAAAAATTGAGTTGAACAAAATGATGCCATTGTGTCAAACAATAAAGTAACAAATGTCAACTGAGATATAAAAAAATCATCTATCTATAGTCAAACCTGTGAACAAAGGTCACACCTAGGGAAAAACAAAGTGTGACCTTTATTGACAGGTGGCCTTAATTTGGAGGTGAACTCAAAAAAAAGTTTGACTGTATACAATATATAGATTTTGATCAAACAAACATTCACATGTTAACATTTTCATTGAAAAAAAATTCTAAAATGAAAATCCATAAAATTAACTATTAAGAGTTCAAAATAAGACCTTGTAAAGGCAAAGTTTCTACAACATACTGTATTTTCATTGGGCTCGCGTTTTATTAAAATGGCTATTTCATGGGGACAAGAAATCGTGGATTTTAATTTTTGAAAAGAAATGCCTTATCTCTGCATTTAAATTCGTGGGGATTTGATTTCATGGATGAGCCGACCCACTAAATTAAATCCCAATTAGAAAATGAATGATTCCACAGTATCGGGATACATTTTTCATTATTTTCTAGATTAAGTAATTCCTTAAACTAAAACAGTAAGTGAGTCACCCTTGTTCTAAACCAAAAAACACAGATAAAAATATATCATATAACTGATTATTTGTCATAAAGGTAAAACAGACCGATCTTCTTTCCTAAAAATGAAACAAATATCAACTACTTAATTGGCAAGTTCCCAAGTACAAAATGTAGACTGACATTTTCAGAAAATGCAAGCTACATACAAATGTGCATTTAAAACAAAAGAAAATCTCCCTTAGCAACTACGTGTACGTCAATATTAGGATTAAATTATCGTAACCAAAAAACAACCATATATACATGTATTTGGATACACAAATGGTCTTAAAATGTTGATTAGCAGTAAAAATATATTGTAAAAAAAAATGTACACTGTACGCGGAAACACTCAGTCGTCACTATCTTTTGCTTGTATATGTAATATCTGAGACCATATCTGTTAGCTGTATGATTAAATTTACCAGGTCACTCGAAATTATCAAAGATAGTGCACATACCAAATGCATTTCATGTACTGGTATCTTATACAAGCAAATTGACTTTTTTGTTATATATAGTTGTTTATTTTTATATGAAATATATGCAACTGAATCATGCAGTAGAGATGATAATTAGACAATTTGTTATGTCCGGGAGATCATGTATATCATCATACATCTGTTACAATTAATATAAGCCGTTTATTTTAGAATAAACTTACAGACATTTAGTTATGCCTTTACATCAAGGATTGATGGATATTTGTACAGCAAATGCAGGTTTTTCACCTTTAGGGGGAAGGTAGCAGGCCTTTATAGATATGGGTTTAACCTAAAATGTTTTAAAGAAAAATTAAATTCCACTGAAGGGGATTTTTAAAAATAAATCAAGGTAGAAAAATATACTTTTTGGAATGGGGGATGGGTCCAAAATACTGAAATAAAAAGACCACTTACATGAGGTTTTGTGTGTAGTTCTGTCATAGTTAACTGTGAATAGGACTGAAATACTGCACCCCATCTGGCAGGATCTTCATACATCTTAGCCTACAAGGATTAATTTATTTGGGTTTAATACTATTTTTTTAAATTTGCAGTTATACACTGTGGCTGATTCACATAACCTGTTTTCCGGGACTGTATTCTAACCAGTACAAACCTGCCCTTGTACAAGGAGCTGGCAACTTTTCCAGATGTGGAGGAAAATTGAACCCAAAAGCTGGGTTACAAATCCAAGACACTAGCCACTGGACCACAGCCATGGCCTAGTCTACTATGAATATGAATAACTGACATAATATTCACTTGCAGCCCTTTTCATGGCAAATTTAGGGCCGATTTCCCAAGCTGAATAGAATGGTATGTATTTTCCCAAACTTTGAAAAGAAATACCCCAACCTTTTTACACTGTGCATGATTACTTAGTCATTTTACCCAAATTTGCCTATTTTTGATGCAAGATTTCCCTTGAAAAAGGTGCCGCCACCCATCCCTTAAACCTTAAAAAGGGGCTGAGGTCTTGTAATAACAAAGTGTTTCCAATTGTTAAACAGTTTACTCATTCACATCTGCAATATGAAATCATGCGCTCTTTACTATATTGTTGTATCATGATTTGTAACAACAACTGCAAAATGTCTAAATGAATCACTTACTAATGCATTGTACCCTTGAATGTCTCTCCACTTATGTGTAGGCTCCTCCAGAATCTAAAATAAGTAAATATCACCCATAACAAATGATTTTCTACAAAATCCTCAGTCGTCAACTTCAGAAATGAGGAACAACTCAATATACATTATTCTAAAAGATTCCAACTGATTTTATGATGGGAAAAAATTCATCTGATGGGTCCTCATTGAAATGACCTGAATAATTGTCTAACCTGCTGCTACATTTTTTTTAAATTCAGCAAATCAGTTGGTCTCACTAAGGTCTTATGAAGAATAACAATTTCATGAGCAAAGTGTGGTTTTTACTAATAATTGTAGCAAACAAAACCAATCAAATCAAAATTACTTTAGGAGGTAATTTGACCACAAAAATGTTACCACATGTAGATACATGTAGTTAAATACCTACTTGGGTGGGTTTCAAATGATCAATGCATTGTTTTTGCATGCATCTAAGTACTCTCATATGAGCAAATGATGGGCATACTGTCTAAGGGAGCACAAAATTATCATCTTTGACATTAAGCTCATGGTAAAGTAAATTATAAAATAGTTTTACAGTTTCTGATGGCCAGAACATCCAAAAGCTTGTTGCTTACCAAAACTAGAATTTGTAAATTTCTTTTTACTAGTATTTAACTTCCTCACGTGAGATTTTTTGGTCTTATGTAGGATTCAAACTCACAGCATTGAGAGACCAGTGATCACATGTCAGACACCATAACCAGTCCACCATAGAGGACCCGTCAGAGTTTGTTATAATCATAAACTTACCTCAACCACACTAGGAAACTTTCTGAAGTATTCTAACAGCTTAGATTTTCCACAGGCAATATTTCCCTCAACACACACCTTAAACAACAAACATACAATGTAATTAAAACATGTACATAAACAAGACGATGCTTTCAATAAACAGTTACACATATGCCCCCTAATCTACTAATCTTTAGTTTACGGACAGACAGGCAAGGCAGTCACTATCAAAATGCCCCGCAATCACTAGGTGCCAGAGGCATAAAAACAGTATTAGTTGGCCCTTATTCAGAGATCTATTCAGTAAACTCAATGATATGGAAAAAGAAAGAAAATGTATAAATAATTGTTTATTATTTAATTATTAATAGCGACTTTTATTGATAATTATAGTGGTCATTACCTCTGGTTTGACACTAAATTAATTCATTATTACTAGCAAGAGATTTTTATTTTTACATTCTGGTTTACATATAATTATTCTGATTTTGTTCAATAGATCTATGACAATTATAAAGTTCACATTCTCAAGTTTATTGCTAATGTCTATTGCAACATACCATTGTTGAAAGTTTTTCAATTAAAGGTATATCTACAAGACAATTATGTCAAAACAAATTGTCCCATATTATCAAGCCCCTATTGGTTTCTTCACACTTTTGCAATTTTCTAATGACCGCAGGAGTGATGTCAGTATAAACTCTAGTTTGGATATTTAAATGACTTATTGCTGCTGCATCATAATTATAAGAGTTTCACTTACTGTAAATTTCGTCTTCATCCCTGACCCAAACATAAAAGGCAAATAGATTCTGGTTCCAAAACTGAAGAATCGACCTAAAAATGACACTTTTTATTACTTAAGTTCTCACAATATTTTAGCGCCAACTTCAACACAGCACTGAGTGACAGCACAGCTATTTATATACACAATCATGTATACCGGGTAATCACTAGTGGTTCAAGAGGAATGACCCGGAAGAGGCGCATTATGGCATGCAGGTGTTTACAGCAATATTGAAAGCTGATCAATATCCAAGAATCAAAGAAGCTATTTGTACGTTATTCAATATTTAAGCATTCTAAGAGTTAGAATAGAAATATTAGTTTGTAGATATCTCATGTTTCATCATAAATGAACATTTTACAAATAAAACCAAACTGTGCGCCCCTCTTGAACTGTCAAGATGAATCCACCCTTTTATCTACTTGATAAGCTATATTACTAATAGTTTGATTTTTTTTCTGAAATCTGTTTGATAAAATCAAGTCAATTTTCAAAAATTACCTATCAATATAGAACACAAATTTTCAGAGAAATATGATCTAGGGTTCTCAATAAGTTTATGGCCAACAGGCCCACAAGCTAGACTAACAGGCCTACTAGGGGGTCTAGGCATTTTTCCAGCAATATTTTTTAAGCTTTGAGATTTCTTACTGGCCCAAAGTTGTTTCTAAGCGGCTAAATCAGCCTGCAGCCGGTTGTTATTGAGAACCCTGTGATTGATTGAAATATATGAACAATCTAAATATTTTGCAAAAAATTATCTGTTTGAGGCAAGAAATAAAACTGTTTGTTACCGGTTCATTAAAAATAATTTAGGTTAAGGAGGGAATTATTATGTCTTTTACATACATATATATTTTTATCATTCTTGAAGGCATGTGGAATGGTACAAATTAAAAGACATTGCTTGAATGTAACGTTCATAGGTCAAATAAAAAGGCTAGGGTCATATTGGGGCACATTAATTAATTATAATTTAAATTAGGCCTAATTGTAAACGTTATAAATTTAATATATATATTCTATAGTCTATTTTTGAAAAACATTATCTGTATAACATGTACCTTTCATAACAAATACCTTTCATAACTATGGTGGCTGATTTCTGCCATTTCATATCTTTGTGTGTTCGCCCCCAAAAGTCGAAGCACGCCGACACGAACACACGATAAATTGATCATTTGTCGTGTCTTCGCCTTCGACCTTAGAGGGCGAACACACGAAGACACGAAATATTGAAGGCGAAATAACGAAATTTTGATAGGCGAACACACGAAATATACTCTTGTAGAGTTTCGTGTCGGCGGGTATGAAATCGTCGTATCGGCGCCCTATATTTGTCGTGTGTTCGCCTCAAAAGGCGAAGACACGACGACACGAAACATTGCACATTATCGTGTTGTCTTGCCGGCGTGCTTCACCCCGAAGGACGAAGACACGAACGCACGATAATGTGCAAGGTTTCATGTTGTCGTGTCTTCGCCTTCCGGTAGACATGCGCAGAACCATTACAGATAGTATTGAATTGCAAAACTATTACACGGTGGACCAGATTAAATTTAATGGTTCTGCGAAGATATGAAATGGCAGAAATCAGCCACCATACATAACAAATACCTTCTTAAGAAAACAACAAATGCCCTGTGGCAACAGCAACTTGACTTCATATAAATTTGTAGGCATCAATAAAATTCGACGTCAGCATTTCTTGTTCCAAAGATATAATTATAAGTAAATTTAAAATCAACTTTTGATTACAAATGAGACATGTATGCAAATCATTCAGATTACACTGATCACTAAAAATTGACCTGGTTGTTCTACTTTAATGAGAACAATGCGTGTAATCTTATAAATAGCTGTATAAACTAAAACAATGAAATCGATATTTTAGTCTGTCAAATCCCATATTAGACTCCTTTATCATTCATTCCAAATTAAACATCACAAGTAGATTTTCTATTGTCATTCATTTGCATGGAAATATGTATTACCATTGATGATATATTGCTTCTTCAGCGCCAATCGACAAATAGAACAGACCTGATTTAAAATCATTATTTTGTCAACATACACAAAGCATGTTTGATCAGGAATCCTGAGAATCTATCTTTAGACATTACCAATAATTATTGACCAATGAAACTGCAGAACTTGAAGAAAATACCTATTGGGGGTGGAGCTTATTCTGAAGTTTCTCCAACTATATGAACCAATCATATTCGAGTTGTTATTTCTTACAGGATACCGGAAGTGTTTACCGAAGGCTCACGTCCTTTGATGCGAAGATGTACAAACACTGTTTATCGTTTTCTCGAGCCTGTTCGTCTGCAGTAAAAGGAATCAGAATGTCGTCTACGTCTACTAATAACGGCAAACTAGCCGGAAAAGTCGCTATCGTTACGGCTTCAACTGAAGGGTAATTATGATTATTCGGACCGAGTGCATTCGTACGAATGTTTTTCAATTTCCCTTATCTGCTTTTATGAAGATCTAATTTCGTTTAGTGTGCTTGTCGACAGGTTCTCTACAATAAGATTCATTGTCAAATTAAGTTATTCGTGCTTATGAGTAAATTGTTTAATGAAATTCAAATCCTACCATCATGAAGTTGATTCCAAAGCTAGTTATCTCGGGGTCAATATTTAGATCGTTGAAATCGTTTAATTTTATCATCGATGGTCGATCTTAGAAACTAGAATCAAGGATTTGTTAGAATTGAACCTTGTTATCATTAGTGACTTTTTTGTAAATAATATGGCCAATGACCTGAAGACACTCGACCAAACTACTAGTTTTCCAAAGCCTATAGCAGACCTTTAGTATGTGTCAAAGTGTGTTCGGAATGTGTAAGGAAATGTCTGCAGCACACAGATGGTATTGGACACAGACATACATTCATGAATGCTTTGTTACATTCAACATGGTATCCGGATCAGAAGCACCCCATTATTTTCCTATATATTGGATTTGGATTCGGATCCGCAATTTACACCTTGCCCATTCAGTTTTCTTTCGCACACTTACACTAGTGGCGTTAATTTACAACCGGTGTCCGAAACAGACTGTTCAGTAAGAAATATATCTTATAAGATAATAAGCGAACCCTTGCAAATGTTTGCTTTAACTAAATTGACTGCAGGTGTATATTGAGCCATTGATTAATTTATCATAAATACATAAATTGTATCATTTCAGAAAGTTGGGTTATCTGCTTATGATTTTTTATTGTTTTTTGCAGGATTGGTTTAGCAATTGCCCGAAGACTTGGTCAAGATGGGGCTAAGGTGATGGTCAGCAGCAGAAAACAGGAGAATGTTGACCGAACTGTTGCAGAATTAAAAAGTGAAAATCTTGATGTGTCTGGAATGGTTTGTCATGTTGGGAAATCTGACCATCGATCAAAACTCATTGAACAGGTAAGTAACATATTATAATGAAGGCCAAGCTAAATTTGGTCTGTGTTAAATGTACCCAGAATTTTTCAAACAAGGAACAATAAACTGGAAATTAAGAAGCGAAGCTTGAACAATATTTTCATGTCAGATTGCTTTCATAAGAAAATATAGATATATTTTACAGCATGACATTCAATACAATAGCAAACTGTACAATTTTGTAAAAACTATGAATGAGTATGAATACAAGAAAACGTTTGTTAACTTCCTACTTTTTCAGACAGTTTCACAGTTTGGAGGTATTGACATTTTGGTGTCAAATGCAGCAGCTAACCCAGCCTTTGGACCTATTCTTGATGTAAGTAATAAGAAATAATTGAAGTAATGCCTAAAGGATAATATCCTTCCTGAAGTGATTCTTCAGTGTAAACAACTTTAACTCTTTATCCATTATAAATGTAATTGCCGTTTTTGTGAATAAAGTGAAACTGAATTATAAAATTAATGAAAATCCACTAAGCATAAAATTTGTCATTTGCTTTCATGTTCAAGTCTGAATTAATAGCCAATTATTGATACAGTTACCGACAGACACAAGACAAATCTTTAGCACATGCATACTGATGTAGAATTTACATAAATCACATACAGTATAACCTCCGTAGAGCGACATCTGGCGGAGACAGAAATAACTGCCACTCTGCAGAGGTGTCGCTCTGCGGAGGTTCGGTAGTTTTAGACTGTCATTCATAGACTGTAGAAACAGATAAATATATGGCATAAAAATCATGCTTCATTTAAAACTTGTCTTATCATGAAAGTGAGGACCATAATTTTGTGTAGGGCTGTAGATTGCCAGGCCTGTGACGATCCATGGCCAACAAATATTCAAACCTCAAATCTTACACATCAAAGCGAAAATATGATACACTTCTCATTATATGTTGTGTTACATTAAAATGCTCACAAAATTGAGAAATGCCAGTCTGGTTACAAATACTAATGCTTTATTTTTTATAAACAATGTGTAGGACAAGGGAACCCAAGAAACAACAAAAATTTTAACACTGAAAAGTACAAATTATTGTTTTGAGGAACAAAAATAGACTACATGTACTACTTAGTACTAGAGGAATGTCGCAATATTATGCTTTTAAATCAAGCTAACAATTTTTTAATAAGGTCGCAATCCTACGATCTCAGAGGTAGGTAATATTTGTACTCAATTTTCATGTTATAATCGAAACTATCAAATTATTTGGATATTTGCTTGAGCCCTATAACTTTCAATACATATACTATTTTTCTGATTTTATTTACAGACTACTGAAGATGCTTGGGAAAAGGTAACCATATAATGATCAAGATTCAGTTTATAAAAATTACTATATTTAACAACTTATCTTGGAAAGTATATTTTACACAAATAGTTTTTTCACTTACGAGTAATGTTCAAAATTGGATTTTTTAGCATTGCATCTTATAATGCTTGATTGTTTAATTTGTATAAAGTAAAACAGTTTTACTCAAATTTCAAACTTACATTTGTTTTCAGTACTTTAACAGAAATTCTTATTCCTAAATGTGTTTCTTCTGTAAATGATGTCTTTATTATTGCTATTTTACCTACATGTATTAGGGATGAAATTTCCTGGAACTTTTTGTAGTATATATAGTAATGCATGTTGTATTTGATATCAGCAACTTACTGTACTGATTTTATAATAACAGAGTTTCGCCTGTAGCCAAACTACATTTTGCTTGTAAACACATTAGGGTATTATCTGTCATAATCATCCACACAAAGTTAATGATTATCTCTGAATCATTCTCTTTTTCAGATATTTGATACAAATGTAAAAGCAGCATTTTTTCTATGTAAAGAAATTGTTCCACATATGGAGAAGAGAGGGTATTTATGATTCATAGTTCTTTATTCATATTCATACCAACATTAAGAGACATAGACAGGTTTAACTTGAAGTATTAACAAAATTTAAGTAGATATATTAATTGAAAACAATACAAAAGTATGTGGTACTTAAAACTGACAACGGATGTATTTATCTACTTTATTTTATACCAACGTGTCGGCTTTTAGAATAAGCCTTCATCAGGCAATTTATAGATATATTAATGTTAGGTGTAATATGAGTATTAAGTTACTGCAGCCTGTATTGGCTAGCTTGGTTGCATGAGTACAGGACTGTTGGTCATGGGGTCTTGGTGAGGCACACAAATGACACAATTGCGATCATTTGACCCATGATATTTGGTACTACTTCATATTTGATTATAACTCACTGAGATTTAACCTCTCACCGAAAGCCAGTGTCACTTAGGCAACTTTTCCAGCTTTAATGGTGAAAAAAAGACCCTAGGCACAGAACAACCAACTTTGTAAGCTATCTATATGGACATCTTGCTCTGAACTCGAGTGTGAAAACTTGTCATTGGTGGAATGTAATCTATTAGTAATGAGGGATTAGTGAATACTAGTCAGAGATCTCTCATAATCAGAGATTTACATTTTAAAGTATTAGGGTGACAGGGTCCTTGGGACTCTGGTTGTTGTTTTAGTGAGGGTCCTATCATAAGTTTCAGGGGTCCTTATGTCTTGTCAATAACTTGTCAAATTTATTGCTGTGATCTGCCTCACTTTAATATTGAGTGTATATCTTATGGAAAGTCTGCATCCCACAGGACTCAATCTGGAAATTTTTAGTGGTCTGGGGGAGAATTTTTGGCATATTTGAGGCAAAAAAACGCGTCCTGTAAATCCCTCATAATCATTCTTTAATAATTTTGTCAGAACCATTGGAGCTGAACATATTAACCTAATATTTGATAGATCATTATTTCTTCTTACTTGTTTCAGAGGTGGATCTGTTTTGTTTGTGTCATCGTTTGCTGGTTTTACTCCCATGGAAGTAAGTGGATCATAATTATGTCCCTGGTAAAACTATCGCTAATTTAAAGGGGGCTAGACTAGATTTATAGTTTTCCAGATCTTAAAATTCCCATCAGTTTGATTGTTTTGTAATTGTTTGAAGTAAAATCTGACTATAAACCTTTAACTTTTCCAATGTCTGTCAATATTGTGATCAAAATCTGAGAATCTACCTTTAAGACATAATTTCTGACTATACCTTTTATTGGTTCATTCCTTGACTATGGTATTTTACTAGTATAATGTTTTTTGTTCGGTTTCAGTTTTTAGGGCCCTACTCTGTTAGTAAAACAGCATTAGTAGGATTAACAAAGGCTTTGGTTCCACAGCTGGCATCATTGAATATCCGAGTGAACTGTGTAGCTCCAGGTGTTATAAAAACTAAATTTAGTGAACAGGTAAGAATTAATCCAAATGAAATAGATACCTTGTTTCCACTTACATTTTGAAATAGTATAGGATGAATTGGTCAGTAGAATATATTTCAATTTTTTTATTCATAGCTGTTTGTTTGTATGAAAATTAAAATATTGAGAAGAAAAAATATAATGATTCAATTTTCATTCATTTGTAAATAAATGATATGTTTGTAAATTTATAGGCATGTATAAAATTTGCCTATTTGTGAATTAACTCAACTGAACTTAATGATATTTTTACAGTTATGGAAAAATCCAGCAGTAAAAGACATGATAATGCAGACTATACCTCAGAAAAGGTAAGTTGTAATCGTATAATATAATGTTGATATCACTGTATAGTCGAACATGTGCAAGTGGCCATCTGCGAATAAAGGCCACACTGTGAATAAAGGCCATTCTTTGGTGACTAAAGGCCATTCTTTGAAATAGACTCTCATCCTCTGTAAGCATCTGCCTACTTTCTCACATAAAGTGATATGGTCGCTAGCTGGGCTTGAACCCCTGACCCTCTATCAGTGAGAGGTTACAGTGATTTGATGTCAGTGACCTTAACACTCGACCACGGAGGAGGGTCGACACAATTGTATGAATTTACTAATATGAATAATTCTGTCATATCTGATTTGGAATTTCTTATGTAGAAAAATATTTGAAGCAACCATTACTGAATTCTTTGAGCTTATTCTTTCATGTGCTTTAATACTTTGACACCCTTTTTGCTTCATTTTCCTTATTTTGTAGAATTGGGGAACCAAGTGAAATAGCTGGACTGGTATCTTTCTTGAGCTCAGACGATGCCTCTTATATCACAGGGGAAACAACTCTTGTTACAGGTGGAATTCCTGGACGATTGTGATTCATTTGTCAATATAATGATAGTCCCTTATTTGTATATTATTAATCATGTCATGAATTATGAAATAATATATTTTCCAAAGACTTCGGTCAGACACAATGCCACGTAAATGTTTAACATTTTGGACATAAATCCATGTCAAATTAAATTATACATATTACAATGAACTCTTCTTGATACATGGAAGTTCAGGAAACAACAATACACACAAATGACAAAAGCGCATTTTTCATTTTTTGCATGCATGTTGATTGGTATGTGGTTACTCCGCCCAAACTTTGACTGTGGTTGGTAGATAAGCATTTTTTGTTAACATTATAATTATGCTTGTACTGATAAAAGCTACAATATAGAACAATTTGTGGGGGGGGGGGTAAAAATCAATGTCATATAGCAATAAACATTTTTTTTTATTCTTATGTTCCTTTTTACCACAGGACCTTGAAATATTATCCGTATGAACACCAAGAGGCACCAAAAAACCTTTTGGTGTTGTATGGGTAATATTTCAACGTCCTGTGTTTTTATCAACACATTGATTCAAGAATTTAGAATGAGTATTGAAACAAGTCAGAAAGCTATAATAGCCAAATTTGTGATATGTCCACATAACCAAGCTGCAGAGTCTTCCGTTAGGGTCTTGTCTTTAACCATAACTAAGGAATAAATGTCAGATCAAGGTCTTTTTTTGTTAGTATTATCAAAATGTATCAAGTGATCTGTGATATGTAAGAAAATAAACATTTATGAAATGTCTTTGTCCTTGTTTTTTTCATTCATTTGACGTAGTACCAAACCTAAAATCAGGCACGAATCCTTGATGGTCCAGTGATAACACGCTGGACTACTGAATGAAAGGTTGTATCCATTCTCTGTCTGCCTTTTGGATCAAAACTACAGCACTTGTGTACTGTATCTAGAAAAATCACAGGAAAAAGAGTGAGGCATGAATCAGTGCTTCACACCGGGCACAATAAAGAACCTGGACAACTATTTGAGAAGATGAGGGATATGAATGACCAGTTCTCCTGTGTCTTACTTCCCCTGTCTCTGGGTGGATTTGAAATGACCATAGTTGTGGAGTAGGCTGTTAAACACCATATGGATAAAATGCGGCATATCTATCACCATGACGACCTATGAGTTCATGACGATGTTTCGAGACTATTCAAAGCAGTTTTGATAACTGAGAAACACCCAGCTTTAGAATCTTGTGAACAATTAAACAAATGGTACCTGTGCTATAAGTAAAAGATTATAAGACAGGGTGTGTCTATATTTCGAAATGTAAATTACTATACAACCTCTGTCACAGAGCAACACCCTGTGGGAGCCGCAAATATTGGCCGTTGTTTAGAGGTTGTTGCTCTACATAGGTTAAATTTATAGTAAATATCAGCTTAGGGAAATTTTGAAGGTGTTGTAATGGAGAGGTTGTTGCTCTACAAAGGGCCGCTCTGGAGAGGTTGTACTGTATATACTGTGTAATTATTATAATCTATATTTCCATTGAAAAGCGGAAGACACCGAACAACACCCCAAAACACAAATTGAATATTGATTATTACAACAAGAATGATTTCATATGCACACTTTCGTGATGGAAACGAATTAAAAATCGGACCATAATTCTTTTTATCTTTATAGTGACTTTAAACGTTAATTTATCGAATTTGCTAGAGAAAAACACTGAATAGTGTCAAGAACTTAATATATACCCCTTAAAAACACATGATTTCTTTGTATATATTTATATTTATCACAAATATGCCTTGTAAAGCTCGTTTTCGTGTTAGAAACTATGTGCACTCTAATATTATATAGTAGATATAGATGAACTTTATTTAATGGATGTGTAGAAAAACACGGAATAACTAGAAAACACCAAATATATCGCGTTATCAAGTTGAACTATTGCGAAATAATTGAAAATCGGTCCGAAAGTAAGTATTAAGGTGATCTTAGTGATCGCTAAGTGAGATTTTACTGTTTTATAATTTTTCGTTTTCTGTCAAACATGTAGTTTATTCCATGAGTCCATCAAGGTTGCCTCTGTCTTATCCAGAACTCGATTTGAATATTGAAAACTTTATCCAAACTATTGATTTAATCGCGGAAAGTCAGCGCGAAATAGTGCGACGCGAAAATTATACGCTCCGTAAAAGTCCGCACTAAATAACGCAACGTCTTGTTTTTACGTTAAAATAATGACGTCATATTGTTTACAATAATAAATAACTGAAACCAGTTGGTGACGGCGTCAACGAGAAACAACACTACTTTTTGAAAATGAGTTCCAATAATAATGAAAAATAGGCGACAAAATAAAGTATCAAAAGCTGCTAAGAAAAAAACAACTGCCAACGACGATACGTCGGAGAAAGTTAGTAAATCAATTAATATAGAAAAAGATAATAATTCTAAAAAGAATCGGAAGGTGAGTTGGGAAGATATAAAGACTGCGAAAACAATTGAAAAGGAAGCCAAACGGACAAAGGTCACAACAAATGTGACGGATATTTCTGCGAAGGAAAAATGCAAAAAATCTGACAAAAACAAACAGACCACTGTGAAAGAAAAGAAAGGTACTACCAATGAAATTGCTGACGAAGAAAAGGCACTTGACGTTCAAACATATTTAGATACATTGCCATCTAAAGAAATACGAAAATTTATCGAAGGTTTGATTGCTGAAGATAATTTCAATGTAAGTGTCTATCGATTATACAGTGGTTTCTTGCCATTATATCTATATTTAGCTAAAACCTGCTTCTCTAAACTCATTACATGGTAACTCATAGCAATCAGCGAAAAATATTCCTTTGCGAATTATGTGGAATGGAATACTTCATCGTCTAATTATTTACGTGAGCTGTTATGTATGTTGAAACCATCGTTCAATGGTGTGGGCATGGACGTCCGAAATAAATTTACGGATATTAGGCCAAATCAGGAATATGTTTTTTTTACATCTATTGCTTTTAATTTGCATTAATTTATTGATATATTCAGTGGGGAAAACAGTACTCCATAGCACCTTTCAAACGCCTTGCGGGGTTTATCTGCCAGATATTATCGCTACACGGTTAGCAGCTGCTGTCGCCAATGCAAATCACGAGATAGATTAATATTCAAATAAATTGGCGGTTACAGATATATATTACTTTATTCTTATGGTCTTGAATTCTATTTCAATTCATGTTTTATATTTAAATATTTAAAAAAAAGTACAATATAGATGTATGGGACCAAACCTGTTTCAAAATTGAACGGCCCGGAGGAGCAATGCTGTAGGGGTAGAGCGTAGGATTCATATCCCGGGTGTTGCAGGTTCGAATCCCGACAGTGGCAGTATTTGACCGGAACCTTTACAATCCCTTCTCTCGGCGCGAGTACTGGTCAGAATCCAGGAAGCAGTCATCGAGAGTAGTTAATACTAGCTCTACAATCGATGTAAAATAAATAAGTTTAAACTAAAGCTGTTTAGTGACTGTCTTTATCATTGAGAATGCTATACGACACACCTACTTGTTGGCACTGTGGATTACAATTTCAGATGCTTCCTGTAAACACCAGTGCTCTAATTGGAAACATAGAAATGATGGAGAAGTATTTTAAAAAGGACCTCGAAACCCGAAAATCTAAGTACGATCCTAACGGCCGGTGTCTGGACGGCGGGACACCGCTTCATGCGGCTATCAAAGCTAAAAACAAACTCTCTGTTAAACTCCTCCTTCAAAACGAGGCTGATTGTTCTTTGGTGGACTTCGTAAGTTCTATGAATTAAGTATACAGTGCAACCTCTCCAAAGCAACACCCTTTAAAAGTAGCAAAATGATGTTGTTGTTGAGAGGTTGTTGCTTTAGAGAGGTTAGATTAATAGTTAAATTGTGCAGTGGGAAAAATCATGCTGTTGCTCAGGAGAGACTCACTCTGGAGAGGTTGTACTGTATTTCAGCTATATACACAGTTTTGAAGATGCTTATTAAATTATTCATTTAATACCTTTGAAAAAGAATGTGGCCTTGTATTTGTATGGCGTGTAACGTAATACGTCAACATCATTTTGTTTCTATACGACAGACAGGTAATTCAAACCTTGCTCTCTCCGCAACTCGCATTCCAGTTTTAACATACAACAAAATCTGCGTTAGCAGTCACCTCCTCCGAGTAAAGACAAGTCCGTTAAGGTCATTCTTTTCAAACCATAGTTGAATATTTAGAATTAAATGACCTCAGAATATAGGCCATTTGTCAAAAAAGACCACATTTTGTCTTTCCCACAGGCGGCCTCTGTTCACCAATTTGACTGTATCTCTACATTTCTTTACCTACTGCATGTTTCCCGGAATATGTTTTGCCTCTCAATCAACAACACTGATGTCGAAAACTAGGGATTCATTTTGTCCTTTTCACTGATTATTTTTACACTTCTTTTCCAGATGGGAGACAATGCTATCATGGCCGCTATCAAAGCTGGGGACGCCACAGTCATCAATATACTTTGGCCTAACCGTGGAACCCTGAAGGTGGACCACTGCAATATGGTTAGTTCTTTACAGTGTTCAATTCTTTATGAATCAAGTAATTTAATAGGGATATTATCTGTACGAGTGTGTTATAATAGAATTCCTGTCAGAAATAAATAGAATGCACAAAACACAGTTCGTTGAAATGCTGCTTAAAGAATACTGATCTAAAATAATAAAAACATTCATTTTCTCTAGTCTTATGTATCAAGACAGTCAAGCGTATCAAAATGGTCAGCTGCTACATGTACGTACAACTTGTTTATTTTTCGTATCGAATGCACACTCATTTTCGTCATTGTTTCTTCTACTTTTTAGCTTGGTATGACAGCATTACATTTAGCTGCAGAGAGAAGTTGGGAAGCATGTATCAGTTTTCTGTTACAGAATCGGGCGTCACCCAATATTGCTAATGGGGTATGATTATAATCACTTTACTGCATTCAGATCTTTCAGTTCTTTTCAGACTATCGTATTCAAGCGATAAATTTGCATCATAACTAATCAAGAAATAACATGAATTCTAATTTGTTTAAATGTTGTAAAATATCAAATCAATACGACTTAATAATTCGAAAGGTAAATTTTCTTCAGTGGTCAAAATGATACGCCAATTATTAGAACATGTGTGTTGCTAATTCGGTTTTTACTTTACTGTCTTTTACTTCAAGTACTTCAAAGCAAAAAAACTTACTAATTTATATATATTCTAAAGTGCCAGAATCATATGTTGCGACAAGTAATCACTTAAAAATAGGATTTTTATATTTTTATTATAGAATGGGGTAACACCTTTGATGATTGCTGCTAGTAAAGGAGACCTTAAGGTTGTCGAGTGTTTAGTTAGAGCAGGAGCTGATATTATTGCAGAAGATGGTGTAAGTAAAACTACCTTACCTTAGAAATGAAAAGAAATAACATACGATATCTGAGTCATTATACATTAATAACTTAATTACAATTAGCGACTTTGAATTGATTGTATTACATGTGTGATGTTATCAACTTGTTGGGCATAGCAGCTTAAGATAAATACTGTATTGTCGATATAGTACCTTAATAAAGTCACTGCATGTTTAGTATTTTGGGTGATCATGCGAGGTTAAGGGAAGTGCAAGTCAGTTTAAGTCCGTCTAACGTTGAATAGTGATCATTCACGCCAGGTGACCGTGCAGTGTAACCGGTGAACAATGGCCGCTCTTGGGAAAGACAAAATATGGCCTTTATTGACAGGTGACCATTATTCAGGGTAATTTTGTACTTAATAATCAATGGTTGTTTTTGAAGAATGAGCTTTATTCACGGAACGGCCTTTTTTGGTGGCCTCCAACACAAATTTGAATGTACTTATTAAAATTAATTATTGCTGTCTGGTTTTGTTTTAAAACAGGAGTACAACACGAGCGTAAGTCGAGCATTTGCTGAAAAACATCAAGATGTAGTTGACTTCTTATTGAGACAAATGAATGGAGAAAAAATTGTGTTATTCGTTCGGGTAAGTGATTGCATCTATGTATATTGGATTTTGTAAGTTTTAATAACAACGAACACTACCTATTACAGGCATTGGCGTGTATAAAATCAAATCTGACGGATCATACTTAATAAAGATTCCCAAATTCCATGCATTACCTTTCCAGAATTACCGTTCCTAGCATTCTATAATATTATAGTCTATGGTTATCTGTCGTCTTAATTTGATAACTCAATACGACAGATACAATTTAAGACACTAGTTTTAGACACGATAGCCCACCCGGATAGCTCAGTGGTTAAAGCGTTGGTCTACTGTGAGTTCCAAGCCAGGGCGAGACTCACACTGTCCATGACACATTTGACTAAAATTTAAGATAATTAATTCATCTTATGTAAAAATGTCACCCACCTCTGAAATATGTAGAGTAGCTTGGTAGTAGATTGCGGATAGAATGTGGTTAGTATTGGTTAAGGCCTAAATGAAGTCCTTAAATCTGTGTGTAATGACCTTGTTGAAAAAAATCCAGTTGTATACATGTGAATGACTTCTATGGTTTCTTCATGGGTCATTCGATCAATACAGATTGAGGTATTAGGATCTTAACTCCTAAAATATGTTATCTCAAAATGACGGAAAGTTTGTGCTTTGAAACTTCTCAACCGAAAGTTGATACAATAACATATATATACATTTTATCCATGTTCTGCACAATTCTGTTAACTATAATACCATCCATAACGTATTACAAATCTACGTATTAGTTTGCAATCAATACAGTTAAATTTGTATTAGTGGACACTTCCGAATAAAGGCCAACCCGTGAATATAGATCATTCGTAAAAACGTCATTGATTATTCAGAAGGAAATGACCTTCGACTAAAGGCCACATTCAGTAAGCCCATCTGCTTGCTAGTGTTTGAAGTTGTTTTTATACACATTTTAAATATCAATAATTCTTAGATAATGATGTAAATTCTGTGATAGTAATTTTATTCTGTGATAATAATTATCTCTAACATAAATTTGTATTATTTTTTCATACTAATGTAATTTGTTGTTGTTTTCTTGGTTATTTATATATAATTTTATAAAGGACCACAATGGAAATAAGGATTTACTTCCTTTTTTGTGTTATCCGTGTATTTTAACGTTTTTGACATGGTTTCAATTTTTTACTGATAATATTTACCTTTAATAATTCTACAGTCTCAATTTGTATAATCAGTAATATTTTGTTTGTTTGAACACTCAGTCTGTAACTTTATATGCCCATTTTGTGTAATATATTTCCTATGTACCATGTTTTAGAAATAGTTAAAATATGAATAATAATAAATAAATAATAAATAGAAAAATAAAGGGCACACTTCTCTTCCCAAGGTGACCTTTAATTCACAGACTTGGCTGCACTGACTAAATTTTGCATCTTACTAAAATGTTTGTTTATATGATTATTACTGAATTTTGAAGATTTGCACGCTGCATGACGCAAATAAGCGAAGCAAACAAATGTCATAATGTTTATAGTTCGTTCAAGTAGACACAACGTCAGTAATCAGAAAAGAACGATTACATAATTTAGACAAGAATGCTTCTTCATGCCAAACACCCATTGTAATTTATTTAACTTAGGACCTTTTGGACAATATCATGCACCCACCACTACCTGAAAAAGATTATGCCCTGACAGAGACAAGATTCCTGCCATTACTCAATGAATGCACCAAGAACGTTGGTTACCGCTATGCATTTTACAGTAATAATGTCGTACACAAAATAACTGTTAAACTGGAAGATAACATGAAAGATATTGAGGCCTCCATTCAAACGGCAAGCCTGATTCTATGCACATTCTTCAAATTTGGCGACGAGCTTGACAAATATTTTGTCAAGCAGTTCCTCAGATGTAAAGGACCAGAGCTTATTGTACATATGGTGCATTTTTACACTAATGACTGGAAGGTATCGGAAAAGGATTCCTTTTTTGTGTTTCTACCAATGATTGGTCTCGTTGAATTGCCGGAAGGTCGGGCATGGCTGAGTAAAAATGTACTCACCGTATCAGAATACTTTAACCTTTTCGAAAAAGACCAACTTAAAGTTTACATTGCTCACAGTTCTCACTACGAATGGTGTTTGGAGCCCAAGTTCTTCAAAGAAATTAACAGGGTCTGGATTGCATTTTACAACGAGATACAGAAAGAACAAACGTTCCAGAGAGAAAGACATATGACTGAATTGCTTGAACAGGAGGATAGAGAACGTGACAAAAGGGAACGAAAGTTGGAGAAAATGAAACAGAAGCATCAAGAAAAAGAAGTAGAATCGGCCCTGATTGATTTATGGACCGTCGAGAATGACGATCAGTCAAACGACAAGGCTTTCAGTAACTCCAATGCTAATTCAAGTAGAAATGGACTTGGCGATTGGGATTATATGTCCACAGGTGGTGGGCAAAATGACGATACAGTAGGTGAGGTCAAGCGAAGTACAACAAAAGATGTTCTTGATATTAGTGAATTGGTTTATGCATTTGAACCAGTGAAAGGTGAACAGTGGACAACAGTTTGTGCAAAAAAGCAGAAAGAAAAGCAGCCAAAAGACAAATCTGCCTCTAAGCAAGATAAAAAGAAG
This sequence comes from Lutraria lutraria, assembly GCA_964023205.1. NCBI lineage: Eukaryota > Metazoa > Mollusca > Bivalvia > Venerida > Mactridae > Lutraria > Lutraria lutraria. The sequence goes on along the minus strand of OZ026839.1, from coordinate 3,959,787 downwards.
AAAAAAGATTCAAAAGCAAAATCCATTTCATTTGACAACTTCCCAAAGCAAACTCCTGTAAATTTCATTGGCACTGCTAGGTGGGCTGATGTTGCAAAAGGAATCAATAAGAAGCCTACCACACCGGAACACACCGCAAATAACCCAAGACCAGCAGTGCAACAAAATAAGGACAAACATCTTGTGTCAACAGATTTTCCATCCTTGGAAGATAACCCAGAAAAGTCTTTCAAACAGGAAAAGCCAACAAAAATGACATTCCATTTTCATAGTGATGTTGAACAAGCGAACGAAATTGTGGCGGATTATTATGCCGATGATGGCATAGATACTGACCAACTCGATGCAGAGCTTGATGCAGCACTGGAATATATGGAAGATGATACCTTCTGTGAAGTAAATGAAGAAGCTTTGAATACTACCAGCGAATGCTCCAAGTTTCACCAAGAATATGCAGAATTAAGCAAAGCAAAAACCAATTATCCAAGTATTCCTTCCACTGACGAAATCACAGCGGCTGACAATGGAAGAGAAAATGTTGGTCAACTTCATAACCTTAAGAGTAAAGAGCAAGAACATCTTTACCAGGACACAGAAAATTTAAATCTACTTACTGATGTAGAAAAAATAGCTATAGTAGAAGATGAACATTATAGGAAGAACGGTGATACCAAAAGAATACAAAAAGTAAATGAACAATATGAATATCATTATAACGAAACACATGCAGAAGGCGAATTGAAGAGTATACCCAAACCTCAACATCAAGAAAAGACTGAATCGAAGGATAAGATAAAGGCGATAGTAAGTGTTAATGACGGAATATATAAAGATACACATAACAATGACCATGAAGGCACTGCAACTTCGGAGAATATTAGTAGTTGTGTATGCGATGAATCAATAGAACATCAAATTAAACAACTGACAAATAGTGGACTTTTAAGGGTCAAAGATGCCAAGATATACAAAAACCAAGTGGAGACATTTGAAGTGTTTGAACAAATGTTGAATATATTCGAAAGTGACCCATTCATGGACTTGTCAGATGCGCTTGAGTATCTTCGTGAAATTGAAGAACCAGAAGATCCTAGTATTATTGACGAGATGTTTGAATCACCAGGTCATATTCCTGAAAATATCGAAGAAGAAAATGAATGCATGCAGACAGAAAGCATCAAACAGAAACCATATGATAATGGAAATACAAATGTAATTGTATCCACTAATTTTGTACATATGCAACCAAGCGTTGAAAGTGTCAAATCAGTACAAGCGTTCGTCAACAGTCATCCAAGCAATCTGCCTTTGTCTCCATCTCGAGATCTTGTAGCTTCTGATCCAGCCATCATACATTGTGCTAATACACAACTGGTGTCCAAGCCTCGTCACAACATTACCGACAGACAGTGCCAAGATGTTCAGCAGAGCACTGCTCAGAATAATCAGAACGAAACAAGAAACAAAGGTACTGATAAGACTGGAGACTTTCCAGCAACGAATGGTATCTCAAAGATGTATAACGAAAAGATTGAAAAAGGATACGATGAATTGGATTTCGAAAGTATCCGAAAACAAACGGCGGTCATTACACCATTGAAGAAACCGGATGGTTCTCTTTACCCAAGCGTGAATTGTAAGCTAGGCCAAGAAATACTAAAGACAGCATGCAAACTCGCAAAATCCGGTGACATCGTGGATGACGAAAAACTCAAGGAACTGAATGGTGATATTCATGAATCCGACTGTGGAAAGAGAAATGATGCAAATGATGCAAAGGATCAATATTACTTTCCAAATTTTCACGCAGATACAAAACTCTCAGGTAATTACAACAGTTCGGATATATCCGTAGCTCACCGAATGCAGCAAGTTCAGCATCAGCAGTTGCGGAATTACTACAATGAAAAGAAGGATCAGATATGTGATGTGAACTCTTGGCATCACTCAAGATTCACTTATTTAGCTCAAGTGGCTGGAATGGACGAGGAATGTATTAGTCGATATCTAGCTGGTCATATGGAAACAGAAAAATTGAATTTCACTTCGAGTAAGTCAAGAAATGTAACCGAACACAATGGTAATATATTTAAAGATGGTCGCAATCATTCTGCTGCTAACATGAACGAGCAACTTAGACGACGGCCGTGTAAAGGCGGTGGACAGCAGCAACAAGGCTTTGGGTACCGAAATGCTGGAATGCCAGTAGCAGGATATCAGCCTTTACCGATGGCATTGCCGAATGGTCAACCATTTCCACACATGCAGCAACAATCGCATCAGCAAGGACGGTTAGGCATGGTTCAAACCGCACCAGTTGCTTTATTTCCAGTGGTTCCTTACAGATTAGCAGGACCCATGTTACAACCTCCTCCAACACACCCAGCCAATATTCGTAACATACAAACTCAGCAAGCAGAAATGAGTAAGACGGTCAAGAACAAAATAGACGAAATTCTAACCTCAATGTTCAAAGCTAAAATAAAAAGTGTCCGTTGGAGAGAAGAACTTGATAGATTGAGAACGCTACCGCAAGAAAAGTTGCAAGTCATCGGGAAGATTCTGGTACCTATAAACGAGAGCGATCGGCAATACATATCTTATCACAGGTACGTTAAGTATACAAATAGTCATGTACTTCAAACATCAGCGAAATTTTCCATATGAACATACAGGAGATCGAGTTATTTATTAGCATTCGATAAAACACAGCTGACGTAACCTTTAGTAACGAATGGTTTCTATAAATGCAATAACTAAATTTTACCAGCACAAAATGGCTTGTTCGAGTGGAAATATATTGGGAAGCCGGACAAATAGTTTGTACTTCATTATGCAGTGTTCTGCTGTAAAATTTGTATTGAAATTTTGAAGAAATATCTATGTAAAGAGAAATGACTACTAACTAACTAACTAAGTTTTTCACTTTACCAGCGTTTACGTTAGGCTTGTTTTACTTAAGTTTAACTCTGAACTCATCGTGTCTCATTATTTTCAGTACTGGAAGTACTATTATAGGCTATTTGCTAGATGGCAGTGAAGTTGCTGTTAAAATAACTAAGTGTTTATACCGTCCATTCAAACCAGATGATGTTAACAGACTAATGAGTATGGGGACTGCACAACATCAATTCGTCAATAAATATCGAGTGGGTATCAATATTGAAACATAATTGTTTAATCCTATGGCGATGGTTTCTATCTTTTTATGCCCCCGTATAGATAGTTATGTCTTGTTTGTTTGTACCAAACTTTAACCTTGACTATGAAATCAAAACACTTCCAACTACACTCGTCAAACTTCTCATGTTGGCTCCTCATGAAAACCTTTACATGCCTTTGCATTTTCAAGTCAGTAGCTGAAATGTCAATGTCACCCAGAGGGGTATTGTGTTTCAAAAACACATCTTGTGTTGTTGTAAAACAATTATATGGTTGGTTCTAGTCGTAGATATGATGTACGCATCTAATATGGTTTCCTAAATAATGTCAAATTGAAACTATATATACTCATGACTTAAAACTACATGCATACATGTGATATGATTATCATTTTGTGATTTTTCTAGGCGATTGAAGTGCATGATAACTTCTTCTACATTGCTACTGATCTTTTCGAATATACGTTACCGGAATATCTGTGTAAAATGAAGAAGCAGATGACGAGAGACTTGGATCTAAGTTACGTGAAGATGGTATTTCAGTTATTGCGGGGTATCTCTACCCTGCATCAACAGTACCTCATAGTCCATGCGGAGCTCAGGGTATGTCCTTACAAAATAAGATAATCTGCTGTAAAAGTCTTATTCACCGATCAGCCGAACATATTAAGTTAAATGACGCTAACACTTACTAGGCCCTAATTAGAAACCTTCATTAGCGGTTTGAATGCCAATAAATAAATAATTGAACTAACAAAGTGTCCATTATTATCTGACAAAATTGATACTGGTTGAAAGTAGAATGATTGGATATATTTAATATGAATTGCAGCCTGACAATATACTGATAGATGTGGAAGGTAATGTAAAGATTGGAGGATATGGGTTTGGTAGGAATGTTGACAGAGATACGCAGTTCCTGGAATACACTGATGGTACGTATAGAACATTTAGTTTTCGTTGCAACCAAATACTGGTATTTCCGTATACGTACGACGTCCATACAAATGTTGTTCTTTATTTGCGGGATAGTGTGTGGTTCTAGTGTAAAAGACATACTTATCCAGAAGTTTCCCTGAATCTTTCACATGAACGCTGTAAAGCAATCGTAATGTACATACTTATCTGGGTTTTTAAGCACTATATATAAAACATGAGGGAAATGCTGAATAATTTAGATTGAACCCACGATCAACACTTATACCCCATTAATGGTATGGTACATATACATGTACAATGTTTTATGTGCATTTCTTCTCAACACCCTTGTAATAAACCTAAACATATTCAGACGGTTTTCTACATTTTGTTGTTTGTTAATGCACCATAATTATCATACGTTATACTTGTTAAAGGGGCATACCCTACAACTGACAAACATTATGTGAAAGTGTAAAAATGTGTTAGATGTATATGTAAAACAATATATAATGGATAATTGCAAGAAGAACTTTGGTCATAAAATGACTAGTTTAGGTACTAGCCGCAAAAATCATAGCTATGAATAATAAATCAATAAAAATTGTACAACAAATTCCAAAGAGTTTCCGATCTTTTATGGAAACTAGTATTTTTTTGTGATTTTACTTTTAATTGGATGAATTTTTGGCTGAAACCTTTTTCGTCGGCTTTTTTCTTTACAAGCTTCTAATTTATCATCATTTTGCCTTGATTCTAGATGCACCAAATTGTAGGGTATGCCCCTTTAAACAGCTGATCTCACATTTATTGTATGTGGTATACTTATACAGTACTATCACAACATCCTGAGTAAACTATTTTATTCCATTGTATTATGCTGTTTCCAAAGATGAATTGCCAAGTTGCTTTATTATGGTAGCCATTTTTTCATCTTAAAACTATTTTATTCCATTGTATTATGATGTTACAGAGGATAAATGCTGGCTTGCTCCAGAAGTTCTTGTTCACAAACAAAAGATCAGCTTTAAATCGGATATATGGGTAAGTTTGGATTTATAGACCACTATTTGCTTTATAATTTTTTTGGAACGCCGTTAGGGCTGTGGATATTACCGATCGTTGACGGATTTCAGAACGGAATACCACGAGATGACTCGATGTGTTCCTCATTATTCTTAGTCTAAGGACTTTATGTTCCATGCATCACCATGACAGCCGAACGTTAAACATCTTTATCTTCTTCATTACTTGTATGCAAGTTGGAAAAAATTCTTTTTATCACTGAACTGTTGTTTAAACGGAAATTTTAATAAATGTAAGACAGCCACACCGATCTAGGGTTATCTATTGGATTTAGCTTAAATATATATAATACAGCAAACTTGTTGTGTGGTAAAATGGCCGTTCACGTGGCGGTCTTAACTCGCGGATGGTTTCTTATTCACTGTCTGCATTAACAAAGTGTTTAATTATTGTACATGTACATCTATTTTGAACATACATCTATTGTTTTTAAGATACATGTAATGTGTTAGTCAATGAAACAGTTTGGTAAAAAAAAGAATACGATTTTAATTTCTTGTAGTCGGCCGGTATGTTGATCTACTATATCTTCAAAGGAGGAGAAAATCCGTTTGGTTCCGAGCCTAGTGAGATAATACGCAATATAAGTGACCAGTCATACAAATTGCAGAAAGTAGGAGAGGAACCAGACGGTCTCATTGGAATAATGCTATCATTGAACAGAACAGAACGTCCAGCAGTCTCTGAAGCTCTCAAGTATAGATTTATTTTTTTACCTACCTCGTGACGTTCAGCTTATTTACAGAAACTTTATTTCATCGGATTTAACGCCATTTTCAACATTATTTCAGTTATATCGTGGCGGGCAGTTATCATAGATAGCTTCCACGGGCTTCATTTAGGCCTTGACTAGTACTAACCACATTCTATCCACAAGCTACTACCAAGCTATCCCACATACTTCAGAGTTGGGGACAATTTAACATAGGATGTAATATCTTCAGTTAAATTTGTCACAGACAGTGTGAGCCTCGCCCAGTGTTCGAACTCACGACCTCTCCATCAGTATGTCAATGCATCAACCACTGAGCTAACTGTACGAGCTTATAGAATCACATTGTACAAAATCATACAGCTATTTATGAGAGTCCCGAAGTTTAAATTCTATTGTCCAAAACTTTACAACAAAAGATTTTCATTTATCCGAAATATGATGTATTGAATAATTTACATGTACACATCAGTCTGGCGATTTTTGTTGTAGGGTAGTTAAAAAAATACTGGTCGAATTTTGGTGATGCCAAGTCTTAATCAAATACAGTAATATCATATTCTATCAGTTTCTACTTTCGATGTTATCACTTATCATTAACCACTTTTTAGTTTTCTGTGAGGACGTTCTGGTTGCGTTTTTGCTAGAAAACAACAGTTAGCCATTACAATAAAACATCGTTATTACGAGCATCAATATCAATAGCTCTTGTGATCACTGCGGCGTCTGTGTCGTACACAACTTTATTGTAGCTCGTATAACTCAGAAACTATAAGAGGTAGCAACATGAAACTTCATAGATGGATAGATCTTAATGAAGCGGTGAACAGACGAACGTTAGATAGATAGATTTATTTCGACATAAAATGAACATTTACATGGCAATCATAATAATTTATTAAAACATACAAATACAGTAAATCGATACATGTGTAAGCATGAATTAATAAAACAGCCATGTCAAAACAACATTAAATGTCAAGGATAACACAAGAAAGGGTTCAAAGGAACCCTTAATTATTTCCATTGTGGTCCTTGATATATAGTGTTGTATGACATAGGAAGATATCACATTTGGGAATACATTATATGAACAGGTATAAATTAAATAAATAAAATTACTTATCACAGTTAAATTGCTATTATAGTAAGATAATATGTTGGAGAGCGTTGGCACCGCATACATGATTATCTTGATATCTCGAACTCAAATCATGGTCCCTTGACTTATTATTTTTATTTCAGGCATCCGTTATTTTGGGCTGATGAGAAAAGAATGAGGTTTATAAATATAGTTGGTTCTGACATAGTACGAGAATTGAAAGGAAAGTAAGTAATTACTAATTAATGTGTAAACCCGAGGGGCATCCATGGCCTATTGGTTATAGTCTCTGACTATTAGTCACTTGCCCCTCACCGCATGCACAAAAGTGTTTAGGCCCTCGACGCACGACAACGTATACCAACGTGTGTGAGCGTGCTTTTTAACTTACATAAAACGAATCTCTAGCAAGGACGACGACCATCAGCGTATTCTAACACGTCGGCACACGTTGGGTCAATGCGTTGTAGTGTGACAGCACCTTAATAAAACACCATAGTGTTGTTTAACCGGCATGACATTTTGTGTACTATGTAAGTAGATGAATGTTTGTTTTCAATGTATGAAGGTTTTCAATGCTTGTTGAAATATGACATGTCATTCGGGTAGATACCGGACCTGAATTTACTACACATACGTTAATTCTGTTTCATTACTTTATATTTAATTAAGAAATGTGTTTTGAGAGTTCAAATAAGTATCAAGTACTGCGTTTTTAATTCTTAATTCCTATTAATGTTATGTTTCATCCGTATACATGGACAAGTTTATCACCATCTGAAAAACAAGATTTCTGATCTGTAGGTAACTATACCGTTTGTACATTTTCCTAAGGCTTTCTCCCATTACGTACAGATAAGCCTTTTTAAAAAATAAATTTGAATCCATTTTTTTCAGTGTTTTTTTTCTCTCTATCTTTGCTATAATGAAGGAATTATTGGATACCGTTGTGATTGCACATCATTTTATTTCATGATAACGATATACTTTTTCAGTAACATAATGGATAACGGCAGTGAATCTATGCTCAGCATTCTATCCAGGGTTCCTTGCAATTTGAGTATCGTTAGATGGGTATGTTTACGTCATGGGATGAATTGATGATCTTTTTATTACATTTTCAGATTAATTGAGTAAATTATTGAGCAAGTGCACAGCTTTGTTCACTCTTTACGCATTATTCGAGGCTTTTTCTTTACAATTTACAATGAAGTAATAATTTATTGCTTAACCAATAAGACAAATAATGCATTAACGTATATTATTAATCATGATGACGCATTACTAATAATCAATTATTTGTCAATGACGTACAGTCGCGTAGAATATCATATTTAATGTCTGAGTCAGTAAAATGCCGCATTAGAAGCTACAGTGCATCCTCTTCATAGCAACACCCTTTGGGAGCAGCGAAATTATGTTGTTGTTGCTTTAGAGAGGTTAAATTAATAGTTCAATTATTCAGTGGAAACAATCTTGCTGTTGTTGATGGGAGGTTGTTGCTCAGGATAGCGCAGCTCTGGAGAGGTTATACTGAGATATACACAAGTCTAAAGATGCTTATTCAATTATTCATTTACAAATGTAGTATATTATACCTTTGAAAAAGAATGGGGACTTGTATTTGTATGGCGTGTAACGTAATGCTGTTGTTCAAGGGAGTTGTTGATTGAGAGAGGGCCACTCTAGAGAGGTTGTACTGTAGTATACTAAGTTTTAATCATTTGAAGTGGATCCATTTTTGGAGAGCTAAATGTCGCAGACATGAGCAGGATATTTCACGTAATCAAAAGTTTCATTGTTTTTATCGTAGATGCATGAGATAGACTCTGTGATTATTCGTGAGATGAAATCGTTCAGAAACTACAAGAATAACTTTGTAGATCTCATTGTCTTCATCTTCAACTGCTGCAATCATTTCGATACACTGTAAGTACATTCATAATTATACTTTACGGTCGCCTGTGAGTGAAAACCAAAATGTCAACACTGGGACACTACTGAGACATCACTTAAAAAGATTCTAACCCCGCAGTACGGTACTCCTTCCGTTTATAATGAACCTTATGTCACAAATGGTTTGGTCTGCAATAATTTATTCAAAGTACTGAAAAATACTCATTGACAATGAACCTACATTCACTTGTACGGGAACTAGTTTAGCAATGGCGTGGCGGATGTAGAAATCGTAGTACTTAGGTCTAAATCAAAATATATGCCGGCTGAGCGAGTGACGGCTATAGAAAGCTGAACAGTCGTTCAAATTCCAAAAATGAACTTGACTTTTGAGGTAGGGGGTCGATATTAAGTTTTATAACCTTGTAGCCTGTTGTTTGTCCATTATGTATTTCATAATTACTCTTTATTTCAAATTCAGGTCGACCAAAGTGCGTGAAGCCATTGATGAACCGTGTAGTTACTTCTTGATAAAGTTTCCATCATTATTGATGACTGTGTATCGTGCTATCAAATCATCGGAGAAAAAAGACAAGCCTTGTTATAAACCATTCTTCTGACCATGCTTTATTGATTGTGACAATATAGCCTTATGCTTGCCGTGTAAATAATTGTAAATATGTATATAGATATATCGTATTGCAACATGTGTCTTGTGTGTACGAGTTAGTGCGAGTATCGCGAGTCATAAATTGGTTGTTTAAAGAATGTTTTGTCCAAATTATATTCGTCGGTCATGTTAGCTGTTTTACTAGAGCGTCGTCTTAGATATATTTACGTTCAATAATACGAAAATGTAGATTACCTTTCCATGTCCAGAGTGTTTCTACGAGTTATTAGTGGGAGAAAATATGTTTTATCAATGTTGTTAATGTTATAGCTAGTGATGTCATATCATAGACAATGTTTAATGTCCGTCCAAAACACTGATTATGCGCTGTTCTTCTGTCCAACGTCATGTTAATTAATGGAAAATGTGCTTTAGAATCGACATTGAATAGAACAGAATAGTACACACATTGGTTACAAAAAACTGTATTGACAGTATTTTTACAAATCTGGAACAATGATTATTTGTATGCAAGTTATGCTTATTGCAATGTTGTTGTTTTTTAATAAAATCATGATTTTGATGTAATCACTTGTGCCTATTCATTTGAATACGACATTTACACATGGCCGGACCAAATAACGTTTTTTTTAAACATGCTCAATTACATTAGATATGTATTTTGAATATTTCAATACGCTTTGTTGCTTTTTGACGCCCTCATTAACTAAGATGTTTTATAATAGTGTACATATTTTAGATACATTTTTAATATTTTACTTAATGAATTTGTAGCATTTTAGATACATTTTATCTTTACAATTGTACGTCTGTGATATTTAAGCATTTATAATACTCGACAGTTCGTTTATAAGATTATACTTGGATGCAATTAATGTATATATGTAAATAGTTCACGTATTGTATAAAATTTATGTTACTGTATATAAATAAAGTTATTCAATATACAAATGTATAGATGTTTATTTTTTATTCTCGTTCTTTCACCGATTTATATTGTCAAAATACTCATGGAATCTTAACTAACATAGACTTGCACTGCAATGCGGAACTGGGGCCAGATTATCATTTTTGAATGGCGGATGTAGAAAACGTACGTAGTTCTTAGGTCCGCATCAAAATTCATTCGCGCCCATAAAGTGACGGCTATTGAAAGCTGAACTGTCGTTCAGTTTACGAAAACGGTTAAAAGTTGCTCTTGTTCTTTGATGATGATTTATGCAGGGTAATAAATCTCTGTTAATCGGTACACCATTGATGCTTCTCGTTCCAAAGCCTACAACTGTTTGTCGTTTACTATAATTCCAACTGCTTATGAATGAATGAATAAATGAAAGAACGAACGAACGAAATATTCTCTTCCTATGTCAGCCTTATTAAGTTCATGTATTAGAAAAAAAATTTGATCTACATTGCATCTGTACGACCGCTGACTTTACATTACGTATTTATTCTATAAATCAATTCTAAGACACTGTTGTCATATCCCCCAGTAGTTTGAAAATAGCAATAAACAGTTTTGTTGCAAGAGAAGAATACAGATTGAAAGAGAAACAAGTATTTGGACCATTCTGTTATGAGGCCAATATCTTAATATCGGTTTCAAAATAAAATAATGGCGGACGGATCATGCAAATGCTGAAGGTGTGTGATAATGCAGTTTCCCAACAAAATCCTTCCGCGACCGAACTTCAGTTGAATTAGCAATTATCGAAAACATCTATGAAAATAATGATTCAAAATTCAATTAAAAGACAGTGATAACATTTGCTTATTTCATTATTTTGTTATGCTTGAACTTGTATGGAATTTCAGCTCAATTGATGCGGGTGCATAAAAGTAGTCCGATGATGCGGATGCACATAAAGTTGGCAGTTGTTCATTTCGTCGGCAAGCATTTCATCGCTCTGAAATCCGAAGGCGCGCATATTCATAACAAAACATACTGTAGTATAAATTATTGTATTCGTCTCATATAGAATTGTAATAAATGATTTAAATAATAATTACATGTATAATATAAATAACAAATATCCATCATAAACAATTATATAAACCGTGAACGTACAAAGCAGTGAAAGCGGTAATATTTGTGGCATTTTGTCTATAATCGATTCAATGGTCAATCATTGCAATAAATATTACTTATGAAACTCTCCCTTAACTAAAAATCAATCTATTTTGATGACCTCCTGTAAATAAAGACTACAGTTGAAATATCAGTCACTATTTAGCTAACATTTCTTGAGTAAATAAATCAATTAAACATCTTAATACATTTGTATAAAATTTGCCAACTGTGCAAAAAAAGTCCATATTCATTTTTTTTATCTTTGGTGGCCTAAATGTACAGGTATGACTAAAGACAAAAAATTAATTTTGACTAATATGACACCAATGTTATAGTTTGTCTACAATTTGGGTTTACTGTGTATTACGGTCGTCTTCCAACATGAAACATTGGTTTCAACGGATTTCAAACATTTTCCATACAGCAATCAGTTTAGATATATACCATAATTGTAGAAAATATCCGATGATTTCCGATCAGTAACTTAAAAGTAAATCAGATCTATATTATCAATATGTAAAGAAAAAAAAGAAAGACATCCATAAAATCATTTGTTGGTATTTCCTTTAACAATATTGCGACAGTAACCGAGTATAGCCGATTTCGAATGATATGCCCGTTTGATTAAACACTTCACTGTCACATTAACGACACTAATTATGAAACTGACAGATGTTGAATAAAATCAGTGATTTTTACATTTCAGAATCTACAAGCTAAAACATGATAAGGTTATCTCATCAGTAGTCTTGGGAATCAAGTCTGCTTTAAAACATCTTGCTCAAAAGCCATTTATCTAAATAATCAATAGAATTGTTTTTGTAAAAAAATCAGAAGTACACATATGCTTCATTTAGGCCATATCCATTTTCACTTTTTTATACGCCCGTCAAAGACGGGACGTATTATTAAAAATAAATTTATATCAGTCTAACCGGCAGTTTTGGGGCGTTTGACCTTAGTCGATACTTTAGTTCTTTTCTTTTTCGGATTGCCAATCTTATCAAGCTCTGTTAAAGAATTCTTTCTTTGAGATGAAAAACTTTTGCCTGGGAACATTGAATTGCGACTTCTTGGCCTCGTTATGGATGATGACGTACTAGGTCGTTGAGCCAGAGCGGGTTCTATGTTCATTTTCTCAAATTCTTTCAAAATATCTTTAGGCAAACCTGCTGGGGTTCTTGGACGTAAATCTTTTGATTTTAAGGAATTTTGTCCGCGATTGAATGTTGTGTTATTAAATCGTTGACTTCCTAGAATTAAATTATTTGCATTAATAAACTTAGCATTGTGACGTTTTTGACACGAATTGCACGCGCGAGGAAATGGTATCTTTGGTGTAACCGGTCGCTCTTCTTCAATCCTGGATTGGCGCATGCGCTGTTCGTAATTCACTTCCTTACAAGTTCCGGTACAGTAAGTTTGTCTACAGTTATCACACGAAACAGAGGGTGATAGTTTTTCAGGGCAATCTCCAAAACAAGTAGCCTGGACGCAATTCGATTCGCAACGTTTGTCCTTAATCAGTGATTGCAAAGACTTAGCACTATTATTGCGTCTTGGTAGAGCTTTCTTGAGCTGAGCGGCACGTTTGTTCTCCCAGTCTATAGTATCTTTTTGAAGCTTTTCAAACTCAACCAGCCGATCTAGAACTCCTTCAAGATCAGGTTCTCTTGACTTTTTGATTTTCACATGGTTTCGCCAATTCCATTTTAATCTTGACATTTGTGCCAAGTCAAGATCAGCTAAATCATCAGGAAAAGGGTCCTGAAACTCATACGGTGGGAGATCAATGTTTGTCATATCAAAATCGTATTGTCGCCATCCACGCTTCGGTTCAGGAATGTAAAATGCGTCTAATTTCTCAGGTCTTAAATTCAGCTCAGGTATATTAATTTCTTGATCAATTTCTGGTTCAAAATCACTATCATCATCAGAACTGGGGCTTTCGGCATCTGATGCTCCAGAATCTATACCCGAAGTTGAGAAAGCGTCGTCATTATCTAATAATTTTTTAGTCTCGGCTACAAGTTCTTCAACAAAAGGAGATTTGTCTTCAGGGGCACCTTCGTAGTTTGATGTCGGCCTTTCCGTTGGTCCCATTAAATCCGAAATAACTTGTGGGCGGAGCGTGTCAAATGGTCCAGGTCGAATATCAGAAGGTGTATCGGAACGATGGCCATGGGCGCTTTTCGCTCTTAGAGACGACGGTGGTACAGACTTAGGGCGATTGTTACGGCTGCCTGAACCACCACGCATCGAACAAGATGTCGCAGGCCTGAAAATATACGGAATACTGTATTATACATCTGAACAAAGTAGTCTAAGAAGTTAATGGTACTAGAACAATGGGACCTCAGTAAATCAGACTGATTGTGTATGAGAACCACCTAAATCCGGACAAGTCTGTTCGTATTTATATAGTTGAAATATATAGAGACGTAATCGGGACCGTAGATTTTATTCGGATAATACCGGGTATTCGGATAATCGGTGTTCGGATAATCGAGGTTTTACTGTATCACTGTATCCGATATATCACTATATCCCAATATACAATCTTAAACCGTGTTTTAATGTACGTATATTTGTTGTATAAGGTATTTTCTATACAAAATTTGGGCAGAATTTGGCCTGCACACGGAAAAGAGTTTAAACAACGTAAAATGACATTTGGGAAAGGCAACATCTGCGAACATTGGCCACTCTAAGAACACACTTGCTGTGTGTGTAATAAACCTCCATATGAAGGTCACACTGGTCAGCACATTCAATGTTGGAATCTATTGAGAAAAGCAAACAGTTGGGAAAAGTCATACTGTTGTATTAGAGAGGTTGTTGTTCAAGGGACGGCGCACTGGAGAGGTAGCACTGTGTATGTGTTTGAATTATACATGATTGTATACTGTGCACTACAAAACGCATCTATTAAAATGTTTCAACAGTCGAATGTTTTAACCTAAGTCGCATCCTTAGAAATATGGTTGTCATAGCTTTGTGTACATTTGTTATGCATAAATGATTTATTTACGCCTTTATGCTACCAGCTATAGAGTTCAAACGGAGATGATCATACGAATGAAAATGGTGAGGCAAAAAAAACCACAAAGAATTGAAAGTCTGAACAATTATCAACGATACAAAATTAAGTTACTTATTTTGGATCATGCGACAAATGTCACTAAAGGTTGACACAAAAACACAATAATGAGATATCGACTTATTAGAGAACCACGGAACACAGTATAAAATAAATATTTAATGTCTTCAAAGTCGTCTGCTTAATTATCATAACATCGTTTCGTCAGTAATCGAATAATAAATAATTCTTGTTAGATTTTGCGACACTGGCAACAGAGAAACAATATTAATGCTACCACAAACACGCACATCCCTACAACAGCCACCAAGGAGAAGGACAAAAATGGCTGTTGTAAGGAGGTGGCTGTAGTTAAGAGAGTGAGAATAGAGTAAAACGTCAATTTGGGTTGCTAGCATACTGGCTGTAACAGAGAGGTAGCTATTGTTCGGAGGAATCCGATCATGGAGGTAACACTGTATTTAAAACCAAACTGGAGATTACAATCACCTTTTTATAACGGTCAATCGTAAAAACGACCACCCAATAACACAAGCTCAAAAATGATAGATAAAAAAAAATTCTCAATAAATGCCATCAATGTAAGAATGTCACTTTTTTGTCTCTCTCTTTGTTTACAGGTTTGACTAAATGCAAAAGCCCGAAGTCCCTCTTCATGGTAAACTACAAGCTGAATGCTCGAAACGCAAACTCTAGTTTTTCAGGTCACATGATGGGAAATCGAAATTAACTTCCAACAGAATTTACACTGAACAATGTATTTAATCCTTTCAAAGAAACAAAATCAAACATTACAGTATTAAATCCTCTCGCAATCCGCTGAATAGATGTTACTCCAAAATGTCTGGCTATAAGTCATAAAAAAACCTTCTTTTCAGATCACGTGATTGTGATATAACTTAGATGGCGCTGTATTCTAGTTTCCGTTTATCCATCACTTATCTCATAAATGCTTAATTAACACGTACTCACTCAGTGGTTTTAAAACGCAAGATTTCTAGACGTGAATATTCGATTATTTTCCAATTTTCTGGACCGACAGAATAATGGTCGTACATTAAGTATTGTTACGCCTACTGGAGACAATTCTCATTGTGTTTTCAACAGAGATGCGTTGATTAAAATCATCGGCTATCCGAACTTTATATGCGCGAGAAGAATATACCACTGATGCATGAAATTGCTTTGTTCTTAATTGTTACTGAGTGGATCACCTGAGAAGATAGCTAAATCAATAATTGATAAAATCATGAATATGTCGCCCAGAGATTCTCATTTAGATTCAGTTTTATTTTAGATACTTCATTAGTTTCCATCGACTTAATTAGTTATCGTAATACATCGAGGTGACAGTCGTTATTTATTTAAATTGAATCTCACTCGATTCTACTTATCCAAGCATGGAATGAACAATGGTACGTACGTATTTACATGTACAGTCAAATTTGCGAACAAATGCCACTAATGAGAAAGACAAAATATGGCCTCATTGACAGGCGGCCTTAATTCTGAGACCATTTTGTTCCAACTGATTAATATCAGTCTTCTGTGAATGGCCTTTATTTACAGGATGGCCTTTATTCAGAGAATGGCCTTTATTCACAGGATGGACTTTATTCACAGGATGGCCTTTATTCACAGGATGGCCTTTATTCAGAGAATGGCCTTTATTTACAGGATGGCCTTTATTCAGAGAATGGCCTTTATTCACAGGATGGACTTTATTCAGAGGATGGCCTTTATTCACAGGATGGCCTTTATTCACAGGATGGCCTTTATTCACAGGATGGACTTTATTCAGAGGATGGCCTTTATTCACAGGATGGCCTTTATTCACAGGATGGCCTTTATTCACAGGATGGCCTTTATTCACAGGATGGCCTTTATTCACAGGATGGCATTTATTCACAGGATGGCATTTATTCGGAGATGGCCTTTATTCGGAGATGGCCGGTTACACAGGTTTGATTGTATACCATGGCAGATATTCAGCGCTTCTACCAATGTTAAAAAATTGGTACGACAGCTTTCATAATACAATTAAACTGACAGGTTTTCTTATAGATAGTCAAGTCAAATTTATTGGATTAAAAAATCAATAAAAATTCGTAAATACCCTACTTATTATTTGATTTTAAAACCACGACCGCTTTGTACAAACCTCGTTACAAAATTCTTCGTCTTAGATGTATTTCATTTTACATAATGAATATATTATTTGTCACTGTAAAATTTACATTTTTTTTGTAAAGAGAAATACCCACGTGACATGAAAACAAATCTTTCGATAAATATAGAAATAAAAACGACAATGAATTCATTCGACTTTCAGGTTTAGTTTGAATAAAAAATAAACACAAAGAACTTCTGTATGTTTTTTGAAAAATGTTCAATTATGACAACATGAAATGCAATATACGCCTTAAGATTAATTGATTAATTTTGTCTCTTAACTCTTCAGGTATCCTTTGTATGCTCGCCACTTCTTATCGCGAGGAAATGAATGTTTAAGTAAAAGTGTTCGTGAACACTGTGAAGTTGATTTTTTTACCATTTACAAGTTTTCAGCGCGGAATGAATGTTAAAGTTCGTTGAAACATTCCGTTGTTCTTTGGTCGAATACAATACCGAATGAACAAATTTATTGTAGATTATACAGACTATAATCACGTGGTATATTGTTTTGATGATGATTGATACCACAGGGTCTGGAAATATGACGGCGCCCACGAGTTCGAAGTTAAGTGGTATTTTTCGTCGAAAGTTTATTAAAATATTTCGAGTTTTTTCATGTAGCCCATGTTCTAGCGAAAAAATTTCCGAATCCATCGGTACTTAATTGAACGTTGTTACCGTCGTAGTTAATCCATAGACCATGCAGAGAAATGTTTGGTCCACTTCAAATTTCTCTGCAGGGTCTATGGACAAACTTACACGGCAGTAACCGTACTAATTTTAGAAGCGATGGATTCGGAAAGTTGTTTGCTTCAACATGGGCTACATGAAACTCGAAACATTTAAACTTTCGACGAGAAATACGACTTATAGTAACCTTCCAATTTTCCAGACCCTGTGGTATCAAAACAATATGTCATGTGATTATGGACCTTGAGATATCCTCCCATTTTAACTGATACTACTACTTATTCTGATAGATTCGATATCATCTCAATGGGACATTTCTTGTAACAAGTCATTTCGCTCCTAACAAGAAAGTAATATCAGTTACTGGTTTGATGAATATAGTGCCGCCGCTTTTGACTGAACAATTGTTGAAAAATGGCGTTATCCCCCCCCCCACACACACACCGTCACACACCCAAAAAGACTTGAATTTGAAAAGTTCGTAGATCAGTATACAATGATTGTATACAGAAAACACCGAAAACTGACTGGAAAATACAGGTGGTCATTATAGAAAGGTAGTACAATGTATTGAAAATGAAGTAGTCGCTAAGTGACATGTAATTATACATACCTATTGTCGTATACCGCCTGTACTGGTTTACATCTCATGTAATTTGTCTCAAGTTCTTGATAATTTAATGGAGTCCAGTTCTTCTGCTGAAATGCTTTCAGACTAGCCGCCAGCTGACTTCGATAAACCTGAGTTTGTGATTCTCCATTAGGTCTCTGGTATAATTTCTGAAAATAGAAAAACGGAACTAACATGAAGATCAAAGTTTCTACCAAAATGTTGGAGATTATGAGATAAAAAATACGAAGTCTCAGACATCAAGTCTTTTTCCGGGATAGGAATTTACAATAAGATCCTTCTAACAATACGTCAGTGCTACTTAAAAATCACCGAGCCACCTCCAGTGCAGTTCTGAAAATATTACGAATTTTAATTTGTCATGCTTATACTGAAGTCAAGAAATGGCATTTAAGCCCAACAAATAGGAAAAATTTCGATAAAAGAAAAAAATACATTGCAATTATTCACATAATTTTATTCCATCGAATTATTCCTTGAAGTCACGGTATACATGAAACATATTAATACGTAATATTGCTAACTATGCACATGTTTTAACGACCAAATCGGCTTACGTACATATTACAGATCAAATACAATTATAAAATCAATTTCTCTAATCTCTACAAGTAACGATCAGAAAGGTCAAGGAACAAGTTTGTCCTTGATTAATAAAACTGTGAACACAGAAACAAGACTCCTTACATTACAAGTCAAAACAAGAAAATACATGTAGTAACCATTTAAGAATACATAAAGTATACAGTACGTCTGTGTCTACTCATCCGAATGGTTAATGCCTTAGAACTATTTTATGAGCGATTACCGCGGAAGTATTTTTCGGTCTTGATAACCGCCGCAGTAAACTATTAGCAATAATGTTTGTAGCACGGTTACTGCAATGGAGAGGCAAAGCCTTCCCAGAAACACCCTTAATTCGAGACGTTTATAAGAATAAATCTCTGAAAATATGATTAAAAAAGATTAATGTTCAAATGATCATCTGTAAATCGATACCATATATGTGTCTGTATAGTATTCATACAGGGGACCAGTCTGTGAAAGCATTCCATTGGTCAGTTATAAACCAGAGCAGGTGAACGACCAATTAGATGCTTTAGCTCGCAGACTGGTTTCCATTTTCATACATCGATTGTAGACTGTGTATCTTATTATTATACACAATATTCTCACATTAAAATGCATTGAAGACTGAATACAGCTTTCGCAAAGTACAAAATGTAGATTACAATTCATCAATAACATCATAGAACTATGGTTGACTATTTGTGACAAACTTCATCGAAGTCGATATAATTTTAAAACCACTAATCACAGCGTATGAATACTTAATATAAACACAGTAGCGAAAGCCATTAAAACAAAAATAACTCGACATGAAAGCTTGTTTCATTTAGTTTAATGGTTCTCTGAGGGGTCATTAGACCTTCAAGCGGCAAATCAAATGTGAACTCCAGCACATTGTTGACACTGGTTCGTAAAACAATATGACGTCATCCGCACTCAGTAACTGTTGTTGTCGGGAAATGACGAAATAAAACTGGCATTTATGTGGATATAATTTGCCTTCAATCAAAGTAAAATGATTTTGCACGCGAGTGGCCAACAAGTATTAGTTATCGTTCATATTTTGAATTTTATGGGATATATCACAAGCGACGCGAAGCGGAGCGCAGTGATATGTCGCATAAAATTCATAATATGAACGATAACTGATTTACAGTTTGTCTTAATTTCTGTCACGTACGCATGTTTTCTCTCGACAAAAACTGTCAATCATCACTATAGATGTAATTTGACACCGCCCACAAAGTACATTGTACCTCAATTCAGAGGGAAATTAAAAGGAAGCATTCAGTGTGCTTTATATGCGTTAATAAGAGCCATCATTTTACTGTAACAATGGATTTTCACATAGCTTTCGACGAATTCTAGATCTATGATTGTTTTATTCTTGAGGAACTGGTATTGTCTTATAGTTATAATATAAACAATCAATACCCAGAAATGCATGATTACAATGTTTCTTACTGTTTGGCCATTCTTTCAATTTGGACCATTAGGCCTGTGCACCGTTATTTACTGTTTTCGACCGTTCTGTTTCTTGCCAAACTTCTTGCCTTAATGGATTCTTGCACATGTTTAAATTCGAGTCCGGCTTAGAGCGGAAAACCTTGCAAGTGTGGTATCTTGTACCGGCTCAGATGTTATACACCTTACAATTGATCTCTGAGCTCAAATCCATTCCATTCTCAACGTATTACTGAATATAAGGTGCTGGTTGATTTATAAAATGCATATTCCGGTTGATTATGATGATGAAAGATTCATCTATCTACATGTACAGTATTTATGAGTTAATTGTCTGATTAAATTAATTTAGAAATATAAAAAGATAAGCTGTGCAATTTGATGGACTGGTACTACACGTACCAAGGAACGATGGTAACTGAAATTATGTTTTAAGCGCCTAAACGGGCATTATGAGCAGTTTAAACTCCGCCTACTTTATTGCACGGTTAAGGATGACGTAATAAAACTGATGCAATCTGCACCGCCCTATTCAGCGTTTGGTCACATAGCACACAAACTCGACTTATTTTCTCCATATCAGGGTTTCGGTAAATTTTATGCGATATATTTTTCAAATTTCAAATGAAATGCGGACATTTCATTGGACGAGAAATTAGGACAAACTGTAATTAAACATGCACGTAATTTAAAACAGTTGTACTGTAAATGACTGCAGTCTTTCATTGATCTAAAGATGTACAAAATGTACCGGAAGTAGAATAAAACGACATGCGCAACAGAGCAAACGTTATGGCGGAAGTAATGAAAACATGTATTTTGAGCAAAGAGCAAACATCAATGAAAAAGAGTTCGTACCTTAGTGCAAAATACTTCCTGTTGCTAGAGAGTCCATAGTTCAAACAGCTAGTTTTTTTAGTTTTGATGTTAAAACAAACAGTTTATTTTGACTGTCTAATGTCAGGGCAAATTGATCGCTCTCTCCAGCGTATTTTTTATAAACAAATTTGAGTATAGACAAACGTTTTTGTATATAAGCAAACAAAATGAATTAGCAGAATAAATGAGTTCATTACAAAGGTTTTATTCCTCTTGTGGATATTCGACATTCGTGTGCATAGACAGATGGATACATGGTCTTTACAGCATGCGAGTAGTTTATGAAGAGATAATATATATAATGTCCAATGTATTTCAGAAAACATATTAACAACATGCTTGGTCGGTATATTGTTCGTGTTACTGAGATTTAGTAAATGTTCTTGAACTTATCAGACGCATATCAAATACCAAAGGGTCAAAACTCGATAGTGCGATATACAAAATGTCAAAGGAACGAAATATACTGAGTGCGAATATGCATTCCAGCGACTCTTCACATTAAAGTCTTGTGGAGTTAATTTTGAACTAAGTGGTAAGCTCAATATGTGATTTATTGAACGTTACAACGTTAATGATATATAGCATGGTAACTCCTCAATGTTTGTAGTTTATTTATCACTTAAGGATATTGATATATGATTTATAAGCGGGACATAAATATGCATTAACTTACGCCTGTTGTTACGGGTAACGTGTAAATGTTACGAGTACAAAGCTTAAAAAGTCGCGAGTCGCTTATGTATATTACCACCAAATATGTTCAAAACGGTAACTGGGTACAAGAAAATCATTAGGGATAATCTGAGATATTCAGTATAAAGCATGTCTTGCCGTATTAATTTAGTTTTTTAAGATAGGCTAAAATCAATACTCTCTGTTACCTGGAGTCTGACTCGCTGAACCTGTGAGGTTTCGTGTTACTACCTTTTATAGTTTCGGAGTAACGAGCTACATTAAATGTTTTGCAAGACGCAGACGCCGCAGTAATCACAATAGCTCGACGTTTTCTTCGAAAACAGACGAGATAAAATGGATAAGATAATATATAGTGAATACACAGCTGAGAGAAGTGTTTGTAGATCTAAACTTATTGTAAAACTGTCCTGTGATACCCTAGGTCAATCACTCAACAATCGTGGTATTGTTCAAAGTCGCCCTTATTTTAAGGGCTGTACTCAACATGTTCAATAAACAATATAAATAATGGCGTCCTCTCAGAACAGCCATTGTTAAGCTTTTTTTTCAAAAGAATTTTCTACAAGTTTATGGCCGCATGGGGGAACAAAGCCAATTATTTACACAAACAGATTTAGAATGGTAACAAAGGTTACACTTTCAAACGAATGTTATTTTTTCCTTATTAAGTACTGTTTTATATTATTCTTCCTTTGAAGTCCAATATAAATAAAAACCCTCACTTGAGTATCGATAGAACTATAAACATGTGGAAACTCGACAAGAAGTAGGCAGGCATTACAGAATAGCAAAATTTTCAGGACTTTGATAAATTAGAATGCTAATTAAGGTACTAATTGTAATTTCATTAAATTGAGACACAAATAACACACCAGGTAAACACGTGTCTGTAATAAAACATTAAGCTAGACTGATGATGCCAGTTTTGTTTTTGACAGAGAACATGTTTACGAGTTCATTGAAAGAACACCAGTCTTCAATAAGCAAGTAGTACAGTTCAACACCCCCCCCCCCTCCAAAGCAACACCCTTTGGATGTAGCAAAATATGTTGTTATTAACATTCCTTATATAGGTGAAAATAGATGACAAAGCATCGTCATTTCTAAGACCGTTTATTTTGGTTCCAAATCAGGTTTTAAGGTTTTATGATCCTAACTCCCATGCAAAGTCATTATCTCATAACAGCATTGACACTACATTCGAAGTAGGGATCCCTATTATACCTTAATATAAAGGTTCTATTGGTTTCAGATGAAAGACAATTTTTTGTTTGTTTATATATTATTTACAACAGTCAGAGTTATATGAGGCGGACAGTTCATCTAATCATCGTTCCTGGGATGAATCAGTACTAGACTCCAATCCTCCGTAAGTAACTGCCTTCTTTCTCACAATAGTAAAGAGACACGGTCGGTAGCGGGGCTCAAACCCATGATCATCTATCAGTGAGAGGTTACACTGATTTGAAGTCAGCGACCTTAACAACTCGACCAAGGAGGCGGGTCATGAAAGACAAGCTAACGATTTAACATATTTCAAGAGAAGAAACGAAGACATATTATACCATTGGGGATCCAGTGATAGGGGGTTCTATTTCCGAGTCACTAACATGAATGCTTTTCACAACGACACGTTTCTTTGTCGGTTTAGGCCGAATTAACACAATATCATCATACTGGTCAAAGTATCTGTTGCTGGCAGACGACTCGTGTTTGAGCCTCTGAATACCTAATGGACGTATCGTACCCAAAACTGGTCGTACCAGCGTACATTCGTTCCAGTTACTAAACATCATCAGGTATATACAAACATCTCGTACTCCGTTTTTTTTTCAGTCTAAAAATGCACTTTATACTCCAACAGTACGTATCTAAAAAACACACCACGTTTATTGAAACTACATCAAACTAAAACTCCACACAAATAAGCTCGCGACAAAGATCGTTCGACATAAGGCCTACATAAGATTTCGCTAATCCTTGCTATATCATTCAGTAAACAGTTTCCAGTGCAATACGCGGAAAAGATCGAAAATCAAACACTTAAACGTGTTAAATTTCAAATAAACACTTGGCGCACAGCGAGCTAGGTGTAAAATCCACATAGAATAAAATTCCGAAAATCATACACAGAACCTCGCGTGAGTCAATTTCTCATGAAATATTGAATGATTATGACATTTTATTCAAATATCATACCGATTACAGGCCTGATATAATAATCCAACATCACACACATTCATTTTTAATCTACTTAATGTCTTAATGTAAGATATAATGTTCGTCATGAAGTCAATGTTTTTTGGCTTAATCACTCTCTATATGGCTATACTGATCAATAATACGATTGTCTGAAATTTAAGTCTAAACTAAGTTGTTAATTATGACGCCTACAATAAATTCGATTTAGTCGTTAATATAATTATTAAATTATACATTACTTAACAATTACATGTTTTTTATTAAATAATAAAACCTATCTCTGCACTTATGTTTTACACACAATATTCAATTCACGGTATTATAAAAAGTCATATTTTTATATTTTTTATAGTCACATGTAGTTCCAAAGTACATTTAATCCCCCAGCACCATAATCGAATTCGCATTTATGGTCTTACCAAAAAAGCCTTTGTCGAAAAAAATATAATTGCAGTAATTTTTAGCACGTAAGGTCGAATAAAATGTGTGTAAATTAATAAGTTTAGTATCACGATTTATACAAAAACCAAGGACCCGACTTTATTCATACGCTCACAGTAGATAGTAAACTGCCATATACCCCGGCTATAAGCGAAAGCTTCACACGACCGTGTTATATATACTGAATATACATGCATGCAAATTTTGCGCTTTTAAATCCACAAATAAATCGTTTTAACGTTTTATTTTGCTTTGAAAAGACTCACAAAATGAACTGAATAGAATTATTTGAAAGAGTTTAATACGTACAATGTACAAGTAACTATAAATCCGAGATGCTTTGAAAATGCTAATTATTTGATAAACATTCGCTGTTCAATTAGAAGTGAAACTTTAAAGCTGGCTCTATGGGTTAGACGATCAAATGCGTACAAAATCATTCTTATATCCTATATATCAATTCAGATTCAATTAAGCTACACGAACGAAATCATTCATATTTAATAATTCAATATTATTTGAATCAATATTTTGCTTTTATATTTACTCCTGCGGAGGAATTATAATATTTAATATCAGACAATACATGTGTGCATAACGATATGTGTATACAAACAGACAAAAGTTTGAATGAAATTAAAACCCATGTCCATATATTTTAAGGGAATACTTTTGTGTAGCAAGATATCAGAGAATTAACTGAGAACTGAACAATACACCAAATGAAATAAAAGCACAAAACTTGTCTGTTGGTATAGAAGATCCCACTGTATTCAACAGTAAAATTAATTGTAATCTATTATCTATTCGTATCTTTTATACCTATTCAAAAAATGACAACGCACTGAATTTTTCAACTGAGTTTAAAGATTGCATTTAAATTATGTGTATTTATGTTATTAACCCGATATAACCTGTTTTTTACGTAAGTTTTGATCCAAATTAATCTATCATTGATTGTTCAAGTATAATTTATTTGATCACATGACATAACTGTATCAAAGAAACACTAAAATTATTTCAAAAGATGAATTCGAATTCGGAACCTGATATAAAAACTATTATACATCAATTTTATCTATATTATATCATTTTCTTTTATTGCATTGTTCGTGTGCACGTCAGTCCGCCCCAAACGGCAACACGTCCGTCTGTCTGTCTCATATACTCCTTTTATATAAATTTATTTTTACATCTTTTTCATTTGTTGTATAATGTATGAAACTCGAATCAAATACGTATTATTTCATTTAGTTTTGTGTGTCAAAATATGCCCACAATGCTATTTTATGGAATCTGATAAATCCATGAAAATTGGGAGAATTCTGCCCGTATAACAAATTGACCGCTACTCGAAATTGAACGTAGATTCGCTTTTGACTATTTATTTGGATATTTCCTATTTCTTTTACTTTAGCAACAATGCAAATATTGACAACAAACATGCCTTTAAATAAACACACGCACACTTCAGAATTTACTTTCATCATTTTTTAACATAACTGTGCTAATACCATTAACCCTTCCTATGTATGGCTTAGATTATAATAACCAATTCGCCCATTTTCAAAATCTATAATAGCACTCATATTAACAATTCGATACATATATATAAATAGACGTATGTTCTTTAAATCATAAGCAAACAAAACGAATTTTCGCACACAAGATTTGTTACAAATCCAAATACATGTGTCATTTTGACATGTTCAATGTATATAATTTCACGTTTTTAATACTTATTCAATTACGACACATTCAAACACAATTCCTGAACACATTCATCTAATACTTTTCAGCAATACAAAATTCATATTATTTTGTTTACATTTGTTATAAACATATTTGCAATTATATATATATATATTCAGGATTCTGACCTGCGACCAAACGATCTGAAGTCCAATACTATGTTACCCAAGCAGACAGATCATAGCTTCAAAACTGTGACTAAACGACTATTTACGGAATTGAGACGAAAAAATCATAGATTTTCATTTACCAATAACTATCAAGTTACTATTTGATAATGAGACATCGTGCTAATAAAATATTCATGACAAAAAATAAACCAATTATTATTAATGACATGATTATGTCTGTATTAATCTACTAAAGAATAAAAAAAAAAAATTTTGTTTAGTACGTCAACTGGTCGTTAATTCTTATCAGTTGTAAACCAGAGCAGTTTTGTCTATATGAACACTTTGGCAACAAAAAACTTCAAGCACGATGTCATTAGATACATTTTCTCAGTATAAATTGAAAAACATCGCTTTATTTATCACGTATTTCGATTGTATTCCATATTCCACCACGCAAACAGGTTTATTCTAACCCAAACAATTCATGATTGAATGATAAGAACAAAATGTAGTTTTACTGAAGAGAATATAACGCTTTAAAATTAGATTTCAAACAATACAGTTATCATTTAACACTACGTAAGCCATCCGTAACGTCCATTCCATTTCAAACTTAAGACAGATATTCCTCCGAAGAACATCTTAACTCACATTCCAAAATTTAAACGTATCAGAGAATATAAATTACACTTCTTATAGTGGGCGCAATATTAATTGAGAGTATTTGTCCTCCGACCTCTAGGACCAATAAAATATGGAAAGTGCTCTTTGTCAAACATAAGTATCTCTTTGTTTAACAAAGGAAATTCTGTTTGCGACTACAGGCCAGAATGGAGAATGTTTAAACATCTATTTAGACTATATCAATTATGCACACTCCAGTTTGTAATTTAAACGGAACCGACGTTCACGAATAAAATCAAACTAAACAAGAATATTTACTCGCTAACAGCCATTTGTAATTCTGCAAACAATTAGTAAAATTGATTGCATCAAGTCAATGTATAAGTAAACATATTACTTAGTTAGTTTTCTAAATAAATATATACACAATTTCTATTCTATATACAATACTGCTACATACTTACTCTGGTGTCCCACGGAACTGGTAAACTTAAAGACATTATAGGCAGAATGAAAACTGTTCCATATATTTTTTTAAACGTTGCATGATCTTAGCATATGATAATAGAAATATTTTAAGCGAAAGAAACAGGGATCCCTGATCACGTTTTTGAGCTTAGATCTGTTCTTGAAATTTTTTATGCTTATTTTAGACCGTCATTTCAAGGGCAGAAATGTGACTTTATTTCTATTTTGCGGTGTACCAGAGCTGTGTAACTATCAAATATTTTCGCAACAACTAAGCAATCATTATCATCAACCAACTGCTGAATGAAAAATAACCACCTGTAACTTTGAATCTATCATTTTTCTACATAAATTAAAGCTTCAACCAAATTGGGTGCCTAAATAAGGGTCTTAATCCGGCGATGGTCACATGATTATTCAACTTTAAAGTGAATTATAGATGAAGAAGTGAAAACCAGGGCGGAACTAAGTGTTTGTTATAATGAGCTAATTGAAACCAGGTTTCACTGTAATACACAGTAAGTCTTGTTAATCATATTTGCACACTAGTGTTTACTGAACTTGTAAATGGTTAACTCTTGGTTGATGACGGTAATTAAGGTAGGTTTAAATTATACACCAAAAACAGGAAAAAAGCAGAAAAAATGGTCATGCCGATATTTTTCTTCATGGCACGAGCAGCAACGATTGAATATCAGACAACATGCCTATATATTATTTTTACTTCGACGTAGATGGTTTTTTTATCGAAAACCAAGGGAGGTAATCCAATGAAAAAAATGTAAATATAGCATGCGATTATTCCCCTTGACATAATAACAAGAGAAAAATAGAACACGATAGAAAGTCATAGCAGTGTATCATAGAACAATATTAATATCAGCACTTTGAATAAAATGTTCATGATTTAGGAAAATTATATTCATTTATAAAATACAAACATTAACACAAATAAACTGGACTAGTAAAGTGAAAAAGGCGCCCGATATTTGGAGTGAAACCTTAATACGGCATTGCAGGACCATGCAAAATAGACATGCTCATATAATCTCATATAACAGAGCAGTAATAATTTGTGCTGTGCATTCAAATAAGTCATAATGCTATTTCATTAATCTGAAATCCGTTGGTATTGAAAGAACACTCTTATAATTAAAATCTCTTCAGGACTGGTGTAAAACTCAATTTTCTGAGGGAAGATTATAGATACGGGGCGTGCTCTATGATTAACTTTTCCTCCCAGAGTCATACAAAATGTTTAAACTAATTTATAGTAATACAATTGTATTGATTATTCGAATACCTGGGAAACTTATTGTTTTGGTATCTCGGTATAGTCAAACCTCTGACTAAAGGCCACCCTGTGAGTAAAGGCCATTTTTAATAAAAAATCTTCAAATACATGCATGTAATTAGAACATAATAACCTACAAATAAAGGCCACCTGTCAATAAAAGTCCCACATTTTGTCTTTCCCACGGGTGGCCTTTGTTCGCAGGTTTGACCGCACGTTCATTTTTTAAATACTTCCACGCTATAATAGCTTCCTGTGTTGGCAATTATTGAGGACAAGAAGTAGAATCAGTTTGGGAGGAAACATCGATAAGTTGGTGTATTCAGTAATGTGGGTTGTTCTTCAGAGAACTGTAGAAATCAATGTTCGGTACAGGAGGAGATTCGTGTGGTATATGGATGGTTAAATACGATGAATATATATGAAGGTTAATAATTATCGTTTTGTTCATTGACTATTTTATTGGTAACATTTTTGCTATTTTCATGTGTAACTTCACTCGTTGCATTTCGAGAAATAATAAATTGTAGTTCGATACAAGTTTTGTTTAGCAGTCTAACTGGTGCCACGCTCTATTTGAATCAAATACCATTAGTGCTAATTAAATAAGTAAAGTGCGTGTACTAAAGTTACCATAGTTAGGAATTAATTAACTGTGTGGATTTATATAAACGTGCTGCTAAAGGGATGTTTAAGCAAGTGAATAGTTTTTGTGATATTCCACAGTGTCGAAATCTTTTAGTGTTCCAGTATACGAATAATACACAGTGTGTGGTATTTAATTGGTGTACAGCTACGGATGTTAATTCCTTGTCTATAAAAAAATCATATAGGTACAATAATTAATTCACTGCTAGCATTTGAACTTTATGAGACGAAATATGGCGCATTATCGTATGTTAAGTTTTCGCTGTGCGTGACGTCATTAATGCACGTTTATTTTCGAGCGAAAACGATTTTCGTTGAATTTTGCACTGGAAATTATTTTTATTTAAATAATTATGTGTGAACTAGGTTAATACGACGCGTTCAATATATGGTACAGGTCAAATTAATTTATCGCGTTTTTGATGAGTTTGGGTCAAAAATCAGATATTATATTCGACGAAGAGTAAGCAAGATACATCGAGATATCTGAGTTATGTCAAAGTTTGTCGCTGGTCGGATAAGTTAACATTATTTGACTCCTATTATCAGTAATCAGAATGAAAGTTTGAATAACTTATGTCAGATAAACACACTGAGGTAAACAATAATACGATTGATAAAGGGTTGCTATAAGCTAGCTCAACTACTGAACGACTACCCTATAAAAAGTATTGATTTTGTGAACTCGACAGCAGAGCGAATTAATTAGGTGACTGAGGAGAGACGCTAAAAGACACAGAAGACAAAATGAAAGAACTCACAGGCAAATGGAAACTACAACACGACAAAAATGATAATTTTGAGGAATATCTAAAAGCAGTAGGTAAGACCATTAAAAGACTTGAAAATCAAATTCATATCATTTTTTATGAATTATGAAATTAAAAGTTTGCTTCATTATATACTTTAAGGAATGTGTTAAGTATTTACATTGCGTAGAAAATATTTTTATCAAAATGATGCCGTATACTGAAGTGGTTGTATTAATTTTGGGACTTGTCAGTGAGGCTCTCTTTAGAATAAAATTGAACTGTTACCTAAATGCGTTCTTTTCTGTAATTGTATATTAAACTTCGCCACAGTATTTATTCGGATTACAAGATTCGGAAAATCGAGGTCATTTTACATTGAAATATATAGAGGGAACATTTGGACCAAAAGTACATTTCGGATAAAACCAGATTTTCGGATAATCCGAGTTCGGATAAGCGAGGTTTTACTGCATATTAAATACATACTTAAGATTTTCGACACGTCGTATCTATTGGCAGGTATCAATTTTGCCTTCAGAAAGATGGGTAAAGCGGTAGTGCCAGTAGAAGAGTTTAAAGAAGAAGACGACGATCATTGGTCATTGTGTGTACACGTGTCCATCGCTTATGCGACCCTTAAATTCAAATTTGGTGAAGAGATACCGGAAACGACGATGGATGGCAGAAAATGCAAGGTGAAAACATAAAGGCGTCCCTGTAAAGTGTTCTATATTCCATGTTCGCTACTGTTGTGTATAAAATATTAATTTCAAGTTGAAAATAATCGCAGAATCTCTGCCGTTTAGATATTGTAAGCGAAAACAGTAAACAATATAAATAATACATCAAGTGCTAACGTTTCTGATTTTTGCAAAACATCAATGGAGTCTTTATGCTCATCAAAGAGAATAGTAACTAAACGATGTTCTGCCGTAAAATCAATGAGTGTCCATACCGACGCTGCTTATCATTCAGACGCCATTATTGGCATAAAACAAAACTAACAACTAACACTTTCGCGACATGATGGAGGTTGGCTTAGGATTCATTAGTTCTCTGTATGAAATCGTCTCAGAAGACAATGGAAGACACCGACGTAACTTCTCTTAATAAAAGTTCTTGTTTTGTGAGATTTGGTATGCAAATAAATACCGATCTACAATCTGGATTTGTTTAGCTTAAACAACTCAGAAACATTATATTATTGATTGGTTTTGTGAAACTGTGGCAAAACGATGCTGAATAATTGTGTAACATCTTTATAATGTTCTGTTCCATTAACGGCATACAATGCGTAATTTTCTTGTTTCACAAAATTACTATCTGACATAATATTTTGTTATTTTGGAAATATTGTATATTCCTTTTAAGTATAGATTACAGTTTAGTAATTGATCAATGCGTAATGCAGCGGATAAAAAAACTGGACTTTGTATACTTCTTTGTGCTGCTTGTAAAATTCAAGTCCATTTCAAATTTACGACTTTTAAATAACTTTTTAGTTTTACGAATGATGATGCTTAACTCCATTTAACGCCTCGTTATCAAGAACTCCATGTCATGTCTCGAAAATCGAGGATCTCCGTTGTACGAATCTTAACTGAGAACTCCATTTTACGATAATGGTAGAGAGCATAAAAGTTGTAGTAAGAAAACGCATCCAGTTCTCATGTATGTGTACAATGCAATGCTTCATTATAATACTCGTTTCTTGTTATGATGATAAATAAAGTCAGTATGGAGAGACAATGTATAAGACAGGCCTAAAGCGCCAATCTTCTGTGTTAGATCCATTAGGGGATGGATTCATTAAGTATTTTAACATAATTATTTGATTCATTAGCACGGAATTAGCATTATTATACCTCACATGACTTATTTACTATTATATAAATATCACATCCCACATAGGGTGATAGAACCTAATGTTCACCCGAGACAAGTAATGTCGACCGAGGCGTTAGCCGACGTTGACATTACTTTGTCAAGGGTGAACATTAGGTTCTATCACCCTATGTGGGATGTGATATTTATTTCATTATACCGAACAAAAAAAAACAATTAAGAAAGACACTAAATTCAACAAACATGTTAACAAATATAACGAAACTATAATAGAAATTGAAACGAAGCTTCTTTCTGACACCATAGTTACTTTTGCTGTCAAAATGTCTACTGCAAAACCGGATGTCAAACTACAAGTATATTCTACTAAAGTGCCTAACGTGTCTAGACAAGGTTAGTATTCGATACGACAGAGATGGATTAAAATTCGACACCCGGTAAAATCGCGTGAGCGCCTGAGGGCAGTTTCGTTATGGCAAGCGGGCCGAAATGTAATGTCAGAGGGTAACATTACGGATTGTCACCCTCTGACGTCACATAAGACTATAGAGTAAATAAGTCACGTGAGGTATAATAAATAGTATATAGTATAGGGTGACAATCCGTAATATTACCCTGTCACGTTACATTTCGGCCGCTTGCCATAAAGAAACTGCCCTCACGCGCTGACGCGATATGTCTTAGTCAATCTGTTCTATATCCTAGACGCTTTTATGGGCGAGTGTCAAAATCCACTGATAATTTGACATCCCGTTTAGCAGAAGATAATTTGACATCCCGTTTAGCAGAAGATAATTTGACATCCCGTTTAGCAGAAGATAATTTGACATCCCGTTTAGCAGAAGATAATTTGACATCCCGTTTAGCAGAAGATAATTTGACATCCCGTTTAGCAGAAGATAATTTGACATCCCGTTTAGCAGAAGATAATTTGACGGCGAGAATAATTATGCTTCGTTTCAATCTCTGAAGAAGAAGGTAATGTTTACCCTTGACAAAGTAATGTCAACTTCGGCGAACGCCTCGGTTAACATTACTTGTCTCGGGTGAACATTACGTTATATCACCCTATGTGGGATGTGATATCTATATGTTGTCACATTTCCAGATAGATTGACTCGTTGTCTAGGCAACCGACGCATATTTTTATTTTTTATGCATGTCATCAACTATGGTAGCCTGATAAATTGTGCTAGCTAGTAAATAAATGAATACGTAATTTAGCCATACATGATTTATTTATGAGTACATATACTTACTACATGTATTTGATGTATTTGTAAAGGGACTGAAATCATTGTTGACTTTAGGAAATTACTAAACGGTTTAATGACTCTATCATGCTGACTTACTATGCTTCATCTTTTTACAGACGACCTTCACGCTGGACGATGATGGTGTTTTAGTGCAATATCAAAAATCGCTCCATTCAAACGTCCCGGACACGAAAATAACAAGAAAAAAGATAGACGATAACACGTACACTCAGGTAAGAGGTCAATGTCAATGATTACCGTAAAGGTCAAGGTCCATATTACGGTAAAGGTCAAGGACAATCTAACTACGCCCATATTAGAAAAAGATACACAGAATAAATCAGAAAGTAAACAGCAAATGAAACGGTATTGATAGTACTTCAGTGAAGTGGATTTTGCGTTCTATCATGCTACAGCCGCGATAACAACTACATACCGTATGCATTTTCTTCCTTTTACATCCCTAAATTTTAATTTCAACTTTTTTTTTTCGTATGAAATATTGTACAAAATCGCGGCTAAATAAGCCTGTATAAAATATGTACTATATGACTGTTACGCATTATACATTTTGATGAAGTAAAGTTACTCATTAAGTCTGCCCCAATTCCAGCCCCATACCGTTTCTACATTTAATACCATGAGTGTAACTGAGTGTTGCATTATGGTAACCGAGGCTTGCCGAATATCAAACAATGAACATTGCACGTTGCAGTGAGAACAACAATATTAAATCACGTGTAGTTGTCACTAGACGTGTTCCAGAAATCGATGCTACAAAAGTCTTCGCTGAATATTCTCCTCTCGCGAATTCAGATAATTAAAATCTTCACTTCATGGAAAATTAAAACAAACATTAGCATATCTGCTGTGTATATACGGATGTAGTGAGAAACGGGTTCTATATTGGCGACGATACTCCCGTATATCATTAGTTTCTGATTTTGATGTAACAATGTAACCGGTCTTACTATGGAAGTGATTAAATTTTTAATCGCAAAGTTAAAATACTGAAGAAGGCTTATCCGAAAATTCTGCTCAGTTTAGACAAGATGGTCATAATATTGAAATGGGTGATTTTATGAGGTTTCAAAGTATTTGTAAAAATAATTAATAATTCTGTAGCCAGGTAGACCCTTTTGTTGATGTAGATTATTTTGTCAACATTAGGAACGTAGACATCAGCTAGTTTTCATTTTATTCCCCGCGAAAATAAAAAATGCATGGACATATATTGTACAGTGTACACTCTTATAAATATAAATGATTATAAACCTCTTGTTATGCGTATTGTCTTCGCCAAGGCCTTTTTAATTGTTGATAAAGTCAGTATATGACGTCATTTCATAGCAAAATGACATTTTGTCAATATACTACCAAACTTTGAATGCCGATCAAACAGTAACATCCAGGTGTAGCATGTCTGGCAGAAATATGATAACCTTTCGATTTGTCGTGAGTATATAGGCCAAGAATTCACGATTTTATCACAAAAGCCCTTAGATAATATTATGACTGAAAAGATCAATACTAAAAAAAAAGATTTAGATTTTTTATTTGAATACGTCACACGTGTTCAAACTGTGCCAGGCTTAAAGTCCAAGTATTGAATCGACAAGTTTGTGTTTAACAAATCAATCAGTTGACATTAAGTTGGTATCAAGGGGCATTCAACTGATATGTTTTTCTTTCTTCACATAGGTGTACGAAGCTGTTGGGACCAACGTACGCTCAGTGAGAAAGTTTGTAAAACAGGAGTCTTAAAAAAACATCATCACAGAAACATCAAACGAAGCGCAAGAGAGAAAAAAAGCCAAAGTCAATGTCAAACAAGCAAGGGACAGTTAATCAAATAAGACGTATACTATCAAACTATTGACTGCTATGCTATTATGCACGCACGGAAGAAATCGAAACGAAGCCATTCTACAAGTGGAACAACATTTTAAATGCGCGTCTGTCTAGATTGCGAGTAATGGTCAAACAACAGTCTTTTTTTCTCAAAAAATGTAGAAAATATGCAACAATTTCGGATCATTTTCGTTCATTATAAGTACGTCATTTTGCCTCAGGTGATTTCAATGACGAGTTATGTCATAACTCCGATGGAATCACACACAAATTGACTACGTTAGTTTACGTGATTGACGTAATACGCATCTTCATTAATGATTACAATAAATGTATATCAAATCACTTTAGCGTTTGTTTTCAGAGAGTAAATGTGAGTTAAACAACTATAACTACAGTGCAACCTCTCTAGAGCGGCCCTCTCTTAAGCAACAACCTCTCTTTAACAACAGCATGATTGTTTTTCCACTGCACGATTTATCTACTAGTATCAGTTTAACCTCTAGAGCAACAACCTCACAAAAACATCATGTTGTTTCTTCTCCCAAAGGGTGTTGCTTTGGAGAGGTTGCACTGTACACTGGTTTCCACCTCCAGTTAGAACACCACGAATTATATCGATTGATCAATAAGTATATTTAGCACCCCATAATCTAAATTGTCGAGACATTGTACATAATACGAGACATTGTACATTGCGCTTTACCCAATAAAAAGCTTTTTGTCCTTCAAATCATGGCAAGACATTAGTTTTGATAAATTCATACGCACAGAAAAATGAATCCATAAAATGATCACAAATGATGCCAAGTATATCTAAGGCGGCTTAAGGGAGACATTTGAAATATTCTATCACGTGCGCGCGTAGTAGCTATCGCGTGCACACTAAATAAATAAAACATTTCCTATGTCTCCTTTATGCCACCGTAGATATCTGTCTATAAAATCAAGAATGCAACTGTTTTATATTCAGAAAATAAGTAGAACAATTTTAAAGGAAGTTATATTCGTCTGCTAGAATATAGGAAACAATCACGCGACTGGATAGTAAAATTTTCGTTACAGCTATCTATAAATAGAGGTCAACTATTAATAGAAACTACCTGCGAACAGAGACCATCTGTCAATAGAAATCACCTGTTAATAGAGGCCACGTATTAATAGAAGTCACCTGTTTATAGAAGTCTCGTGTTAATAGAAGTCACCAGCTTAAAATGTCTCAAATCTGAAGTTTAGACTCTTTAAGAAACGATAATGGACTGGCCTGGCTCCCAGCGTTAATTTTTTACGAGTGCAGACGTTAGGGGCAGGTAATCCAGACTAGATAACGAACTACAATGTATATAAATGTTAGCCATGTCCTGAATGCGTGAAACTTGAACTCATGGTGGTGTAGCTAAATACGTACATGCTCATGCACAGTTATCAGATAATAGTATTTATTCTAATGATAATTCAGAATGATAATATTTCTATGATAAAATTGGTGTAGCGTGATTCACATCAACCCAAAGTCACGTGTAAAGACGGATTAACACTCGGTAAGTGAAATTTCTTGTACTAAACTCAATTTTTCAATATAAATGCGCGCGAAAGTGAATAATTCCTTCTCACAATTGCTAAATATCTCAAATGAATATTTTGTGCAATCAATAGCAGTCTTAGTGACCCTGAAATACTCGAGATATGAACAGTCCAGAATATCTCAGTTAAAAAAAAAAAAATTATGAAATTGCCACAGAATTGCATAAAACTTTTTAATTACATAAAAACAGTGTTATAAAAGCGGTCGCAAAATCAGCTTTGCCTGACAGAAAACTATTTAACTAAGTTTCCAGCAAGTGGAAGCGTTATATGGCTGTCCTGAAACTTAACTAAATGAATAGACATATTTCGTAAGCTATCCTTCATGTCATACTGTAGGAAATAGTTCCATTATTTTATACGGCATACATACAACATGATTAACATGAAAGAATGGATGAAAAAACGATTAATACAACTATCTTGGCAGCTGACAAGTCCCCATGGAAATGAAACTAGAAAAATGTAATGAATAATTATAAGTAGATAGTCCACAGTCTGAGGACCGGAGATATTTAGAGAAACATAAATAGAAATTCACAAACATATGAATAAAAGGCCACCCATGGGAAAGACGAAATATGACTTTTTATAGACAGGTTATTGACAATTTGTTCTAAATAATCACTAACGGTTTGTAAAAGAATGGCATTTATACACAGTGTGGTCTTTATTCGGATGTGGCCGCTAACACAGGTTTGACTTCATATCACTTCAATTTATCAGTTTTGCCAACATTTTCTCCATATCTCGTATTGTCTGCAACACTGTACATGTGCATCCAGAGTTGAATTAAAATGCGTTCTATTAGAGTGTCAGGATACAGACAAACCTGTTTTAACGGTCATCGGTGCATACAGAACATCTATGAAGAACAGTCACAACCCAGGATGCATTTATAGATAAGCTGATAATAGACTAAACAACATCTGGATATAGGCTAGTTTTGAGTATGGGTAATTTCTCTTATCCCGTGGGTGGCCTTTGCTTGCGGGTTTGTCAGTTTTTAGGTACATGTAACTATTATTGTATTACATATTACAAATATATACCAAACGCAAGAATCGTTTTTAAAATGTATACGTCTTTATTCAAATTATCATGTGAACTATATGCCACGTTTAAAAACGGACAATCTTCAGCATACATGTATGTTATCTAACGATTGAATAAACTGTTATAATAGGTCATGGCCCATGAGTACTGCTATGATATATAAAGACTCCTAAATTTACTGTCCATGAAGGCCACACACGTGTATTAGGGAGTTTTATTTACAGATTTGACTGTATTTGTAGCAATTACTCTCATCGTATTCTTTTCCTATTCACTCTTTAAAATTCAGTTCTTTATATCTTGTACTGAGCGCATGACGCTGTCAACATATACACTGAATAGTGATCCGTGTTGACAGAGTAACCTCCCATTAGATAACAAACTAATATTTGTGTTTATGATCAGCTGTTTTACTGAGATTTACCGTCGCACCAATAGCTTCTTTCCGTTTTTACGATGTATGCAGACCCCGGACGTACACTTGGGTAGACCTTCTCTAAGAAGTAACTGATCGGAGAAAATAACCACATTCTATAGAGGATAACTTGACATAGGATGTGTAATATCTTCTGTCAATCTGTCACAGATACTGTGAGCCTCACCCGGGGTTTGAACTCACAACCCCCTGGTCAGTAGACTAACGCTCTAACCACTGAGCTAACCGGGCGGGTCACATGTTGATGCCCCTCTGCGATAAACTGTTAAACAAACTAGTTGGTACATGTATAATGTAAGAAGACTTAAAACGCTAATAATATGTCATACAAGACACTTATTGTTTATCTACATAGAACGGATGTGTTTAAAGTATGCTGTGTATGATTACTGTATACCATGGACTCTACAATAAGTATAAACTCATGTGATTCATAAAAGTTGTTTGCCAACATATTAAGTCTGAGTAAAACGGTTGAACCTTCAAACGAGGAGATAACGCTCTGTAATGATATGATGTCTACCTCCACACTTTGAAACACACTATGTCCACGTACTCGCTGACTGTGTATGTGTGGCAGGTTGTGGGGTTTTAGAACGCTTTGATGATTTGTACTTAACACGCGTCAGAGAAAAACTAAATTAATTAATTATCAACACTAATTTAACATAGTGTCCTATTTGTATAATTTAACATAGAAACTTCTTGGTGTTTTTTTACAATTTCGAAGCAATTTACTTTAATGATTGCACTTTTCTATTTAATGGTAAATACACGAGACTAATTACGTAACCAAAGTAGTGTTTTGTTTACCTAGGGAAGGACAGAACAAATTGTACAAAAATGACAAACGTGATTGGATATTGGAAACTCGAAACACAAGATGATAATTGGGATGCATACATGAAAGTTATGGGTAAGTTGATTTATTGTTCTTAATTAAATGAACACGAGTTCGATCATTAGTAATCATTAATGAATGATTTAGCTGAGCGCTTCATTGTCGCCACGTGACTTTTCACGAGGAGGTACGCATGCGCAAACATTGTGATCACGATTTCAGCCGCAAAGGAACGTGGTTAGTTAGAAAATCCCTAGCATTGTGAACAATTATTTACTAAATGTACAAATAAAATCCCTTAATTATTATGTTTAAATATGCATAAAGAATATAATGCAGACTTCAGATAAGAACATTTATATTCAAGTCAAATAAGAAGAGTCTAATTATGAAGACATAGTGAAAAACGTACATGCACATTTAGGAATTTCCTCTTACTCGAAAATATTATAAAAGCGCTACAGTCATATGCCAAACTATATATAGTTAATTACCCCCACCACGCCAAAAAAAAAAAGAATTCCTGGTCAGCTTGTCTTTAGACATGAACTACAAAATAGATTATCTTGCTTGCATGAAACTGGGTATTCGGAGAAATAGAGAATCTGGTCAGCAATCATTCGGCTTTTAAGATATTGAATATTCGAAAACAAACATACAGTATAATTATATGCC
Organism: Lutraria lutraria; assembly: GCA_964023205.1. Classification (NCBI taxonomy): domain Eukaryota; kingdom Metazoa; phylum Mollusca; class Bivalvia; order Venerida; family Mactridae; genus Lutraria; species Lutraria lutraria. Next base: position 3,920,164 of record OZ026839.1, on the reverse strand, counting down.
TTGTTGGGAAGACGGCGGACATTCGGAAACCCGATTGTAACTTTCTTTGTACATAGGAGGTCTTGCAAGTAATACATTCAATGTTTTTAAAGTCAGGTGCAAAAATGTTTTCCGAATTCACCCAGCTGAATGGAACATGTTTTTATTACACAGGTGTTGGATTCGCCACAAGACAAATTGGTAAGAGAGTTTCGTCATGGGAGGATATCAAACAAAATGGTGAAGATTGGACGCTAGACATCACATCGACCTTCAAAAACTCTAATCTAAAATTCAAACTTGGTGAAGAATTTAGTGAGAAAACTTTGGATGGACGTGATGTAAAGGTACTGATAAAAACTAACACTCACTGTATTGTAGATACACTAGCTGTCATGTTTTATAAGAGTTGCTGCAGCGGTAAATTTTATACTACGTCGTTATAAGTTAATGTACTTGAATTTCTAAATTGGTTCAAGGACCTTATGCGTATATAGTACACCATTCTCAAATCAACCACCTTAGGGAGTAGAAAATTATGTTGTTGTTGAGAGGTCGTTGGTGTGGAGAGGGTCGATCTGGAGAGGTTGTACAGTAACTAAAATCGGGTCTACATAAACATATTTTAACAACATTGTGTTATTTTGACTTTTTTCAGTCCGTGTTTAATGTAGAGGGAGACAAACTGGTTCATTACCAGAAATCTACGACTGTTGGAATACCAGATTCTGTAGTTACCCGAGAACGTAAAGACGACAACACAATGACTGTGGTAAGTACATGTATATATATATCAAAGTACTGAAAGTACTCATGGAAACTGAACTTACATAGACTTGCACCCCAACATGAAACGAGAAATAGTTTAACAATTGCATGGCGGATGGACATAAATGTTTTACTTAGGTCCGCATAAAAATTCATGCGTGCGTGCCGAGCGAGTGACGGCTAAGGAAAGCTGAACTACCGTAGGAGTATTATACAACCAGACCTATGAATATAGGCCGGAGGTCTCCGTGGTCGCCTGGTTATAGACTCTGACTAGTAATAACTATATCCCCCATAGTTCTGTCTTTGAATGCCACCCGGGACCAAATTTTCACATGTAAGGAAGCTATCCACCTAGCTAACAAAAGGTCGGTGGTTCTTCCAAGGTCTATCTCAACTGATTAAGCTTAAAAATTCACCAAATGACACTGGCACTCGATCACAGAGGACCTTTCTTTGTTCCGTATAGTACAACGGAAAGATGATTATCCATTGTTTGAAATTATAGGTTGATTTCTGAATAGACACCATTTTGTTATTGATTTGTAATTACATAAACAAATATATACAATGTATCTTAATTGCTGGTTTATCTGCCTCATAATTATTGTATCAGGTTATAACTATTAAATAGAAATAAGCCAAACCTGCATAGATCTCAAAAGGATGAATTTGTGAAAATGCATATTATTAAAAGAGCTTTCGAATGTTGTGCAAAATAATTCAAATTGATTCTTATGAATACCTAATTGGAAGTTTTAAATTTCAATGATTCTTCAATTAAATAACAATTATAAAATAAATCCACTATTAATTGATGTATGAAGAACAGTCTATTGAACATGTTTCAATAATGTTTCGCAAGATAAGCGAAAATGGCTCGACTTGATAAAACAGAGTCGAGTGTTTGTATCAAATTTCAATAGGATAGGATAAAGATTAAGTTGTTCACAGTCAAGATTGGTCTGACAAAAAAATCGACATGATTATTATGTGATTTCTGTGTATTTTATTATTTCACTTGATTTGATAGGACACAATTGTTATCTATAATCGCGCCATATCCCGTATATCATGTTTGATATGAACACCGAATGATCGCGTGGTACACGGATTGGTCCCCCTTTTTAATGACGTTTAAAAGGGCCCCATAACACAATCAATGATAAAATGAAACAATAATTAGTTTACGTACATCACTGTACGTACATTGTCAGTGTTCGAGTAGGAACGCGCTGGGCTACTAAACGAAAGGTCGTGGGTTCGATTCTCGGCTCTGTTGTTCGAATTTCTCAGGGACGCTTCTTAGGCTCCCATATCCCAACTAGCGAGCCAAATACATGAACTGTGTCTGGAATCTCATAGGAAAAAGGGACGAGGCGTGAAATGGCGTTAAAACCAGGCAAGATAAAGACCTAGGAAAATATATTCGAAAAGAGTATAGGGACATAAATGTCCGGTTCTCCTGTATCTTATCTCCTTTCTCTCTGGGTCGGCTCTGAAATGACCCTAGCAGTCGAATGGGCTGTTTAAACAGCTGATAAATGAATAACATGGTGGTATTCAATATTTGCTATGAAAGCTCATGTAGATGAACTACCACGTATACCCCTCAGGTCAGCTAACAACTCACGACCACGTGATTTAGTAGACTGGTAAATATAAATTGCCATGTCAAATGGTATGTCTAGACAGAATGCTTAACTTTAAGTGAGAGTAAATGCAATGTAGACAATATTCGTATAAACCATGAAATTTAATAAATGAACGCAATGTCGTCACGCACGCATCATAACATAATACATGTATAACATTTTATAGTAAAGTTTAACTTAGCGTCCACATCAGTATTAAGACCGGTCCACTATAACGGCCACTTATGTTAGGCTTATCAGTTATGTCCTGTATGTAATTTGTAATACAATCCATGATAACCACGAGGGTCGGTATTGAATTAAATAACCTGAGAGAGGTAACCGTGTTGGGAGAATTTCATAGATGTTCAATTGATGTTTTAATTTTCTTTTCAGACCTTTGATGCTATTGGTAAAGGTGTGACGTCAGTCAGGACGTTTTCCAAACAGAGCAGATAAAAACAAAACAGTTCCGGATAGACACAAACCTTTGCATTTATGTATTACATAGTTCATTTACATCAATCCACTTCTTAATTCTATATCATATCGAATATGTATAGCGTTCATACATACATGTATTTAAGTCAGAATCCATCCGCATTCAGTGTTTTGTACGAGCACGTTTACAGATTTAATTCTATCACGTAATGCAAATTTTTGTTTCGCATTTATGCCTTTTAGCATGATTTTGGAAATAATAAATTTGCGAATGCTATTACTTTGATTCGATTATATTTGTCCCAATTTTACACAATAAAATGTAAAAGAAATATGAATAATGAATGAGTTATCTTCCCTGACACTATAATAAGTATTCATTGATGTACGTATTTTCGTATTTTCATGTTTTTTTTTAAGTTTCAAATTATCCGTGTACGGAATCTAATTTCTAAAATTATTACACAGCATGATTGTGGATTTTACATCAACTAGATGAGAGTTCGAACCGAAAGCATCGTAAATAGTTTAAGAATTTAAAAGAAATCCTTCCATGAAATTGTTATCCCCATCTTTCTCTAAAAACATGTGGGTGGGGGTTTATGAAACGACACCCCAGTGATGATATTCGGACACTTCCTGTTTGTCGATATCAGTTCATAAATCGACTCATAGTCAATCCAAATTATTTATCTTATCGCCCTCTTCATAAAATGAAAATCCTATAAATTGAACAACTTCGAGCGAAATTTGACTCGTTATCTGTCTGTGATAACATAAATCACAGATTTCACCCAAACAACCGAGTTATAACTCGCACTGTATGAGTTTCTGTCGTGAAAACGAAGAGTTGCTTTTTGCGCCTTTGCCGAAAAGCTATCATAAAATATGTACTTATAGACAACTCAGTGGTAGGTTTAAAACTTTAAATAGATATTTGAACCGTGGTTTAAACAAAATAAATAAACTGAACTTAATTTACAAAAATGCCGATCAAAAAAAAAATTCTTTTATTTGTATTTTATTCTAAAAGTAGGCTGAATTCCGCGAAATAAAAAAGCTTCGTCATTCTCTTCAATATTACAGAAAAATGTGTTGTTTTTTCTAAAAAATATTGAGCTAATCATAAAAAAGTTATAGTGACATAAAGGACAAATCTAACAGATATGTTTAACACAAACGAACAATTGTCCTATTTTTCGACATACTTCAGAAGTCTTTACCATAAATATACTGCTGAATATCGTTTATTGTCCTGGTTAAATCATCAAACTATTCTACAATACACGACGTAAGGTACAGTATTGTCAGTGGTCGATGAACTAGAATGATATCATTTTTCTCACCCATTGAAAGCTAGAACCATCAAAATACCAGTAGAATAAACCTATTGTTCAAGCTAAATAGCTTACGCAATGGTGACGGCAGTTCAAATGCTGATTACAGATTCGGATGATGATACAGGCGAACAACTTAAATTAATCTTCCTTTGTATAACAGTAACATGGGCATACAATGTTATTGGGTTTATAAAAACTGAAATATACGTAAATAAATGTAGTTCAGTAAGTTCTATTTATGAAGCAATAATTTACCAAATTTAAAATTAGATCTTTTCAACAATTAGTACAATGGGTTTTAAGTTTGTAAAAGAAAGCTGTCTTGTATAGAATAGGTTGGCTTTAAAATGACTTACGTTTTTTATGAGATATTGCAATACAGCTCACACCACTGAATACAACTAAAGCATGTCCCAGATGGGAGGGTAGGGGGCGTAAGGTATTCGAAGATGGTGGGGCAGCGAAAGGTGTGGACGCAAGAGAAGTGTCCATGATATTGATCTTGGTGCTTTTAGAGGAAAGTCGAGCCAGATAGATTTCGAAATCATTTGGGCATATAGACATGTCATCTAAAATCTGATAGCATATGTTTAAAACGTATCTTATGACAAAATTCCGGTTTGGTCGAAATATTTGGTAGGAGGTCATTGCCCTAGCCGCCAAGCCTTTAAACCCATAAACGAAAATTAGCGTGTAGTTGAACCTTTAGAAGCTTAAAACCAAACGCTAAACCAAGAGATGAGACAGAAGTCTTCAGTAATTAGAATGAATACACTGGGTTACATATTTAGTTGTTACAAATACCGTACGAGGGACAAGCATTACTGGCTATATTTGAAACCAGATAGTTGTGTTACTATCAAAATATATTCATAGTTACTTTGAACAGAAAGGAATTTGGTTAGCCATACATTTGTTTGGCTATGCAACAGATGCAGAGCCTAGCGCAATGACAAAAGATCAAACTTAAAAATTTGTGCATCGGAATGCACTGGATCACCCAGGCTGTTCTCCCTGCATATGTCTATCATTGTACAGGGTGTCATGGCGACCCATTTAAAAGAAAGTGTACTCACATATTTCCGACTTTTTCGCCTGCGTCGCTTCTTCTTTTTAGGGAGACCAGGAGGGGCCGGAATTGGACAAACAAATGCTGCTCGGATCATAGGTTCTAAATGCATGTCTACAGTATTGTATTAAACACGTGAGATACACGCTTTAGAACTAAGAATATATTCTGTCATACACTTGAGCCTTCTATAAATGACTCTGAACGAAATAGACAATGATAACAACTGTAGTCCAGCAACATAATATCTATAATTGTAATATTAGCATAGACTCCTTGTTTTACATAACAACACCGTTTGAATGAACATTTTAAAAGAATTGATGAAAAAGTCACAGACGCATCAAATGTGGAAACCAAGGACGATCACAGATATTTAACTTTATAGGCATTACCGACTTCTATTCATTTATTTAAGTTGCATAATTCCCAATCTAAATAAAGTCACGAAAATTAAATAAAATTCCATACACTAATGAATCTATCATTCACAATTTATTTAATTTCCTGTCCTAGAGGATTATCGACTTTTCTTAGATTGTAACTATCACGGTGAATCTCCAGCCAGGGGCATTTATCTCTTCATATTGTGTAAAGTTAATCTATACTTTGATTAACCGTTTTAGCACAATGAGCGACTTCCGCCTTATCTCCTGTCATTTCTAACACCATGTCCGTATTTATATCCGTAAATCAAATGTCATTTTCCTTCGGTCGATGGCGATATGGAAGAATATGTATTCGAAGCAGTATTAGAAGTATTCTACTCTTAGTGCAGTACTATAAGGCTTTAAATAGTCTGTTGTCTGATGCTAGAGTGTTTTATGAATACGACCTCAAGGTAGTCATATCACTTTAATGATAACACAATAATCATTCGATACAAACAAAATGAATGCTACCAAAATAACAAGGAAATGTTTTTGGCATTTCTTTTACATGATACGAACACAGGTTCTTTTCACGCGATGGAGTCGTATTGTAAAAAAGTTACATTGACAACGAAGGTAAATCCAAACTAACGTAATTCCTTGGTTCTAGATTCACGTACATGTATATTCTCAGCATATCGAACACACTCAGTATTGTTAAATGACAAACAAGAACATAACGATTTCCAGGTTTAAAAAATGAATTAATTGTACAAATCTATGCACTATTGCACTTTCTTTCTTCTTAACACGTAACTCCGAGGAATCATTCTGATTTCTGTGGTTGACTATAATTATAATATTGTTCAGTTCTCATGACATACGAAGGAATTTAACCCGGGTACCATAATCCGTTTACGAATTTGTAAAACAATAATATACGGCACAAGTTATATACTGCATTGTCATAATGGCGAAATTTGTGAAGCAAACAAATTTAAAATCCAGAATAATCCTACTTAATCCTCATTTAGTTACCAAATCCCAGTATTTGGAGCGCTGTAACAAGTATATACATGCGTTATCAGTGGCCTATTGGCTTAAGTTATACATGTCAACTGTTTACCTTGGTTTGAGGGAATTAAAGACACTCGTTCATTGAATGTAATTAAATTGCAATCGAGTTAGTGTTATCGCTTATCGTTTAGTTTTCAAAGTTTTGGACGATTAAGTACGCGCATATGATGTGTGTCCGAAATTGGTAACATCCGAGTTAACAAACATTTTATATTAGTGACTATTTTTTTAGTTTTACTAATTTTACAGCGAACTCAAGATAAAAACGTCAACGACATCAAATGTATTTTGATTTTCACTTTGATCTTGAAGAAAACGAGTGCTATTCATAAAAGTGCGATTTTTTAAATTCCAAACGTGTTTATTATATTTGTAATTCCAAATTTCTTCACACAAAAGCAACCGCCTGTGTGGTAACTCATACACCTTCCACAATGCATATCAGTATAAGGGATTCTTATGTTTAAAGTGAATCGAACTTTAATGTTCAACCACTGTCAAGAAAAGTCATAATAATGATATACCATCGAGCTACACCAATAACGTTTTTACTCAAGTTTTTACAAAGCAAATAAGTTCATATATTTATGGAGGGTCGACTTGTAATTTCAATAAATTTGATACACTGCCTACGACTTAATTGAATTCACCTATCTTAATTTTCATTGATCAAGTGGTAAAATAAATCATACGATTATTGTATATTTAATATAATGGGCATTATCAACACATTTATGGTTCGCGTGGTTTACATAATTTATTCACTTCTTACTGAATTATAATTTTATATTATTTTTTGTCGATCAAGTACTTGGGTTTTACCTCCTATACATGTTTTGTTATTTTATTAAATGCAATTTGATGAAGTGGAATATGTAAAGTTGTGTTTAATATTGTTTATTCATAGGATTATAGAATATAGCCGGTTAAGTATCATGAATAATTATATACTTTTCTTAAGCCTTAATTTCGCAGTCCGGCGTGTAGTATACATGTGTTAGTGGCCACCGCCGAATAAAAGTCGCCTTTACGGGAAAAAAACATCATTGATTATTTAGAACAAAATATAAAAGTCACTTGTCAATAAAGACCACCTTCTGTCTTTCCAAAGGTTGGCCTTTGTTCACAGGTTTGACTGCATATCAATCAGATACAAATACAAATTGTCTGCTGAGCGAATAAATGGGTCACGCTAAAGTTGATCATATTGCTGTAATCCGTCAAACCGGGAAAATGTTTATTTTTGTATCTTTCTGTCCACATATAATTTGCTGTGTTTTAGAAGGAAATCGCAAATTTAAGTAACCAGCAAAACAATTAGTTTATAGAGTGGTTTAGACATGTATGTATATTTATATACAGCTAGTGTATAACGCAAATAAAGGGAGAGTACTCAGTATTGTACTAAATTAAACTGGTTCCCGTTCTATGTTCAAGTGTACCAATGTGCTTTGTACAGACAAGTCAACGGGAACCAGTTTAGAAATTATTACATACTATGTAAGTGTATGAAAGATGCATATTCTAAGACAATACACAGATTTCATCACGACAGCTTATTCCATTCACAATCCAGAAAGAACACTCCATATACTCCAAGAACAGCTATACTTTTCTAAGAAAGTACATATGACAAACATACCCTATCCCCTACGTACCACATGTTGTGTTTTTAAGTACATGAATATTACAGGTAACCAGGAGTAATAGGTCTGGGTTGAGTTGATCAAACACAATTATATACATTGTACATGTATATATATAGAAATCAAGTCACTTCCTTGTCATATCCGAATGGCATGTCACGTGACTCTACATAGACATGTTACCATAACAACAATAATGTTTCCAAATACAAATAAAAAAAATACCATTACCGTTTACAAGTAGACAGAAAAAAGAATATATCGAACATGCAAAGTTATTGAAAGCTGTTATTAGAACAGTCTGGCCTTATAAGAGTACACTTGCACTAAATGTTCCACCAGCACTGTTGACAGATACATAACTTGTTGTCATAATTGGCAGACACATATAAATAGTTGACAATACACGCTTACTGCGCGTGAAATGAAACTATTTCTTATACAGAAACTTGTAGCAATAAAAAACTACATGAAAGCTTATAGCATGAAAACAGAAGTACTGATTATAATTAAAAATATTGAAAAAAGCGTAGGCGAAACTAAATTAAAAATTGTCATTTACTATATAAATGTGCACTGAGTATGGTATAAAATGCTTATCTGTCAACTAAGATTGTACTAAAATAATGGTTTACAGTATTTAGTACTGTTTAGAAAGTAGCCATGGTAACATTTTATGAAAATAGTAAATGATGTTCTATTCTATTGTAAAAGAATATACAAAGAGTTGTTAAATGTATGATAGCCGTGTATGGTTAAATCAAAAAGCATCATGGAATAATTGACCATCATCGGATCCCCGGTACCCATCACGTCTGTTACGGTGACCCGTCGGAGACATCTTTATGTATACTATGTTAAAGCCAATATACCATGATCTACGACGTAGAAAATCGAGACAACAAAGCTACACAGGTGAAAATCAGAAAAAATCTCGTACATAGGTGTTACATTTGTAGTCTCCATTTTACTAAGTATTCTCAATGTGCCACGATGTCCCCAAAGGCTTACCGTAGTGGCAATAAAGGCATTACTCAAGCACGCAGTGGCGAGGTGTCCGGGCATCCGATGATGGTGATAATAAACGTGCATCATGATAATAGAAAATAGGTATAATATGAGATCATGCACAAACCAGGTATAGAAAATAATAACGAAAAATGTACCTCGCCAAATCCTGGCTTATTTGATATGCTGGTTGGCTGTATATGAAAAAAATGTATACCGATCGTAAATACAGAATCTTATTATAATATGTATTACTATGAATGGAGATTGTTTTTACCGAACGCCCTACAAGCTAGTGCGAATACAGTAAAGATCTCACTCATTGGTTAGTTCCATAGTAAGATGATAACTTCATCATAAAGACTTCTATTTCCGGACAGGTAGTCTACAGTGTAACCTTTCTACAACAGCCGCCAATAGGAAGGACAATCGTGCCTGTTGTAAGGGGTTGGCTGTTGTTGATAGAGTGAAAAATATAGTAAAACGTCAATCTGGGTTGATAGTATACTGGTTGTAACAGGGAGGTGGTTGTTGTTCGGAGGTGACCGTTCATGGAGGTTACCCCTGAACATGTAACTTCCTCATATGACTATACTATCTACGTGTAACGTCCTCGATCTAAATATTAAGTTTTACTGTATTAATGTTATCAGATATATGTACAGAGCTTCATCTCCAAAGCATCTCCCTTTGTATGAAACAAAATTATGTTTTTGTTGAGAGACTGTTGCTCTACAGAGGTTAAGTTAATAGTTAACACGTACAGAGGGGGGAATTATACTGTTGTTAAGGGAGGTTGTTACTCAAGAGAGGGTTGCTCTGGAGAGGTTGTACTGTAATTGTTTAACGGTTGATAAACTCTGGCGTTGTACTATTATTTATTCTAGGGAAAGATCAAAGGTCCGATCCCTTATGAACATTATTCGAAGCACCTGAATGACTATAAGTAGTGTAATTGCGTTATCTAAGTGGGTATATACAAGTTTCTATTTGAACTCTTGATGATTGGAGATATTGTTTAACCTATCACGAATAATATTAATGCCGAACACACTTTATGTAATGCTTATAATAATACGCTAACTTAATGTTGAAGCGACCTGATAAAGGCATTATGACATTGGTGAATTAGGCCTATGTCGATTTAATCTTTCAACAAAACTGAATAATAGATCTACTGTTTTTGTATTCGATCATTACAATGGTCACCTTAGAGGGTCACGTTTTGGTCACATGATCTTTATTATACTTTAATATGAGCGTTAGTTTATTATAGCTGTTTTGCGAGTATATAGTGTAGTGTATATTACTAGTTTGGCTAATCCTGGTCATTTGATTGGCTAATGGTGATGACTGAATCTATTTATGGTTCACAGGTAAGTAAATCATGAAGGCATTGCCTAGATAAGTTGTTGTGTGACTATTTGAAAAAGTTCAATGTGGTTGTATGATAGTGCTCAGATTTATGGTGAATTCGTTAACATTTTGGATTGATTCTATTTGATTGATGTAGGGTATGATATTACCATGTGCTTGTTAACTATATACATGGATTTATTCATTTGTCAAATACTCATGATTGTCATTATAATGTGTATTACTCATATCATATAAATATTTTATACTCTTCTTAATGGAGGATTGAATAAAATATAAAGTCGATATCCCTTATGAAAAAAGCAACTTTATAACCAATATACTTCTTGTAATTCGTCTACCTATAACGTTTTGTTATAGTTTTTATTGTTAATCGTATTTTGTATTTTAATTTTATGACCATACAACATTTCTTTCAACCGTATAAGTGTGTATTCCGCGGGGACATTTTTTCTGTTATTTCCGCGTTTTCCTTTTAAGCACGGGAATCGCCGAATACTTCAAATGAGTCCGATGATTTTAACAATGTACTAGTTAACTAATAGCGCAGAAATGAAAGACACGTAAACTAAATTAAATCTCTTAATGCGAAAAGGTTGAAATTTAGTATCTCAGAAATTACTTATTGCATGCAGTAATATCTCCTGTCTTTATTTGATCAACACGGATGGTAACCAATACACCCATTATGAAAATCAATAATCGATATTTAAATGATAGACCCGTTTTTATGATATTTACATAAATTCAACTATTTGCGCTATAAATAAACACCGACATTACTGTAATGTTTCTTTTGATATACGGTCCTAATATTGAAACATTTATTATTGATTTCTTTATTAACAAGAAAACAATCATTGATTTCTGATATTCAAAAGTTTACGCAACAGGCTTTGGACCTTCTGTAGTTCGTTTTCGTATTTCATTTTAGGTTTCCTTACAATATAACCAGTTTTGATGAATCATAGCTATTTCTAAAAAATAGTATTTTTATCATTTTTACAAGACTAATGCCTTTTTACTTTTTGTTTTATATTTATGTAAAATTGTAAATTAACATAAACTTGGAGTTTTTTTTAATATAGCACAGCTTTAAAATTACTGTTATCGATATTCTTGAAGTTTGTATCGTAATAGGTATAATTTCACATGAGATAAGACAGGATATTTATTACAGTATCATAAAATGTTTTTGTTCTTACGGGAAATTATCGGTTGAAGAAATATGGCCCCGTTTTAACTGATCAATCCGTCTGAAAACTGTTCGTGGCTAAAAAACTTATCTTCGAATGTATTAAACGTTTAGAATCAAGTTATACAAGAGATATATATCGGACTGATAAAAATATGAAAAAAGTCACGTTTATTATATACAGTCACAACCTCTCTTGAGCAACCTCCCTTCAATAAAGGCATGATTTTTCCCCACTGCACAATTTAACTATTAATTTAACCTCTCTAGAGCAACAATCTCTCAACAACAACCTAGTTTTGCTACTCCCAAAGGGTGTTGCTTTGGAGAGTTACACTGTGTCCGAAGTTAAAAGGGATGAAAAAGACTTTTACAGTAAAATCTCGTGTGTAGACTACAATACGTTTTAGACCTCGATATAAAAACCACCTGTTTTAAAACAAATTTCTTTCTATTTGTAATTATGCCATTTTTATAAGGCGACCATCTCCTGAATATGGAATTTTGTCAGATAATTATTAACAGACTGTCGCTGCGAACCATTAAACCACTAGTCAGTTTAAGGCAGTTGAGTTCCTGCCAAAAGTTCATATCAAATCCTCAGAAAGAGGAAGAAAAATCAACGTCGTTGTTTTTTTTTAAAACTATTTCTAGTAGTTAATGAATGATAAGTTATTACATAAGTAATATTTGATAGGAAGTTTGAACTGAATGGTCTCGTAACTCGAGACAGTCAACTCGGGATATTAAAAAAATGACTCACCTGATAAGCCGACGTCCTGAAGCGATTCTTCATATTCAGACTGACATCTTTCACCTGCTCCTGTAACCTCTTGAACTCAACCTGATCAAAATACCATAAAGATCCCATCGTTATAAGTAGACTAAACACACAACAACGTATTGAATTTCTCCGTAAACAACGTCACTCTGTTTCAGTAGCGTTCATTATTGACATCTTTATTTATCGGTTGCGTAGCAACTCCGTCAATTTGTCATGTTTTAAGAGAAATAATTAACTTCAAATGGAATAGCACTGGCTTAAATCTACGCGCGTGGTATCATTGATAACACCAACATAGGGATGTATACCTATACGATTAAATGGCATATAATTAATTCATGTTTAATTTATTTAGTTATGTTAATCCAGCGTAAACGTTTGATATATATCCGCGTATTTTATTCACATCTTAAAAGTATCCACCGATGATTCAAATATTTAATAGAATCGCATTGAACTTGACAAATTTAAACGTCTAAATGCAATTATCTCCTGAGTATAAACATTAGTCTATGTCAAGCCGTCATTTCACCTTTCGAAATTATCGAAAACGGAATTATCTGTTCAAACACGATTGAATATCTCAATAAAAGCTATAAATGACGGTCTAGGTATCCTATCTGTTAAACTTATATAAAATGTCGCTTGAAACACGTCCGTCCTGATCACAGTGTAGCGATGACTTTTAATAAATCCACGAAAAGTTGATCGCAAACTTTGTCATCGACTTCAATCCAATTTAGAACAAAGGTTTTAGTATCATAAAATGATCAATCGACGGATCAATACAAAACTTGGCACATCTTTAGGAGAATAAAAATTGTTAACACGAATTGTTTGAAAATATTCCAAAAAAAAAACCAGAGACTAGAATAATTTAAGCGTATACACTCCTGTAATCTTTAAACATAATTAAATTAGTTACTAGGCTTTTGAAATTCGTTATGTATACATTTGCATATAGAGTAGGTAACTCAATATATTGGTAACGTATAGAGTACATAATTTGTCGATAAAGTACGGAACACATGACGTGACAAATTCATAACATTTTTAAATCTCTTGTTTACATTACTATAAAAAATAATGTATAAATTCATTTATAACGCCTAATGTATTTTATGAATATTTGCTTAGTAATGGAAAACTGGTAGAATTTCTTTCAAAGTTGTAAACAATAAAACCGGATATAGTCAAATCTGTGAACAAAGACCACCCTTTTAAAAGACAAAATGTGGCCTTTATTGTCTGTGTTTTTTATTCGGATACTAGTATTTTTTGGCGTTTTTTCAAGAATGGCCTTTATTCACAGGGTGGTCTTTATTCACAGGGTGGTCTTTATTCGGAGATGGTCGCTTTTACAGATATGACTGTATACAAATGTATAACAAAACCTCCGTTCAGCGACCACCAAAACGAATGTGGCCTTTAACAACATTTGGTCTTTAACGAGAGGTTTCAGTCTAAAACTATCAATTATGCAGGTTTCTGGTTCAAGGTCGTACTAACAGACAGGATCAGTGACTTTTCAAGTTTTAACGATGTGTAAGCTTACTGGACCTGATTGCAGTTTCCTCACATGTGATATTTGTCTCGTCCCAGGTGAGATTCGAACTCAAAGAGGCGAGGGTCTAGTGCTAGTGGTATTGGTCAGAGACTATATCAACACGACCATGAACCAATTAACACTGTCTACAGAGAGGTCATCGCGCACGTAATGGTCGTTATAGATCGTTGCATTACAGACACAAGGAAAGTCATTTTTGCATACTATTCATTATACATAGACACAGATTTTTCAATACTTTGTCCCTTCCAGGTCTCCGTAGATATATGAATGGAAATTCCACTTATATATAACCCATATACACAGAGGAAAGCACTCGCCTACGACTAATTACCAATGAAGCGACATAATAAGCAGTGAAAACAAACCTATCTCAGTGTTTCATTTCAATGGAATCTACTTGGCTATAAATAACCCTTTTTCTAAAGGTCCAAAGAGAACGGGCAGAGATAATCCATTTATGTCATGAATGAAAAAAGGATATGCCTTAATCGATAGTAGTTTACACCACATTACGAAACGGTATTTTGTTGATATCAGTGATTTGCCGAGTGTCTTTAAAGCGATAAAATATGTTATGTGAAAAATAGCTTAAGACGCGATCATAAAAAGTTGTGTGTAAAAAATATTTATAACATGAACTTATGAGGTTAAACTGCAGTTTTCTTAACTGTTTCCTAAAACATATACATGTAAAACTTATTTTGTTAAACTCACTAGACAACAATTCTTAACAATCCGTTTTAATTTTGCAAATTCCACCAAATTTTAATTTGAGTTATGTTTTCTTTTTTACTATTATAACCAAATTTTAAAGAAATACGTAACTTTCGTCGAGACAGCCAATGAAGAATTTCAAATATATAAGCTCAAATAAATCATACATACCGGATGCCATTGCGAGAAATAGAAATAATTTTGAACGGTTTTAAACCTAAGCGAAGCGAAAGTAAGAAATAAATCTTACAACTTGACATAGGTATGATTATTAGCTTTTAATTCAGGTAAAATATCAACTGTGAAGTCATTCTATCAATTAGAACGATTGTTAAAGCCCCATTAGCTTTTTTGGATGTTAAAATTAAAGTAGGTCTAATTTTACCTAGAAAGATCTGTGAAACTGACCTTTTCTTAAAATAAAAACATTCCAAAAGTTACTTTTTTAATCACGAAGTACATATAGAAATGTAGCATAGTATTTTTTCAATAATACTGCAAAAAAGAAAGAAAAAGCATCTGACAACAATTTTACGAAATGTAGCTTAAGGAAGGCATTAAGTAAATATTGTTTTAGAGCAAATAAAAACAGTTCTTAATAATATATTTTACTGTCATTTTATCTTTTAATCTGTATTACTAAATTCACAAAAATTAGATAATGGGTCTTAAATTGTGTCAGACATACTCAACGTCACACTCACAAACACAAAATATTAATAAATATGATGAAAATTTTGCTAAAGTGACTACAATAAAACCTCGATATCGTTATAAATGCACCGTGGTGACCTGATGAACGATCTGAATATAAAGGTGATCACATTTTCAGGTTTAATAATGGATGAAAATCAGTGGTCGGTCAATGAGGTTATTCTAGGGTTGAAGTGGTCGCTATGTGAAATTTAAATGATATCAACCAATTAATCGTTCAATGAAATAGATGAATTGTAAAAATCTCAAATTAAAATCAGTACACCGAACATGACAATAACTGCAATGAAATCACAATTAACGAAATACTGAAATAATTAAGTAATCGGTTCAAGGGATTTTTTTATAAAATGTCTCACTTTCATAAAAAAAAAGAAAAACTCACTTCAATTTTAAGATCAATTCATTATAACGGCTGATCGTTTTCAGTGTTATTCTATTTAACTTCACAATAACACCACCTTGTTGATAAAGATCGATTTTTTGTCTCAAATGTGGTTTGGATAACATTAATTAATAATAAACTTCTGGACCATTTTGATTGAATTCAATCGCACCCCAATGAGTGATAAAGCACTATTCTATTGTTAAAGAGTTTTACCGGAAGCTGTTCTAATCCTCAAAATTTTTCTACTGCAGCTTTTTTCTAACAAAAGTATGTAATACTATGCTCTGTCTAACTATATATCTCTTGTTTTCTTTTAAAAAACTGATAAACTAAGTAGTGAGAAATTGAACTGGGTACAGACTATTTATAAATGTATCATTTTCTTGATAATCCCAATAATATGATAAACCGTAAACATATCTTATAGATACGTCGTGATAAGTTGGGCTGTCCAAAATTACAATGTGTTAAAACAACAGGGTTAAACGTTGACACATGTGCATTTTAAAGGGGTTGTGAGCAAAATAAATAGTGAAATATAATTAATATTCGCCCACAAACATAGATTAACCCAGACATCAGTTCGCACTTCAAACAGTGTGAAGTATACAAAACAAATTCACCAACGAAACAAATAACATTACTCCACGTCTATATTTACAGTCAAGCCCCGTTATGACGATACAATTTGAACCAATTTTTTCTCAATGTCTTCATGTAAAACTGATATCCATTTTGGTGTACTTTGTACAACCTCTCTCCAGAGCGACCCTCTATAGAGCAACAACCTCCCTTAAACAACATCATGATTTTTTCCCACTGCAAGATTTAACTATTAATTTAACAACATAATTTTGCTACTCCAAAGGGTGTTACTTTGGAGAGGTTGTTAATATATTACAAATTACTAAATACGATACTCCAGATGTCGATTTTATATAATTTTATTCACTATATTTTCTGGTCTTTAGGTTATCTACATAACGGAGCTTGACTGTACTATAACATTAATTACTTGTATCCGACTCGGAACGCCAGGCTGACGGGCTTGCTGAAGGCATATATAAAAATGAAGTATTTTAGATATCTATGATTGATAAAACTTGTTCACATCCCACATATCGATGTAAACATGAGTTTTCACTATATTTAAGCCAATACTAAGCTTATAAACAAATAGTATTATTAAGTACTTGCATATTCGGACAAGTGAAAGGCAGTCTGACTGTAATTTCAAACATACTCAAACAACCGAAATATCGTATGAAATTGTGAGCGAAGATGCCGCAATGAGTCAAATTTTGACGGACAGAAAGCAATAATAGAATATATAGACAAGGAATTGCGATGGAAAGATACACTGAACTTTTTTTTCAAACCGACTAATTGATTTACTGTCTTGATAGATTGATTAATTGAGTAATTGATTGATTTAATCGATAAATCGATCGGTCGGTCGATTAGTAAACAGTATAATTGTTTTTCGCTGACTTGATTAATCATTGTATAGGTCAATTATTGAAAATGTACGTTAGATCACTGAAAATTCTTACCTTCGTCAGCTTGCAAAATTCTTCTGCTGAAAATAAACGGTAAATTGTGTATTTAATATTTGTAATGTAATGATGGACAATTTCAAGCAGTCTCAAGTAAAATAAGTCTCTCTAAATAAATGTCGCACGTGGAATCCAAATAACACTGTGGTTGCATTAAATTTCATTGGTTCCAAATATAACGGATTTCGAATTGTGTAAATAAAAATGTAAATTATGATGCGTCAATAGTATATTTTTTTATGACGAATCTTTCTAAAATATGTTTATATAGTTCAGTTCACACCTCCACCTGATGTTATATTACGATCATTTACTTTCGCGTGAACTGGATTTTCTGAATAAACTCATCCACAAAAATAGATGTCCCACGTTAATTAATGAAACTACAGTATACTCCAATTACACAAGCTTACTATGGGTGAAGCCTTTCTTTTTCATGAAGGAATTCAACCGTATATTATAGATATAGCATTGCGAAAGACATAATTGTTAAAATTGTCTACTTATAAGACATATTGATTAGTTAATTATGCTTGTTAATTTCCAATCGTTCTAAAGACGACACTAATATACATTATCTTTGAAATGCATCTGGTAGTTCATCACGCAACAGTCTATTTAAACAATCTTCAATAACCTGTTTCGTAATCTTCCAACTATGTTTAGAACGTGTTTCTAAATATAACGACTCTTAACTTGCTTTGAATATGAATGATCAATATTTATTTATTTACAGTACAACCTCTCCCGGACGGCCTTCTCTTGAGCAACAACCTCCCTTAAACAGCATCATGAATTTCCCACTGCATGATTTAACTATCAATTTAACCCTTCTTAAGAGCAACAACCTGCCTTTAACAACCAACAGTATAGATATTTCCCACTGCATGATTTAACTATCAATTTAACCCTTCTTAATAGCAACAACCTGCCTTTAACAACCAACAGTATAGATATTTCCCACTGCATGATTTAACTATCAATTTACCCCTTCTTAAGAGCAACAACCTGCCTTTAACAACCAACAGTATAGATATTTCCCACTGCATGATTTAACTATCAATTTAACCCTTCTTAAGAGCAACAACCTGCCTTTAACAACCAACAGTATATATACTTCCCACTGCATGATTCAACTATCAATTTAACCCTTCTTAAGAGCAACAACCTGCCTTTAACAACCAACAGTATAGACACTTCCCACTGCATGATTTAACTATCAATTTAACCCTTCTTAAGAGCAACAACCTGCCTTTAACAATCAACAGTATAGATATTTCCCACTGCATGATTTAACTATCAATTTAACCCTTCTTAAGAGCAACAACCTGCCTTTAACAACCAACAGTATAGATATTTCCCACTGCATGATTTAACTATCAATTTAACCCTTCTTAAGAGCAACAACCTGCCTTTAACAACCAACATTATAGATATTTCCCACTGCATGATTTAACTATCAATTTAACCCTTCTTAAGAGCAACAACCTGCCTTTAACAACCAACAGTATAGATATTTCCCACTGCATGATTTAACTATCAATTTAACCCTTCTTAAGAGCAACAACCTGCCTTTAATAACCAACAGTATAGATATTTCCCACTGCATGATTTAACTATCAATTTAACCCTTCTTAAGAGCAACAACCTGCCTTTAACAACCAACAGTATAGATATTTCCCACTGCATGATTTAACTATCAATTTAACCCTTCTTAAGAGCAACAACCTGCCTTTAATAACCAACAGTATAGATATTTCCCACTGCATGATTTAACTATCAATTTAACCCTTCTTAAGAGCAACAACCTGCCTTTAACAACAATATAGATATTTCCCACCGTCCGATTTCATTATTATTTAATTTCTCTAGTGTAACAACCTCTTAACAACAGCAAACTTTAGTTCCTCCCAAAGTGTGTTGCTTTGTAGAGATTGCACTGTGTCTATGGAATAAAGATTGCGTTCAAGCAACTTGATTCAGACTCGGGGACTAGTTGATGTTGTACATTGTTATTGCATTTGAAATTGGTCAAAATAAACTATAAAACGGTTATAACAATGTCGTTGTTAGGACCCCGAAAACTTCAATATAAGACTGGTCTTATCATCGATCAGAAATAAGGATGAAACATTTAAAACCAGTCCGGAAGAAGCGTCCGTTACAATATGATTGTCAACACAATGGAAGTGGTCGCTTTTATTGTACTGAGCTTTGTTTTACATGGCATTGCGCAGTTTTGATTGAGATGCCATGTTGGAATTGTGTACATCTATATGAATATAAGCTAACAGATATCACAATAGCTTACAGGACGAGCCTTCAACTTTAAAGAAAACAAGGCCAAGGCAAAACATGATATCATTGTATGGTGTTATTTCTCATAATGTTGAAAGCATTTAATTGCTCAACAAAAGTCATGTAGCTTATGGGAACCAATTTAGCGTGTAACAGACTGTTAATACTTAATATGTACATATGTATGTAAGAAGCTGGTCCCGAAAAAACTAGATACCGATTTTTAATACATATAACATTTCGTAACATTTTCATATTTTGTCAACATTCCAAGAGGTGGTAACTTTTTACCCGTGTAATGAACAAGTCCGGTTTTAAAGATTTGGCTTTTATTTATGATAAAATCTTGCAAGTTTTAAATACTTTGTCAGTCAGGCATCAGGGCCTGGCAGTTTCCTTGAAACCTGGTATGCTTGAAGATTATGATGTCAAAATCTTGTTCACAGAATGTTTCGGGTTTCTTCCCCAGGTATATAACATTTTAACCTTACCTTCTGTAATAGCCTGATGGTCTGATTTGTGTTCATTAGCTCCAGACACCCAACCAATGTTGTGTAGTGTTTTCTGAAAGAATGATACTTGATATCTGAACACAGGTAAGTCAGCATTGCATAAATCAATAGTACAGATATGCATGAAGACTATTACAGATCACCAACAAGAAAGTATACAAATAAATTGTTTCTACAGCTCAAATCTTGCAAAATGTTTATCTAGCAACTTATACTGATACGTGAAACTATAAGATGTTAGCACAACATGATGAATGTGGTGATAATGATGATGTTGGTAATGGCAGTGGTGCTGATGATTCCAAGTCTAAAGTACAGAGAGATAGAACACACATATAAGACACACATTTATAATATTATATTGATTCAAACACAATGTATCGATAAAAGTAATAATTTGAAACAAAGATCGGACCACAAATAACTAACAGGTTTTTTTGCCACATCAGAAAGTCCAAGGATATCACAATGTCGATTTGACCGCAATGCGATGTGTAATGGTTGATTGCAAGAGACAGGTTTGGTCGTCCGTGTCCGGTTTTGACCTATCCGAAACATACCGCACTTGGAATATAATCAACATTCAAAATGACATTTCATTCAGCTAAGTGAATTGTTTTTACTTAAATTTAGCCATGGTTCAGTGCACATTTATATTGATAAGTCCTCGGTAGAGCAGAATATTCACTAAAAACTTTATATTTTCTTAAATTCACACATTAAATCTCAATCGTTGTATGGCTTTTCCAACACATTTTGTCATAATAGTGTAATATATATGATATGGATTTAGACAACTTTTTTATGATGTTTGAAGTCAGTTTTGAATTTATTATGTACTTGATTTCCAATCTTGCTTTTACGACGTTCTTGAGAGTCATTAAGGCTTATTTATGGCTCGCGTGTGATAATTGTCAACATTTTAACTTTAGACCGGGTTTGAAATGTTTCTTCCAACAGTGTGATAAATGCTTGATTCTGACCCATGTATATAACTCAACTACTTCGATCATTCTTTTGTATGGAAGCGGGTTTTTTTTCCTATAAATAATCAGGCATGGCAAAAGTGAATATGCAAGTTACATATTTTAACGCTACTTTTGGAAACAAACGTTTAAGGTACATCGAGTGCAACTAATTTTAAATATCTGATGATAAAAACAGCACTCAATATTGGCTGTGAAATAAGACTCAAGAATTGCAGAGAAGTACGGATAAAAGTTGTAAAATAATAAATCTCAGCATGAGATATGAAATTATATGACAAAAAGTAAGTAGACCCCTTCTTAACAAAACATAGATCATTCAATAATAAGCGTCAATTAATCAACACTAGGTATATTCAAATTTGAGGGGTAAAGGATAGCATTAGGTTAATGGTATAATGAGCTATATAAAATAATACCTTAGCGATGAAAAACGATCTTATATAAATGTCCTGAATCAGCTATGTAAGAACATGGAACAATCATTTTGATGGAGAATACATTTTTGTACATGGAATAATCATTTATTATTTATTATTTTAGTCTATCATTTAGAAAGCATTTTGACATCTCATTTCTTTGGTTAATGAATTTGTATAATATTTCAAATAAGTTTTAATATTGTTTATAAGAGTAACATGTACATATACGAGGGTTGTCTATTAAGTATGTAGACTTTTCACATAACATAAGCAATTTTAGACTATGTTTCGGTTTGAAGTGCACATATTAATGTTTCTATGACAACCAGTTGCGCCATGCGGTGCACGAGTCATTTGAATGGTATGTGTTGATTTAAAACGCTAAACAAAACAGTGCACAATCATTAATGCGATCATACGACTTTTTGGTTTGTTTACCCCGGGGAAATGAGTGGTTGTGCCCCTTTTGTCCCTTTGTATATCTTCTATGTGTTGTGTGTAGGGGGGGTTTAGGAGAGGTACTATTTTCGGGAGGATAGGATTTTATGGGGCTTTTTAAAACATTTCATCCATTTTCTATGGTATGCTAAAAACTGAACAAAGATTCGATAGATTTTTAAAAAATATTTTATCTCTAAAATACCAAACCCGTATGAACGTATCAAGGGTTTCTCGTAAACCAATTGTTTACACACATATATAATGCGGATAAACTTTGATAACGGTTTAAAGAGAAACCTGTTCATTTCTGGTTAGATATTTGGAAGAACCCGGATGAACTTGGTTTGTAAGGCTACTTAGATAGTCCACAATATCATAATGAAGTCAAATAGAGACAATACCATCTGTTTGTCAAATCATTGAATCTATCATATGGGCCTTGGTGAATAAATCATAGCTGATGTAGTTTTCGTCAAAAATGAAGTCTACGATGTAATCAACGAAGTGAGAGATATGTCTTTGATGAACCGAGGATATGAAAATAATGGTTTAATTACGGTTTCGTAGTCCATGCATATACATACAGTCATGTTATGTTATAAAATATCGATTTCTTAAAAAGTACTGTAAAATTTCGAGATACACCAATAGGTCAAACACGGCATGTATAGAATATGTTCATATTAAAATCATAATGTGGTGCCGAAAGAATGCCAAAAGCTTAGGATATAGGTCAGTTAATTGTAACAAAGTTGACCCGACCGGACAACACTAGATTAGCAATCAATTACCAGCTTTTCATTATTGGAGAATCAGAAGTTGCGGGTGCAAACGTATTTAGTGTGTGCTTTCTGCAGTTGTGTTGTCATAGAAAAACTAACGTCAGCCTGGCGTCTTGATAAACAGCTGTATGTACATACGACTGAACTAATATTGAAGATGCATAAATTACACGTTAAGAAAGGTGTCACCAAACAATTAAGCTTCCAGATTGTCCAAATTTCTTGTCCAATGAAATGCAGATATTTTATTGGACAAGAAATTGAGACAATTTCATTTGATTTGAAATTTGTAAAATAAATCACATAAAACTTGCCGAGAACCTGGTATGTAGAAAATAAGTCACTATTTTTTTCTGTATCTGCAGAAATTATGATAAAGTGCAAATCAGTTATCGTTTATATATTAAATTTAATGCGACAAATCTTCGCGTCGTTTTTGATAATGTCTTATAAAATTGGCTGATCGTTTGTTTCAATGTGACTGTGCTGACGTACAAACGAAGATGACGTCATATTGCATTGATAGAACGTTACGCATAAAAGGGCAAAGAAGCCAAGGTTTCAACTTACCATATCAAGACGTGCAAATCCATTTCTTCCATCGTGTTGACTGAACTTCCTCCATGTCTCACCCGCCATTTTATTAGACATGCCTAACACTATATCACCTTCAGTTGCTTCGTTAAAACCTCTCACACAGTTAACGCTTCGTCCATCTTCTGTACCTGACTGTACAATCACCACGTCACTGTCAGTAAAATCCGCCTTCCTGGCTTGTGACGTCTGTGGCCGGAATGTGGACCCACAGGAATTGGACCTAGTTTTTGACAAACGATACATCAACAACGTTTGATTACCCGAAGTGGATACTCTCGGAGACCTCGGGCTCAATGACACTAAAGCCATTATTTATATATTTATCTCTGTATCCTTATGAATATAACTTTAACCTTTAGATAATCCCGGCTTATCAAATAGCCAATGGAACGATCCTAGGACTATGTTCATGTGTTGAAGAGACATTGATTTTGCATTTAATATTGATAAATTGTCAAAATTTGAGAAGACCATGAAAGCAAAGTGACTCCTCGCGCTATGATCTTAAAGTTAGTACAGTTTGTATTTTTATTCTAGTACAAATAAAACGATAACAAATAAGTGGCGTGTTTGACTTTACAAGATGTTCTATACCGAAGCAACATGCACGCCGTAAAAATATTTCTACCGTATATTTGTAAAACAGAATCTTTATCTATATCTTTATTAACTTAACTCTTCCGTTGGTCTTTGAGTTACATTCGAGTGCAATCTGTATTTACGGTCCATTAAATATAATAATATTGACATGTCACTATCTATGAGCTATGCTTTTTACATGTTCTTCGTTTTTATTTTATCTGAGTAAATATTCTCCTCAGCATGAAGTTTGTGTCTCACAGAATCTACTAAACATTTTAGCTACTTGATAAAAAACTTGCAGCTCATTCTGTTATAACCACATAACACAACTATTAAGGGATCCGACCAATCTATAACTGTAACATTGGCCCTTCACCCACAACATATCTTCAAGCTACACTGTCAATATCCAAGATGATTCATCCGCCACACCACACCGTACCGTACCGTACCGTATATTACTTTCAGAGAACAAAAACACTTTCCATTATTATGTATATTGATTAGTTCCGAAATAATATCAATTTGTCAACACTGTTTTGACACAATTTAATATTTCCTTTCACAATTACTGTCCGAATTGCTTAAGTTTACTTAATATAATATCTGAACTTTAATAACAGCAATCTTTTCATTAAAGAAGGTTATGTAAGCACATTTCTTTAATTTAACATTATTGGATTTCAAATTGGATTTTACCGAAGGTCAATTCTAAATCCATTTAAATTTTATACGCTTATTCAAACTTTAATATCCAATTATAGCTGCGATATATTCCGTTCAGAAGTATGTCAACTGTTATAGAAAGGTAACAAGTTAGCAATGGTCAAACTATGGTCAACTCTGGAAGAATATTAAAATTCATTTCATCGATTAAAGACACAGTTTCAGTCGACGCTGTTACCACATATTAAATTGCTGTATTTATTTCAAACTTATCCGATAGTGTGTTTAGATTTCGTTTAACAGATAATATTTGTGAGGAAAAATGTCGTAATGCGTTGAGTTTTAAAATCCGAATGAATCTTTTGTCAAGTTTTTTTTTGTGAAAGAGAATTAAAATACCACACGGGTCGAATGAATTGACATCTTTATATTTCTAATACTTGATATAGAAACCCTCAGCTTAATGTGTTTTTGTATTCGTGGGCTTTTATTCTGATTGACAACAAACTATAAGCAATATTTGAATTGTGAATTAAAATGTAAATGTTTTGTCAGCGCTTCAGAGGAATCGATACCTGATCGAAACTTAAAACATGACGGTGACATTGGACAAGTCTTATATTTTCTGTTTACATTGTCAAGTAATGGTTTGCTTATGGTAATGATTGTGTCACGTGATTAATTGACCTTTAGGTATTACTGAATATTGTTCTTATTCACACATTTTGTATAAATATTTGTCGACTTTATTTCAACAAAGTAAACATATTTATGAATAAAAATTAATATAGTAGTAGCCTGTCCAACCTGACTGTGTAATTTGTTATTTATATTATTGTCACCAATTAATAAACAATTACATAATGTTTGAAAGAATATCATGTCTTTCATGATAAGTACAATAGAAATATCTAAGATTGTCAAAGGATAACAAGCGGTAACGTAATCATGAGAGTGCCGTTAAACTTTCTGAGGCAAAACTCGAACTTTCAGGATTCCAGTCCAAGACTTAAGACCAAAGATCATTACAGTACCAAATATATATAATTAAACAATGTTACTTTATTATTAATTAGTAGTAATTCGAAATGTTGTATTATTTAAAACAATAAAAGGCAATTGATTGAAAGCACATGTAAAAAAGGCTTTAGTTACACACATAGCATTTCTTACCGCATAATAAACGCTATGGAAGTTTGAATATGATATATATGGCGTTGTCGTACGTAACAAAATTGCAAGATTCAAATCTTAGATACATATTCATTTTACTTTGGTCGCACATTCTATCAGATGAAAGGAATCTTCAGAAGGTTGAAAGATGAATCACGAGATTGGAATCATGTCCCTTTAAAGTCTTAGATCATAAAAAACAAAACGCTTTCCCATCTCACGAATGAATGTCTTTTTTATCTATAATTGTTCATGTAATTATTTCCATTGATTATTTTGCCTTTTAAGTTTAATAACATGCTCAATTTAACATTTCTCTTTGTACAGATACATTTAATTATGCTATGCAATGTTAAACTTGATTGACATTAATAACATACTAGGCATTGAAACATTTACAGCACGCATCATGCAAAACTAAAGATTGATTCTGACGGGACTAGACTCTTTGATACTGTTGTGGTTTCAATTTCAAGTTTAAATGTTGAAGGGAAAGAACGAACCGATCATGATAATAACATCAATCGGAACTCCTCGGCGTTTTTTCCGTTACGGAAATTCCCGAGTAGTTACGATTGTAAAAAGAACAATATATATCGTCTGAATATATCGTCGTGAATAACACAATGTAGTAAGATTTTAACATACTATCATACTAAAGGGGTAGGTTTCCTTTTTTTTCGAAAAAAAAATGCCATAAATCACGTCTAGTACCTTAAACATTGATTGTATTGATTAGTCTAGTGAACTTATACAGTGCAATAAACGGTTCAACTCTCTATATAAATCTCAAATAAGATCGATGTACTTGTTGAAGAGATTTGAAATTTGCGAAAAACACGTGATAAATATTGAATCCGTTTCAAGCATATATAAAAAAAGACTTTCTCAAAAAGACTTCTGGAATGTATGCCAGTTTTGATGACTTCTCAATCAAAGTTCAGAAAATTATTTGCATAATATTATTTAAAATGACAGGAGACTATATAACGTACAAAGTAAAACTACATTTGGCGCCCTCTATAATATAAAGTCCACTGTATTTAAATGATCTCTATATTTTGGACACTGATATTGACTTTGACAATTCCTTAAGTTTATAATCAACTGATAATGAGACATATATATTATGAGATGGGTCTTATGATCACTACGATGTTATATTGTACATATACATTGTCGGTCTTAACAATAACCTTTAGATGCAGACCATGGCACTTCCGGTACACTTGAAGGTTTGATCATTTGCCAACGAAAGCATCGCTTACATAAACATAATTCTCGGTACAGAGGAAGCACTTATTTACATGAGGCATTTTTAGCCTTTAACTTCAAGAGCACCCATCTACGAAGCTTATATTTGTCTGATGTCATATTGAATCAAATGTTTCACAATATGAAACACACCTTCTATTGTCTTTTTCAATTGCTTTTAATTGATTTGTCCTTATGGTAACCTCTTAGTGCCTCGATGTTTTGTTTGGAGAGTTTCTACATAGAATATTTTATTTACATAAATGTAATGATGTCATACAATCGAGTCCGTTTTGAGGATATCCATTGACAAGGTTAGCCTTATTCCAATGTAAATTCTAACACATGAAAATCATATATTAAGAGTTTATGATTTACTAAAATTTTCTTTATGTACAATGCAACCTCTCAAGAGCGACCCTCTCTTGAGCAAAAATCTCCATTCAACAGTAGCATGATTTTTCACAACTGCACCATTTAACATTAGCAATTTAACCTCTCTAGAACAACAACCTCTAAACAACAACAACAAAATTCTGTATCTCCCAAAGGAAATTGCTTTGGAGAGGTTGCAGTGTATATTTAACTAAATTCATTTAAAGCCATAAAGTTACCCTGCCGATCGTGTATTATCGCGCCGACAAGAAGTCAACATTACGAAACATTTTTCTTTTTGATTATGAAGAAGAAATCAGGCAGAAATAATTCGAATCCCTTTGTTGAAGTAAGAGCATCAATCAATATCAAAACTATGTAATTTCATATCCAATCTTTGGTCTTCATTTTCGAAACTATTTCCCTCTAACATCAGGTTTAAGGTTGCAATCTGTTTGTTCAATGTGTTTACATATTCAACATGATATGCTAATAATCAATTCATGTTTTCCCCTTAAAACAATGAGATAAACACGTTCACGCAACATGAGAACTTCATGGGAACAGACAGACCATGTATAAAAAGCAGTCATCTGCTGGTTCATTTGAAGACTGGGTTATTTATGATGATGCTGTTCTTAAATTAAACCAAATATCTGATATTCGGGAAAATCCGACGAGCAAGAATGGGGCCTGTAGTATTGCGCGTCTAAATATAATATCCAGTCCTATGCAAAGGTTACATTTCTAAGGCGACGAAACAATGTTTGAGTCCTGTTCATATCATAGCATAATAACATGTTACATGTGTATACCTAGGCCAATACTTCTTTTTAGTTTGAAAATGGCCAAAAGTATATTATATATGCCGATTAGCTATGAAAAAATGGTACAATAATAAACTAAAACGGACCATTGCATATTTTTATGTAAAAAGCGAAATTAATTTCAGTAACGTATAATTATATATATACAAAAATGCCCATTACTGACAATGTCATTTATATCAAACATCAAATAATTACAAGATTTCATTATTAATTTAAAAATGTTCTTACCTTTTTTTTCTTAAAATATTTTTATCCAAATTGTTTGAAGTAGATCCACGTACTGGCCAATACTTCTTATATGATGTGGACATTAGTGTCTCGTTCAATACATCTGTACTCATGTACATTGAGCCCATGTTGTGAAAAGATCAAATTATTTCACTTTGAACGGATTGTACTTGAAAACACTTTACAATGAACAAGTATGGCTTATCAGCTCCCGTGTATCAATATCTGGCCACAAAAGAAAGAAAAGCGAACGTTAATTATCAATTCTGAAGGCCAAGTGTTAGTCGGTTCACGTTCATTACAACTTTCTTTATCTGTAAAACAAATACCATACCATACTTTTCTCACATTGTTCCATTCATCGGTTTTAATCAAACATTTAAATCACTTTCTAATAGTGTTTCCTTATTTCTGCACTCTTGAGAATGTACACACAGGATTTAAGTATGTATTATCTGCAAATAAAGATAAATGACCGATTATTTTATGAGGATTTCATTCCAATATCATCAGACATTGTAGTATATTTATTTCTACAAATGTACACCATAAATAGTTACATTAAGTGATCGATGTGTAACTGTCTTAACGCTTAGTTGTAAAGAAAGGCTTTCTCTTAGTATTTTTTGTTTGAATACATATATTTAAAAGATTATTCCCCATGTTTTAACAAAATATGTCATTTGTAATGTTGAGAAGGCCAATTAAAATTCTTCAAGCTGCCTCATATAATTCAGGGTTGGGGGGGCAATTTAACACAGGGTGTTATATCTCCAGTCAAATTTGTCAAGGATAGTGAGAGCCTCGCCCGGGGTTCGAACTCACAATCTCTTGAACAGTAGACCAATGCTTTAATCACTGAGCTAACCGGGGGGGGGGGGGGCTCTTAAAATGTATAATATTAAATTACAAGACATGTTGCTGATTTCTACCACTATAATTTAACGATGCTGTTTGGTAGCACATGGTCGTACCACATAGTTGTCATTTAAATAAAAAAACATTATTCATACACAATATTTTAAAGTGAATTTCCAATCATAAGGCTATCCTTAAAAATAGTTTGTTTGCCGTAACGCAACCTATTCATTAGGCCCCTACCCAACTTTTTTGGCCTCTCTGATATTTTTTTTACATAAATAAATTAATTCTGACGTGACTGTATTCTGAGATAAAAAAAATGAATTGTAAAAAAATATTTCCTATGTACCAACCCACTGCAAATTATCTGGACAGGGTTACCGTAAACAAACAATTCTTAATGATGGCCTAATGCATAGCTTTGTAAATAATGGATATATTTGATGAGATTTAACAATAAGCACTGTACGAAAATATACACAAAACGGAGACTAAAATGTACAGTGTAACCTCAATGAATGGTCATCTCCGAACAACAGCCACCTCCCAGATACAGCCAGTATACTAGCAACCCAAATTAATGTTTTACTCTATTTCACTCCCTCAACAACAACCACATTCTTACAACATCCAGTTTTGTCTTCTGATTGGCGACTGTTGTAGGGAGATTGCACTGTATTTTCATTTAAAATATAAAGATTATTACGTACCAGGACTCTAATATGTATTTTCGGTTCTTCATTATAACATCTAAAACTCGATTCTTTTAGGTATAATCATCAAACAAAGGCATAAATATGTTAGTCGGAATATCTTGTAATAAAACACTCGTATATACTTTCCAAAGATCACCCACTAATTTTCTGAAGTTTTACTCCATTACCGATATATTCCATCATAAAATCTTCAATAAACTAATCCTCTTTTATTGTATTGATAATCCATTTGTGCAGCTTGGTCTGGCTACCTAATAACACACTTTTTAGTCGCCATAAACGAAACTAAATTCTTATTATTATACTTATCCGCGTACTGGCTCCGAGCGAATGATCAGAATAACAAAATAATGGTAACTTCTCCACATTTTCAGTCCAGTCATATTTGGGTCATAAATTTTAATCCATTTTTATACCTGATCGACGATAATCAAACGGCCAATAACAATAACATTGGATTTTTTCAAACGATTACAATAAAACATTGTCATCTGAACATAACAACATTCATCGTTTAAACGGAAGAAACAAAACGATATCGCTTTAACATTCACCACGATTTTAGCTTAGCGTATATAAGCATAATCTCTGTTGAAAATTCGGATTATCAAAAATTTTAACCAAACTTAGGGCAGCTTAACCGTATCTTTTTGCCGAATTATCATACTGTGTGGCGTAGATGTTACATACCAGGTGTCATGATAGTATATGCTTTAAACAAAGAGAAAGGAACACTCAACTTTCAAACTATCGGGAAATTTATCAATTTATCGATAACCGGTCATTGATCGGTTCTTTTTTCAGCGCATCCTTATCGCGCATGTATGAGAAAATTTATCACGTGATGTCGTTTTCATTGATTCAAACCATTAAATTCGATTTGTCTTAATTTTCTTGGATCGATGCAGTGATGATTTTATTTGCACGTACTGACAAATCTAGCCAGTGCTGATAAATATGCTCTGTTTTATGACACTGTTTTAGCATTAAAACTGTTGGACGAACTAGAACGGCTTTTCTTATGATGGATGATGTACGCTATGTCGTATTTTCGCTCTTTCGCAAAAATACGACAGAGTTTATTACTATGTCATTTATTCGTGTTTTCGCATTTCACATTGTCGTGGCGAAAAAGCGAGAAAAATACGACAGATGAAGGGCGCCCATACGACACCAAAAAAGTGTCGTGTCTTGCCTTACATCTGTCTTACAAAGTCGACTTCTTCGCATTGTTACACTTTCGCATTGTTGCATTTTCACAAATTCAAATATTGACGCATATAAGTCAAAATCATATAGTCTAGCTATGCAATATCGTAAACGAGTAATACAAAACAGTCTAAAAAACTCTATACAATCCTCTACCTCGGATTACTAGAATCAGTACACACATTTCAAGGAAGGGTGACGTCATAATTCTCGTGCCGTATATGCTTATTTAGTCTGGTTGTAAACGTATAGAAGTCGTCATTGAATTCTCGGACGATGCGAAGATAACCGTGAGTCAACCAGACATTTATAAAAGAGGTTCAGCGGGAAATCATCGCTTATATTATGCTTATAACGTGTAACTTTTTCTTCGAGCATGTCTTCATGTATGAGATATTACATTCTGCATAAGTTGAGTATTAGACTATATACAAAGGGGCAGGTAATGAAGACTATATGATATTATGCTAATTGCTGAACTACATTTAGTGATCAGATGGGAAACATAAATCAAAGTACTAAAAGCACAGGGAACAGGAACAACTTTAACAACTGCATAGCGGGTGTAGAAAATCATCAGTATTACTTTAGTCTGCATCAAAATTCATGCGCGAACTATCGCTCGGTTTCCGAAACACAGACTAATACATCACCCAACAATGAAATTCGACTTTTGACTGCTTTGTAGTTGTTCCGAACAACAGCAGAAACTTCAGAGCTTTAATTGTTAAAACACGATTAAAAGCGATCAAAAATAAAAACACTTGAAGTTTACTTTGAACTACGCTTGATTATGAGTAACCTTGTCAAAAACTTCCTCGATAACGTCATGATTATGTAAACCAATTAAAAACGTGTTTTAATTGTCAGCATCAATAAGACGCGATTTATCTTAGTGAATGTTACTCTAACAATGAAGGCTACAGGCGGGCGGCGTGGACTTTTTACTTTGTTGATGATATCAGGACTTGTTTTCACTGATGCTTTATTATACACCCCTCCAGATCTTACAATAAATTCAACTAAGTCATGTAAGTATCACTTTATTTCAATTATCAACAATTTCGACCTTTGACATTTCATGGTATAATTGCAATCAAACCGGTGAATGAAGGCCATCCCTTGGAAAGACAAAATATGGCATTCATTGGCAGGTGATCCTTATTTGAAGGTCATTTTGTTCTTAATAATCAATGTTTTTTAAAAGAATATCATTGAATCACATGATGACCTTTATTCGGAGGAGACGGCTAACACAGGTTTGACTGTATAAATATCAATCACGTACCTTGGTTAGATCCAACAGTTTATTCATTTTTTGTTGAAAAAAAAGCCTTCGTTGAAAAACATACACACAACTTTCTATAATTTAAGTATTATTTTTCATAGATTCACGAATGCTGCGTATGTTATATGATAACTTGATAAGTTTTGCGTCAATATATCTTTTTTTGTTTATTCTGTTTGTAGCTGTTATAGTTTGTTGTATAAGCAAGTTTATCAGCATTTGTACAAAAGAAATTTACAAGAAATTGCAGTTTGAATATTTAAAAAAATCAAACTAGCCGTTTGAACGAGTACTAGCAAATTTAACATTCATTCATTAGGACATTAGATTATATGTTCTTCTGTCTGTTGCAAATCTTTAATTTGCTTATGACAATATATTATGCATGTATTGTAATTTATCATAATAATGGCAATTTATTACATAACCTTTTAAAATCGGTAATTATACGCACACTGTACAAACACCCATAGTCCATTTTTTCAAATTTTTGTTCAATTTTTTGACAGTCTGTTAAATTAAATATGTCTGGCAAAATGGTAAAAATGTATATCTGCGAGTGATCAGCTCATTGTTTTCACATGGCCCGACATACATGGCACATGTATTAAAATGGCATGTTCACACTTAAGTTGTCCGCCTTCGAATAAAATAATATGTCACGAGGAAGATATGATTGTTTAAATCAATTAAAAATGCACAATTAACTTTACTAATTGGCTTATACTTGTCTTCTTTTGAAGTATTCTTCTGCGTTGGTTTATCAGTTAGAAATCCCACATCCGTTGCTTTTCGACCAGGAAAATAAAACCTTTCTTCACGAAATAATGAAATAAATTCCTTGTTTAAATACAATAGAGACAATACGGTTGAGTTACATTGTACTTCAAGTAAACATGTGATTGTGTAACGTTTGTGACATGTTTTTGTGGTTAGGCTCCATTCACAAAAAAAAGATAAAAAAAATCATGTACAGTATGACCATAAATAAACCAAAGCTTTGTTGTTGTAAAATTCGTAATTCATTGTTTATCTATCCGTTCAGTGAAAACTTTTATTTTCTAATCACTGCTTCTAAGACGATCTCTGATTGGTTCAATTCTATCAAGTCATAGAATAACAGTTTACTGTCAAACCTGTGTTAGCGGCCACCTCCGAATATAGGCCACCCTGCGAGTAAAGATTATTTCCGAATAAAAGTTACCTCTCTATAAAGGCCATATTTTTTCTTTCCTAAGGGTGACCTTTTCACAGGTTTGATAGTACATTGTATTTATAATTTTAGACGTAAATCGTTTGAATTTATTTTTCTGCCATCGTGACAAACGAACAAGACAAAAAACCTTTTCCATGAAAGATTCCAAACCATTAAATTATACTTTCAACATACATTGCTAACAAGACAGATATAATATTGTCAACGGTCGAAGTCCACAACACTAAAGTATACGCAATAGTATTACACTTCCCAAGTAGCAGGATATATCTTAGGGAGCAGTTAAACATACTGTTTACAAGCTTAGATCTTTCCATACTGATCACCTAAGTATAGGTTAGAGTGCATATTTGGGTGTTCTTTGTTATTAAGTAAGCTAAAAGGAGCGGTAAAGAGTGTAGCTTTCTTGTTACATACATGTACGAAAAACACCCATTCTAACTGCCTTAGCGTTCCGCATGCGCCGTGTGTACTAAAAGCCGTTTTTCGAAACTAAGATATTAGAACACCGGTTTTAAATTATATTAAGAGAGGAAAGTCAAACATTTATTGAATCATTGTCACTGATTTGGTAAGAAGGTGGGGCGATTACTAATTTTAACATGAATTACTAATTTACTAGAACTTCACAAATTTAAACTAGATCACATGGAAACATATATATGAGGACAACATAAATATGCATTTACTCGTGTGTACATTTGTATATGAAAAGGCCTGATGTTTTGATAATAACCAACGTAAATACTGCAAATTGATTCTTTTCTTCACATTTCTTGAATAAAACCACAGACTGTTAGATGATTTTGCTACGGACATTGCTAATGTAGATTAACGTGTTTCAGTTTCCACATATGAAAATAGCATCGTTTTATCCATGCTAAGCAATGCATGGCACTTGCTCTTAGTACCAGGAACTCCATACGAATTCAGCCTTGGCGAGTCACAATACGCTTTGCGTACCAAAGATTTCAACCGAACTCGTTTTCGAAGTATCGACATCGACTATCGCAACAGGGTGTTGTTTTGCTACGATGGAAATTCTGCCGCTATTTACACAATTCCCTTCGATTGGGAAAACAACTTTGACAATTTAACCTTTGAAACGTTTCATATCGGTGTCTCAGCATCTCGTTCTGTACGAATCTCACTGGATTGGATATCTGGAAATCTGTACTGGACAGATCCTCGATTTGCATGGATAGTCATACAGAAAGCGACTAGTCAGGATACATTCAAAGTACTAGTAAAAGATCAACTGAAAAGACCAGAAGCGATTGCAGTTGATCCGATATATAAGTAAGTTAAATGCTGCATTTATTTCATTTGTCATAGTAATTTTATATACAATTAGTAATTTATAAACACAACACACAGATGCATTTATAGGCGACTGGAATTTCGAGTTGATCTCACTGATGTTAGTCCTCTCCACTATTTTAACGCGCTTGAATCGAGTAAATGTATACCTTTCATATTAGGTGTTTTAAATTCTGCATCCGTAGATGTAAACCAATTACCTAATATAATACGTAACATTGCTAGATAAAAGGTAAAACTCATTGCCGGAAAACGCTACAACCATACCACACTAGTCTGGTACATCAAACCATCCATCTCCGAACATATCAATAATTATTATCAAAGAATTATTTTTACATCACAAAAACAAACACCTCAGACGAGTTTATTTTCGTTTTAGATATATTTTCTGGAGTGACATTGGAACAAAATATACTAAGATAGAACGGGCATCCCTCGCCGGAAATGACAGAATTGAAATTATATCAAGGAACCTGATCAATCCGTCAAGCTTTGTGATAGATCAACAAACACATCGACTTATTTGGGTAGATGCTGGACGGGAAACCGTAGAGATGGCTGATTTCGACGGTGGTGGGCGTAAAATTATACGGCGACTTGTGAATGCTATTTTGTTTGATGTGACCGTATTTAGGGTAAGCCGAGGCATGGGTAAGATTTTTTTCTAGAAAAAAAGTCAAAATGTTAAATCCAAAAGTATATTTTATTCATGCTCGCCTTGTGTACTTAAAATAAGAATAAAACGATAATTATTGCTAACTTCTAAATTATCAATAATGCAAACATAAACCATTTCTTTCATTAGAATATTGTGTGTGTTACCGACCTAGTCTCACATACAGCTTTCTTCATCAACAAACTAACAGGAGAGACACAAAACGGGTTGATAGGAAAGGGGGAACTTAATGCTATAGCGATATATTCCATGGATGTACAGCCAATAACCGGTCGTAAGTTGGTTTCAGACCTAGCGCATGTTGCACTAAGCAAAAGACAATGTATACAAAGTCGATGTATTTCCAAATTACATACACAAAATGTATCTCAAAGATTCTGATAAAAAGGGAATTTCAAATCGTTTCATCGATAAAAAGTTCTTCCTAAATACGTGAATATATTACAGAAGCACTTACGTTGAACAAGAATCATAATCAAAATAAAGGCCTACACTAGTATAACAGTATACAGTGCTCCCTCCATATCGTGCCTAGCTGTTTGAGTTGTGCAGATCGGACGTTGTATATCATAATGTTGAAACCCGAACATCTATTCACAACGTGCTATAATATGATTACTGACATATTATGCTTTTTAGTTAACCCGTGTAAAAACAAACCATGTAATCACATATGTGTGAATGAAGGTAAAGATGCCACGTGCTTATGTAAGGAGGGGTACTCACTAAATGATGATGGCATAACTTGCACCGGTAAGTAACCCTAAACTCAGTGTCGAACTTCCTTGGACGAATGTAATTAGTTCTGTCAGTTCTTCATTGCTTGTGTTATATTTTGTTTCCTATGCAATGTTTTATAAAGAATATAATATAGGGAAATGATTTGCTATGATGCAAATCGAAGAGTTACAATCATGCCACAATATACTTAGTACATCATTGCCATTGCTCTGATCCGATCCTAGATGTTTTCGGCTGTTTATAAACACAGACCCATATCATGAGAAGCAACATAACGTTATAAATAAGACCATAATATCTAGACAAGTTCTGCATTGATGCCATCGACTAACATGTTTGCTGTATTTATATGTTTCAGAGGATTTGGGTAAATTCCATCGAGCATTCGTACAATCCAACAAAACGCATATCTGTCTGATGGACATACGGAGGTTTACTGCCGGCCATATCGATGTCATGGAGTGTATCTACACAGCTGGTTACAACATAAACGCATTTGATATTGGTAATGCCAGTTTATGTAATGAAACAACTTACTAAGACGGTACAAGTTTGTACGGCGCAAAATCGCATCCGGCAATTCAATACTAGAATGTGGCGTATGTAACATTTTTTATCAGGATGTGCAAAGTTTCAGATCAAACGAATTTGTTATTTTGACTTAACTGATCCCGAAACTAAAGTGATCATCTACCCATCAAAAATACAAGCCGTTGATGTTTCATGAATCTCATGAATCTGGTCATATGGTTCTACAGTTCACGAGGTACTCTATATGTAGTCCCTGTTTCCACCCTAAAATTAAAATCAGGGGAAACTATCATCTCGATGTATCAGACGTTGCAATATCTGCTGGAATGCATTTAAAATATTTAAATAAAGTCTCCAAAAATAATATACTCCGTTGTCTGAGGGTACGTTGTCGTAAAAACCTGGTATAACGGTCCCAAACATAGATTTTCAACTGTAAAGTGACCATCTATATCGAACCATAAAGTGACCGTCTATGTCGAACCAATTAAGTCATCATTTCTCACCTGATCGGACATTTTTTGTATTGAGCTCCGAAATCGATACTTAATTAATGACAATTGCGTAAACAAGTCAGTGTCCGCACTCGCGATTATAAAATTGGTTTGTGTGAATATGTTTATAATGTTTTGTTTATTTGCGACATGTTGCTAAAATAAATACATCGAAACGTATAAATACCGTGTTCGTATCTTATAACACGATTAAATGATTATTACAACACACCGACGATCGCTCCAAAATGTAATAAACACAGCGAATTTCTCTAATAATTTATACATCGAAGTTCATTTAGATCGAACAATTTTTCCTTTGACATAAAGAGTTTCGGCTGCATTTTCAAAAGCACGACCATTCGGGCTACCAAATAGCAAGATGCACCAGACTGGACCAGTAAGCTATTGATTGTCGTTCGGACCTGCCTTAATGTCGAACCCTGTCATCACAGTGCCCATATAAATACTAAACTAGTTCTCGTTGTAGCCCACCAGACAGAGTCAAATTCTCAGTCGACTGAAACACTTTTATTGAAATATTGACACGTTTCTAGTAATTTATAGGTGATTGACATTGACGAGACGACAACGATATTAAACAGCTACTAGCATTCGGTGAATGTCACGTGATCATTGAGACTATTAGCGAGTCCGATTAACAACTTGATTAGCACACAGTCTGTATGTACACATGAACACCACTTAAAAGTAGTTTTGCTTCATCCTCAGTAATATAACACAATGCTTGATAGTGTACTAAATTCAACGCCATGTTTGTTTACTATAGTTGGATTGGATTCGGTTCGTTTATTGACAGATGGGCAGATTCATTCCCGTCGTTGTTTATCGAGCTCGCTCCATTCTTAGACTATAAATAGCGACTGCGTCATCAAGCTAACACTAGTTGGTGTGAGTAACACGTGACCTCGCTCTATTTCTGTTTTGTTTATATCACGTGATGACCATTGCGGATATTTCGGGCACTATCAGTAATCTGCTTCGGTGCAAGAAGTTGCGAATTTGCATAGCCACTTGAAAATAAGCATTCCAGAGTGTCCGGCGACTCCTGTCGCCGTATAATTATACGTATGTTAACTAAATGTGTGAGCCGGGTGTGTAATACATGGCAATGGTACCTATAAGGCCTCTGTACCGGTCAGCACATAAAATGTATTTGTTTGTTATCTTAGGTGCAGCCATTAATTAGAGTCAACTGTTTCAATACGGACAACATTTTTTATTCGTTACCGTATACAGCATGTTTATTATCATGTTTCTCATAGACGGACCAAACTAAATGTACTTGATATAGTAATGTGGGCAGAGTTCCATGTTTGATTTGCAGAAAATGTTTTTTTTTATAGGAAAGGGGCAATTGAAACAGATAAAAAGTCCTAAAAACGACTTAAATTATCTTATCTTAAAAAAAACATTATCTGGTACATAACATTACCTCTTACATATCACGGATTTAGGTAAATTTATACAACCATTTTATTCACCAGCAATGCAAGAGAGAAGAATGTTCGTGGCTGACGGCATCATGATTTACTCTGTAAATAATTTGGTATCGCCATCATCGACAGAACACATATTGTCGGCTCCTGGCATTGTAACTGGTAAGCATGTTTTACAACCATCAATCATTGAAAATGGTCTTCTATAGAAACGTGCACAGTGCAACCTCTCCTAAGCAACATCCTTTGGGAGAAACACAATTATGCTGTTGTTGTTGAGACGATAAATTAATAGTTAAATCGTGCGGTCTTAAAGAAATCATGCTTTTGTTGAAGGAAGGTTGTTGCTCAAGAGAGGGCCGCTCTGGAGAGACTGCATTGTACAACGATAACAGAACTGATAGCAACACAGTTATATTCCGAAAGACCAACTCTAATGGGACATATACACAAAATTGAACAGGACAACATAGTATTATAAGCAGACCGGCTGACGTTACCAAATCAACAACAACCAAAGCCGATCAGCATAGTATAGCGGCATAGCAAGCATAAACACAAAGAAAATTAAATAACTTAAACTAAGCGAATGATACGTTGCTATGTGTACCTCCTGATTTTATGTCTGGATAAATCATGTTGTATTTCAATTTGTAACGGACCTTGTTTCGACTTTTGTGTAGATGTTGCCTTCAACTGGAGAGACAATACCTTGTATTGGACAATGGATGGTAAGAACAGTGGAATATATGTAGTGGCACTGTCTACTCGTGCAGAAACTACAGTCATAGACGAGAATATAGATAATCCACGGTGTGTAGTTGTTCAACCCTTCAACAAGTGAGTACCCTTGTGCATGTACATACATTGTGCATCGTTTTATATAAACATGCATTTGTATATATATGTATTTGATTTAGATAAGTCCAAATCGATTAAAATTAATGATTTGTCGCAAACAAATTAACTCTTATTATTCATTGTTCAGCAAAGGCCTGTACAACTTAAGCATTTCATTAGTCTAACAATAAAGTACATGTATTATACATACTCAAATCCATGTATTAATGGAACAGTCCTCTAGTTAGCTATCACGGACCAAAGGTCGGCGATGTTTTGATTGGTTATCATAGTAAACAACATCTGACAGCTACAAACCAATAAACAGCATACAGTGCATCTTCTGAGCAACGAAAACCCACAGAACTAGTCGACAAGTTTTATTTAGTTTCAGTGAATTGAATTGTTCGATTTTCGAAAGTTTCCGATTTCTGAAGGGTTCGGTATTCTGGTGTTCTTTACTGCAGTTCGCTATTCAAAAAAGTGAATCGCGAACTGCAGGCTAGATTAAAAGCTAGAACGCAGTTCGCTATTAAAAAAATGAATCGCGAACTGCGTTCCAACTTTATACAACCTATACTGTCTGCAGTTTATATTTGCACAATTCATTTGTTCATACTTAGCTAGTTAAACGAAACTTATGCTGTAAAACACGGGACTCGGAGCGAAAGTACATACACTGTGATTTCTCTTATATACGTAATGTTGAAATTATGTCCGTATCTCTTACATATGAAGTAACATGTTTTGGGTATCTGGATCAAATGGCGATTACAGCATAGAGATGGCGAGACTGACCGGTAGCGGAAGAACGACAATCGTAGCAAGCAAATCCAATTTCGGTGCGACATCATTAGTGATTGATGAAGATACTAACACGTATGTGAATATCATTTTAATGATCACATGATGTTTACCTCCAGTCATAGTTTCGTATATTATACAGACCAATAAAACATTACCTTGTCTGTTGATTGGCCAGACTATTGTTACCGCTGCCACAGATTTGTCGATTCTAAGGAACCGAAGATTACGTAATCATTCTACGAAACGATGCGGTACATAATCTTGTCCAAGCACCCCTAACTATATGAACATTCATTAGACATCTATAAATATAATGTGCATGCACATCAAACAATATTTATATCATCGAAACTTCATATCAGAATAAGAAAAGTATTTACATTATATTTCAGACTGTATTTTAGTGACGGTCATTTGAAGCAATGTAATCTAGACGGGTCAGACATTAAGACAATACTTCCTGACGTGTCGCCTAAGCTTGTTTTGATATACCAGGTATTCTTTTTATTATCATGTGTTGATTTAATAATTAAAAGAAACGACGCGAGTTGAATCCTAATACAATCAAATCTGTGTTGAAGTCATTCTGGACCCGCCTCTGTAGTCGAATGGTTAAGGTCGCTGACTTCAAATCACTGTAACCTCTCACTGATAGAGGGTCATTGGTTCCAGCCCAGTTACCGACCATATCTCTTTATGTGAGAAAGTAGGCAGTTGCTTACAGAGGATGGCAGTCTAGTACTGGTTCTTCCCAGGAACGATGCTAGGGTGAACTGTCCGCCTCATATGACTCTGACTGTAGAAAAGGGGCGTAAAACCCGATGAAACAAAGTCATTTCGCTGATTAAAATAGAGTGGGTAATTTCATTAATATAACGATCAAATTTTTACCCGCCTGGAGACGTTATGTAAACGGTAATGACTTAAGAACCAAGACAGGAGTAACTATTTTGAACAGTAAGTCATTAAAGGCGTATAATGAAAAAGTTCATTCTCTAAGTGTATTTGAAAATTGGATGGGTTTATAGTGTAAAGGTACCACCTTATCTTCTAGTTTTTGCAATAACTAGTATGTTATCTGAGACTGGCAACATCACTAATTTAATTCTAATGAATTTGATGTAGCATTACCTGATAATAGATGAAAGCGGATATCCATTTGGTACAATGAGCACATTTGAAAAAACAAACATTACACTACGGATTTTTAGTCTTAAAGATTCTGTCAGGGATGTAACAACCATGAAAGTGTTAGATGCAACACTCCAAGAACAGCAGCAAGGTAAACTGAGAGTTCTAACTACAGTCTTACCTCATATAAAATGTAATAGAAGGGGGACATAATATGTGGCTTTTATGCACATTTTAAGACTGCCCAATGGTTAAATGAATCTATTACATATATGTGTGTGCTAAAGCGTGTATTTTATAGATGACCGTTATTGACAGGTAGCCTTTATCTCTTTGTTTCATTATACATCATGTAGTTCGTTCTGAAATCACGTGATGACAAAAATATGTTTTCAATGTTCAACCTGTTTGTAGAATAAAGGCATTATGTAAGTCTCAACCGTGTATTCTTGAAGTACGAATGATCAGATGGCTACTAAATTTATATTTTGTTCCAATTTCAAAACGAGTCCTTTAGAGTTAGTCGTTTGGAACTTTTACATGGTGGATGAGCAAAGCATTCGGTTTTGTATTTCACAGTCTTTACATTAGAACTGATATTTCTAATCGTCCTATGCATTTAGTTCTTCAAACGTTTCATGGTATTTTTAAATCACTCAATAACTTTTCTTTAAAGAAATTGAGCCACATTCTTACTTGTCCGCAATGCTGGATTTGGTCAAGACTGGTGAAAAATTATAATAGATAATTTTGAAAGTCCATACTCACTTCACAGGAATGGCTGATCGTTGTATTGTATTTATTTAATTTAGGACCATGTGACGTTCTTAACGGAGGTTGTGCACACATCTGTATATCTAATAATGGTAACAAAACATGTAAATGCGAGTTTGGATTTATCATGCAAGCAGACTTGTCGTCTTGCTCTTCTGGTAAGGAAATTGTAGTCTAAGAGTATTTGATTTAAAGGTGATAAAAAGGAAGCATTTTCGTCGGAGGCCTAAATGAGTACTTTGTCAACTCCCGGGTACATGAGGTTAAGGTAATACATATCTGATGTCCTAAATTTATAAAAGATTTCCGCGGAAAATAATTGAT
This sequence comes from Lutraria lutraria, assembly GCA_964023205.1. Lineage (NCBI taxonomy): Eukaryota > Metazoa > Mollusca > Bivalvia > Venerida > Mactridae > Lutraria > Lutraria lutraria. Next base: position 3,876,996 of record OZ026839.1, on the reverse strand, counting down.
TGTCAGGTTATTAAAAACATTGACATCCTAAGTTATTGTCCATATAAATGTTCATTGAAGGCTCACTCTGATCTGCCAAACCATTGCCTTTACACATTATCATAAGAATGAGTGTTTGGGTGACTTTTGGGAGGTTTTGACTGCACCTGGCTTTACTGTACTATTGCAATGATTTATTATTTGATAACATGTGATCACATAAAAGATATGCCTTTGAAATTTCACCCAGATTTGTTATCTTCCAGTCATTAGTTTTATATCTCACCAAATAATACACAATCATTGACTTTTTAAGAGCCAATGGCTGGGGAGTTCTTGGTGGTAACTGATTGGACACATAATCGAATATACCAAGTATCAAAGGAGACTGATGAAGTCCGTGCTATTGATACGGACACTTTCGGGAAACCAATTGGTGTTGTGTATAACCAAATAAAGAACCTAGTCATCTGGAGCACACAGAGATATTTACACAGCTTTCATCTCAACACATCCCGTCAAACAGACCTTATATATACAGGTACTGGTTATTTTAGTAACTGTGTAATTATATAGTAACTAATAAACTTAGTACTATTGTTTGATATATTGTGTTGTTAGATTGATGGAGTTATCAAAATGTGTTGCAATCTCTTGAATGAAAGTACATGAAGTTAAATATGATATTCAGAACATTGAATATTTTAGACTTCTGTTTCAGGAATTCTAGGGTTTTCTGTTGAACGATTAGCTATAGATTACACTAGTAGTAACATATACTGTACAGCATTGAATCTGCAATCATCGGGGAAAATCATTGTTGTCACGCCAACTGGGAAGCACAAAACAATCAAAAATGTTATTGGCAAGCCAAAAGCTATAGCATTGGACTCTAAAAACGGGTATGAATAAACATTTTATGCGTGTACAATTGAATAACTTACTGGTGTCCCAAAATAATAAGTACCAACAATATTGTCTTTTGTGTTCAAACCTTCATTAAATTATCAAGAATTAATTTTAGTTTTTTGCAACGGACTGTCTGTACTTTAATTCAACAATCTGATAATTGTTTATGCTGCCTACGTTTTTGTAGTTACTGTTATTACTTCTTTACCGTTTTGGATATGTGTAGATTTAGAAGGTAGTCATTGAGTGTTTGCCACATTCGAATATATGCCATCTTTAATTGTATGCGATCTTCAAATGTATCTCATGTTACTTTTCAGAATGCCGTACTTCAGTTTTATTTCTTATAAGATCAAAGCACTGAAAATAATATCCTCCCAATTTAATGTTCATGAGACACCGTTAGCTAAAGGACAGGAATGACGGAGTAGCTAGCATTGGTATCGCTGAAAATTATTTTTTTCTTTGACAGATTTGTATTCTGGTCTGTAATCGGTTATTTCGATGCCTCATATGTGATGAAGTCCAACATGGACGGTTCTGAACCAAGAAATGTCTCACCAAAATATCTAGGCTTGGTTAAGCCTAACGGGATCGCCATAGAAACACACGGTACTACTAGTTAAAGTGTTTTTTTTGCTCTAAAACTTATAGACTAATGCATAATACAGATTCTGAAGTAGATATGCTACTAATAAAGGCACATTCCCAAAGCAGTGTCTATTATAGTTAGGTATTCAATTAACGATGACAAAAACAGGAAGAAGTCAAACAAAAGTAATAGATTGGAAGGAGCCGAATACAAACAAAGAGGAGTCAATCTAAGTATTCAATCAGGGATGAGTCAGGTGTTAATATGATTTGATACTGGGCGCGGACGAATTAAAAGAATAGGAACGTAGAATGAAGAATAAATTTGACAAAGCATACCGACAGCAAAATCATTTGTAAGAAAAGCAATACATTCTAATCCAAAATGTTACTACATGTGAAAACGTTGGATAATATGTATACATACTAGTAAAGAGGTGGTATTGGTGAAGGATTTGTTTATGTACGAAAAAATAATATAGACACCCAGTACATAGCTTCGTCCTCGTGACTTGACTGCGAAGGCAACTACTGGTAAACAGATTTTAACTAGACCCGTCTCCGTGCTTGAGTGGTTAATGTCGCTGACTTCAAATCACTCTAACCTCTCACTGATAGAGGGTCGTGATTTTTCAACATTTTTCTACCCATGTTTCTTTATGTGAGAAAGTAGGCTGTTGCTTATGAAGGATGGGGGTCTAGTACTGGTTCTTCCGAGGAAGATGGTTAGATGAACTGTTCGCCTCATATGACTATGACTGTTGAAAAGAGGCGTAGAACTCAAACAAACAGAGTTTAATTCAATGTTAATCTAATGTCCTTATACTATTACAGTAAAGAGGTTGTATATAGCTGATGGCAGCACAGACATAATACATCGATGTTCATATCAAGGTGGTTGTTCCAAGTATTATGAGGACACCGGAGCTCAGTTAATGGATGTAGAAATAGTAGGAAATTATCTCTTTTACACAGCATGGAATAGGCTGTAAGTAACATATATCTTAGATTCTCTCATTTTGTCACGACCGCTTTAGTATCCTATTTTAAGTTGGGGCCCACCGTTGTTGAGTGAATTTGATCTCGGACTTGTAATCACAAGCCCATCATTGCTGTAATTTCGAATCCCACCTGACACAAACTTTCTCATGTTCGGAAGCCGTCCAGCTGGCTTGCGGGGGATCAGTTATTCTACCCAGTTCTAAGCCTGTATTCTCTATTGTTGTTTAGTCTGAGACTGTGTACTATTTAGACTTAAGACATCGGCTTAGGCTCACTCAGACAGATGGCAATGGTAATCGCAAAAAGATTGAGTATTGCGTTTCAAGAGTCTAAAGTTCCAAGTCGGAAGCTGAAATGTTGAATCTGAAATTTGTAGACTTAGGGCCATCTAGGGCTATTTATTATTGACTGCGTCTGCTTACCAAAATCGTCAACACTTGTAGGTGTCTGTAGTCTGTACAACGTACAGAACAATGCCAAGCATTTAATAATTTGCATAAAGGGTTTTATTAGCGAAAAGTCGATGATTTTCGCACAGTCATCTCCTCATTATCAAATGTTACTTGTGTGAAACTTACAATAATTGGTCATAAAATGATGCATGTTGCATGTATCCAGATATCCATTGTCGAATGACACTGTAAGCTTTATTGCCACTTTAAATTAAATGACAGCCCCTTGTGTAATGTAGCAGGTTAAATTAATCGCATTGTTGTTCTAGGTGACCTTATTAATGTGTGTTACAACCCGTGTCTGATATTAAACAGTTTATCAATGACCCTTTTCGACGATTCCTAATTGTCGCTGTGGTCATCATTCAAAAGCAATGTCCACTGGGCATAAACAAGTTGACCCAGCTGCTTTTCGGCCGACTTGGACTCTTTCCACACCTGGTGGCCTCAATAATACTGATGATAGGTGGCATATTTTTTAAACAAGTGTCTGTGGTCAAAAGTAGTCCAGTTAAATATGTCGGACAATTAAACTAGCACTTGTTTAGCTACCAGTGCTTTTTACTTTCTTACACATAATATGATTAAAAAAGTGTAGCTTATGGAATCAGAATGAACGGGACACACTAGAAATAAGGACACGGTCATGAACTTGAACCCACACCTTATTGCCTAACAGTCATGTGCTCTACCAACGGCACTACCCAATGTACTTAGCCAAAAAGTATTTTGGATATGTGTGCTCGCTGTTTGTATATGAAACTATTACTCATAAGTGTTCCAGTTCTGTATCAATGTAATCTGACCCAAACCCAAACAAGACTTAAGGATAAACCAACCCGTATCAACCATTTACCCTGCAAGTATTGTGTACTTCCCCACAGTTGCATGATCATAGGTGAGTGAAATATTCAGTATGATTAAATGAGTGCTTCTCGAGGGGTCTTAAATATGTGACTTCTCGCCTTGACTGAGTTGACTTTCAAAGTGTCCATAGTTTTGAATGATAATGAAGATATTCGAACCAAGTCTATCCGGGGACGAAACTTATTCGATATTTAGGCTGAAAAGGAGTCGAGTGCCCCATTATTTGAGTTGAGCCACTAGACTTGTCGCCCTTACATTCACAACATCGACACATAAGACTTACTCCTTCGACAAACACTAATACATGGGTAGTAAGTATGGCTAAATTTGAAAAATTGCAACACAAATGTCTTTATTTGGCAGGTATATAACCAAATTACGCCGAAGTTTTCCTCATATTAAAACAGTAATAGCAGACAGGTCAGAGTTAGGAAGACTTGATGATCTCTCTGTACACAGTGCTTCTTTTGTACCATCAAGTAAGTTTGAAATATATGTACTTAGTCTAGACATTAATGATCTACTCTTGTATTGTAAGTTGCTCCTCAAAAATATATTCAGTCACATGTTAATCACAGTTTTGATTTATCATTAGCAAGTCGAAAGGATTAGTTAATTAGTATGATAATACAACCATGTATTCACAATCACTGCTGCAGTACCGAATGTCTCCCTAGTTTAGACGTAAACTTGACTAATTCTTTAAATACAAAAAATAGATAAAAGGATAGTAAGCCACATCTCGTAAAAAAATTGTCAGATGCTTTATCTTATTTTTGTAATATCATTGAAAACATACTGTGCTATATATATATATCTTTATGTACTTTGTGATTAAAAAGTATTTTTAAATGTTTTTATTGCAAGTAAAAAGTCAGTTTCGTTGATAAGAGGTCTTTCTAGGTAAAGTGAGACCTATTTTAATTTTAACACCCATAAAGCTAATAGGACTTTAAGCTCATCTTTATATACAACTTAAATGTTATATCTAAAGTTTCAGATACATGTTCAGCAAATAATGGACTAGGCCCCTGTAGCACACTATGTCTGCCGAGATCTAATGGTTACACATGTGCCTGTGAAGATGGTGTTAGACTACTCGCTGATGAACATACTTGTGAAAACGGTCTACGTAGTTTGATTCTTGATTCTTATATAACCCTATCTAATTCAAATTATGTCCGTCCGAGAGCATTGATTTCAAAAAATGACTTTCAGTTTAATTTCCGTCGTTTTACTTACTCAATTTTACATTTGTAACCTTCTTTAGAAGTACCGATTGCAATATCAATAAGGATACTTGTGTTAATATTCGTCGAACCTTCTCAAGCAATAATAAATACCAATATCCAAAAGAAGGTCTGTTTAGATTGCATTTTATCTATTACATGTTATTGAATTTAATGCATTTCCATGTTTGTAAAACAGTATTATAATGCCTCGTAAGAAGCATGCGTTACAATGGTTATGTATCTATTGATGCGGGGCACTTGAAGATTAACTTGTTCGTCTGCCAGTGCTAGATTAACTAAATCTTACCGTTTTGCCCATTGTTTTGATAATTATACAGATGTTGCTTTAGACCATTCTCAATCCATCCATATCGCACAACCTCGATTTGACCATGGGACGGATAATGTCATCAATACCGCAAAATTACCTGTATTGATATTGTTTTTATCACATCTTTTGGGCGCAGTTATGGTTGTTGGTTATTCTTTCTTTATGGAATTTTTTTTTTTTGAAAGTGTGCTTGTAATTTATACGCTGACCTAATTCAAATTCAAAATCAGTTGTCAAGCATGCCACTTGGATATACAGACACTTGTTTAGTCAAAGTTTAAGTCAATCCACAACGGTCGCTCTTACCACCATCAATGCTTATAGAAAAGTAAAGATAACCAGCTCGAAAACGATTATCATAGTACTAAAGTGTCTGTCTGTGCTTGGGTACAAGCGTTTATTGAATACGGCGTCATGTTTACAGCTGAAACAGACTTCGAGTCAAGCTCCAGGACACATAGCAGAACTACTCCTTCGTTATCAAGTCCCCAAACGCATTACAGCACTATTACTCCGTTACCAAGCAGGGCACCCATTCAATATGGCACATCTACCTCAGTACCGACTACATCGACCCCAGTTGTCTATGTTAGCGTCGCCGTTGTTGCTTTCAGTGTGTGTGTGGTAGTTATTGTAGCTGGTTTAGTATTTATCATACGAAGGTGAATATCAGCTCTCTTTGTTGTTTTTTTGTCTTTCCAGCAGCAGAACATCATTTGCTTCAAATGAAACTTTTTCATGTTAAGTAATTCTAATGGCTAAACTATGTTAAAATTGTACGTTTCGGTACCCATTTATTTTTCACATTTTTCATCTTTTAGTCACTGATATCATTACTATTAATCGTGAAAGTCCAGAATACACCAGATAAAAGTACCTAACACGCTATACCATGTGATTTGCAGAAAGAGCCGACGAACACTGATGAATACATCACATGGTAATCAGGATATAAATCACATTGACAATTTATATTCCATTTCTGGTGATCAACGAGGGCGGGCACAACGTGGTAATCAAAGGACTACGTGCTCATACCGTGCCGCCAATGACCTTATTCAGTTTGAAGATTCACCTTATGATAATACCATTGCTAAATCAGTAAGTCGGATTAGTTATACCTTTTCATTGGAAATACTTCTCATTATTTTTCGTTTTAAGAAATTCAATTCCATTGATATAATTTGACTTAACAGAGTTTTCATGTCCGAGCGATTACTTATGATGGCTTGTCATTTGTGTCCCGTAAGAAAATTAAAACTACACTTACAACAACGTAATTGAAAATGCCATACCATTGATTCTTATATACAAAGTCTTAGCAATATATCAACAAAACCGAAATATTTTTTTAATCTATCGGGTATTTACATTTTTTGAAACATGTCTTGTAGATTCTTCAAAATCAGTTGTCTTTGAGAGATGGGCTGCCTGTATATGAGAGTATTGATGACCCATCGCCTTCTCTTCCATCATCAACATCGTTTGTCAATGTTTTACATAACATGGATATTCCTCCTGTGCAAAGCAACACAAATATTGCAACATCGCCGGGCGACGAATTTTATATCACTCCAAGTTAATGCCGCAAAATTACAAAAGTGAAGATTTGGACCATACGCAGTTTTTTTCGTAGTTACGTAACATTCAATTTCATATGCCTCTGTTCAATAGGGATGACAATGAAACCCACTGTACATAGTGTTTGCTCTGGCTTTTTGTATCAAATTGTAGTTTTGATAATTTGTACATTGTGCATACATTAGTCGATACTTTCATGAAGAGCATTGTATATTATTTTTAATGTACTGTGCAACCTCTCCAGAGTAGCCCTCTCTTGAGCAACAGCCTCCCTTCAACAACAACATGATTTCTTCCCACTGCAACAACATATTTTCACTATTTCCAAAGGGTGTTGCTTTGAAGAAATATACCTTTAGTATGTTTATTAGTATAATTATGTTTATTTTATTAGTTTATCCTATGAGTTTGTTTTTGTCTGTTATATACATGCCTGTATATATATTACTAGTATTCTGCTGTGTATATGTCTTTTCAAATTTGAAAGGGTGTGTGAGTGTGTGTTTAGGTACTCAATGTTTTCTAGGCATTTCGTTTCAGTCTAGAGTTACCACTGTTGTTGTCTTTTAATTTTGCCATAATGATTATTCAAATATTCAGCTCTGCATAATTGGAAAGTATATGAGTAACGACCTTTTCTCTTGCACAGATGCGACCCTGAGAACACAGCAATAATTGCTCTGTTTAAAGACATTGATAGTAACCAACGCGATACTTCTACAATTATAGACTTGCCCTGCAACTTGCGATGGGAGCTAGTTTAAGGCAGATATAGAAAAATGTAGGACTTTGGTCCGCATCAAAATTCATGCGCGCCGAGCGAGTGACGGCTATATCGTATTGCGATACGCTACCCACGATACGATATGTATTACATTACCTTACTACATGTGAACTTGTTGTAGTGCTTCTCTTTACAAAAATCTCGAATGTAATAAAATTGTGATAAATTAATTCTTCGTTACATTTCCAAATTGTTTATCGTAAAGTAGTGTTTCGTCCATACCGGTAGTTATCTCCCTTTGATTGTAGCAAAAGGGACGTTTTTTATACGGCTAATTATGACAATGTGAGGTACCTGGATGAAATTTTACCTTCAAGTGTGACCTTGACTTTGGCGGTACTGGCCTGGTTATTGTGTGCTACACACCGTCTAATATAGGTGAACACCATAAATTATATTCTTTGTATGGTTGTTTTAACCGTAAGGGTGACTTTTGTTAAGTTTTCATACAATGGTTCTCTAAGTCGTCTCCCGTTGACAACAATTTATATAGGTCTTATCCGTATTAAGGTAGTATGCGATCTTTCATTGACGTCATGGGTCAAAAATCGATAAACATCATGAATAACGTTGTTGAAATTGTTACGTCACGCTAATATTCAACTTATTTGTAATAACGTCAGCCTACAATTAGAGTGACGTAACACTTTCAGCTGGGGAGTTCTTGGTGGTAACTGATTGGACACATAATCGAATATACCAAGTATCAAAGGAGACTGATGAAGTCCGTGCTATTGATACGGACACTTTCGGGAAACCAATTGGTGTTGTGTATAACCAAATAAAGAACCTAGTCATCTGGAGCACACAGATATATTTACACAGCTTTCATCTCAACACATCCCGTCAAACAGACCTTATAGATACAGGTACTGGTTATTTTAGTAACTGTGTAATTATAGTAACTAATAAACTTAGTACTATTGTTTGATATATTGTGTTGTTAGATTGATGGAGTTATCAAAATGTGTTGCAATCTCTTGAATGAAAGTACATGAAGTTAAATATGATATTCAGAACATTGAATATTTTAGACTTCTGTTTCAGGCATTCTAGGGTTTTCTGTTGAACGATTAGCTATAGATTACACTAGTAGTAACATATACTGTACAGCATTGAATCTGCAATCATCGGGGAAAATCATTGTTGTCACGCCAACTGGGAAGCACAAAACAATCAAAAATGTTATTGGCAAGCCAAAAGCTATAGCATTGGACTCTAAAAACGGGTATGAATAAACATTTTATGCGTGTACAATTGAATAACTTACTGGTGTCCAAAAATAATAAGTACCAACAATATTGTCTTTTGTGTTCAAACCTTCATTAAATTATCAAGAATTAATTTTAGTTTTTTGCAACGGACTGTCTGTACTTTAATTCAACAATCTGATAATTGTTTATGCTGCCTACGTTTTTGTAGTTACTGTTATTACTTCTTTACCGTTTTGGATATGTGTAGATTTAGAAGGTAGTCATTGAGTGTTTGCCACATTCGAATATATGCGATCTTCAATTGTATGCGATCTTCAAATGTATCTCATGTTACTTTTCAGAATGCCGTACTTCAGTTTTATTTCTTATAAGATCAAAGCACTGAAAATAATATCCTCCCAATTTAATGTTCATGAGACACCGTTAGCTAAAGGACAGGAATGACGGAGTAGCTAGCATTGGTATCGCTGAAAATTATTTTTATTCTTTGACAGATTTGTATTCTGGTCTGTAATCGGTTATTTCGATGCCTCATATGTGATGAAGTCCAACATGGACGGTTCTGAACCAAGAAATGTCTCACCAAAATATCTAGGCTTGGTTAAGCCTAACGGGATCGCCGTAGAAACACACGGTACTACTAGTTAAAGTGTTTTTTTTTGCTCTAAAACTTATAGACTAATGCATAATACAGATTCTGAAGTAGATATGCTACTAATAAAGGCACATTCCCAAAGCAGTGTCTATTATAGTTAGGTATTCAATTAACGATGACAAAAACAGGAAGAAGTCAAACAAAAGTAATAGATTGGAAGGAGCCGAATACAAACAAAGAGGAGTCAATCTAAGTATTCAATCAGGGATGAGTCAGGTGTTAATATAATTTGATATTGGGCGCGGACGAATTAAAAGAATAGGAACGTAGAATGAAGAATAAATTTGACAAAGCATACCGCCAGCAAAATCATTTGTAAGAAAAGCAATACATTCTAATCCAAAATGTTACTACATGTGAAAACGTTGGATAATATGTATACATACTAGTAAAGAGGTGGTATTGGTGAAGGATTTGTTCATGTACGAAAGAAATAATAAAGACACCCAGTACATAGCTTCGTCCTCATGACTTGACTGCGAAGGCAACTACTGGTAAACAGATTTTAACTAGACCCGTCTCCGTGCTTGAGTGGTTAATGTCGCTGACTTCAAATCACTCTAACCTCTCACTGATAGAGGGTCGTGATTTTTCAACATTTTTCTACCCATGTTTCTTTATGTGAGAAAGTAGGCTGTTGCTTATGAAGGATGGGGGTCTAGTACTGGTTCTTCCGAGGAAGATGGTTAGATGAACTGTTCGCCTCATATGACTCTGACTGTTGAAAAGAGGCGTAGAACTCAAACAAACAGAGTTTAATTCAATGTTAATCTAATGTCCTTATACTTTTACAGTAAAGAGGTTGTATATAGCTGATGGCAGCACAGACATAATACATCGATGTTCATATCAAGGTGGTTGTTCCAAGTATTATGAGGACACCGGAGCTCAGTTAATGGATGTAGAAATAGTAGGAAATTATCTCTATTACACAGCATGGAATAGGCTGTAAGTAACATATATCTTAGCTTCTTTCATTTTGTCACGACCGCTTTAGTATCTTATTTTAAGTTGGGGCCCACCGTTGTTGAGTGAATTTGATCTCGGACTTGTAATCACTAGCCCATCATTGCCCCACCTGACACAAACTTTCTCATGTTCGGAAGCCGTCCAGCTGGCTTGCAGGGGATCAGTTATTCTACCCAGTTCTAAGCCTGTATTCTCTATTGTTGTTTAGTCTGAGACTGTGTACTATTTAGACTTAAGACATCGGCTTAGGCTCACTCAGATAGATGGCAATGGTAATCGCAAAAAGATTGAGTATTGCGTTTCAAGAGTCTAAAGTTCCAAGTCGGAAGCTAAAATGTTGAATTTGAAATTTGTAGACTTAGGGCCATCTAGGGCTATTTATTATTGACTGCGTCTGCTTACCAAAATCGTCAACACTTGTAGGTGTCTGTACAACGTACAGAACAATGCCAAGCATTTAATAATTTGCATAAAGGGTTTTATTAGCGAAAAGTCGATGAATTTCGCACAGTCATCTCCTCATTATCAAATGTTACTTGTGTGAAACTTACAATAATTGGTCATAAAATGATGCATGTTGCATGTATCCAGATATCCATTGTCGAATGATACTGTAAGCTTTATTGCCACTGTAAATTAAATGACAGCCCCTTGTGTAATGTAGCAGGTTAAATTAATCGCATTGTTGTTCTAGGTGACCTTATTAATGTGTGTTATAACTCGTGTCTGATATTAAACAGTTTATCAATGACCCTTTTCGACGATTCCTAATTGTCGCTGTGGTCATCATTCAAAAGCAATGTCCACTGGGCATAAACAAGTTGACCCAGCTGCTTTTCGGCCGACTTGGACTCTTTCCACACCTGGTGGCCTCAATAATACTGATGATAGGTGGCATATTTTTTAAACAAGTGTCTGTGATCAAAAGTAGTCCAGTTAAGTATGTCGGACAATTAAACTAGCACTTGTTTAGCTACCAGTGTTTTTTACTTTCTTACACATAATATGATTAAAAAAGTGTGGCTTATGGAATCAGAATGAACGGGACACACTAGAAATAAGGACACGGTCATGAACTTGAACCCACACCTTATTGCCTAACAGTCATGTGCTCTACCAACGGCACTACCCAGTGTACTTAGCCAAAAAGTATTTTGGATATGTGTGCTCGCTGTTTGTATATATAACTATTACTCATAAGTGTTCCAGTTCTGTATCAATGTAATCTGACCCAAACCCAAACAAGACTTAAGGATAAACCAACCCGTATCAACCATTTACCCTGCAAGTATTGTGTACTTCCCCACAGTTGCATGATCATAGGTGAGTGAAATATGCAGTATGATTAAATGAGTGCTTCTCGAGGGGTCTTAAATATGTGACTTCTCGCCTTGACTGAGTTGACTTTCAAAGTGTCCATAGTTTTGAATGATAATGAAGATATTCAAACCAAGTCTATACGTGGGCGAAACTTATTCGATATTTAGGCTGAAAAGAAGTCGAGTGCCCCATTATTTGAGTTGAGCCACTAGACTTGTCGCCCTTACATTCACAACTTCGACACATAAGACTTACTCCTTCGACAAACACTAATACATGGGTAGTAAGTATGGCTAAATTTGAAAAATTGCAACACAAATGTCTTTATTTGGCAGGTATATAACCAAATTACGGCGAAGTTTTCCTAATATTAAAACAGTAATAGCTGACAGGTCAGAGTTAGGAAGACTTGATGATCTCTCTGTACACAGTGCTTCTTTTGTACCATCAAGTAAGTTTGAAATATATGTACTTAGTCTAGACATTAATGATCTACTCTTGTATTGTAAGTTGCTCCTCAAAAATATATTCAGTCACATGTTAATCACAGTTTTGATTTATCATTAGCAAGTCGAAAGGATTAGTTAATTAGTATGATAATACAACCATGTATTCACAATCACTGCTGCAGTACCGAATGTCTCCCTAGTTTAGACGTAAACTTGACTAATTCTTTAAATACAAAAAATGGATAAAAGGATAGTAAGCCACATCTCGTAAAAAAATTGTCAGATGCTTTATCTTATTTTTGTAATATCATTGAAAACATACTGTGCTATATATATATCTTTATGTACTTTGTGATTAAAAAGTACTTTTAAATGTTTTTATTGCAAGTAAAAAGTCAGTTTCGTTGATAAGAGGTCTTTCTAGGTAAAGTGAGACCTATTTTAATTTTAACACCCATAAAGCTAATAGGACTTTAAGCTCATCTTTATATACAACTTAAATGTTATATCTAAAGTTTCAGATACATGTTCAGCAAATAATGGACTAGGCCCCTGTAGCACACTATGTCTGCCGAGATCTAATGGTTACACATGTGCCTGTGAAGATGGTGTTAGACTACTCGCTGATGAACATACTTGTGAAAACGGTCTACGTAGTTTGATTCTTGATTCTTATATAACCCTATCTAATTCAAATTATGTCCGCATGAGAGCATTGATTTCAAAAAATGACTTTCAGTTTAATTTATGTCGTTTAATTACTCAATTTCACATTTATACCCTTCTTTAGAAGTACCGATTGCAATATCAATAAGGATATTTGTGTTAATATTCGTCGAACCTTCTCAAGCAATAATAAATACCAATATCCAAAAGAAGGTCTGTTTAGATTGCATTTTATCTATTACATGTTATTGAATTTAATGCATTTCCATGTTTGTAAAACAGTATTATAATGCCTCGTAAGAAGCATGCGTTACAATGGTTATGTATCTATTGATGCGGGGCACTTGAAGATTAACTTGTCCGTCTGCCAGTGCTAGATTAACTAAATCTTACCGTTTTGCCCATTGTTTTGATAATTATACAGATGTTGCTTTAGACCATTCTCAATACATCCATATCACACAACCTCGATTTGACCATGGGACAAATAATGTCATCAATACCGCAAAATTACCTGTATTGATATTGTTTTTATCACATCTTTTGGGCGCAGTTATGGTTGTTGGTTATTCTTTCTTTACGGAATTTTTTTTTTTGAAAGTGTGCTTGTAATTTATACGCTGACCTAATTCAAATTCAAAATCAGTTGTCAAGCATGCCACTTGGATATACAGACACTTGTTTAGTCAAAGTTTAAGTCAATCCACAACGGTCGCTCTTACCACCATCAATGCTTATAGAAAAGTAAAGATAACCAGCTCGAAAACGATTATCATAGTACTAAAGTGTCTGTCTGTGCTTGGGTACAAGCGTTTATTGAATACGGCGTCATGTTTACAGCTGAAACAGACTTCGAGTCAAGCTCCAGGTTACATAGCAGAACTACTCCTTCGTTATCAAGTCCCCAAACGCATTACAGCACTATTACTCCGTTACCAAGCAAGGCACCCATTCAATATGGCACATCTACCTCAGTACCGACCACATCGACCCCAGTGGTCTATGTTAGCGTCGCCGTTGTTGCTTTCAGTGTGTGTGTGGTAGTTATTGTAGCTGGTTTTGTATTTATCATACGAAGGTGAATATCAGCTCTCTTTGTTTTGTTTTTTTGTTGTTGTTTTTTGTCTTTCCAGCAGCAGAACATCATTTGCTTCAAATGAAACTTTTTCATGTTAAGTAATTCTAATGGCTAAACTATGTTTAAAATTGTACGTTTGGGTACCCATTTATTTTTCACATTTTTCATCTTTTAGTCACTGATATCATTACTATTAATCGTGAAAGTCCAGAATACACCAGATAAAAGTACCTAACACGCTATATCATGTGATTTGTAGAAAGAGCCGACTGATGAATACATCACATGGTAATCAGGATATAAATCACATTGACAATTTAAATTCCATTTCTGGTGATCAACGAGGGCGGGCACAACGTGGTAATCAAAGGACTACGTGCTCATACCGTGCCGCCAATGACCTTATTCAGTTTGAAGATTCACCTAATGATAATATCATTGCTAAATCAGTAAGTCGGATTAGATATACCTTTTCATTGGAAATACTTCTCATTATTTTTCGTTTTAAGAAATTCAATTCCATTGATATAATTTGATTAACAGAGTTTTCATGTTCGAGCGATTACTTATGATGGCTTGTCATTTGTGTCCCGTAAGAAAATTAAATCTACACTTACAACAACGTAATTGAAAATGCCATACCATTGATTCTTATATACAAAGTCTTCGCAATATATCAACAAAACCGAAATATTGTTTTAATCTATCGGGTATTGACATTTTTTGAAACATGTCTTGTAGATTCTTCAAAATCAGTTGTCTTTGAGAGATGGGCTGCCTGTATATGAGAGTATTGATGACCCTTCGCCTTCTCTTCCATCATCAACATCGTGTGTCAATGTTTTACATAACATTGATATTCCTCCTGTACAAAGCAACACAAATATTGCAACATCGCCGGGCGACGAATTTGATATCACTACAAGTTAATGCCGCAAAATTACAAAAGTGAAGATTTGGACCATACGCAGTTTTTTTTTCGTAGTTACGTAACATTCAATTTCATATGCCTCTGTCCAATAGGGATGACAATGAAACCCACTGTACATAGTGTTTGCTCTGGCTTTTTGTATCAAATTGTAGTTTTGATAATTTGTACATTGTGCATACATTAGTCGATACTTTCATGAAGAGCATTGTATATTATTTTTAATGTACTGTGCAACCTCTCCAGAGTAGCCCTCTCTTGAGCAACAGCGTCCCTTCAACAACATTATGATTTCTTCCTACTGCAACAACATATTTTCACTATTTCCAAAGGGTATTGCTTTGAAGAAGTTGTACTGTATGTACAATATACCTTTAGTATGTTTATTAGTATAATTATGTTTATTTTATTAGTTTATCCTATGTGAGATATACTTATCTATGAGTTTGTTTTTGTCTGTTATATACATACTTGTATATATATTACTGTAGTTTCATTTATTTTCGTTGGGCTAAATTTTCGTGGTTTGTACTAAACTGGCTATTTCGTTGGGACCTAAATTTGTGGATTTTGATTTTTGAAAAGAAATGCCTTATCTCTTCACATAATTTCGGGGGGATTTGATTTCATGGATGAGCCGACCCACGAAATCCATGAAATTAAATCCCCAACGAAAATAAATGATTCTACAGTATTCTGCTGTGTATATGTCTTTTCAAATTTGAAAGGGTGTGTGTGTCAGTTTAGGTACTCAATGTTTTCTAGGCATTTCGTTTCAGTCTAGAGTTACCACTGTTGTTGTCTTTTAATTTTGCCATAATGATTATTCAAATATTCAGCTTTGCATAATTGGAAAGTATAAGAGTAACGACATTTTCTCTCGCACAGGTGCGGCCCTGAGAACACTGCAATGATTGCTCTGTGTAAAGACATTGATAGTAACCAACGCGATACTTCTACAATTATAGACTTGCCCTGCAACTTGCGATTGGAGCTAGTTTAAGGCAGATATAGAAAAATGTAGACTTTGGTCCGCATCAAAATTCATGCGCGCCGAGCGAGTGACGGCTATATCGTATTGCGATACGCTACCCACGATACGATATGTATTACATTACCTTACTACATGTGAACTTGTTGTAGTGCTTCTCTTTACAAAAATCTCGAATGTAATAAAATTGTGATAAATTAATTCTTCGTTACATTTCCAAATTGTTTATCGTAAAGTAGTGTTTCGTCCATACCGGTAGTTATCTCCCTTTGATTGTAGCAAAAGGGACGTTTTTTATACGGCTAATTATGACGATGTGAGGTACCTTGATGAAATTTTACCTTCAAGTGTGACTTTGACTTTGGCGGTACTGGCCTGGTTATTGTGTGCTACACACCGTCTAATATAGGTGAACACCATAAATTATATTCTTTGTATGGTTGTTTTAACCGTAAGGGTGACTTTTGTTAAGTTTTCATACAATGGTTCTCTAAGTCGTCTCCCGTTGACAACAATTTATATAGGTCTTATCCGTATTAAGGTAGTATGCGATCTTTCATTGACGTCATGGGTCAAAAATCGATAAACATCATGAATAACGTTGTTGAAATTGTTACGTCACGCTAATATTCAACTTATTGGTAATAACGTCAGCCTACAATTAGAGTGACGTAACACTTTCAGCAACGTTATTCATGATGTCCGAACTTTACTATATTGCAATTTTGTGAAAAATAATGCGCGATGACATATTATTTTTACATTTTGTCCTTGCTTGTTAACATCTCCACAAAATCAACATGTGATTCATTAGTTGATTGAATCTACTTCCGTTTACCAAAAGTACACTGAAATATATTTGGGGTCAAAATTACGGGTGAAAAACGGACGTATTTTTAGTGCTTAACATTCCCCCAGGAAAATAATGACGACAAAACCCTAACAAAACTTACATGAAAAAAAAAACAGAAAAAATAAAACGAACAAAAATCCAAGAACATGCTATACCTATTTCATAGTTAATTATTATGTATACTTCCCCGGTGGCATGCTTGACGGTATATTTCACATCTAAATGAGGTCAATGTTTTAATGTAGAAGCAAAGTTTCAAATATACATAATAACCTCATATTTTCCATTCAGAAAACAAAACCAAATAGTAATACATGGTTATAGTGAACATTATTTAATGTATTAATTAGATTTGCAACAGGTGACCAGTACGTTCCCGTCAGGTTCAGAGCAATTGGTATAAATTCTGGATTTATACACCATTCTTTCATTTCCAGTCAAATGTATGTTAGCAAATGAATACATTTTGTTATTGTACTACCTGACAACAACCCATTTGGATGCTGAAATTGGCGTTTTCTAAATAAGAAATAGAAGAAAAAGAAACACGAAGCAACTTAGATTATGTTGTGTTAGTGCATGACTATAAGCAGACAGAAGACTTCTGTTTGGTCATCATGACCAGTTACTATAAATGGACACATATGGTACAGTATACATTAGGAGCTAGTGAATGCAATGAGGACGTTATTGGGACCTAGGGAGAACGCAGTTCAGTCTGCATGGACGTAGTGAGCACGTAATTTGGACGTAGTATAAACGCAATAGACCTGGTGACAACGGGAAGCTGCACGTGTAATGAACTTATTGGGAACGTGATAGACGCAGTGAGAACCTGACAAAGACGTTGTTAGGACGTAGTGCGAGCCTGAGTGCATCATTCTTTTCGAGTTTGACCCCGTCCCCGCCACGTCCATCAAAATTTTCAGGACGTGATAGGAACTTTGCGAGCGTGGTGCGGACGTGCTCTGGTGTGATGGGGGCATTAAGCAGCTAGCGCGCACGCGCACAGACCAATATCAAGTATGTTAGAGATTGTTAAGAGCTTTCGTCAGAAATCGATGGCGCTCTTCCCGTGGTCGCTTTTCGCCATATATGATGTTTTTTAAAAGACGTATCTTGAAAATTCGGACGGATTTAAATATTTCCACAGAAATATATTATCACTCTTGCCTAAATTCTGATGTGTCACTCCAGATTTACCTCCCTTTAGTTTTTAGTGTTTTTTTATCGAGTTTTACGTCGCTTTTTAACAGTCAGAGTCATATGAGGCGGACAGTTCAACTATCCATCGTTCCTGGTAAGAACCAGAAATAGACTCCGGAAGCAACTGCCAACCTTCTCACATAAAGAGACATGGTCGGTAACGGGGCTAGAACCCACAACCCTCTATCAGTGAGAGGTTGTAGCGTTTGAAGTCAGCGACCTTAACCACTCGACATACGGAGGCTTTGTGAAAATATAGTTTTGCACATTTCGTCGCTTGAGATCTGTTTTGTTCTAAGTGCCAATTTACACTTTTCGAGAAAAACCGATTTAAAGATTCGTCTTTGAATAACTTCTGTTACGCCCGATTTTGAAAATTTAAAAACTAATATTTTATTTTACATCTCGGAGTATCGGAAACAAAGGATTTCGAACGTTTTATTCCTACCAATTACCCCAAAAATGAAAAAAACTTTTGGAGGTAGAACGTTATTTTCCAAAATTTATTAAAACTGTAATGTTTAATGCGATATAGAACATTACAATTGTAAAATAATGATCAATGTTGTGACGTACATATCTTAATATGAAGTACATCTGTACAGTGTTTAGTTTTGGTGATATGGTACTATGATGTCTTGAGTTTTCCAAGCAGCAATGATAGGGATGAGGGGCTGTCAAATCCAAATGTTGTGTAATGACATAAATCTTCTCGAAAGCAAATTATCTTCTTATAGAATACATTGTGATTTCATTTAAACAATACTAGAACTTTTAGTATATTAAGCTTCCCACAAAATATGCAATGTTCCCTGCGTAGACAGACACACTTAAACTTTGATATAAAACATGACAACTTTTAAAACTATATGGAAACCTTATTTAATGCAAACTATAAACATGTAACACTTAACAATAGAACACGAAACTATTTTAAACTTAAAAACTTATATTGATTCATTCGAACTAATACTTTCTGAATCATCATCATCGTTGTTAATGCTTGTAGACTTTCACCGATTCATCGACAATACCGTATATTTCGTGCCATTCTCAACATAATCGTTTTGATCGTCGTTGTTTAGGAGTCTATGGGTATCTAGTTCTAAAATGTAAACAGTATTTTCACAGTATTGTTTTCATCGAGATTGTCATTGTTATTCTCATCAGCTGTTTGGTATATAATATAGACCTCAAAGAGAATATTTTCACCGAACAGAACAGATCAGAACATGCCGTTGTCTAAATTGTCAGTGTTTATCATATTTTCAGTTTGCTTGTAAGGGTTTGTATTGTTTATAACGAATAATCTGTACCCGAGCTTTCACTCATATTCTCATGTATATGTTCTTGTTGCACATTCCCATTATTTTCTTTCACCTGGCTTGTATTAACATATTCCGTCACATCTGCAGAATAATCATCATGAGCCAACAGTCTTCATGTAAAGAATATCTAACACGCTTCCTTATTGTGCAAACGGAAATTGCAATTTTGGTAAACGTTCACTATATCCCTTTGAAACTGTGCCGGTATGCAGTAGATCTTTCCTGAAGAGATAGGTGATAGAAAGGTAGAGTTTCACAGTCATGTTTTAGCACAGTTAAACATTCCTCTATTGCGAATCCTATTCTACAAGCATCTAGAACCGTCAGTCGTTTGTCTTTGACTATTTCTACAATTGTCTTTGGTAATATTTTTGTGAACGAAACCTATAAGAGATCCAACTTGCAACAATAGCTTATTGCTAAGAAATCTTCGTCAACCAGATTGTAGCAACCATCAACCGACAAAACTGTACATTTCGGTATCGTTTTAAAATCACAGTGTAGATAATGTACAATCACATATGTTTAGTCAAGACAAGTTCACACGGTCAAGGTTTGTTCAGAATCGCACACCCCAATGTCATAAAATATCGTTTTCATACCAATGTAAATAAACATGCATCATATTGTGTTGGTAACTTTGAGTACTAGACTTCAACGTTTCATTGATATGAATGCTTTTAAAGTATGTTACTTGGTAATATTTTGTCATTGTATTCAATGAGAAGAGTGTATACACTGTATTATTTCAGCAGCATCACATTAACATAGACATCATCGTAATATTTTGTCCGAATAACCTTGTCCGAAATTTGTGTAAATGTACAAAAGTAAAATATTTCTAAGCCACGCAGTTTATGTAACCGTGCGACAATAACTAAATATGAAAAGGTTTGTTCTAATATGGAAAATATATATCAAGTTTTTTCTACTTACATTTAGATTTCCTATGTTTGACAAATTACAAATACAAACAACAGAATCTCATCACACTGTCAACATGGCACCGATTATACTATCACGTGGTGTCTCTACACCGTTTTGATTCGTCTATTTGGACTTTTTTAACTTTACTCCGGTCATAAATACTTAGAACAGTGTGTTTGAAACACAATGCATACCACGTGATTTGTTTTAGCGATGTGATTGGTCAGTTGAGTTACAACAGTCTCTCTTCAAAGAGGCTGTTTTTAAGGAGATAGAACAGAATAATTCTATCGTACCTCAATAATAGGACTAAAAAGAACCAAATCACTTGGCATGGAGATAGAACATGTCATCACAAGTCCATTGGTGCATATATCTCATTTTTTGGAAAAAATGGACATAGAACAAAACAGTTCTCAAGCGACGATTTGTAATTGTTAAGTTTTCTATTTAGATGTAAAATTTTCTTGTATACATACATATACACTAATATCTCGGCATGACTTAAATACAAACTTGTGATTCTGCCTCAAAATGGGTGAAATGGAGATGCAGAGCATCCTCTCCAAAGCAACACCATTTTGAACTTAGTAGCAAAATTGTGTTGTTGTTGAGAGGTTGTTGCTCTAGATAAGTTGAATTGATAGTTAAATCATGCAATAGAAAAAATCATGCTGTTGTTGAAGGGAGGTTGTTGCCCAAAAGAAGGTCGCTCTGGAGAGGCTGTGCTGTACAATGTAAGCTTTTTGTATTTAATTTCTTTTAGGAACGAAACTATCTTAAAGCATAACAAAGTAATAATGACTATGTATGTATGAACTATAATATAGTGTTTCTGTGCAAAGTTGAAGTCACTCTATCAGTTTATCTGACGTCATAGTTCCCTTTTGGATTTTTTTTTTTTTTTTTCCAGTTCTAATATTTTGCTTTGTGACTAACATACGGATAATTGTATTTACGGTAGACATGATAATCAATTGGTCAATAATATTGATAGATGTAAATTGAAGAGAAACCATTAACCCAATTTTTGCTTTTCTATATTGTTAATTGCTTTATAAGTCAACATTACTTCAATAGTTCATTTATTCACGTTTCATCTTTTATATTAATCAATATTTAGGGACGTGTCATATCCATACCAATAATTGTCATGCACTCTAGTGTCAAAGGTGGATAATTGTTCCATACACGTCAGATTTATCTGCCCGAACACATTAATTTTGTTAATTCTTTCACTTCCAAATTTATCTGCCAGATCTCTAAATATTTGCTTTGTTATGCAGTAATAACCGTCTTTTGAATACTAGTAGATATCGAATCAGAGCAAAGATCATCGATGCGATGACATTAACCGTATTTTATAGTTGTCTTTTCATAGGGAAAAAGCGTCAATGTTCCGCATGGATAACTACACTAGCGCAAGGCAAATTCGTATTCCACAAAGTAATAACATAAATAGAGTTTCGTTTCCATAATTACCTTGTACTCCGGCGTTGTCGTTTTTTTTCTACAAGCTTTAAAACTGCCTGATCTACAAGTGTCTCGGATAAAGAAAGTGAAATAAAGTATCAGGTTAGTGATAAAATCTTTTTGTACTTTTTTTTAGTATTGGTATTTCCCCCTGCTTAGCTTAATAGGTAAAGCTTGGATGTCGGATCTCGTGATTTTGAGTTCGAACCCAGTGTTCGGCACCTGTTCCCTGTTGGCTGAAAATAAATTATTTCTAAGGATCATATTCGATTTCAACTGCCAATAATTGATATCTGGAAGTGGGCTGTTTCTGGTGGGGAGCAAGTTTAGTTCTTTAACGGAATCCAAGGAAATAGTTAGGCTTTACTTACCGCCGGTATATATGTCCTTAAACAGGCCATTGTCTACTAGGGGCCGCCCCAGTCAGATGGGAGGGAAAATGCAGGAGAGTCGGGCATTTACATCTAGAACTCTTTTTTAATAGTTTTTCCTGGTTCTTTTTCGTGTCTGATGTAAAGTACCGATACATGCCGGGCTCATTCGTTTCCCCCGATACTCTAAACACAATACTGGGCTCTATATAGTTGGGATTAGATCTCTGAAAAAAATGTCAGTGAAATAACGGAGAGCGGAATCGAGATTCTAACCCACGACCCTCCGATTAGAAGTCCAGCGCATAAACACTAAATGTACCGATCCACCATGCCAATAAAGCACTGGATTACATGTTGCATTCAATAGGGCTGTGGCGAGTATCCGAGTACTCGGATATTCACGAATCAAATAGAAACATCGAGTATGAATAATCGTCATTACTAAGATTCGTGGTTCGCGATCTTGTTTTTTAACAAATTAAAAGTGTATTCTTTGTTCTTAAAAAATTCTTTTTTCTGATGAATATTGTCTCATCATGGGTTTGCCAAAATGTCCGACCGGTTCGTTTGATAATGATGCTGGTAAATCAATTAACTGGAAGGGAGTACATATAGATTTAAGCCATATAACAATTTATATTGATTTACTTCATTATTCCTATAAGAAAATTAAATTAAGGTGTCTCCAGGATTGGTTTCTTGATAACAAAAGATTCGTGATTCGAATTGTGGATCGTAAGTGTTGAATCGTGGATTGGATCGGATCGCCACCTACCCATCGATCCTAGCATTCATGATAATCAGGTTTCTTTGAAAATAACCAAAATTAATTTCTTTAATATGTATTTTAATCCAAAATCGACGATAATGCCATACAGAACAAAAAGTGATCTTTATCAAATTTTGAGTAGTGTATATTGACTCTGTTTCACGTGAATAACTTTTTATTATGGATTATAAATGCGTTCGTAAATAATAATAGCATCGACCATTATTCGAAATTGACCATAGATAAATGCACCCTACATGGTTTATTTTGGTTTACCGCGATTTCTCAACAATATAGAGTGAACTACAAAATTCTTACACATACATTCATGGACCAATCACCTGTGTATATCACAGACAGGATGACCAACGCGGAATCTACGCTCAGTGCAGCAATCATTGACATTTGATAGTTCCATCCAAAAGTAAACAGACAGGTGCTTTGAATCAGCTGCGCCTACATTAATGTGGAACTCATTGTCATCAAATGTAAGAGACTGTAAGAGACTTCAAAGTTTCAAGAGACAACTAAAAACCTACTACTTTTGGCAGGTCTACATGAACTGATCGTTTCAATTACTGCACATACTATCAGTTCTAATGTAACGTAATCTCTTTATATGTTTTATGTAAATTTGTAAAGCGCTTTTGGACGATATTTTTCTACGAAAAAAGGCGCTATATTATAAGTATGGTATAATAATAATATATTAGTACGGCGGCCAGTACACTTAACCAGTTTTCCTGGATGATATTCTAACCAGTACTTATAACTTACCCATCTAAAAGAACAAGAAACTTCTCCAATTGTGAAGGAAACTCGACAGGTAACGTAAATATTATTGTAATGTCCTATGGGGCAAATTTGCATGGGTATATTAACCTGCCGCGTCCGGAAATCGAACCCGGATGGCCGGGTTAAAAATCAAGATGCTAACCACTGGACCACGGCCGCGGTCCAAAACCTAGATGTACAAATATGTATATACGTGACCATATTTAACATCCGTTATAATATTAACTTATTAAGTGTTGGATAACGGACATAAAAAGGTTTGCTTTTGACAATTTGAATAATGTTTCCCAGGGCGAACCAGGGGAGCTGTTGGGACGCGCTAACGTTTACGACGTCGTGGCGCGCTTACGGCCACGTTCTATTGTGTTGACGTCATTGTTTTGTTGTTATTTATCCAATCTATATAAGTAGCGACTGCGTCATCAAGCTAACACTAGTTGGTGTGAGTATCATGTGACCTGGGTGTACACATTGGTTATTTATCAGTAAGTAAAAAGGATCGAACCTGAATAACGTTGTTATAATATATCACGTCTACAAACAGACAGGAGCCAATTGTTCGGCAACCATTACTTGTATAATTATACATATATACGTATTTCTTTGCTTGACGGATAATACATGTATATCTACAGTTATAGTTTTTTTCCTACACGCTCTGGTAGTCGAAGACATCTATATAAGCCATAGAGACTTAGATCTGACCGTGACATTATTAATCCTGTCCTAGATATTAACTCAGCAGTCAGCACTCCTACTTAGATATTTTTAATCCTGCACTAATTACTGTCGTAACTACGTAAATAAAACACGCCAAACAAGTTCGCTACCACGACAAATCAACTAACGAAAGACTGGTCGTACACAATCGTTTAAAAAAATAAACTGTGAATTCAAGGTACTACAAAAAAAATAATAAGTTAATTAAATCATAAATGTTACATCGAACATAATGAAAAAAACTTTTTTTTATAAATTCAATCGTCATTATTGATATACATGTAATCATAATACAGTAAAGTATGGACATTTTAATAGCACTGTGATCATGTTTCCTCTCTCTTTTGTGATTCATGTTTACCCTGAAAGTGTTTAAATATTTAGTGAAAATACTGCATCAATCAATTTGTGAAATCTCATCCAAACATGGATAACATTAGATTATTTGCACAATAACAGAACAGACGAATCATAGGTTGAAGCTGATATACCGTGAGTATTGATCAATTACAGTCAAACCTGTGTTAGCGACCACCTCCGAATAAAGGGCACTCTGTGAATAAAAGTCATTCTTTAATAAAAACTAATAGTGATTACTTAGATCAAAATGACTAACGAATAAAGGTCACCTGTCAATAGTGACCCCATTATGTATCTCTCAATGATGACCTTTCTACACATGTTTGACTGTATATGATAATAAAGAGAATTTGTCCAGCTGTAGTTCTGTATTAAAAATATTTCAGAAATACCACGCATTGTTTAGTAGATATGCACTCAAATAATGAAGCAATTTGAAAAAACAAACAAGAAATGTCTTTAAAATGACAGTCAAGAAGTTTCAATTGCAGACTTGCTGTTCGTGTATTCGCCCTCTAAGGTCGAAGGCGAAGTCATGATAAATGAGCAATTTATCGCGTGTTCGTGTCGTCGTGCTTCGACTTCTGGCCCCGAGGTTATATAACTTGAGATCTGACTCCAAGCTCAAATCTCACATTTTGTCTTTCAAGGGTTCTAAGTTAATTGTGATCAGACAATAATGATATTACTGATTAATTAGTCTGACACCATAAATGATCTGAATATGTATTCAAACATTAATCAGCTCTATCTGTTCAACCGTAATACTTTGAGAACGAAACTGAGCTTTGAGCTTGGAGACCGTTCTCAAGTTTTATAACCTCGGGGCCAGGAGGCGAACACACGAAGATATGAAATGGCAGAAATCAGCCACCATAACAACTATCCATATTTGTTGGATATGGGTAGCTGTAAATATTCTTTCGCGGACAAAGACATATTTTAAGGTATATTTTACGTAAACACTTTAAATACAATCAAACCTTTACCTCCGAATAAAGGCCACCGATGTTGGTAAACCATCAGTTCAGAATCTAACAAAAATGATAAGCTAAATTATTATATATTAATTAAGTATTTGATGAAAGCTATTAGTAACGTTCATACAATATACAATAGGAAATGTTTGGGTTTGCTCCACACATGCGTTATTTTTGCTAACAAACATATTAGATAGTGTCGGACTACACGTTCTTTCAAAATTAAAATTATAGCCCTATATAGCAAATATACTTAATAAATTTGCAACCTGCCACCACGTGTTTTGACATGCTCATGAACTTTAAGCATATTTTCATAAAGTAGGCTGTCACCCATATGGTAAAAAATTTCGAAAACAGTGTCTTATTACATTGGTTCAATGGTTTTTTAGCAAGTGCTGACAGGTAGAATTTTTTTATACGATGGGTTTATACGTTTTGTTCAATGTATAATCATTCTGCTCATAACTGCGTGGCACCCATTAGTACTACATAAATAGGTTAGCCGCCCAATTATCGTTATTTCTTTAGTTCATTTACCCGACACATTCTGACACACACGTTGTCTATATAGTCTATATAATGCCGAGCAGCCTATCCAAAGCAACTCCTTCTGGGAGTAGCAAAATTATGTTGTTGTTGAGAGGTTGTTGCTCTAGAGAGATTAAATAAATTGATAGTTAAATCATGCAGTTGGAAAAAATATGCTGTTGTTGAAGGAAGGTGTTTGCTCAAGAAAGGGCCGCTCTGGAGAGGTTATACTGTACATTTGTATATTAGATTGGATATTTAATTGTTTACAGAAGATCACATCATTGTTTTATTATTGTTTTACTTCAGTTAGGTTTGTCCGCTATGCTAAGACACTGATTAAGTCACGGACCACTGTAAGTCACTTCTGTAGTAAAATTTCCAGAGAAAAAAAGACAGTCGAGAAGTTTCTTTGGTGTTATTAACACACTGTTGAAGTCAAAAGTATGTTTTTTATTAAGTGCCTAAATTGCCGTTATAGTACCGACAATTAGGTCACGCATTAAAACGGTGATATTAGGTCATCTAAATAAATTACGCATTTAGTCATATCTACAGTATACTATTTTAAATAAATGTAGAATGTTTGTCAAGAACGGTTGATAACTTTATTTCGACTTTACAAATCAGTCTACAACCACAAGAAGTACACATTTAACAGTTGGTGTGGTATTAATTTTTCTACGCTAGTAGATTAAGGAAGACCATCGTTCCTGGGAAGAACCAGTACTAGACTCCCATTCGAAGGTATAACTAAAATGCTTAACTTAATATAGTACACGTGGGTCGATATTGCATTGTTTATATAATAGCTCTCCTATGGTAAATGGACACCATGGAGTTTGTGTTATCAATTTTCTTTTTAAGTTAACGACGGGTTATAATCCAGTACACTGAATCGATTATTATTGACTTGGTCAAGTGTCGCACACTGAGTGATACGATAGATTAACCGAATGTTTAACAGATCATTCATTATTGTTTGACATAGTGTGGGTTGAAATAGTTTCAATTGTAAAGAAGAATTAGACAGACGTGAGACAGACAGACAGACATTTTATTCAGACTTATACATAGTAGATCATCTACATACATAAATACAAACATAAACTGTCAACGTAAATTACAATTAAATGATAAAATGAACAAAATTGGACATAACTTTTTAAACAAAGAATTATACACAAGTTGCACAAATATGTATAGGTAATGGAGATGAACAGAATTTATGAACGGATTTTAATGCATTTTAACATACAATGATATATTTATGAACTCTGGTTTATTAACATTTCTTAACAATTGTAAATATTTCTGAACAGAAGGTTTTACATAGTATATTGTTTGGATATATTTATGTCTGATTTCAGAATAACAAGGACTTATACACATAAAATGATACTCGTCTTCGATATCATTAGAATTACAATAAATACAGTGTCTTTCATTTCGAGGTTTGTTATCATTAGCAAAACTACCTGTCTGTATCCGTAACTGATGAACAGACATACGTAGTCTACAAAAGTATATTCTAAGATTTTGGTAAAATATCTAAATACATTTTATAAACAAATGCTGGTTTAAAAAATTTATAAAGATCCATCATAGTACTTTTACTAACAATGTTCAACCACTCCTGTTTATACGATTCAACAATACGCATCTTAAAAACTAACGGGAAAGACTTATTATTAATAGCATGCACATTATCAAACACATCTGCAAAATCATATTCAATTAACATTTTCTTGACATTAGACTGTCTGTCTATTAAAAGAGAAAACAAGATAGTCTGGGATTTTATGTATTCGAGAGATCGTGGACTTGAAGCGTACTGCGAACTGTATTCTAACCTGTATAACGTTATGTAGACTACCTCTAATAAACAAAAAGGAGATAATTTTGAAAAATAATTGGATATCTTTTTATTTTTTAAACATATTTATAATTATGATACTTGCCGAGTCGGCATGAATATGTATAGGATAATGAAATGGCGCAAGAAATATTGGCGAGTGTGTTGTAGGTCGGTTCTGTTGCTACTTTTTGTCTTTTTGGGTCAACTGTATCGTTCCAAGAAATGTAGTAATGGTGGCTCCATACAACTGATATCAGATCTAGTAAGTATTTTGTATGTATGTATCTATCGAAAACAACATTTCTTAGAAGTCGAATCAGGTAGTTTTATCAATGCAACTACCTGGTCGAATTTACTCGTAAATTCACATGTACAATAGTCATCATGTACTCAATGAATTTCAACATTTACCTATTATACTATACTCTCTTATTTGTATGATGTGACGACTGTATGAACATTCTGACACTGTCATTGTACACATAATTATTCCTTTGTATGTCGTTTTAAACAATGACAGACAACTTACATTTGTGTATTATAAGTCATGATCCTCATTTTTCGAAACTGTTGCTTTAGATATCACATATTACAATATGTTATCAATAATAATTTTCCTTAAAAAAGAACCATTCATATTTTACGTACAATAATTTCGCCTGTCATTATCAGTCCAATATTCGTGTATTTCTCATCTCTGTCTTGTCACAAGTTCCGTAAATTATTATAGGTTCATGTTAAAAGATTCTTAAAATTGCATTATTCTGATTTTGCAGAAACCATAGTCTTTATCTCTCATCAAAGAAGTTAGTTCCATTCTTACTGTTTGTGTTGAGTGATGTCAATAAACCATACTTCATAAAGTGTAACCTAGGTCAAGTAATATTAAAACCCCAGCTTTCTAGTCTAAGAATTAAGCCGACTTCAGTGTCTTTTTAACAATATAAGTATAGAGATATATTCCGCTAACTTTTTGACAATATTTTCAGTGTGAGCTTTACACTCAGGGAGACGTCGCAGGGTCATTTTGTCCTCACTTGTGTGGTGAAACAAAAACCCTACATTTTGAGAAATGTGGGAAATATCAGGGAGGGAAGAAAGTGATATTTTTGACGTGTGACTCGTGTGTGAAGCCTGGTGAATTAACTACAGTTGTTTTGAAAACAAAGACGACAATGGATGAAATAATAATGTTTGATGAGGCTCTTAAAAACAATAATGAGGAGGAAGTGAAACGTTTATTTCAACTGGCTGAAAATTTAGTGAAGGATAATTTCAACTCTTTGAAACATCAAGATTTTTCGAATCATGCTGACATTTTATCTTTTGCCTGGAATTGGGACGTCAAAGAGTTTATCAAAAGAAGTGAAAATAAATCTGAAGCAGTGAAAACTGCGGTTAACAGTATTTGGTCTTTAATTAAGCAACCTGAATATTTGGTAGCTAGGGATTTACATAACAATTCATTTATGCCTAAAGTGTATGGGACTTGTGGACCTGCATACTTCGTTGAAAACACACCGACATTGTATAAATACGAGTATGAGATGTTCCGAAGGTTGTCCACGTCAACATGGAAGGAAAGAGCTTCAGTTGCTATTAAGATAATTGAACTTATGGACGTTTTGTATAAGCTAAATAAAGAATATCACCTGTGTGACATCAAAATGGACAATTTTGGATTACTAGACAATGGTGATATAACTCTGATAGACACCGACATGTTTTATAAAAATCAAGTTGAGCTAAAACAGGATATTAATTGTACTACGCACGAGGATTGTGACTTCTTTGACTGTAAAAGTTTCTGTGTGGCAAATACCAGAAAGTGTATAAAACGAATAAACAATAATATGCAGGTAATTTTTACTTTTTTAAAAATAAACATCTTTTTCGCTGATATGGTTAACATTATCGTTCATAACAAATTTAAGAGGGTGTTTCATTGTCCACTTTTTGTTTTTCTAATTCATTGCCAAGAAAATAGCATTTTTTATAGGCTTGTCATTAAACTTCAGGGATCTCCGCACCTGTTACGGATGTTTTAAAAGCATCGTTTTTAGACATGTACATGGATGACTTTGTTCAGTAGAAATATACATTAATATAGTAAATGCCTTTTATATGTTTCTTCTGGGACCGTATTCACAAATTATTAATGTTTCATCACCTTAGTGCTAGATTTACAATGTTTCAGTTAGGTTGTTCGTTCTACTTATAAGAACATCAAATTTAGACAAAACATTATTTTAAGGGTCTATAGTAACCGTCCTTGTACCGGCGGTGTAATCATCAATATCTGCTCTTTCCACACCGTAATCCTACCATGTATTGAAAATAAGATTTCCTAATATTACGGTATGCAATTTTAAGTACATGTATGTCTGTTAAGATTAGCTGTTACAAGTTCAAAATTAAGGTTAATGGTCATATTTCACGAATGAATCATGTGAGAATGTGTAATGCTAATGCATTGTATTATGATAATGAGCCGAAAAATTCAGGCTACGCTTAATATCACAGAGTTCAAAAAATAGGGTATATGTTTACATAAAGGATCACTTTCTGTATGTACTTTAAATGGGACTAATTAAGCTTAAGTGTTCATTGTATGATTTCTACTTCATATGGATATAGTTTATTTTGAAATCAGTAGGCACTGAACTAACAAATGAGATATAAAGTTGTTTTTTGAAATGTAATGCCAATAGATGAGAGTAAGCTAAGTATTTAAAAAGTACACTTTGCGACGGTCTTATCCTTAAGAATGTAATTGAGATGATAATAACAGTGGCGGAGAAGGTGTATAATGTTCTTTTTTTTAAATCATTTCAAACATAGTAATTTGATAAAATACTATCTATTAGTCAAAATATTTTAAGATATGAAGTACTAGTGTTTATGAAGAAATGAAACAAATAGAAAATTGTTAAGGGCACAATTTACCAACATCAATAATAACCTAATTTTTGCTTTTCTATCTTGTTAATTGCTTTATAAGTCAACCTTACTTCAATAGTTCATTATTTATTCACGTTTCATCTTTTATAGTAATCAATATTTAGGGACCTGTCTTATCCATACCAATAATTGTCATGTACTCTAGCGTCAAAGGTGGTTAATTGTTCCATACACGTCAGATTTATCTGCCCGAACACATTAATTTTGTTAATTCTTTCACTTCCAAATTTATCTGCCAGATCTCTAAATATTTGCTTTGTTATGCAGTAATAACCGTCTTTTGAATACTAGTAGATATCGAATCAGAGCAAAGATCATCGATGCGATGACATTAACCGTATTTTATATTTTATAGTTGTCTTTTCATAGGGAAAAAGCGTCAATGTTCCGCATGGATAACTACACTAGCGCAAGGCAAATTCGTATTCCACAAAGTAATAACATAAATAGAGTTTCGTTTCCATAATTACCTTGTACTCCGGCGTTGTCGTTTTTTTTCTACAAGCTTTAAAACTGCCTGATCTACAAGTGTCTCGGATAAAGAAAGTGAAATAAAGTATCAGGTTAGTGATAAAATCTTTTTGTACTTTTTTTTAGTATTGGTATTTCCCCCTGCTTAGCTTAATAGGTAAAGCTTGGATGTCGGATCTCGTGATTTTGAGTTCGAACCCAGTGTTCGGCACCTGTTCCCTGTTGGCTGAAAATAAATTATTTCTAAGGATCATATTCGATTTCAACTGCCAATAATTAATATCTGGAAGTGGGCTGTTTCTGGTGGGGAGCAGGTTTAGTTCTTTAACGGAATCCAAGGAAATAGTTAGGCTTTACTTACCGCCGGTATATATGTCCTTAAACAGGCCATTCGACAGACATTGTCTACTAGGGCCCCCCCCCCCCCCCCCCCCCCTAGTCAGATGGGAGGGAAAATGCAGGAGAGCCGGGCATTTACATCTAGAACTCTTTTTTAATAGTTTTTTCCTGGTTCTTTTTCGTGTCCGATGTAAAGTACCGATACATGCCGGGCTCATTCGTTTCCCCCGATACTCTAAACACAGTCCTGGGCTCTATATAGTTGGGATTAGATCCCTGAAAAAATGTCAGTGAAATAACGGAGAGCGGAATCGAGATTCTAACCCACGACCCTCCGATTAGAATTCCAGCGCATAAACACTAAATGTACCGATCCACCATGCCAATAAAGCACTGGATTACATGTTGCATTCATTAGGGCTGTGGCGAGTATCTGAGTACTCGGATATTCACGAATCAAATAGAAACATCGAGTATGAATAATCGTCATTACTAAGATTCGTGGTTCGCGATCTTGTTTTTTAACAAATTAAAGTGTATTCTTTGTTCTTAAAAAATTCTTTTTTCTGATGAATATTGTCTCATCATGGGTTTGCCAAGATGTCCGACCGGTTCTTTTGATAATGATGCTGGTAAATCAATTAACTGGAAGGGAGTACATATAGATTTAAGCCATATAACAATTTATATTGATTTACTTCATTATTCCTATAAGAAAATTAAATTAAGGTGTCTCCAGGATTGGTTTCTTGATAACAAAAGATTCGTGATTCGAATTGTGGATCGTAAGTGTTGAATCGTGGATTGGATCGGATCGCCACCTACCCAACGATCCACAGCCCTAACATTCATGATAATCAGGTTTCGTTGAAAATAACCAAAATTCATTTCTTTAATATGTATTTAAATCCAAAATCGACGATAATGCCATACAGAACAAAAAGTGATCTTTATCAAATTTTGAGTAGTGTATATTGACTCTGTTTCACGTGAATAACTTTTTATTATGGATTATAAATGAGTGTGTAAATTATAATGGCATTGACCATTATTCGAAATTGACCACAGATAAATGCACCCTACATGGTTTATTTTGGTTTACCGCGATTTCTCAACAATATAGAGTGAACTACAAAATTCTTACACATACATTCATGGACCAATCACCTGTGTATATCACAGACAGGATGACCAACGCGGAATCTACGCTCAGTGCACCAATCATTGACATTGGATAGTTCCATCCAAAAGTACACAGACAGGTGCTTTGAATCAGCTGCGCCTACATTAATGTGGAACTCATTGTCATCAAATGTAAGAGACTGTAAGAGACTTCAAAGTTTCAAGAGACAACTAAAAACCTACTACTTTTTGCAGGTCTACATGAACTGATCGTTTCAATTACTGCACATACTATCAGTTCTAATGTAACGTAATCTCTTTATATGTTTTATGTAAATTTGTAAAGCGCTTTTGGACGATATTTTTCTACGAAAAAAGGCGCTATATTATAAGTATGGTATAATAATAATATATTAGTACGGCGGCCAGTACACTTAACCAGTTTTCCTGGATGATATTCTAACCAGTACTTATAACTTACCCATCTAAAAGAACAAGAAACTTCTCTAATTGTGAAGGAAACTCGACAGGTAACGTAAATATTATTGTAATGTCCTATGGGGCAAATTTTCATGTGTATAACCTGCCGCGTCCGGAAATCGAACCCGGATCGCCGGGTTAAAAATCAAGATGCTAACCACTGGACCACGGCCGCGGTCCAAAACCTAGATGTACAGATATGTATATACGTGACCATATTTAACATCCGTTATAATACTAACTTATTAAGTGTTGGATAACGGACATAAAAAGGTTTGCTTTTGACAATTTGAATAATGTTTCCCAGGGCGAACCAGGGGAGCTGTTGGGACGCGCTAACGTTAACGACGTCGTGGCGCGCTTACGGCCACGTTCTATTGTGTTGACGTCATTGTTTTGTTGTTATTTATCCAATCTATATAAGTAGCGACTGCGTCATCAAGCTAACACTAGTTGGTGTGAGTATCACGTGACCTGGGTGTACACATTGGTTATTTATCAGTAAGTAAAAAGGATCGAACCTGAATAACGTTTTTATAATATATCACGTCTACAAACAGACAGGAGCCAATTGTTTGGCAACCATTACTTGTATAATTATATATATATACGTATTTCTTTGTTTGACGGATAATACATGTATATCTACAGTTATAGTTTTTTTCCTACACGCTCTGGTAGTCGAAGACATCTATATAAGCCATAGAGACTTAGATCTGACCGTGACATTATCCTGTCCTAGATATTAACTTAGCAGTCAGCACTCCTACTTAGATATTTTTAATCCTGCACTAATTACTGTCGTAACTACGTAAATAAAACACGCCAAACAAGTTCGCTACCACGACAAATCAACTTACGAAAGACTGGTCGTACACAATCGTTTAAAAAATAAACTGTGAATTCAAGGTACTACAAAGAAAAAATAAGTTAATTAAATAATAAATGTTACATCGAACATAATGAAAAAAACTTTTTTTTATAAATTCAATCGTCATTATTGATATACATGTAATCTCAATACAGTAAAGTATGGACATTTTAATAGCACTGTGATCATATTTCCTCTCTCTTTTGTGATTCATGTTTACACTGAAAGTGTTTAAATATTTAGTGAAAATACGGCATCAATCAATTTGTGAAATCTCATCCAAACATGGATAACATTAGATTATTTGCACAATAACAGAACAGACGAACCTAGGTTGAAGCTGATGTACCGTATGGTATTGTTCAATTACAGTCAAACCTGTGTTAGCGACCACCTCCGAATAAAGGGCACTCTGTGAATAAAAGTCATTCTTTAATAAAAACTAATAGTGATTACTTAGATCAAAATGACTAACGAATAAAGGTCACCTGTCAATAGTGACCCCATTATGTATCTCTCAATGATGACCTTTCTACACATGTTTGACTGTATATGATAATAAAGAGAATTTGTCCAGCTGTAGTTCTGTATTAAAAATATTTCAGAAATACCACGCATTGTTTAGTAGATATGCACTCAAATAATGAAGCAATTTGAAAAAAACAAACAAGAAATGTCTTTAAAATGACAGTCAAGAAGTTTCAATTGCAGACTTGCTGTTCGTGTATTCGCCCTCTAAGGTCGAAGGCGAAGTCATGATAAATGAGCAATTTATCGCGTGTTCGTGTCGTCGTGCTTCGACTTCTGGCCCCGAGGTTATATAACTTGAGATCTGACTCCAAGCTCAAATCTCACATTTTGTCTTTCAAGGGTTCTAAGTTAATTGTGATCAGACAATAATGATATTATTGATTAATTAGTCTGACACCATAAATGATCTGAATATGTATTCAAACATTAATCAGCTCTATCTGTTCAACCGTAATCCTTAGAGAACGAAACTGAGCTTTGAGCTTGGAGACCGTTCTCAAGTTTTATAACCTCGGGGCCAGGAGGCGAACACACGAAGATATGAAATGGCAGAAATCAGCCACCATAACAACTATCCATATTTGTTGGATATGGGTAGCTGTAAATATTCTTTCGCGGACAAAGACATATTTAAGGTATATTTTACGTAAACACTTTAAATACAATCAAACCTTTACCTCCGAATAAAGGCCACCGATGTTGGTAAACCATCAGTTCAGAATCTAACAAAAATGATAAGCTAAATTATTATATATTAATTAAGTATTTGATGAAAGCTATTAGTAACGTTCATACAATATACAATAGGTATGTTTGTGTTTGCTCCACAAATGCGTTATTTTTGTTTACAAATATATTAGATAATGTCGAACTACACGTTCTTTCAAAATTAAAATTATAGCCCTATATAGCAAATATACTTAATAAATTTGCAACCTGCCACCACGTGTTTTGACATGCTCATGAACTTTAAGCATATTTTCATAAAGTAGGCTGTCACCCATATTGTCAAAAATTTCGAAAACAGTGTCTTATTACATTGGTTCAATGGTTTTTTAGCAAGTGCTGACAGGTAGAATTTTTTTATACGATGGGTTTATACGTTTTGTTCAATGTATAATCATTCTGCTCATAACTGCGTGGCACCCATTAGTACTACATAAATAGGTTAGCCGCCCAATTATCGTTATTTCTTTAGTTCATTTACCCGACACATTCTGACACACACGTTGTCTATATAGTCTATATAATGCCGAGCAGCCTATCCAAAGCAACTCCTTCTGGGAGTAGCAAAATTATGTTGTTGTTGAGAGGTTGTTGCTCTAGAGAGATTAAATAAATTGATAGTTAAATCATGCAGTTGGAAAAAATATGCTGTTGTTGAAGGAAGGTGTTTGCTCAAGAAAGGGCCGCTCTGGAGAGGTTATACTGTACATTTGTATATTAGATTGGATATTTAATTGTTTACAGAAGATCACATCATTGTTTTATTATTGTTTTACTTCAGTTAGGTTTGTCCGCTATGCTAAGACACTGATTAAGTCACGGACCACTGTAAGTCACTTCTGTAGTAAAATTTCCAGAGAAAAAAAGACAGTCGAGAAGTTTCTTTGGTGTTATTAACACACTGTTGAAGTCAAAAGTATGTATATATATATATATAGTACCGCCAATTAGGTCATGCATTAAAACGGTGATATTAGGTCATCTAAATAAATTACGCATTTAGTCATATCTACAGTATACTATTTTAAATAAATGTAGAATGTTTGTCAAGAACGGTTGATAACTTTATTTCGACTTTACAAATCAGTCTACAACCACAAGAAGTACACATTTAACAGTTGGTGTGGTATTAATTTTTCTACGCTAGTAGATTAAGGAAGACCATCGTTCCTGGGAAGAACCAGTACTAGACTCCCATTCGAAGGTATAACTAAAATGCTTAACTTAATATAGTGCACGTGGGTCGATATTGCATTGTTTATATAATAGCTCTCCTATGGTAAATGGACACCATGGAGTTTGTGTTATCAATTTTCTTTTTAAGTTAACGACGGGTTATAATCCAGTACACTGAATCGATTATTATTGACTTGGTCAAGTGTCGCACACTGAGTGATACGATAGATTAACCGAATGTTTAACAGATCATTCATTATTGTTTGACATAGTGTGGGTTGAAATAGTTTCAATTGTAAAGAAGAATTAGACAGACGTGAGACAGACAGACAGACATTTTATTCAGACTTGTACATAGTAGATCATCTACATACATAAATACAAACATAAACTGTCAACGTAAATTACAATTAAATGATAAAATGAACAAAATTGGACATAACTTTTTAAACAAAGAATTATACACAAGTTGCACAAATATGTATAGGTAATGGAGATGAACAGAATTTATGAACGGATTTTAATGCATTTTAACATACAATGATATATTTATGAACTCTGGTTTATTAACATTTCTTAACAATTGTAAATATTTCTGAACAGAAGGTTTTACATAGTATATTGTTTGGATATATTTATGTCTGATTTCAGAATAACAAGGACTTATACACATAAAATGATACTCGTCTTCGATATCATTAGAATTACAATAAATACAGTGTCTTTCATTTCGAGGTTTGTTATCATTAGCAAAACTACCTGTCTGTATCCGTAACGGATGAACAGACATACGTAGTCTACAAAAGTATATTCTAAGATTTTGGTAAAATATCTAAATACATTTTATAAACAAATGCTGGTTTAAAAAATTTATAAAGATCCATCATAGTACTTTTACTAACAATGTTCAACCACTCCTGTTTATACGATTCAACAATACGCATCTTAAAAACTAACGGGAAAGACTTATTATTAATAGCATGCACATTATCAAAAACATCTGCCAAATTATATTCAATTAACATTTTCTTGACATTAGACTGTCTGTCTATTAAAAGAGAAAACAAGATAGTCTGGGATTTTATGTATTCGAGAGATCGTGGACTTGAAGCGTACTGCGAACTGTATTCTAACCTGTATAACGTTATGTAGACTACCTCTAATAAACAAAAAGGAGATAATTTTGAAAAATAATTGGATATCTTTTTATTTTTTAAACATATTTATAATTATGATACTTGCCGAGTCGGCATGAATATGTATAGGATAATGAAATGGCGCAAGAAATATTGGCGAGTGTGTTGTAGGTCGGTTCTGTTGCTACTTTTTGTCTTTTTGGGTCAACTGTATCGTTCCAAGAAATGTAGTAATGGTGGCTCCATACAACTGATATCAGATCTAGTAAGTATTTTGTATGTATGTATCTATCGAAAACAACATTTCTTAGAAGTCGAATCAGGTAGTTTTATCAATGCAACTACCTGGTCGAATTTACTCGTAAATTCACACGTACAATAGTCATCATGTACTCAATGAATTTCAACATTTACCTATTATACTATACTCTCTTATTTGTATGATGTGACGACTGTATGAACATTCTGACACTGTCAATGTACATATAATTATTCCTTTGTCTGTCGTTTTAAACAATGACAGACAACTTACATTTGTGTATTATAAGTCATGATCCTCATTTTTCGAAACTGTTGCTTTAGATATCACATATTACAATATGTTATCAATAATAATTTTCCTTAAAAAAGAACCATTCATATTTTACGTACAATAATTTCGCCTGTCATTATCAGTCCAATATTCATGTATTTCTCATTTCTGTCTTGTCACAAGTTCCGTAAATTATTATAGGTTCATGTTAAAAGATTCTTAAAATTGCATTATTCTGATTTTGCAGAAACCATAGTCTTAATCTCTCATCAAAGAAGTTAGTTCCATTCTTACTGTTTGTGTTGAATGATGCCAATAAACCATACTTCATAAAGTGTAACCTAGGTCAAGTAATAGTAAAACCCCAGCTTTCTAGTCTAAGAATTAAGCCGACTTCAGTGTCTTTTTAACAATATAAGTATAGAGATATATTCCGCTAACTTTTTGACAATATTTTCAGTGTGAGCTTTACACTCAGGGAGACGTCGCAGGATCATTTTGTCCTCACTTGTGTGGTGAAACAAAAACCCTACATTTTGAGAAATGTGGGAAATATCAGGGAGGGAAGAAAGTGATATTTTTGACGTGTGACTCGTGTGTGAAGCCTGGTGAATTAACTAGAGTTGTTATGAAAACAAAGACGACAATGGATGAAAGAATAATGTTTGATGAGGCTCTTAAAAACAATAATGAGGAGGAAGTGAAAAGCTTATTCCAACTGGCTGAACATTTAGTGAAGGATAATTTCAACTCTTTGAAACATCAAGATTTTTCGAATCATGCTGACATTTTATCTTTTGCTTGGAATTGGGACGTCAAAGAGTTTATCAAAAGAAGTGAAAATAAATCTGAAGCAGTGAAAACTGCGGTTAACAGTATTTGGTCTTTAATTAAGCAACCTGAATATTTGGTAGCTAGGGATTTACATAACAATTCATTTATGCCTAAAGTGTATGGGACTTGTGGACCTGCATACTTGGTTGAAAACACACCGACATTGTATAAATACGAGTATGAGATGTTCCGAAGGTTGTCCACATCAACATGGAAGGAAAGAGCCTCGATTGCTATAAAGTTAATTGAACTTATGGAAGTTTTGTATAAACTAAATAAAGAATATCACCTGTGTGACATCAAAATGGACAATTTTGGATTACGAGACAATGGTGATATAACTCTGATAGACACAGACATGTTTTATAAAAATCAAGTTGAGCTAAAACAGGATATTAATTGTACTACGCACGAGGATTGTGACTTCTTTGACTGTAAAAGTTTCTGTGTGGCAAATACCAGAAAGTGTATAAAACGAATAAACAATAATATGCAGGTAATTTTTACTTTTTTTTAAAATAAACATCTTTTTCGCTGATATGGTTAACATTATCGTTCATAACAAATTTAAGAGGGTGTTTCATTGTCCACTTTTTGTTTTTCTAATTCATTGCCAAGAAAATAGCATTTTTTATAGGCTTGTCATTTAACTTCAGTGATCTCCGCACCTGTTACGGATGTTTTAAAAGCATCGTTTTTAGACATGTACATGGATGACTTTGTTCAGTAGAAATATACATTAATATAGTAAATGCCTTTTATATGTTTCTTCTGGGACCGTATTCACAAATTATTAATGTTTCATCACCTTAGTGCTAGATTTACAATGTTTCAGTTAGGTTGTTCGTTCTACTTATAAGAACATCAAATTTAGACAAAACATTATTTTAAGGGTCTATAGTAACAGTCCTTGTACCGGCGGTGTAATCATCAATATCTGCTCTTTCCACACCGTAATCCTACCATGTATTGAAAATAAGATTTCCTAATATTACGGTATGCAATTTTAAGTACATGTATGTCTGTTAAGATTAGCTGTTACAAGTTCAAAATTAAGGTTAATGGTCATATTTCACGAATGAATCATGTGAGAATGTGTAATGCTAATGCATTGTATTATGATAATGAGCCGAAAAATTCAGGCTACGCTTAATATCACAGAGTTCAAAAAATAGGGTATATGTTTACATAAAGGATCACTTTCTGTATGTACTTTAAATGGGACTAATTAAGCTTAAGTGTTCATTGTATGATTTCTACTTCATATGGATATAGTTTATTTTGAAATCAGTAGGCACTGAACTAACAAATGAGATATAACGTTGTTTTTTGAAATGTAATGCCAATAGATGAGAGTAAGCTAAGTATTTAAAAAGTACACTTTGCGACGGTCTTATCCTTAAGAATGTAATTGAGATGATAATAACAGTGGCGGAGAAGGTGTATAATGTTCTTTTTTTTAAATCATTTCAAACATAGTAATTTGATAAAATACTATCTATTAGTCAAAATATTTTTAGATATGAAGTACTAGTGTTTATGAAGAAATGAAACAAATAGAAAATTGTTAAGGGCACAATTTACC
The DNA here is from genome assembly GCA_964023205.1 of Lutraria lutraria. Classification (NCBI taxonomy): domain Eukaryota; kingdom Metazoa; phylum Mollusca; class Bivalvia; order Venerida; family Mactridae; genus Lutraria; species Lutraria lutraria. The sequence continues at coordinate 3,836,060 of OZ026839.1, read as the reverse complement.
AACATCAATAATATATGAAAACATTCTAACATAAAGCATGTGAATAAATTTAAATGAATGCAACAATTAATGGTTAAAATGCGTATTTACAAATGATGAATTATATCAATTTTAAACTTGTTTCATTTATGTATATATTAGTGTTCATCCTGACTGTTCTATGGAAATTAGAAATGTCGACGGGAGCGTAGCGACCGGATACATTTCTTATTTTCATAGTACAGTTCAGGACGAATACTGATATACTTAGTGGGCGGGTTTATTTTACCTTTTTACTATGCAATATTCAAAGTCATTCTAAGCGCGCGGGAAAATATTGATTACACCTTCGTCAGGTCATTTAGTCTGTGAGCGCCGCGATGTGAAGACACACATTAACTACAGACATATTATCCATGTTTTATGTTTTTTATGATAGCGTATAGAAAACCGAACCGATTGAAATATATGCTGACCTAATTTTCATTGAATGCACGGGATTCACGAGCAATATAATCAATAGTGAAGAACACGTTTCGACTGGATAAATGTACAAGAGAATATGCAATCAAATAGTGTAAAGTTTGGGTTATTTGAATGAAATTTATTGAATGCAAAATTTCATAAATTTCTGCCGCATAATTTCTGAGAAATTTCAGTTTCGAATTGGCGGTTAATAAGTTGCTTTGAGTATATTTAGTCTGCGTGTTTTTTTTAACTAAATTAAACATCTTTTCTGACGATAGGATATTTTAATTATCGAAACTAACATCTTCCACTGGTTTTCTGTTGACAATATTCTAGCTACTTTGGATGGAGGGAATACATTAGGGAATACATTAAACTGGTAAACTGGTTCCCGTTCCATGTTGCAGTGCACCAAAGGCTTTGTACACAAGCCAACGGGAACCAGTTCAGTAAACTGGTAAACACGATTTGTCTCCCCTTTTAGCTCTTCATTCGGTTAATTTGTCTGTATAAAGCCTTTTGATGCACTGCAACATGGAATGGGAACCAATTTATTCATTCTGGGTACTTCCATAGTTTAGGGGTTATTTCTTTATTACTGCGCCTCTTAAAAAGATTATTAAGATTTTAACACGAGAAGAGCGCATGCTCAATTCCAGTATAAATATTAATTAGATGGCCCTGTCGTGAGCGGTGAATACGCATGCGCAATAAAATGTCTCCTCCCATTTTGAATACATTTATAGAAGCGTCGATACTATGAGCGTAGTAAAGATTTTTGGCGTTCTGCGAAATTAAGATTCGATACTATGAGGCGTACGTAGTAACGTACTATGGATATAGTAATGTTTTTTGGCGTTCTATGAAATTAAGAACTACGAAAAAGGCAGAAATACGGCGATTTCATTGGATGACAAATAAAGCTGCACACTAATCAAGTGTAAACATAGCTCAACAATATATTATAGATGCATTTTGACACAAAAGAAGAGCATGATAAGTACAAAATATTTATATTAGACATTTTTTATTTATAACAATTACAAATGTAATAATGCAACATGACTATGATAAAAATATTTAAAAAATTATCAAATATAAACTTGACTCAACAATATATTACAGATGCACAAAAAAGAGCATGGTAAATATATAGTATTTATTTTAGACTTAAGTACAAATTCAATAATGCAATCCATTATATGATAAAATATATTGAACTACCTCAGCAACAGATTATGATTGCGTTTACAAATGCAACAAAGAAACTGACAAACATTTACAAATTACAGAACAAACTACATGTACAAACATTTCTAAGACATCGGTTATCATAATTTATAATGTATAAAGAAATAAATAGTCATGATGGCATATTTTAGCACAATAGAATCAGATTATTTCCCCGCGAAAATCTACCAGATTTTCATGAAAAAGACATTTTCTCGAAAATTAAAAAAAAAGTTTTTTCCGACATAAAACTGAACCCCGACCCTGACCCGGCATTAATTCACTTATTTAGAGAACGAAAAACTATTTTATATACAATTTCCGCGAAAATTAATTTGCTGGGTGTATGCAAAATATGCCACCATAATTGTATGTTACTGTTCTCAATAAATTGATTCGTAGCGAAGGAGCTAATAGACTTATTTGAATCGATTGCTAGCTGGATCCATGTTGTTATCTCCCTTGAAATGACTCGATTAAATCGCAATCGGATAGTAATCGCCTAAGACAACTCTGTGTTGATCTAATTGAAAACTTGCTTTAAAATCTTTAATTGATAAATGTCATTAAATTCCACATTACCTGTCAGATTGTTTAATTTATTTTATATTATTATCGCATATATCTTGTGCAGTATATGTAAAACGGTTTTTAACTTCGTTACATAATATAAAATTATACTGAATGTTTTATATGTTCTGCGTAAACATTGAAGCAACCGATTATGTCACATCTCAGACAAAATTTAGCAAACTATTCGTACATTGCCAATAAAGTTCAAAAACATGACCTTTCACAGAAAATCTTTCCCCATTAAAATGAAACAAAATTTTATTAATTTTAATTTTATTATCTTGTACTTTTTCGATCTTCGATAATTTCCGTTTTCCGATGCGATAAGGTGCGGATGACTTATACAACTTTATACACTTAGAAATACACATAAAATGTCTATCCCTATACATGTATTATATGTACAGCTTTATGATAGAAAATCCCTTATATACGTATAAACAAGGACTTATATACATACATATATGTATATAAGTCCTTGGTATAAATTATTATGTTAGTTCTTGTGAATACAAAAATATGCGTGATACGATTTATCAATGAAAATCGTAATAACAAGATATTCAATACACATTAACACAGAATCCTCTTAAGAATAAAGAACGGACGATGAATGATAATACTAGTATACAAATATGATCTTCCGAGTGGTACTAAGATAATGCGACCTCGGATTATCAGAAAATATGGTATTATCCTAAATGACATTTCGGTTTATATACGAAAATCCCTTATAGACGTATACATTATTATGCAAATTCTTGTGAATACAAAAATATGCATGATACATTTTATCAATGAAAATCGTAATAACATGACATCATTATTGTTCAACATCTACATTGTCTCTATCGCATTATGTTAACAGAATCCTCGGATTATCCGAAAATCTGGTGTTATCCGAAATGAACTGTGGTCCCGATTTTAATCCCCTATATATTTTAATTTAAAATAACCTCGATTATCCTAATTGTTCTTTCCAGTCCATTTGTCAAGACGTCTTTCTGGGTTTTTTACCCCATTTACAACCGACAGGTCTACTAAGAGATCCTTCCAGCCATATTAAAGCAGTTGTGGAGACTTCTTCAAGAATGTTCCTACCCGCCAACAACAATAGCACGAAATAATATATATGGTCCAGTCAGTGATGACACAGTTAATTCTTTGAAGATATTGTTACATCAAAGTATTCAGGAAAAGTGAAATACATCTATAATCAACGGACTAAAAGATCTCAATAAAACTGAACTTACATAGACTTACACTGCAACATACAAATGTAGTTTATTATTATTATTATTTACTTTGAAATATTTTGTTAATAGATGTTTTAAATGTGCTTCATTGCTTGTCTGTACATTCTTAAACATGCATTTGTTTTTTACAGCTCTTATATAATTTGTTATTGTTGTTTACTCTAGTTATATCAAAAGCTCTTAGATGGCTTATGTTATATTGTTATTGTCTTACCGACTTTAAATAAATTTTATCTTATCTTATGGACCGGAACCAGTATAACAATTGCATGGCGGATATTAGATAAAAACGTAGTACTTTTGTTCGCATCAAAATTCATGCGCGTCGAGCGAATGACGGCTATAGAATGCTGAACTATGGTTCAGGTTCCAAATAGGAAAAATCCTGAAGAAATGCGTTTGCTTCATCGAAGTATTGCGGAAAAGTGAAATACGTGTGAAATCAAAAGACTGAAAGATCTCTTTGAAACTTAATAATATATAGACTTGCACTGAAACATGGACCGGGAACTGTTAACGCAATTTGCATGGCGAATAGAGAAAAAACGTAGCACTTTGTACCGCATCAAAATTCATGCGCGCCTAGCGAGTGACGACTACATAGTTTAGGTTCCCAAAACGAACAACATGGAAGAAATGCATTTGTTCGATGCAGGGCCGCGGTCCTTGCCCGGTGGTTAGTGGGATTTTTATCCCAGCGACCTAGGTCCGACTTCCGGTCGCGACAGGTCACATCCTTTTATGACAACAATGTCGATTTAGCTCCTCCTCCGCAAGTTGCCGCTTCCTAATGGACGTTATCCGTTAGTACTGGTTCGAATTTAATCCAGGAACACTATTCAAGTAGCCGGGCCCGTTTATATATAACAGAAAAATTGTGGTAAAATGGCGTTAAACCCAAATAAATAAATCAGTCTATACAATGTCTATATATCGTAATGAACGGTCGTGCAGTTAATGTTATTCATTTTGGTATTATATGAAAAAATTATTAATGTATTTATTAATTTATATCCCATGTATTTTAGTATTCTTAATTTTTTTTTTTTTTTATTTCAAGTGGCATTTCTTTCCTTATTATTATTATTTTTTCATTTATTTATTTATTTTATTTTTTTAAATTTTATTGTTGTAAAATGTAATCTTTATATTACATTATTGTTCAGCACTTTTGAACGTGTTCTAGACATGAAAAGAGTGCTATATAAATATGGTAAATAATAATAATAATGTCACCATGTAGTAGAAACAATGCAAAATTTTGTATAATTTATTATTTCCATAAATTAATGTAATATGACTATTTTGATATTTGAATAAATAAAAATGATTATACTCAATATAAGTCTGACTTAGATGAAACTAGAAACTATACTATCGTATTTGTATGTGATGAAATGTATTTAATTGTTCTATTTAGGCCATACTGGTCAATTTCACATATGATCGACTGAAAATCTCGCATTAGTATGTGAAATTAGTCAATTTTGGTGTGGCCGCATTTTTTCCGACCAAACGAAATCGTGTCAAATTCTCGCGTTTCTTGTTCGATTTCTCATTAACGGATTGGTCTAGGGATTTAGTTTTGGTCTTATTTTGTACAAAAATATATATATTCACCGAAACGAATAGATATACGCCTTCTTATAGTATATATACCAGTTGAATGCCATGAATGGGGTCAAATTTTAGGACAATTTTATTTTTCATTTAAGATTTTTTTGGGTTAAGTTATTTTGTTTTATGTAGAATTTATTGCCATTTTACCATCACAGGTCTATTTCTTCTGTCTGTGATCTCGAAATGTTTGGCAATCACTACTTGTATATATATATATATAGGTATTTCTTTGCTTGACGGAAGATACATGTATATCTACAATCGGTTTTTTCCTACACCCTCTCGTAGTTCACGTGATCTTTATAAGCCATAGAGACTTAGATTTGATCTTGACATTCTCCTGTCCTTTATATTGACTCAGCATGTGATGTTACTCTGCCTTTTTACACTGAAGGCGTTTAAGAATTTAGTGAAAAGCCTTCGTCAATCAATTTGTGAAACTTATCCAAACATGGTTAACATTTGAATATTTGCACAATAACAGAACAGACGAATCATAGGTTGAAGCTGATATACCGTGAGTATTGATCAATTACAGTCAAACCTGTGTTAGCGACCACCTCCGAATAAAGGGCACTCTGTGAATAAAGGTGGAAGTTGCTATGTAGATATGAGAAAACATGAATGTATGTACGTGTTTAATCCTTGTGTTATTGTCTATTAGTAAGCTTAGTATGCCATTCTATGTGTCATTTGTTTTCATAGTATGCTTTATTGTGTTCCCTTGTACATTGTTGCATGTTTCTCTTCAGAAAATCGAGGAATAAAAGTAAAAGTGTATTAAAAATATTTCAGAATTTGTAACCACGCATTGTTTAGTAGATATGCACTCAAATAATGAAGCAATTTGAAATAAACAAGAAGTGTCTTTAAAAAGACAGTCGAGAAGTTTCTTTGATATTATTAACACTATTGAAACTCAAAGTGTGATTTTTATAAAATCCCTAAATTACCGTTATAGTACCGTGTGAATACCACACATAAGCTACCAGTCCAATTAGGTCACGCATTAAAATATTGATAGTAGGTCAGCTAAATAAATTATGCATTTAGTCATATCTACTGTATATTAATTCAAATAAATGTAAACTGTTTGTCAAGAACGATTTATAGTTTTATTTCGACCACATAAGAATACATTTTTGTACATTTGTACTTTTCAAATTTTACAACCACAAGACGTATACACATTAAACAGTTGGCGTGGTATTAATTTTTCTATGCAAGTAGATTAAGGAAGACCATCGTTCCTGGGAAGAACTAGTACTAGACTCCCATTCGAAGATATACCTAAAATGTCTGAACTTACTATAGTACATGTGGGACGATATTGCATTGTTTATATCATAGCTCTTCTGAGGTAAATGGAAACCATGGAGTTTGTGTTATAGATTTTCTTTATATGTTGACAACGGGTTATAATCTAGTACATCGTAGAACGGTTATTATTGACTTGGTCAAGTGTCGCACACTGAATACGGATCGATTAATCAAATGTTTAACAGACCATTCATTATTGTTTGAAATAATGTGCGTTGAAATAGATTCAATTGTGTAGTAGGAGAATCAGAACTTTTTATACTTAATGGTCCTTTATACTGTACTATAAAGGAGGAATAAATACGAAGTAGAAGAATTTTGAATGGGTTTGAAAATTTATCTGATAAAGAGAAATTTTGTATTTCATTCACTGACATAAGCATTGTAAAATATACAGCCAAAGCTTGTTTTGAAATTTTAAAGCAAAAGAAAATTTTATTGTATATAGTGCAATGTATTTTAACATTCTCAATTGTGGTGTACTTCGTCTTTGTTTTATTACATGTATTCTTGTGGAAGAGGCACTGAGGAAGATGTGAATATAATATTACTTAAAACACACCTTAAAACATTCATCACAGACCGATATACTCGTAGAATAACTAGAATTCTGTTAACATTGATTCCTAATAATGTAGCTATTATTTTAAGACTTTGTCTAAACAATTGTACGAGTAAATGTTTTTTTTTATGTAGTAGATATTTTATGAATTAATCTGTCTCTAATATTTATGTATAGAAAGGCAAACGTATTTTATAATGCTATAATGTGAAGTATGTATATGATGTTATACGCATGAAGAGATATAAAGTACACTATCTGACTTGACTTGACTTGACTTCGATATCCGCGTGTATCTGTATAAATCTGCCGGAATCGTGTTGTTGCAAGTGTGAACAACAACGGTCTAGATAGTATTTTTCTGTGCACGACGTTATTCGGTTATTGACAAATGGTTAAATAATCAAATAATTCCTTTCTTGTTATTTAGATCGATTATTTGTTCTTAGTCTGGTGATAAACGTGGACTTTTTTCTTCCGCTGAGCAAACAAGATAGGCTTGGGATTATTATATGGGATTGTCCCAGTTGCGAGGGTAAACAAGCTCAATAATCTGCTTGGGATTTTATGTATTCGAGAGATCATGGACTTAAAGCGTACTGCTAATTGTGTTCTAACCTATATAACAAAACAGGAGATAATTTTGAAAAATAATTGGATATTTTTATACTTACAGAGTCGAGATGTTCGTGTGTAGGTTAACGAAATGGCGCACGAAATATTTGCGAGTTTGTTTTTGGTCGGTTCTGATGCTGCTTTTTGTCTTTTCGAGTCACCTGTATCATTCCAGCAAATGTAGTAATGGTGGCTCAATACAACTGATATCAGATCTAGTAAGTATTTTGTATACATGTATATACATTTTTTGTATGTATCTATCGAAAATAGCATTTTTAGAAGTCGAATCAGATAGTTTTATTTAATACAACTACCTGGTCGAATTTACTTGTAAATTCAGACATACTATAGTCATCATGTACTCAATGAATTTCAACATTTGCCTTTTATACTATACTCTCTTATTTATATGATGTGTCGACTGTATGAACATTTTGTCATTCACTGTACACAGAATAATCATTATTCCTTTGTCTGTCGTTTTTACAATGACAGATGACATACATTGTGTCTTATAAGCAATGATTCTCCTTGTTTAAACTGTTGCTTTAGATATCACATATTGCAATATGTTATCAATAATACTTCTTTATAAAAAGAACCATTCATATTTCATGTACAATAATTTCGCCTGTCAATATCAGTACTATTTTCATGTATTTCTCATCTCTGTCTTGTCACAAGTTCCGTAAATTATCGTACTAGATTAAAATTAGGTTTATGTTAAAAGATTCTTAAAATTACATTATTCTGATTTTGCAGAAACCTTAGTCTTATCATCTCATCAATGTTTAGTTCAATTCTTACTGATTGTGGTGAATGATGCCAATAAACCATAGTTCGTAAAGTACAACCCCAGTCAAGTAACAATGAAGCACAGCTTTCCAATCTAAGAATTAAGCTGACTTGGAGTTTCTTTTTATCAATGTATGGAGATATATTCCGCTAACTTCTTGAACATCTTATTTTCAGTGTGAGCTTTACACTCAGGGAGACGTCGCAGGATCATTTTGTCCTCACTTGTGTGGTGAAACAAAAACCCTACATTTTGAGAAATGTGGGAACTACTGGGGCGGGAAGAAAGTAATGTTTTTGACGTGTGACTCGTGTGTGAAGCCTGGTGAATTAACTAGAGTTGTTATGAAAACAAAGACGACAATGGATGAAAGAATAATGTTTGATGAGGCTCTTAAAAACAATAATGAGGAGGATATGAAAAGCTTATTTCAACTGGCTGAAAATTTAGTGAAGGATAATTTCAACTCTTTGAAACATCAAGATTTTTCGAATCATGCTGACATTTTATCTTTTGCCTGGAATTGGGACGTCAAAGAGTTTATCAAAAGAAGTGAAGATAAATCTGAAGCAGTGAAAACTGCGGTTAACAGTATTTGGTCTTTAATTAAGCAACCTGAATATTTGGTAGCTAGGGATTTACATAACAATTCATTTATGCCTAAAGTGTATGGGACTTGTGGACCTGCATACTTCGTTGAAAACACACCGACATTGTATAAATACGAGTATGAGATGTTCCGAAGGTTGTCCACGTCAACATGGAAGGAAAGAGCTTCAGTTGCTATTAAGATAATTGAACTTATGGACGTTTTGTATAAGCTAAATAAAGAATATCACCTGTGTGACATCAAATTGGACAATTTTGGATTACGAGACAATGGCGATATAACTCTGATAGACACAGACATGTTTTATAAAAATCAAGTTGAGCTAAAACAGGATATTAATTGTACTACGCACGAGGATTGTGACTTCTTTGACTGTAAAAGTTTCTGTGTGGCAAATACCGGAAAGTGTATAAAACGAATAAACAATAATATGCAGGTAATTATTACTTTTTTTTAAAATAAACTTTTTTCGCTGATATGGTTACATCATCGTTCCCAACAAATTTAAGACGATGTATGATTGTCCTTTTTTGTTTTTCTAATTCATTGCCAAGAAAATCGAATTTTTTATAGAATTGTCATACAACTTCAGCGATCTAAGCATCTGCTACGAATGTTTAAGCATCGTTTATAGATCTGTGCACGCGGATGACTTTGTTCAGTAGGCATATTTATTAATATAGTAAATGCCTCTTATATATGTTTCTTCTTGGGCGGTGTTCATAAATTATGAGGAAATTCCTTAAAACCAAGGATCTTTATGAATATGGTCCCTGTTCGTTGATATCTTTAAATAAAATCAATAGCTAATACTGTTCTAGTCTTAATAATTCATTTAGTCATTATAATATGTTTATATGTATGTTTGTTTTGGCATTTCAAGAAGTACGTGAATGAAATATTCAGCGATTATTGGTTGATTTAAGCAAAATATTGCAAATCACCTAAGTGCTAAATTTACAATGTTTCCGTTTGTTGTTTGTTCCACTTATAAGAACATTAAATCTAGACAAAATATTATTTTAAGGGTCTATAGTGACATCCCTTGTACCGGCGGTGTAATCATTAGTATCTGCTCTTTCCACACCGTATTCCCGCCATGTATTGTAACATTGATTACTCAAGATGATGCAATTTTAAGAACAAAAATGTACATGTATTGTATACTCATTGTACTGTGATAATCACCCGAACATTTCATGCTTCGCCTAATATCACAGAGGTCAAAATAAATTGGGCATAGGTTTACATTTAATTTAAGGACTTCTTTATGTAAATGTACTTTGAATGGGACTAAGCTTAATGATTTCTACTTCATATGATGGCATATTTCTGCTCAAGAGAATCAGTTTTTTTCCAAGATTTTTATGAAAAACAAAGACATTTTCACGAAAATAAAAAGCAAAATAAAAAAGTTTTTTCCGACATAAAATTGAACCCCGACCCTGACCCGGCATTAATTCACTTATTTAGAGAACGAAAAACTATTTCATGAATGTTACACAATTTCCGCGAAAATTAACTTGCTAGGTGAATGCAAAATATGCCACCATAATTATATGTTACTGTTCTCAATAAATTGATTCTTAGCGAAGGAGCTAATAGACTTATTTGAATCGATTGCTAGCTTGATCCATGTTGTTATCTCCCTTGAAATGACTGGATTAAATCATAATCGGATAGTTGTGTTGATCTTATTGAAAACTTGCTTTAAAATCTTTAATTGATAAAATAATGTCAATAAATTCTACATTTACCTTTCAGATAGTTTAATTCAATTCAAAATAATTACATTGTTTGTCTTTTGTGTAATATGTAAAACGCTTTTAAATTGTGTTACATAATATGAACAGTAATTATAGATATTTTATATGTACTACATTGAAGCAACTGATTTTGTCTTAATTCGTACATTGCCAATAAAGTTCAAAGCATGACCTTTCACAAAATATTTTCCCATAAAAAGAGACAAAAAAATAGAATAAAGATTGATTAAGCATCGTATACCGTACAAGATGCTTAATAATATGTTATTCTAGTTATCTTTTTTTTTTTTTTCGATCTCAGATAATTTCCGTTTACCACTGTTTACCGATAATGATGGCTTACATAATTTTATACACGTAGAAATGCACATATAATGTACTATATGTACAGCTTTATGATAGAAAATCCCTTATAGACGTATAAATTATTATGTAAGTTCTTGTAAATACAAAAAATATGCGTGATACAATTTATCAATGAAAATCGTTATAACATGATATCATATTGTTAAACATCTATTTATTGTCTCCAACGCATTATGTTAAGAAAATCCTCGGATTATCCGAAAATCTGGTGTTATCCGAAATGAACTGCGGTCCCGAATTCCTCCCCTATATATTTTGATGTAAAATAACCTCGAATATCATAATTGTTCATTCCAGTCCATATGTCAAGACGTCTTTCTAGGGTTTTTACCCGAATTACAACCGACGGGTCTACTAAGGGATCCTCCTAGCCATATAAAAGTAGAGTTGTCGAGACTTCTTCAAGAATGTTCCTACCCGCCAACAACAATAGCAAGGAAGAATATATATGGTCCAGCCAGTGATGACACAGTTTATTCTTTGAAGATATTGTTACATCAAAGTATTCAGGAAAAGTGAAATACATCTATAATCAACGGACTAAAAGATCTCAATAAAACTGAACTTACATAGACTTACACTGCAACATAGTTTATTATTATTATTATTTACTTTAAAATATTTTGTTAATATATGTTTTAAATGTGCTTCATTGCTTGTCTGTATATTCTTAAACATGCATTTGTTTTTTACAGCTCTTATATAATTTGTTATTGTTGTTTACTCTAGTTATATAATCGGCTCAAAAGCTCTTAGATGGCTTATGTTATATTGTTATTGTCTTACCGACTTTAAATAAATCTTATCTTATGGACCGGAACCAGTATAACAATTGCATGGCGGATATTAGATAAAAACGTAGTACTTTCGTTCGCATCAAAATTCATGCGCGTCGAGCGAATGACGGCTATAGAATGCTGAACTATGGTTCAGGTTCCAAATAGGAAAAACCCTGAAGAAATGCGTTTGTTCGAGGCAGGGCAACGGTCCTTGCACTGTGGTTAGTGGGATTTGTATCCCAGCGACCCGGGTCCGACTCCCGGTCGCTACAGGTCATACCCTTCCATGACAACAATGTTGATGTTCCTCCTCCGCCTCAAGAAGGGTAAGTTAGTACTGGTTAGAATATAGTCCAGGAAAACTATCTAAGTACTCTGATCGCCGGATATAACAGAAAAGTTGTAGTAAAACCCAAACGGTGATAAACCCCAATAAATAAAACATTTGACACATTGTCTAAATATTGTAATGAATGGTTGTACAGCAAATACTGTTCATTTTTATATCATATGAAAAAAATTGTTAATGTCACTATATAGTAGAAACAATGCAAAAGTTTTTATAATTTATTATTTATTTCTGTAACGTAGTTTGATTATTTTGACAATAAAAATGATATACTCCGTATATATATATAAGTCTTGACTTGAAAGAAACTAAATACTAGTACATGTATGTGATGAAACTTTTAGAGGTCTGCGTCTATTTACGACAAGATTTGGCTGCTACAGTTATTCTAAAAAACAAAAACATTTACTTAATATCGTTAAAATATGTAATAATATTTAGGTTCTACCATCAATGTTGATGAATTGTTATTCTTTGTCCATCTATAAGAGGACGAATTTAATTGTTTGACTTACCTGTCTAAAAGGATTATTGAAACAAATCATAATTGTTTAGATTTAGACAAGCTACCTTTAATGTTTCTTTTTGTTGTACTGAAACAATATTTAAGTAATTATTACACACAGATTATCATTGTTTTATCGCTTAATGGGTAAAATCAAAACATGTTGATTGTCATATTTTCAGTGGATCAACAAATGCTACCAAAACGTCCCAGATCAATATGGCTTTATAAAAACATGTCTCATTCTGAAATGGTGCAGAACTTGAGCAGTGATGAGATAGACTGGAACAGTCTGTTTAATTTTATATTTGTTATCGGGATAATCATGAAAATCACAATAATTTCATGTCTTATTCTTAAAGTTTTATGGAATAACTGTTCTGGAGGTAAGTTTTTACATCATGCTTTTCTACACTAAACGTTTTGTGCTTCATCACTGAAAACAAAAAAATAGCCATGAGTACGGTTACACGATAAACCATAAGTTTGGCTGTTAAAGTAGTTCTCGTTTGTTCTTGTTCTGAAGATGAGAAAAAGCAAACATCTCCATATTGAAGTGACCATTCAATTCAGATCAAATATTGTAAATAAATGACCGTAATAATATGGTATTTTTCATGTAGAGATAATCTGTATCGTGAGGAAATGCAGAGAAATATATTGAAAATCGCTCTAAAAATGGTTCCTTTACTAAGGATAAGGTCAGCTTTAATGATACATTCGAAGTAGAGTCCCTCATTTTTAACCTCGATAGCCTTCTGGTTGAACAGGTTAAGAACGGCCAGACTCCTAATGACAATGGTATTTATAAAGGAGCTTCGTACATAACTCAAATTCCGCTTTATATAAGGCGATATCTTTAAGACAAACAAACAAGTAAGAAAACAATCTAATACACCAACAAACAAACAAGCAAGCAAGTAAACTACCAAACAAGTAAACATATGAGCAAGGAAGAAATACAAGCAATTAACCAAGTAAAGAAACAGACAAGCAAGTTAGAAAAACAGACAAGCAAGTTAGAAAAACAGACAAGCAAGTTAGAAAAACAGACAAGCAAGAAAAACAGAATTGAACCAATGTTTTTTACCATGCAAATTAATAAAATGTTGATTGTTTAGGTCAAACAGGGATTGATACCCCTAAAATAACGTACAGATATTTAAGAGATGGAGGCTACACGCTCTCAAGTCGACTACGAGTGATTCAAGTCGCATCATTATCACAATGTTGTGGCGAGTGCTACATGGAACCTGATTGTACTATTGCTGGATACGATGAGATAAACTACATATGCACCTTACATGATTCGTCATTTCTAGACGTCTCCAGTCTTTCCGACACATACTTCGTGATCAAATATTACCAAGGTATGCTACTGTATGTTGCTCGTGCAATTTTTAACATAGGTCCCTTTGGGCGAAGTCGCTTAATACATAACAAATGTTGTCAAAAATGAAGTCATTAGACATAATTTTGACAGCGATTCACTGTTGTACGCATCCATTCTTCTATCAACATAATTAGAATGTATACAACATAATTTGTATCTTATGTATTTACTTCATTCCTTTGTAGTCACGTTGTTAGTCTGGAATACCTGCCTCTAACTGCTACACGGAGGTACTGGTACTATTTATGTAAATACCAGGAACCCTGGATACCGCGTTGGTTCCTAAAGGTCGATAATATGTGATCGATATTTCCGTTTTATCGTTTTAAACCCGCGCAGTGTATAGATCTACGTGAATGGTATGCAATAACTACATGCATGTTTGTTACATGTCTTGGGAAATAATGTTTTGTTCTGTTCTGTATAAAATAACACAGAACATGATGTGTAAGAATGATAACTGTTGATCATCTATGTTGATAGGTATAAGCTCATCATGTAATCCAACAGAATGCAAGAGCGAAACAGATAATTATAGATATGACTGTTCACTGGATGCATGTGTAAGTTCTGTAAGACCAAGAATGGAGTGGGAGGAAGCTAGACAGAACTGTTCCAATGAAAGGGCCCATATCATGTACACCAGAACACAAGCCGAGTTTGATTTTATGGAATCGACATTAGGACGATATCACTGTAAGTAAACTATTACAATAATGTCTGTCGAAATATATAGGGAATACACGGTTGGTGCCGAGATGGAGAAGGCTTATCTGGCGAGGCTTAGAAAGCTGTAATGAGCGAGCCTCTGAAGAACTCATTTAAGCTTTCGTGCCGAACCTGATAGAATGTCTCCATCTCGGCATCAACCATGTATTCGATTTATCCTGTTTCTAAACAAAATAACTGTTTCTTCAACGAAATAAGTCTCAAAACTCAAAACAAAAAATTGGATTTAATAAAGCACGTCATGCCTGTCTTTAACAGCGTCATAACCGTTCAGCAACATGACGCGGCATATCCACTCTATTAATATATCATTGTATCATTTTGTAACATAAAAAGCACGCTTTGTTGTATAAAGAGCGGACTACGGCGCGTAGGAATAGAAAGTCACAAAATAAAGCAGGCCACGTGGTCTGGTGACAGGATAAATTACGTATTTTATTACTTTTATTCAGCTGGAGTAAAAATGTGGATCGGAGGATCGCGAGAGGGTAACACTACATTTGTATGGACGTCAGGAGATGTCATTGATGAGACAAATGGAGGAAAATTCTGGCTTGACAATAAACCTAATGATTTTGACATGAACGACAAATGCATACGTATACAGAAAAATACAGATGGGAAAAAGACATACATTGGTCTCAACGACGTCGGCTGTAATAAGACCCACATGTTCTACTGTCAGCTGGATGATGATTTTCCTGAATCGACATCATTACTTAGCTTAGGATAAACGGAACGGATGGAAATGGTTGATGAAAAAAATGCCTCAATGGTTCTACCTACATACTCGTACATGTATATACATATTTACTTTGAATGATTGAATTATTAGGAGAAAATAACATTTTGATGGAATTATAAATTTGTTCTGTTACGCATTCCATATGTAATCAGAGTTTCTTGTCAGCTTCTCTTAAACGTCCCGGTAGATATTCACACAACAGATCTTACTGTCATCAGTATGAAATTAAAGCACCAATCTCATATCCCATTTTTTTAAGTCAAATAAGTCTAACCGATTCCCTATTTAGCAAAAGTTACTTAATATCATTCTGATCACCAGTCTTTGGTCAGTTCGCATCGATTCGGCACAGCTCCGCGGATTCCGTCTAACTTCGGTGCACGGTAAGCCGTCATTGGAGCTGCCTCTGAATTTGCTGGTTGCAAAAAAAGACAACAATTTATTTTCTTTGTTTCCGCCGATTTTTGCTGCAAAATATAATAACTAATAGATGCAAACTAAATGCAGTATGCTTTTTAACCTTTCAAATGGTGTACTTTTTTTTCATAAGTCTAGGACAGATTTATGTATGAACTTCATTATGCCTTTATTCATCGATTATACATCATAGGTCTATTAACCTTGATCAAATAATGTAAGATATGTATCTATTTTCATTTCTCTACGAGTGTTTATGCTAAATTTAAATCAATTCTTTTTTCATCGCGTACCTTTTTTATGTTAAATAATTATATATATTAAAAGATATCAACTCAAAAGCTCTACTTGTGCTAATATTATGTTAAGACTTGTCGACCATAAATGATGTTTGTCTTAAAAGTAGCTGTTGAAATGATAATTCCTGGCGATACCGTCTCCAGAAAACGTTCCTAACTCTACGACTAGAAGCAATAACTTTATCACCATCGCTTCACCATCCATCAGAGGCTCCTTAGTACTAATGTTGCAAGCACACACACTTGATATCTTTGGGGACGGTGTCCAGTTTATCATCCTCTTGTTCGATATTATCATCGTTATTTCCGGCAATCTTTTTAAGTTCAGCACCTTTTCCTTGGCATGTATCATGACTAATATTGAGCAGCACTAGATCCACATACGTCTAATAAAATGCTTCATCTCTTGGAGCTAGCGACCATCCTTTTA
The DNA here is from genome assembly GCA_964023205.1 of Lutraria lutraria. Lineage (NCBI taxonomy): Eukaryota > Metazoa > Mollusca > Bivalvia > Venerida > Mactridae > Lutraria > Lutraria lutraria. Next base: position 3,819,250 of record OZ026839.1, on the reverse strand, counting down.
ATTAAACTATTTAAAGAACAGGACAAATCTATTCAGATCAGACGTTTTCTTAATTGGGTCAGAGTAAACACTGTCAGGTAATTTGCCATACGCCCAAAATATATTTTGTTATTTGAGCACTTTGCGTGTATGCACTTCAGTTTTTAAGTTTGAATCGATACTAGTCGGGGCTAACGATTCACAGATCGAAAGAACTAATAATCTTACAAAAAGGAAAATATGATAATCAAGTATTCGGATTCTCACCATAGTCCTAAATATGGTTTTAATATGCAATCAACAGAATTACAGTATTGTGACACAAAAGTTTAAATACCGATATATGAGTACAGTAAAACCTCTCTAGAGCGGCCCTCTGTAGAGCAACAACCTCTCTAGAATAACACCTTCAAAATTTCCCTTAACTGGTATTTACTATAAATTTAACCTCTGTAGAGCAACAACCTCTAAACACCGACCAATATTTGCAGCTCCCACAGGGTGTTGCTCTACAGAGGTTGCACTATATACTTGCTTCTGTCCAATGAGTTTAACGCCACTAATCAACGATATTTCAGTTATATACGACTGAGTTACCTGTTTTCCTGAACTGTATTCTACACAGTACCAACACACCCTTGCAAAAGGAGCGGGCAACTTCTTCATATACGGATGTTCAATTAAAATCGCGTCACGTGTTTATGTCTGCTACCCAAATGTTCAAAATTAAAACATATTCTAGACAACAGTTTAGGTAAAGCGTAGTACTTTTTAATTTCTTGTCATCTCACTTTTCTTATTTTTCCCCGCGACCCTAGACTTTTTTTAGGCTCGACGAAGGGTATGCCCATCCATTTTTACACGTCTTTACCTTTCCGCACGCTTTAAAGAACAATCAAAGATCCCCCTAATAAATTCCCTACCTAATTTTCCTATTTGAAAGGTGATTTGTGGTCAAATCGGACAAGCAACATTATCCGCGTACGTCCGCGAAAGAATAAACTGTAAGAATGTTTCAGCTATTCCATCTAAAAGGGACACTGATCGATGCAAAGGCAGCACAAGATAACAAGCCGCATGGAATGCACGCGCACAATGATTGCGCGATTACCTCACCTACCGTCTCGGAAGCTCCGTGAGTAAAGCAAAGTCAACGAGATTCAATTATTGCTTGTCCGTTGTATTCGTTTCATATTTCCCGAATTTGCTAGAGTTATTCAAGTATGTTGAAGTCTTTTTTTCTATATTAGAGTAGCTATTATTGACGGACGTCAGACTTTTCGACCCCGAGATATTTCTACACCTTTTCGTTAAGTTCTTGTCAATATCTGTTTTGAAACGAAACTCTGGTCCGAATTATTAATCTTTTAATTAATTATCTATTACTTGAACACGTATTATATCATTTACGATAGGGTACATTTAATTCAGAATGCATGATATGGACATGGGGCCACAGATCATCAATAGGTCCTATTGTCACACATTTTGCAATCTGTTGTCTGACAAGTTATTATTGCCTACTTATAAAATGAATTCCTCACTCAGCCTGAATTCATATCTTCATAACAGAGTTCATTACTCCTACAATCAGAGGTATGAAAAAATCACCTTACGACAGTACTTTCAGGACTTTGATTAAATTGAGCATGTGACAAGAAATAAAGATTTTTATGCCTGATTAACCAGTTATTACGAAACATATAAGCGTCCTTGTGTACTGTACCTTAACCGTCTCGTTGTGTAATCATTCTACCTGGTAGACGACAGCTCGAAATGGCGGATCTTAAAATTGTCGGTGTTTTTCTGTTGTTTGCTTTTGCGAGTGGAAAGTTTGTTCATGAAATGCAGGTTAGTGTCGTTATAACATTATTACGTTTCAAAGGTGAATATTGAATCAAATTATAATTCATAATATTCAAATACTTCATGTTTATACCTATTTCATAGATATGTATATTAAGTATTTTAATACACGCAGATGTCGTGGGATCGATAAGATATATGAATCGTAAGCCAATTTCCATATACCCTCAATACAAACCCACCATCATTGGATTAAGTAGAAAACAAGTAAGTTTTCAGAGCCACTCGGCCGTGACCGCTTTGCGTTTGAATAGTATTTTGATAAACTTTTGAAATATATAGGTTTTGGTGTTCATTTATACCTTGGCATTCATCCAAATAACAAGAACGTCCTTGATAAGTTTCTTTAGTAGTTTATTTACAGATCTACACTACGCGCACATAATTACGCAGTTGACAATAAGCTGATATATTTACTTGAAAAAATTAATGCAGTATCGTATGACAAATTATATATAAATGTTTGAATAAAATAATATACTGGTACGTTAAAGGATTCAGATGTCATGCACAATACATTTAGGTCCAAATGGAAACGTGACGAAGTCTGTATCAATAACCCTTTTTATCATAAACGGTTCTGTATGGAACGCCTTGTCTGTCTTATAAGTACAAGATGAATGTTGTTGTGTCCAAATAGCAATATATTTAGCCACTTTGTCAATATATTCAGTCAATATGTAATTTCCTTGACCTAACAAGATGAAGAGTTTCTATCTTTATTACTATTTTCAGTTTTAAACACATAGTTCTTTGTCCACTCCGTTACAAAATACGTAATGGTGTGTTCAAGGAGAACAGGTGGTGTCAGAATCTCTCTTGTTCAAGTCAAGAAAGGATAACACCAAAATTGGAACACGTATCTCACATCTACCTTATCCTCCTAAGATAATACGTGTATCTGGTAATTTACTATACATAGTGTGTGCATTTATGTTAGTTAGTATCTTATATAGGAACATCTCATACTGGACTTTGAACAGCCGCATTGTCTGAACTTGCTTGTAGGTGAGTTTGATTTGAATTTAGTGGATTTGATTTGGAATGAGACATTGGGACAACAGACTGTCTTAATCTAATATGATATGTGTTTCAGATCGATCAGAATTATGGGTTTAAATGGAACAACTGCCCAACAAAAGATCCCCCTGTTATGGTTATAAAGGATTTCAGCTTAAGTCCGCATCCATTGAAGACTGGAACCCATGTACTCGTATCCCTGACACTTGATGTGCTAGAAGATGTTGGTGCTAATCCTAAAACACAAGTGAATGTACGTATTGAAAGTCATACTAGTATATTTTTGTGATTATTATTCAACGAAAGGACGAACGATCGGTTGAATTCGTGAAACAATGATAAATAACAAAAAATGTAAGGTATACATTTTATTTCATTATTATTTTCACTCACATAACATTATCTTAGTCTGGTTCCCTTTCCACTATTCTTCGTTAATCACGTAGTGTCAGGGGTAGGTAATCCAGACTAAACATTATCTTTGCGTGTAAGAGTTAAATCCCTTGTTATGTACGGACAGTTCGCTTCATACTGGAATGGATTATTATAAACCATGGATTACTCGATATATTTCTCAGTGTGCTTTTTATACGTTGACGGAAGGCTTTGAATAAAGCTGTTTGGTTTTCTAAAACATGAAAAATTGTGTAAAATTGATTTGTTGGGTAAGGAATTAAAGAAATAATAAATTATCCGCATTTCATCAAACAGTATCTAATATTTGAAGCTTATGGTGGATATTGTTGGTGCCGACACCGACGTGGTTGTTGTTTTTCTTTACTTATGTAACATTTTATAATTAAACTTATGCTCTTTTTTTTAAGGTCGCCAGTAAAATCGACTTACTTTATTCTGGGCAATTGTTGGATGTTTGCGCTTATGTTGAAAACATGTGTCACGTAAAGGATGCCTGCAGCCTTATCAATCCAAAGATGTGTCCTCCTATCTTAAAGGAACTTAATATTCCATGTAAATGCCCTTTGTCGAAGGTATAAAAACATTTAAAAATTAAAAAAAAATGTCCATTCAAGTAGGAAAATAGTAAAATTTATCAAAATAAAAGTTATTGGACGCAAATAATTTTCAGCTGAGTTTTTAATTTCAAGTTTTAGTTCATTAAACTTGTAAATATTTGACGCATGGGTCAAAGACTTTCCAGTATTTAATGAAATAAACTTTGAAACTTTAAAAACTATACATGTATTCAAGCTGAAATCATTTTCAAAGAGTTTTACAAGCATGTTATGTAACTGTTCTCTTTAAATAAATTTACCAATATCTTGCACAACTCTTGCACAACACTGAAAGGGTACAGTGTTTAGCTACAATAAAAGATATTTTGTGCGTTCGGTTAGATTTTTTTGTTGCTTGGTATGAAAATCTGATATTAATCTTTGTTAATAACTGAAAATATCCTTAACATTTTTCATCGTATTTAGTCAGTCACGATCGACACATTAATTAAAAGTAAATTGTGTTAGAAGTCATTAACACGTTTGCAAAGATCGGTTTAATTTGTACGCATGGCGTAAATTTACAAGTTATTTATGATTATTCATCCGTTATTATCAGATCATACATGCAATCTAATTTTATATTATCAGAAAACGTACAACGTGCACGATATTGAAATCCCTTTTAGTACTGGTCCCTTTGATATTTCTGGGAGAGTCAATGCAACATTTGGAATAAGCGAAGGACCAAGGCAGATTGGCTGTTTCAACGTTGAATTCTGTATAAAGTAAGGTCATCAATTGTAGTAATTTTATCATTATTACCGTAAATATTTGCATTAATTTAGTATTTCTCATACCATGGACATTGTACCATTACCATTTTTACCTGGAGGGAGTCCAAGATTTGTTTCCAATACTATACACAGAATTCAGAGGAACATCACTCACTCGATCATAGAGACGCCTAGCACGATCATTTGAATTTCATACATGGTAGTTCAAACCAATTTGAAAGTTCATATTATCTTTATATTACTTCAGATCATGTGACGGTTAAAAGTTATTCTTATAATGGCGGAAGACTATGTGACCAGACGTATAATCTACGAACATTTCTTATTCCACTTGCAACTGAAGAGTCCAGAATTCACCAGTCTCCAACAGCGGCAGAAGTTTTTCACTATATGCTAATGACTTTATCATTGTATATAACCATCACCCAACAAAGAGGTTCAGTCTTCAGAGTACAGGTGTATACACTTTTACACGTTTGGCCAACTTTTAAAAAATAGGTGGTTTGCAGTTACTCATTCAAAATTTCCCCATTCAAAAAGTCAGCAATTTCGAAACTCATTTCAAAATCTCAGACTGCATAACATTTTTTAATAAAAAATGAATGCATACCTAGTCTCCCACTGTTAAAAGTTTGGGTCGCGTTATGGACGACCAAACCTCTTTTAAGAATGATATTAAAATAGAAAGTTACAGATTAAATCACGGTAAATCTGCTATTTGGGTGCAAAACAAAAAAGTGTTTTCTTTGCATAGAATGGTATTCCCAATAGAAATATGAAACAAGGAACCTTCGGGAGCTTTAAACTCATGTATTTATCTAGACTAAGTCTTTGCACCATACGTGTATTCTACATCAGTTTTTATGGACTTTCTTCGTTCATATCAGAGTTTGCAACGTGTTTTATTTTTTGTCTTAGTATCACTTTAAAAAACATTTGAAAATGCTTATTCATGTATTTTTTTGTTATTGTTTTTGTTGTTTTTTTGTTGTTTTTTGTTGTTGTTTTTGTTGTTGTTTTGTTGTTGTTGTTTTTTGTTTTGTTTTTTTTTCATTTATAATTGGATATTAATCTCATTATGTGTTTATTAAGTGTATGTAAATAAAACATATTATAGAAGTATGAGTTTGTTTCTGCTTACATGTATATACAACGCAACGGCTGCAGCGCAACACAGTATACAAAATATTTTATTTTAAAGATTTTTTTTTAATTTTTCAGTGCCCCTATCCCAACTACCGAAACAAGTACTGGGTATAGAAAGTCGCAGGAAAAGTGCGATGATCAATACTTTACACCGGGCATGATAAAGAACCAGGAAAAATATTCGAAAATTGCAAATGTAATAATGTATAAGAAAGGACTCGTTTTATAAGAAAGCGCCCGACAATCTCTCAAAAAATATTTCCAATAAAATAATTATATCTTATTTAAGAAGCATATGACATAACAATCAAAGAAATTAATTACCTCCATAACTACGAGTGCAAATCAAGCCTCCCGAAAATACATTATAAGCGCAACATCCTGAAGGAAAAGTGTCAACAAACCAACAATTATTAATGCGTAGAAATATTCGAACTAAATTATTTAAAATCCAGGCCTAATGTGGCTGGTCCAATATCAGAAATACATCACCTACGTAACCTTATTGACATTTTCCTTAAACCATTGATTTCAAAGGTTATTTTTATTTATCGAGTTTTACGCCCCTTTTCTACAGTCAGAGTCATATGAGGCGGACAATTCACCTAAGCATCGTTCCTGGGAAGAACAGTACTAGACTCCCATCCTCCGTAAGCAATTGAATACTTTCTCACGACCATCTATCATCGAGAGGTTACAGTATACTTTGAAGTCAACGATCTTAACTACTCGACCTCGGAGGCGGATCTAGATAAACTGATACGAAAAATAAAATTAATGAAACAATCATCTATGTATCACTTCCATGATTTTTGGAGGTGATAAGAGAATTCTTTGTTAAAGCGGTTTTCTGCTTCTATTTAACGTTTTTCTTCTAGAAATGTTATTGCTTTAATCATGAATTTTCTATTGAAGCCTTTATGAATTAACTACGTAAAAGTTACGTAAAGATGACATAGCTTTCCTAAAATATATTCCTCCAACGGCATTAGAAGAATACAAAACTTATTTCCCTTGGATAAGAGCTATGGAATATTGCTTGAAGAGATTACCCGAGTTAATCATTTAGTTTTATTTATTTACTTATTTTTAAAAATAAATTCCGAACTTACAATTTACATAAGGGCATCAGTTTTACTAAAGAAAAAAGTAATGAAAGACTACCATTCTTAGACATCCTTATAATTATGTAAAGACAATGTTAATAAAACAAAGAATATGTATTGTGAACTCGCCATTTTTTCGATTGACGAAAGTGACAAAATAAGCGTGGATCCCGGCTTTCCTTCTAAAAGCTGTCAAAACGTTTAACGTTGGGGCACACTACAACGAAAGCAAGGTTCCCGGAAAGTACGTGCAGATTTAAAATAAAGCCAGGACCCACGCTTATTTTCGTCACTTCCGTCAATCGAAAAGATGGCGACTGCACTACCTTGGTGTTTTTACACACTCAATAAAGGAAAATATTGAAGATTTTTCTTTCGTTGTTTGGTGAAATTGAAAAATAACGTCTGTGAACGTATAAAAATCTCGGAATCGAGTGCCTATGCTGTAATCAGGTGTTTACGAACTTAGAAATACTAGAAAACTCTAGCAATCCTGCATGGGACATTGATTGGATGCAATAAGCTTCATAAAGATACAAACCTACAATGCATTGAAAAAAATGCATCGTTCCAGCATTTCAGAAAGGAAATTTATCGCTTCAACTTCCAACATGGCGGGAATTTGGCTATATAAGTCCTTGGTGAAGCATATTTTTATTCTGGTTACAAGACATACTCTAATTTTCCCAGGTGACCCTAGACTTTGTATTAGGTCCAAGGATTTTTTCCCTTAGTAAATGCTATAAAAAAGTAACTATAATCCCCTACCTAATTGTCATTTTTATGTGACAAGAAACAAACATATTTGTGCCTGAATAACCGGTTAATCGGAACACGATGATTCAGTCCCTTTAACTTCCTTGTGTATTGTATCTCGAAATCATTTATCTGGCAGACGACAACTCGAAATGGCGGATCTTAAAATTGTCGGTGTTTTTCTTTTGTTTGCTTTTGCGAGTGGGAAGTTTGTTCATGAAATGCAGGTTAGTGTCATTATTACATTATTACGTTTCAATTTAAGAGGTGAATATTGGTACAAATTATCACTCATGGCATTCAAATACTCCATGTTTATACCTACTTCCTAGATATGTATAATAATTATGTAGTTTACTACACGATCGAAATACGTACCCTTGCTGTAGAGTAATGCATACTTTAAATAATGATTAAAATAACAGTTTATGACTTTAATACGGATATATATAGATTAATGAACAGACAACGTTAATACCAACTTAAGCCCGCCGATTTTCAATACATAAATACACACAAATTAAATAAACAAAAAGTGTACTCGTACAAATGATTTTTGTTACGTAATACGTCAAAAAATCTGATTAGGCTAAAAAATAAATTATTGGTTACTGCGTGCTTACATTCCCCAAAATACAGGGTCGAAAATGTCGACTAGAAAAAACTGACCAAAAAAGCCAAGGCTGGCGACAGAATTAATTAGTTTCGGTCGGGTTAGCGGAACCTGGTACTATTTTAGTATTTACGCAAAACAAATACATTCAAGACTGAGATTTAGCAATATGTAGAAAATCAAGTTTGCATGCGGCGACCAGCTGTCACATTACTGTGTATGTTTCGTCATTCTTTAGGGAACCAGGAAGATTTCATGACGATGTCATGTAGGGTAATATATATGTACGAGCTAGAAACGGAAATGTAATATGTATATCTCTTATTCATGATTTTCATAGGGTATTGATATGAACTAAAGACGTAAAAGAATAGACGTAAAAAATGTTTGTTTCTGGCTATTTTTCACGCGGCTCTTGACTTGTATTGGGTCCAATGAACGGTACGTCCACTTTCTCAGCCCCTTTTTCACCCGCTTTCAAGGGCCAAAAAGCACAGACCAACTTAGTTTATTTTTTATGAGCCACTAACCAGAAACAACCATTTTTAGGATCTATGCCTTGTGTGTTCTTCAGCAACATTTTGAAACTTAATTAATGAAATTTTAAATATAAAGTGTTACAACAATAGAGTAATTATAATTGTTCCCATTATATGAAGGCCCAGCTCCATCTAAATGCGTCTTTGTTTGTATCTAAAACGTGCGGAAATTTTATATTGAGTGTAACACTTAGTTGTCATGGTTATCAAAAGTTTCCGTCACTAAAACTTCCTGTTTATTTTTTATCTTTTGACTTCTGCGTATTTTGTACGTATACATTGCATTCATGGTTACTGAATATTAAAGGATCATCACTTGGAAATGATTTCAAAATAACTGTGGGATAATAAATAATGAGTATAAAGTTAAACCTGTGTAAGCAGCTACCTCCAAATAATGGCCACCCTGTGAATAAATATTATTCTTTGTAAAAACGTGATTTATAACTTTGAACAAACGGACCTCCAAATAAAGGCCATCTGTCAATAAAGGTCATATTCGTTTTTTCCTAAGGGTGGCCTTTGCTTGCAGGTTTGACTATATTTACAACTGGATATATACATATCATTAATGCAGAGTCCAGGATGTGAATGCATGTAAATAATATTGAAAACACAAGGTCTATTGTTATAAAACTTGAGATCCGTCACCAAACTCAAATCGCATTGTTTGTCTTCTCATGATTGTCGCTACTCGTAATTCAATTATAATGAAATTATGAGGATATCAAATTAACCACATACTTTAATGTTATTTTTCGAGCATAATTATTATAAATATGTAGTGAAACATTTAACTGAAACAAGTTTTTAACGTAAACTTGATATTTTACTGTACATGTATATAGTGTGTGCAGATATGTATACTAATATATTGTATCCTATACAGGAGCGTCTCATAATATACTTCAACTGTCTGGTTTTGTCTGTGGATGAAAAAATTATCTTGAACTGTGATACTTGTTTCAGATTGATAAGAAGTATGGGTTTAAATGGAACAACTGCGCAACAAAAGATACCCCTGTTATGGTTATAAAGAAATTCAGCATAAGTCCGGATCCATTCATAATTGGGAAACCCTTACAGGCATCATTTGCGCTTGATGTGTTAGAAGATATTGGTGCTAATCCCAAAACGCCGGTGAATGTACGTATTGAAAGTCATAATGTCTTTGTGAATATTATTCAACGAAATGATGAACAATCAGATGAATATGTAACTGAAAGCAAAGTACTCGTTCGTTGTATTTTTTATACGGACGTCTGATAATATTTTATCATCAGATTTACATCAATGTTCTATTTTTAAGGTTGACAGTAAAGTAGAATTGGAGGTTTCTGGCAAATGGATGGATCTTTGCGCATACGCTAAACAATACTGTGAACTTAAGGATGTCTGCAGTAGAATTAGTCCAAAGATGTGCACTATTTTAGAAAAATTGAAGATTCCGTGTAAATGTCCTCTGCCTAAGGTAATTTAGTGCACAAACATCATAGTTACCAAATTTTAGTTTATATACTGCGAGTAGAAAAAGTTATTTAAATACAATTATTTGATACAAGCTACTTTCAGCTGAATTTTGAATATTAGTTCATTATATTCAAGCAGAAATTATTTTTGAAGAATTTTTACATGCATGAAATGAAACTGTTCCCTTTATCCAAGATAATCGTCCGGATTTCAGAAGCTTCCAGATTTCAGAGGGTCCGGATTTCAGAAGCTTCCGGATTTCAGAGGGTCCGGATTTCAGAAGTTAAAATTCCGTGCTTGAGGCAGATATCTTTGAAATTAAATGTGCGTGAAGCGTAAGAGCATTATATACAATCTAATTTTTTCAGGCCACGTACTCGAAGGATGATATTGAGATTCCATTCAACCTGGGCATTGCAGTTACTGGGAAAATAAATGCAACCTTTCAAATAACTGAGGGAACAAGGCAGATTGGCTGTTTCAACGTTGGATTCTGTATACAGTAAGACCATTATATGTATTAATTTTATTATTTTTACCATTATTGTGGTCATCAGTTTATCATTTTCATTTCCATTAACATGTATGTCATTTTCATTCTGGAGGGCGTCCAAGATTCGCCATTTCATGAACTGGTGAACTCTGACAATGGTCAGAAGGTAAATTTGTTCTCTTTAAATGCATGCATCTTGGAACTGGATGCGTGTATATCAGAAAGTCGTTTTAGATGGCAGCAGTCTTTATGGAATATGAGGATTTCTGGCATGTTTGTTGTTTAAACATCGTCAAAAACAGAAGGGCACAGATGATACAGTAAAAAATGACATAGACGAAAGTCTGGTAGAGATTCTAATTCACAATTTACACTGTTATACTGCTACGGCCAAGCACTCTATACATTCCCCATTCATCATCTCTTCTACGATCAAACCTGCTCCCTCACACACCACATGATTCTAAAATTACCAATGAACTGGTTTCTATGTGAGAGTTAACAGATCTTTGATCAGTATAATTGCCATTATATATCCAGTGTATTATCTTAATTGAAAGCATTATGGGATCTAGACTCATGACAGAGATCGAGGGACAAGTGATAACTATCCAAGGACCTTAATCACTCGACCAGAGCTAGAGAAGGGCCCTTAGTACTGTTACTTCAATTTCATACATTGCAGTTCAAACCAATTTAAAATTTTATATTATCTATATATTGTTTCAGATCATGTGACGGTTAAAAGCTATTCTAACAGTGGCGGGAGACTGTGTGACCTATTCCACTAACAACTGAAGAGTCAGGAAGTCACCAGTCTCAAACAATGGGACAAGTTTTTCAATATGTTAATGACTTTATCATTGTATATAATCACACAAGAAAGAAGTTCAGTTTACACAAATTTCATTCGAGAAGTACTAGTGCATCAATTTTATGCAGTTACTCATTCGATATTTTAAGAGATTGAAAAGGTCAGCAATTACGCAATTCATTTCAGAATCCCTGACTGCATAATAATGTTTACTATAAATGAACGCCTACCGGTCACACACATAAACATTTTTGGGAATGGCCTTAAAAATAAAATAAAAATTTAAAAAACAGATTAAATGAAAATCTGTTACTCCCAGTACAAAACAAAATTTGGTTCTTTGCATAGGATGGTTCCCCTACAGAATTATGAAAAAATCGTATTTTGGAGCATATCTATCTCAATTTGTGTATTGTCTATAGACTTTACACCATATTTCATATCACTTGTAAGTTTTTTATTATAATATGGTCTTTTGAGACAACATTTGGTATTTCATATCACAGTTTGTATTAATTTTGTTACAATATTTTGTCAAAGGTATCATTTTAAAAACATTTGAAATGCTTATTCATGTTTTCCCAATTATAATTGGATTTTAATCTCATTCTGTGTTTATTAATGAAGTCTCTGTCTGCAATCTCACATTTGTAAATAAAAAAACTGTTAAGGAAGTATGAGTTTTATGTTAACATATACAGGACAACCTCTCCAGAGAGACCCTCTCTTGAGCAACAACCTCCCTTCAACAACAACATGATTTCTTCCCACTGCAACCATTTAACTATTACTTCAACCTCTCTAGAGCAACAACCTCTCAACAACAACATAATTTTGCTTCTCCCAAAGGGTGTTGCTTTGTAGAGGTTGCACTGTATATACGACCCTTTAGCTTCAGCACAACACTGTGTTAATTTGGACCTTTCTACAAGATATTTTGCGCTGAAGAATTTGAATGTTTTTAGTGTGCCAATCCCAACAATTGAACCAACTACTGGGTCTAGAAAATCACATGTAAGATGGCGAGGTGTGTATCAATGCATTACATGGGACATAATTAAGGAAAAAATATTTGAAATAAGACAATGGATACAAATGCGTGGTTCTCCTGTATCTTCTCTCCCCTATCTCTAGGGTGGCCCTGAAATTACCATATATCTGTTGAACTGACAGTTAAACAACAGATAAAATTTGAAAGTCATCACTCAATAATATTGAATTACTTTTCTGATGCAATTTATGTTGCAGTACTCTGATATGAATGGTAAAATACTTTTTATATAGTCGAGAGAAAATTTCCTTTCATTGGAAATTCCCTTGGAATTGAAACTCACTAAGCTAGCTGCGCATTAACAAGGAAGAGCCTGCATGTATTTATTGTACTGTCGTTTCATATTAAATTTCCGGTACTTGATATTATTCATCTGAAAGGTCAGAAATTCAACAATTCTTCCTTAAGTTTCGTATAATTTTCTACGCAGTATGAGGCTATAAACTTACTTATGGGCATGTGTCCCTTTTTACAAGAAAGTTGGCCAATACATTTAAATAGGACCAATACAGAAATAAGTGATTAAAATAAGTTTTCTTTTTTGTGTTACATCCTAGGTATGGTGTTACATCCTAGGTATGGTGTTACATCCTAGGTTACATGGTGTTACATCCTAGGTATGGTGTTACATCCTAGGTTACATGGTGTTACATCCTAGGTATGGTGTTACATCCTAGGTTACATGGTGTTACATCCTAGGTATGGTGTTACATCCTAGGTTACATGGTGTTACATCCTAGGTATGGTGTTACATCCTAGGTATGGTGTTACATCCTAGGTATGGTGTTACATCCTAGGTATGGTGTTACATCCTAGGTATGGTGTTACATCCTAGGTATGGTGTTACATCCTAGGTATGGTGTTACATCCTAGGTTACATGGTGTTACATCCTAGGTATGGTGTTACATCCTAGGTTACATGGTGTTACATCCTAGGTATGGTGTTACATCCTAGGTATGGTGTTACATCCTAGGTTACATGGTGTTACATCCTAGGTATGGTGTTACATCGTAGGTATGGTGTTACATCCTAGGTATGGTGTTACATCCTAGGTATGGTGTTACATCCTAGGTATGGTGTTACATCCTAGGTATGGTGTTACATCCTAGGTATGGTGTTACATCCTAGGTTACATGGTGTTACATCCTAGGTATGGTGTTACATCCTAGGTTACATGGTGTTACATCCTAGGTATGGTGTTACATCCTAGGTATGGTGTTACATCCTAGGTATGGTGTTACATCCTAGGTATGGTGTTACATCCTAGGTTACATGGTGTTACATCCTAGGTTACATGGTGTTACATCCTAGGTATGGTGTTACATCCTAGGTATGGTGTTACATCCTAGGTTACATGGTGTTACATCCTAGGTATGGTGTTACATCCTAGGTATGGTGTTACATCCTAGGTATGGTGTTACATCCTAGGTTACATGGTGTTACATCCTAGGTTACATGGTGTTACATCCTAGGTTACATGGTGTTACATCCTAGGTTACATGGTGTTACATCCTAGGTTACATGGTGTTACATCCTAGGTATGGTGTTACATCCTAGGTATGATGTTACATCCTAGGTTACATGGTGTTACATCCTAGGTATGGTGTTACATCCTAGGTATGATGTTACATCCTAGGTATGGTGTTACATCCTAGGTATGGTGTTACATCCTAGGTATGGTGTTACATCCTAGGTTACATGGTGTTACATCCTAGGTATGGTGTTACATCCTAGGTATGGTGTTATTGACATGGTTACATTGACCATACATTTTAATGTTTTATTATGTATGAGGATAGGATTTTACCATGTTTTATGCCATAATACCAAAATAAAATCAATTAAATCAACCAATCATATCAATCAAACAAATAAATCAAACAAATCAACCAGTCATATCATCATATCAATCAATCATATCAATCAATCATATCAATCAATCATATCAACCTATCATATCAATCAATCATATCAATCAATCATATCAATCAATCATATCAATCATATCAATCAATCAATCAATCAATCAATCAATCAATCAATCATATCAATCAATCATATCAATCAATCATATCAATCAATCAATCAATCAATCAATCAATCAATCAATCATATCAATCAATCATATCAATCAACCAATCATATCAACCAATCATATCAATCAATCATATCAATCAAACAAATCTACCAAACAGATCAATTAAACAAATCAATCAATCAATCATATGTAACCAATTAAATAACCCATTAATCATATGAAATCATTCAATCAATTGAACCAATCATCCAATTAAATCAATCAATCATAAATTGACCAAGTCATGTCAATCATTATTATGACGGTTATATTATACAGTTTTGGGTTGAAGTAAGAGTGAACTATAAAAATTGCAATTGTAAAATTAAAAAAGTATGTTTAGAAAGAACATCTGTCTGTTTTTAAAAGGATATGACATTACAATAAAGTAAAACAATAATTTATATGAAACCACATCTAACATAACAAAGTCACAATAAACATCTTTCTTATCGTAATGCAGCCAGCAATCAAAGAATCATGATGTTAATAAATAATTTTAAGGTTTAGTTTAAGTCTAGTATTGTGTCCCTGGCTCAGTACTGGAAGTTATAAAACTTTAGATCGGTCTTAAATCTTGTATGTTAATGTATCTAAGTTAACTATGATCAGACAATACTGATATCATAGATACATTATTCTTGCACCATTATAGATCTGAATTAATCAGCTCTATCTTTTCAACCATAATACTTAGAGAATGGAATTGAGATTTGAGATCCGAGTCTGTTTTCAAGTTTAATAACATCGTGGCCAGATCATTAATACTAATATATTATGCTATAACACTACTACATATACATATTTATAGCCAGATGATAATGGGATTCTTTATCGGAAACTCCCTGGTTTAAACCTTTGCAGTGAATTACCCAAACTTCCTTAAATTACTACATCTTTTGATATATAAGATCATACTTGTGAAAAACCAAGCAATCTAATCTCAATAACTAGGGCCTAAAAGGTTTGTTTCTTGTTACATGCAGTGCGATGTTGAAAGGTAAAATAATAAGGAAGTAGGTTTTCTGTTACTCAGCCTAATACAGGGTCATGAGAGAATATTGAGAAGTTTGGTTAATTTTGTTCTAAATAATCAATGACATATTTTAAAATGACGTAGGTCTACATTCACAGGGTGACCTTTATTCGGAGGTGACTGCTAGCACAGGTTTGACTGTACATACTTCCCTTTAAAGACGTTTTCGTAGTACTTTTAACTTCGTTACCTGTAGAGTGTTTTTGTGTTAAGCTTTCTCAATTATTTCCCCTGACTAATATAAGAAAATGAGATCAGTTGTCTCCCTTTTATCCAAAATAATTCTTTATTGCATTCAATGAAAACAATACCGTTTCACTGAAAACATTCTTTTAAAGTTTTAAATTACAATCAAAGCTGGGTTAGCGGCCATCTCCGAATACAGGCCACCCTGTGAGCAAAGGACATTCTTTTAAAAACGATCATTGAATTTATAAAAGAAATCACCTCTGAATCAAGGTCACCATTCAATAAAGGTCACATGATGTCTTTCCCAAGGGAGACCTTTGTTCAGAGGTTTGACTGTACTGTACACTAGTTCTATCAATTATGCGGATAAAAAATGTGTTGATAAGGTATATTTAAGGGCCAGGCACTCTATAACTTGCGGACATCAGTATCTGATGGATATAAACCAAGTGTCTGAGAATATTGATGGTCAATTCCTTAACAGTGCTCAGAAAGAACAGCAGCCATGGTTCAGTGTGCTGGACTTGAACCACGGCAACCCTGGTTAGAATCAGTCACAGCATGCAAACCCTTCAATGTTAATTAATCTCCATATGCAGAGAAGTTGTCTGCTCTGTGTGGAAGGACATGTAAGTACTGGTTGGAATGTAGGTTGTCAGCTCTGTGTGGAAGGGCATGTAAGTACTGGTTGGAATGTAGGTTGTCAGCTCTGTGTGGAAGGGCATGTAAGTACTGGTTGGAATGTAGGTTGTCAGCTCTGTGTGGAAGGGCATGTAAGTACTTGTTGGAATGTAGGTTGTCAGCTCTGTGTGGGAGGGCATGTAAGTACTGGTTTGAATGTAGGTTGTCAGCTCTGTGTGGAAGGGCATGTAAGTACTGGTTTGAATGTAGGTTGTCAGCTCTGTGTGGAAGGGCATGTAAGTACTTGTTGGAATGTAGGTTGTCAGCTCTGTGTGGAAGGGCATGTAAGTACTGGTTGGAATGTAGGTTGTCAGCTCTGTGTGGAAGGGCGTGTAAGTACTGGTTGGCATGTAGGTTGTCAGCTCTGTGTGGAAGGGCGTGGAAGTACTGGTTGGCATGTAGGTTGTCAGCTCTGTGTGGAAGGGCGTGTAAGTACTGGTTGGCATGTAGGTTGTCAGCTCTGTGTGGAAGGGCGTGTAAGTACTGGTTGGCATGTAGGTTGTCAGCTCTGTGTGGAAGGGCGTGTAAGTACTGGTTGGAATGTAGGTTGTCAGCTCTGTGTGGAAGGTCAAGTAAATTCTTTTACACGGTATTACTCATCTCCCATTTTTGCCCTCTGCCTATTCTCAGTTAAGTACCACATTCCTAGTTCTATTGTATTTTGTTTTTTCACTTGTTTCAAATGATTTAAAACTGATAGTTTTCATGTTTTTCAGTCATTTTTCATGAGTTTAATACAAGTTCATGTCTATTTCAGTTAGTGATCATTACAAATTTGTATTAAGTACTACTATAATGTGTCATATACTAAGTAAATATATTATTTTATAAAGAGAGGTAAACTTGCATACTTTCCAGAGCAAATAGGTGAACAGTGTAACCTCTTCAAAGCAACACCCTTTGGGAGTAGCAAGGTTATGTTGTTGTTGAGTTTGTTGCTCTAAAGAGCTTGAAATAATACTTCAATTGTGCAGTGAGATAAAATCATGCAGTTAGTTCTTCATAATAGTAATAATATTGACTTTTGCAACTTCGTTACCATCATCTTTTTATAAAAGATGAATTGTTGATGGTACATGATTCTGAACTTAAACTTCCCCTCTCAAATAGTTATTCATGAACTACTTGTGAACTACTATTCATGATGTATGAAAGAGAAAAGTTCATGAAATATTCATGTTTTCATGAATTCTATTTGGATGGGTTGTTAAGTTCTTTTGAAAGTAATTCATTAACATGATGTCTTTATACTTGTCTCAGTAAACCGAAGGCTGTATTTATTGTTCATGAGGAAGGTTGTTGCTAAAGAGAGGGTAGCTCTGCAGAGGTTGTACTGTACTTGTGTGCGTATACCTATATTTTATGTTAATATGATAACATATGGCATTTTATCTCCAAAGAACAATAACATCAGTCACTAATTATAAGTTTATTAATTGGATATATTATTTATCAATTAAGAATTGTTAATTGAAGAAAACCAAATCAGAGGACATACAGATACACACACAGTGTCAATATGACACAGAATACATCAAGTATTCCTTAATTAAACATTAAGTAATACCAAGGTCAAGGTACAAAGGTCAAGGCACCAAGGTCAAGGATTTAAAAAAGCTACGGATTAGTCACCAACATCCAATCTCAGACTTAATAAACTCATGTTGGTCCAATTTATACAGTCATCACAGATCAAATTTTGTAACCTTCAACCTGAATTACATATTAATAAATATACCAGTAGACCTCCAAATAAAATAAAAACAGAAAAAATACATGAAAAATTCCCATAATTATTGATAAGTATATTGCTGTGAAATTCACCTTTTTACACTGAATTTCATTGGTAATATATTTCATCATAACCACATAAATATTCACACAGGTTTTTAAATGATTTGTAATAATAGATAATGAAATAGCACAATGGATCTGAATAATAAAAATACAAAGACGAAAACTATATTCATTGAACAAAAAAACTACAACAACAACAAAAGAAAACACCAAATACATGTACATTAAGTAACCAAGTGATTGTCACCCCAACAAAAGAAAACAAGTTTGAGACAAATTAACAATTAATAGTAAAATAAAATACTGTTTTTAGCACTTAAAATCTTCAGTGAGGCTGAATGTTATCATATAATAAAAAATAAATAAAAAATATCTTTGGAAGAATTGGAATGAATTTATAATAATGCTGAATTATCTGATAAATTGATAAAATCACAATTATCAATAGCAAAGTATAGTCTTCATTACAGCAGATACATACAGCACTTAATGGGAAAAAACAAAATCTGAAGATCAATTTCTGACATTTTTACAATGAAATAAAATCCAAACCCAAGCTATAAAGATAATGCTATCTAAACTTTAACCATATTAGCTCTTCTATTACAATAAAATAGATAAGTTTTGTACACAAGTGAATTGTAAGCAAACATATGAAGAATATTAACATATTGATTGTTATTTCAAACATAGAATTTCTTAGTCTTGATTTATTTTATTTCAATGATTCAACAAAAAGGGATGAAAAGTTTTATTTTGAAACAAAAACATAAACCAGAAAATCCTCTAAATTTCTCGACAGCAACATCAAAATCAAAAGCAGTAAATCTAAATTATATCAAAAATACAACAAGCAAGGTACATTATAACATAATAGTTCATAGACATATAACCAATCCTTGAGATTGCCCTCGATTATACACTCAGTATCATCAAAGATGCGGTGGGGTGCTGTTTACCCTTTTACCTGTAGAGAAAATATAAATAAAGATAGATATATCAATTAATGATAACTAAATAAAATCATATAAAGCATATCACATATATAGATCACCCAAGCATCTTATGAAGCATTTAACAGTGCAATACTTACTAAGGCAACCAAGGTCGTCAAAACAAAAAAAACATTGACGTATGTATCGATCTGGTTCTACGTAAACAGACTGGGTTTTCATTCAATTACATGTATGACCAATACACCCATAAAAATGTCTCATGAAGATTTTGTTAGGAATCAACGCAATCTTAATTAGTTCAACTTAAAAGCAGACCCCTGTGACAAAGATTGAACAAATACTACTTCAGAATAACAAACACCCAACTTACAGCAGCTTTCAATGCATCGTCGAGATCTTTAAGAATATCTTGCTCATCCTCAATACCCACAGACAAACGTATAAGATTGTCGGAGATTCCTAACTTGACACGCTCATGTTCTGGTACAGAAGCATGAGTCATCACTGATCTGTAATCAGAAGTTCAAAATTCTACACAAAAATTCATTCTAGTTCATACATAATTGTGTCCACAACATAGCAACTAAAGAGACTTTGTCACTGTTAATACATGTTACTGAGATACAAGGCTAAAGGCAAAGAACAGCAAGCTTTTTTGGCCAGCCGTAGACTTTTTTTTCATTTTTAATTATATCTTCAAAATAAAAACTAGAGTGCCAGGCCATAAAATACGCCCGTCAAGGGACATAACTCAGAAGTGCCTGAGCCGATTGGGCTGGTTATTGATCTTGACTGAGATCTCATGGCCATAAGCATTTCCATCAAGTTTGGTGAGGATCCGAATAAAACTGTTTGATTAAGAGAGTGGACACCAATGTGGACACCGTTAGGGGCCAAAGAAACAACTGGAAGGATTTGAAAAGAACCATAATCAAAACTTAGGGTAAATAACATAACAGAAAAGAAATTGAACCATGGAAAATACTCGTATAACATGAAATTAATGATTTACATATAATGCAGTCAATTAAACAAGGCTTTAATAATTTGGAACAGATGCATAACTCAATAAGGTTCTCTCATGTATATTCTTCGAATTAGTGGGTCGTAGTTTTAGAGTTTCCTTCATAAAATTTATAGTTGTGCAACCTGTCACACAAAAAAATATACCAAATATAACAGATCGAATAACATTCATTTTTGGGCAAATACCAGCAACTATATTGGAACTCAGGATACATCAACATAAATTTGGTTTAACAAGTGTTTGAGCAGAATGGCTTAAACCCGCATTAAACTATTTTGAACTGATTGAGGAGCTCCACATAAATGACCTTAGAATATTTATCCGTGAGAAAATCACAATGCTGGATATTTTTAATACATTTAACCATATTAATCAAAATATAACCACATCCTGTAACACCAGGTACTATTTAATGACATCAAACCAAATTGTTGAAAAATAGCGAAAAAATCATACATACACTTTATCAAAAATGTTCATTAAGAAATAACAGATCAAAATACTTACGGTAATTCAGCCAAACTTTCAAATCCTCCAAGAGATTCAGCAAGCGTGAACACCTGCACAAAGTACAAAAATTGAGATTTTACATCACAAAAAACATATCTTTCACAAAAATTCAGTAAAACTTTAAATATACAGGAAAAGAAAGATACAATATATAGACCTGCATGTTTGCATGATTGTAACATGTCAGACATATTTAGAAAACTTAATTGCACATTCAACTTACTTTGAGTTTTTTCAGGAAGGTATCTGCTTGATCTTTACCACCTTTGATATAGAATGAGACCATTCCACTGAAACCGCGCATCTGACGTTTGGCTAGTTCATGCTGAGGGTGGGATGGTAAACCTACATATGGAAAAAAAACAGCAAAATTAAATATACTAATCATGCAACAAAATTAACTGCTCTGACAGCAAACTGGTTCTAAAATATTATTTCCATGAAGATAAATTTCGCAATTTCCCTTATTGCCAAGTAACGCTATCTCAACTTTTAATTACTTAAAGGCTTAATCCATTTTCAAAAATATTCAATTGACAAAAAATAAATACACAAAGTTTAACAACTTCAAAAAAATCTTTGACAAAGTTTTGATTCTTGCACTGTGTACTTTGATATTGGTTGTAGCTGCAGTCCAGTGGTGATCTGAGTTTCAAAGCTCAGTCACATCATTTGATACCCTTCAATGAAAATTTGACAAAATGACAATTTTCCTACAAAACATGGAGCAGTGCTCCTTGTGAACGGGAAGGTAGCACTGGTTTAATTCAAGTCCAGGTAAACTGGTAAGGTGACCGACCACCATACATAACTGAAATACTGATGAAAATCAAGATGTGTTTGTGAAACACGGATGCCCCTTAAAGGCCAACTGGATAGTAAGACTTTGACCTACTGACCTAAAAATCAATAGGGGTCATTGACATGTGATGACCAACCTCCCAAGCTTTAGGCAAACAGTTCTCTGGTTATTGCCCGGACATTGTTAGGTGGCAGATGGACCGACTGACTGATGGACAGACCCAACATGTGCAAAGCAATATACCCCCTTTTCTTTGAAATATGGCATAACAATGTTTAATCAATAAAACTGAAAATATACCTGGATATATAACACGTTCAACACATGGACTAGACTCCAAGAATTTAGCCACAGCCATTCCATTCTTCATGTGTTCCTTCATTCTTATATGTAAAGTTTTCAATCCACGATTAACAAGGAAACTATCGAATGGTGAAGGCACTGGTCCAATGGCTGAAACCAAAATACATCTATTTGCACCATTTTCATTGGATGACATATAATCATGTGATATTTTATATATTAAATGGATATTTATGAATTTTACCAATTTTTACCGAATTTTATTAAGCTGTCATGTGATATTCATATAAATAAGTTATTTTTGTTAGACATAAAGAACTCATATGACATTTACATAAATTGGTATCTATGAGAATTTCATGTAATAAAAAAACTCATTTGGAGGCATTTTAATGATAAGCCATAGCAACAGTATCTAATGGAGCCAATTTATGTATCAATACATTTTAAAGAATATTAATGTTATAACTTACAGAGCATTGAAATGAGATTCAAAATTTGCAAAAATCATAAAAATAGATATTTTACCATTTTGTAGAAATTTAAGTCTTTCAGCTAATTTATCACTGTTTGTGCAAGCAGCTCCCATAACTACATCAGAATGACCTAAAAACAGAAGTGAAACATTTTATATTCTAATCTGAGTCAGTAATACTGAACGATGAACCATTCAATGTGTACATGTAGTCGCCTCTCTTAGCCTTTATTGAGGACTACATATAAACATGTACTCAAAAAAAATAATTGAATACCTGTGTACAAATGATACCTACATTTTCCATTCTAGAATTTCTTTATAAGATATTTTTACCAGAGTCTGAAATCTTCACTGACACTTTGAATGCATTCTTTCATTATTTGATAATGAGGTGTTATTTGTTATTTGCATCCAATCCATACATACAATTTTGAAGCAACCTCTTTTCAAGATCTTTTAACTGGAGTCCAATAACCTCACTACAAAAATAGTTATCATCTTTTAACATTAAACAAACTATTGTTTATTTCTTCCATAGTTTATTTTTATAAAAACAAATTGCCCTCCCTTTCAGTTTATGAAATACATTAAATTTTATCAGATAATTACCAATTTCTTGTCACATACTCATCTATGATATTTATTTTATATAGTATTCATTTAATAATGTGAAAAGAGCCTAAATTATGATCTAACAAGTCACGTATAAATTAATTATTTTTGGAAATTATACAAAATTTTAGTTACCATAGTTACATACCATTCATATATTTGGTCAATGAATGCATAACAATGTCCGCACCAAAATCTAGTGGTCTCTGAAAGATAATCATACAATATCACTGATTCATTTAAGACACAAATATTTACATCTTCCTTACAGACAAACATATTATACAGATATATTCAGTCATCTTGGAACTCAAAATAAGCGAACAATCTGAATTAAGTGAAGAAATAGAACAGTAAGGTAACAGTAAACAGACCCTAAGGATATAAAACTTAAGAATGGTCTCCTAACTCAAATCTCAATTCCGTACTCGAAGCATCATGGTTACAAAAGATTTAGCTGATTAACGCTTACATTTTTTATTTATTAAGATATAAGTGCAGATCAATTGTGCTGACAGACTTATGTATCAATTATATTATTACTGTCTGATCATCAACATAATGATAAATCAATTCAGAAACATCAACAGAACAAAATATAAGATTTGAGCTCTGAAACCGATCTCAAGTTTTATAACCTCAGGCCATGACTCTTTCTTTCAGGCCTAAGCCACAAAATCAGCAATTTATGTAGACATGTATGTATTACCTGGAAGTATGAATATATGTGTGTATTACCTGTAAGTATGAAGACATGTATGTATTACCTGGAAGTATGAAGACATGTATGTATTACCTGGAAGTATGAAGACATGTATGTATTACCTGGAAGTATGAATACATGTATGTATTAACTGGAAGTATGAATATATGTATGTATTACCTGGAAGTATGAAGACATGTATGTATTACCTGGAAGTATGAAGACATGTATGTATTACCTGGATGTATGAAGACATGTATGTATTATCTGGAAGTATGAAGACATGTATGTATTATCTGGAAGTATGAAGACATGTATGTATTACCTGGATGTATGAAGACATGTATGTATTATCTGGAAGTATGAAGACATGTATGTATTATCTGGAAGTATGAAGACATGTATGTATTACCTGGATGTATGAAGACATGTATGTATTATCTGGAAGTATGAAGACATGTATGTATTATCTGGAAGTATGAAGACATGTATGTATTATCTGGAAGTATGAAGACATGTATGTATTACCTGGAAGTATGAAGACATGTGTGTATTACCTGGATGTATGAAGACATGTATGTATTACCTGGATGTATGAAGACATGTATGTATTATCTGGAAGTATGAAGACATGTATGTATTATCTGGATGTATGAAGACATGTATGTATTATCTGGAAGTATGAAGACATGTATGTATTATCTGGAAGTATGAAGACATGTATGTATTATCTGGAAGTATGAAGACATGTATGTATTACCTGGATGTATGAAGACATGTATGTATTATCTGGAAGTATGAAGACATGTATGTATTATCTGGAAGTATGAAGACATGTATGTATTATCTGGAAGTATGAAGACATGTATGTATTACCTGGATGTATGAAGACATGTATGTATTATCTGGAAGTATGAAGACATGTATGTATTACCTGGAAGTATGAAGACATGTATGTATTACCTGGATGTATGAAGACATGTATGTATTACCTGGAAGTATGAATACATGTATGTATTACCTGGATGTATGAATACATGTATGTATTACCAGGATGTATGAAGACATGTATGTATTATCTGGAAGTATGAATATATGTATGTATTACCTGGAAGTATGAAGACATGTATGTATTATCTGGAAGTATGAAGACATGTATGTATTACCTGGAAGTATGAATACATGTATGTATTATCTGGAAGTATGAAGACATGTATGTATTATCTGGAAGTATGAAGACATGTATGTATTACCTGGATGTATGAAGACATGTATGTATTACCTGGAAGTATGAAGACATGTATGTATTATCTGGAAGTATGAAGACATGTATGTATTACCTGGATGTATGAAGACATGTATGTATTACCTGGAAGTATGAAGACATGTATGTATTATCTGGAAGTATGAAGACATGTATGTATTACCTGGAAGTATGAAGACATGTATGTATTATCTGGAAGTATGAAGACATGTATGTATTACCTGGAAGTATGAAGACATGTACGTATTACCTGGATGTATGAAGACATGTATGTATTACCTGGAAGTATGAATACATGTATGTATTACCTGGATGTATGAATACATGTATGTATTACCTGGATGTATGAAGACATGTATGTATTATCTGGAAGTATGAATATATGTATGTATTACCTGGAAGTATGAAGACATGTATGTATTATCTGGAAGTATGAAGACATGTATGTATTACCTGGAAGTATGAAGACATGTGTGTATTACCTGTAAGTATGAAGACATGTATGTATTATCTGGAAGTATGAAGACATGTATGTATTACCTGGAAGTATGAAGACATGTATGTATTACCTGGATGTATGAAGACATGTATGTATTACCTGGAAGTATGAATACATGTATGTATTACCTGGATGTATGAATACATGTATGTATTACCTGGATGTATGAAGACATGTATGTATTATCTGGAAGTATGAATATATGTATGTATTACCTGAAAGTATGAATATATGTATGTATTACCTGGAAGTATGAATATATGTATGTACTACCTGGAAGTATGAATATATGTATGTATTACCTGGAAGTATGAAGTCATGTATGTATTACCTGGAAGTATGAAGTCATGTATGTATTACCTGAAAGTATGAATATATGTATGTATTACCTGGAAGTATGAATATATGTATGTATTACCTGGATGTATGAAGACATGTATGTATTACCTGGAAGTATGAAGACATGTATGTATTACCTGGATGTATGAAGACATGTATGTATTACCTGGAAGTATGAAGACATGTATGTATTACATGGAAGTATGAATACAAGTATGTATTACCTGGATGTATGAAGACATGTATGTATTACCTGGAAGTATGAAGACATGTATGTATTACCTGGATGTATGAAGACATGTATGTATTACCTGGAAGTATGAAGACATGTATGTATTACCTGGAAGTATGAATACATGTATGTATTACCTGGATGTATGAAGACATGTATGTATTACCTGGAAGTATGAAGACATGTATGTATTACATGGAAGTATGAATACAAGTATGTATTACCTGGATGTATGAAGACATGTATGTATTACCTGGAAGTATGAAGACATGTATGTATTACCTGGATGTATGAAGACATGTATGTATTACCTGGAAGTATGAAGACATGTATGTATTACCTGGAAGTATGAATACATGTATGTATTACCTGGATGTATGAAGACATGTATGTATTACCTGGAAGTATGAAGACATGTATGTATTACCTGGAAGTATGAAGACATGTATGTATTACCTGGAAGTATGAATATATATATATATGTATTACTTGGATGTATGAAGACATGTACGTATTACATGGAAGTATGAATACAAGTATGTATTACCTGGAAGTATGAAGACATGTATGTTTTACCTGGAAGTATGAAGACATGTATGTATTACCTGGAAGTATGAATGTATGTATGTATTACCTGGAAGTATGAATATAAGTATGTATTACCTGGAAGTATGAAGACATGTATGTATTACCTGGAAGTATGAAGACATGTATGTATTACCTGGAAGTATGAATATATGTAAGTATTACCTGGAAGTATGAATATATGTATGTATTACCTGGAAGTATGAAGACATGTATGTATTACCTGGAAGTATGAATATTTGTATGTATTACCTGGAAGTATGAAGACATGTATGTATTACCTGGAAGTATGAATATATGTATGTATTACCTGGAAGTATGAAGACATGTATGTATTACCTGGAAGTATGAATATATGTATGTATTACCTGGAGGTATGAATATATGTATGTATTACCTGGAAGTATGAAGACATGTATGTATTACCTGGAAGTATGAATATATGCATGTATTACCTGAAAGTATGAATAAATGTATGTATTACCTGGAAGTATGAAGACATAAAGGTGTTGTCAACAACAACAAAGCAATCTGGTGAAGCTTTCTCTCTGACTACTTTTACAACAGCAGCGATATCAACCAATCTCATTGTTGGATTTGTCGGGGTTTCTACCCAAACCATCTGTAAATATAAATACATGTGCTGACTATTCATTTCAGAGAGCAAACAAGGTCTATTTTATCCTTTTTAACAGATCAGGGGCCATAATTCAAGAGCACTAGGGGCCATTTTTCTGCTTTTTTGAACTTGAATAGCACTTCATGCCTATAAACAGTTTGACCAATTTTTGGTGAGGATTGAATAGGAAAGGTCAACTTAAAGAAAGGACAACTGCTGTTGACACAAAATTTTGAATAGATATTTATTGATAAATCATAATGATGATTTTTTAGCATATTCAGGGATTTTTTGGGGCGATTTTATAGCCGAAATTCGGTCTTATTCCCAATGGAAAATAGTATCTTTTTTTTTCCAATTCACAGACAAAAATTCCCAATCAAATTTTTTTTTTTAAATAATTTTATATGTTCATTAACATCACTATTGGTAATAAATACCTTGTTCTGCTACTGTTCTATAGGAGAATAAGTAGAATAAGGCGAACATTGCAAAAATTGTAGTTATACATTTTTCCCAATTTCGATTATAACACCGCGAAAATTCCCAATCCCAAGGGTATGGGTCATATTCCCAAAATACCGAGAAAAAAACCTGATATTGATAGGTTAATAAAAATATTACTATTGTTCATGTCATAAGAATACAAAATACGGTTCAATTTAAACTTCATAAAAGCATATTTCCACTATGTCATTGTTAGAGCTGGGACGAGTACTCGAGTACCCGGGTAGTAATTTTGTACCCGGGTAGTAGCATTACTCGACCCGATACCCGGGTACCAAATTACTACCCGGGTACCCTTGATATAGAACACTCCATATTAAACTCGTTTTGATTTTTTATCAAACAAATCATACATTGATCAGACGTATTTATGATTTTTTGTCTACCTTACTGGGCACTATTTTACGACAATATGGCCGATTTCCATATAAAATTTAACTTACCAACGAATACAAATCCCGTGTTTAGCTACTCCGAAGAGTTTGAAGTATCGTTCTAATGGTCAAAATATTAACACCGATATGTTTTCATCCATTTATTATTGTTAACTCACTTCATCAGTATTTATGTAACTAGCAGTTTTAATACTGCAAGTAAAATGACCACACGTACAAGTATATTTACCGTTATTTAACCCAATTTCTCATTAGTAAAGGTTGGTAAATTTTGGAGCATGGGGAGGCAGGGAAGGTTCGGAACTAGGTTCCTGAACATTTCCAGTAACGTCAGGCTCTGACTTTACGGACACAGGTGGTGGCACACAGACATATAGGAAAGCTTTGATTCGGACACATGTAACTTTGTTCTGCTATATCTAATCAACTCAAGGTCGCAGATATTGCATGTTGTCTTCGGTTCATCGCTAAGAATCGTGAAATACAATGTATTGCTTGCCAAAACTTGGCTTTTTGTGCAGTTTGGTTGTTTGCCATTTTATTTAAACAATATTAAGTACCAGGATGCAGGAATGATGGCTCGTTCTAGAAAATTAGCGAGTACTCGGGTACTCGCGGGTAATATGGTCCCGGGTACCCGGGTACAAAATGTCTACCCGTCCCAGCTCTAGTCATTGTGCTCATTTTTTCTACTAAATTAAACAAGTTATTATACAAAGACAGCATCATATATCTTGATTATTTGTAAAACGATTCATACTTAATTTAACAATAAATGTTTTTGAAAACAACAGCATTGCCCAGTTGATGAAAGAAAATCTTCATAAAAACTTTTAAAAAAAAATATTTATACTGTATGTGTAAACAATGATTATACATGCAACAGTAGATATCTATACATATTTCAGAACTCTTCAACCTGAAGTGTATGGGTCACCTTGAGTTCAACTATAGAAATGTCAATTATTCAGACACACTTCAGAAACATAATGAAATAAATTGCTGTCTCAGTTATTTCTATTGGATATAACTCTAGCATTTATAAACTTTATAGCGTGAATCTCGCAATCGCACATTCTAGATCGGACACTGATAAAGCTGTATAAAATGGGTCCATTTAAATACCACAAGTAAATATAACCTTATAAGGCTATCCTTAAAAACATGTTTGTTTGTTGTAACCATACCCAGTGAATTTTCAGTGGGTAGGAAATTAGTTTGCAACAATTCACTTTTTGTACTACACCCAAAGTACATATCAGAAAGCAATTTATTTATTGAAAAAAAAAAACTTACCTGATAGGCCAAAAAAGTTGGGTTTGAGCATTTTTTGGTGAGAAGGTAGTGTTGACACAAACAAAATATTTTTTCAGGATGGCCTAAGTGCAAATATTTACATACTTTAAAAGTAAGTTGACCTACAGAATCTTACTAAATACCATTATCACTAACTTCCTATATATATTCTCCTATTTGTGTTCATCCACCCAGCTGTAAAATCTACATACATACAATATAGAAGATATTTACAAAACTAGAATCATTATGGTCTAATAAAATGGCAGAGTGGAGAGGAAAACAAGATTGGATAAAATACTGAAATTTTGAAGTACACAAAAAAAATACTCAAGATGAAGTTCATTTTATAAAATTTATTTTCCATGACCATGCAGGTTTTAATTAAATCAATTTTAACCAACCCCATAAAATTTGTCAATCAGAATATTTACTTTATTTAAAACGAATTGGGGCATCAATAAGGGGACGACCATTTCTTAGCGAATGTTCTGCATACATTATCTTAAAAGATTTACAAGGTATTTTAACTCCTTAACAAAATATTCATAAGGGTGAAAATGGTCTATAGATGGAAAATAGAGATCAGCAAATAATTTGGATTGTTAAACTTACTGCAAATGTTTGCACACATATTCTTACCAAAGAATTACAAATAGAACATGAGTTCTTGTCTAAGAGGATGCGTTATTACATAACCGTTCATGACAGAGCAGTACATACAGTCAGATCTGTAAACAAAAGCTACCCTTGGGAAAGACAAAATGTTGCCTTTATTCACAGTTTTTTTAGGTCATTTTGTTTTTAAATGATCAATAAAGGGGTTTACAAAAATGGCCTATATTCACAGGGTGGCCTTTATTCAGAGGATGGCTTCTAACACATGTTTGACTAATTTGTTCAATGAATAGTACCATGACAAAAACATAGAGAAAATTCATTTCTCTATTTTGGAGTTTATCCTTTGTGTTCTAGCATGAACAACATTTTAAGTCCATGATGTTAACCTACCTACTTTCTTTGAAAAGTTTGGGTTACTAAAACAATATTTTTTTAATAATAGCCTCAAAGTATTAATACTGTTGACCATTTGTTTCCACGGTCATTAGGTCAGTTGCTCTTTAATTTATTTCATAAGTTGCAATTGGTTTTTAATAACCATCCGATAGAAAAACGAAGATATGTTTTATAGCAATGTCATAAAAAGCAAAGGACTTCTTATGAGTTTGGAAAATAATACAAAATATGATAAGAAAAAAAAACAATGTCACATTGTTACACTGATAGGATCTTTTTTTTCCATTATACTTCACCTAATGGTCTGATATAGCAGATGTTATCTATGCCATATATTTTAATTAAAACCTGAGCTCTCAAAATTAATATTTAATGACTGTATATTTTTTATATAAAATATTTTCTCCACCATACATTTTTGGTTCCTTTTGTGTCACTGTGGATAGAATGTGTTTCATCATCCGAATATATCATTACACAGGGTTTTTATTAGATGTCAAAAGTTGAGGGTCAAATATGACCCTTGGCTGATTATGACTTAAAGAATCAGTAAAATTTCTTACCATTGACTGTAATAGCAAATTTTACCCATTGGTAGGAATTCTTAAGAGTCAGAATCCTTATTTTACTATTTTCATGAGTCAAAATACCATTTTAAGGGTCAAATAAAAGCCCTGATTATATGTACCTTAGTGTTAGGTTTGATGGCAGCTGCTACGTTTTTAACATCAGTACAATCAACGAGGGATTCTTCCACACCCATACGTGTGGTACACTGTCTGAATAGACGATTGGTACCTAAAATATACACACAGACATAATGAATAAATGCTACATTATAACATACAAAACAAATTACATCAAATAAGTCAACAGGAACTTCCCTGAACTAAACAATACTTATCCCTAATACAGTAAAACCTGTAAATAAAAACCTATATTCTAATCGTGTTATAATTAAGAAATTGAGAGAAATAACAAACTTACCTCCATACAAATCATCCATACTAATTAAATGATCCCCAGTTTTAAGCAAGAATGTAATTGCGGTTGTAGTTGCTAAACCTGATGCAAATACCATACCTGTAAAATATCATAATTGTTATTAATCTCAAATTTTACAAACATCATGTCTACAGTCACTGGAAAAAGTAAAAGTAAAAAGGTTGCATATTCCCTGATATATTTCCTTTATGTATTTATGATCATTGAAATTATACTCCAGAGATTCAAAAAGTTATTCCATCAAAATCTTTGATAAAATAAAACAAAGCTTGTCACTGGATGTGACGTATGCCCCTGAAGCATAAACTGGTAAGAGTTAAGG
Source organism: Lutraria lutraria (assembly GCA_964023205.1). Classification (NCBI taxonomy): domain Eukaryota; kingdom Metazoa; phylum Mollusca; class Bivalvia; order Venerida; family Mactridae; genus Lutraria; species Lutraria lutraria. Next base: position 3,787,395 of record OZ026839.1, on the reverse strand, counting down.
ACAGCATATGAATATTTTTAGAAGAAACTAAGGTTCTCACTATAGGCAATGAACAAAGTTTGGAGGTAGTTGTTCAGGCCTAAATTAAAAATATGTTTGTTTGCCCTTTACCGACCCTGAATTTTAGAAGAGGGTTGGTGGGTAGGAAAAATATTTTATTTTATTTCTGAAATTACACTTCTATCTTGATGCATTCTATATTCATTTTATGTATTCTGCTACCATACAACCATTTATTGTGTGCTTTAATCCACCATAACATGTACTCAGTGCCTTGACACACATTATTGTTTCCCTTCATTACTTCAATTTTCAAATGATACCTTTAAATGTCTATCGAAAGCATCGAGTACATATATTTTTTCCCAAGTATAAAAATAAAGTTCACCCTGATTTTGCAATAAATTTTTTTGAGTCGGCATGATTTTTTCGGGTCGGTCGGTAAAGGGCAAACAAACTTAATTTTAATTTAAGCCTCATTGTAATATTTTCGATGGAAAGTGATCTAGAGAGTGGGGAGTGTAGTGCTTAACAGTTACTGTTTTTGTAAATATATTTTATCCTAAAAGTGTATACATAAAGAAAAAGGGAATAGTGTGGTGTTATCAAGATATATCCAGTCACTTCATGCAAATTCGACCAGATAACAGGGTGCCGGATAAACTTTGCTTTATTAGGTCACCTGACCATGTGACTTGTGATAAACCGTCACCTGACCACGTGATCTGACAGACTATTTCTTATAACAGAGTAGCCGGTTAAAATTCAGTGCCGGGGGGTGCGGTTTTCCTAGCCAAAATGAATTGAGGTTGATCGATAAATGTTCTACGACTTACCTGCGTCTACATAACGTTATCAAGATGTCCGACGTAGTTGTTTATCTTGACGTCATTGAACGAACGTGACTTTACGCGCAGATTAATGAGAAAATAACTAAATAGTCCCGAGTATGTTTCCCTTATTTAAGCAAATTCAGTTACTGGATAAATAGAACAATAGGTTAGTGTCGTGGATTGAGTAAAAGTTTATCCGGCTCGGCTGCGGAAATTATCGGATTCGACTTCGGCTCACCCGATAAATTCCTCCGCCTTGCCAGATAAACTTACTCATCCACGACACTAACCTATTATTCTCTATATAAATTTACTTCCAAGGAAATGAAAATGGAAAGTAATATGATGATACTAAACCAGTGGATGTGATTTCAGTTTTGACCTTTTACCTCCAAGTGTGACCATGACCTAGATGGTACAGACCTGGGTCTAGCACATGACACATCACCTCATGACTAAGAACATTTCTGCCAAGTAAATTTGAAAATCATGAAGGAGTGATAAGGTTATTCACAGTGGAAATGGAAAATAGACCCCAGTACATTTTACTAAAATTGCAATCCAATATGATCAAAGGTCACGATCCTACTGTCCTGCACTGTAAACATAAATTATTAAGATTCATATTTTCCAGCCTTACACAGGGAACTCAGTCCATTCATATCGACTTAGTTTACATAAAAAGATAATTACGTAAATATGAAAATAAACAAACCATATTTTCCATTTTCCAATTTTGCCAAGCATTCTTCCAGACACTGTCTGGTAGGGTTTCCACTTCTAGAGTACTCAAAGCCCTAAATAATATATAGATTCAATTATAGACCTGTAACAAAATATACACAGACCCGTAACAGTACATAAGAAATTGTTTAAATTAATTCATTCTGAAATCCATGGAGGTTTGGTAAAAGACAATTACATAATACAAGGTATATTTAGTATAAGTTCTTATAAATATCACTTATAATTGTATTAGTATTATAAATTTATAGTATGATATATTACATTATAACTACATGTAAAATTACAAGGGGTGATAAACAATGCACATGTGTTCCGTACACGTCTTTATCTTTATCAAGTGAGTGATGTAAAATTGCATCATGGTTTGTTTTAAGTAAATTACTACTATTACATACGGTTTAAATCAATAAATCTACATGTACATCATGACATATCCACATTTCTCATGGTAGATCTATTGCCACAGTTAGAATGTTCGTATGATGCAATACCAACAGTAACGTTAGTACACTTTGTGATGACAATAATTGGAACAAAAAAATATAAAAAGTGAATTTCAATGGGTTTTTTTAAATTCACTTTCTTACACGAGACAAATATTGCAAACTTGCGCTAAATTTCTAAAACTAAAGTCAGCATTGTTTGCATAAACATAATATCCTCAACATGTATAACATTTGGGAACATTTTAGCAATTTATTTACAAATTAACTTACAGCATGCTCACCGGGTCCGCTCTGTTTAAATGTCGTCGACATAGAAATAGGAGGAACGACAGCCATGGACTTCCATTTCTCTGGATCCTGGCCATGATGTAAGGCATCAGTACCAAAGTGTTCGAACGGGATGAAGTTTTCCATAGCTAAAAAACTGACGACGATGTTCACTCAGACTCAGTCAATCAATAAATGAATCTTGCCTCGTTATCTTCAGATTTCACCTTGACCTTTCAATTTACTCAATGCACAACAAATTGTTTTATGATGTTCATAGTAAATTAATTATATTTGATTCCAAATATATAATAAGTTATATTTAAGAATTTAAACTGTTAAGTACTACAAACAGAATATATAAAAAAGATATGATGCTAAACAAATTATTTATATGATATACCTCTTATCAAAATCGTGTGCATTCAGTTGAATTGGAGGTGTGTCCTAGCGAAACTCGGAGGTGTGTACAATAAAGCCTGTTCTAGATATTGACTACATTTGCAGACGACGTTCTGTGTTTCGTTCCATATAAAAGACGTTCAGGTTCACCAATTTGTTTACCAGGTGCGTATCAAATTAAGAACATACGTATCTGATTGTTTCCAGTTTTTGCAGATAGACATATGATACAGGCAGATTGAAAACGTATAGACAGAATTGTTTGCATGATTATAGCCTAGGACTTATATACATACATGTATGTATAAGTCCTTGTTATAGCATTATGATAGTACAGGGATGCTATAATATAGCATCCCTGGATAGTAGAAGCGAAAAAATGGGGGTTCGATTTTTTCTACTTTGCCTAAACCAATGCCAATTTCCTTAAAAATGGCCTAATTTTTAAGAATTTTCAGTCTCCAAACTTCAACTGAAAAAGGTAAATATAAATGTTTATGGAATTGCATGAAATTTTGTATTTTGACCAAGAATGAAATGAAAAACATCAACCAAAAGTAAAAATATGATATTTAGGATGTATACGTTTTCATTCTGCCTATATACATGTACATGTCTATGCGCAAAACACTGGAAACTGTCAGAATGTCGATCCTTCATAGGCGTACCTGGTTTTACTTATTTGACGTGACGTTCTAGCACGTGTACTAGCTTAATTATATATATATATACATGGCCGTTTTACTTTAAATTGGTATATTAATAAAATAAAAGTACATGCATGTAGTATCATGACAATTCATATGTACACAAGCACTTGTCAGTGTAATAATAACATTGGCCTATATAGCTAGGCCTATGTATGGAATTTGCAAGAAAATTGTTTATGTCAGTTTGCAACAAAGATTTAATAACCTCGATGATTTATAAATATACAAACGTATAATATTAATATAATTCCTTTATAATTATACCCGTTTGTTTATGGACGAACGCACGTCAAAGTAATAACAAAACTTTTACGTATTTTCAGAACAGAGTCTCTTTTATTATCTCAATAAATGTACAAAACATGCAAATATGAGATATTTACAGTATACAGAACATATAAAAGAGGCCATTACACTGTACATATACTGAAAGGTACAGTTTTACTAAATACAAGTACCTGATATTGAGAAATATACATTTTGTCAAAACATGTCGAAATACATATACATTTCCAACAAGTGATTTACAAGTTTAGCAAAGGGAAGTGTTGCGTACATCCTCACTTTTTGGATAATATATTTTATATATTTACATAATACTTATGCAGTATTCAGAATTCTAACTTATTTTTGTGCACATTAGATTTTCAAGTTCCAAACATATTTGGTCGATAGATGTGTTTCAAAAATATTTTTCTTTCAGCATTCTAATTAATAATAGAAACCGCCATTAATTCTAAATTGGCATGTGTTACATAATCTTTGGTTTATATGCCGTGTTCTAAGCCAGTTTCCTGCTTGTCATCATTTAGTCCGTGTCGAAAGACCTATACGTACTATGCATATACTTGTAGCTTATAAGTCTTCGTTATTCCATCATTTTGTGCAAAGTTTCGACCAGAATGATATAACTCTTCCGCCAGGTTAGCTCAATGGTTAGAGCGCGTTGGTCTACTGATCATGCAGGAGGTTGTAAGTTCGAACTTTGGGCGAGGTTACCACAGTACGTGACTAATTTGACTGTTCTTGTCAAATATATTACATCCTATCACGGTTTAATTTGTCATCGACTTCTGAATTGTGCGAGATATCTTGATAGTAGCTTGCTGATAGATGCATGGTAAGTACTAGTTAAGTCGGGGGAAGCTGGTTAATTAGGATAACTTACGCCACGATATAACTGACATGATGTTGAAAATGATGTTAAATTTATAACGATGAAATATAATTTCTGTCTTCGATATCAAGTGACAAAGTCATACAACCAGTGTCACCATAGATGAAATAATAAGAAGTTGGTCTATTTAACTTTAATTTATGTTTAAAAAACGTACACGTACACGTTCTTATTATATCTAGATTGCCAAATCCCCATATTTCTGTTCCATAGAGTAAAACTGGTTTGATTGTTTTATTAAAGGGGCATACCCTACAACTGACAAACATTCTGTGAATGTGCAAAAATGTGTTAGATTTATATGTAAAACAATATATAATGGATAATTGCAAGAAGAACTTGGGTCATAAAATGACTAGTTTAGGTACTAGCCGCAAAAATCATAGCTATGAATAATAAATCACTTCCACCCAAAAATTGTACAAGAGATTCCGATCTTTTATGGAAACTTATATTTTTTGTGATTTTATTTTTAATTGGATGAATTTTTGGCTGAAACTTTCTGCGTCGGCTTTTTTCTTTACAAGCTTTTAATTTATCATCATTTTGCCTTGATTCTAGATGCACCAAGTTGTAGGGTATGCCCCTTTAAATAATTTGATTAAATTTATAAATCTAACGGAAGGTTAAGATAAGGACTTACATACATGTATATATATATATATTAAGACGATTTGAAACTTTGGCTGGGCGTACAACTCATTACTCTGGTGCTTTTTCTTACAGTTTAAAAAGGAGCCAAACAATTGAAAGACCATTGTCACTGGCTGTATATATAATTATAGACGTTGGGTGGCCGTGGTGCGAGAAGATTGAAGCATACAACTAAAATTTACACATTAGAGTGAATTAATTAATGTAATACAACGTATTAACGACAGGCTTAATTTTATCCAAGTATCTAATATATTATTGTCCATAAATAGTGATACCCATGGTATTTTTATATAGTACTATATTGATATGATGATTTTATGATATGATGATTATTTTATAAGTGTCAAGCGTCTCTCTTAATTTAAGATTGAATGGCTGTGTACTTATTTTAATTGTTTTGTTTTACGGTGTATGTTATATATATGTACATAAAAAATGAGACGAAAATAGATAAATATATAACGGGTATATAATCTATTCAGGTTTAACGGATAGTAATATGGTTGTACCACAACCCAGTGAAATAATAAATGAAGTGATATACGCACACCTCACTATAGGTACTCCATTGTCAGTATATCTGTTTTATATAAAACTATACAAAAAAAAAACAGACGTGGTTTTCAGGGTTACTCAATTCATTTGATAAAGTTCACAGACAAACTGTGGCTAATTAGAAATCATAGAACAGAACAGAACTTCATTTACGATGCGTACACTCGTCACAATGTCATGCTACTAAAAAATAGGATGTAACATAACAAAGTTACATAATTATCGAGAAAAGGTACAACCATTGTTTCACTTTTTACCTTTCAGTACGCGTTCAAGGATGATTAAAACATAATTATATATAAATGCATTAACCACAAATAAACACTTTTACGCCAGAACAAAGACCTATACATACAGGATGTATGTGTAGGTCTTTACCAATAACTGTAAAAGGGGCAACATTAAAGTCTTACTATTTAAATGTTTTAGTACTGGTTATGTCCCTTTGATAAATCTTGTGAGGGCCGATGGACGATTTGATATCCAATCTGCTTTTTGATAGGTTTTGTGCGTAAGACATTGTATTTATTGTATTTTTTTTTGTAATCATGGGTATACGATGAATGAACCTGCTTTGCACAGAACACTTGAATGATTCATTTATATTATCACAAATTAACTTCTTATGTTTAATTAAATGTATACTACTATGCATTTAATGTTAAACACGCATTATATTTTATGTAATTGTTGTTTAATAACATGAACTATATTATTACAGCTTCCTATATATACGTATCTACTGATCTAGCCCGCCCGGTCAGCTCAGTGGTTAGAGTGTTTGTCCACTGATCAAGAGGTTAAATTTTGTGAGTTCTACCCTGAGCGAGACTCACACTGCATGTCCTCGACAAATTTGGCTTAAGATATTACATCCCATGTTAAATTGTCCTCCACCTCTGAATTATGTGGGGTAGCTTGGAAAAAGTAGCTTGTGGTAGAGTGTGGTTAGTACTGGTTAAGGCCTAAATGAAACCCAGAAGCTAGTTAGGAAAACTACCCGCCACGATGTGACTGAAATAATGTTGAAAATGGCGTAAAATCCAAAGAATTCAATAAAATCACTACACTGCATTAAAGTAATATCTAATATTATACATGTCTAATAAATAACAGTTTGCACAAGCCGTGTGACTAATTTCTGCCACGTAATAAGAGCTGCGAATATGCCTAGCAAAATTTAAAAGTACATTGTGTGTGCCATTTATTTCAGCCAGGGATTTCACTTAGTATATTGTATATTATTATATAAACTGTAATTAATGTAATATCCCTGTTTTGACTGTGGGATTATGACGCTTAAATCATGCGTTAATTTATAAGTTTTAAGTGTTTTGTTGCCAATAGTACTTGTAATTTAATGATTGGAGGTGTTGTTAAATTTTGATCTAATGAAAAAAAGGTAAAATAGCCCGCCCCGATACATACTATTGAATGAGCCCATGCGTCACGGGGTCATTAGTGTCAAGGAGGCACCCTACATTTCTTATCACCCTTTCAAGGAATCCTGTTACACAGATGAAATACAATTAGTGGCAAATAATGGCAAATCTCCAATCTTTGTTCACTGTATGTTTTTAGCAAATTTAAAAAAATCAAGATTGCTTAATCGATAAACACTGGGTAATTTAAATGAATGTATGTGCAGTAGTCTTAAAAACAAATCGCCCTCGTAATTTATACGTTTTTTCATACGGTTTGTATACTTATTTAGACTATTTGAATTTTAACAATCTATTTTCGCAGCGGGTGATATTTTGTGTTTATGTTAATTGTCAAAATATCGTAACGCACAGTAATTTTGATACAGACAATTCGCATAATCTGGGACCAAAGTAACATCAAGTATAATTCGTTTTATTAGACCCGAAGAACGTAACATCCACTTTTTTAACTTTCCTCACGATTTCAAGAGCGAAGAAAATCACATACATTGTACCTTCCCAAGCTTGTTTTAACGGGCATATCATCAGAAAAAACAACATTTCTACAATTCGATTACAAGAGTCAATGTATTCTAGCTAGTGTTTTGTGTTATTTATGTATACGTTTCCCCAATTTTACGAATAACATCAAAGGGAAGATGAACCCACGTAGCCATCAGGCAACAATTTAAACACAGCCTTGTCGTTTTGCATTTTCCAAAACGTAATTAAAAAATACGGACTAAACCATTAAATAGGACAAACACATGTAAGGCAAATTATAGTCGAGGCCTATACTTTCTATTGCAGGACTAGGTTTTATTAAAATGCAACTTAATGCACTAATGTGTCTTTTTTTGGGGTAAAAATATGGTTACATAACTAAGATAACATGACCGACATACTAGTACTTGCTTTGTATTGTTTTCCGATTCTTTTGGTATGAACTGACACGCTAGTATTGAATTTCAACATTTGTGCTTCAAATCAAGATATGCTTAACATATTAGTTCAAGGCTGATGGTATTCAAACTGGTTTCCGTTGCATGTTGCAGTGCACCAAAGGCTTTGTACCGACAGAGTCAACGGGAACCAGATTAGTTGTAATCAAATAAAGCCCCTTATATTGGCATGTAACCCTGCATCATTCAGAAAACTTTCAAAAAGTGACTAAAATATTAATATACATGTAATATTATTTATTTATACATAATTAAGACAATTCCAAATCACGGTTAATTTATGCAGGGAAAAGAACAATATCAATCGGAACTCCTCGGCGTTTGTCTAAATAAAAGTGTCTCGGACATAATGGGCAGGCCGCCATTTTGTTGATGTTGTTCACGTGCTTCTTTCCGTAACTGAGAAATGCCTGAGCAATCGTAACTACTCGGGCATTTCCGTAACTGAGAAATGCCTGAGCAATCGTAACTACTCGGGCATTTCCGTAACTGAGAAATTCCTGAGCAATCGTAACTACTCGGGCATTTCCGTAACTGAGAAATTTGCCTCGTACATAAGTGTAGGGTTATATGCGGTTACGGTGTAGCATAAAAGTTTGACCCCGTTTAGAAATGACCCCAAGGATCATTTCTCAACGTTGAAAATCGACCCTGACATGTTTTCATCGTTAAATTTTGATCAAGAAAGTCGTTGAATATTGATCAATGTTAAATTTTTATCAATCCTGGGGTCAATTTTTAACGATTACTAAAACTCTAGACAAACGTCAGAGATCGACTGTACGACTATGAGAATTAGTCCTGCAGGACTGGTGCGTAGCTCTCGTAAAACGCTGTTTCACGGTCTATATTATATATACAGATTTCATCGTGTGTATATGGTACGTAAAGAGGATGAAAAGTCGTCACATCAAAAACGTCATAAATTACTAAAACGACGTCAATGATGAAAAATGCACTTTTGTTCTCAAATGTGTATAAAATTGCAAATACTGAATATATTCATAAGATTCTCTAACACAAAAAACTTACACCTTTGATCTACATATCTATATAAATATCATGTATTCATCTGCAATTTAAAGGGAAATTAAACATGTATGAAAGTGTTACCTTTCTTTTGGGACACCCTGTATTTTGTCGTCCTAAGCGCCCTTTTGTTCTTGTCTATATATGATATCATATCGAATTTTGGCATTTTGTTTCAAACTTCTTTATATGCGAGTTATTTCAGATGCGTTTATTAAAACAAAGTTAAAAGACAAAAACAAAATTAGTATTTTAGCTCGGTTATTAATCAAACAGTGAGTATTCAATTAATGATAATTAACTGAGCCTAATACAAAATAAATATCCATGAACAAAGTTAGAGGTATTTGATTCTTATAAATTGTGATATTCAAAACATAATTGATTAAATATTATATTTCAAACATACAACATTTTGGTATGTTAGGCCTGGGACAGTTAATTATATTTGACTTTGTATCATAAAGGGAGGTAATATTGCTAACTAGTTATCTCCCTTTTCTATGATTGTAATTTTATGTTTCACACTATTAAAAATGTTGTGAATGTTATACAAATTATTCATTCTAAAGGTGTGTAATGGTTAATATGGATTGCTTGTACTAGGGTCTGTGATCCATTATGTCTCAAACGGTCAATTTTACATTTAGCGATGTAACGCTTTATTGCGTAAGTGGAGGGTACTTTCTGTCATACAAATTAATTAATTCATATTGTTTCTAAAATAACAAAGCAATGACTAGCCGATTTACTTGGCTATATCCTGTCAGTAGATCATTATTGTATTGTTTTTATATCATTAAAATGAGACAATATTATTACACAAATTAACGTATTTTATTGACTTTTCATTCAAAACATCATGACGACTGCGTGGGATTATTTTACTGTCGCGTCATCGGGCACTACAAGTGATTTTTAAAATCCACGTAAATGGAGTTTTTGGGACTTATTTTGTTACTGGAACAGGACAGCTCGAATACTTATATGATTGGTGCCGAAACGGAGACAGTTTATCCAGAGGCTTGCCCATTTTAAGTTAGTTTTCTAAGAAGTCGCACCGGATAAACTTTCTCAATCTCGACACCAACCCTGTATTCTCAATATGCTGCAAAACTCTTGTTTCAGCTTTGGATGATGGTTTTTCAATGTTTCATGCAATTTATCAGCATTTCAAATAAAATGAAAATGTCGGTGTCTGACTCTATACGTGTAACATTACACAATGAAAGAACCTATTTAAAATCGTGTAAATAATGAAAATTCAAATTACCTCTGAAGTTTTATGAATAGAAACCATGAGAATGACTTACACTATATAATTATTTACTACATTAGGGATGGTTTAAAACCCTGAAAATAACTTTAATAAAGGTTGGTCATTTTTTAATTAGGGTCAAATTTTCACGCGTAGTTGGGTCATTTATATATTTAACCGTATGGGTCAATATTTAACGTTGAAAATTGATAATTAGTACGTTGAAGAATGACCCCTGGGGTCATTTTTCCACGGGGTCAAAATCTTATGCTGCACCGGGTCGCCATACAATGTGTCTGAAAAAAACATAAGCAAATGTTCTGCAACATTTTGCAATTTATTGTGTAACCTATGAAGTGAAATGGCGGTCCATATTTTAATTAATATGGTTTTAAATTAATGTCTACTCCCTTTAAATTATTCTCACAATACATGTACAAAAAATGTATTTCATATTATACAGCCCTCGTGTAGGTAATATAATACTATTGTGCACACAACTTAACCGCCGAGCGGATTGTATTATCTACTGTTCTATTAACATTTGCGTGAAGATTACAGTGCCGTCAATTTCGTAACATTCATTTTCTTACCAGTTTCTATATATCAAAGATGATATTTTAAACTAAGATATAAGAATGGATAAACACGACGGGGTAAGTACCGTATACTGAATTTTGATATTCAAATCAATTGATTTCAAGTTTTCTGCTCATTTTGTGATCGTTATGATTTATTACTATTAGAATTATTAGAATACATAAAATATTTATTGATAAATTGCTCTCATTCCACAAATAGTTCTTCTGACCGAGGCTCTTGTCCAGTGGTTGGTGCGCTGGACTTGTAAATGAGAAATCTCTGCCGCGGCTGGTCATGCCCTTCTATGAAGATTTCACTAAAGTGATAGATAAATATGTTCATTATGTAGATTTTTTTCGACTCTCCAAGAATTCACTACAACCATGTACGTTTATTAACTTATGACTATGAAAAACTCTAACCGACTTAGTGTTGGCTAGCTCACCGTTCTATTACGCGCCAATCACATTAAACAACCGTCGTCGTACACGATTTGATCCGCGGCGAAGAAAATTCTTGTTTCTGTTTTTTTTTTTTTTTTTTTGTATTTTCTAGATAAACATACATATTCAGTTATGTTTTATAGAACAGAACCGTGATAATTATTATAAACACAAACAATATCAATGTAGCATACAGTCATAGTTCGGGTCCATGATATGTATATAATCTTAATATTCAATAAATATTCCATTAGCACAAATTAGTTATATACGTATAAACATGACATTTAATTAATTAAGTATGACATTTGATTTAATAATAGTCCTAGTGTTGGTTATGTGTTTGTGTGACTTTAATAAATATCTTCTTAATTGGTAATAGTCCCATGTACAAAAATCAGAACCAATGAACTACTGAAATAGGGTATGAATACAAGATGAAGAAGTTGTAATCATTGAGGCTTAAATGTGTAATTGTAAAATTCATTTTGATATGTTCATTTTCAAATCATAAAGATATTTCGTTTTGTTTACCATCTTCTTAGGTTGCATAGGGATACTTAATTACCCGATCTGCAAAAGAACAAATGAAATAAAGAAGTTACCTAAGGTGGTTGAATTAAATTTGAATATTTAATATTTATTATTGATAGGGATATAATACAGTTGAACAATCTCATTTAATGGTTGTTCGCATTATCTTGCTGAATATATTTACGTACGCTTACCTTTTTCTGAAAAGGGGGAAAAAGGGCCATAAAAACGGCCCAAATCATCAGGTGGGTGGTTTAAATAATCTTAATTCTTTCTGTAACATTCTAATGATTCTGCATGGACTTGAAAGGAGAAAATTTTGAAATTTCGAGCCTCTGATCGGCCTAAAATGTTGGGTAAAGGCCTAAACAGAATCTTAATGATCACGATGGACCTAAACCGTCTTAAATTCGGATTGATATCAATTTAGCAAAATCAAAGTTCAGAAAGAAACCGAACTTATATAGACATGCACTGCAACATGAAACCGGAACTAGTTTAACAATTGCATGGCGGATGTAGAAAAACTTAGTACTTAGGTCACGCTGCATAAAAATTCATGCGCGCCGATTTGCGAGCATTTATTAAATCAGAATTATTTTTAAGTTTATTTAGAACTATAAAGAATACGCAAAACATAAAACACGGATCTGTATACATTCAACAAAACAGTACATTAAAGCTGTTTCAAATGTGTTTTAATGATTTATAATGTCTTTTGAATACATATCCGTAGATAGTCTATAAAGCTGAAGAATTGCCAATGACTATGTAATATGAATATTACATCTAAGTTCAACGAGTTTATCTATTGATTTTTTGTTATGAATATCTTTTATGAAAGACGCATTTTAAATAATTCATAAATATCGCAACAAATCTGCGTTTCGGGACAATGTATTAAACAGGAAGATTTTGCATTACAAGGTATGCGTACGATAGGAAAATGTATTTTTCAGAGACTCTTCTATGGATTTGACTTAAAAGTGTGTGGTGTTTCTGGTTATCCGACTGACCCCTAATTCAAGTTTCTTTGTATACTTTTTGTTAGACACGAGGAAAGGATATTCCACATTTTCACTCACTTTTTTTATACATGTATTTCCAAACGCTTTCAAGAGCCTATTTGTTTAGTCATTTGTTATGTACAGTTATTGCCAACCGAACAAAATGCTGGTTTGAAGTAACACGATCCAAACTTTAAACAGTGGGTAGGTATATAATATTGGGGATGGCATTAACAGCTAAAACTAAGAACGAAAAGTCTGAATAAAGAACGGAAAACTATTTTTTTCCCAAACCGCTTAAATCAAATTATTCATTTTTAATGAGTCGATTAAGTAACTGCATTTTTTTAAAAATAAAGTGCAACCTCTCCAAAGCAACACACTTAATTTGTGGGTAGCAAAATTATGTTGTTGTTGAGAGGTTGGTGGTTTAGAGAGGTTAAATTAATAGTTAAATCTTGTAGTGGGATAAAAGTATGCAGTTGTTGAAGGGAGGTTGTTGCTCAAGAGAGGACCGCTCTGGAAAGGTAGTACTGTATGTTTAAACTAAGGATGGGCGGAACGATGATTATATCTAGAACACTATACGATCGTTTTCTTCCTGTTTTATGATTCTTTATTGCATACTTTAAATCGTGTTTTTTTTGTGTCATATAAATCGTGTTTTCATAGAAATCTACTGTAAATGAATAAACCCATGTACTGAAACGCCAGCTAATTCATGTTTAGATTATTTTGAATAATTATTTGGGCACGTTGAATACATTTGTATTTAGCAATAAAGCCGGTTCCCCTAACAGGTCGGATATTTTATATATGGAGTCCTGTTAGTACTAGTGGTAAAAATAAAAGCTGAATTTCAAATATCGCGTAGTTTTTTTACGTTTGTGACGCAACTATATAAATGCGAACTGAAAACCTTCAAAATTCAGTCGTTTTTAAGAAACTGGACTTCGATCATAGCCACCATCCGCTCGGCGCGCATTAATTTTTGTGCGGACCAAAGTACATGTACTACGTTTTACTACATCCGCCTTAAAGACATTGAACAGCTACTATATAAGTGACCCCCCCCCCCCCAAATCCATTGAGGTCTAATCTCTTAATTGTTTTATTGCCCCTAATGGGATTAATCCTGACTTTTCACGGTCAGCTAAATGTCTGTAGACTTGACACCTAGTCATGCATATAACAGGGTCATAAATTTATTGATCTTTAGTGATAATTAGTTTATGGATAACTTCCTGTTGTTTTTATAATCATTTTATGTAATTAATGAATGTTATCCTTTAATATTACCAGATTGAGTAAGAATAGACTTAGATATATACTAGAATATAACAGTTATCATATACTGTCACTACTATTTTATTCCTGCCTTTGTTTTCTTCTTTATACATTAAAATACAACTGAACGCTTCTTCTATTTCTAAATTATATCATTCTATTTCTACATGGAATTATTTTTTACAAGTTTTTTTTAAATTAACTTGCAAAGAAACTATGTTTATACTTGTACTGCTTGAGAAAATATATTGGTTAAAAATATTTAATTTAACAGGTAAAAGTGTTAAAATATGTTTGTACTTATTTCACAAAAGGACTGTTTTATTCGTTTATCAAAATCATCGGTTTGCAGCAAAGAGCATTTATTTGAGTAATTAATTTATTTGAGTAATTAATTTCTTTAATAACATTAATTGCATTTAATATAAACATACTTCTTGTTTAAAAAAATGATCATTTATATTATTGATTAAACATTGAATCAATTTGAGTATCTATACAGTAGCTATATATTAGCCATATATAGTAACTAATTGTATAATTAGAAGCTAGTCTATCAATGACCCTGTCTGTTTTATTGGCCCACCTACTGTGGAATATACAGGACTGCTGGGTCTTAGTCACATGCCTCGCATTCCTGGTTCAATGTCTTTAATTAAACTAGTTCTCGTCCCACGTTTCAGTGCAAGTCTGTGTAAGTTCAGTTTCCATGAATGCTTTCAGTACTGTGATTTATGTAATGCATCTCAGTGAAATCGCGAATATTGAAGACGGTTTTATTTTCTTCTTCTTCTTCTTATAATCCGTCTCAATGAATACATGAAAAACAATGAACGAATACGATGTCACTAATTGGTTTCCGTAGTTATCATGATTAAACTACATTTCGTCACATTAGAATTAAAAGGCCTATATGAAAGTATTAAAGAGGCGAATATTGAATTTGAATTGAATTGACATCTACTTTCTCACTTTTTTACCTTTTTCCAAACGCTTTTCATGAGCCAAAATAAAAATAATTCCTGATGGATTCTCATGGAATGTTGCCAGAAACGGATTTTTTATGCAAAAATATTGGAGAAAATATAGAAGAAAACACTATTTCAACTTACCATGTTGATAGTAAGACAATCGAGTAAGATATTTAATTGGTAAAAGTTCCATGTTCACCCAACCTACAACATTCCTGAAGCATTATTTAAACGTGTCATTCGTTGCTAATTTCGACATTCAAATAACAGTTTTAGCGTCTTTTACAGCCATTTCAAAGTTCAATTCGATCATTCAGACTTAGATTTTAAATTAACAATTTCCGTATTTAAATTGATCGCAATTTTTTCTCAAAATATGAAACTGCCTACATTCAAATCAATGATTAATTAATGTACTTATTGAGTCTTGTAGATATGAATAACTTGGTCCTAATTTGTGGTAAAATACGATAAATATGGTAAAGTATTATCAAGTATGGTAAAATGTGATAAAATCCGATAACATGTGGCAAAAAGTGACAAAATACGACATACATTGTAGTAGAATTAAATACGATAGAAAGTGATAAAATACGATAGAAAATAATAAAATACGATTGAAAGTAATAAAATACGATAGAATATGATACAAAAACAATAGAATATAATGAAATACGATACTTTACGATAAAATTAGACTTGAATATAAAAATGAATCTTATAGGATATGATAATACCGAAAAAGATAGAAATAATACAGGCATAGTAAGGTATAGTATAAAATAGAGAAAAGGTAAAAAATGAGGGAATAAGATAGAATATGATAGAACTTGATAGACTCTGATACATGAGAAAAAGTAAATCACAGAAAAGGGTAGAATTTGAAGGAATAATTGATAGGATAAAAGAAGAAGAAAATTCATCAATATCTAATACGTATCCAATATCATCGCTTGGTGATTTAACTCCCTTTGTTGAACAGCGACCTACAATTTCTTTTGAAGAGTACAATCATTGTGAGGAGCTTATCAAATAAATATAAAAGACAAAGGACTAGAAAATGACGCAGTTTCAAATTTCAGCGTTTTCACAAGGGTGGGCAAAAGTATGTCAATCGTTTATTTGCAAAAGGATATTCATTGTATCCAGTTTTGAGGATATACAAAATGCTTCTATTGAAACTAGTATACTTAATACCTGAAAAATAATGTAAATTGGACACATGATATGTTAAAAAAAATACGTTTCATTCTGTGCCTAGGTACGGTGCAATATCGCCAACGGCACACTGTTTATAAACCGTCTAAGTATTACCATTTACAACATATTAAATGTCTCGTATTAATGTTTCAATGAGTCAATTCGCTTAGTTCGTATATGTATGTACAGTGTATACTTTTTTGTCAAGTTTGTGAGAGGCAATACGCAAACCACGATACACGAAAACGTAGTGAATTGGTGAAAAATTTAATTGGTCTCAATGTGTCAAGTCTCAAGTATATTTGTAAAGCGACGCATGCTTGTATAGAATCTATAACTCTTAAGTCACTCCGTGAAATTTCTTTTAACTTCATGTACCATGATCAGAATATTCGTTTGATAGCAACACAGAATTACCATGACAGTAGGCCTATGTAGGTATATAACACTTTTCTTTGATTTTTTTGTAAAATAAAGAAATATAAAGCGATATGTAAATTGTCATATCTGTGATATTGCCAATATATTCCAGTATACATATTATTCAGCCAAGCAAAGACGTTCGGTATTTCAACAGAACAGAACAGAATAGAACATAAAATTCATGTTTGGATTTGAATATAATTTGAACTATGTTCAGCATGCAAAATTAAATACATACATTTCAAAGGTTAACATTCAAATTTCAATTATGAATGGTAATATATGTATGTATATTTGTAATTATTACTTACACAAAACAATTCACAAAACAACCCGAATGTTATCTAGCAATTATGATGCCCAATGACGTCACTAAATACTATATAAGGGCACATCTAAGTGCCGATTAAAGATATAGCAATTGTCGTTTTCGGCTGTAAAGTGACTACATGTACATGAAACAACTATACCACCTCCCTTTTACAGCCAGTATACTGGCGACCCAAATTGATGTTTTTCACTATTTTCACTCTCTCAACAACAGTCAGCTCGTAACAACAGCCATTGTTGTCTTGTAAATATTGTACATGAATGAGACATTGATAAATAAAAAAAATATCATTTTTCAAATATCCAAGATCTACAATGCACGTGATTTGTACGATATTCTGATCGAATGTAATTTTAGAACAAGTATAACATATAAGCCTAACACTAAGCGCCGGTTACAATAGGTACCACGGTACACAAAAATAGACAACTTTACGGCACACTATTAAATTGGTTCATATGTTAAAAATGGCGGATACACCACGTAAGAAGCCAATCGGAACTCCTGGGCGTTTGTCCAAAGAAAAGTGCCTAGGACATAATAGGCAGGCGGCCATTTTGTTGTTGTTGTTGTTCACGGGCTATTTCCCATCATGGCTGACCCTGGAAAGCTAACGATGGAAACGACCTGTTTCTGTTTCAATCGCGAATGATGGAACACGTTTGAAAGTTTGTAATTCTGAGAGTGATTCTTGCAATCGAGTCCCTAGTGTTGAAAAAGTAGTGATCGGAAACAGCATAAACAAAATGTGTAACGCTACACTTATAATATGTACGAGGCGTATTTCTCAGTTACGGAACGAAGTAGTAACGATGGGAACGAAGCGTTAAGAAACTGTTTAAGATTAGTAATAACAAACTGATACATTACAATTTAAGTTCGGGTAAAAAATCAAGTGACATTATTTCTAAGGTAATTTAATGTTCTTACAAAGACTTTCAAAGAATTGTTGACTGTCGTCTGGTTCCCTACCTAAAAATATTGTAGTGTCAGGAGTAGATCACTCCAGACTGTGTTGACGGTCACGAAATACTGCGTCGGAGTTTCGTATGTTTACATATAAACTAACTAATATGTGAACACCCGAAATAATGTACATGTATTATAAAGAAAATCCTCGTTTGTGTTAGTTTTAATAAGACCCTCTCTAATAAGACAGCTCTTGTCAAATTTGAGACTTTTCCCTTGTCTGGACATATGCTTAGATAATTATGTGGGTTCCAATGTACGCCCATGAGGCTTACTTTTGGATACGAACATTCGTGACTTCCGCAGCAGAATATGTGCAACAAACACCACCATCACAACAAAAAGGTCATGGCATAAACTCACCAAAGAAAAAAAACATTCATAATAAACTGAATTATGTACAATGTGTTATTGCAATAAGCAGCATTCGTGAAAGTTTGAATGGAGATTTAAGATTAGTTAGATTACAATGCATCCCCTCTAAAGCAACACCTTTGAGAGTAAGAAAATTATGTTGTTGTTTAGATAGTGTTGCTCTAGAGAGGTTAAAATAATATTTAAATCGTGCAGTGAGAAAAAATCTTACAGTTGTTGAAGGGAGGTTGTTGCTCAAGAGAGGGTCGCTCTGGAGAGGTTGGATTTTATAGATAATGATATATTTTACTATTCATACTATTTATGAATGTAACCACTGGGCTAAACTTTGGATTAGGTTAAGAAGTTAACAAAATGTTCTCCAGAAGCTAAATGGTCGCCCTGGTACCAAGCTTACAATAGTTGCATAACATGACATAGACTTTTAATAATTACACTTAAACTTCATACAATAATTGCATAACTTGGTCTAGCCTTTGTATAGCTACACTTAAACTTGGTGCAGTATTCACGTAACATGACTCGATAAAAATACAATGGTGACACCAAGCTTCGTGCAATGTTTATACACAATAAGGCATATCCCTTGGTTTCGAAAAGAATATTTTTTAGATCTGATGTCTAGATCAATTTACCAAATAACACAATGCGTGTTATAGGGGAACTCGATGGAAGTTTCAAATTTCGTAGGTATTACAACATGCATTGTCATGCAAATATCTCAATGCACGTACTACATCAATCAATTTATACCCCCCCCCCCCCCCCCCCCAATAAATACGTATTGCACAATAAATGAAATTTAGCCGCACCGTTTCGTTCCAAAATTTTAAAAGATATCAGTTACAGCAAAAATATCTTGCAACTCAAGAAAGAAATAAAATATCACGCGACAATTTCGCGCAAAACTTTGCTTGATTTTATCATTGTCTACGCTTCCAACGACTGAAGGGAAGTAACTCCAGAATAGAAGAGAACATGTTTAAAATTAAATTTACGCGTGTTACGTTTCCTTTTCAGTGAGTTAATTAAGCTGTGTACAGTGATTTTCATTTTAAAAATGTATTTATGTATTGCGAACGGTTCACCTAACCTGTTTTCATGGACTATATTTTACCCAAATTTCTGACGTACCTTTTTTTACGTGCGCTAATTCTCGGACCACGGCTGATGCTTATAATAAATTTGCATACTAACAGTTTTGGGTATATATTTTGGGTACAAGATATTTCATTCATCATCCATGGGTAGTTTTCTAGATCACGTGATCATAAATACTGGATATGCTGTATTAGAATTGAATTGACTCATACAATCTTCTTCTCATAAAAAAACTCCAAAAGAAAAAGTCTTTTGTTTTTATGCATTCAAACATGACTACAGATTTTCTAAGCCAGACCGAAACATGAATAATTTTTGTTATTACTTTTATGTCAATCACACAGGTGTAGGCAAGACTTTTTTGCAATACTTTTCCTGTTTAGAAACGTATAACGCCATTCCGATGCTAAGTTGACACGCCTCCGTGGTCGAGTGAGTTCAAATCACTGAAACCTCTCACTGATATAGGGCCGTTGGTTCGAGCCCCGCTACCGACCATGTCTCTTTATGTGAGAAAGTAGGCAGTCATTTACGGATGATGGGAGTCTAGTACTGGTTCTTTTTAGGAACGATGGTTAGGTGAACTCGAGCTCACCGCCATATGACTCTGACTGATGAAAACAGGGGCGTAAAACTCAAACAAACAAATAGATTCAAGGCTAAGTTTATAACTGATGTTTATATTGCAGTCCTAGGACTAAACCCACTTTGTTTATATTGCGCAGTGTGAACTCTATGTTGCAGCGCATGTTGGCTGGCGTTTCACATACGTAAATTCTATTTTAGTATGATCGGGATAAACCGAGGTCACGTGATGGTTACAATGGTTACGAATATCCAAGAGACAACTTTGGATATGCGGTAGACGGTCCAGCACTCCGTTATAACGGAGACTACAATTTCCGACCATATAATGCCTCACCATACAAAGGATACGAGTCTAGGTAAATTTTTAAGCAAATCAAAGCAATATTTCAGACATATAACTAAACGGGATCCTAGAGTATGCTTTAGTACTGTCTATGTGCTCCATTAAAGGCACACATCACTCAAACCAATGATGGAGGATGAATAGCTCTAGACACATTGTTCTCAATCAAATCGTCATGAAGGATATTATGCCACACCCACATGGACCCAGGATCCAGAGATCGACCAAAAGCTGTTCCTACTGAACCTAGAGGATCAAATTTAAAATCTTGCAATTTTTTCTCATTGACAAGCATTTGCTTTACATACTATTATTTTTAGTAATTATTTCTTTAATCGAAGGCTCGCTTTTTACGATTATATTGTCATATCTTTGCTGGGGTATGTCTGCGAAACGTCTTAAGACTAACATTGAGAATAGCATATGAATTGAAATCTTACCAAATGTTCCATTTATTTTTCTGATTATGAACATGTTAATATCGAATTCATTCATTTTCAAATATTTTGTTATAAAATCATGAGTACCGTGGTAAGAACTAAATAGTGTTTTAGCAATGTCTAGTTATAAATCATGTTTGTAATTCCATTGTAGATATAATGATTCTACAGAAACAAGTGAAAGCGATACTACCGTGAGGTCACGTAGATGGAGATATTTGATTATTGCTATTGCAGTAGCCTCTGTTGTTGTGGTCCTTGGTGTTGTAGGAGCAGTTATAGCAGCAGTGATGAGTTCTGGTCAGTAGATTAGTATCAGTATAGAGGGTTTTACGTACATAAAGGCCTAAACTGAATGTGGTGTAGAACACTGTGAGGCTGACCTGTAATGTAACTCGGTTGATAACCAAACAAGCTTTTAAATGCAAAAAAAACACATTGTATTAGCTTATATTGAATTAACTTACATACAGATCACGGGTATTGTAAAATCCTTGGTACCGAAGTAACATGAATTATCCATATTTCTCTACGGTCATAACATTTGGATGATGAAAGGTTTGGTACACTTTAATCTAGCCGATATTTCACCACGCCCAAGTTCTTAATAGCTGTTTTACTGTACTTAGTATGTGTGCTTTCTGACCAAATAAATTATTGGGATTTAGTAATACTATACATTCATATAGGAATCATCTATATTGGTGCTCAACATGAGGCTATTGGCAAAATAGTTATATATATCAAATAGGAAATAATCAAAGGGAATATCATTGGTAAAAATGATATCAAAGGTATACAATTTGTAAGAATGATATCAAAGGTATACAACTGGTAAAAAGATATCATAGGTATACAACAGGTAAGAATGATATCAAAGGTATACAACTGGTAAAACGATATCAAAGGTATACAATTGGCAAAAATGATATCAAAGGTATACAGTTAGTAAAAGTGATATCGATTGCAATGTATCGTTGAAGTTGGATAATGCTTCTTTAATTCGGCATTTTACCATGCCTAGGAATGAGGACATGTAATTATTGTACTTTATTATACATAGGAGATATGTTGCAATTAGTTTTTATTTGCCCCATTAAATTGTTTAAAATAAATAAAACTATTCTTCATAAATTGTACACGTGTATTAATTGTACGTGTATATGTAATGATGATGTGCTGTAATGTCAAAATAAAGTTTTTGTTCTGTTCTGTTCTGTTCTGTTCTAATTTTGATATTCTACTTTTATTCTAATTATAGATTCATCAGGTAACGGAAAAAGGACCGTTGAAAGAAGATGTAAGTATAGCATTCACTGTTAGAGTTAGCCCGCAAGCATATGATATTACAATGTCATGTAGATGAGTCAATTTCAAACTTTGCAAATTTTTGCCGCCTGAAATTGAAAAGTTTAATCTCGACTTTGTTGATTTGAGGTTTTACATACAAGCCTGTCTTGCACGTGCATTTCTCTTAGTTGCAATTACACACATGTATAAATTTCAAAACAAAAACATACTATATTGATAGACCTACACATTTCTACGGTGTAACGTTCTTATTTAATTAGTTTCCGAGTTTTACAAGAAATAAGGATTTTATGAAGGTTAAGATGCCATCATTTTTTTTGCAAATACTTTAAATATATACCATTACCAAACTATTGACATGTGTGTTAACTATGTACCAATTACCTTCTGTAAATTATTGACTGTCTTTGATGTAGCAAAACTATCTGGAAATGTGACAGTAATAAGTAGTTACAATGTCATATTTAAACTTTATTGCAAATGATGTCAACGTTGTCATCTCTGTTTTGATCCTATTTGTATAAATATAAATTACATCCAAGCACGAATTATTGGCCAAAGCACATAATAAAAATATGCCTTCTGATACATAATAAACTTGCGTTACTGTTAACAATCACAAACACCCATCATGACTGACAAGTACATGAAGTACAACACTTCAAAAAAGAATTATGGTTGTGTATATTATTCAGTTCCTGTTCTCAAACTTAATGGTGCCTACAAGACTTTGTAATAACAACGACACCGAAATTATGGCATGGAGAAAACATGTTTGGACAATATACCTTATATTTTTATCACTCTGGTAGTGCTTTTTCTATGTTGCATCAAATACCTTCAAACTAAATCTGTATACAAAATCTGCTTTGCAAAAACATACTTATTTTCTTAAGCAAATAGTCAACAATAAAAGACAAACCGTGTTTTTTATTGAAGCAATGTTAATTACAATAACATTATACGATATTGACCACCCATGGGTGTCATTTCATGATAAATTAGTTAATTATATACTAGTTAATCGTTTGTCAGGTTGCAATCTGTATATTCGTGTTCTATCTCATGTCATATAACTAAAATATGTTGAAGAAATGAAATATACAGAAACTGTAGACACGTCTCGAAACAAAAAGTCTACACTTACTGGTAAAAGAATATTTACAAGTGAATGATCGGCCTATCCTAATATTTGTCAAGTAACCCCAGACAGAACTTTTAGTTTTTCTTATCACTTATCACTTCCAATACTATTGCTAAATTTCAAATAAAACTTATTGATTGTATTTAGACGAGAAAGCGGTTCCTGGTGAAGTCAAAATCACAACAATGGAGTGGGATGATCAGTTGGCGGACAAAAATTCGTCAGAATATAAAACATTAGAAGCAGACTTCATAAAACAGGTATAAAAAGTGATTGCTTGATTATCAGAATTATATGATTTTGTGTATGTAAACTGAATCAAACTTATATACCCCACCCACCACATATTGTGAAGAATCGTGATAATATGATGTACGAGAACATGTAATTGTTCGAGACAATTTCAATAAAGAACGCCATCCATCAAAATGTGTAATCTTAAAACATTTGTCACATTGATCAAAGGTCTTTTGAGTAGTACCAATTAATCAAATTTTATATGGAAGGGTTATAAATTTTGTTCAGTGTTTGTCATGCCAAAATATTTTGCCGTCAAAGGTTTATTATTGTGAAGTGTTATCTTGTACATAGTCACGTGTTTATCTTATTCTGTTGGGTTCTCTATAGGGTAGCTGTTGATACATCCAATATAATATATTGATACTTCGAACAGAATGAATAGTTCAAAGATCGTTACATCAAATAGAATACTAGTAATTTAAAATAGTTTTATAATTGGCGCATCCAATAGAATAAATAGTTATATAATAGATACATCAAATAGAATACTAGCAAATAGTTTTATAATTGATACATCCAGTAGAATAGTTATGAATATAATAGATA
Source organism: Lutraria lutraria (assembly GCA_964023205.1). NCBI lineage: Eukaryota > Metazoa > Mollusca > Bivalvia > Venerida > Mactridae > Lutraria > Lutraria lutraria. The sequence goes on along the minus strand of OZ026839.1, from coordinate 3,763,033 downwards.
AATCCAATAGTATACGTCTAGTAAACAGTTTTATAATTGATACATCCAATAGAATAGTTATGAATATAATAGATAAATCCAATAGTATACGTCTAGTAAATAGTTTTATAATTGATACATCCAATAGAATAGTTATGAATATAATAGATAAATCCAATAGTATACGTCTAGTAAATAGTTTTATAATTGATACAACCAATAGAATAGTTATGAATATAATAGATAAATCCAATAGAATACTAGTAAATTGTTTTATTCCAATACTGAAAAGTATAAGTAAATAGTTCAATGACCGATACATCTAATGAATAAATAGTTTTAGGATAGATACAATGATCTGATAGAGTAAATACGTAGTTCTATAGGGTTGATATATCCAACAGAATAAATAGTTCTAGATTTGATACATCTAATAAAATATATAGTTCTAGGATCGATACATCAAAAATAATAGTTTTAGGCTCGCAAATGCAAAAGATTAACCGAATCTAATATAACTTGAAAATACTCGTTATCTTACGGATATTCGTTAGTTACGTTTGTTTATTTGCATTTAAAACATATGTTAAAATGAATACAGATGGATGAAAAGTTAAAGAACAGCCCAGACGCGAAGAATTATGATCATACAGTTGTTGAAGGATTCCAGTACGTACATACTTATTAATATATCAGTTCTATTCAAATTCATATTTAGTATAAAAGTCACACAACTTGCTCAGTGATCAATATTTTAAATACAGAAAGGAAACACACATGATTTGTACACTAATTAACATCGTATTTTGTTTATAAGTCACAAGTAATTTAATGCAATTAACAATATTTAAGCATTGATTGTAAATTGTATAAAACATCATACATTACATTAAGTCATTCAAATGGCATTATGCTACGAATAACTTAATAATTAGTAGTACAAATATTTTTTAATATTCATATTTAAAGGGGCATACCCTACAACTGACAAACATTCTGTGAAAGTGTAAAAATGTGCTACATGTATATGCAAAACAATATATAATGGATAATTGCAGGAAGAACATGGGTCATAAAATGACTAGTTTAGGTACTAGCCACAAAAAACATAGCTATCAATAATAAATCACTTCCACCCGAAAATTTCCATGACTAAATGTATGTGTCACAAATACATATTTTTTATGATTTTAATTTTAATTGGATGAATTTTTGGCTGAAACTTTCTTCGTCGGCTTTTTTCGTTACAAGCTTTTAATTTATTATCACTTTGCGTTAATTCTAAATTCACCAAGTTGTAGGGTATGCCCCTTTAAATAATTAGGTTTATATATAGTCGCACTGTAACGTCTATTATATATTTTCCTTTAGAGAAGGTAGCGTGAATGTTAACTTTTTCATTGTGCTCGTCTTTGTCGTCACTGAGGAGGTCGACGATAATGCACTCGTTCCATCATCCACTACTTCACCGGATGCTACTGTTCCTCCATCTATCAATACGAATGTGGAAGTAAATATATTGTTAATTATAGCAGTTATTGGTGAAATACCAGGTTTTTCCAGTCCTGTTATATCTGGTGAGTCTTTCCGTACATGGAATGTTTTCCAGAAACAATCCTGTTATAAAACAGTAGCTTAGCAGAATAACATACAGAACAATCTCTCCGAAGCAACACCCTTTTGGTGTTGCAAAATTATATTGTTGTTGAGAGGTTGTTGCTTTAGAGAAATTAAATTATTCAGTTAAATCATTCAGTGGGACCATCATTCTGTGAGTGAAAGGAGGTTGTTGCTTAAGAGAGGGCCGCTCTAGAGAGGCTGTACTGAATATATACATGTATACAATGTACATGTTACTAAGAAACATTTTTTTGGTACAGAAACCCCTTGAAATACAGTACAATCTCTCCTATAGCAGCCCTGTCCTGAGCAATAACCTCCATTCAACAACAGCATGCTTTCTCCCAACTGTACCATTAACTGTTAATTCAGCCTTTCCAGAGCAACAACCTCTCAAAAACAGCATACTTTTGCTAACCCTACAGTACAGGTAGTTACATTGGAGAGGTTACACTGTACAGTTAAACCTGTGAACAAAGAGCATCCTTATAAAAGACATAGTACGACCTTTACTGACAGATCTAAAGATTCGAACATGGTTTTTCAAAGAATTAACTTTATTCACAGTGTGGGCTTTATTCGGAGGTGTCTTCAAACACTGGTTTCACTGTAGCTTTAAGGCTTTTAAACTCTCTTTATATTGTTGCGATCTTATTATCAAGTTATAATGAGGTACGTGGGCGTATTATTAAATTGGTCCTTAAAATAGGTTAATTAATTTGTACATCGAATTAATACATCTACTTTTAATGAAAACTGTTGATATCGATTACGGCTTCAGTAAGTCTTAGCAGTCAGATAAAGACAAATATGTGGCAATGAAAAGAGCGAGAGTATCTGTTATAATTCTATATATCAAATGAAGGTTTTATTCTTATAAAGTGATAAGGAATAACTTCGCACAGTGAGTAAAATAATGTGACATATTATGAGTGGCAAAAAATGAGAACATGTTCAAAACAAGTCTGAATATTATTTATGTACTTGAGTATTTTTTAATGAATACCACATCATTTTAAAGTAATTTTAAAATGGTATTAATTGACTAATTGTCATTTAATATGTCATTTCTAAACGTAGTCCGGCAAAAATATAGATTAACTTTCGGGTATACTCCGCCTAAAATAAATTAACTTTCTTTGTAGATGTGGACGAGTGTCAATCAAACCCCTGCGGACAACATGGTAATTGTATTGACAAGTTGAACGATTTTGAATGTCAGTGTGAAGCAGGCTATTCTGGGAAGACATGTAACGAAAGTAAGTTTTTTAGAGTTACTTACGAACATACATTGTACATTTGCTAACATTCTTGGTCAATGTATCAAGCATGATTGGATCTGAATTTTATCTATGCTCTGAGATATGCGTTGATTTTAAAGAAATGAATTACCGACCATGGGTCTTATAAGCCAATGTTTTCCCATACTTCATATATGTCTGCGGAAGTCATGCAAATTTAATAAATTATTTTCTACGCCGGGTTATTCAAGTACTGGATTAATAAATGACAACTAAAATTCTGAAGTAACCTGAATAAAAAAGTCTTACTAAAAACACCCCAAACATTTATTAAGCACTAGGTAAGGTACAGCCATTGTCTCATATTTACCTTTCCGCGCGTTTGAATAATAATAAACAAAGCCCTATCTATCTATATCCTACTTTTATTGAGAATGTAATCAGAGAGTTACATTTGGCACACCTGAATGATTCCATTTATGGTTATTTACTTGTATGGTGCATTACCTCTCCAGAGTGGCCCTCTCTTGAGCGACAACCTCTCTTCAACAACAGCACGTTTTTCCCACTGCGTGATTTACTATTAATTTACACTCTCTAATGAAACAACCTCTCAACAACAACGTCATACGTCTGCTACTCCTTAGGGGTGTTGCTCTGGATAGGTTGGGCAGTATTTGCTTCAATATGAAGGAGATTTTAATGTACAGTTTACGTTGTCTAGATATAGATGAGTGCAGTTCACAGCCATGTCAGCATGGAGGTGTTTGTCAGGATTTGGTCAATGGGTACACGTGCTCCTGTGTTGAAGGAACTACAGGCGATAATTGTCAAATAAGTGAGTTTATTCATCTGTTGAAATAAGAATAACCAAAAAAAATGCAGATGAAATATATATCGGAAATTAAGACAAAAGGAAATCCCAAGAATAATGGTTAGGAAAAATTGCAAAATAAAACGAATGAAATCTATTTGCAAAACAGAATACTCCACCATAAGGTATTAAGCTGAATTTTAAATTGTTCCCTTTTTTATTTTCATAACCAAGTGCATATTCAAAATATTCACAATTCGCATATCCATATCATGTCGTCTTTAAGGAATAAATAGTTTTTAGATCAGGATTTGTAAAAGAACTTGAGGTATTACCTTCTAATGTTTCTCCAATAGATATCGACGAATGTGCTTCTCAACCATGTCAGAACAATGCCGAATGTGAAGATTCTATCAACGAGTTTACATGTAACTGCGAGGCTGGTTATAGTGGAATACTGTGTGAAACTGGTAGGAAGATTTATAATTCATTTTATTCATATATTCAAGTTATTTTTCGTATGTTTACTTTAACTATTGTGAAAATTGAATATTTTTTACACCAATATATCAGAAGGGCTATTGTGTTAACATAATAATGCACTTATTCCATTATTGCGCATCATTTTCATTCATGCCTATTTTGTTTTCATCTTGCTATGTCTATACTTGGTCAGCTGATCGAGTCGTCAGTGGAGAACAGGGCTTAGGGTTGGTAATTTGAAGGTTCGAGACCAAAGTCTGGGATATATTGCTTCATGCAAATTTTACAGAAAGTTTGATAATTAAGTCTAGCATTCTGAAAGATCCTTAGTAGAGTATTGGCCATCTTAAGGATATTACCATATTTGTGTAGAATCCAGGGTCAAAGGTTTTGTCAAAGGTCCATCATATATATCTGAAACAAAGGATCGAGCGATAAGATGATAAAAAGAACGTATTGCATGATTGTCTTCTATGGTTTAAGCCGTCAATATAGATTTATGAATACGTTTATCCTGATTCTCTTTCTCTTGACCAATGACAAACATAAATGGTTGATAAAGAACTATGTTGCCATGACATGTCCGTGATTTTCAATTGTTAAGCAAATGAAAAAAAAATGTAGATTTTGGAATACATTGTTTATTCTAGACGTGGATGAATGCGCCTCTAACCCTTGCCAGAATGATGGTATCTGCACAGACAGTGTAAATGGTTTTACTTGTGAATGTGCTGCAGGCTTTGATGGTGACGTGTGTGAAACAGGTAAGTGCATGTTGTATGCAGTTCCCTTGATGTTCGATTATCGACAATGAAAGTAACTTAAGTAGACTTAATTATACTACATGTAGACCAAATCTTCAGGTTTAGATTCGGTGATAAAATGGAATAATGTCGGATACTGTCACTCATAGTACATAAATGGCAACAACGTAACGGAGTACACACGAATCATAGTATACAAAAATGCAGAAAACCTAGCTACGGATATATTTCTTGACGAAATTTAATGTGGCATTAATTTTCCAATGTAAGGCATTTGAATGTATAGTATACCCATCAACTGGCTAAAAAACGGAAAACTTGCCCTTCCTGGCTTCCTTTTTCATTTTGATATTCGTTGCATTATCAAAGGACTTGTGCTGATTAAGGACATTTGGTCCTCATTAATGTTACGAAGCTATAGAATCCAAACCATTTACATTCACCTGACTCAATATGATCATCGACACGGTAGACAGTAACTTAAGAACTTAGAGTTAAGAATATGCTGATGTAGGTATATATCTGAAGCATTAGAGGAAATGTCAGTTACACGTACATTATCTTGAAAGCTTATTAACTTACATAATGTTAATAAATAAGTATTTTCGTAATTGCCTTATCATTATGCTAAATTTAAGACTGTCATATTAGCCTGAGGTCGAAGGCCAATAACTATTGGCCATTATGAAAACACTTACTTATTGACAATTTATTAATTGATTTAAAATATAGCATCGGTTTCATAAAAGCCAAGCTGGAGAGCCAATCAGAATGACCGAATCTCATAATAACCGAGTTTTTTCATAAAGGTCGTGTTTTTCCATAATGGCCCAGTTTTGTGTTCATAATGCCATAGAGAACTTCATAACAGCCCTGCATTTGAAGTGAAAACGCGCCTAATATTGAATACAAAAAATGTAGTTAATAATTAATAATGCATGTTAATTATAATGTATTAACTAATTGCATATATTGTTTTGTTCTGCACTATTTGTAAACACTATCTATATACCATCAGATTTCTTTCAGATATCGACGAATGTGCCTCTAATCCCTGTCAGCACAATGGAAATTGTATTGACCAAGTCAACTCCTTTACGTGCGATTGTGTCCAAGGTTTTACTGGAGATGAATGTGAGACAGGTACGTAATAGATCTGTTTTATATGATTGTTGTTTTCAAGTTATGTTGTTTATCAGGCTTGTAGTTTTTAACTTTTCTTTTCTGCGCCAGTTTCAAGTCAGGGGGTATCCATGTTTGCTTTCTTGTCTTGTGGTAGAATGGTTGCAGACTTACTTATCATTTTTTAGGTTTTGTGTCATCATTGTGTGTGTACATAGTCATGGTTCGAGTACATACATATTTCATCGAATGATTGTTCAATGTTCTCTATACTTTTTGCTCATATAAAAACCGAGAAAGGCAGCTAAGGTTCTGCCCCTTGATGAATCTCGTGCAATTCTATTGCACGTTCGACATGACATTCTTTTCTTTCTGTTATTTGTCTTTTTTTTTTAAAAATCAGAAAAAAATCCAGAAAAGATAAAGCATAAATTGTACATACATGTACATTATAATTATCTGGTCAGTATCACTTGTCATTGTTTCCAGATATCGATGAGTGTGCATCAGACCCATGTGATAATGGTGGGACCTGCCTTGATGATGTAAACAGCTACATGTGTGTTTGTCAACCAGGATATGATGGGGACCATTGTGAAGTTGGTTAGTTGTTATGTTTGTGTTCATAAATAAGTGCAAAGTCCCCTATGTACTAGTTTATATTTTATATCACTAATGCAGTTGAAAGTGTCCCGCCACGTAAGCACTGTAGGTGATGGAGGAGGCAAGAATGTCATGAGGTTCTTGTATTTAATGTCTACGTTCATTAAGATTTATTTCACAATCCTGTGATCTAGTCCATGTACTTATCTTGCATTATTTCATCCCAGAGAAGGACTAGCACACAGTCTTCGTTTAGATACTTTAAAAGCACACGTTTTATGATGTTAGTTATCAGGAAACATTGGAATGATTTAGTGTCATACCTAAATGCTGTTTTTTTGGGAAACTTAGCGATGTAGTTCTGCTCTCCAAAGCCGTCACTCGCTCGACACACATGACTTTTATGGACCTAACTACTACCTTTATCTACATCATCCATGCACTTGTTAAATTAGCTCCCTTCCCCTCTGCAATGCAAGTCCATGTAATTTCAGTTTCCATGAGTACTTACTAATGGATTTGGTTACATATTACATGTATTTAATTAACCACCCAAACAAGATTCTCAAACTATTACATGTATTGCGATCGCCTAAATCCCATTCGATTCAGTTTAAAAATAATTGCATTTTTGCGAGAATGTTTAGTAATTAATCCAAATGTAAATACATTTTATGTTAAATTTATGTTCAGGTAATGATAGAATTTTAGACTAGTACTTACAGAGGACAGCTTCAGAATTAAATTACCTTGTTTCTTAAATAGATATTGATGAATGTGCTCCTAAACCATGTCAGAACGATGCCGAATGTCAAAATCTTATCAATGAGTTCACATGTACCTGTCTGGCTGGTTACAGTGGAATATTGTGTGAAATTGGTGAGCAGACTTATAATTTTCAATTTATTATTTTTCCATCTTATCAGATGTTAATTCCAGTTTTATGCCATGCGTGTGTTCCATTTTCTTCCTGTTGCTCCGAGATTAGCAGGATTTTTGTCAACTGTTGAAGCCAAATGTTTATAATGTATACATACTATCAGCATCATTTCAAAGTACAGACTTCACAGATAAGATATATCTTTGAAGTGTACACCTGTTAAGAGCTTGCATGCTTTATGGTTGGTGATAATTTTTTATGGCTTGCTGCAATATGTAAATGCTTCATCTACAAGTGTGTATCCAGTGGCGTTTATCCATTTTCATTCGCGTCTGTTTCTCACAAAAAGTTTTTCCCGTCCGGAGAAATTTTCAACCATGCTTTAATTAGAAATGTGTCCGGAGGACGCAAATGATTGGTAACACTTCATGCCTTTTCTCCATTTCGAATGATGGGGCATAAAAAACGTTTTACTGATCATTCATATTTTAAATTTGTCCTATTTATATTAATTTCTATATAAACGTGTACATAAAATTAAATCATGTGTATATTAAATCTCAAGAATTTACACTCGAGGTCTCTTTCAGACGTCAATGAATGTGAATCTGACCCTTGCGAAAATGATGGAGTTTGTGTTGATGAAGTAAATGGCTACATGTGTAATTGTGAGCCTGGTTATGCAGGAGTAAACTGTGAAACTGGTTAGTTGATATTTTTCTTCATTACTAATGGATTTTGTGCTAAACAACTAAAGGTTCAATGCATGATCAAGTAGGTATTCACTTATCCGCAAAAAAAAAACATCCTTGTTTTTGCTGAAATCTCCCCCTCCCCTCCCTCTTGTTTTTTATATATGAGCGAGCTATATATATATATATATATATATAGTATAGGTACCTTTACACCTTTCTTATAGAATTACTTCAGTTCGGAAATAAAATTTGAACGGACGGAAGGATGGACGGACCGGGGAACACTTTACGCCCTTAAATTTCGCCATTTCGAATGATCACTGTGTGGTAGCACTGTACGCAAAAAATCAACGGTGTTTACAAGATGGCGGACGGATAAATGTTGTGAGGTAGGTGTCGTTTGTTTTTGGTTCAAACTTTTTAAATACGACGTCATCTACACAATAGTATACATCAAATGGAAGAACTTTAAAACGGCAATCGGCGGCTAATAATCGTTTTTTATCAAACCAAGCCGTTTTCACAAAATCAGTGTCTGAACATCTCGTGTTGAGTTTTTTGAAAAACGAAGCGAGGAAACTGAACAAAACCGACGATTATTCCGTTAAAATGAATGAATCGACAAAAATACTTGTCCACGTGTATGGAGAATGTAAAGCTCCTCACGTATATCCATTATTTCCTCATCAAAATCCCTTGTAGTAGATGTTTTAAAGTTTTTAAATTTTACATACTGTACGCCACGGTGCTAAGTGTAAACATTGTACTGTACGCAACGGAGAAAACAATTTCTGTACGCAACGGAGCAACAATTTTAGTCAAAAATCTGTACGCAACGGAGCAGTCAATGAATAGCTTGTTTCTGTGTGTTTAAAAACGTGTCTTCTATACTTTGATTTCAATTTAAAGTGCATTGTTAAAGAAGAATGCACGCTTCGGGTTCAAAATTACTAACGCAGGCAAGCCTGAGTGAACAATTTCAAACTTTCGAACGATAAAACGTGCATTATGTTACTACAATGCTGGACAAAATGAGATATTTTTTTCATTCTTACATGCTAAAAAGTGAATTGATTAAACTATGATAATTACAATGAGCGGATAAGCAATTTTCATGATTTTGATGTCATTTGGTCAATTGACGTTTCTGACGTCAAGGGGCAAATAAACATTCCTTTTTACAGTGAATATCGGAGACCTCGTTAGGTCTTCAGTGAGTATATAACGTTTGATGTTTCAGTATAAACTCGCATTATATGTGTTTCACTTTCCATAAAAAAATGGAAACAATATCTTCATAAGTTAGTTTTTTTCTTACGTTAGATTTTATCAAATTTCAGAATCTATATGAAAATAACTAATGAAAATTATAAACAGTATTCAGCGGAAAACTTATGCTAATATCTTGTCTTTGCTCTGTATATCTTTAAAATATCATTTTGATTTAGAAAAATACACGCAGCACCTGAGATTCGAACCTACCTGTCACCATCCGACATCCGTTAAAGTCATTGCTAATAGACTGCTCGACCTGCGAAGAAGACTTATTTAACCTAATTTACAATGGCAATGTTGAATTGACAAATACAAATTTAGCCGAATTGTTATGGACAACTAATTCTGAAATCGTAATCGACAAAAAGCCATTCACTTAGTAAATTCATGAAAAAATGTCAATAGATAATACTGAGCCAAAACTGGTATCGTTATTGATGTTTGTGCGTGCATTCTTCTATAACAATGTATAGAAGACATGTTTTTAAACACACAGAAACAAGCTATTCATTGACTGCTCCGTTGCGTACAGATTTTTGACTAAAATTGTTGCTCCGTTGCGTACAGAAATTGTTTTCTCCGTTGCGTACAGTACAATGTTTACACTTAGCACCGTGGCGTACAGTATGTAAAATTTAAAAACTTTAAAACAAACATCTACTACAAGGGATTTTGATGAGGAAATAATGGATATACGTGAGGAGCTTTACATTCTCCATACACGTGGACAAATATTTTTGTCGATTCATTCATTTTAACGGAATAATCGTCGGTTTTGTTCAGTTTCCTCGCTTCGTTTTTCAAAAAACTCAACACGAGATGTTCAGACACTGATTTTGTGAAAACGGCTTGGTTTGATAAAAAACGATTATTAGCCGCCGATTGCCGTTTTAAAGTTCTTTCATTTGATGTATACTATTGTGTAGATGACGTCGTATTTAAAAAGTTTGAACCAAAAACAAACGACACCTACCTCACAACATTTATCCGTCCGCCATCTTGTAAACACCGTTGATTTTTTGCGTACAGTGCTACCACACAGTGATGATGGGGCATAAAAAAAACCGTTTTACTCATCATTCATATTTTAAATGTGTCCTATTTATATTAATTTCTAATAATGTTAACTAATACATAAAATCAATTCATGTGTATATTAAATCTCAAGAATTTACACTCGAGGTCTTTTTCAGACGTCAATGAATGTGAATCTGACCCTTGCGAAAATGATGGAGTTTGTGTTGATGAAGTAAATGGCTACATGTGTAATTGCGAGCCTGGTTATGCAGGAGTAGACTGTGAAACTGGTTAGTTGATATTTTTCTTCATTACTAATGGATTTTGTGCTAAACAACTAAAGGTTCAATGCATGATAAAGTAGGTATTCACTTATCTGCAAAAAAAAACATCCTTGTTTTTGCTGAATCCCCCTCCCCTCCCTCTTGTTTTTTATATATGCGCTAGTATATTAAAGGGCAAAGTGTATTCGCCGGCCCTAGTCCGATAATTATGAGAAATTGAAACGATTCCACGGCCCTAGGGTTTAATTTTTTTATTTCCTGACCGATTTTTTATTTCTGTATATCAAATTAAAGATAAAGCTCCCAGCTTTAAGAAAATGTAAATAACTTTAATACATGTATATCTGATCGGAAAAGATGCCTTTGATCAAGTGGAACTTCACCTATTTTCGATAAAAATTACCGCTTATTTTTGGGTTTTATGAATTTGAATTTGCATTTGAAGTGAAAACGTGCCTAATATTGAATACAAAAAAATGTAGTTAATTAATAATGCATGTTATATATTGAATGACCCTCGTACTCGGAATAATTTCAGCAAAGTTATCAACATGCTGATTGGTCTGTGGTTATGAATTCGGGTTATCTTTCGATTTTTCCTAGCATTATATTGTGTCGTAGCCAATCCATACTTTAGTTCTTCGGAAACATATGCATATTGATTCATCCGCACATTCGTTAAGGGGGTGGATTCTTTAATTAATTCAACTTTTCTTTTTTCCATGTTTATATGTTGATTCCAGTTTTCAATTCTTTCTTTCACTCATTCATTAAAAACATTTTGTAATACATGTATCTCTTATTTAGTAATTGCCTTTTTTTAAAAAAAAACCTTCACCGCCGTTTTTCACGTACATGTATCTATGAAGATATGCCTGTATTACGTAAGTTTTGTTAGTTATGGTAATTTATGTCTGTATCTAAATGGTGTACGCTCACAAACACTTTTCAGACGTCGATGAATGTGAATCTGACCCTTGCGAAAATGGTGGAGACTGTGTTGATGAAGTAAATGGCTACATGTGTAATTGTGTGCCTGGTTACGAAGGAGTCAACTGTGAAACTGGTTAGTTGATCATTTTTGTGCAAAACAAGTCAAAAATCAATTCACGATCATGTTGATATTTACAGAATCGCAAAGAAACACACGCTCAACTTTATAAAAATTGGTTATAGACTTAACCACTCGGTTAAACTTGAAGTTAGGTTAAGAGATGAACCAAATGTTAACCAGAAATAAAATGATTCCTTTCTTGTACCAAAACACTTCGGCATTTCAGATGAGCAAACAGGGGATCCGTATGACTTAATTACCAATATCAGGCACAATACAAGGACAAAATTTAACCGGAAATTATCTTAACCAAAAATGTTATTCAGTCTTTCTACCCAAAGCTAACCGAAACTGTAACCTAACCTCAAATTTAACCTATGTTATATAATATAGTACAGGGTAGATTAATGAACAAATTATTTGTATCCCTGATTTGATAAAAATGTATTGAAATTTATAATGTGGTTAATGTTGACTGATAAAGTTATAGACGAGTTCAGCAGTGTTCAATCTTTTTCTGTTTTTCGATTTTGTATTCATTGCATTTGTGGTTTTTGTTTTGTGCATAAAGACTGAAGATTGTGCTTGGAACCCTTGCAATGAGCATGGTTCTTGTTAATCCCACTGAATCCAGCATACTTATATGTATTTTAAAGTATTTCAATGCCAATTTAACATCAATCATAGTTACATGATCAACTATAATTACGATACTAGTAAGTGACCAGTTTTCTGCTTTTGCCTATCTACTGAGGTCCCGCTTATTCTACATATGCTCACGTGTGTTTGTAAACCAAAGGTGGGGCAACATGTCATTCTTTCATTTTTAGTCGGTTTCAGAAAAATAAGCCTTGTCAAACTTAAGAATGTCATGTTTGAAACAGAGGGTTCAAAATATACTTCTGTCTTATTCAGATATAGACGAGTGTGCATCAAAGCCATGCTTAAATGGTGGAATGTGTGATGATAATGTGAATGGATATCAATGTGCGTGTGATGATGGCTTTGAAGGAGAGAACTGTGAAGTCGGTCAGTATTTATGACAATCGTGTAAAAATAGCTTCAATGCTGAGGAGCTGTTTTTATGTCACATACAATTACATATTTTATTATACAGTATTTTGATAAAACAGCACCTTAATTATATCATTTAGTTTTTCTCTGGATAAAAATAATTGAAAATTAAGTTACCATTAACATTTTCGAAAATGACTTATAAATCAAATGTCATGACTACATAATTAAATTTTATTTGGCACATATCACAGGTACTTGACACAAACAATTTTTTTCATAAAAAATAGTATGTGCATTTATGAAAAAAATGTGTCAAGTGCCTGTGTCACATACTGTTCCAATATTGTCATTCTGTTTTAGAAATAAGTGCTTGTAAGTCCAACCCCTGTCAGAATGGAGGCCTGTGTACAGACAGTGAGGAGGAAGACGGGGATGGTTTTACATGTTTCTGCTCTTCAGGGTTTGTTGGTGTTACGTGCGAATCGGGTAGGTATTGGATCTGTGTGTGCTATAATATTGTGTTAGACAAGTTTTTGACAATATGTAAGAGCTAGTCCATTTCTTGTAATTCTGATAAAATTGGATAATAGTATGCAATAATAGTATTGAAATTACAACTCATATTCTCTGTTCTTTTTACTTAAGAAGGAACATAAACATAACACATAATATAATGGATTGTACAAAATTCGAAAATGCAAGCTGAGTCAATGTTTTGACTTTGTACAATTGTTGTTTTAAGTACTTAGAAAATTCACAAACAAGTAAAACTCATTAGAATTTTGTCGAATAATTGGGGCATGCGAGGGGGAGGGAAGAATCAGTTATAGTCCCGCTAATTACCATTATAGCATAACGCATTGCAGGGACCCGGGCTAAGTCCCCCTAGCCGTTTCCTAAGACCCTGTTAGTTCAGACACTAAGAACCAGGTATAAAAACACTTATATTCATATATATCTCCACGCACTCGCGAAGAGTTTTGTAACTGCCATGTCTTCAAACTACTTCAACTATTTTCAGTTTCACTTTTTTAATTAAAGGTAATAATTACATTTATCTTAACATAGAATATGTAATGTTCCAATTAAATTCAATGGTATGGTTTTATTTTAGAATATGATGAGTGTCTATCACAGCCTTGTTTAAATGGTGGAACTTGTATTGATAATGTGAATGTATACCAGTGTCTATGTGCAACTGGTTACGCAGGGACAAACTGTGAAACTGGTACGTAATTATTTTATATTGAACAAACAATGATACATGTAATTATTAGCTGTACTATTAATGTGTGATCACTGCCTTAGCTCATAGGGGGCTAGCACGTATGTTGCAGTGATAGTGTAAAATGGCAACACGTGTTGCCATTTTACACTATCATCGCAACGTGCTAGCCCCCCATGCCCTAGCTACTTCTTGTCCTGTAATTCATAATATTTGATGATATTTTCATTGTTGATTGAATTACGTCTGTGGCAAACATTCTGATACAGTGCACCCTTTCCAAAGCAACACCCTTTTGGAGTAGCAAAATTATGTTGTTGTTGAAAGGTTGTTGGTTTAGAAAGGTTGAATTTATAGTTAAATCGTGCAGAGGGAAAATCCATGCTGTTGTTGCAGTGAGATTGTTGCTCAAGAGAGGGCCGCTCGGTGTAGGATGTACTCTATGTGTTTAATATCATTTTGATTTGTGGACATCTTTGGAGTCTACGTAGTATTTATGTATGTTTTACATTCAAGTACAACTAAATTTCTTCAGATTAGGTATATAAATGGTGGCTGTCAATACAATGATCAATGTCTAAACAGCAAAATGAAAAAAAACACCAGGGACATAATTATTCGTGGCTCAGAATGTTATTAATCTATCAGTAATCACATAGTGCTTCTTTTTTCAAATTCGTTTTAAGTGCAATTTGATTTAGCAGTTTGTGTACATAAAGCATGTGCCAAAGCTACTCCATTGTTGCATAGATCTTTAATACATCTGTTATTGTTAAAAAGATCTCAGAACTGTGTTTTGTTCTATTTCTAAGTGCAAATATGTTGCCCACGCTGTTGTTCTTTTTATGCCACTTGGCATCAAATGATGATCAGTAGGAGTTTGGAATAAGTCATGCTGCCACTGGGGGCATTTGTTTTTAATATTGAATGCAGTGTCTGGTTTAAATCCATATTAGCATTCCTGATGTAATTGTTCTACATTTGCAGAAATAACTACCAAAAGACCAACAACCTTATCATCATCAGAATCAACAACGAAAACAGCAACACCCTCATCGACTACATCATCAGCTTCAACAACTCCTTCGACATCTGGAACAACATCGGATCATGGATGTTTTACAGAAGGTGAGTTGAAGTGTCGGGTTAGAAATACGTTTTTGTGAGTTGGACAAGGCTGTCACTCATTGTGAATTTTGAATCAGACCTAAGTGTACATTTTTGTATGTATTTGGAAAATGTAGATGTAGATTAAACAGAGAGCAATATGCTCCTAAGTGAATTTAAAATCAATGTTATTGATGTATTTAAGAAGGATGTTTATTCCAATCTTGATAGTAGCACAGTACTGACTGTTTATAGATAAACAAATTTAGATTATAAACAATATTTAGACATTCTACCTTTAGAAACGTTAGATTTTATTTCTATAGACTCAGATTAAGTTGTCTTCCAAACTGCTAGATATGCCAGGAATAATTCGCCAAGAGAGATCAGATATTGTTTATGTTGTTATGCAGGGATGGAAGCCTGGCAGTTAATACTTGATTAAATTCTTAGACATAATTATAGTTGGTGTTTAAATTTAATAATTCATTAGCACTTTACTTCAGGAACCTGAATTTGAATGTCCAATTGTATAATAATTACTCTATTATGTTTTTTTCAGTATCTTGTACTATATACATGCATTTTTTACTTTCAGGAATGATTGTATATGAATTAAATATAACATGGCCTAGCACTAATTACTCTGGTGATGTTTGTGACCAACAATCATGGGATGCTTTTAATAGTTCGGCTTATATCATGGTTAGGTCATTT
Organism: Lutraria lutraria; assembly: GCA_964023205.1. Taxonomy (NCBI): domain Eukaryota; kingdom Metazoa; phylum Mollusca; class Bivalvia; order Venerida; family Mactridae; genus Lutraria; species Lutraria lutraria. The sequence continues at coordinate 3,747,136 of OZ026839.1, read as the reverse complement.
GACATAGATCTGCTAAATTGTGATTATTATAGAGTCTGTGAATTACATTTAAGTGTGTATAATAGGACCCTGTAAGACATATTTTTCGCATGTGAAGTACAAATGTATAATATAGTCATTTGGTAGAGTGATAATAAAAAGCAAATGCAATGAGGTATAGCACTATATAGGTTCCGAGTTTCACTCCTATACGAGATAAATAGATAGACGGCCCGACTTGTAATAGGTAGGCCTAGTTTTATAGACGGTAGAATAATCGTAGGCCTATAGGTAGTAAAATATGGTGTCGTGGCTTATTTAATCGAAGCCGTAGCAAAGCAGGAGACACTTGACGCATGTGCATGCAATTACATTTTTTTAAAGATAATTAAAATTTTAAGCTGCATAATTATGCATCTACAGTACCTCTAAATAAATTAGAGATATAGATACGTACGTGCTTGTATATATAAAAAGTCCGGTCAGCTGTTCAAAAATCTACAATTTAATTGTTAACAAAACAGTATAATATATTAGCAGGAAATTAAAAGTTACCGGTGGCCAGCTAACACCTGTAGAAAACTATAATATGATATGTAGGCGTAGACCAAAGTCTGAAAGATCCCCCCCCCCCCCCCAGTTCTGTGAGGAGTGCTGTAGAAGTTGCATTGTTGAAACCACTTAATTTGTGGAAAATTACCTTGTTTTAGTTTTTGTAAAACTACTGAAACTGTTGAAACTGAAACTGGTTTGTGAAAAAAACGCTCGAAAAATAACAAGCGATTCACTCAAGCGTTAACGCTATTGTGCAGACAGCGGCCCAATCGGAACGCCTCGTTGTTTATCTAAAAAAGTGCGTATTTTTCAGTTAAGGAAATGTCCGAGTAGCTACGATTGGTCGGACGCTAAACAAACTTTGTAAACAAACTGTTTTGTGTTAATTAAATGGATAAAACATCCAGATTAGTGGTAAATGTGTGTCAGACATACTGATGTTGTTACATTTTTAATGTGCACAAAGTGACACTTTCCAAAGAAGTGAACTGGCACAGGAAAAAAGCACTCGTAATGATCGATCGCGAAAACATGTGACATAACAAACAAAGTTTAGACAGGTAACTTGCATCCAAAAATCACTTGTCTGTTCTACCTGACATTCTATTCATAATATGATATAAGTTATATAACATTTCCTATTTTATTTTGCAGATACGTACACAGTTTGATGAAAATAACATCGCTGATGCCTTTTGTTTCTTCAGTATAACATCATGGTTTGTAGAAATTTATTCTGAAAATAATTTTGTGTTTATATTTGAAACGTTGCATTGAATATATCCAATTAATTCTAACTAAATATAATTAACAACATTTAGTTAAAGTGATATCATTTACACTTTCAAGTTTGAGTTGGAAACTATGAGTAATATTTTAGATAAGAATAGGATTCGTAGAAGAAGAAAAAACATAAAAAAAATTCACTTTCCCCATTATAACCTCCCAGGTTTTAACACTATATCTTCGGACGCATGCTAGGTCTGTGGATTGTTGGGTAAGTGTCAATTCGATCCAATCCATAATTCAGCACTTAAATTTTACACAAATCAAATCATGTATCTTTTGTTATCAAGTACATGTATTCCATCTAAAACTTAAACATGTAACTTTCTTTTATGAAGATCTTATAGAAACAGTGACGTAAAATAATGTTTTATTATCAAGAAGTAATAATTTGTTGAGATAAAGCTGTCAGTATGGCAATACGCCAGCATTGTCGTCAACGTTTAGCTGTGCATTCTTGTGTTATTTTAGTTTTTCCACCACTTCTCAGAACACATTTGCAAGATACCTTGTTGGTGTTGTACAGTCTATGATCAACCGTGAGAGCCTTGTTCTATTGTTTCTTGAAGCCGGGCAAGCGGGTGATGTCTTCACCTTTAATAACCTCACAGGTTTGTTTGTGACACTGCAGATTCCAAACGATACAGTCAAATCTGTGAACAAAGTCTACCCTTGTAAAGTATGAAATGTGACCTTGCTTTTTGACTGATGGCCTATGTTCGGAGGTCGTTTGTTCTAAATAATCAGTTTTAAAAGAATGGCCTTTATAGACAGGGCAGCTATTATTCGGAGGCACCCACTAACACAGGTTTGACTGTTTCTACAGTAAAACTGAGTTACTGTGAAGTTTATCCATATTTCATATAATAGTGTGCTTCATTTAATGTGTTACTTAACGAAGAACTTGGTAGCAAAAACATTTGTTGATTCATCATTTGTTCCCCATGAATGAGTTCTGTATAAAAGAAGGATTTATTTCAACTCTTTTATGATCTTCTTGATATATAATGTTGTTTGACATGGCTTTTAATGAATACATACGTGATATTATCTTGTTATAATTATCTATGTTTAATTGAAGTTTAATTGCAATGTGTTAACACAGTGTAATATTGAAACAGGCATTGGGCAAGTGTCTGGTAAGATTGGGAATTTTGGAGTCATGGCAACTAAATAAGTTATTATAAATCAAATGCTCTGATATCTTTGCACTAGTATACTGTAAGTCTTGTCGAAAAATGGTCATGACTTTGTCATGTCCAATTTTAAAATTCTTTTTTTTTCCAATGTTCATTCTCTATTTAGATTTTGGGTAATTAATTGATGCCTAAATGCTATTGGGCACAGTCCAATTAAGGGAAACAAAACAAAAAGGAAAAAAATTGCTGTAAAACAAATCTAAAATCTCTATATCTTTAATAATCTTAAACATTTGTACTCTAATTTATCATATTTCAATTTCAGTATAATCTGTCTGGGCAGTATGATTGGCATAATGCAATGTTCTGCCATACCTGTACATAGTGCTTCTGGGATGTTAAAACAATTCTGTTGTTTCTGCATAATACAATTTAACATGAATGTACACATATATATACCTATGACAGCTAGTAAGCCTTAATTACTATTTTGTTGTATGTGTGACAATTATTTTGTTGGTTACATGTATTTAGTTTCTCACAATCTTGTTTCATTATCATTGATAAGCAGTTGTAATATTTTATTTTCATCAGCATTGGGTACAACAACAACACATTCCTGGAGTCCAACATCGACAACACATTCATCGTCGCAAACCTCAACACACTCGACGGAAACAACCACGCCTCATTCATGGAGTTCAACGACAACACGTTCATCGTCGCAAACCTCAACACACTCGACGGAAACAACCACGCCTCATTCATGGAGTTCAACGACAACACGTTCATCGTCGCAAACCTCAACACACTCGACGGAAACAACCACGCCTCATTCATGGAGTTCAACGACAACACGTTCATCGTCGCAAACCTCAACACACTCGACGGAAACAACCACGCCTCATTCATGGAGTTCAACGACAACACGTTCATCGTCGCAAACCTCAACACACTCGACGGAAACAACCACGCCTCATTCATGGAATACAACAACAAGTACACCTGACACCACTACTACTGCCTTACGTATGCTGCCTTGCTTATTTGTATTTGATTATTGAGATTAGTGTCCAACTTCATATTAATGTTTGTTCTTTGGCAAGGTGAACTACAATGTGCAATGAAAATAAGTTCTTCTGTCCTAATATTAGATTTTTTTTATTTTGCATAAGCAATTGCAGTGACATCTCATCAGTACTTGGTAATTTTACATAATTATTGAACAACATTTTAATTATTTTCATATACTGCACATTAAATCATAAAATCATACTAGACATTTACAACTTACGCTAGAATTGGCAAGTTTTAACAATTACATGGCAGATGAAGAAAATGTAGCACTTCGGTCTGCTTCAAAATTCATGCATGTAGAGCGAATGAATTATTGTATCAGTAAATTAATTATACTAACTCTTCACTGTTCTTGTACCTATAAAAGACTGTTTGTATAGTATTAAAAGTATTCAGTTAGTAGTGTTTAAACATCACAACATCAGCACAAAGTAACTGTATTAAGTCGAAGCTTTGATACTGCATATCACTCATTGCTTGGTAAATATTTCATTCTTCTCATGGTGTAATGATAAAATACTGTACAGAATTAGTGTTATATTACAATATTAGTACTTATAATTACTTATATATGTATTTTTCATATATTTTGTATGCCCCCGTATTGATAGATCAGGGGCATATTGTTTTTGGTCTCTGAGTGTCTGTCTGTTTGTACCAAACTTTAACCTTGCTTATAAAACCAAAACGCTTGCACCTACATTCATCAAACTTCATACGTAGGTTCCTCATGACAGCCTCTACAGGACCTGGGCAGTAGGTCAAAGGTCACAGGGTCATGGTGTTTAAAAAAAATCGTACATTTCTTTTAGGATACTACTCCTACATTTTTCATGGGATTTTGACGAAATTTTCACAGACATGGTCTTGTGATTCGATCATTTTTTACAGAATTATGGCCCTTGTTTATTTTGTGCATTTTCAAGTTAAAGGGCACCCGGAGGGGGCATTGTGTTTTTGAAACACATCTTATTTGGAATTTGATTTCGTTCAATTATTATTTAGTGCCAACGTCTGTCTTAGTAAATCTTTCAGACCCTCACCTGCTTCTGGAATGTCATAACAAATTCATGTATATTTCATTCAATGCATTTCCAGAATGTGATGATGATGAATTTCAGTGTTCATTCACCCCAGCATGTATCCCTGATCATTGGGTATGTGATGATTATCTCGACTGTGATGATGACAGCGATGAAATTGGATGTGGTATAATATATTTATACATATCATAGATACATACATAATTATTTGTGTGCCCTCCTTTGTCTATAAAAACTTCATCAGTTGTCTTTCTGTGAATAAAATACATTTATTAAGTAAAGTACAATGATTTGCACTTTCTATTTGTAATAAATGTCTGTGCATACTATGTATTAATCCTTTGTTAAAATATGTAGCAATTTGTTGTATTTCTGCTTTGATTTGATGTTATCAAGTTGTAATTGAGTCCATCAGCCAGTAACCTGATTTTCCAAAATAATGAAAATTTCATTACTCTTTTTTTTCAACTGATATACTTTGAGAATGGAATGGAAATTTGAGCTCAGAGATTGTTCTCATGTTTTATATCCAACGGACCTGGTCTGTTCTGTCAAAGCTTAATTATCTATGCGACTGTTTCTTATTTGTGGAATGTCATTAAGAAGTCATGTATGATTTAATTGTTCAATGTATTTTCAGCATGCGATGATGATGAACATCAGTGTCCCGTATCTCAAGAATGTATCCCGCAAAATTGGATATGTGATGATTATTCCGACTGCAATGATGGCACAGATGAAGCTGGATGTGGTATATATTTATATGTCATAATCACATAAATATTTGTGTATCTTCATCTGACTCGAATAAAAATTCTTCGGTTGTATTTCTTTGAATAAGATACATTATATTTATACCTTTAAGTACAATGATAGGTATTTTATTATACTATTAATGTCTGTGAACAAACAGTCCAACCTTTGCAGGGTTCTCAATTATTATAACAGCAGACTGCAGGCCAATTAAGCCGCTTAGAAATGTGTTTGGGCCGGTTAGGAATCTCAAAAGTTCATAATTAAGATATTATGTCTGGACCCCCTTAGCAGGCCCGTTAGGTTTGCTTTTGGGCCTGTTGGCCACAAACTTATTGAGAACCCTGCATTGAACAAAGGCCATTCTTGGGAAAGAGAAATTGTGGCATTTTTTCACTGATGCTTTTTATTTGGAGCTCATTTTATTCTAAATAATTTGCAGCAACTTGTGCTGATTCCTATGTACATTATGTTTTTAAACAAAATGTGTCATTAGAATGACAAGTTAATTTCTTCGACTGTTTTCAAGATTTTGCTTTATTGGATTTAATGCTAATAACATATAATATCATAATCATGTACAGAAATCTTTATCTTGTCTTGTTCATATTATTTTTGGTATGTTTGTTTGTAACTTTAACCTTGCCTATAAAGTCAAAACACTTCCACCTACAATCATCAAACTTCATATGCTGGTACATGATGACAGCCTTTACATGCCTGTGCATTTTCAGGTCAGTAGGTCAAAGGTCAAGGTCACACAGAGGGGTGCATTGTGTTTTAAAAACACATCTTTTTTAAATTATTATTGATTCGTTTTTAATTTAGATTGTCCTGAACATAGATGTTTACACGGTGAATGCTACACTTCTGAACAAGTTTGTGATGGTGTCATGGACTGTAGTGATGGTATAGATGAAACTGACTGTCCTTTTAGTAAGTCATTGATTTTAACTAATAAAAATGTCAATAATTGATCATTCTAGTATATGTTGAAGGCAAATTGACTTTACTTGTTCATGTTGTGGAAATCTTCGCACCTTTTCTCTGATTTCGGCATATATATTACTCTATTGTCCCAAAGTTGCATATCTGAAATCTATCCGGCACCAGGTTTCCTTCATCAAAGTTCCTAATCATCAAACAAGTTTACATCACAGTATGTCCCTATGTTTGACTGAATTGCTTCTTGAAAAGTGTCGTCTGACGAAAACAATGACCCGTGTATAAGCTGACAGGACCGTTCCTTTTATCATGAAATTCCATTGTTTTAAGTAATCACCAAAGGGTCCTTGTCTTTATAAACATTCAGAATCAGAATTTACCAAAATTCAAAACGGGAATCAGCAGTTTCATAATGGCCGAGCTGGACAGCCAATCAGAATGACTCAATCTCATCATAGCCTAGTTGTTTTCATAAATGCAATGCTGTTTCATAATGGCCCAGTTTTGTGTTCATAATGTGGTGGTGAATTTTATATCGGCCATGTATTTCAAGTGAAAACGCACCTAATATTTAATAGTTAATTATTAATGTGTTATATAACTGTGTCAGGAGCTTGGAGCCTATAATATCTGATTTGTATTGTGGGAATCTGTGTATAAATAATGAAATAGTTAAGATCAATCATTACACAATGTGGTTTGTATATAATTTATTATATTTATTTATTTCATCAGATTTAACCACATTTTCAACATCATTGCAGTTCATGGCGGGCAGTTATCCTTACCAGCTTCCCTGGATTTCATTTATAGGCCTTAACCAGTACTAAACACCTTCTATCAGCAAGCTACTACCAAGCTACCCCACATAATTCAGAGGATGTTATATCAAATATCTTCTGTCAAATTTTTCATGACAGTGTGAACCTTGCACAGGGTTAATGAACTCTCTACCTCTTAATCAGTCGACCAACGCTCTAACCATTGAGCCAACATACCAGCAGGCAATGTGGTTTGTTAGAACCAAGTATTAATTAATGATTTTTCTTGTTTATGGATATTGGTGGTTTACTTTCTAGGATGTTCTGAAGGGTTTTTCACCTGTGTACGTATCCCTCAGTGTGTAGCTAATACAACTATATGTGATGGGAATGTTGATTGTGATGATAGATCCGATGAATGGTATTTTGATTGTCCAAAGCCAACAACTGAAATTCCTCCGAGTTATGGTAAAGTACATAGTATTATATTGTCAACAGAACTTTTATCAAGCACATTCAGAATAAATATATCTGAACAGAATTAATAATATTCTGGGTAGTGGGCAAGTTGTAGATTACTGTTGAATTTTAATGAACTGTTATGATTCACCATGTTCAGCCTGACTTTTTGCAAGATTATAAGGTTTTTATCATCTGAAGATATCAGATATAATGATACAAGGTATCGGAAGATTCATATGAAAGTATCTGTAGTATGCAATTGAATATTGTCATAAAGCATGTACAGAAAGGAAAGCCATGTAAACGTATTTGAATTCATTATGACTGAAACAATTTTGTCTGTTAATTGTTTCGTTTTCTTTATGTATAAGTATAAACCCGGTTTTTGGATAATCCATCGTCGAAAAATTGGTTTTCTACTGAACATATATATATATTTAATGAAAAATAAAAATACTTGGAATGCCTGTTATTAATTGGTGTTTACTATAATCTACTATAATACTGTATGCATGTTTAACCTTGCAGCTCTATATTATTCTATTCTGGTGTGTATATATTGTCTTATTGGAATGACTCAATAAAAATATGTTCTTTAATTAGACTCAATAAAAATATGTTCTTTAATTAGAATATAGTCTAAGATTGATGAATGGTGATGTGGATACTACACATCTTGGCTATGGACGTTTGGAAGTAACAATCGGGGATGTAGATCCCACTTTGTATGCCTCTTCTGAGAGAACTTCTACAGTGTGTGCTGATAATTTTGATAACAGAGAAGCCATAGTTGTATGCAGGCAACTTGGTTCAAGGTACTAAACTACAGTCCCTATATTAATCAGTTTAAAAACTTTATTTTAAGCTTTGTGCTTTAAAATATTGTTATTTTTAAAGATAATTTATTTCTGGGCAATTGTTGTATAATATAACAAACAGTCTTTTAATAGTTATAAGTTAGGCATAAGAACTCAATATTGACATTTTAAACAGATTTTCAACTAAATTGAAAAGTTTTAGTATCATACTTGTTAAAAACATGATATAAAATATTATACTACAAAAAATGTCATTATTTGAAAACAAAACACAGATCACTGACCACTTAGAAAACTTTCCATATGATTAAGGACACAAAGGAATTGGGAAGCATTGAAACTACGTATACTGTCTAGATTAACTTATTAAATATGACTGTGCATATGATGTACATACAGCTATAAACAGCTTATACATTTTGTTAATTTTTGTAATGAAGTATTACAGTAATACCTCTCCAGAGCGGCCCTCTGTAGAGCAACAACCTCTCTATAACAACACCTTCAAAATTTCCCTAAGCTGATATTTACTATAAATTTAACCTCTGTAGAGCAACAACCTCTGAACAACGGCCAATATATGCAGCTCCAAGAGGGTGTTGCTCTACAGAGGTTGTACTGTATATGGAACCATACAAATTTTAATCAGTATTAACACTGACACTTGCATTGCATTTCCACCTTTAGTAATGTTGAAAACAGTTTTGCTAATGGAAAGGCTTATTATGGTGAAGGAGAGGGGCCAATCATGTTAGGTAATTTTCGTTGTACTGGTGATGAAGACAGATTGGATGAATGTCAACATTCCGGATGGCGTACAGTTCACTGTTCACATGAACAAGATGTTTCTGTTTCTTGTGGTAAAGTGTTTAATGTGTTAACTTATTTATGAATACTCTCAAATATGTGTTTGTAGCCACTTCTAAATAAAGGCCTTTATTTAGAGATGGCTGGCTACAAACAAAGGCCTTTATTTAGAGATGGCTGGCTACAAACAAAGGCCTTTATTTAGAGATGGCTGGCTACAAACAAAGGCCTTTATTTAGAGATGGCTGGCTACAAACAAAGGCCTTTATTTAGAGATGGCTGGCTACAAGAAAGGCCTTTATTTAGAGATGGCTGGCTACAAACAAAGGCCTTTATTTAGAGATGGCTGGCTACAAACAAAAGCCTTTATTTAGAGATGGCTGGCTACAAGAAAGGCCTTTATTTAGAGATGTCTGGCTACAAACAAAGGCCTTTATTTAGAGATGGCTGGCTACAAACAAAGGCCTTTATTTAGAGATGGCTGGCTACAAGAAAGGCCTTTATTTAGAGATGGCTGGCTACAAACAAAGGCCTTTATTTAGAGATGGCTGGCTACAAACAAAGGCCTTTATTTAGAGATGGCTGGCTACAAACAAAGGCCTTTATTTAGAGATGGCTGGCTACAAGAAAGGCCTTTATTTAGAGATGGCTGGCTACAAACAAAGGCCTTTATTTAGAGATGGCTGGCTACAAACAAAGGCCTTTATTTAGAGATGGCTGGCTACAAACAAAGGCCTTTATTTAGAGATGGCTGGCTACAAACAAAGGCCTTTATTTAGAGATGGCTGGCTACAAACAAAGGCCTTTATTTAGAGATGGCTGGCTACAAACAAAGGCCTTTATTTAGAGATGGCTGGCTACAAACAAAGGCCTTTATTTAGAGATGGCTGGCTACAAACAAAGGCCTTTATTTAGAGATGGCTGGCTACAAACAAAGGCCTTTATTTAGAGATGGCTGGCTACAAACAAAGGCCTTTATTTAGAGATGGCTGGCTACAAACAAAGGCCTTTATTTAGAGATGGCTGGCTACAAACAAAGGCCTTTATTTAGAGATGCCTGGCTACAAACAAAGGCCTTTATTTAGAGATGGCTGGCTACAAACAAAGGCCTTTATTTAGAGATGGCTGGCTACAAACAAAGGCCTTTATTTAGAGATGGCTGGCTACAAACAAAGGCCTTTATTTAGAGATGGCTGGCTACAAACAAAGGCCTTTATTTAGAGATGCCTGGCTACAAACAAAGGCCTTTATTTAGAGATGGCTGGCTACAAACAAAGGCCTTTATTTAGAGATGGCTGGCTACAAACAAAGGCCTTTATTTAGAGATGGCTGGCTACAAACAAAGGCCTTTATTTAGAGATGGCTGGCTACAAACAAAGGCCTTTATTTAGAGATGGCTGGCTACAAACAAAGGCCTTTATTTAGAGATGGCTGGCTACAAACAAAGGCCTTTATTTAGAGATGGCTGGCTACAAACAAAGGCCTTTATTTAGAGATGGCTGGCTACAAACAAAGGCCTTTATTTAGAGATGGCTGGCTACAAACAAAGGCCTTTATTTAGAGATGGCTGGCTACAAGAAAGGCCTTTATTTAGAGATGGCTGGCTACAAACAAAGGCCTTTATTTAGAGATGGCTGGCTACAAACAAAGGCCTTTATTTAGAGATGGCTGGCTACAAGAAAGGCCTTTATTTAGAGATGGCTGGCTACAAACAAAGGCCACATTTTGTCTGTCACAAGGATGACCTTTGTTCCAGGGTTGGATTATACTCGATATTAATTTATAGATTATAGCATAATATTTCAGTAAAGATATATCATTCAATAGTGTGGCCCCCAAATATAAGACTTAATTTTTCCATTTTTGTTAACTCATTTGTTGTCGTAATGTTATAGTTAGAATTTTTTATTCCTTGTTAGGCCTTTCTTTAAAAATTGTTGGTTTGTTGTTACTCAACCTAAACTAGTTGGTAAGTTTTTTTATCTTTTTTTTACTGATATGAAAAGCTGAAATGAATACCTAAAAAAAGAATTGTAAAAAATGTGACAAAATTCTGGGGTCGGGATTTATGTATGAGTCAGTCATATTTAAGCGAACCAGCAATTTTTTAATAGTTAGTTCCAGTAACATGTACCTTTTATATTTATACTTCAGGTGAAAATCGATTTACAACCACCACACAGTCAACTCAGACAACTGATATACCAAATTCAACTTTAACCTCAAGAACTACACCACCCACGTCACCATCAATAGAAAATGGTATGTCTGCTTTGTACTACATGTCATCACTCAATTATATGATTATTGGTTAAATTTTACTATTGTGTGAAAAATTTTACTACTATTGAAAATTTGTAGGAAAATTGCTTTTATGCCATTTTCTTTTTCTGTTCATAAAATATTAATTTATGTCTTATGTTTTTTTTTTCACATATACATGTATGTTTTAATTAATTACATTCCAGTTATTTGACATTTCATGTAAGCCTCATTACTGCGTTGTCATCTGATTTTATACTTTTAAGTTCCCTATATATTAGTTAGGTTTAGGTGACTCCTTTACATTTGTTAATTCTTTGCTTTTGTTGCGTGTAGAATGTCAATTACTTCGATTGTCCCCTAATTTACAACTCTGTGAGTAATTGTTATACCCCTGCTTCAAAGGGCGTATATTGGAGTCTGTCTGTCCGTCTGCATACAATATCATAAGTTTTTGGAGCGAACTACTTCCACATTCTTTAAGCAATTGCAATGAAACTTGAAATATATTATCAACATGAAGTGTTGATGTGCAAGACACAATTTTCATGCCCAGCAATTCACTCATTCCAGAGTTATGTGCCCTTGAACTTAGCAGTATCGCGTTTTTAGTGTCAAAGCGGCAGGGGTATTAGTCACCTCTGTGACAAAGCTCTAGTATGTGTTTAATGTAACAATTCATATCAAATTTACAATTGACATATATATAATTCTATATAATTGTTTAAATCAAAACTAACCTTAAATATCCTATGCAGTTATTTTATTTTTTCTTGAAGAAAATTTTATTTTTCTCATATATTTTATTATGCAGGGCGTTTAAGACTGCGAGATGGGGGAAGTTGTGCTGAGGGAAGGATTGAAGTCTTCTACAATGATGAATGGGGCACGGTTTGTGATGATGGCTTTGATGAGATGGATGCTGAAGTTGTATGTAGTCAATTAGGATTTAGGTATTTCTAATTCACTAGTTAGCTATTGCAATGAAACTTGAAATATGTTATCACCATCAAGTGTAGATGTGCAAGAACAATTTTCATGCCCAGCGATTGACTCATTGCAGAGTTATGTCCCCCTGAACTTAGCCGTATAGTGTACTGTTGCAGTATTAGTGTCAAAGTGGCGGTGGGGGTATTAGTCACCACTGTGACAGCTCTAGTTCTAATAATACTGATAACTACATGAACCTGAAGGCACTGCAGACTGAAATTAATTTAGATTGATACCAGCTCAAACAATTTTCATTTTGGATCTTATTTTGCCCAGTTAAACAGTATAAAATATAGTTGTAGATGTCTATTAAATTAAATTGTATTTAATGAAACATTAAATTATAAGCTGTCACAAGTCTAACATACTGATCTGACAGTGTTAGACAAGTATGACTTATTTTTGTGGAATTCAATTCTCAAACTGCTGTTTATACAATCATTTTACCCTTTACAATGTAGATTGTCTACCTTCTAGGTTTGGCTTTACATAATTATGTACTTGTGTCTGTTTCAGTGGTTTCAAGAATTATAGAGACGTAGAGTATGGTCCAGGAGATGGGCCAATTTTGCTGGATGATTTGGAATGCACTGGAGATGAAGCCAGATTGATGGACTGTGACCATCGCGGATGGGGAAGTAGTAATTGTTATCACAGTGAAGATCAAGACATTCAGTGTGGTGTGTATCACTTAACCATAGATCATTAATTATATTTATGTACGGTATAAGTTTTTCAAAATGAATTATTTCAAAAGTTGTTTTCGAGGTATTGGTATATATAGATATATTGTCGGGTAACCAGAAATACTGACTTGGCAAAATAATTACTGTACATTACAGAAATTATGATGATAAATGAATCCTGTATATTTTCAGTGGAAGATTCTGTGAAATTTTGTGAAATGCGTCCAGGTCCACCAAGTGTTAATTGCTCCTTTGATAATGACACTTGTGACTATCAGACTACAATAAACCAAGGAACTAATCCATGGCGAATAAACAATGCCCTAGCATTAGGAATAGTTGATCTCAACTCATTAGCTGAAGGTAATTGTTTCTTGTCTTAATCTTATGGTATTTTTCCAATGGCTTTGTTTGAATTTTCCATTTCTTATAATTAGTCTAGTGTTTAGATAAGTATTTTGTTTGATTATGATATTTTATCTCAAACTTCCGTCAGCTCCATTCCATCCCCTTTTTTGCCAAACCATATTGTTAAAAGGAAAAATATCATAAATAGCAGATATATATTACATAAGAAACGTGTTTCTGTACTTCAGGTAGAGTGGCTTCATTCAAAAACAGCGATGGTCAGGAAACAGATTCTGCTAGCCTCAGTAGTACATCATTCATGTTGGATGAAAAATCAAGACTGGAGTTCAACTATCAAATTCATAATTCTAAATTCAATGATCTGACTGTTACACTTGTAGGAGGTAATCCTGATCCAGAGGAAGAATTTACACTCAGTGAAAATAATGAAAATACATTATGGTCGAGTTCATACTTGACTCGTGACAAGGAGCGGAAATGGTTGTACAAATGTATAAATCTACCGTCTCAACCAGGCGATACGAATGAATGTGAGAACATTTTCTTTTTGTCAGTTAAATGATTAAAATCTAAGTTTTATGCTCCTTACATTAAATGATGTGGGGCATGTAAAGCTTGATTTGTCCATATGTCTGTCTCACAATTTGTTTTAGGTTAAGTCAAGCTGTCATCAGGGGGTGTATGGGTATATAAAGCTTCTTGTTTTTGTATCGATAGATCGGGGGTTTTGGTCTCTCTGTTTGTCTTTTTGTCTGTCTGTACCAAACTTTAACCTTGCCAATAAAATCAAAATGCTTGCACCTACATTCATCAAACTTCATATGTAGGTTCCTCATGACAACCTCTACAGGACCTGGGCATTTTCAGGTCAGAAGGTCAAAGGTCACAGGTCATTGTTTTTAAAAAAATTCGTACATTTCTTTTAGGATACTACACCTACAATTTTCATGAGATTTTGACGAAACTTTCACAGACTTGTTATTACCAAAATTTGATCATTTTTGACGGAATTATGGCCCTTTATTTACTGTATATGTCTTACTATTGGTGCCCGTTTTATTTTGGCGATATTGGCGGTCGGCACCGGCACCGCCAAATCTAGACCGCGCCAATATAAAACCACGCCAATAATGAACACCGCAAATTATTTTGTCAAAGAAAATTATGGTAACTTTTGTTATCAAAAGGTGTAACTCATACCTTTTCACGTTACTATTTGTTTGTTTCGTATGTTTGCACATGTATTGTTACTTGTTTACTTTCATCAGTACATGCATTACGTTTATTGCCTTAGGGTAAGTCTTAATTGAGAAGTGTAAAATCTAAAGTATTCAAACAATACATCTTATTTGTCACACGTACCATATAAAACTTATATCGTCGGCACATACATAGAAAGACTAAATTAAATCGATATAATAACAATATGTGTCAATTTAAGATAAATTATCGAAACAAATAATCACTTTTAGACATTGTGTTAACTCCTGTTCGATCCCAAGTAATCACCAACACTTTGGTTTTCTTATTCGTAACTGTTAATACATTTCACTTGATAAGATTGTTGTTAGGAAGATATTAAGTAAAATAGTCTTAATTATTTCCATTGAAAATGGTGGAAACTTATTTTCTTAAGTGTTTTAATTCTGGCGCTTAAGAAGACAGGACATGGTTTTATTTTGGCGGTTGGATATGAAACCGCCAAATATAGAACCCCCCAATTTATGAACATCTTAAAAACGCCAAATTTTGCTACCGCAGAATTAAAGACGTATAAAGTATTTTGTGCAATTTCAAGTTAAAGGGGGCACTCGGAGGGGGCATTGTGTTTTTGAAACACATCTTGTTTTTTTTATTATATATGAAGACCTGTTTTCAACTGTATTCTGCAATTACCAGCAAGCAGTTGATCTACCTAACCAAAAACTTCTGGATTCTCTACCAGTATTATTATTAACCTGTCTAATAACTGTCAATTTCGGACATTATTTTCAACTGTTTTTATATTGTTTTCTTTTCTGATAGATTTGATACTATTTTTTACTATGCGTTTATAATTACATGAATACATCCTCCAATTGTATTAAATGTGCTTTATATACCGGTTGTCTGTTAAATTATTTGAATTCTCTTAAAAAATATATAATGACTTAGTTGATTCCTGTTTCTTTAATGTATTATTTTAACTTGGACATATATCTGACCAATAAATATTTTCATTTCTATTTTTACCTTGTCTGTACACAGTACAGTGATGACCTCAGAAATAGATATTATGGCTGCATGACCCCATTGAATACCCATTATTTAATTTACAGATAACTTGAGGTTTGATGCAAGTTGTGGGCCGAACTGTTTGATTGCACTAGACGAAATCAATATTTCAGAAGGGGATTGTATAGGTACACATTGATATTTTGTAACATTACATTTAATTAGTATTAGTATTACAATATGATGTGCTTTGATGTTATTGCTCCATTAACCTGCAGGGAAAAGAAGTTACAACATTAATTGGTTATCATTAACAAATTCGTTTGGTCATTAATTATAATATACTATTATATAATATAAGTACATGAATTATTAAAATCTGTGAAACTTATAAATTTGTTGATTATTTCATTATTTGATGCCTTGGTAAGGCATGAAAGATAATGTTTGTTTTTAGTTACAAGTACCCAATTTACCCTTACTTTTCCCAGCAACCCTAATTTTTATAAGGCCTAAGAAATGGTACATCCACTCTCTCACTTTTATTACCTTACCACATGCTTTTCCACTGAGCGCCAAAATATATATAAAAAAATGCAAAATTTCCAGGCCTACTTGCCCTATTTTTAATGAGCATGTAACCAAAAACAAACAATATATGTTTAAGGCCTAGCCTATAACTGAAATATTTTTTTTATTCCATCTGCAGAGAGCATACTGGATGCTCCATGTGATTTTGAACGTGAATCAACATGTGGTGTCTATGTGTATCGTGAGACCAAGGACAGAATGAGCTTGGATTACTCTTGGATGTGGGTTTCATCGCCAACTGATGGTAGGCACTGCTTAAAATTTACATATGTATTAAAAAAACAAAACGAATATGCATAATTGTATGCATTCCACGGAAGAGGGTTGGTTTATACTACTATTCCTGTATAGAATTTTTGTGTAGATTATAACTGTGTCATAAATCAATAAATTTTAAAATTACAAATGGCATTAATGTTCACTGTGATTGAATGTTATATTTTGAAAACCAAAAATAAACTTGTGTCACAAAGGTCATGGTCATGTGGATGCATAATCTATAATTGTTAAGGCATCTT
Organism: Lutraria lutraria; assembly: GCA_964023205.1. Lineage (NCBI taxonomy): Eukaryota > Metazoa > Mollusca > Bivalvia > Venerida > Mactridae > Lutraria > Lutraria lutraria. The sequence continues at coordinate 3,730,381 of OZ026839.1, read as the reverse complement.
GTTGGCATGAATCAAATTTTAAAAATTAACAGATAATAGATCATACAGTTTTTCCATGTTTTGATTGAAGTTCTTGTTCAAACAAGTCGATCCTTTCTCAAATTTTAAGCCCATATGCTTTTGTGTAATTTGTTTTGAAGATAATTCATAGCAAGGTTATGCATAATGTATGTCTTAAATACCTGTTGTAAAACAGTGATTGTATTTTTTATGTGTAGGGAAATATATGTCGGTAGACTCAATATTTGGTGAGGTCAAGGATGATGCTCTCATGAAGTTTGAAACACCATCATTAGGTGATAACAGTGTCTTCAAGTTTGACTACAAGATTAATGGAGATGATGATGAACTACAGGTATGTGTGAGTTTAATAATCATGATGTTTCTATTTGAAACAAACTACTCTTGTTTTTCATTAAAGTCCCATAAGCTTTTTGAATTTAGTACTTTCTATGATTATGTACTTTGTGATTAAAAAAAGAAATTTCGGGATCTTTTTATTGCAAGTAAAAGTCAATTTCACAGATATGACATCTTTCTAGGTAAAATAAGACCTTCTTTAATTTAAAAACCAAAAAGCTAATGGAACCATGGATAAAAAGACAAAATTAATGTAGCAAATATTTGCCTGATCATCAAAAGAACTAAGATGGTCAGAAAGCATCTTTTTTTTTATCTGAGCTCCTTTTATCAGTATTAGGTATATTAATACAACATTTTCGTACTAAGGACTTTGACATAAGAAACATAATGGTGATTCCAAAAACTAGGATTGGTCAGGTAGCCATAGTAACTGTACATCTTCTTTTTCTGGTCCTCTATTTTTCAGGTAACTGTGTCACAAGGAGGTGAGGATCATGTTCTTGTAACAAAACAAGGAAACTATGGAGATTTATGGCAGGTTCAGTGCGATAAATTACCTGATGACTTTGATCATGCAACAGCAACAGATTTTGAATTTAAGGCCATTAAAGGAAGTTCTACATTAACTTCGATCAGCATAGATAATGTACAGCTTGATACAGAATGTCCAGGTAAATAGAGAGCTTTTGGTGCAATGGAACTTTAATTTGATGGTTCTTGAGGGAGTCTGTCCCAAATTGTAAAAGAATCCAATTGATTTATAAATATGCTTGTTGCCTAAATTGAAGCCTTTCTAAAGTAAATAAGTTGGTATAAAATCAAAGTAAATAGAATAGTAATGCTTTAAAAGGGACTAGAAATGATTTTAATGGATAGCAACTAAAGTTCTCAAAACAAAGGATGTGAATTTGATTTTATAACAAACCAGAAAATAATTTTATGTTGGAAGAAAATTATTTTACTTTTTATTCATTTAAATGCAGAATCTGATGCTGTTTACTGAACTATTTATAGGTTATTTTGTTATGAAAGTAGGTAATACTTGTAGTGTATGATCTGAGTCCATTGTAGATCCATTTACCTGTGATGAAAAATTTGCTAATTGTGGATGGACAATATCAGCCTCGGATGACTCGTTTACATGGCAGTTTTTTGAAGGTAGTAAAATGCATGATCTTTTTTCCCTGTAGTACTGTATAGCAAGTAAAATCAAATAGATTCCTAGATATTGCCACCACTTGCAAAATATCAGCCAGACTACTTATAGATAAATTGCCATAAGGAAACATGAAAAGCTTCAATATTTGTTGTTAATTAGGAAGTTGCTGTTGACACAGGATTTACTGTATTTCGTTATTCAGCTTGTCAGAGGGGCACTTAATATTATGACAACACATTATAGTCAAATAGGGAGCATTTATCAGTTGATCCAAAAATCAACAACTGATGAGGAAAATAATGTACCTGATATGGGGCTTGAACCTGCGACCTCCTGCTTGCAAATCAGATGCTCTACCAACTGAGCTAATGGGGCTGGTGAATATCCTAGCCAATTTATAAATACATGTATAATATACCACTCCGCTTCATTCCTCTTTCCTTTTTATTCAAAGTAATTTAACATGACAACCACAGGCTCTTTTGACTAATCGGTTACAGCCTTTGCTTCATCCTAGCTCTAGGATTCAAAGGCTAGTCACACACGGCACCAAATGTAACAGGATGAGGAAAATAATGTACCTGATTTGGAGCTGGAACCAGCGACCTCCTGCTTGCAAGTCAGTTGCTTTACCAACTGAGCTAATCAGGCTGGTGAATATCCCAGCCAATTTATAAATATAATATACCACACTGCTACAGTGGTTTTATAATTATGTCTGCTGTGTGAAATATTGGTGATGTTTTACATTGGCTGAAATCGATTAACTGCTAAAATAGCGAACATGAAATCACTGCCATAATTTCTATGTATACAGTATTCATCTGAATTGTCAGAATCATCTTGCATTTTGTGCATCATGGCAGTCACATTATTTCTGTTAACTTCAAATTTATCCCAGTGTTTGAATGAACCAATGGTGATAGTTATTTTAATGTATATATTTTATTTAAGATATTTGCTTTTTGTCAGATGCCGAGAATTTTGACAGAGGTAGTTCAAATGTACGTCTAGTGGGTGGTAACACTACCTATGAAGGAATACTCGAAGTTTATTACTCTGAGGAATGGCGTCCAGTGTGCGATGATGGATTCAATGATCTTGCTGCCAAAGTAGCCTGCGGATCACTTGGACTAGAGTAAATACTTCTAAACATTTCCAACCCTGCAATATTATTTCCCTGTTGCCCTAGACTTTGTATTAGGCCTGAGGTACAGTACATCTTCTTTCTCACTTTTTTATCTTACAGTAGACACGCTTTCAAGAGCAAATAAAAAAAGCCCCGACGAACCTACCCATCAATAAGCATGTTACCTGATACAAACATATTGATTTATACTTGGCCAATCATATTATGTTTTAAGTATTTTCATGTAATATTGTTTTATGAACAGGTCTGAAGGAGCTTCATATCAGTGTTGCCAGTATGGACAAAGAAATTTCTGGATAGATGAGGTGGAATGTTTAGGAACAGAAGAAAGTCTGTTCGAATGTCCCAGTGACCCGTGGGGTTGGGAAGATTGTTACAGCTATGAAAATGTGAAACTCACTTGCGGAGGAATACCTGGTATCTCATATTCCTTAGATTTTAATACATATTTCCCACATCTACAATATTTACCTCCCTTGGCGGCCATTTTAGTTGGCAAATTTCTTAAGTGCTTAATAGAAAAAAATCAGAAAATTGGTAATTAAACAACTCTATTTATAAAAGATAACTAAATCATGAAGTTGTTAAGGCAATAAACACATCATGTTTAAAAGAATGTAGTTGTCACATATGAATACCCTATACTTAGAATTATCTTTGCTTGTTAAATTCGCCAACTAAGATGGTCGCCAAGGGAGGTAAATATTGTAGATATGGAAACTATGTATACAGCACAAGTACATATATAATGAGCACTGTTATTACATACATTTAATAGTGTCTGACCCTCATCTAATTAAGTTACTTTCTATTTCTATGCTGGGGTTGTCCCCCTTGTGTTTTTGCTATTACAGTACAATTAACCTCTGTAGTGCGACACCCTGTGGGCGCTGCAAATATTGGTCGTTGTTTAGAGGTTGTTGCTCTGCAGAGGTTAAATTTATAGTAAATATCAACTTAGGGACATTTTGAGGGTGTTGTTATAGAGAGGTTGTTGCTATACAAAGGGCCGCTCTGGAGAGGTTGTACTGTACATTTGTTATACTTTCAAGCCTTATGATAATTATGTCATTCCTCACTGGTGACAATATTCATTTTTATTTGCTCGAACATATTACTCTAGGATCCTTATCGATTCAACCAAATGTGCATTAATATTACCAGGCCACTCCAATGATCATTGTCAGGTGTTTTTTTTGTGATCGCCCTGCGTCCATCGTGCGTCGTTACGTGGCGTCCATGTTTACTTTAAACAACATCTCCTCCTACACCGCTATGCCGATTGCAACAAAACTTTGCTGGAATGATCCTTGGGTGGTTCAAAAAATTAAATTTCATTAAAAACTCTGGTTGCTATGGCAACAAATAGAAAAAACTTAAAAAATCTTCTTGTCCGAAACCACAGGGCCTAGAGCTGAGATATTTGGTATCTAGCTTTGTCTAATGGACCTCTTTTAAATCTGTTCATATAATGGCCATGGGGTAAAAAACGACCCAGATGGGCCACTTGATCTGACTTGGACTTGTATAGAAAACTTCAACAATGTTAATCTCCAAATGACCTTTTCTCCTGGTGAGCATTTATAGGGCCATCATGGCCCTCTTGTTTAAAAGAGAATCGTCAGTGCCATTTATAAACCAGTGATTGCCATACTGCAGGCTTTCCTGCAGTTTCTGAAAACATTGTTGTGGTATCCATATACAGTTTGTACTGGCAATTTCCGCAGAGAAGAGCATAATTTAGTAATGATCTGTTGAATTTCCATTTTGAATACAGCAAACTTTAGCAATTAGCAATTATGTACAGTTATTTGTTTTACCTGACATGTGAATCCTACAAGCAAGAGGGATGCCATAGTTTGGATGTAACTAGTTCTGTGTACCATAACTAAATTGGTCTTTTTTATTTCTTATTGTTGACCATTTTAGTTATGGCATTGTCCTCTTTGAAAGTCAACAGTTTAAGACGCTCGTTCATGCATCTATTGAAGCAGATCATTTCACATGGATTCCTGACTTTACACTACAGACTTAATCCAAGCATTTACAATTATCAGGAAAATTTGTGCATTAAATAGGAAATCGAACGCGACTCAGATTGAGTCGTTTACCTGTTAACTTTTAAAGAACAAGTGGCTTTGAAATGAACTGCAATTATTAATGTACTAATGCATAAATATCATCGCCATGAAACTTAGACAATAAACGTGACACTGATCAGCTAAGTTACAGACAACTAAAACTTCTCTTTGTATATACACTTTTGTACCTGATTTGGAACCAAACCAAACAGATCTAGTTGCAGCCTACAGTGTCACGTTTGAAAAGGAAATATCGGAAATTTAGGATTATGGGAAGTCATGTGACATTACAAGAAATCTACATATAGAAACTCTTTAAATACTTTAAGTAGTATCAATTATTTATCAATTATGTGACTTAAATAAATAGACAGTAACCGCTAAAATAAACTTCAAATTTTATAAATGTAATTTTTGGTTTTATTTTTCAGAATTCTCATTTGAAGGCAACTTCTTTTCATTGGAGGACTCATCAAATACCTCAGGTACATACACATTTCTTAATTGTTAAGACTGCACGAATATCACTTGAAACCATATCAATGTTAATCGAATTAATAAATATGGAAGTACGGTATATGAGCTTATATAGTGAAGCTTGTGTTAGGAGTAGGGTTGGGCACTGCTAACAAGGAAATTACAGTAAGATACCAACGTAATGTAACCAGTATTTTAATGGTACTTAGCAATACCATGTATTTCCCAAAACTGGTACAAGAATTTGGCTAACATGTATGATATAGCTTAATATCTTTGTTTTTTGTGTAACCTGATATAAGTTTTAACCAATTTATAAATTTCATACTCATGATGCACATACCATCCTACGATATATCATTACACCCTTAGATGGGCTAAGTGTATTATGGAATATGTGCTATTTTTAAAAAGGATATCTCTGTTCTTTTGTATATTTTTTCTTACATATATAGACCTGTGTTAATCAGTATTTACACAATATTCTTTTATAACACAACATTATTGTCATCATTATTTATTTGCCAGGGATTGACGCCTTTTTTCAGGAATTTTTTAGTTATATATATGGTGGCCGATTCACCTTACAAGTTTTCCTGTATGGTATTTTTCCCAGTACTAACTTACCCTACTGAAAGGAACCAGTAACTTCTCCACATATGGAAGAAAATTGACTTTGTTGTCAAATTTTCATAGAAGGGTACGTCGGACATGCCACGACAATGAATCAAATCCAGATCACTGGTCGTCATTACTATTTGAATTTCAATGTTTTCAAAAGTATTTCCATAATTGTTTATTATGAAATATATTTATTTACATTCAATAAATTTGGATGAATATTAGGTAAATATGATCTTCTACCTTTGTAGGAACATGGGCAACATTGGCATCCAGGAGTTTCGAACTTTCTAGTGGAGGAAGCAGATTTTTGTTTGGTCATGTGAACACAAAAGATGTAACACTCCAGGTAAATAAAAATTATATGATTGGATAAATAACCTTGTCAAAAATTGAAATAGAGAGATTGTTCAGCACTTATATCCTATCATAATCTTTGGAGCACCCTGTATATGATTTAACTGATATAATTTCATACAGGTCTGGGTCAGACAAATCAGTTCTGGAGACACAGTTATCGTGGATCTAATTAATGGTATGACACAACTCCAGGAGACCTATTGTGTAAATCTGCCTGATGAACTTTCTGGATTAGAGATAGTGATCGGGCTGACAGCATTAAAAACAACAGACTCAAAAGTAGACACCCTATTAGGCAAGATGAAAGTTGAGCCAGGCTCTTGTGAAGGTAAGTGTTCAATTATCTAATTATACCTAATAAAATGTATAATACATGACTCAAAGAGCAATCTTTTCTTAAGTTAGAAAGCCAGATCCGCATATTTGTTCATGTACAGTTCATTTAGATCTTGAAAAGACGTGACTGATACAGCCTAAGATAGGGACCAGAGATTACATGTGCTTTTGTCTTAAATTTCAAAGTAAGTTGCCACACCCTATGCTGAAAGTTATTTTCGACCTTTTGTGTCACCAGTAATCTTAGAGATAGTATATTTAATAATTTATACTGCCTGACCTTAAATCAAAGCACTGAGAGTACTGTCAGGAGTGTTAGTTTAAGAAATCCCTAAAAGAATAAGGGCCTATGTTATCATCATTATAAATTAGACTTTGAAGGTTAAGGATAATATTATAGTCTTGACACAATGTACATCTTTAGGCCAATCTACCTATAGTTGAGTCTATGTTTAAATACATCAATGTATTAAAATTGATACTGTTGAAAAAATATATTACTTGTAGAAAATCTACTGATGCATCCATGTGATTTTGAAATGGAACACCGTCTGTGCAGTTACAGTAGCTCGATAGACACGAAAGATTGTGTTAAACAGCCTCAGTGGACACGAGTTAATACAATTACAAACACTAAGACCATGTTTGACCACACATTTGGAAATGAAAGTGGTAAGATTTTTTATATGATACATGCTCAACTTTATGGAAGTGTATTTACTTGTCTGTATATGGTATAATGCTAAGTATTTCAGTATTGTTAGGGAACATTTCAGCAACCAGTATTCTGGGATATCAATAAGTAAGGAGTTCTAAGATGCGCCAAACCTTGGATATAATATTTTTAGAGACGTTGTCATGCAGATACAAATTGCTTAACTGGGTTTTCAATCTCCTTCATCTGTTCTCTACCAAAAGGACTTATCCAGCATTTTTAAAATAATATTTTTCTCTGTTCTGCTTCTGAAACAAATAAATAATACAAGTTGATATATTATTGATACAGTTATTGATCAATATAATTTATATATGTTTTCAGGTCATTTCTTGCATGCTCCATGGGCCGAATCTTCACAAGTTGATTTCATGACGAACCCTGGCTCTGATTCTGCCTCCATGTGTTCTGTATCATTTTCATATTATTACAAAGGTAGAAATTCTGGCAAATCCAGATGACATTTTTATACCCCCAGCAAGCAAAGTTTGAGAGGGGGTACATTGAAGTCACTCTGTCCGTTGTTGAGCATTTTTACAGTAATTTTCACAAGTTTACGATTTTCTGACATAGCTGCATGCTGAGAAAAAGAAGAAAATATAGCTGAGTACATTTACCCAAAAATCAATACTTTCAATCACTTAATTATTTCCAGTAACAAAGTGTTGCCATGCTTGACCTTGCCAATGTCCGCAAACTGTACATCTATATGGCATTCAGTTTGTACTGTATCTCGAGGGTTCAACGCAACAGTGTCGTAACTCATATTGAAATAAGAACAAGTTACGACAGTGTTGCGCTGAGCCCTCGATCTGCGGCGATTATCTTTTTTCTTGTTTATTTTATTTTCTTGGTCACATGTATATATGTATCTATATAAAAAGAATTACCTGTACTATTTGTCATTGTAGGTGATGGTCTAGCATTAGATATAAATGGTGTTTCAACAAATCTACCTAATAGGCCTATGCTTATGGAATGGACAAGAAAATGTGTCAATTTAACTGATACATGTTTACCGGACTCCAGCGTTGATTTAGATATCAGCTTTCATGCTACAAACGCGGAGGCTAGCCTTGATGATATCATGCTGTCTGCATCATCATGTCCTGAAGGTATTTTTTTTCAAAATCAAAGTGTTTTTGTGACTCATAATGCATTTGGTTTTGTGTAACATTTACTGTATGCAACATTGAAGGAAATTCATGTTTATACCAAGTAATATGCTGTGGAATTTTGGATGTTTCAATGCGTAATTTTCAAAGGTTACGCAAGTTTTGAAATTGTTTGATAGTCTTGGCAATCTATTTTAGAATAACTTGGATGTGAAAGATCCAAAATGTGAAACTCCGAAAAATGCAAAATTTTATGACGAAATTCAAGGTTCTTTGATTTGTAATTACACTATATTGAGATACTAAAACTTATCATTTATCATATCAATGAAATATAAAACTTGGTGTTAAATCATTAAATTAACATTGAGGATCATCATAACTGCAGAATTGAGCACAACCTTGTAAGTGCACAAATAGGTTAACTTTGCTACAAACCACATTACTGCTATTAGCATCAACATCATAATCTAGGACAGTATTCACTCATATTTGAAAATCATTATGTATAAAGTTTATACTTATTTGTAAATTATGGTTAAAGTAGAATCAATTTAATTAACAATATGATGATGTATTACTTAAGCTTACTTTTTTCTCCAATTAGAAGAGAGCATTCTAACTGTCTCCTGTAGCTTCAGCGGTGGTGAAATGTGTGGTTATCATATGGATCATACAGCATGGTGGACTTCTGCAGGTCAGTCACATTTCAAACCCAAGTTTATTCAGTTTGCCATTGTAGTCACAACAATCATGGGTCAATGCATGCGCATGTATGTATGCATGTTTTTGACTGTCTGTCTTTGTTTTTTTCGTCTGCACAGGAGTCTTTAGTGGAGAGCAGAATTAGTTTGCTCAAATGATTCCCCTCTTACTATGATTTGGTGTGTCAAACACAAACACAGTACTTTTAGCTTTTAAAGGATAATGTAATTATTGATAATTAAGTTTAAAAAATTGTTACATTAAGTTATGTAAGCTAAACTTGTTTATGTGGTATAAGCACTATAGCTAAAATAGAAAAGTGCACCATAGAATATTAAATTTTACTTTGTATATTACTATATTATCTGAATGCATATGTATAGTTTGCACATTATATTTTCATTTCAGATGAATTGAGATCCAATGCTACGGAACCAGGCCTATATCTTGTTTCATCAGAATTTACTCCTGGATCTGAACATGTTTGCCTATCATTATCCCTCTCTGCAAGTGGAGATGTGTTCACTCGTGTGTCACTAATTGATGAAAACGAGGATGTGATAGAATCAGAATGGTCTGAATTGAATGATCCCACAGAATTGGGGGTGAACTCAGAGATCCAAGTCACACAGGGCAAACCTTACAATGTCCTGATTGAAGTTTATAAAGAACATAACTATGATGGCTCTACAGCCCTACACGATGTATTTATGCATCAAGAAACTTGTCACTTTATAGGTAAACATGTCCTCTAGTTTAATCTGTTTGTTTCAGAAAATTCAAATGTCTTCTTTCTATTGTTGTCTGATTTATTATTATCAGTTATCATCATCATTATAATTTCATTTTCCTCATCTTTGATATCATTATCATCTGGGTTGGTGAAAAAAAGCTGACATATTAGTCATGCAATAAAAGAAATCAGAGAAAAATCATCAACAAACAAATAGATATCAGAAAACGGAGACTATGAAGATTTTTTGAGATAGATATTAATACAGCAGATTTTGGAAGCAAATCAATATATTTCATATCTGGCAGCTATATTGGATTCATGCTTGACGGTCGGGTCGGTCCACTGTTGGTCAGTCTGTCTGTGCTTCTGTAGACAAAATTTGTCCAGACTATTTCTGAGCAACTACTTGCAGGAATTCAATGAAACTTCACAGAAGTGATAACCTAAGTTAGCTAAGTTGTGCATGTCCTCAGCAGGATTTGTCAACAGTAGTTTTTATTGAGTTATGGCCCTTTGTTCCTTTTTACATGATGTGTATAGAAAATGTTCAGGACGATTACTGTACCAAGGCAGCGTCTTGGGGTATTCGTCACCTTTAGTGATTATAGCTCTAGTTTATTATGAAATTATTTTTTATGACAAAAGAGATTATGAAATTATTCTGACAGAAAATCGATATATCATCAATTTGTTTAATAACAAGTATCGCTTATTTTATTTGTTAGTCAAAGAAAATTAAGATATTTTTATTTTAAATATATAATCTGCCTTCTTTCACATCTCGCTTATATTATATCCGCATCTTTTTGTTGTTTATAATTGTTCCTTTAATTTAAATAGTACCATTGGAAAGAAGACATTAGAGTCATTCAATGGTACAATTTGCTTGCTACACTGGTTTTTATGATGATGATTCAAAGTAAACTAAAGTACAGAGACGTAGCTTTTCTGGTTTTCAAAAATTCACAGACACCTTAACCCAGACAAGATTTGTCCTTAAGTAATTACTTGTTTTCATTTGATTTTAATTTGATTGAATTGTATGTTCCTAACAAACTTTATTTGAATATTTCTACCATTAGGAGTTGAGTGCGATCCGGATCAGCTGGCATGTGATCGCAGCAAATGCATAAGTTCATATGATATATGTGATGGTGTTAATCAATGTGATGATGGACAGGATGAATTTGAATGTGGTAAGTAAGGAGTGTAAAAGATGTTTGTTTCTGGTGCCCTGACTGTCCCTATTAGGCCCGAGGAACAACATATTGATTGTCTTGCCTTTTTTTACCTTTCCACAATTTTTTCATGAATCAAACTTAATCCAAATAAAATATTACAGAGTATTTTAAGAAAATTCCAGCTTACAGGTACCTTATACCTATTTTCAGTAATCATGAAATTGGAAACAAAACAATTTTTGGAGGATGATTTTATCAAAATCACCTTCCTTTATAATCATATACCTAACTACTTTCCTTGGACTCCATAACAGCTTGGTTAAATGAAAGCCACACAAGAAGATATAGTACTCAACTAAATAGTGTGATTATATAGATGAATCTGATACATTTCTTCAATTAATTCTGTTGGATCTAAATATATTTCAAATCATTTTATTGTAACCTCAGTGAAAGAGTCATGTATCTAGATAAGTGCATGTCGGTAAAATACATGCCATATTCAAATGTGTAGAATTAAACCTGTGTATCCGCTCTTAGCCAATGAAATACCGTGCCTATGTGTTGCTGTTTTGCATATCATGTTTCCATAAAAATAGTTCTCAATTAGGTTTTCGTTAGATGGGTCAGTAATTTCTCAACATGTATTCATGCGTGCATTTACAATAAACTATCATTGATGTATGTGAGTTGTGCCTTTTTGACATTATCTTGGTGTTACAGGGCATAATCTTGTCTCATCGTATTGATTTATACTTAACATAAAATGGCGACATAAACATCGAGTTCATGTCCAGTAATCTGCGAGGTCCAATGACTTACAATTCAAGTCGCTAATTATGATGGTAAAATACTGGTTGTGGGCTTAAAATAATAGTTAAAAAGTTCATTTTATGCTAGATCATTTGGAATTACATCCCAAACAAATTTGGGTTGACTGTAGGCCCTACTTTTTGAATCATATATCATTGTGTCCGGGTCTTTTTGAATTGAGGGACCCTGATTGTGTTTAATGCGATGAACTATTGTTGTGTATAAAATCTGTAGTATCGATGTTGATATTTACTGTTACTTATGTGTTGTACACTTGTTTGTGTATTACAAAGAGTTCTTCCCTAAGAGTTTCGTTAATTGTCTTAATTTAATGTGCTGTGAACCTTTCCAGTGAATTAAATTATTTCCTTTTTTAAAAGCTAAAAGACTATTAAAGTGTATGTGCCTCTCCAGTGTCAAACACGTATATGCCTTGCATTATAATTACGTAAATGTTAAGTCGGTCCATTAGTGTAAATGTTAAAAATACTTGCATGGGTACTAACAATATAGTTACATTTCTCTTTTTTACTTTATATGGAAAAAAATCACCTTCCGACCATGAGTACAAGTACATTTTGTTGTACTTTGATTATCAGTACTAATTGTATTTTATGCATCATTCTCTGATCTATTAGCTACCTTGAAGTTATTGATACAGTCTAATCCATGATAAAGGACGCCTGTGAAACTGGCACTGTACTTCTTATCCCTGATTTTAAAAAAAACTCTTGTAGTGAACATAATTATGTAGTTTTTAGATCACCAGAGTACAAAGTGCTCAAGGTGAGCTGTTGTGATCGTGTGTTGTCGTCGTCTGTGCATGCGTTCTGGGGTCTTTTGATTTTACATAGGCTCATAACGTTAAAAATGTTCGTCTCTAAGGGTCTTTTTTCTGGTTAGCGATTTATAGAGCCATCTTGGCCCTCTTTTTCCTGTTTTCGTGTAATAACTATATACAAAGATGTTTTATTATTATAGATGATATCTAATATTTCAGAATCAAGCGTTAACTGCACATTCGAATATCCAAATTATTGTGGGTATGATCTTTATTATGCATCAGTTCATGAACGGAATGGTATGTTGTGTTTTTAGTTAAGCTTTGTATTAATTTAGTAAAATCACAATTTGAAACTGCAAGGTTAATAAATAAATGCATGAACATTCCTGAAAACCGGACTTACAGCAAACCGGAATTCTCTGAAAATCGGACAATTTTCCAAGTCCCATTATTTTAGGAATTTATAAAAAATTCTCTGAAAAACAGACTTTCTGCCCAGTCGGGAAGAGGTCCAAATTTCAGGAGTTTTACTATGTAAACCGTTCCCTTTCTGACTTGTGTTTTGAAGTTCCTTTAACATTTGATATCTTGATTATGAGAGCACCTTTCCTAGCTTGTTCCTAGTTTTTTATTGAAAAACTCCTACCTTTTGGATTTTTATGCCAAATTGGAGAAATGAGTTACGGGTATTTTTGTTACTATTTTGACCATCATTAAATGAACAGAAGATGTTATTTATTGTGTAAAAAATTCCTATTTTGTTAATGAATCGTCCTATTTTTGTCTACTTTTCTGTCTGAAAAGTCTCCTACTTTTTACCTGCTTTTTGTCAGAGGTTGGTTGAAGGCCTCCCTTTATTCAGAGATAAATTTGTTCATCCTATAAACATATATTTCATAGGAACAGGCGCTGTATTTACATGTTGACTCTCATGTACTTGAGTCAATATAGATTTATTACCGTGAGTCACTATTTTGCAGGTATACGGATGTTTGGGTATTCCAGCTATATTGCCTCACCAACTTTTGTGATGGATAGCACGAGCTGTCTGGTCATATATGATTTCAATCAATATGTTTACGAAGTTGTCATTAGAATAGCGTGTGAAAAAGATCAATCATTGACCCCTGTATCGTACCAGGACTATATAACACTTGATGGTGACAGGGTCTTAATGGCGGATTTACAACCTGACGAGTGTGATAGCTTTGCCCTTGAGGTTTTCGGAAGTCCTAGATTTTACAGTTACTTCTATGTTAGGTTTAGAAGCATCACCTTATACAGCGGAACTTGCAGTGGTAGGTTCATCTTGCATTAAAACTACAGATTAGATTTTTTTCTTGTTACATTATGATATCACATAATGTAAAACTGATTTCTGTTATTTCGGCATTAAGGGATGTAGCTGTGATAATTGGATCCCTAGGATGGGATTTGGACTCACATCCCTTGGATCAGAAGTTGACAGCTCTACCCATTGTCTCTTTAGTCCTCCTCTTTTAACGATATAATTGTCATAAGATAAAATTATGTGTTATTTATTACTGAAATTTTGTGTTAAATTTTCTTTTTTATTCAAATCAGTTTTGTCACTTCATAATTTTGATTCTAATATTAAATTAACTGACACTCGTCTGCTTTATTTTTATTGTTTTTTTCAGCTACTTGGAATTACTTGAATGCTACATCAACTACAACAACAACAACAATGTCGACAACAACAATGACATCAACAACAGCAGAAACTACATATCCAACAACAACAGCAGAAACTACATATCCAACAACAGCAGCAGAAACTACATATCCTACATATCCAACAACAACAGACCCAATTACACATACCACTTATCTACCAACAACAGAAACATCTACGGCATCAACAACAACAACTCCTTCAACTGCAACAACGACTCCTTCAACAACAACACCTCCTTCAACGCCTCCTTCAACAACAACAACATCAACTCCTTCTACAACAACAACATCAACTCCTTCAACAACATCAACTCCTTCTACAACAACAACATCTACTCCTTCTACAACAACAACATCTACTCCTTCTACAACAACAACAACAGGGACAACAACAACAACACTTCCTGGTAAGTTCATATTTGACTTTCGTTATTGTAATCTTTTATTGTCTATTCTACGTGTCTGATCCATATCATACATATTTGGTTTCAAACAAATGTATTTTAATAATTATTTTCCTGTATGACAATACAGCAACAACCTCTCTAAAACAACACCATCAAAATTTCCCTTAGCTGATATTTACTATAAATTCAACTTCTGTAGAGCAACAACCTCTAACTAAGGGCCAATATTTGCAGCTCCCACTGGGTGTTGCTCTACAGAGGTTGTACTGTATTTAAATTACAAATTTTCTATGACACAGTATTTTGTAGTAATCTCCCTCATATAGCCTTGTGATTAGTTAAGTAACAGTATTAATGTCACTTGAATAAATCATGAACAGTTTGATCCATTTGGACCTTACAAAACATGACTTTGAGTGCAATGCTACATGTACAGATAACCAACTGAAAGGAAACAATACTATTTTAGGTAGTATGTAAGGAAGCTTAATAATCAGCATTATTTCACCTCCAGCCAGTTTCTAGCTATGTGTGTTACATAACCTCTGAACTCTGAACCCTCAGAAGTCCGAAACTTCTCAAATCCAAACAATTTTGTCGGTTCTGAAATTTCTCCCTCTGCTCGTCTCTCTATGTAAATTATACTTCCTGATTCAGGAGCTTTCAAAACCTGAACTCAAACAATATTTTCATAAATTTTGAGTTATTTTACTTCCAAAATCCAGACAGCACAGAAAGAGCCAAACTAAAGTGATAAAACCTGTGATTCTAGACCCTATGGCATGAAGTTATTTCCTCCCTATCTATCGCTTACCAATTATTTGAAGATGTACTGTGTCATTTATAATCAAGGATTTCATTGTGATTGTGTTGTCATTACAAGCAAAAGGAATTAGCCAACATCATGTTTTTGCATTCTTTAAGGTAAAAATTCATTATGCCCCCCACCTTTCGAAAATGATGGATGGGCATTAAGTGTTAACCCCTGTCTGTCTGTTCAAATTTTGCTGTCCGTCCATTCATATGTTAGTTTCCAAGCAATAACTTGACAAATATTTAATGGATTGTTTTTATATTTTACATGAAGTTGTATGATAATAAAACACAAGTCAAGATCGATTTCCGTTAAGATCCAAACATTTTCACTGGAGTTATGGCCCAGTTTTGACTTAGCTCTTAGCAGGAAAATTTGTGTTCTGTGGACACATTCCTAGTTTAAAATAAAACGTATGTTTTCTCAATATAAAACATGCTTGTTTATTATAACTGATTAGTATTGAAATAAAACAATTTTCAATTTAAGATGACTTTCCTAGTGCTGAAGTGTCTTCAGATAGTTACAGCGTAGTATACCAAGATTCTGTTACACTACCTTGTAAGATTAATAATGATGATGACAGATATATGGTATATTTATTTATTATATTATTATAAAATACCCAGAGTTGATGAATTTCAGTTATGATTATTCTGTATTAGTTCGGAATATTTTTTTTTTCAAGACTGACACAACCTGCAATTTTGGCAATATCAGCATGTTGGAAAAAAGTCATGTAGGAGTATATTATTCTATGATTCCAATTTGACCCCTCTTACTGTAATCAGGCAGTGTAATTGCCAATGATGCCACAAAATACATGCTTTAATACAGTGGCATCATTGGAAAATGCATCTTTTGTAGTTAAGTTCTAAAAAAGGTTTAAAAGCAAGCTATTTTTAAGGCTGATATCCAAATAATAAACATGTTCCCATATAATATCTGTTGATCAGTCAAACTCATAGACTGTCATTCAGCCAGTGATAAATATCCCAATTCATTCCTAGACTGTGCCACACTCCTACCCACATATTGATGGCATTTAAATTTTATATACTATTAGTTTACAAGTTTACAAGTTTATTTCGTAAATAAAGGCCACCAGCCCAAAATACATAGATATATATACATGTTCACAAAGTTATTTAATATATATTGTTGTGTCCACAACAAATTTTAAGAAAAAGTCTCAAGGATACTGAACAAAAGTATAAGCATATAACGATGTACCATGATCTCATGAAATAGGGAATAGGAAATATGTCAACCATTTCTCACCAAAGTTAAAATATGAATATGTTTCTACAAATGTAAAGATGTCTAATTTAATGCCATAAGATGTTCTATTGTAATGTATCAATGCACTGCATTAGGTTTGATACATATAGTGCTACTTTTTTTATAGTATTTTTATATAGTATTATGTCATAAGTCTTTATATATTTTTCCATTTTTTTTTTTTCAGATAATTCCAACATGGTACTACGATGGTCAACAAATTGCTCGATTGCATGAGATTATGGACGATATCGATGAGGACATGTTTGAAATTACGACATCTGAATCTGGAACTAATCAAATTAGTTATGATCTTACTATAAATAATATTGTTGATGGTACTGTTGGTGAATATACCTGTGAAGTACAGGTTGTTGGCTTTCCTGAGCACCAGTGGCTGCGAGCTACAACACTAGTGGAAATATCAGGTAATGAATAACGTAATGATACAATCATGTACAATTTTACTACAGAAAAACTTGTTTTAGCAGCCACCTCTGAGTAAAGGCCACCCAAAGAATTTATTAATTCCATTATATTGAAAACCATCATTGATTATTTTGAACAAATTAACCTCTGAATAAAAGCCACCTGTCATTAAAGGCCGCATATTTGTCCTTCCCACAGGTGAACTTTGTCTGTTGATTGCTTGAATGGTCCAAAGTAAAGTAGTCTAAAATAAATCTGCACAACACCTTAAAGGGGTAGTCATATCTGAAAAATTAAAAAAAAAAAATTTATGCAATAGTCTGTACCTTTTTGATGATTTGACACCAATTATCATATTGTATTCGTCTTTATATTGGCAGGGCTAAAATTGTATGTTTTTTCAAAAGTTAAATATTAGCTGTGATCAAGAATTAGCAATTTTTTTTAAATCTGCTAGAATAAAACCATACTACCAGTAGAGTGGGTGTATGCCCTTTTCGTACTGTAATATACATCGTTAACAGTATCCCTTTGTTATAAAAAATGCAAACACAAAGGACGTTTAGCACCTTTTATTCACAAAAAGTAATGTTTGTCAATATCACTTAGTTTATAATGACAATTACATATGTCACTATTATTAACAGTGTTATAACTTATATATATTTGTGGTATGAAATATTAGCGGGACATTTAATCGGCTGAAATCTATCAACCGCCAAAATAGTGAACGTTAAACCACCACCAAAATTTCAATTTATACAGCACCACATTTTAACTTGTAACAGAAAAATACATTTAAATATTTTTCATTGGAGTTCAAGGGTCATATGGTGTCTTTACCTGAGTAGCACCACAGACTTCTCTGTTGATATCATCCTCACTAGTGTATATTTTTTTTTGTCAGGACAGGGGCTTGATTTGAACTGATTCTGAAGAGAGGCTAGTGATTACTATTCAGAGACAAACCTCTCAACCACAGAAGCCCCATAAAACATGCATGAGGCCAATGTTGCATACATAGTTTCTCTTTCTTCTTATCATGTTATTTTGAAGAATTTATAAACTTGATATATTTTTTACGTGGGGGGGGACAGTTTGGGTTATGTAGTCTATAACATTGCAGGATGTAGTTGCATGGGTGTGATTCTTCCTCCTTAAGACTGATTTCCTCTTTTTTGTCTAAAAATCTTGAAACCAAAGGTAACAGATTCAGTCTGACCTACTCAAAGATGATGTTTTTGCAAGCTTGTGGGGATGGGGGTAGGGTATTTCAGACTGAGTAATTTGGTTGACTATATATAAACATATAGTTGTGTAACTTTAAGCAATTTATTCACAACTACAACCATTAAACTATGACAAGAGCATGTCATGAAGAGGAATGATTGATAAAATGGGTCAATATTTGTGTAAAAGATTGATTGGTTTGTATTGTAGATATGAACAATGGGTGTCACTATGTCGATACAAGTGGAAAACATGTCTGTGAATTGCACGGTTCATATCTTATAATGGCACCATCAGTTACTGGCATACCAAGTGTTGACCAGATCAAAGCTACCCTTTATTCTGTGAATGATACATTAAGTGACATACCGAAGACGCATATGTGCTATACACTTTTGACAGAATTGACTTGTGGCCTTTTTGCCACTCAATGTGACAATGGGATGGCTGTCAAACCTGTATGCAGGGAACATTGTGAAGGTTTGTGTTATACAAGGAATTATTTATTTCTTTATATTATGTAACTTATCAAAATGGATGTTATAAAGCATAACACGATGATACATGTTTTAGCAACCATATTCACTAAATGTGAAACCAGTTATAAAAAAAATAATGTTTTAAGGTACAATCTCTCCAGAGCAGCCCTCTGTAGAGCAACAACCTCTCTATAACAACACCTTCAAAATTTCCCTAAGCTGATATTTACTATAAATTTAACCTCTGTAGAACAACAACCTCTAAACGATGGCCAATATTTGCAGCTCCCAATGGGTGTTGCTCTACAGAGGTTGTACTGTATATTGGAATATCATTGCCTCCAGAATTCTAATGAAGTAGAATGTAAAGTACCAAGTTGTGTGATATGAACTACAGAATGTTTTATGAACTACATGTAAATAAATACATCCAAATGTTAAACACAAAAACAAACTCAGGTGGATGAAAGTTTTCAGCCTATGTCAGAATTTCTGATTTTCGCAGATGTAAACTGGACTAGTTTTTATTGCTTGCACTGCACCAAGCTGAAGTTTTCCATCTTTACCAACTTTTCAACTTCCACCCATGTACTTAAGGTTGTGTTAGATTTATCTTTTTATTTGGAAATTTATTAATTGAAACTATCAAAATTAACAAATGTAATCAATTCATACAAACACACACACACACACGCACCCACGCACGCACGCACGCATGCAAAGTGAGGTACATAGTGAGGAAAGATAGTAAAAAAAGTTTGTTTGAGTTTTACTATCTTTTCGAGGTTTTCCATTATAAAATGTACCTCACTTTGTTTGCCATTTACATAGAAATTTAACCGAGGTATACCTCGGTATGTACCTCAGGTCCCCTAAAAACCCCTTTTTTAGGGGGGGATTGACTGGCAATGACTTATAGACAACTAATTGAGATCTAACCCTAACCCTAAAACCTTGTAAAACCTTGTAAATGGTACCCTTAAAATTGTCACATAATTTCACGACCAAAAATCTACCTCATCCAGATAGTAATACACACACACAAAAATAATTTTTTTTATTATCAGTATCTTCATCATTAGTGTGCATCTTACTGGCATTTTGTTTTCATGAAATACTGTTGTTTTACATTACGTTTCTTTTATGTTTAATTGTTAATCAACAGTTTAATCAAATTAACAAATACACTATAATGCTATTTTGGAGAACACTTTTTCAAATGTCAAAAGAAATTGTTAAGTTCTTTGGTTGTGTCTATACATGTATCAATCTGTTTTTGATTAATGATTTTTTAACAATGATTTTTACAGATACGGCTGACATGTGTACAGACTTTTTTAATGCACTTAGTAAAAGATATACTGATTTTAAACATTACTGTAAGTACCTTCCAAGCCAGAATCAAGATCCTGGCTGCAAGGAAATATCAATGGGTAAGTCAGATATTGCATCAATTAATGATCATGTCTGCATGTATACTGTCTGTTCATATAAAATCTTGTCTGTATAATGTAGAATTGTCTCTATATTATATGTATAATATTGTCTGTATATGTAGAATCTTGTCTATTTATGTAGAATCGTGTCTATATATTTAGAATCTTGTCTATTTATGTAGAATTGTGTCTATATATTTAGAATCTTGTCTATTTATGTAGAATCGTGTCTATATATTTAGAATCTTGTCTATTTATGTAGAATCTTGTCTATATATTTAGAATCTTGTCTATTTATGTAGAATCTTGTATGTATATGTAGAATCTTGTCTATTTATGTAGAATCTTGTCTGTATATGTGTAGAATATTGTCTATTTATGTAGAATCTTGTTTGTATATATAGAATCTTGTCTATTTATGAAGAATCTTGTCTATTTATGTAGAATCTTGTCTGTATATGTAGAATCTTGTCTATTTATGTAGAATCTTGTATGTATATGTAGAATCTTGTTTATTTATGTAGAATCTTGTCCGTATAATTATGTAAAATATTGTCTATATATTTAGAATCTTGTCTATTTATGTAGAATCTTGTCTATTTATGTAGAATCTTGTCTGTAATGTAGAATCTTGTCTATTTATGTAAATCTTGTCTATTTATGTAGAATCTTGTCCATTTATGTAAATCTTGTCTATTTATGTAGAATCTTGTCTATTTATGTAGAATCTTGTCTTTATATGTAGAATCTTGCCTGTATATGTAGTATATTGTCTAAATATCTAGAATATTGTCTATTTATGTAGAATATTGTCTAAATATCTGGAATCTTGTCTATATATTTAGAATCTTGTCTGTATATTTAGAATCTTGTCTGTATCTTGTCTATTTTTGTAGAATATCTTGTCCATTTTTGTAGAATCTTGTCTATTTTTGTAGAATCTTGTCTATTTATGTAGAATCTTGTCTATTTTTGTAGAATCTTGTCTATTTATGTAGAATCTTGTCTATATATTTATAATTTGTTTATATATGTAGAATCTTGTATATGTAGAATCTTGTCTATTTATGTAGAATATTGTCTAAATATCTGGAATCTTGTCTATATATTTAGAATCTTGTCTGTATATGTAGAATCTTGTCTGTATCTTGTCTATTTTTGTAGAATATCTTGTCCATTTTTGTAGAATCTTGTCTATTTTTGTAGAATCTTGTCTATTTATGTAGAATCTTGTCTATTTTTGTAGAATCTTGTCTATTTATGTAGAATCTTGTCTATATATTTATAATTTGTTTATATATGTAGAATCTTGTATATGTAGAATCTTGTCTATTTATGTAGAATATTGTCTAAATATCTGGAATCTTGTCTATATATTTAGAATCTTGTCTGTATATGTAGAATCTTGTCTGTATCTTGTCTATTTTTGTAGAATATCTTGTCTATTTTTGTAGAATCTTGTCTTTTTATGTAGAATCTTGTCTTTATATTTACAATCGTGTCTGTAAAATTATGTAGAATCTTGTCTATGTATGTATAAGAATCTTGTCTATATATCTACCACCATGCCTGAATGTTTAGAATCTTGTTTGTATAATTATGTAGAATCTTGTCAATTTATGCAGAATCTTGTTTGTGTATGTAAAATCTTGTCTATTTATGTAGAATCTTGTCTGTATATTTCGACAATGAACCTTTTCAGTATGTTTAGAATTTTGTCTGTATATCTGTTTTATTAACAAAAGCTCTTTGTAGATCAAACATGTTGTTTGTCTCTTCATTGTCTAGGATGTGGAGCAAAAGTTACGCTAGATGAGACACAGTCTATCATATTACGCTCAGAGAATTTTGCCAGTGACTCACCATCAGTATCACCATGTAATTATTCTGTGATGGTGCCTCCACATTTTAAAGTCAAAGTTAGTGTTGATGAATTGAAACTGAATTCTGACAATTGTCAGACCGGCCGCTTAGTTGTAAGTATTTATCACTTTACTTTAACATTATGATGTTCATGTCATTACTCAGAATTGCATTGTTTGTTGTTTTTTCTTCAGGGTGGTGTGTTTCTCTTTAAGGCTCCAGAAAATTGAAATACTCTACGTCATGTTATAGCTAGGTTTTGTGTTGGAATATTGTACAATATCATTTGTATGTCAAAATGAGGGATTTTATTTTTAGGTCAACCACAATGTATGATAAGATCAACATTCATAACCCACCTTGATTCCTCAGTGTGTAGTGTGCAAGACTGATCACACTATGATCATTTTGTGGGAAGTATAGAAGAGCTTTGATTGGGATTTTCATTCCATCAGATTCTTCATGATATGTAGTGCGATTGTATTAAACTGTCAAAGCTGAAGAATTGCACAGTTGGTGAACGCGATTATTTTTAGCTTTGTTTCACTGTTGATAGATTTCGTTTATTTTACCATTTGGGAATTTCGATGACTGGTATAATGAAAATTATCGTATACAAAAGTAATCAAATCTCCCAAAAGCTGAAAATAAATGCAAGCATTGATTATAAAACTATGCAGCTTGGACTGTTTATAAAATCGCACAATACCCAAGTTCACTAACGCAAATCAGTGGCTTGATCTTTTTATGTGAAGCAATTCTTATTTTTGCATTGAATCATATTGTTTTCACAGATTGGTGATACAGAATTTTGTGATAATATTGATCATGCTTATGAAGTCATCATGGATTCACCATTTAACATTTCACTTACCACTGGCTCTGACATCCCCAATGGATTTAAAATTACAATAAGACAAGGTACGTAACAGTATTAACATCTGCTTTAAATATTGATATTAAAGAGTAAATTTACAAGAAAACCTTGATACAGACACTACATTTTAGACTTCTTGGTTTTTATCCTCGAGATTCCTGGTCTGATAGCTGAACATTATCTATATAGTACAACCTCTGTAGAGCAACACCCTGTGGGAGCTGCCAATATTGGCCATTGTTTAGAGGTTGTTGCTCTACAGAGGTTAAATTCATAGTAAATATCAGCTTAGGGAAATTTTGAAGGTGTTGTTATAGAGAGGTTGTTGCTCTACAGAGGTTAAATTTATAGTAAATATCAGCTTAGGGAAATTTTGAAGGTGTTGTTATGGAGAGGTTGTTGCTCTACAGAGGGCCGCTCTGGAGAGGCTGTACTGTATTCCTAACAAGAAAAACTATAACAAAACGTTAAAGGTAGACACATTTCAAGAAGCATATTGGTTTATGTTTTTTTGTATGAAGTTGTTTTTTTTTTCATAAAAGATATTGACTGTATATTTTATTCAATCCTCCATTATGGAGAGTATAACATGTTTACATGATATGAGTAATACACATAAATTGACAATCATGAGTATTTGACAAATGAATAAATGCATGTACATAGTTCACAAGGACATGGTTATATCATACCCTACATCAATCAAATAGAATATACCCTAAATGTTAACAAATTCATCATAATCTGCTATGATACAACCACATTGAGCTTCAAATAGCATTTCAGATATTATGCCACACAACAGCTTATCTAGGTTAAACATCACAGAGAAATGCCTGCATGATTTACTTACCTATCAACTATAAATAGATTCAGTCATCACCATTAGCCAATCAAATGGCCAGGATTAGCCAAACTAGTAATAGACACTATAAACTAATACTCATAAGTATAATTTCTATGTTTTATTAGCTTCCTGAGCATGTAGAGCTCAAAAGTGAACTATTAGGACTTAAGTCAATGTCTGTCTTCTGTCGTCTACACTAAGATGTTCTTAACATCAATGGGGTTACATTTTTTATTGAGTCTTCACAAAAGCAAGCTTCGAATGTCTGCCTTGATCATTTCTAGGTCAGTGTTAGGCTGTCCTAGTTAAATATTTATTTGAAAGAAGTAGCAATGATATGAAGGAAGTCGCAGTCTTTATTTAGGTGAGCGAGTATACATGTAACATCATCATACCCCTTGTCTTGATTTTTTTCTCTTTTTTTAAAGAGAATATTTAAGCTGACATCAAAACATTGATATGGTCTTGGTTACAATTATTTTATAACAATGTGGTATTAATTCAAAAAATGAATTGAACCAACTTACATGAAAAAGTGATTGTTTATAAATAAATCTTTACAGAAATGCAAGAAATGATTTGCGGTGTCCTTGAACTGAAAATAAACACTACTCAAACAATTACTGGCACACAGAATAATGACTGCAACAAGATAATTATTTATCACAATGAAACAAGTAAGTTGTTTTAAATGTTTTCTTATTTCACGGTATAGTGCGATTTTATTAAATTGTCAAACCTGCATAATTACACGGTCAATGATTGCCTTTATGTTTATAGCTTCGGTGAGGTTCGATTACTTTCGTAAGTTATACGATAATTTTTGTTTTACCGTTATAATAAACGAAAACTATCGACTGTGGTACGAAGCTAAAAATAATCGCGTCCAACATCCGTGTAATTATTCAGCCTTGACAGGTTAATAAAATCCCCCTATACCTCAATTGATATTATGAAAATGATATATTTGACCTTTTCTCTATATGGCCAATGTAAGGGGTAGAGGGGGGGGGGAGCGGTGGGGGGGTACTCTTGAATTCCTGTGGAAAGGAAATAAAGTGGAAAGTGGATTTTCTGTTCTGCACGCTAATAAAAAGTCTAGGACTTTGGGAAGCCAGAAACAGACAAATTTCTTTATTTTATGCCTACCGGTAATTATCTGAAGTATGAATTCCTTATAATGTCTTGTTATGACTTATTTGAATTTTAAATTTGAAAAGTACCAGGTATGTCAGTATCGGGTGACAGTATAAAATAACCAGCATGAAAGAAAATTGTTATACAATTATTTCATATTTCCTAGTTGTAAGAAATGTAGAAAATTTACATTACTGAATAGATGAATTATACATTTAACTAAATTTCAAATTCCTGTTATTTTTTCTTTCAGTTTCAACGAGTGGATACAAGATAAATTGCGCTGTGAATGAATTTGCTGGATGTATAGACATGAAGAATGCCAAATCAGAAATAGTTGAGTCTTGGTGTGACCAAGCCATGAATATAAGCATTAAAACCAACACTGTAACCATAGACATGAATACAGCTGAAAGTGTGACACTGAATTGTACGGTTGCTGTTAATGTTCCTACAGGTTTGTCAAGAACTTTAGGTTATTTCATGAACAAGTTGATATGAAGCATTTGTATAGCATAATGTTAGTCTGCATCACATTTTCCCTCATTAACAGTTCACTAAAATATCATTGCAAACCAATTCTACCACACCAGGTAACATTATAATCTTACCATATAAGGTAACATAATCATGTATCAGATATTATCCTATTTTATGAAACAGTCAAAGCTGAATAATTTCAAGATCAATGCTTGCATTTATTTTTAGTTTTGGTGAGGTACAATTTCTTTTATGAATTATAATTATGATAATTTAATCACCTGTTGCATGGAAATGGACTATTCCATAACAGTAAAAAAAAAAAAAATTATCGACTGTGGTACACAGCTATAAATAATCGCACTCAGCAACTGTAATTATTCAGCTTCTGCGGTTTAATAAAATCGATTACATTATAATTTTACGATATAAGGTAACATTACTGATTATAATATGCTACGATGATAATGCACACAATGCACACTCACAGCACAGGAGGAATTTTAAAAGTTCATGTTTTTTTATTTTGTTCATATTACTTTTCATCAACAAATGAATATAATTAATTAGGAAATTCATATTCATTATTTCATTCGCAAAATTATGGCATTGTTTAATCTACATAGATGTAATATTTTGTATGTGTTAATTGCTATTCAAAAAATTAATGATAGAAATAGTATATGTATACATTTGTGTATATTGATATCAAGAAGATATTTGTCTGTCATGCATTATGTACGGTGTGCAGGATTTACCGTCTGTTCACCTAGCCCATTTATAACTTTTTTTTTGCAGGGGGGGGGGGGGGGGATGTTTTTGATGGTGCAATCAGATTTTTTTGTAAATGCATGTTGCTGTTGTCATAGCAATAATAATACGATCATAAATTGGTTTTACAAATTGATCATGAATAAACCTTTCAGCTTTTCTTTTTGCTGAAAACATCACTGTTCTTTGTTTATACATTGTGTCATGCATATTCATGATCATTTCAAATTTCATACCAACAGTGACAGAAGTAAGCCTTATTGATGGTGACTACGATTATGAAGGAAACATTTTTCTAAAGAGATCTGATGGGTCCGAGGGCTACATATGTGCCTATCTCTACCAATTCGAAGCAGATTTTATGTGTGAACAAGCTGGATTTTCGTAAATATCCCTTCAATTTTTACAATATATTCTTTAGAATTAATAATCATTCAAATTTGATCTAGTACATCCAATAATTCAGGCCATCTTTGAAAAATAATTGATGTACAGCTATGTGACTGACTCATTAAAAAATGGTCCAATTAAATTCAACGATTTTGTAGTGATCGATTAATATCAAAAAATGTTTTTGTTCTTAATTCCAGCCTTTTGTTTTCTCTACCAGCTTATATTTTATTTCATAATACCTATACATAATGTGTGATTTATTTGCTGCATAGTCTTATGTGATGTCAGAGGGTGACAATCTGTTATGTAAGCCCATTTACAGTACATTTCGGCCAACTTGCTGTAAGGTAACTGCCCTCACGTAATTTTTCCGGGTGCCAGGTTTTAGTAAATCTGTTTTGTATTTTCTAGATACTTTCAGATGCTTATTAATCTGTACCGACTTAAATTTTGAGCCATCAAATCGAAAATAAAACTGGTTTTACACAACATTTCAGATATCCTTCTTAAATAGTCATTATAATACACAAACATTTCTTGATTAATTTAATACCAGCAAATAACAGCGAATACTATACAAATTTGTAACAACCAAGATAAAAAAGCAAGCATTTTCATTGCAAGTTACTGATTGAATTGTCAGTCTACTACATGGAGAAATATGCGGCCAACACCTTCATTAATCCTACCAATTATTATTGATATTCAGTGCAATCAAAAGCGTTCACCAACACAGTTTTATACCCCCGCAAATGAAGTTTGAGAGGGGATAAATTGGAGTCATTTTGTCGGCCGGTCGTTTGGTTGGTCGGTCGGTCCCACCGCATTAAGTTTGAGGAGCAAACTACTTCAACATTTTTTAAGTGATTGCTATGAAACTTGAAATATGTTATCACCATTGAGTGTAGATGTGCAAGATTCATTCATTGCAGAGTTATGTCCCCTTGAACTTAGCTGTATAGTGTACTGTTGTATTCTTAGTGTGAAAGCAGCAGCGGGGGTAATAGTCACCTCAGTGACAGCTCTAGTTGACACTTTGTTTTCATTAAATGTGAAAACAGCTGAAATAAGACTATTATCGCAAAAGGTTATTGTACATGTCGTAAAAACCTTTACCTGGAATGCACAGTGTGTAATATCAAAGCAGTTTTCAATGTAAATTTTTTGTGGTTGTTATAGCAGATTATAGATTAGTTCAAAAGTATGAATTGGTCCAAAACAAGTGGTCGTATTGGTGGAATGGCAGGATGGTCGTACTTCTGAACAAATGACCATTGAACTGTAGAACAAGATATTCTGTTCTTTTAAAAATCAGTCTCAATAGCAGGGTGGTCGTAATTTTGGGATATTAGTAAGTAGGAATTTTACAGTATTATCACAATGCGGTTAAGAATAACACTATCATTCTTTTGTTACAGGAGCGGATCCGATGGTCGAAATAATTTCCATCCACCCTCCAAATCTGTTCCTGATGATGTCATCTTATTTAATATGTACTGTCGCGGTCCTGAAGAAAGCCTGGATGAATGTGACAATTTATTATGGAAAGAAGACTGCGATGAAGAAGACTGTTACTGTGACATGTATGATTTGGCCAGCGTAAAATGTTGTATGTTAAACACTTATGTAGTATTTTTATAGCCAGCACTCTAAAGTCCATATTTTACAAACAATTGCAAATGAGGCAGGGCTGTAGCCTTGTTGTATTGTCTTTTTGTCAAAGGAGTGATATGGTCAATGAAAGTAGGTTGCTAAAAGCACTGTAGAAATCTTTGATACAGATTTTTTATTGATTTATGTTGGGTGATACATAATATAATCTTCATTTGACCCAATGTCACAGTGTTTTGACACATGAAAATTGCTGAATACCACTAATCGACTGGTCATAGATATGTATTGTGCATCAACTTTGATGTAGGACATTTTCCAGTCATGTGTAAATCAATATGTACATGTTTGAATAATAATGCATTTAAATAGGACTCGTGTAAACAATTTTATGCCAAGTAATATGTAATAGGAGGAAGAAAATAATGTACCCAATGCGGGGCTTGAACCCGCGACCTCCTGCTTGCAAGTCAGATGCTCTACCAACTGAGTTAATTGGGCTGGTGAATATCCCAGCCAATTTATAAACCGTTACAAATAAAATAATATCAATCATACACAGTGCCCAAAAGAATCAGTAACACGCTGATAAGATTTGGAATCATAAACTATGTCTATATAATTATGGTCATATTTAATTCCATGTCTTGATTAAATTATCATCACTACAAGATTTGTTATATTTGGTTTTTATACACCCGTTTGAAAAATGGATCATATTAAATGCGAGCACCCATTAAAAGACATTAAAATTTTACTTAATTGTATGATTTTTTTTTAATTTGCAACCCTGCAATATTTAAAGCATTTTATAATATAACATTGATTTGTTATTCTAGTACTGACTTTGCCTTTTAAATGCATAATGATGGAGTGTTTTTGGTTTTGATTTTTTTTTAAAAATATGTGAATATTTAAAAAAATAAAATTCTTACAAATATTCAATATTTTACAGTAGATATAATAATGACACATATTTTCATCAATCATTTTATTCATGTTTTTCTAGATCCAAATACGGTAACTTGTACCATGATTGAGACAAGTTGTGGATATTCCTATGATCCTGATCAGATCTACTTAGAAGGAGGTAAGTTTTAATGTCGATAAGCCAGAGAGAAGAATAGTCATTTTCTGGTGAGTTAACCTTAAAGTTTCAAACAACAAAATCCATAGCACAAACATATTTGAGGATAAGTCATGCCTTCATGGTATAAAAGATATGTTTAGAAATCAATTGGAAGAGGAAACTATGATCTACCTGCAATATTTCTTTTGCTCAAATATTACCCCTTTTTTCCTCCTAATTATCCAAGGCAGACCTGGCAGCAGATATTTACTTACCGTTCATCATTCACAGTTGACACCAAACAATTCTTTTGCTGTGTATTAGCCTTTACTGTGTACCTAGTGTACAGTATTTGTGTAAATAAAATGTTGGTGATTTGAAAATGCCTGATTAGCTCATGGTACATCATTTGATATGTAAATTCAGATTGTTGCAGGTTTGAACCCCGCAATGGGATCTTTGCTTTTCCTTCTTCTATTAAATATGGTGCCATGACTGTGAATCTACCCTTGTTATCTTAGCGCTAGGATGAAGCAAAGACTGGGTTAGTCTAATGGGCCTATTAGCTAAGTTAGTAGAGTATCTGACTTCCAAGCTGGAGGTCACAAGTTTGAGCCCCGCATTGGTATCTTTGCTTTTTCTCTTATTACAACTGTTTATAAATCATTCATTTCTAAAATAAGAAAATTCAGTTATTAGCCCTTAACCATGTCACACCAGTGTACGTATAGGTAACAATGAAAATATTAAGTAACATGTGAATCAAATTTTATGAATTTATCAATTTGTTTACTTAATGCAGGATTATTTGTGGCCAGTGAAGCTCCAAGAGATGGTCCAGTGGTAATCAATTCACCAGACTTCCTATACAGTGAAGGTACAGGAGTTCATGTCACATATGTACTGGTAGGAATACAAGTAAATTTAAGGATATTGATACAGGTAAGCTGTTATATATATATATATATAAATTAAAACTGGCATTGATGAAATTAGCACAATGGGTATTACATGAAATGTATTTGAAATAGACTTGCTTCTGAGGATACATAAAAGCATTGTCATAGTGAAATCCAAGGGGCCCAATAATTACATCATTATCAGTACAGTTAAACCTGTGAATTAAGGTCATGATTGTGATGTACGAAATAAGGCATTTGTCGATAGATGTCCTTTAGGGTGACCTTTTTTTAGAGGTAGGTACCTGTAATCAAAGGTTTAACAAGTTAAAGTGTTTGGAAAAGAATCAAGCACTTTTTCTTCACAATATCTATATTTACTATGACTGATTGGAAGCTTAAATATAGTTTTGTACTAATCTTAATGTTTTTTACAGCAATATCTGAATTACAAACATATTGGTGGATGAATTGTACTTCCAAAATAAGAAAGTTGTGAATAGTTATAGTTATAAAAATAGAAGTTTTTACAATATTCCTATCATTTTGGTCTATTGACCATAAAATGACTATACTTTAGTCAAATAACCATAAATATGAGTATATTTTCTTGCTTTATGGCTACAATTTTAAATGGAATTCTTTTTTTAGCACAACAGAGCCCAATTTGCTCTAGGTGAGTTTTTTGTCCATTAAACAACATCTACGCAATCATTGGGCCAATTACTACCAAACTTGGCTGAAATGATCCTTGGATAGTCCCTATTCAAAGTTCTTCACAAAATCAAATTCCATTCAAAACTCTTGGTGCAATGGCAATCAATAGGAAAAATCTTCTTGCCAGACACAAGAATGCCTAGCTAGAGCTTAGATATTTGGTGTGCAGCATTGTCTAGTAGACCTCTACCAAGATATGGCCCTGTAGTCAAAATTGGCTCTACCCTCTTGTTATTATATGACATGTATACATCTACAAAATTGTGTAAACATGACATTCATACCCATACATGCAATATATACCTGCTTTTCTGATCTGTTGTAGATGTTCTATAATATTTCTTACTTTCGTGATTATTACAGTCATCAGACGGACAGACGCAAGACTTATGGAGCAGTCCTTTACTTTCACTGCCTATAGACAGTGAATTCAAAACCACTGTCAAGTTGCCTGACGATCTTGCTGATACAGAAGGAATAAAATTGAAGTTTGAATTTTTGGTTGATGAATCTGATGGCTCTGGCCTGCAAAGCGTCCGCCTCGAGGAAGATTATGAAATAATTGAAGGTATTGAATACTATTGATTTACAGTTGAA
This sequence comes from Lutraria lutraria, assembly GCA_964023205.1. Taxonomy (NCBI): domain Eukaryota; kingdom Metazoa; phylum Mollusca; class Bivalvia; order Venerida; family Mactridae; genus Lutraria; species Lutraria lutraria. The sequence continues at coordinate 3,698,750 of OZ026839.1, read as the reverse complement.
ATTCCTCATTAGAAATGCCTGGCTATATGAAAAATAACTTGAGGTCTGTGCAAATGTTTTACCTTTATTCAACAGAGTGCAGCTAAATCTGTCAATTTATTCAAGTCACTTAATAGATATTGATTGATACTATTTATAGCATTTCAAGAATTTCTAAATATAGATCTTTTGCCATGCCACATGACTTCCAAGAATCCTATATTTCCCATAATGCAATTTCGTAGCACTTCATTTTCGAAACTGACATATAGATCAACTAAAACATCACAATGTGTTACAAGCATGTCACTGCTATGTTGGAACTCTTTCAGTCACAAAAATGGCACTCATACATAAAAAGTACACATAATAAAATCATCCATAGCCAAATTGAATCTTTCTTCTTGAGTATGTCTGATTGAATCATATGTTTAACAAATAGAAAGGCTTAAGCCATGTACAACATATAAATTTAATCCTTGATTTCATTTTTTACTGTCAGGAAAAATTAGTTTCTTGATTTTTAAAGGATAATTGCAAAATTTAAGTCTAGGCACTTTCAATTTTAAGTTAATCTTCAAAATGTATGAAAAGATTCATAGGGATATAGCCAAGTATAACAGAAATGCAGTCATCCGTACTTTTATGATTGTTGTTATTTTGTAGTTAAGCAACATTTCATTGTATTTTTATTATGCCCCCGTATCGATAGATCGGGGGCATATTGTTTTTGGTCTCTCTGTTTGTCTATTTGTCTGTTTGTACCAAACTTTAACCTTGCCTATAAAATCAAGACGCTTCCACCTACATTCATCAAACTTCATATATAGGTTACTCATGACAACCTCTACAGGACCACATTTTCAGGTCAGTAGGTCAAAGGTCACTGGGTCATTGTCTTTAAAAAAATTCCTACATTTCTTTTAGGATACTACTCCTACATTTTTTCACGGGATTTTGACGAAACTTTCACAGACTTGTTGTTACCAAGAACACCCGCACATATATTCCGGGTTTTGTGATTTTTATAATTTTTGACAGAATTATGGCCATTTGTTTATTTTGTGCATTTTTAGCTCACATGTCACAAAGTGACAAAGTGAGCTATTAGGATCACTCTCCGTCCGGCGTCGTGCGTCGTCAAACTTTATGTTGTGACCACACTAGGGGCCACATTTTTGGCTCAATTTTAGCAAAACTGGGTCGGAACGTTAATATCAACAAAATCTTGGACGAGTTCGATATTGGGCCATTTGGGGTCAAAAACTAGGTCACCAGGGCCAAATAAGGGAAAACCTTGTGAACACTTTAGAAATCACTGTTTTGAATTTATCTTCATGAAACTTTGTCAGAATGTTTATTTTAATAATATGTAGGTCAAGTTTGAAAATGGCTAATTTCTGTAGTAAAATTAGGTCACTAGGGCAAATTGCTGGAAAACCTTGTGAACACTCTAGAAGTCACTGTTTTGATTGGATGATCATGAAACCTTGTCAGAATGTTTGTCTTCATAATATCTTGGACGAGTTCGAACATGGGTCATCTTGGGTCAAAAACTAGGTCGCTAGGTCAAATCTTAAGAAAAACCATGTTAACACTGTAGATTTCACAGTTATTATTGGATCTTCACCAAACTTTGTCAAATCGTTTGTTTTAATGATATAACGGCCAAGTATAAATATGGGTCATCTGGGGTCAATAACTAGGTCACCAGGTCAAATCTTAGGAAAACTTTGTTAACACTGTAGATGTCACAGTTTTAATTGGATCTTCACCAAACCTTGTCAAAATGTTTGCCTCAATGATATGTGGGTCAAGGATGAACATGGGTCAGCCGGGTTAAAAAACTGGGTCACAAGGTCAAATCTTAGGTAAAAATCTTGTAAAAGCTCTAAATGTCATAGTTTTGATTGGATCTTGAAACTTTGTCAGATTGTTTGTCTGAATGATATTAAGGACAAGTTCAAATATGGGTCACCTAGGGTCAAAAACCAGGTCACAAGGTCAAATCTTAGGAAAACCTTATTAACACTGTAGATGTCAAATTTTGATCATATCTTCACCAAACCTTGTCAGACTGTTTGTCTTAATGATATGTAAGACAAATTCGAACATAGGTCGTCTGGGGTCAAAAACTAGGTCACCGGTTCAAAACAATGTTTTAATGAGTGAACAGTGATTGTCATGTGAGCGATATAGGGCCATCTTGGCCCTCTTGTCAAGTTAAAGGGCACCCGAAGGGGGCATTGTGTTTTTGAAACACATCTTGTTTATGTTATTTTCTAGATGAAGGATGTTTGTTTGATGACTTTGATGATTGTATGGCAATATTTAATGGTATACCATGTGTGAACTCCTCTGGACCTGTTTGGAAACTAGTTAATAGTAAGTTAACTTTGTATTTGACCAGGGTTTGAAATCACTACCAATACTCAAATCTCGACATTCAACTGTCCCACTGTAAATACTAGCAAGAAAATCGAGGTTTAGAGGTAGGTATGTGTCCAGTTATGGCTCTCATGCTATTGTCACATTAAATCTGTAATGAAGTATTCAGTAATACCTCTTACAATATTTTCACATCAAATCTATAAGGAAATATACAAAAGTTGCTCTCATTCAGTTTTTTGATATCAATCTATAAAGAAATATACAATAGCAACTCTCATATATTTTCATATAAAAACTATAAGGAAATATCCAATAATTACTCTCATATAGTATTTTCACAATAGTGTTATGTATATTGTGCAAATCTTGCTACATTTTCAGACCAGTTAATTGGTGATTCCATGCATGTACCAGCAGAAGGATCTTTTATTGATATACCGGTATCTGGAGCTGGAGGTTCATATCTACATTTCCAATTCTCACAAACTGGAATGAGTGCTACTCATATGAATGATTTGACTTTTATGGTAAATTTACCTTAATTTGTAAAATTACTAAACACGATAATGATTACTTACATCTAGGGGGTGATTGTTGGTCTAGTGACTGGACTACTAACAGAAAATAGTGGGTTTAAATCTCTGTTCTGCCTTTCAATATTTTAGGGACAGTTACTGTTTTTCAGTGTCCCTATCACACGTACCTAGCTAAGTATTGTGTTTCAAAAGTCGCAGGAAACAGGTGAGATGTGTTTCGGCCTTTTACAATTGGGCACAATAAAGAACCAGAAAAAAATATTCCAAACAGCGAGAATATAAAATGCCAGGTTCTGCTGTATCTTATCTTTCCTCTCTCTGGGGTGGCTAGGAAAGGACCAGAGCTGTTGAATGGCCAATTAAACAACAGATAACAAGAAACTCATATCTAGTTTTCAATGAAAAACCAGTTCAGCTTATCAAATTCTGATAAAGCGAAATCCTGATGCAGATGTGACAATTTTCCAGATGTATCTGTCTGAAAGAGCTATGATTTCTTAGCAAAACAAAAGTTATTTCATGAAAATATCTCAAGAAATGGGAAAGTTATGTTGTTGACACCCCTGTGGATGCGTTTATTGATCTATAAAGTTCAGGTTATGTTTTAAAATATAGAGGACTTTAAATGACTCACATGTTAGCCATACCTAAAAATATGTAAGTTTGCAGTTAAGTGATGGATGCTTTAAAAATTCATGGACCCAAAGATTTTTTATTTTCTTTATTTGACTTTTTAATTCCAGTACAATGTACAAACATAACAATTATGCTAGCCCCCCCCACCCCCCCCGCCCCCGCCCAAATATAACTTTCTACCCACAGACTGTTAGAGTGCAAACCAACCATTTTTTTACGGCTGATCTTATTATATACATGTATACTTTCAGATAAGGGCTGGTACTGATGACAGTGGTTATACTGAAATTTTTACTGACAATGAATATAAATCATCCTTCGTCAACTTCTGCACCCAAATGCCAGACCAAACAACAAATGGTTATTCTCTAAAACTAGGATTCAGCGCCCAGTCATCAGTTGGCAGTGTATATTTAAACAGTTTTGACATAAACGATCAGAAATGTCCTCGTAAGTGTTTACATAAACCCTTGTATACCAACTAAGTTACTTTAAGAACTTTCGGTTCATAGTTTAAAGTCTATGTGTTATCCAACTTGACGAAGTGAAAAAATATCTGTGTTTTGATTTTTATTGTTAAAATATTTTGTATAAAATTCATTGAACAGACATTTTCTTATGTCCCAGTATCAAATGATAAGAGAAGATATAATGACTGCCTTGTCAGTCCGTACATCCATATGATATTAAGCCAAACTGCCAACTTTGTCATATGCCCTTATTGAATGCAGCTCCTTGTTACGAATGCTTTTTTTTATTGTGTTTACCTTTTGATGAATGATGGTAGGGCATATAGTGTTAGCCCTGTCAGTTTTTCTGTCCGTCTGTCTGTCTGTCCGTCTGTCTGTTCATTCAAATTTAGGTTTCCAAGAAGTAACTCAAGAAATATGTCATGGATTGGTGTCATATTTTACATGAAGGTTTATAATGATAAAATACAGGCCAAGTTTTATTTTCAGTAAAACTTGATTATTTTCACAGGAGCTATGGCCCCCTTTTTACTCAGCACTGCCATGGACACATTAATAGTTCTTGTACATATGTATGTAGCTTGCTTCTAACCATTATAAAACAATTGTTTCTGTAGATCCTGCTTCATGTGAATTTGAATCCTTTTCCCACTGCAAGTATACATTAACATCAACAAGTTCAGAGCAAGGATGGGAAATACTCGACAATGGTGCTTCTGTTAACAACACTGAACCAGAAGGTAGCTTGTTGTTATTGCATGATATACCCGGTACTTAAAAGAAAAAAGAAAATAATTTTTACTCGCATTTTATCCATTGTCAAAGAATGGACAGGAGTTTGACTGCTCAGGAAATATTGGAGCAATGAATATCTGAAATTTATTTTTAAAACTGATTTTACACTGTAATCAAGTACCGTAATAAGTTAAGTTAGTGCGACTTATTTTGCTGTATTTAATTTTGCTAAATTATTTTATCATTTTATTGATTTACACGTAGGGCAAACAGATGTTCATGTATGTTTAATTTTATTGATCTCAGTAAGTTATGAACAAAAATGAGATTTGAGTTTGGAAACTGATCTCAAGTTTTGTAACCTTGGAGCACTAAACTATATTATCATTTCAGGTCATGCTGCTACAGTTACCTGTGATCAATGTGTTAAGGCATTTTCTGCAACAATGTCGACTCCATGGGCCGATACTGTAATAGACGAAACTCAATTTAAATGTTTGGGTTTCTGGTATAACTATGTGGCTGATGAAACAACATTAGTCAGCATGACTGTTAATTGGTATTATGAAGGAATTGAAGAACCTTACAGCAAACAGATACCACTATTTCAAGATGGTTGGATGTATGGGAATATTCCAATTGATGATGATCATGAAAGTTCATCTAAAGTGCAGTTCGCTTTTCAAGCAACTGGCGCACCTTCTTCCAACAAATCCATGTCTTCATTAAGTATTGATAATGTCTCATTCTTATGGACAGATTGTATTGGTAAGTTATTTGACTTGGTCTATCTGATAATGAATTTATCATTGCTCTGGTGGTCTACAAATTGAGGTATTATTTTTTTGGCCTGATGTGCTGTTGGTCTTCCTAGATTTATTCAGTATCTTATATTGTTAAAAAATAATTAGGTTTTTGTATGTACCTATGAGTGACTATCGATCACGAGACAGGTGACACTTGAGCCTTATATTAAATTTGACCCCTGAAATTTGTATTATCAGTCAAAGGTGAGAAAACAGCATGAAAGATTCATAATTCTATTACTGACATTGTGGCCATTTTAAACTCATACAAAATGAAATGAGGAAATCATGACAAATGCGAAGAATTGTCTATTATAAACACTTAAATTGATTGATGAATTAATTCATTGATTCAATTTCACCATGCATATAATTATGTCTGTCTGAGGAGTCCAGCATTTTCTTTGGTACTTTAAAGATGGCTTGGAAGATACTGGAGTTTTTGACATGAACAATCCTGGATTATTAAACATGGACTCTAACAGTACTTTACACTCTGGATATCATTGGAGACGACACTCTGGTTCCACTTCTACCCAAAATACAGGACCAAACTTTGATGCAGATGGAATGCTTAATGGTATAAATATCCTTTTATCAATGTAGAAGACTATTCTGTAATACACTGTTCATTTGATGGTAGATATCTCATTTCACTTAAATTAAAGTTAGATTTTGTATCTGGTTATTTATATTAGAAATCTACATTTTTATGCCTTTGCCATTTGAAATAGCAGAAGGGCATTACCGTGTTACCCCTGTGTGTCCATTCTTCTGCCCATACAATGTTTGGTTTCCAAGCAATAACTCAAGAATTATTTCATGGATTTATTTCAAATTTTACATGAAGGTGTATTATAATAAATACAGGCCAAGTTTGATTTTCGTCAAAATCAAAACATTTTCACAGGAGTTATGGCCCCTTTTTGACTGAGCACTCAGCGGGGGCATTCATGTCCTCTGGACACACTTCTAATTTTTTGTGCCCCAATTATCATAGCCTAGGCTATTAAAATATCATAATAATTATACTGTAAGATAATTACCTATATCAACTATTTAGTAGGAAGAGTACATGTAATCAATAATTAATTTAATTAATATATATTGAAGTTTTCTTAATTAATATATATTGAAGTTTCCTTAATTATATATATTGAAGTTTTCTTAATTAATATATATTGAAGTTTCCTTAATTAATATATATTGAAGTTTTCTTAATTAATATATATTGAAGTTTTCTTAATTAATATATATTGAAGTTTTCTTAATTAATATATATTGAAGTTTTCTTAATTAATATATATTGAAGTTTCCTTAATTGAGTTTAGTTGTTTGTTAAATACATTTGTCATTAACTTATATCTTATTTTATTTTAAAAAATTATTAATGTAGGGATGAATGATAGAAACTGGTTGCTTGCTTATGTCTTTGAATCAAGCAAATGTTACATAATATACATGAACTTTATATACATTCAGGACATTACCTGTACGTTGATAACTCACATGGTCGTGATTCTGACGTATCCAACCTCTGGTTTCCTGCGGATTTAAGTGATTCTTCTCCTGGTCAACACTATTCATTCTCATATCATATGTTTGGGTCAGGAGTCGGTACTTTAAAAACAACATCAGTTAGTCTGGCTAGTAATGAGATGCCAGACTGGGAAACTGTGCCAAATATGAATATTGATATGTGGGTTTTATCTCCTTGCTACAATCTACCTGAATACTTTGATGGTGATATATTTTTCCAAGCAACCAGAGGTCCTAGTATCTATGGTGATATCGCTATTGACAACCTTAAGGTGCAGTCAGGACCATGCCAAGGTATTCATTGTACATTATTTCAAAGCATTTATTATTCTGCTTAACTATGAACTAAATGTAACAGAACCCTCGGATAAGCTTTGTACTCGTAATACTGATGCTGGTAATATCGAAATTTTATTGTTATTGAATAATTTTTACACCGAACGCACTAACACAGGTAGATATCATGTATATCATATATATTCTTACTATTAAGTTTAGACCTATTTTCTGTGTGACAAGGTATGGCTGTTTAGGGCGACAGACACTAGCTTTAAAATTCGGAGGAAATCACCTTCCAAAAACCATCTAGAATTGAGCTGTCTGTTTGTTTACCTTTTCAACATTCAGTGTAGACCAAAGATGCCTTTAAGGAGTAACTGTCTATTTTTGGCAGAATGAAGGTCACTGCTTCAAATCAAACCTGGCCCAAAGGTTATAATATAAATCTGGAGAACATACAGTCTCCAAGCTCAAATCTGTAATCCATTCTCAAAGTATTATGGTTGAAAAGATTGAGCAGATTAATGTTTAAATATATGTTTACATTAATTGTGTTGTCAATCTAATTTAACAATGGTATTTTTATATCTTTATCTGATCATAATTAACTTAAAAACATTAAAAGAAAAGATTCGAACTTGGAGACCAATCTCGGTGTACTACCGGTATACTATTAACCTCAAACCCATGCAGAGCTCTCAATACTTAAATCCAGGTCATTTCTTTTGTATGTTTGCCATTTCTGAAGGAAAGCATGCTCACACTATGTATAGCGTAATCACTTGTGTATAGTTCACACATTTATACAAGACACTAGTAAAAAATTAGAGGAAATTCTCGGAAAAAATATATTCATGTGTCAAACACAAATAGTTCAGTCTGTCCCAAATTTGTCTGTTTTAAGTCATGGATAGAATTGAATTGAGTTCAACACCTGTGTATAAGACGCACCTCATTGTTGGACCCAGTTATTAAAACATCTGTCTTATGCACAAGTGATTACCATAGTTTACGTAGATTTAAGAAGTACATGTTGGTGCAATGTTTTTATTACAGAGGCTTCAGTTAGCTGTGGTTTTGATGCTGATGCTTGCGGTCACATTGGAGAAGGGGATTGGAAAATACAAGGTAAATCTCTTACTTACTTTGTCAAACATTTGTAACCTCCTATGAAAGGCCACCCTGTAAATAAAGACCTTTCTTTTGATAACCATCATTGGTCATTTAGAACAAGATTACCTCCAAATAAAGGCCATCTCTATACAGGTGCCACATTATGTTTTCCTTAGGGTGGCCTTTGTCCCTCATTCCTTTAAGATTGAATTCAAGTCACCTGCTCCGAAGAGTCAATGTCGTAAATTATCTAGATGTTGGAATTCTGTATTAAACTATATGCTCAATCTGATTGGTCATTTCAAAATTAAAGTTTCCAGTCGACCCTGCACTGTAAGGTACACCCGAGTCCTCTTTGTGCGTAGGTTTAAATTAAAATGAATATCATTAGGTTAGTATTCTGTTTTAGCCTAGAATAGGTTGGTAATATTAAGATACTATATTTAATGATACTGTGTGTCTGATAGTCTTACTTCATATAACATTACTTTATTGAAAAAAAAATCAATACCTTAGAGCTAGAAGTGCTTTCTGTTTACACTGTTTCTTGTTTTTATCCTATTGTTGTACTGTAATTTCAGTAATTTTCGTTGGGCTCAATTTTCAAGGTTTTTACTAAAATGGCTATTTTGTTGGGACATAAATTCGTGGATTTTGATTTTTAGAAAAATCCATCATCTCTGCATTTAAATTCATGGTGAATTGAGCCGACCCATGAAATGAACGAAAATAAATCCACAACAAAAATTAATGATTCCACAGTATTCAATATGTGTTAATTGGTATGCATTATTATTTCATGTATCTGATAACTAAACTACAATCCATATCTTCCTATTGTCACAGATTGAAATACTTGAGTAAGTATAAGTGTATGATGTTTGGTGACAATGTTTTGAAAAACATGTACTAAAATAATATTTGAAGTTTTTTATCACCTGTTCTTTCAGATGGTCTTATGTCTACACAACTTGGTGGATCCCTGCATGTACCGGTTTATAGTTTATCTGCAGATTCATGTGTTATAGTAAATTTTTCTGGAGATGAAAGTGATGAACTTATTTTAGAATCAAAACTTGATGAAGAGTCAGTTGAATCCATATCTTTTTATTCAAGTGGAGCAGGTTATAGCATTGGTCTAATCAGTTACTCCGCGAGTTACCAAGGGTGAGAAAGGTTTCATATTCTTCTTTTATAATGAAAAAAAACATGATCTACTTGATAGTAGTAATGTCATTGATTAAACTGTTAACGTATTGATGAGTAAAAATAAGCAGGTCTTTTTTATGCCATTTTTGGGCCTGCTGATGTTATCCCCTGTTCTCCAAGTAAAAAAGTATATATTTTTCCCCGGTGAGAGAAAAAAAATCCCTATGATTACCGTAAACAAAATTTTAGTGTTTCACTACGCAAATTTCCCCATCAAATGGACCAGATACCTAGCTGTTACCCAAAACAGTAAAAAAGGGCTGATAAGTAATAATAAAAGTGATGTATCAACTGAATGGTACCAAATGCAGAATTTTGTATTTTCTGAATTTTATATTTCAGGTTAAAGATTATTGCTCCATCACAAAGCAATATAAGAATTGATTCAGTTGAAGTTGATGATGGTTTATGTCAATACATTGATTACGGTAAGTTTTGTATTTTTGTATTTAATGAATAACAGATTTTTGTTGATACAGTGGAAGCCTATTATCACATCTGTAAATTAACTATGTTCAAGATATGAGTTCTGTTCTGACTTCCAAATTCATTTAAGAAATGTTTCAAATTTATGCATATTTAATGATAACAAACTCAGAAAGAATTGGAAATTAGCATTGAAATTTAGATGTCTGCTCAGATATCTGAGTATTTTGTGCAACATATCAGATCAGTATATTTCTACTTGTATCTTATAGGTTTCGATATTGATTGTGACTTTAACGGTTTCAATTGTGGCTTTACGACATCCCCAGATTCAGATATTCCGTGGAAATTAAGGGACACGTTTAGTTACGGAGAAACCATTTCCACATTCTCAAGTCATGTGACTGAGCCTCCAGCCATAACATGTAAGTACATATTAGACATTTCTGCTGGTGGGAGCCAATCATTTTGCCTCAAAACTTCACAAATTAATGATGGAGGTACCACTACCACTGCCTGAAGATATAATGTTGGAGTCTTTAAAGATTTCTTCAAAATTGATCACATTACCTGATGGAGGTTGATCCTCTGTTACAAAGTCTAAAACCTCCTGACTTAATGTTTTCTTCTTGGCGCCTCTTCTTGGCACATTTACCAATTTAATCAGCACCAAAACAGGTGTTCCTCATTGCTTGATGATTTCAGATTTAAGATCTCTAAAATTTAGTGTGTGTGTGGGAACATTGTGAAGCAGAAAAGGCAAAAGAAATTTCCTGAATTTTGTTCCCTTTATTCATAAAAACATGAGTAGTTGTAATATGTGGACCGAGTACCAAACACCTGAGAGGTTAAGTACAGGAAAGTCATAAATTCTGGCTCCCAAAATATTCAAAATGGCACTTTAAGGCTTCCATATATAAATGAAGCAAAACTTTGGAGTTGTAAGGTTCAAATGTATAAGAGTGCAAGAAAAGAATATTTTTCATGAAAATAAAAAATTTTTTTTTTGAAGCTTAAAATATTGTGTAATATCTAATAGTATAGTCAACTTGTGAATAAAGGCCTCCCTATGAATAAAGGCAAGTCTTTTAAAAACTGTCATTATTTAGAACAAAATGACCCCCCGAATATAGGTCACCTGTCACTAAAGGCTATATTTTGTCTTTCCCCAACGGTTGCATTGTTCACAAGTTTGACTGTTCTTGTATACAATTTACTTTTTTTTCAGAAAATAGAAAATAATGCATCAATTTTGTTTTATGTCTTACAGTAACAGGTGGAATGATGCTTGCTGAAGCTTCAGTTTTAGATGGCTTGTATGGCCGGAGCCATATGATCTCATTCCCCAGACAGATTGATGAATCATCGTGTATGCAGATAGAATATATTGGTAACTCATCAGCTTTAAATTTCACTGTGAAAAATCAAGTTGGTGACACTGTGCAAGTAAGAGATACAATGGTTGGACAGACACAGATTTCTGGAACATGGAGAACTGCTCAGGTAAACTTAATTAACGATCAGATCTTGTTACTTAGACTTTATTTGTGATTAGAACAGGGGAGGGCTTAATATTAAGTTTAATACAGTCAAAACTGCCATAGCAACCCACTGTATTCAGAAACTTATGTGACCTTGTTAAATGTTCGAGTCTGCCCAACATATTTTATATATATTTGCACTGAAATACCTGTCTAGACTACCTGTCTAACGCAACTGGCGTCCTTGATTCGTCCTGGTATGGGAGATAACACTTGCTGCTTGACAATGAACAGTAAAAATGGCCGAAACAAAGAAAAAACGTATTGTGTTTAAAGATAAATATGATGCAATTAAACTTCCTTGATCAAGGAATACCTGCAGGTCGAATATCGGTATAATGTTGGTAAAATACAAAAACTTTGGAAATGGAAACAAGAAGTAATTGAGGACTTCGATGGGTACGTGCTACAAATCTAGTATGGTTGCAAACAGAAGTAAACAATCAAAGAGCAGTGACTTAGGGCAACATAACACTGATTAAACATGAAGTGAACATTTATATGAAAGAGCTATATTGCAGCATAAAATCTTATTCTGGACTTTAAATTGTTGTATGGTCTATGTCTATGGTCTATGGATATGTCTATGCATATATTGAAGTAATTGTCCCCATATAAGTGAGGTTTTACTGTGTTGTTATGATGTCATTTGGAACATAAAAGACAGGTAGAAATTAGGTTGGAAAATAAGAGGTCTATACAATGAGATGGTCATAAAATGGAATAAACTTGTAAGCGGTCTTTCCTATTTATCAAGAATTACCCCAGTACATAAATCTTGCTTTTCAGGGCCGTAGGAAATGTGGGGGGCTATTATTATCAGCTGAAATGGTTATTAAAAGGGCTATAACTGATCCCTTCCAACATTGTCAGACACAATCTAAAATAAGTCCCTCCCCCAATGTGAAACTACTTCCTACGGGCCTGCTTTATGAGTAAAGCATATGTTTGGTGATATTTTAAGTATTGTTGGATCAGATTTAACTTGACCTAAAAAAGTAAAAATTTTGGAAATTTGTTCTCAGCCAGTATTTGTTCAAGAATAAAATGATCCATGAAATAAATTTAGAAAGTAAAGAATCTACAGGTTAACAAGAATGGTGTAGGTAATTACTGAAACTTAGATATCACATCAAAACTGTTTTAAAAAAGAAATTCTATACAGTAAATACAATGCATGTGGTAGTCAGTAAGATTTTATGGCATATAACACTCTTTAACACACATATAATGTATTTTTTTCCAACAAGAGCTAGCTATGTTTATTCTTGGTCTTTGAAAATTGATCTCAATCAAATTAAAAAAGGACCAAACAAAAGGGATACTAAACAGTACAAAAACATTATTTAGAAAACGTGCTTCATTAAGATCTTATAATAATGGATAAATATAACATTTTGATGCAGGCTAGATTTAACTGTGTTCAAATAATAGCCTCAAGTCTGATGCTAAAGGCCTGTGGACAACATTGCAAACTTGTAAAATCTTACAGATGACAAATTGGATGAATACTTATAAAATATGATTATAGACACAACAATTATCTGTATAATAAATATTTGACTTTTCAAATGTGAATATATTTAGCCAATGCCAGTATTGTGAAGTCATTGTAATCAATAATCATTCACAATAATTATTATAATATCATGCAACGTATTATAGATACATACCCTCAAATGTTATTATACATTTATTGTATTATATTTGGATATATATGTTAGACAAATGAAATAAATGGATTACCATTTTGATGATTAAAAGAAAAAAAAAACATTTGTGAAGTCAATGTTAGCAAGAAAAGGTTCATTATATACTGACTTAATTGTAGATTAAGGTTTTAGTATCAATGTAAAATCAAGTACAAAAGTTCAAATTTAGTTGGTTATATTGTCATTAATTTGATTAAACCTCATTTTCATTTCAGATGCGTATAGAACCTGGCAAATGGACATTGAATATTTCAAGTGTTTTCAATTTTTCTCTTACGGATGAATTTTCAATGTTTGCGGCTATTGGATCTGTATCTATCAGCCCTGGAGACTGTAGTCCATTGGGTATTTATTGTTGTTAATCCATGATAAGAAATTTGTGCTATTAAATCATTGTCAGAAATTTGAAATAGTTAAAATTTGGTTCATTATACTGTTATTTTCGCTCTATCTATCAGGTTTATATAAAGAAAGACTTAGTATGGAATATTATAGTAATTTTGATGTGTGATTTTTTACTATATTTGAATTCTCTATATATATAATAATGGCTAGATCTGTAGTCTAAAATGCTACAGTACAGAAATTCAAGAATTACTTCAATGACTTATTCATTACAAATATCATGACGTTTTCAAATGTACTGGACTAATTAATGCCCATTTTTAGCTTGTCGGTTTTTGAAAAAAAGTCAAGTTATTGTGCTCACTGCAATGCCTGCAGCGTGCACATTCTTTAATGTAGCTCATAACTCAGAATCTATCCGAGGTAGAAACGTGAAACTTCATAGGTGGATAGATCTCACTGAGGCAGTGAACAGACTAGCCTTGGCACTGCTCATGACACTCTAGTATTGGACTCAGACCTCCTTGGTTTAGGGCTAAGTTGTTAGACTGAGATACCATGAAATTTGTTTTGATTACAGATTGCCCTGATGAAACACCATTAAAATGTGCTGATGGTTCACTTTGTTATAAGAATGAGTTAGAATGTGATGAAGATGACTACTGTGGAGATGGTACTGACGAAAGTGACTGTGACTCTGGTACGGATAATTTTCAAAATTGTCTTTTTTTAAATAGCTAGCTATTAATACTAGTAACTAGTACAACATTCATTGCCGTTACAGCTTTTTATTTTTTTCCCTTAATTATTACAAGATAACATCAGATAGGAAGCATACTAGGTTTTATTACAACGAAGCAAACCGAAATGGGAGATATTTCCTAGAAGTAGCTGCTAGGTGCACATTTCTGCTCTCCTAACGAAGAGCTATTCAAAGGCAGATAAATCATGTTCCTGAAAAAGCCTATAATAAAACAAATATCCTTAATTTTGTTAGATGGAACACTATTTGTCATCATTCAGGATAAAAATTTCTTTTCTAGTATTCAAAATACCATGTGACTTTAACTCGGACAAAATTTGTGGCTACAAAAGTGTGGATTCTGATTCAACTGAATGGCAATGGAAATGTGGAAATGGATATCAGATACCAACCTCTGACCCTAAAGGAAACACATCAGGTAAACAAAAAAAATAATTAAGTGCAATCAAACCTGCATTAGCATCCAATTCCCAATAAAGGCCACTCTGTGAATAAAGGCCATTCTTTTGATAACCATCATCAATCATTTAAAACGAAAATATCTTTGAATAATGACCACCTGCTAATAAAGGTCATGAAATGTTTTTTCCCTAGGGTGGCCTTTGCTTACAGGTTTGACTGTACTTTTATGTCTCTTGATGGTCTTATGGATAGCAAACACTACAGAAGTTGGAGAGAAATTGTCTTAATAAAGTAAGGAAAGCTGGGCAGATTAAACCTAATTTAGGCAAAAATCATTGCGTTTTTTTAAGAATGTTTTTTTTCTGTTGTAGGATGTTTTGTGAGACATTGGAATCAAAATAATGACAATTTTGATATAGATAGCGCGACATTACAGTCTCCTGTAGGAATATACGATGAAGATGGATGTATGACATTTATGTATATTCTGAATGCAACCGCAGTTCAGCCCTCAGCTTTCTCAGCACAGATTATTGTGTCTGTTATCTACACTGAAACAGGAGAAAACCAGATACTATGGTATGGGTTAATTTGCCTCACAAAACAATGTTTGGTGTAGTAGATGCATGTTATTGTAGTCATGATGTATGTAATATCAACTTACTTGTTCATTGTATATACTATTTTATGTTTGCCATACTGCTATTCAAGTTTGAAATCATGGATAATATGTTGGGAAATATATTATTTAGATACTGTACATATTTATGCACTCTTTCAAAAAAGGGGGTACATGTATATGGCTTTGCACTTGTTGTTCCATCAGTCCATCCGTAACCAAACCTTGTCTGACCAATAACTAGAGAACAATTTGGTCTAAGTTTCTCAGATTTGGTTGAGATGTTGGTCATCACATATAGATGACCCCTATAGATTTTGAGGTCAATATATATATATGTCAAAGGCCAAGGTCATAGTGACTTTCAACACAAAATCCTTGTCCGACCAATGACTAGAGGTCCTCTGACTTTGTTTCGAGGTTGATCATTATATGTAGATGACCTCTGTTGATTTTAAGTTCTATAGGTCAAAGGTCATAGTCTTGCTGTCCAGTTGGCCTTTAGGGGGCATCCGTGTTTCGCAAATGCTTATTGTTTTCTTTCTTACCAATACGAAGTGAACAAAGATTCTCTTGAAAACAGATTTTTATAATGTAGTAGGCATATGCACCAGTTACATGCAGATAGCAAATTATGTGGCAAAAGTATACTATGAGGCTTGTCCAAAAAGTTCATGGACACCTATGATAACTTTTAAACAAAACAAGTTAACAATATCATTCTTTCACTATGTCAAATAATAAAGGGGGTGTCTACAAACTTTTTGGACAAGCCTCGTATACCTAAACATTTTGAGTCGTGGTCATTTTTCTGGGTCAGCTGTGTTAGGGCAAACATTCATATTTTATTATTGACCTTTTGTTGTTGATTGATTGTTTCTGGAATAACTGAAGAATGGATTTCATTTGATACAATAGCACAATAGAACACAGTTTTAGAGAATTTCTTTGGACTCAAATAATAATATCATTATATCATTCTGTGTTTTACCATATCCAACAGGAGTAAAGAGGCCTAGGCCATGGTGCTTGGTTAGCATGCTGGACCTGTAACTATAAGATCCAGGTTTTGAATCCTGGCCTTAGCATGTTTGATACCCAGGAAACCTTTTATGAAAATTTCTGAAATGTTGGTTTTACTCCAAAAGTAGAGATAGTTGCCAACTCATTGTGGAAGGGTATGTTAGTGTATTGGTTAGAATATAGTCCAGGAAACCTAGTAAAGTGACCTGGCAGGGAAAATGTGTTCTTCACTTCATTTCAATCTTCAAGGTATCCCAAGTTTGCCATAATAATGTTTTCCTGAATATTATTTTGGGTTTTAGGTATGATCAAGCATCCAGGAATTTTCCAAATTGGATTCAAGGCGGTGTTCCTGTCAGAGGAAACGAATCACTTATGCTGGAGTTCAAAAGTATTACTTTTGAAACAAATGCTGCTCATCCAGGTGTGGTTGCAATCGATGACGTTGAATATCAGCTTGGAGACTGTCCTGTGACTCAATGTATGTTCTATATAGTCAGAATATTGTACCATTAAGTTAGTTTAACAGGGCTTTGTACTGACATAACATATTGGTTGTACAATCCATATGAAAAGCATCCTGTGTCAAAAATCAAAATTATATTTTCCAGTAACTGATCATTACATGAATATTAACAAGATATGTGTAACTTTTAACTTAGTGCACAAACAATATCATAAGAATATCATTAAAGTTGCCTCTTTATATTGTTATTGTCAATTTCTTCTTATTAATAGGCATTATCTTCATTTTAAGTATTGCCCAAGTAGTGCCTTTGAAGTTTTTTTCTTACTTTAGTTTAATGATTAATAATTGCTATTTTAAAGATATGTTCATCTCACAGAACATTTGTCAATACTGATTGTGTCTTTTATCATTTAACTGTTTCAGTCTGTGACCTAGACTCATTCCAATGTGTAGATACTGATGTTTGTATCCCTGAAACCTTTGTTTGTGATGGACAAGTAGACTGCACCGATGGGTCGGATGAAGTGAGATGTGGTAGGTCTTTGTTAAGTTAAATGTAAACACATTTTTTGGGACTTAAGTTGGCTGAGACATCCTTTGTAGCAAGAGGTGTCCTAGCCATTTGTGTTGTTATATGCTGTTGGTAATCTATAAGGGTAGTTTAGTTTTATACATGTAGTATAAAAAAGAGAAAAGAAAAGATAGAAAATGAAATAAGTTAATTATTTAAGAAAATGATTATACAAGTAAGTATAACGCCTTTATTTCAGATGAGCGTCCTGAAGGAAAGATACAGATAGCTGGTGGAGACGGCACATATGGTGAAGTTCGCTACTATATTGGAAGTTTATGGAGATCCATTTGCTTGAGTCTTAGTCCGGAATTAGTACAATACACGGCCCAACATATTTGTGAAGAGTTAGGTTTCAGGTAAGAACATTGTTACATAGTTATATATGATATATAAATACATTCTTTTGATACTCAATCGATTTCTTAAAACATTAATTTATGGCCTAGAAAACAATCCAAGTACTTATTTATGTAAATTCCTTTCCATAAGCAAGTTTTGTCAACCTAAGTTCAGTGCAACCTCCCAAAGCAACACCCATTGGAAGTGGTAAAGTTATGTTGATATTGAGAGGTTGTTGCTGAAGAGAGGTGAACTATATAGTTAAATTGTGCAATGGGAGGTTGTTGCTCAAGAGAGTTAGGGCTGCTCTTGAGAGGATTTACTGTACATTTAGTATTGCAATGTCGAGATCAAATTATATATGACATCCGCTGATCCTTTTAAATCAAATGCCTTCAAGATTAAGCAGGGGTATTTTACACAGCCAATAACCAGATGACCCCTATTGATTTTGAGGTCAGAAGGTCAAAGTCACAGTGACCTTCAAAACAAAAACCTTGTAGAAATGATTTAGTCTACGGTCCTGCATGGGATCTATTAGGGAGGCTGGTCGTTTACATGTAATGACTAACCTCCTTTAAATAGGTCGACCAAACAGTTGATTTTGAGATAATTGGTCAAAGATCAAGGTCACAGTGACCTTCAACACAAAAACTTGTCTGCATGATCAATAATAGCAAATTCTTATTATCCAGTTGGTATTTAGGTGGCATGTGTGTTTTGTTATTAAATTTAAAGTCACATTCTTTAATCAACCATTTCTTATAAAGAAGATGATGCAAATGACAGCAGTCAGAATACCTTGTGCAAGGATTATGCTAAAGATGGGGTGTGGCCAAGATACCATTTCTTGTTTTTTTTTCTCTCAAATATCACTTGATAGGTCACAATTATTGTCAACTGAAAGGTAGTTTGGTAAAGAAACATAATTAGTCCAGGCTTGTAACTTTATTATTTGTTTGGTTCTCAATAGCAGGCTTTATAAATAGATGTAACTTTATATATATACTCTCTTATCTTGTACTCTGTGAATATGGTTATATATGCATGTGTGTTTTATACAGTTGTAGTAAAACTTGTTTTCCAATGGTAGTGGTACGGCAATATTCTTTGTGCATGGGTGTTTTACAACTTTTTATATTACTTTAGTTTAATGAATGCCACTTCATTGTACATTAATGATGAATATCTGGCAATAAGTTTTATTTTAATGGCTAATTTTTCTACTTTACATAATTAGAATTATTTTGCCTCTTAGAAATGTATTTTCATAGTACAGTATGGTCTGGCTCCCTACCTAATTTGGTTCTGTAACATAGCATCAGGGGCAGGTAACTCCAGACATAGTACAGTATGGTCTGGTTCCCTACATAATTTGGTTCTGTAACATAACATCAGGGGCAGGTAACTCCAGACATAGTACAGTATGGTCTGGTTCCCTACCTAATTTGGTTCTGTAACATAGCATCAGGGGCAGGTAACTCCAGACATAGAACAGTATGGTCTGGTTCCCTGCCTAATTTGGTTCTGTAACATAGCATCAGGGGCAGGTAACTCCAGACATAGAACAGTATGGTCTGGTTCCCTACCTAATTTGGTTCTGTAACATAGCATCAGGGGCAGGTAACTCCAGACAAAGTACAGTACCGCATGAATAGAGTGAATTCTTTAGAACCAGAGTAATAACAAGCAAATATAGAACAGCACTCAGTGTATCTGATACAATGTTCATATAAATGTTTTTTTACTGTATATTCCCATCATGGGAAAGTTTAAACTGCTCTTTACTTCATGTAAGTTCATCTTTGTGTCATCCTATTATATCGATCAGGATGTTATAATTTCTTTTTTTTTATGATGATCACTTAGTTCTTTAATTACAGAATAAAATTATTGTTGTTGTTGACTTTCGTCTGTTATTGAAGCTATTGTTATATCAAGTCTGTTGTTTATAGTCTATAGTTATTTATGAGTGAGAAGTTTGAAGAGTTGAGTGGAATGATATCCCCTATAATTTATGGACGTGAAATTTCCATGTATCTTTTCATGATGTATTAACAATATATGGATAATGCTCTTTTTGTTTTCAGTGGAAACTTTGAAGCACTTAATTTCACATTGCCACGAATTGCTTCTCCGCCTGTGTACTTGGACTGTAAAGATGGAGCATGCACATATTCAAATTGTTCTGTGGACTTCACAACACATTTTATGGCTGTGCGATGTTCAAACTCCAGTACGTATTTGTAACTTTATTTCATTTTAAATCCATCTGAAAAAACAATTTTATATAGTATTTTTTATTGTCATTTATATCTGATTTCAATTCCAATTAAATTGCAAGTGTTATAGATTGCGTAATGATATACTGTGAACACACACCATAAAACAGAAAAGGAAAAATGTGGCCCTCATGCACAGTTAAACAGAATTAAGGAGACTTTATTAAGCAGTCTTTAGAACCACTAATTAACCAATATATTAACTATGAGAGATATACTGTAACCTTAGAAATGATTTTACTTGTTGTAAGTAAGTGCTTTTCACAGTGAGTATGTTTCTAAAACAATTTATAGCCATGCAAAGTTCCCATCTGACAACTTGAAGATTGTATCTAAATATCAATAAAAAACATGCAATAGTTTGTTTCCAGGAAAATGTCAACATTCCAAACAACACAAAATATTTAGATGTAGATTTATTTCAGCATATAAAACACATGGTATGGTAGTACAATACAAGATATAAATGTTTTAAATATCACATAGTTACAAAGACTAGAATAATACATATAATGAAAGACAATATGACAAATAATACTTATAAATCTTTAGATGTACCTGAGGACATGTATTTATATACCCAGGATGTGAATTTCTTTATTTCCATTGTGGTTTAAGTTTCTATGAATTCAGTATCAATTTATGACAAAATATGTTGCATGCACGCATACTTTTGTCTCCCAAATCCTACATAATGAGGATTGAAACAAGTTATCTGAGCTCTAATATAACAACAATTATTTGTGAATGTATAGCTGAACCTGTCCTTATGATTAATTTTAATGTAAGACCACCTCTAAAAAAAGTCCACTATCCATATTACTTCCTGATAATACAGCCTCTATATGTTCAGTACTAAAATGATGGTTTCATAAATGTCTATTATACCTTTTGAACATAGTACATGTACTTAAGAACCATTCACCAAATCTGGCTGTTTAAAATGATACCAATTTGATTGCTATTTGAGAAGCTTCAGTTTCAAGGCATGACACTTTAACCATCTATTGCTAGAGCTGGGTATCGGTCCTTAAAAGCGTATTACGATATTTCACAATATTTCATGCTGTATCGCGATACATATAAATGGTAAATTTACAGAAAAACATTACAAATTAACATTTATATAACTCCTTGGGTAATAATACAGACATTAGCTCACAGTGTAGTTTCACATTTCAAATAATTTGTTCTGTTAAACTATTAATGCATGTATAATTATAAATATGTATGTGTTCACAGTTAATAATAGTACAAGCTTGACCAGCGTGTACTAATAGACATAAATAACACTTTACCACAATGTATGACCTTTTTTTACAATAATAAACACAAAGTTCAGTTATTTAAGCTTAACCCGATATATCAGTATGCTGAAAAAATATTACGATATTTATATTGTCTAGCTGATATCGCTATATACCGATAAACCGATAAAACCTCCCAGCTCTATCTATTGCATATCATTTGGTAATAAGTTTCCTCAAATATTTTCGTAGCATGCATATGGACAGATATGATCTAAGAGCTTGTTCAGAAAGATATTGAATGTTGTTTTTTGTTCATTTTGTTTCAGAATGCTTTTCTGGAGAAAGACTTTGTCCAGGTACAAATTATGTTTGCAAACCATGGTATCAATTCTGCGATGGGTTCACCGACTGTCCA
Organism: Lutraria lutraria; assembly: GCA_964023205.1. Lineage (NCBI taxonomy): Eukaryota > Metazoa > Mollusca > Bivalvia > Venerida > Mactridae > Lutraria > Lutraria lutraria. The sequence goes on along the minus strand of OZ026839.1, from coordinate 3,676,897 downwards.
AACAATGAGGATGAAAAGTCATGCTGTAAGCTATCAATTTTAGTTTTACCCAAAAAATTGTTGACATATTTTTATTAATCAAACAAGTTTGTGATTTTGTATAAATCTTGTTATTTGGAATGATTATTTGGTATTCTAACAAAAAGGGTTTTGAAAAAATGTTAGAAAAAATGTTAATTTGATCTACCTACCATAGTCACTTGTGTATAGGTTGCACCTGTGTATAAGAAGCAGGTAAAAAAAGAGTGAAAATCATGGGAAAAAATTGTTTCATGAACAAAAATTACAAAAAAATTTAGCGAAGAAAATGTACAAAACTGATGAAAATTAAAAAAAAAAAAGTCATTTTTTGTGCTTTATAATTATTACGAAAATATGGGATTGAGTCCTACATCTATGTATAAGAAGCACTCAATATTTGGTTGCAAAAATGTGCATCTTATACACAAGTGATTATGGTGCCCTATTTACTTGACCTTTTTTTCTTGCCTGTAAGGAAATTCAGGATCTCTGACGCTGCCAACAGTTTTGGTAACTGCTTCATACCTAAATGTAATCTCTGAAAAAATATTCAAAATAATTGTGAAAAAAAAGAAATGTTTTTCAAAATACTTAGAAAAGATACATTTTCATTTCTAGTCTGTGATGCTGGTGATGAATTTTGCAAGAAGACAAGTGACCAGTGTACAGATTGTGGTAAGTAGTTTTATATGAAGTATACTCTGTAAGATTAACTCATTCAGCGGAGGAGTACCAGTAAGAATGTTGATTAATTAAGACTGATGATACATTAAAGTTGAGATATTTATCTTCTACTGCATGGTGAATGTGATATGTATTCATGTGGTCATTTTATCATTATCTTTATATGGTAGAACATGGCACAAGGAAATTCCCGGGGACCTAAATGATTATTTCATTATATTCATATTTTATTATCCGTAGCAACTGGGATACATGACTGTGAATATTGGTCCCAGATAGCAGTGACATAAAGATAGGAGCATTTGTGAAAAATAAGCTGTATGATTCTTCACTGCATTTGTTTTCATTATAACCATATTGTACTGTACTGATATACAATTTTAGGTGAATATCAGCTGAACAAAGCTGTACTGATTCTGGATCAAACATACATGTTTACACCAGAGGGGACTACAGGTTTTCCATCCGTCTGTCTGTCAGTCTGTCCCTCCTTCCGTCTGCCTCAAAACTGTATCCTGCGATAATTTAACCACTATTAATAGCTAGGTTGATGAAACTTGGTATGTGAATATGTTGTATTGTGGAGATTTTTTTGTTTTTTCCCTCAGGTCAAAAATTGTGGTTGCTATGGAAACAGGAATAGTCAAAATATGGCCACAAAAAATCATGATCCTATAACAACGTAAATACTTTTAATGCTAGGTTGATGTCAAATTCAGTATGTATGTGAAGATGTACATAAATAGATGGCAATATTAAGATAGTGTATCGAGGGTTCAACGCAACAGTGTCGTAACTCATATTGAAATAAGAACAAGTTACGACAGTGTTGCGCTAAGCCCTCTGTATGTTAATTAATACCCTAGCATGGATGTTCTTTGACTGGACAGTTTCAATTTTTTTTTTTTTTCTCCTTACAGTCATTGTCAATGTCCAACCGATAGTGGACGTATGTGTTGCCAGCTACACCAGTGACTTGTTTCATCTAAACTTACTAATTTTCAGAAACTTGTGAGAGTAGAGGTCAGCTTGAGTGTGCTAATCATCAATGTTTCGATAGATCTGCTAGATGTGATGGTGTTAAAGATTGCAATGATGGTTCTGATGAATACAGATGTGGTGAGTGAACAATTCTAGAAATTGTGTGTTTAATTGTTATTCAATAATATCCGTCATTGGTAAGGCAAAACAATAAACACCTGGTTTCTGCTAAAATTCCCAAAAATATTGTGTCAGTAGGTTGACAGATCTTTTTCCTCAAGTTACGATACATAAAAATTTCCTATAATTTGGATACAATTAAAGATCATAATAAATAATGAAAATGAAAAATTCGGAAACAAAAAAATTAGTCTAGGATCGATAGAAAAAAATAAGATGGGTCAGGTAAGCAGATACCAGGGACTTTATTATGCCTTATAATCTGAAGTTAACACATGAGTATGCTGTTTGTTATTATTACCATTTTGTTAATGAACCTTATCATTTCAGAATTGAGGATTAGATAAGTAACATTTTTGTCCCAGAATTATTTTATTCAAGTATTCAGTATTGGACCTTACTATTCTATGTAGGTGCTCAAGTGGTAATGAGCTGGACTACTGAATGAAAGGTCGTGGGTTCGAGTGATTCTCACTATGTCTTTCGAACCACACTGCTGGCTGACTCGATCCTTGCTCATGTTACATTTGTCTATAATGTATCGTGCCGTCTTATGATTTCGACGTTCTTATGTTTTCGACGGTTTTCATTTTCTCAAGATTGCGTCATTATCACGCTAGATTTATTTAAGCCCCGCCCCCTCCGAATGTAAACAAATGATGCTAGTTGTCACAAAAATATCAGGCGGTTAAAAAATGGAATTACGACTGGTAAATTAGCAATATCAAAGTCACTTACTGATATTTCATGGTAAATTGCTATTCCCAAAATGTGTGTCGACAAAATACCCAAGAAAAAACTTTTTTCATCAAATAATCTTCAAACAAACATGTGCACGTCTGCAGTAGACATAACCTTTTCCGGTAGTCACGTGGTCTGGACAAATTTTTGTACAGGGTGTTCTCAAAAGTTTTTCTCCCACTAATACTTTCTTACGGTGTCAGACCACAAAATTGTGTTTCCTCACTACGCTAATTCTCTAAGAATCCAGTAATAATTCAGGCCAAGTTCCAGGTAAATAGTAAGGACAGGTCATATTTTGCAGATGATCTGAGTAAAGCATACTTGTAAAACAGTGATAAAGCAAGATTTATCAGTAGAAAGGGTGACAATGAACAGTAAACCAATGTTTAAGAATAGTTTGTTGAGTTTTTATGGAAAGAAATACCGAAAAGTTGCCGAAAGTGCATCATATTTGCTGTTAAAAGTTGACAGTCAGGTATTTTAGTGAAAACAGCGTTTTAATTTCCAATATTCGCTGAACTCACTGACTGAACTTCGCTTTTGAGAAAAAATGTGTTTATTGACTTTTTAACCACCCCGTATCGCTATTTATATCGACCAATGAAAACCGTCGAAAACATGTAACGTCACTGAGTGGGAAAACAAAAATGGCTGCCTTCATGAAACGGCTCTAAAAAGGTCAATACTCTATTGTTTTGCTTAGAAATCGGTATGTTATGTAGAAATCTAAATGTTAGTAATTACTTCCATGTCAAATTGTGCATGCATTAAACGTCCGTTTATTTACCGGGCGACATATGCTTGCACCGTCGAAAACATAAGAAGCCAGGATATTGAAAAATGAACCTCACACCTGTGTTACTTTCTATTGCGTTTCAGTTGCTGTAGACGAGTTTGGTGTACAGGTTTGGCATGAGGATGAAAATGTACCAGTCTGTATTGATAAAAATATTGGCCAATTAGAAGCTGATCTCCTCTGTGCAAAGTCAAGACAAGGGTATTTTCTTTTTCTCATATTATACAGAAGAAAAACTTATCATTTGATGTACTGTGAAATCATTAATTTTCATTGGGATCAATTTTCGTGGTTTTTACTAAAAAGGCTATTTCGTGGGGACATGAATTCGTGGATTTTGATTTTTGAAAAGAAATGCCTTATCTCCGCATTTTAATTCGTGGGGATTTGATTTCATGGATGAGCCGACCCACGAAATCCACGAAATTAAATCCCCAACGAAAATTTATGATTCCACAGTATTTGGTTATTGATAATAATATTCTATCTTCAAATCATGTCATAAAACTTGGATATGAAGTGTCTCCCTTATTTTTTTCTTTCAAATCTATTCAAGAAATCTTTAGTAAACCTATAGGTAACATAAATACTAGTATAGTAATCTAATCAAGCAATGTCAGGATTATTTTAATGACATGTACTGTCTTCTGTGGTGGGATTGGTAAAGATTAATGTTTGCGAATCTGGAGCACCTCGTCTTGTGGTGGAAATCAATTTTGATAATTTAAGATTTTTTTTTCATTTTAAATCAAAGTTCACTAATTTATTGACATGAGCATGGTGTTTAAGTTTTTTTTTATTTTACCCGGTAATCAAAATTATCTTGCGAAAATAAAACATTATTACCTCTAATAATTAAGTACATGTATATAGCATTTCTTTATCATCATAATGGTGGAGTAATCATACCCAAACTTGGTTCTGTCTTCTTTTTACAGCTTACAAACAGGTTCTATTAAATTTGGAGAAGATGCGGTCGATGAAGGTGTATTTGTTAAAGTAATGGATGGATCTAATACAGAACTTACTTTTACAGAAACTGAAACTGAGTATGACTTAATAATATCTTAGTTGACCTGTAGGTAACATAACGAAATACTACTTGTCAAGTGCTCATGGTGAGCTTTTGTGATCAAGTCTTTGTCCGGCGTCATGCGGCATCAACTTTTACCTTGTGAACACAGGTTCAAAACAATGTTTTAATGAGTACACAGTCATTGTCATGTAAGCGATATACGGCCATCTTGGCCATCTTGTTATATTTGCTACCATTTTATATATCCATGTATATGTGTATCTTTACCAAAATAAATAAATCAATCAAAAAGACTTGTGCGCCAAGCTAACTGCTTTACGAAAGCATTTTTTATGATTCGATAGTTTAAAAAGTATCATCTGATTCTGTAACTATGTTTTGAACATGCTGTTATGGCATTCTACAATGAAGCCATTTTATGACATCTTATGTTCTATTGTGTGTTTAAGCTACAAACATCTACTATCTCCATAACCACAATACAAATAAATGAATTTCTTTATGTAAAATATATCTTAAGCAACAATTCAAATAGTCAATGCAGTGGCCTGTCCAGTAAGCCCAATCAGCAGGCAGTAAATCTCTTTAAATAAGAGACTTTTGGTTTGAGACCAGTGGGTCACTATGTTACTTTAAATGTTACATCCAGATTGTTTCTAATCATCAACTACTGTATTTTCATTTATTTTTGTTGGGCTCAATTTTCGTGGCTATTTCGTGGGGACATAAATTCATAGAATTTGATTTTTGAAAAGAAATGCCTTTTCTCTGCATTTAGATTCGTAGGGATTTGATTTTGTGGATGAGCCAACCCACGAAATCAACAAAATTAGATCTCCAATGAAATTTAATTATTCCACATTGTTGGACTTGTGAAATGTGGAGTAATTGGTTTAGATACTAATGGGGTAAAAGATAATAGCTATTGATGGGTACTTGAACTTAAAAACACAGCATGTTCACCATTTGTAAATGGACTATCATTCTGGTACTAATAAAATGACATGAATCATAAACCAAATGCAAAAATACAAAGCATTAATTGACACTAAATTCTGAATAAAAATATTCATTTACATTGTATACATATAAGTTTATTTTGTGAATTTCTGTATAATTACCTGTATTCATTTCAGTGAATTTTGCTATCCACTCATTCTACACTGTGAAAAACCAGGTAAGTTGGTATTATTTTTTTGCCATAATTTCAGGAGAAAACAATAAATCCAAGATGCTGTGAAATACATCTTGAATGTACATGTATTTACAATATTACAATCCTTACCTCAGCCTGGGAATGAAAGTTGTATTGCTACGTAGGTTAACTGTCCAACAATAACAAAATGTTTTTCATAACTGGTGCTATTCAAACCTAAGTTTGCTTTTGTTGTGTTTCAGCAGCTTAAATGCAAACTCCTGTTTTCTTTTGTGTATTATAGCTTGTGGTACAACAATGCATCTGGATGAATTAGTGTCTAATTTTATCATTCCAACTAATGAGGGAGAACTCGGGGAATGGCCTTGGCAAGCTCTATTGAGTGGAGAAGACGATAACGAGAGTTTCTGTGGTGGATCCGTGATTGATGAATATTGGATTCTTACTGCTGCTCATTGTGTAGATGACTAGTAAGTTCAATTCTTATTATTCTGTGCTACCTAAGCTATGTGAAGATATAAAATATGGAAATCACAGTTTTATCAAAATTAGGTTTGCATTACAGACCAATTTACTGTTTTATTCACCAATCTTAATACAAAAGTCAGGGAGTTTTAACTGTAATAGGAAGGAGCCTTGTCCTCAAAATTGGGGGAAAATAGCGCATATTGTGGTTTCATTTATTTTCTTGGAACTCAATTTCCATAATTTTGTGGGGAAGTAAATTTGTGAATTTTTTAAAAAATACCTATCCTTTTCTGTTGTTCCTCAATAAAATGACTTTATTAATAAAGAAAAAAATACTAGTAATTTAAAAAATACTAGTAATTTACTATCATGTGCCAAAAGTTATACAATATGTAACAGATGTTAAACTTTATTTTATACGGGTCGATTTTGACACGTGACATTTGCAAAATGACAGACTTACAATTTTTTAAGGGGCCCATCCATGTTCACACCTTTCTTTTGACATCTTGTCCATTATGTCAACATTATTTCAGCATGACCCTTATATTTCTGTCTCCGTAATGTTTAGCTACGAATGTAGGACAAAAGCTCCCCCAATCTGACTAAAGAATTCGATCTTCCTTACGGCAAGATCTGATGACGGCCTATACCAGTTTCTATTTTCAAAAGTCGGAATTTCCATGATCACTATTAATATCTATTTATAATTCAGCCAATCGTATAACTCGTTTCATCGGTACTTTGGCCGAATGAACTTTCTACCTGACGATGTTATTTAAACGTTAGTAAAGATTAAATTACGGTGTAACATATTTGTCTGCAACCACTTTTTTTATTTTTTTAGTAATCCTGATCGATTCGGCCATAGTAATATAGAAAATTTAATAAACACGCATGTCACATGGGCGCTATCATTACATTTAGTTGCGTAAGAATAGGTGTTCGTGATATCTACAAGTCAAATGTTGTGTTTTACTGCGGTTAAAAATAGAATTAGATCACTTTCAGAATTATGAAAGTAAGGCGCTGATTGGCTAGTGGAAAAGGTCACCTGAGGTGACCTTCTATAGGTCGTCTTCAGATCCTCATAGCGTAGCGGGTTTGAGGATATGATTTTAATCAGATTGAAAGCTCCCCCGGACAAAAGCTCCCCTGTTGATTTTGATAGGGGCGGACAAAAACTCTCCCATTCTTTTACTACCCCAGTCAATCACTCTCCCATTTTTTAGCACCCCGGACAAAAGCTCCTCAATAAATTCAAATTAGATGTATCAAGTTGTTGGAAACGAATACGTTTTAGTGATACAGAATTACCTTTTCGAAATTTATTCAGAAATTGAAGTAATATCTTGATAGAATATCAAATATTATTTGTGCAGTTATGTACTAGCATGAGTACTCAAATATGCTTCCTGGATCAAACGTTACAACCATTATGATAGCTTCGATGGGGGAGCCTTTTTCTGGGGTGAAAAAAAATCAGGAGAGCTACTGTCCAGGGTAGTCAAACAATGGGAGAGCTTTTGTCCATCCCTATCAAAATCAATGGGGGAGCTCTTGTCCTGGGGAGCTTTTGTCCGGATACCTTTATATTAAATTGCACTACCCTGTCTCTGTAGTTAATTTATGTCACAGTGTAAAGACAAACACAAAGGTATGATTGACTTTGTCTGACATTTAACCAATGGCACACGTTTCAATATATAAAAAGTACAAGTGAAGTACAAGTGTGACATAAAGTTGGACAGGAGACCTTTCGCTACTAGTATGTAAGCTACAAGAAACTTTTCGCAACAGAACACTTTCCGAACTTCCCTTCACATAGTTAAGGTCAAGAACAAGCTATATATACAGAATGGCACTGCATGATGGTTAAATACCAGTAAAGCCGTTACTCGATTGCCGTCTTCTCCCAGACTTCCAGATCCAGGATGCAGTAGCCCGTTCAATTTTTAACTGAACAGACTGTTTGAGGAAACCGTTTGCCAACACAAAAAGAGTAAGCGTGCGAAGGAAACAGTATGGGCAAGGTGTAAGACACAGATCGACGGATCCCCATCAAGATTAAAAATAAAATATATAGGGGAAATAAAGGGGTGTTATGGATCCATACTGTATTAATTAGCAGAATAAGACCAATTTGAAGACAATATAGATGACTCACAGATCACCATATTAAAGAAGATGTAGATTCTGGTAGACAAGCAAGATACTGTAACAAGAAAAAAGGTGCAAGTGCTGAAGGTAAAGAGATCAGCCACATGGTTAAATGCTCTCCATGAAACCAGAAAACGAAAGCTGTAGGCCAATGTTGATAACTTGATTATGAAAACTGTGGACCTTGATTGTCACTATGTTTGGTCAGGAAAAAGGAATTTTGATTTGCTATGTTTATTGGAACTCTAGTTTTTTTGTCTCTGTCTGTAAAGCTCATTATGGTTTTTTAGCTCACATGTCACAAAGTGACAAAGTGAGCTATTAGGATCACTCTCCGTCCGGCGTCCGGCGTCGTGCGTTGTGCGTCGTGCGTCGTCAAACTTTATGTTGTGACCACACTAGGGGCCACATTTTTGGCTCAATTTTAGCAAAACTGGGTCAGAACGTTAATATCAACAAAATCTCGGACGAGTTCGATATTGGGCCATTTGGGGTCAAAAATTAGGTCACCAGGGCCAAATAAGGGAAAACCTTGTGAACACTTTAGAAATCACTGTTTTGAATGTATCTTCGTGAAACTTTGTCAGAATGTTTATTTTAATAATATGTAGGTCAAGTTTGAAAATGGGTAATTTCTGTAGTAAAATTAGGTCACTAGGGCAAATTGCTGAAAAACCTTGTGAACACTCTAGAAGTCACTGTTTTGACTGGATGATCATGAAACCTTGTCAGAATGTTTGTCTTCATAATATCTTGGACGAGTTCGAACATGGGTCATCTTGGGTTAAAAACTAGGTCGCTAGGTCAAATCTTATGAAAAACCATGTTAACACTGTAGATTTCACAGTTATTATTGGATCTTCACCAAACTTTGTCAAATCGTTTGTTTTAATGATATAACGGTCAAGTATAAATATGGGTCATCTGGGGTCAATAACTAGGTCACCAGGTCAAATCTTAGGAAAACATTGTTAACACTGTAGATGTCACAGTTTTAATTTGATCTTCACCAAACCTTGTCAAAATGTTTGCCTCAATGATATGTGGGTGAAGGATGAACATGGGTCAGCCGGGTTCAAAAACTGGGTCACAAGGTCAAATCATAGGTAAAAACCTAGGGTCAAAAACCAGGTCACAAGGTCAAGTCTTATGAAAACCTTATTAACACTGTAATGTTAAATTTTGATCATATCTTCACCAAACCTAGTCAGACTGTTTGTCTTAATGATATGTAAGACAAATTCGAACATAGGTCGTCTGGGGTCAAAAACTAGGTCACCGGTTCAAAACAATGTTTTAATGAGTGAACAGTGATTGTCATGTGAGCGATATAGGGCCATCTTGGCCCTCTTGTTTAATTACATCTGAACACAAAAGGTAATCTAACAAGGCTGTATGAAGTCAGTTTTTTTTTCATTACATTTTTTATGTCTAAAACTTTCTTAGTCATCTCGGCTAATGGAAGGGATTTAATTTATTGATAAATTGTTAATAGAAATAGAGACAAATCAGAAATGAAAAATACTTAAGTGAAGCTTTATGGTCAAGTGATTTTTATTTACAGTGTTATCTCTGGCGGGGCACCTGATGTGAGAGTTGGTATAATTCATGAAGACTCAAATGGAGGACAAACGATATCTGGTTCAAGCATAACTACATACATTCATTTTAATTATACCACAAATCCAACAACTAGTGATGTAGCCTTGCTTCGATTGGTTACACCACTACAATTTGATAACCATACCAGACCGGTATGTTTGGGAGATAAAAAATCTTTGGAAGACACGCGTGCAATGGGATATTCAGCCGAATGTTTTGTCACAGGATTTGGTTTTACCGAAAACTATGTAGCTAATGGTGAGTAAAAAGAGTATAATTATACATAACAGTTGAATCTCGTTATCTCAAATTCCTATGGACCTTGGAAATTAGTTTCCGAAATTTGAGATAATCAAATTTTGTATAATGAGACGGGTTTTTGTAAAAAAATATTTGTATGTATAGCCTTTAATTGTTGCAATGCATGTATGTAACTTACATTTTTCTTGAATAAAGCATGTTCATACATAGAGAAGAAACAAAACACATCTCTATTCATGATAATTAATATTAACAGTTTATGCCCCAACTTATATTTTTCACATGAAAGAGAAAATTAGGTCGTATTTAGGACGGTGATATAAATATATTTTTCACCCTTGATGAAATTTGTTGTAAGAATTTTTGAAAACATTCTGTATCTATATACAAATGTATGTAGTCATGAGTATTTCATGAAACTCTAACTCTGAAGGTCACAGATATATCATACTTTAAAGGAGGCGATGAAGAAAACAAATTTAAGTTAGCATGAGATTGGGGCTTCTGATATACATGTACATGCCAAAACTAAGCAACTGAAATTGGTTTTAGATAATATAATTAAATGAAATGTAAGATATATAAAGCCATTTTGTTACAGAGGAAACATATTCAACTGCATTATCAGAAGCCAGAGTTCATCTTGTGCCTGTTGAACTATGTCAAAAACTGTATGATGCTGTCGATGGTGCTCAACTGGTCAATGACTCAATATGTATAAAGAATGAGTTGCCTTATGGGACAGCTTGTTATGTGAGTTAATATTACCATTTATTACAGAAATTCATATTAACAAAATTGAATTGATATTTTGATTGAAAAGGAATATCTTTTTAATGGTGTAAATTGATACTGTATGTAATCTGGCTTCCACAAATTTGCACTAAACTTAATTACTTCCCAACAAAACTTATTTATTTCCCAATTAACTGAAACCAAAGCAGAATCCACTGACTGCCATATTGATATGTCGGTCAGTCAATAGCGATACATAGCTATAATGTTATTTACATGTTGTAACCTGTAAGTTACTGACTCTATATTTGTATTATTTGTATTTGTATCATATGCTATGAATCAGGTCATCCTCATGATGTCAATTAAAATCAAAGTACTGAAAGTACTCATGGAAACTGAACTTACACAGATTTCAACTACAACATGGAACAGGAATTAGTTTAACATTTACATGGCTGAACTATTATTCAGTTTCCAAAATGTAGGTCTCTACCATCACAAGCTCATTGATAAGACAATGATCAATACTTTAGATAAATATGGTATTTGTGCAGGTTTTTGAATATGATTAAACATGTGAGATTGTAACTGGTGATGAGTTTTTGATTTTCATTCTGTCTGAAGGAAGAGAAAACAATGAAATTTTTGCAGGTGAAAATGAAAGAGACTTTAGTTTTCTTGGCTGACATGGTATCTAAGGAAGTTCACTGCATGGTAGACTATGATCAACTGGTAATTGACTAGTAATACTTAACATAAAAACATGTCATCACCTTGCAAACAAATGTTCATACAGGTACTTTTATTATCTGATTATTCTATTACAGGGTGATAGTGGTGGACCATTGGTGTGCAAATCTTCCTCTGGTATGAATAAACATTGAGTTTTGAGAACAATACCTTTTATCATTTTCACACATCTCATTTTTCAATCGATTTGCGAGCCAATAAAGTGCAAAATTTTGATTGTGAAAATTTAATCAATGAAAAATTTATATTTATCACAATTAGTTGTATATGGAAAAAATATATGATATGACATAGTTATACAATGGACTCTCGTTTGCTATAACTTGGCAAATTCTGAACACCCTGTAAAATAGGACTCATTCTCTATATTGTTCTATCCTGTTCAACTGTATGATATGAACCAGGAAACGCAATCACTTGAACCTATAACTAAATATTTATTACTCTGTTACTTTTCTTGTCTCGGTCAAAGTAGACATTTTCAAAACTTCAGCGTGATAACTGTCAAATTTCCCTTCATACGACAAGCAAAGTAAATGTGATGAGCGTGTGAAGATAATATTGCAAACTGATGACAATATGTACAACAAATTCTTGATTGAACTCTCCAATTGATTGTATTTAATTGATAACTGTGTTGGTCAGCGATTATGTGTTTGCAATGGTGTTTGAAATCAATGATCAAGTGGACTACCAAGTACATTTGTACCAATTGAAAGATTGTAGGTTCGAAACCTGACTCCAGCTTACGATATTTCAGGAAAACTTTTTCAGTGTCCCCATCCCAACTAACGAGCCTAGCACTGTATTTAGAAAATCACAGGAAATGGGTGAGGCATATATCAGTGCCTTACACCGAGCAGTATAATGGAAAACTACTAGTATTCCAAATAGGAGTAGGATTATAAATGCCTGGTTCTGTATCATAGTGGCTCTCATACCCATATTATTTCTATAATGATCATTAATCAAATAATTAATTAAAGAGACGTGAAGTTGTATATCAGTCTGTATTTTTAATAATGACAAGAGTATGTTTAACTTGCATGTATTGGCAGTAGAACAAGTCTAGTTTACTATAATGTTAATAAGTAAGTGTTTTCATAATGGCCTTGTTATTGGGCTGAAGACTGTCATATTAGCCTGAGGCCGAAGGCTAATATGACAGTCTGAAGCCCAAAAACAAGGCCATTATGAAAATACTTACTTATTAACAATTTTATTAATTTACTATACAATATTTGCAAATTAACAAAAATAACTAATGTAAAAAATAATTAAACAATAGTCCTTGTCTTAAAAACATTCAGAAGCTGAATTTACCGAAATTCAAAATGGCGACTACTTTTTTTCTATGAGTAGCAGTGGTTTCATAATGGCCCAGCTGAACAGCCAATCAGAATGACCGAATCTCATAATAGCCGAGTTTTTTCATAAAGGCCGTGTTTTTTCATAATGGCCCAGTTTTGTGTTCATAATGTCTTGATGAACTTCATATCTTCCCTGCATTTGAAGTGAAAACGCACCTAATATTGAATAGTTAATTAATAATAATTGGTATTTTGGGATGTTTACATTATACTGTAACTTTATTAAAAGTTTATAATAATTATTGGTAAATTGATCAACGAAAAATTATAACTTTTTGCTACTTTTGGAAGTCTAATTAGAACATGAAAACCAAATTAGTATTGCATCAGAAAATGAACCTATAATTTCATTGGTCATGAGACTTGTGGTTCCGAAACTTCATTGGATAATGATAATACCCACTTCTGTCAATGACATTTTTAAATTCAATATAACTAATTTTCTGGTCATGTGAAATAAGGTGAGATGTTTTAGAGTTAGACATAAGGTAGTAAGACCAGAGAGATAGTGAGAGATGGGTTGAATAATTTACTAGTCAGATTTTTGTTACAATGAGAACATTTTGAATTTGATTTAAAGTAAACTATACGATCATGTGTCATTTTCTGTCACCAGACGCTATGTGAACAGTTCTCCTGGTTCATCTCTCCCCTCTCTTTGGGGCAGCTACCATAGATATTGAATAGGCCATCAAACAACGGGCAATATAACTATAATAACTGCAATGTTATAATATCTTAAAAGTGAATACAAAACTGAACATCCACGTGAAGGCCCCTGTGACAATTTAAGCTGAGCTATGAAACACAAAATACAATGCAAAGACGTACAGTGCTCCCCCCCGCAAATATTTGTCTCGTTTAAAAAACTATCTGATGAGGTTAAAGCTGGGCATAACAAGAGAAACACATTACTCTATTTCACAGAGTTTGACTTTGAATGGGTAGAAGTCTGGGAAACTAGAACTGATTTCATCAGTCCTGGCAAGTTCAATCTTAGTTGAGGGTTTACTTTCTAGTGAAAAATAGGATGTAATGAAATACAAATGTATTGTAAATTTGTCTTGATATAATAGAAACATATAGTGAAATATGTATAAAATAAAGTAATATTTCAGGTTACAGGGAATTTACTATAAATGTGTTCCTCAGCGTTTTGTACACACCATGGCTTTTCTTTAACAGTCAACCTGTATTTAATAGTATGCACTTTATGACTATTATTGAAAAAGCGCATATACATTTATTCGTAAGTGACAGACATAGTATAAAATAGATGAAAGCACACACATGTATGGGACAACATCAGGGATCAGAATGGCCTCTTCACTTATATGCAAGCTTAGGGAGAAGCCATTCTCACAAATGAATGGGGAACACTAATGAATGTAATATATATTCTTACAGGGCATTGGCAACAGTTTGGCGTGGCAAGCTATGGGGCAAGTGGTTGTAGCGGGAAACTGCCAACAGTATATTCAAAACTTGTTGATCATATGGATTGGATTGAAGCAACTACAGGTAATGGATTGGTATATAATATGATGTAATGAATAAATACCTGATTAATGTATTATTATGTCTGGTTACTAACATGATGTTTTGGTGAAGACATTATTTGTTATAGATATTATTATTTCTAGAAATGTCAATAATTGATATCATACAGATAAGACTTACTTAAAGTACGTAATATAGAAAATATGTGGTTGGAGAATGTTTATCCGGTGAGGCTTAGAAAGCTGATATGCGTGCAAGCCTATTTTAGCTTTAATGCAGAACCAGATAAACTTTCTCCATCTCAGCACCAACCACGTATTCGATTTATCCTGTTTCTACAACAAAATATCTGTTTCTACAATGAAATAAGTCTCAAAACTCTATTTACTTGGATTTAAAAACACATGTCATGCATCTCTTTAACAGTTTGCCATCATGATGCGACAATAAAAGTCCCGTACAATTGTCATGCTTTTTAAAATAAAAACTCAATAAATAAGTTGAGAATTTAAACAACCACTTTATTTATGTAACAATGTATCATTTAAAAAAAGCACACTACATTGTAACTTGCGGACTACAACGCATAGGAATACAAAGTGATGAGGCAAACCAACATGACCTACTGACTGGATATAGCCTAGTTTTTCTGGTCAGTGCCTTATTAGGTTTGAAAACAATGTAGAAACAAGATAAAACTATCTAATTTCTTCCTGTAATCATCAGTTTGTTTGCAGATATCTGTGAATCTTATATGATACACAAATTGTATGTAAATATCTGTCAATGTTATATGATACACAATTTGTGTATAGATGTATGTCAGTGTTATTTGATACACAATTTGTGTGTAGATGTCTGTCAGTGTTATATGATACACAATTTGTGTGTAGATGTCTGTCAGTGTTATATGATACACAAATTGTATGTAAATGTCTGTCAATGTTATATGATACACAATTTGTGTGTAGATGTCTGTCAGTGTTATATGATATACAAGTTGTGTATAGATGTATGTCAGTGTTATTTGATACACAATTTGTGTGTAGATGTCTGTCAGTGTTATATGATGTCTGTCAATGTTATATGATACACAATTTGTGTGTAGATGTCTGTCAGTGTTATATGATACACAATTTGTGTGTAGATGTCTGTCAATGTTATATGATACACAATTTGTGTGTAGATGTCTGTCAGTGTTATATGATACACAATTTGTGTGTAGATGTCTGTCAATGTTATATGATACACAAATTGTGTGTAGATGTATGTCAATGTTATATGATACACAATTTGTGTGTAGATGTCTGTCAGTGTTATATGATACACAACTTGTGTGTAGATGTCTGCCAGTGTTATATGATGTCTGTCAATGTTATATGATACGCAATTTGTGTGTAGATGTCTGTCAGTGTTATATGATGTCTGCCAATGTTATATGACACACAATTTGTTTGTAGATGTCTATCAATGTTATTTGATACACAATTTGTGTGTAGATGTCTGTCAATGTTATTTGATACACAATTTGTGTGTAGATGTCTGTCAGTGTTATATGATACACAATTTGTGTGTAGATGTCTGTCAATGCTATATGATACGCAATTTGTGTGTAGATGTCTGTCAGTGTTATATGATGTCTGTCAATGTTATATGATACACAATTTGTGTGTAGATGTATGTCAGTGTTATATGATACACAATTTGTGTGTAGATGTATGTCAGTGTTATATGATACACAATTTGTGTGTAGATGTCTGTCAATGCTATATGATACGCAATTTGTGTGTAGATGTCTGTCAGTGTTATATGATGTCTGTCAATGTTATATGATACACAATTTGTGTGTAGATGTATGTCAATGTTATATGATACACAATTTGTGTGTAGATATCTGTCAGTGTTATATGATACACAATTTGTGTGTAGATGTCTGTCAATGTTATATGATACACAATTTGTGTGTAGATGTATGTCAGTGTTATATGATACACAATTTGTGTGTAGATGTATGTCAGTGTTATATGATACACAATTTGTGTGTAGATGTCTGTCAGTGTTATATGATACACAACTTGTGTGTAGATGTCTGTCAGTGTTATATGATGTCTGTCAATGTTATATGATACACAATTTGTGTGTTGATGTCTGTCAGTGTTATATGATACACAATTTGTGTGTAGATGTCTGTCAGTGTTATATGATACACAATTTGTGTGTAGATGTCTGTCAGTGTTATCTGATACACAACTTGTGTGTAGTTGTCTGTCAGTGTTATATGATACACAATTTGTGTGTAGTTGTCTGTCAGTGTTATATGATACACAATTTGTGTATAGTTGTCTGTCAGTGTTATATGATACACAACTTGTGTGTAGATGTATGTTAAAAATGTTACATGATACACAGTTTGTGTCATAGAGTATTTCACATGCAACTATTACAAGTCAGATTTGCCAAAGTTCCGTATGTTTGATATATTTTAACCATGCACGTAATAACAACTTGATCATTATATTTGTTTACAGGTCTGGACTTATTTGATGATGGCAATGAAAACTAAAAATTAAAATCCGCTATGAAATGAAAGATATCACAGCCATGTTTTAAGTTTATATTTTCCCCTTTATTGACATTTTACCATCAAAGAATCAAGTGGTATGCAAATATAGAAAATCTGAAATTTATACAAATAATTTTGAAGTTATTGTAGTAAAGCTTGTTTGATTACATAAGTCATACCATGTGAGCCATATATGGTGTGCAAGCTCATTTGTAATAAATTGCAGAAGATTTGCAAGTACATTTGTAATTACTTGAAGAAGAAAAAAATGTGTAAGTATTACTCTAAGAAGATGTTCTTCCTGATTTAACACCTTCAAAAGAAATTCTGTGCTTTTGTGAAAATTATTTTATGTACATTATTAATCATGGAGAAATATCAATGGAAGACAGCTAGAGCTTCAGCAAGAAATATATCAATGATTGATTTTATTATATAAACTAATGAAAAAAAATATATGCAAAGAATATGTAAATATTTATATTGCTCAAAATGTTTATTATTATTAACAATAAGAGATTGTTGTAACAGATTTAATGTTTCTATTATTATGCCATATTGTAAAAAATTATTATAGTTATTTTATATTCTACATTTATTATTATGAAGCTTGTCTCAGAAATATACATACTTTTATCACAAAATCTGAATGATTCTGTCACATGGTCTTCAGTGTCAGTTTGAGATAACCTATAATATTTAAATTATCTATGAGAGACCTGTTCATTTAAAAAGTAATGTGGGCCATATTCATTTGGTATTTGTTCATATTGTATAAGTCTTCTTACAACAGGATTGCCACCATACAATATATTTTAGTTTCTGATACTGATGGAACATGGAAATACAATGTATATCCTCAATATGTTGGTCATTATGTTTCTGGGACAACCCACATTTGTTGATCATTATGTAATTGTTTCTGGGACCGCCCACGTTTGTTGATCATCATATTTATGGGACAGCAGCCCACATAATTAAGTTGATCATTTTGTTTTTGGGACAACCCACATCAGTTGATAATTATGTTTCTAAGACAGCCAACGTATGTTGATCATAATGTCTTATTGCTTTGTATCCTATCACTGTATGTTTATATTGCTCCCATATTTTAGACTGTGTAATATTTTGTTACATTATTATTGTTAGTAGAAACATTGTTAGTTCTGTTTTTATTTGAGTTTTGATGTATTTTTGCAATATTTTTGTCCTTTCGAATCCAAGCAGATAACATATTGCCAAATTAGTTACCGGTACATTCATTTGATCATTTGTACATATAGCATCTTTAATATCCAAACTTTTAAAAAGACAATCATTGTTAGCACTGTATCATTCTAATCACAATGTTTTCTGCATTTTTAAAGTTTCATAAAAAGCTGACATTCGTTGAGTCAGTAATGATAGAAATACATAAAAAAGTGATGGCAAGTAATTAAAATTGTGACATTTACATCTAATTACACTCCGAAGAAATTCTTTTAAATGCAAATAATTACGGTATAGTTATTATGTCTGCAAAATAGCTTTTTTTAAATTGAAATTTTAGGCATCACTGTAGAAAGAAATATATTCATTAATAGTTTTATTGTCATGACATATGTATGTCGTATAGCAAGGACAGTCTACTATTTTTCCATTATTATATTATAATCAGAAGACTTGATCTGCTCTATTGTATGCATATACTAATCAAAACTTCTAACACTCCCTAGTAGGTGTTTTAGGTAACTCAAAACTTTGATGACACATGCATGCACATACGCAAATTATCTTATTTAGTCCTCCCCTTCAAAAAGACAGACCTGCATCAGTGGTCGATTGGTTAAGGTCGCTGACTTGAAATCACTGTAACCTCTCACTGATAAATGGTTGTTGGTTCGAGCCCCGCTACCAACCATGTCTCTTCATGTGAGAAAGTTGGCAGTAAGTAGGATGGGAGTCTAGTACTGGTTCTTCCCAGGAGTGATGGTTAGGTGAACTGTCCGCCTCATATGACTCTTGACTGTTGAAAAGGGGTGTAAAACTCTATATAAACAAACAAAAAGATTTATTTCTTTGTAATACCATTATACACAAAATTCTTGCTTATATGTCTAAACATATGTTTTCACAATTTTAACCTCAACTATGTCTAATTCTGATTAAAAATATATTTACCGATTAAGGGATATAGGGGTGTTACAAGTTTCAACTAGTATATTCAGTATCTTGTTGTTTATTGCACATATGTATTTTAGTGTTGTTATCTTTCTATATATATTATTCAGCTTTGTTCAGTTAACATAGATTTACATGCTACTTCTACTTCTGTTGTTTACTTTGTTTTGCTAGTCTTTATGAAAGAATGTTGGGTGTTTATAAAGATTTTTTTATTTTCTGAAAATAAACCTAATCTGATTGGCTTTTGTATTTAGTTTCAATATACAACAATCAAACCTTGATGTGGAGATGACCTTTGGGACCAGAAAAGGTGGCATGTATTTTAAGATGGTCTCATTGTCTGGTTGAAATAGAGAGGAAACTGCTCCAGAAATAAGTGGACAGTACAATTAGGTGGTTGTAATACAGAAATGGTCACGATAGAAGGGGTTTCACAGAATATAATAGGGATTGGGAATTTTTGTCTGTGAATTAGGAAAAAAAGATGTTTTCCATTGGGAATATGACCAGCTATAAAATCACCCGAAAAAATCCCTGAATATTACATGTATATTGGTTGTTGTATGAATTTGAGGATTAAGAAATTAGAACAGCATTGTACTTGTAACCTTTTATGACAAAATAGTAAATGTAAAACTTATAAATCATGTTACATTATTTTCTGTACGAATAATTTCTTATTCAATACTTAAATCAAATTAAAATGTTTCAACCACGTACCTTTTTATCAAGTAAATAAATTACATGTTTCAATAAAAAAAGAAGATATTTTCATAATCTATCACCTTTTTATTAAATAGATAAATGATACTATAATTTTTAGAAATTTATTAGCATAACAATGGCATATACATGTACTTTCATATGTATCACTCATTTCATAAACAATGCTGAATAGGAATTAAACTGTTTCCTGAATCTTTTTATCTAACAAATTATATAACCAACAAATCAAATGGTAGGCAAATACACGTGTACATATATATACAGTCTAAACTCCTTGTATCAAAGTTCGGGGACCTGCCAAAATAATTCGATATAAACGAACTTCGATATAGGAATTTCGATACCCGCGTTTACATTTTAGAGCTAAAGTCAGTGTGTTGTAATAATAACGTAATCGTGTTACTTGGTGTACGGGATGGTAACGGGTAATAAGAATACTGCATTTATACGGGTACTTATACGGGTACTTTTGATATTCATTTTGCTTTATACATTTCAAATATGCGTAAGATAGTTTTAAATGAGCGCATAATAATAATTTGTATCTTCAAAGAAGTTTGTATCAATTTCATAATCATTAGAATGGACACTTACATGTTCATACAGCTGTCAATAATTAAATAACGATTTTAAAGTGTAGGTGTTTGTTTGCTAAAAGATGCGAACATTTCTTTTGTAAGTTGTCGACATGATTGGTTCGACATAGATGGTCATTTTATAGTTGTAAATACAGGTACTTGGTTCGGACCGAAAATCTACTTCGATATATAAAAATATCGAGAACCACGAATTCGATATACGTGCGTTTTTTTAATAAGTAATAAGAAGGATAAAAATCGGGACTTTATCTTTACTTCCATATAAGCGGGATTTCGATATAAGCAATTTCGATATAATGAGTTTCGACTGTAGGTACATGTAGGGTCTGTGTGCCCTTCTTAGGAGGTTCTATATAGTCAACTGACTTCAATGGTGTTCAATATGTTCTGTACGCCAATAACAAGCTGTACATTGTGTATATAAATAATTACCTGACTTGAATAGAAAGGGCGATTCCTGCAAGAGGATTCCGAAATGCCTTTTTTTCGGAAAATTTCTGAGATTGCTTAAAGAGAAAAAGTTCAAGCAAATTCAGGCATTGAGATTCAACTTCACTAATGACTAGATCTTGAGTTAAAACAAATACTGCATGTTGATCAGATAAATCTGACTTAACAATTATATAAAAATGTACTTATATAATCAGAAGTCCTTGACAAAAGAAAAAGTATTGTTCCAATATTAGGTCCCACATCTAATCAAAGAACAATTCTTTTCCATCAGAAAATTCACAAAACTAAATGTTTCATTCAATCAGATTTAAAAAATTATAAATGTACATGTAATAAATATAATAAAAAGCTTTTATAAAAAGGTTATACAAGCATCAGCACCCAATAAGCCACTATTAAAACCACATGTCATAAAATACAAATTGTACAGGTGTGTAACAAACACTTGAAAACAAGAGGTGAAAATGTAATAAATAAGAAAATAAAACAAGACAGCAAGCTCAGAAAGTACATATAAACAATCAGTCTGATGGTTTCAGAGATACAATGCAAAAAAAAAAAAATGAATCATTTTCATGTTTCGTGTTTGGTGATTTTTCATCTTTATTGAGATACAATGTACATTGTAGTATGACAAAGAAAGAATTATGACATTACTCTGACTAAAGATGATTTTATTTAGCAAATAAGGGTAAATATCTGGGAATCTGAGTAAAAAGGAAGGGATCCAATCAAAATATTCTAAGGGAAGCTGCAAGGGATTGGAAATTAAAACTAAGGGAGCAGCGAAATTAAAGCTGTAGGGCAGTTATAAAAAACTGTGAGAAAGGCCACCCATGGGAAAGACATGATGTGGCTTTTATTGACAAGTGGTTTTTATTTTGGTTTTGCTGTTAACACATGTTTAATTGTAAAAAATGGGTTAAAAAATGAAACTTAACAACATTAAAAGACATAATAATGAGGTATTAACGTACACTCTACACAACACAGCACATAAGTCCTGATTATACATATTTATTGCACTTCTTCTCATGTATGTATTTAAAATGCATGTACATCGTATATATATATATATATAAACATAAATATATAGTATAGCATGAAAAATTAAGCACCTGTAGACTGACTACATCATGTCAATAGCTTTTACTTCAATTCTCTGCAATGGGGAGTAATTGCCATGGTGATATTATCAACATTGAACTCAAGTCTTCACAACATTGTCATACGAAGGGGGAGGTGGTTGTTTCTGGTCTACGGCTGGAGCTTAGAAAAGATAATAAAGACAATCAAGAATATGATAATAGTTGCTTACATCCCTTCAATCCGTCTGCTTTTTGTTTGTTTCATTTGATTTTACACCCCATTTCAACAGTCAGAGTCATTAGAGGCAAACAGTTCACCTTATCATCATTCCTGGGAAGAACCAGTACTAGACTCCCATCCTCCGTAAGTAACTGCCTACTTTCTTACTTAGAGAGACATGGTTGGTAGCTTGGCTCAATCCAACAACCCTCAATCAGTTAGAGGTTACAGTGATTTGAAGTCAGCGACCTCAACCACAGAGGTTAGTTTGAATCTGTCAGCATCACATACATTAAAGTCAAACAACTCATAAAGACGTTATGTAAGCTACTGGTTTTTCAATAATAGTCCGATTCAAAAATTCAGGAACTGCAATCATATTTTATTTCAGTTAGGATTTAACACTATTTTTCAATGATATTTCAAATTATACTACTGGTAGTATACAGCAGTCGGTTCACCTAATTCACCAGTTTTCCTGGCCTGTATTCTAACCAGTACTAACTTACCCTGGACTGTATTCTAACCAGTACTAACTTACCCTGGACTGTATTCTAACCAGTACTAACTTACCCTGGACTGTATTCTAACCAGTACTAACTTACCCTGGACTGTATTCTAACCAGTACTAACTTACCCTGGACTGTATTCTAACCAGTACTATCTTACCCTGGACTGTATTCTAACCAGTACTAACTTACCCTGGACTGTATTCTAACCAGTACTAACTTACCCTGGACTGTATTCTAACCAGTACTAACTTACCCTGGACTGTATTCTAACCAGTACTAACTTACCCTGGACTGTATTCTAACCAGTACTAACTTACCCTGGACTGTATTCTAACCAGTACTAACTTACCCTGGACTGTATTCTAACCAGTACTAACTTACCCTGGACTGTATTCTAACCAGTACTAACTTACCCTTCAACAAGGAGCTGACAACAATACTCCACATATGGAAAAAATAGACATTTTTGTCAAATCAACAATCGTGCAAACAATACAAGAACACAGCCTCATGAAGACTTTCATTCAATCATCTTTAACTTAGAAAAACTGTACCATTCCTTTCAATTTTCATGACATACAAGTCTTACTTAAGTTCTAAACTGGGGGAGAGGCCAACAGAAAATTGTGCATACCACCATCTGAGCTTATTAAACAGTTTTAATGAGTCAAGTCATTAAAATACAAACCTAAGGGGTTAACAGTAGATGCTTGGACCCCAGGTTCCGCACACTCTGACTTGGGTAGCAATGTTATTCCACTGGGTGTAATTCCAGAAGGTTTATCTAGGTTCTGTTGATTTCCACCTAACAAACATGAATACTTATTATATACTATATATTACTATAATTGATTGATAGATAAACTTTATGTCGCAAAAATTAACAAAACATGAGCAATACTTACCTTTTCACAGTCTGTTGACATTTTTTTCGCGATGTTTTCTGTTTTGACAGATCCCAAAAGGGTAGAGTAGTGAAAATGACAAATACTTTCTGAGGCCCAAATCGGCAGGTTTGGTAAATCTTGAAATGTGTATTTTAAGTAAACGGGATATTTCGCAAATATTTTACAGGGCTTTCATTAATTGATTAAGGCATTAAAATGATACAATTTGATTGCTTTTCGAGACGTTTCAGTTCCAGGACATGCCCCTATAATGAATAAAAAATGTATTTAAGAATTTAAGACACAGAAAGTGCAAATATTTGGCAAATTCTTACTTAAAATAAAATGAAATTCCTCTTCCTTCATAAGATCAATAACTGGCACTAAGGACGCATGCTGTTCTTTAGCATCAAACAATCTATGTTCCTGATATTTCCCAGTACCAGAGCCAACTGGATTATCCTGAATACAATCAATAAACATATAAGTACTTATATTACACTCCAAGAAAGTGTAGTTTATCTATATAATGTTATACATGATTGTATTGTATATACATGTATTGCAGTCAAACCTGTGAACAAAGGCCACCCTTAGGAAAGACCAAATGTGTCCCATTTTGACAGGTGGCCCTTATTCAGAGGTCAGTTTATCTAAATAATCAACACCAGTTTTTCAAAGAATGGCCTTTATCCACGAGACAGCCTCTTTTAGAGGGTTTGACTGTGTACACTGGTTGTTTTTGGAGGGTATGACTGTGTACACTGGTTGTTTTTGGAGGGTATGACTGTGTACACTGGTTGTTTTTGGAGGGTATGACTGTGTACACTGGTTGTTTTTGGAGGGTATGACTGTGTACACTGGTTGTTTTTGGAGGGTTTGACTGTGTACACTGGTTGTTTTTGGAGGGTTTGACTGTGTACACTGGTTGTTTTTGGAGGGTTTGACTGTGTACACTGGTTGTTTTTGGAGGGTTTGACTGTGTACACTGGTTGTTTTTGGAGGGTTTGACTGTGTACACTGGTTGTTTTTGGAGGGTTTGACTGTGTACACTGGTTATTTTTGGAGGGTTTGACTGTGTACACTGGTTGTTTTTGGAGGGTTTGACTGTGTATACTGGTTGTTTTTGTCCTTGAGGAGATCATGTATACATAATCACAAAAGGTTCTGTTCTGATCTCTTCTTTCAAAATGTTTTTATCAGTTTAACTTTAAATTGTCATCAAATGCTATGATTAAGATTATAAAAATATTAAGTTCCTTCATCCACAAAGCACATACATCAGGACCATAGTAACAGCTCTTGCTAGCAGCTCTTTACATAAATAACTTACAACTTTATCACTGTAATGACAGATGTTTGAACCAAAGTATAACAGCCTGAATGTATAATGTTAACTTACAAATTCAACACCAACAGTGATATCACCACATGGACAATCAGGCAGACGTCCAATCCACTTGACACTTCCAGCTTCAGCGCTGTTATCATTCATCCAAACCACACGATCACCAATCTTCATTTCATTTCTTTGTACAACATCATTGTGAATTAGCCCTGTAGCACCTTCTAATTGTAGATTTGGTAGTGCTCCATAGTGTCTTCTTATTTTATGGATACCAACAAACACGGCGGATTGAGGAGGACATATAAAATATCGCTTATCGTTGAATATTCCATCACATTGACCTTGGCCTTCATTATACTGAAATACACACACAGAGAGTTCAGTATAAAATGCATGTGCAGAATATGTCCATATTGCATATATACCCACGGTTGCTGACTCCACTCTGCTACATACATACATTACAAGTTAGAGGTACCCTAAATATTTAATAATAGACTAGAGTGGTTTACATTTTGAGAACTGATGGTACATTAAAACACATACATTATATATGACATTTTTTAGAGTAGATGACATGTATATACAGTTCATGGCCAATTTGACATTTTAAATACACTGGAGTCCTTATCTAAGCATTTTGAATATTTCTAAATGTCAAGTTTAATGTGAATGGTGTAAATTAATGCTAGTCAAGCAAAAATGCAGTTTTATATTTGGGACACTGAAATGGCTTTAAGAACAATGGTTTAAATTTCTTTTCCTCTAAGGTGGATATGATATCAATAACTAGTGCAAAAAAAATACCAATCGAGTTTAATAAGAAATCATAAATTACCACCAAGTGAACACCGAAATGTATTCCAGGATTGACAGTTACTCCACCTTTATATCGCAACAATCCAACCAGGTGCTTGTTCAACTTATCATCATAAACATCCACGTAATCCCCGTCTTTAAGTTCCAAGCCTTCTGCAATCCACCCTTCACTCTGCACAACTCTGAGACGTTCTGCGCAAGTTGGGGTGTTAAGTAACATACTGAACAAATCTCCAGTAACTTCTTTGATAACTGACTCTAAACATAGAACTTTAACGTTTTCTCCATTTATCATCTCAAGAATGTACAGTGCTACTGCTTCGGCATTAACATACATGTCATCTAACCGAAGTAAAGTTCCACCTTCAACATCAATGTTTGTCTTTTTGACACCAAGACATTTCTTGACTTTTTTAGTTCCAACAGTTTTTTTTAACAGGATGTAGAACATGTTGAAAGGCATTTTGCTGTTAACTTTTAAATTGAATGGTTTTTATTTAGCTTAAAATTAGGCGAATTTTAAGCAAAATTCCTTCATTGTCACCAAACATTCGTTTTCATTAAGGTTATGTCACATCAAACAACAGATTCAGTTCGCCCCAGGCTTACAACTAGGTATAACCACTGGTCAAACTTTTGTCTGTTTGTTTTGTTTATTTCGAGTTTTACGCCCCTTTTCAACAGTCAGCATCATAATCATATAAGGCAGAAAGATCACCTAACCATCATTCCTGGAAAGAACCAGTACAAGACTCCCATCCTCTTTAAGCAACTGCCAACTTTCTCACATAAAGAGACATGGTCGGAAGCGGCGCTCGAACCCACTGTGATTTAGAAGTTACTTTCGACAGCCTGTAGGCATAATTCACATTGTATGAGGGATTAACGCCCCTTCTTTTGTAATCTTTGACGATGATACGTTACATTGCAGTACATCAAAATGAAAAATGGTCAACAAAGACGAAATAAAAGACCAATTTAGTTATGGGACCCAGAACTAGCTCAACGTGTAACCATACTGGTCAATGATCGATACGCTGCATTTGGCTCAAATATAGCAACTGACATCGGTCATATCAGTTACATTAATGTGAGGAAGGGGAAATAAACCCGACTATCGACAAAAATCTAACGCTTTTTAAGGAATTTTCGCCTTTTTCTGCATCGATTCAATGCAAAAACTCGCGAAATCCGGTGACAAATGGGATAATATGTCCAGCACAATATTATTTAACTCCATCTACCTACAGGTATTTAATATAAACCAAGCCTCGCACAAAATACGAACCCTTTACTTCTTGATTTTAACAAGTAACTGACTAACCGGTCCGTGGTCCGAAATGCTTGTCGATATTATTTGGTAATTGGTCTGGGTAGGGGAAACAACTTGTTTTAAGTTCTGCTTGAAAATAAGTGGTTGTCTCCCTTAGAATATACTAGTGAGAGAAAGTGAATGTACCAAGTTCCGAGGGCATAATTAAATGTCTTGAGCGGAAAAAGTTACGGTCCATAGGTCTGTCTGGAAGTAACAAACAATACATAGTTCCCACATCTACAATATTTACCTCCCTTGGCGGCACAAACATTTTTTACGCATCACAAGCTCTAGAAAAAAGAATTGATTAAAAAATACCTTTTATTTCACAATGTAACGCATAGTAAATAAATTACATTACAGCTAGATCTTCAAACCATGATCCAACGCGTCTATATAATCAGGGATGCTAAATATATTACATGGCATTAGAGACATGTGTATGTGTAATTGCCTTTGTATTAAAAACTAATTTTAAAAAAATGGATGCTTTGTGTTGCCTAATAATTTTTCAGAGTGCAGCCTTTTTGTTGACTAGGTGACAAAGTGTAAACATTATTCAGAAAGATCATCAGAGAATCAGTGCTACATCCTTAGAAGAAATGGTTCAACAGGTCACACCATACATATGAGAATGATATGCTTGGTATTGTGCGATTTTATTAAACTGTCAAAGCTGCATAATTTCAACGTCCAATGTTTGCATTTATTTTCAGATTTGGTTAGATTTGATTACTATTGTAAGGTATTTTTCATTATACCCATTGTCGAATGTTCATGTCACGACTAGTATTTATAACACTGTGCTACTTATCATCTCAACATGTGGCATGGGACATTCCCTAGCATTAAAACAAACCGTTGAAAAACTACTGACTCAGGTACTAAGCTAAAAACAACCATGTAATTCTTAGGTTAATAAAATCACATCGTGCATAGCAAATGGCGAAATAAGTTGTAGATTTGAATAACAATCACAACAACTTATTGAAATCATACTTTTTTAATAGAGGATTTTTTTTCAAACATTTAATGACAAAACATGCATAATTAGCCAATTATTCAAATATGTGGGATTCTGAATAATAGAACATGATCAAACTAAAAAGGGTCCGAACTAAAAGGTCTAATGCTCTACTATTTTCCGTGCTGTATCCAGCGGTCCAGCACAGGTTGCAGTATCAGTGTTTGGTCCACAAATAATGCAAAAAAAACTTATATATTATAATATCTTACAGTTAATCTGAATGACAAGTGTTGCAATTTTCCTTCAGTGCACATCTTTTATGCTGAAACAATGCGATGTTCCACATTGTTTGGCATATAGACATATAGAAGCTAGGCTTTTTACCTTGATAGTATATAAAAGATCAGTGATGGGAATTTTGTTTGCATCATTTGTGGACCATACACTGATACTGACACCTGTGCAGTCCAGGGTCACATGATTGTAATGAGTTGTGTACACTGTACATTGTTCATCAAATATCTTTGCTGCTTCCAATATTCCTGATTTTCAAATTTTAGATTACAATATCATTTTAATTTATGTTCAACAAATTACAATGAATATTATGTTTTTAACAATTTTAATTTTTGACAAGAGTTACCATTCCCAACCAGACGTATAAAAAACCTTGAAATAAATCTTGAAATTTGTGTTGGAAAATAACATCTATTCACAAGCGAGGTCTATCCAAATCTGGAAATTATACAATAGAATGAAAATAATGATGTTATTAAAAAGGAGGTACATCCATTGAATATACCGTAATGTAATAATTGTATATTATTGAATTTAAAGAAAAAGTATTCCATTTGTATGTTGAAACGAGGGAAACACAGTTAAAAGTATCAATACGTTAAACTTTGCAAATGAAAAGAAATCATAGCAATGGACAATCAGACTGAATCCCTGATTTATCAGAAAACATATGTTAGAGTACAGTACTGAAATATAGACTTGTCAGCAAGTACAATGACCATGAGTGCGAACATGAAATCCACTATGATTATATCAGCAAAACCTGTAGATATGAACTCCCGAATCATTAATCAGTTTGTGAACTGCATTTAACGTTTAAAGACATTGAACCAGGAATGCGAGGCATGTGACTAAGACCCAGCAGTCCTGTATATTCCACAGTAGGGAGTCCAATGAAACTGACAGGGTCATTGATAGACTAGCTTATAATTACATAATCAGTCACTTAAATTTATGGCTAATAATATAGCTACACATGAATAGATACTTAAATTGATTCAATGTTTAGTTAAAAATATAAATTATAACTTTTTTTTAAGTATGTTTATATTAAATGAAAAATATTAAGAATAAGACAGCTCATTTAATATGATTAAAGAAATTAATTACTCAAATAAATGCTCAACGCTTCAAACACATTAATTAGCAAATATTATGCATCTCACACATCTCTTAGGTCTGGTTGATTTTGATAAATTAAACGTCCATTTTGTAAAATTAATACAAACGTATCCTAACACCTTTTATACCTGTTTAATATTTCTAACCAATATATAGTCTCAATTTATATTGTAAAAACATAGTCAGATTATAATAGTTATCTTGTAAAAAATAATTTCATGTATAAATAGAATTATTTGATTTAGAAATAGAAGAAGCATTCAGTTGCATTTTTCATGTATTAACTGTTCTTACATAATCTGGTAATTAAAGGACAGCATTCATTAATTACATAAAATGCTTATAAAACAACAGGAAGGTATCCATAAACTAATTATCACTAAAAATCAATAGAATTTATGATCCTCTTATATGCATGACTAGGTGTCAAGTCTACAGACACTTAGCTGACGTGAAAAGACAGGATTAATCCCATTAGGGGCAATAAAACAATTAAGAGATTAGACCTCATGTGGATTTGGGGGGGGGGTCACTTATATAGTAGCTGTTCAATGTCTTTAAGTCCGCCTCATCAGGCCGAGCCATGCTGAACTAATGATTACTGAACATGTTGCACCTAAGAGATGGTTTGTCTAGTTATTTTATTATTAAGATAAATCACGGACTTATATACATACATGTATGTATATAAGTCCTTGGATAAATGTATGCAGCCCCTTCTTATTTCTATATAGAAAAAATGAGGGCTATCGATAAACCGCTTAAGGAGAATTCTTCCACATGTAAGTTAGGAGTCATTTTCAATGCTTTTCATGGAAGATACCGATGCATTTCTTATACGTAACATTATTAACATTTTATACACAGTTACACACTATTTGACATTGACAAGTACAAGCACTATATTAACTATATATCTATAGACTCTAATATAGTAACACAATTTCAGTTTCTATTATTTCATTCAAATTAAATGCCTGCCTGAACCCAACCACGCTGAATAAGTGACGAGACATTTTCATGTTTTCATGGTCATTAAAATTGTAACCTCTGCATGGCTGGGTGGCTCTGGTAAACAAACCACTATAGGCTCATGTTTTCTTTTAGGAAACAATGTTATTGTTTGTGAATATATTGTTATTGTGTCTAAATGATATATGCTGTCTGCATGTATGTTTACTAATTTCAAATATGACTGTAGAAAACAGATTATTGGAGGTACATTGTATAAAAGAAAGAACACTTATATAAGACCTGCGAAATGCGAAATTTCACCTCGCGAAAATCTTCCACCATCGACAATAAGACAGAATCTATGATCTATGAGAAAGTCCCTTATGTCTGCAGTACTGAACTATACTGGACTCGTCTGTGAGTTACAATCTTAACAGGACAAACTCTAGATTCATAAAAAACAACACTACAAGACACACCCCAAAGACATATCCGTGATTATCATGCATGCTCTTACAGGAATGTCTCCATACACAGTGAGAATGGGTATTTGAGAAATCCGAAATCTAACAATACCGAAATCTAACTTCATAACCGAAAGTTAGGCAGATACGCTTATGTGTTGTGTGTGACTTGTTTTCTTTGTCAAATACAATAATCAATCATGCTGGAAAATTTCAGAGGATAGTTTTGTCTTAACAGTGTTGAGTGGCCGGTCTTTAGAAGAAATACGTACATGTAATCAATTTTGCTTTTCATGCTTGAGTCAGGGAAGTCTCCACATATGGTCGATAGGTCAGAGACATGATCCTAACAACAATTAATTCTCTTTCATGAGCTCGAACCGCATTGTTGACGAACTATCATATTTGTGTGCAAAGTGTTTTTTTCTTTTGTGCAACAGAAACGGTCCTATAACTGGTCTTTTTCTAAATATAAATCCCATCAGCGAATCCTGACATTTTCCTTTAGCGCGAGTACTGGTCGGAACTCAAGGAAGGAGTCATCATAAAGTTGTAAGGCGACATAATATTAACTTAAATTAATACCTGCAGTTTGTTGCGCGCATTTTCATGTAGTTTATTTGAGTTTTAGTTTGGGATTGCATGTATTATTGATATCCGATTTGTGTAAAATGTAAGGTAAAGGTGTTGTTGAGGTGGTACACGAATAAGTTTCACTGAATTTTTAAATCTCAAGCGCTATTTCCAAATCAGTACCGACTTCTATATGGGAGCAGCTATTGAATTTATTGTTGAAATGAAATGACAAATGAATTAATGACGAAAAATATTGAATACGGAGAAAACTATTCTTTCTAGGAAAAATAATCACATTATTCCCAAGTTCATAAAAATAATAAAATTTAAGATTTTCGATTTGTCCAACCCGCTGTACTCACGTGCGTATCCCTGGACACGCCCCCGAGTCTGCATAAAAAATTTAGAATTTGCCTTTTTAGTAAGATTTGATAAGAAATGCACATAATAAAAGATAAGTTTTATTTAAAAACTGATGCGCTGATTTACGATATATTAATTGATTCCCCCTAATTAAGGACTTATATACATGTATATAAGTCCTTGTCCTAATGGAATTTTGTTCAATAGTAACAATAAAGCATGCTTCGGTCCTTGTAAGACGAAACTCCATACGAAAGCGGACATATTATTACGGAAAACTCGATTTTAATACCAACCAATCAATCGTAAACTGGTTCCCGGTCCAAGTTGTAATGTAGGGCTTTGTACAGACAAGTCAACGGGAACCAGTTTAAAACAATCGGAGCTTTCGGCCTTCTCGCTTACCAATCTATTTATAGAATTGGGTATTTCCTTTTTGGAATTCCTTCAAAATTTGTGATGACTATGACCTGTTCAACGTCTTATTCCTTTTATGTGTATATAGATATGCTTACGATGATTTGAACTGGATATATGTACAATGTCATCAGAAAGATTTTGTATTTTATTAACAAAATGTTGTGGGAAAAAGAAAGAAAAGAAATTGTTGAAGAGTTCTACAATGAAGGTGGACGTATTACCAGGAACACTTCTGCTTCTTTTGGATGTAATCAAACACCCTAGTGTATTGTATGTACTTGAAACGATAGACCAGGATGACATAGAAGTTCAGTGTACAAATACAGACATAAGGGATATCACCAGAGATCAGTTCAATTTGTTAATTAATGTTCCAACTTGTGCTGACAGGTTTACAATATTTCAGAATAAAGAGTGGCTTTCTGAAGGTATTGAACTTAGTGTTGGGGATTATGTTGATGTTTATGATAAACAGTCTGCACAGGACTTAGTGGGTATATTGAAATACAAAGGTGAAGTTCCTGGAATCGATGGTGTACACTTTGGCGTCCAATATGTGGTAATGAATACTTTAATTTAGTAGTTTCTATTCTTCTTAAAAAATTTCTTACGATCATTATCACTACAACACTGATGTACATAAACACATTGTGAAACCATAGTGTATTAACTTAAGTTTTTGTACCTTATTTGAAACTTTATCTGCTTCCTACAGTCTTTATTAAATATAATCAGGGCCTTTTTTCCAAAAATTGGGAAGGGGCCTTAGCCTTTCATTTTGGGAAATTCAAGCGTGATATTTGGCCAACTTTTGAGGAGGTTAGACAACTGAGTTAGAATAGCATTGTATTTTTGGGCATTTCTTGCCTCAAATTGGGAAAAAACAGCCTTTTTGCAATTGGGAATTCACCAAATTTTGGTCTCTGTTATAAAAGGGAAAATTGCCCTGTGAATGCCATGTGCTTGTGTCTACTAACTTTTACGAAGTATGTTATTGATTCATGCCATTTCTAAATCCATGTTTGTCTCCCTAGTTTTTCACTTGCATATTTCTTGTTGTCAGTACTTCTAATATCAATAATTTATATAATTGTATATGAAGTTTTCTTACATTCATTCAAATTAAAAACATTCCTTTGCAGCTGACCAGCCTCAATGCTCGAGTGGTGAAGGTCACTCATAGAGGGGGCCATGGGTGCTACCAACCTTGTATCTTTATGTGAGAAAGTAGGCAGTTGCTTACGGAGTATGGGAGTCTAGTACTGGTTCTTCCCAGTAACATTAATGGTTAGATTAACTGTCCACCTCATGACATGTGACTCGGACTGTTGAAAAGAGGTGTAAAACTCAATATAAACAAACAAACAAATCCTTTGCAGCTACATTTTATTTTGCATACTTAATTGATTTTTCCAGTATGATGAAGGAAAAGGACACAGTGATGGATCATTTAGAAACAAGCAATACTTTAAATGTCCTCCTGAATCAGCAGTTTTTGTTGCTCTTCATAAAATCAGAAAACACAAAGGACCTTTACCTGAAATGCACATGGATGGTGGTGCAACAGCAGCCAACCATTATGAGTATGACAGACCTATATATACAAATGGACTGACTGTCGGTGATAGAGTGGTGTGGATGAGTGATATTGGCCCGGAACCTGGCATAGTTAAGTGGATCGGACTTCTACCTGATTGTCGTCGTGATGATGATATCACTGTTGGTGTAGAGTTTGTAAGTAACAAAAACCCTGTTCCATGTGTACTTAGAGACTGAGTGTAATTGAGAAATATGTTTTTATTCTAAGATGTTAGGGCTGCCCCGATATAGCTGCATACCGGTACAGTATGTACCGGTGTAACAGGCCATTCTTTCCCCCTGGCCATTTCTTCCCCCTCTAGGCCACTTTTTCCCCCCTAATTTTGTTTCATTTTGTATATCTACATCTTTTGCTTTCCGTCTATCTGTTCATATTTCTGAGTTTATACTTAATCTTGAATTTATATTCACTTCTGTCCTGTATGTTCATATTTCTGAGTTTATATTTGCTTCTGTATGTTCATATTTCTGATTTTATATTCACTTCTGTATGCTCATATTTCTGAGTTTATATTCACTTCTGTACTGGGTATGTTCATATTTCTAAGTTTATATATTTACTTCTGTATGTTCAAATTTCTGAGTTAGTATTTACTTCTGTATGTTCAATTTTCTGAGTTAGTATTTACTTCTGTATGCTCATATACTTATATTAATGTCTCTATCTTCATATTTCTGAGTTTATACTTATGTCTTTATCTTCATATTTTCTGATCGCCTGGAGGGGAAAAGTGTAACCAATTTTTATATAAATGGTTAGCTTTATTTCAGAATTTAAGTGAGGGAAAAAAGTGGCCAAGAGAGTAAAAGCTAGCCAATAATATAACTACATATAGTATTTCGGTAGACAAGGGGAAAAAGTGGCCAAGATGGGGAAGAAATGGCCTAGAATCAATAATGCAATACTACTATTGTAATGGGGGAAAAGTGGCCAAGATGGGGAAGAAATGGCCTAGAATCATAATGCAATACTGTTGTAATAATGGGAGGAAAAAGTGGCCTAGGGGGAAGAAATGGCCTAGAATCATAATGCAATACTGTTATTATAACGGGGGAAAAAAGTGGCCAAGATGGGGAAGAAATGGCCTAGAATCATAATGCAATATTGTTATTATAACGAGGGGAAAAAGTGGCCTAGAATCATAATGCAAAATTTACTGCTATTGTAATGGGGGAAAATGTGGCCTAGGGGGGAAGAAATGGCCTAGAATCGATAATGCAATACTGTTATTATAAGGGGGAAAAAAGTTGCCCAGGGGGGGAAGAAATGGCCCAGGCCAATCTTTCCCCGGGGGAAAAAGGGCCTAGGCCAATCTTTCCCTGGGGAAAAAAAGGCCTAGGTCAATTTTTCCCCGGGGAAAAACTGGCGGGGGAAAAATAGACTGCTACACCGGTACAGTGCTGAACAATATGCATATCGTTTCGGAAGGTTCCGTGTCGGCTGTATTGTGTTTTTTTTATTTCATATTTAAAAAAGCTCTTAGAATGTTGATTACCTGAACTAGTTTTGGAAATTTACTTTCACATCATCGTCGACAATGCTTACGCAACTAATATCCGGATTCAAATATTCAGACTTTGTCAAGTAGATATTGACTTATGTAATTTTACATAAAAATATGGCAGCATTTTGCTTCGCCAATTAATGAAACAAAGAAGCACATAGTTGTCTTTATATTGAACCAAACTTTTGAAGTAACTGTATGCTTGTTTGAAATATTGAAGATTTATTTTCCTGATGAAACATACATTTTTATTTATAGGATAATCCTGTAGGGTCTGGTACTGGTAAATATCGTGATCAAAGATTGTTCAATGCTAAACAGAATCATGCATCTCTCGTGCCAATTTTAGGACTTCTGAAAGAGGAAGAAATGTTTCCAAGACAACAAAAACA
Organism: Lutraria lutraria; assembly: GCA_964023205.1. Taxonomy (NCBI): domain Eukaryota; kingdom Metazoa; phylum Mollusca; class Bivalvia; order Venerida; family Mactridae; genus Lutraria; species Lutraria lutraria. The sequence goes on along the minus strand of OZ026839.1, from coordinate 3,641,098 downwards.
AAGTAAGATTTCTTAGCAGCAAAATTGGTGTTTATTAAACCGAAGAAAGATCCTAAGTTGAGGCTGTGGTATAAATTTTTACACTTTTGTGTTATCGCTTAAAGTTGTCTTGTTCACAAATTAATAGGACATTTTTGTCGACAAAATGTGAAACTTATTTAATGAGTTTAGTTTTCCATGTACATGTATACAGAAAATTTGTCACTTTGTGAAATAAGGAAGTTTTTGATTGAGACTTAAATGATAGCTTGATCGAAATACATATTTTACCGACTTAAGTGGTATACCTTGTATCATTACAAGCAGCATATATCTCCTTGTGTTTTATCTACCTCCAAATCTCATAAAATGCAGTTCTTTATGTAAATGAAATGATAATTAATTTAAATTACACATAGTTATGGTAGACTTGAGTATTTTAGACCCAAATATAACAGAATACCTCATCCTTACTGAGTACTGATGCACTGTGTGATTTATGAAATACATGTACATGAAACATTCTATTTAAAAAAAAATCATGAAAACTGTTACATTCTATTCAGCATTTTTTCATATACGAAGCATTCTGTTTGAAAAAATTCAGGAAAAATATAAAAACATTCTATTAAGCGAAGTGTACACTGAAGAAGGTCAAACTTGTTCAGATGTGTTGGCAAATTTATAAAACTAGGGCTATGAATGAGGTTTACAAAAGTTTATAGAAAGAAATGTATTACATATAAATTTGATATTTTTAATGTATTTCAAACTCAAGCGAAAAGAATAATTTTAAGTTCTTGGTTCAGTTCTGGCAGTACTGCATATAATTTAAAAGAAATTGTGCATATGAAGATCAGTGTGAGTACATTTTTGCCCATCTAAAGTACAGGTCTGAGGTACATGTATAATGTCATATTTCATCAGTGATTCTGTTGCTTAATTAATAATTTATGTGCAGTCAAACCTGTGTTTAATGGCCACCTTTGAATAAAGGCAACCTTGTGCATAAATGCCGTGCTTTTAAAACCTGTCATTAATTATTAAGAACAAAATAACCTTCCAATGAAGACCACCTGTCAATCAAGGCCATATTATGTCTTTCCCAAAGGTTTTTTTTGTTCACAGGTTTGAATGTATATATTTATTTATAAAGTTTTCTGCTGCAAAAAAGGAGAAACAATCATTTAAAACTCGTTTCTGTATTTTTTAGAAAACTTCATAGATGAAGTATTCATTGACCTAGCTCTGATGCTTTATTTTCTAATCTCATTGTCCTGGTTCCCTGTGTGCCTATGCACTTCACATTAATGGAACTAGTACCAGTGTAATACTTACATGACCATGATAAGTGTCCTGGTTCCCTGTGTGCCTATTCACTTGACATTAATGGAACTGGTACTAGTGTAATACTTACATGAGCATGATAAGAGTCCTGGTTCTCTGTGTGCCTATTCACTTGACATTAATGGAACTGGTACCAGTGTAATACTTACATGAGCATGATAAGAGTCCTGGTTCTCTGTGTGCCTATTCACTTGACATTAATGGAACTGGTACCAGTGTACTACTTACATGACCATGATAAGAGTCCTGGTTCCCTGTGTGCCTATTCACTTGACATTAATGGAACTGGTACCAGTGTAATACTTACATGAACATGATAAGATTTGTATCCTGATTAATCTTTTGTTCTCAGTAAGTGAAAGTGATAAAGCAATAGCTGCCTTAGTTGAAGCTGAAAATGCTGGGAAAACCCAAGCTCAGGTGATAGAAGAACAGAGACGCATCATGGCAGAAGCTCAGCAAAATATTCCTGTCCGTGTACCAGGTGATGGTTCAAAACAGGATTTTTATCTGGAGAAAAAGAAAGGCAAAGAAAATATGGAACATAGTGTGCACATGCCGACATCATCTAATGATTTACCACCCCCAGCCCCTTGTAAGGGAGTTTTATCTGAACATAAAGGGGATTCAAGAGGTATTAACCCTTTGTATGAATATTCAAGATCCAAACAAGGTATTGTATAATAATCAGTCATACGAAATGTCTCTGTTATTACAGTGTGTTATGTAAAATGAATAATTGCTTTTTTCTACGTCATCAGTTATTGAACAATTGAAGAGGTATCTTTTTTTGATCTCCCATAATCTTTCAATGTAAATTTAGAGGGAAAATAACTCATAATTATAATGTCATTGTTTTTGAAAATCTCTTAAGAAATCTTTTTCTGTTACTAATAGAAACCTATAAAAATGATAAGCATTTCCAAAGTCCATCTGCTCCATTTAGAGAGAATAATTAAGGGCACTAGACTTGAAATACCTTAAGTGATAGTGTTATTGACATTGTTATATCATGAGTTAGAAGAATATGTTTTGCTTTATTTTAGATTATTTGGCGGAAGGACTAGGTGATGTTCTTACAGCATATGGCACTCAAGCACAAAATCAAGTAAAACAAAAACAATATCCTGAACCAGATCCAGAACTTACGATCGGTTCACTTGTTGAAGTTGTATCACCAAAACCGTTATATGGTGTCATAAAATGGATAGGACATTTAGCTGATCAAAAGAAATTAGTTGCTGGACTTGAAATGGTAAAACGATTGATATTTGTTGGAAATATACTTATAAGTATGATTAAAATAATCAATTAACTGCAAACAAAGTCATTACAATCAGGTCTTAAATTGGCTTACAGTCTGCAACATTAGCACTTGTCCAGTTGTCCACAGATACATGCATAATATGTTCTTACTCTTGTTTAAAATTTAATTCTCTGATTTAGTTTTTAAAAAAACTACAACTCTGTGCAGTGCTTTGATTCATGATGTTTTCTTTGTATTTAACAGGAAGAAGAAATTGCTGCTGGTTCTGATGGAACATTTGGGAACCAGCGTTATTTTTACTGCCCTCCCCGGAAAGGATTTTTTGTGCCGCTGTATAAGTGCCGTAAAGATAAACGATTTGTTGACGATAGAAGACTGCCCTCCTCAGATCGTAGTATTAATTTTGGTAGCACAGAAACTCCCGACTTACCAGGAACTGTCTCACCTCCTATGTCGCTGGAGAGTATTAAATCTATTTGCGGAAAAGGTCGTGGAATCCAAGGACATCATAATTCGTGCTATATGGACGCCACATTATTAGCTATGTTTTATTTTACCACTGTGTTTGATTCAATTTTACATCGTCCAAAAAATTCAACTGATATACCCGAATATACTTCTGTGCAACAAGTATTAAAAGAAGGCATAGTAAATCCATTACGGAGGTTAGTACATTAGCACTTATTTTTGTCATAGAGTCTATGGTAATTTTTAATGTTGAAATGAATGTTTGATGGCATTAATAATACAGTATAGCGTCACATAGTGAATGTTTCAAAATTAAAGCTAAAAATGTGTCCAAATGACACAAATGCCCCTGCTGAGAGCTAAGTCAAAAAGGGACTATAACTCATGTGAAAATATTCAGATTTAAATGGAAAACAAACTTGACCTGTATTTAAATATTATACACCTTCATATTAAATATGAAACCAATCCATGAAACATTTCGTGAGTTTTTGCTCGGAAACTAAATATTTGAACGGAAGGAAGGACAGGGGTAACAATTTATGACCTTCCGCCATTTTGAATAACAGGGGTCAGGTATAGCAATCATATTTTGTGACTGGTTGTCAGTATTACCTTGATATATCTCTATGATTATAAAACTAATTTACTAAGATAAGATAATTTTAATTAATCCATAAGGTGATCAGTATATTTTTATGTTTCTGTTAAAAAGAAATGAAGTGTTTGAAATTTAGAGATTAGCACTTCCATTCTTTACCTTCTGGTACAAGATGATACCTTTTCTTCTATTCTAATACCATCAGCTTTCTCACTATGCCATGCATTTACGGTAAATGTACCACAGATGTACTGTTCGTTTATGAATGGACTTATTATATATTTTATTATTGCATTTTGCTCTATGTGAAATAGCCACACTTAGCTGGTGGTATAATGAGTATGCAGTGTCCCTTGTATAGTCATATCAAGTGATTTGGTTATGTTGTGGTTGTTTGTATATCTGGTCATATAAACATTAAATACATAAACATCTAGGGATGGACATGTGGTTTCCTTTTTCCTAGGATGTTAAGATCCTGATCAAATTATCTTCGTTCTACCACAATTCTGCTCTCACATGCAATTCTACCTCACCGTTACAATACCTAAATTATGCACAAGTACTTGATAGTAACTCAGGAAGCAGTCGCTGTTAGTCATTAATATAAAAGCCGGTTTCGCAATCTTTGTAAATTAAGTGAGTTTACATCCAAACTTAAAATCTTGTATAAATCAGTTTTTTATAACTGTTCAACCTATTAATTGATCTTTCTCCTATTTTTCATCCTATTTGCACTCACCCGTATCTCTTAACTCTTAATTTAATATTCCCCAACTACCATTAAGTTATAAACATTATGTTAATATGGTACACAATGTTATATTCTATTACCCGTGTTAAGGTAATATGAACCCAAACCAAATCATGTTTATTGAAAAATAAACCGTAAACCAGGAAGTAACTTGACCTTTCATTTATACTGATAAAGGTTTATTTAAGGCTTAAAGGTGCTGTTCTGAATTTAAGGCTTAAAGGTGCTGTTCTGCATTTAAGGCTTAAAGGTGCTGTTCTGCATTTAAGGCTTAAAGGTGCTGTTCTGCATTTAAGGCTTAAAGGTGCTGTTCTGCATTTAAGGCGTAAAGGTGCTGTTCTGCATTTAAGGCTTAAAGGTGCTGTTCTGCATTTAAGGCTTAAAGGTGCTGTTCTGCATTTAAGGCTTAAAGGTGCTGTTCTGCATTTAAGGCTTAAAGGTGCTATCCTGCATTTCAAGTATTTATTATTTTTGTTTGTTTTTCTGGTTATTTGGATATATATTTTAGTTAGGCTTAAAGTTGTTTGTACTTTGAATTAATGTGGGGTGTTCAATCATTTGTTAATTTTAAAATTGACCATGTTCAAAGATGACTTATTACCAAATAAGGTGAACCAGTTTTCCTCAGTCAGGGAATGCAGGTCTATAAAAGGTTATGACACCAGAGATCCTTCTCCAATCTTAAGAGGCATATCTATTTTGCCTGTAAATTTTTATAACCCCGCAAGTGAAGTTTTGAGAGGGGATATTGGAGTCACTTGGTCGGTTGGTCAGGGAGTTTGTAGGTCCGTCTGCATACTATTTCAAGTTTATGGATCTAACTACTTCTACATTCCTTTAGCGATTGCAATGAAATTTGAAATATATGTCATCACCATGAAGTGTAGATTTGCAAGACACAATTTCCATGCCATTGGTCAACACATTCCAGAGTTGAACTATGAACTTAGCCATATAGTGTACAATGTCATTCTTAGTGTCAAAGTGGCGGCGGGAGTATTAGTCATCAGGCATTATTAAATCAGCATAGTTGATCTGAGATTCTCTTTAAACATTGATCAGCGTTATCTTTTCAACTTAACATATTGAGAATAAAATTGACATTTTCATGATATGAGCTTGGAGACTGTTCTCAAGTTTTATAACCGCAGTGCCAGGCCGTTTATTTTGAGATCAAAAGATGCAGATGAGGCTTTGGCTTCTCTTTGCCGCTCACTGAATGAAGATATAATATAATTTATAAAGATACTGGATGCAGTGTCATTTGCCTGCCATCACATATTCACACATGTGATGAAGTTGAATGTGGGATGGAGGCGGGATGTTTGGTAATTGTTCTTTTTCTAGGACTCTAATCTTAAGGAAAAAGTTGAAATAACACTTTCCCTATTCTTAGTACAGAGACGTGAGGATGTTTATATGTTAGTGTACATGTTAGACCTTTGACTCGCATATTTGATATGTCTTGTACAATGATGTTGACATAAATGTCTTTAATGTTATCTGTATTTCTTACAGACACTATTATGTTCGAGCGGACAAAATTATGACTCTCAGAAAACTTCTACATGAAGTCGGGAAAATTCCAGGCATGATGAGTGAAGAAAAAGGTGTCCTGTTTTTTCTACACATAATGAGATTTACAGATATCAGGGTTTTCATTAATATTCAGTTCAACAGATTTTCTTATGAAAGTAACAGATTTCAGGGAGGAGCAGTGGTGTAGTGGTAGAGCGTCGGACTCCTAACCCGAAGGTTGCGGGCTCGAATCCCGTCAGTGGCGGAATTTGACTGGAACCTTTACAATTCCTCCTTTCGGCGCGAGTACTGGTCAGAATCCAGGAAGCATTCATCGGGAGTAGTTAATACATTGTATAAGTTGTAAAAACTTGCTAGACAGTATCGATGTAAAATAAATAAGTTTAAATTAACAGATTTGGTCAAGGGGGCCACCTCCCTAAATATTGTACTTAAAATTTTCAAACTTTGGCGATTGTAACCGAATTTTGCTTGAGAAATATGTTGATTTCACTTTTTTTGTATAATGTTCGAAAAAGAATGCTTCATTTTTTGTGTACAATGTTTGTAATATGTGAGTGTCATATTTTTCAGATCCAGAAGAATTCTTAAATCTGTTATTGAATGAGGTAACGAAAGCAAATCCATTTTTGAAAATTTGGTAAGTAATCATGATGCTTATTGCAGGGTTTCGGGAATCTGTTGATAGGATGATCATAAGGGTCATTCTCGTTAAACATGTTAACGTAAATATGTCAATAAAATATGAGACGGTAAATAGCGACTCTTCTTATAATCAGCAACAAAACTTAAAAACCTTGAATCTTAATACATACTTACTGTGGAATCATTAATTTTTGTTGGGGATTTAATTTCATGGATTTCGTGGGTCGGCTCATCCACAAAATCAAATCCCCACAAATTTAAATGCAGAGGTAAGGCTTTTTTCAAAAATCAAAATCCACAAATTCATGTCCCACAAAAGAGCCATTTCAGTAAAAAACAAAAAATAAATGAAAATACAGTATCTATAAGATCATGAATTTATTTAAACTTGAGATTTTGATATCTCTTCACATTTTTTATGGTCCTGGTTGCTCTCTTAACAATAATACAGTCATACCTGTGAACAAAGGCCACTCTTGGGAAATACTTGATGTGGTCTTTATTGACAGGTGGCCTTTATTCGGAGGCAATTTTGTTTTAAATAATCAATGACAGTAAGTGAAAAAATGGTCTTTGTTCACAGGGGCCTTTATTAGACTGTATACATCAAAGTCTTTCTCAACGACCAGTCATATGATAGACTACTTTTCATTACTTCTTCTATATTGCAACTTGATATTGAGTCTATTTTAAGACCATTCTTCTTGGTTCTGAAGTTCGTTTTATTAATGAGGTTTTACTGTAGAAATTTGCTGCGTAAAATTTGTAAATTATGAGTCTTTATGACTGCTCATGTTATATCATCTACCTACTTATAACATCCGACCGAGAATGTGGAGTGGTATTAACACCATGACTGAATATTTTTGTATTCATATGCTTTGTTAGTACAGTGCAACCTCTGTAGAGCAACACTCTGTGAGAGCTGCAAACACTGGCCATTGTTTAGAGGTTGTTGCTCTACAGAGGTTAAATTAATAGTAAATATCAGCTTAGAGAAAATTTTGAAGGTGTTGTTATAGAGAGGTTTTTGCTCTACAGAGGGTCGCTCTGGAGAGGTTTTACTGCACAGACATTGTGACATTTCAAAGCCATGTATTTATGGCATTCAGATGGCTCATTGAATAAATCCAGTGAATAATGACTACTCATGACTTGTAAGATCTTGTATTTTGATTTAATTATTTTGTAGTTCTGAAGACAGTAAGGACACACAGCACACTTACTTCTATCAGCTTATCATGGAGAAAGACGAGAGACTAGTTTTACCAACAACACAACAATTATTTGAATTATCATTTCTTCAACTTGGTATCAAATTGAAAGAGGTAAATACAAGAGGTGGATCCAGGATTTCAGGCTTGGGGAGGGGGTGTAATATTTAGGAATTGAATGCTATTTTATTGAATGATATTTCATGTCTAGCTATGGTTGGGGACTTTTAAGTGATGGGCGCCGGGTTCGGCCACTCTCGTCCTTGAATCCACTTGTGAATACTACTGTGTATATATGAACATTCTACCATATACCGTATAAATTGAAAATAAAATATGTTATTGTAGGGCCATGTTTATTGTCACATACACAAGAATAAGGTTTAATTAGATTTTCTCAAATGTAAGCATAATAACCACATCTTGTTTCTATAGTAACCAATATTTTTATTTATTTTAGGTTCCATCCTGTTTGATCATACAAATGCCAAGATTTGGCAAAGATTATAAAATGTATAAACGAATTGTACCAAGTTTAGAATTGGACATTACCGATGTCTTAGAAAATGGTAAGTTAGTCCAAAATACATACATTTAATAAAACTTCTTAGACTTATCCTATGGTTTAATACCCGATGATGCTTCAGACTCGATGTTGTGGACTAGTTTTGTAAAGATTTTATTCTGCATGCAAACAGAAAAATGGGAATATCTACCATACCACAGCAATTTTGAGCTGACAAGGCGAGCAAGCAATTTTTTATGTTGACGTAACTTGTTTTACTTGAAGGACACAGACTACAGTAAAATGCTGAAAATTGGAATTCCCTGAAAATTGGACAAATTTCCAAGTCCCATTTTTTCGGATTTTTTGTCAAAAGCTCCTTAAAAACTGGAATTCTCAGAAAACCGGACTTTTGGCTGAGTCTGGAAAAAGTCTGGTTTACTGTATAAATTGTATCTATATGATTGTAGCTCCTAGGGAATGTATAATCTGTGGAGACTTGGCAATGTTTGAGTGTAAGGAGTGCTACCAAATACATGGAGCTGGTCTCAATACTATTGCATTCTGTGAAGGCTGCAAGAAAACGGTAAGTCACATGACTGGGGTCCTATTTTATAGAGAGTTGATCTATCTTAAAACAATGCTACTCCTCGTTTTTTTAAAACACGATGCCTCCTCAGTGCAACCTTGACCTTTGATATACTAACCTGAAAATGCACAGATCCTTTAGATGTTGTCTATAAGCATGACCACTTATTTCTTGAATGTACAACATTTTCTAAACACAACTTGGTATCTGTCTAACCCTGAATATTATGGAACTGTATAGCTGTTTATCTGTTTCTAAAAACTTAAGAGGCCATTTTTTTGGGCTGAGTGTCTGGGTCAGATAATGTACTTTGTTGCTTTAGTTTGTATTACTATGAACCATGTGATCTGTATGGTTTTCTCCTGTTTATATATTATTTAGAGTCATCAACATAAGCAGAGAGTTAACCATAAATGTCGTCTAATAACGGTACCACAGGCATATAGGGATATTTATAACCGACAGAAGGAAACAATTGGTCAGCCTATTCCTATACCACGTGAAAAAATGCAACTTTTTGCTGTAATATGTATACAAACCAGTCATTACGTGTCATTTGTACGAACTGGAAAAGGAAGAGATGCTAAATGGATATTCTTTGATTCCATGGCAGACAGAATGGGTAAGTAAAACTTTAGTGGAACTTAAGGATGACAAACCCTAATACATAATACAAGCATTCGTTACTAACCATTATACTCTTTGTTTATTTTCATTATATAGAATGAATCATTTATAAATCATTGATTCATTCACCGCTTTTTCTTAATTGTGTAATTTTGGACTTTGTCAACGTGTATTTATAAATACTTTATAATAGAAAAGGGAGAGTACTAATTAGTAATATTACCTCCCTTTATGATATAAAGTCAAATACACTAGTAATTGACTTGAGTCCAGCATTTCAAAATGTTGTATGATTCAAAGTTAATATTTAATCAATTATGTTTGAATGTCACAATTTATACAGATGTATACAGATTAGGTACCGGTACCTCTAACTTATAAGGCCTTGCTGTCACATATTGAACTCGGGTACCAATTTTCATCTGTTCACATGCTTGTCATTTTTCCAATGTTTTTATGCCTACTTTAACTTAGTCTTTGTAGATTTGGAATTGTTACAATCTAAATCTCGCTCAGTGGTTATCTTTATATAACTTGGACCATCCTTGAAAATGTAGTATAATTGGTAAAATTTTGCTCGCAAACGTCATTAAAAAATAAATTAATTGACTTTTAATTTGTGTCTCATTTCTCAGTGTGGCTGAGTGGACATCAAACAGTTGAATTCTACTGAATAACCACTTTTGTAAGGAAGAACTTACTATGTACTGTATAGGTAAACTGTTGTTACACAATGTTTATTGTTTGTATTACAGGTGAACAGAGTGGTTACAATATCCCTGAAGTACGTGAATGCAGTGAAATCCCTTATTGGTTATCTGATGAACATCATAATGACATCATACAATGTTCGGATGATAAATCTCTCCCTGAACATATGAGACGTCTTATATGTGATGCTTATATTTGTATGTATCAAAGTCCAGACGTGATGATGTTTAAATGATGATACAATATTCAGTAACAATTGAGCCCTGGTTTCTAAAACATGCAAAAAAAATATGGTTCCGTGTTTTCTCTGAATCTTATACAATAAGCCCTGTGTTAGCAGCCACAATATGGTAAACGCCACCCTGTTAATAGAGGCCATTCTTTTAAAACTGTTATTCATTATTTAGCAGAAAATGACATCCAAGTAAAGGCGAACTGTCAATAACGGCCACATTTTGTCTTTTTCTCAAAGGTGGCCTTTGTTCAGAGTTTAGACTGTAGATGTTTGTCAGGCTTTCAAAAAGTGTTTGTTTGTATAATAATGTGTTATGTGTGGTCTAGATATTGTGAGTTATGTGATAATAAATCTAACAGGTTGTTAGAGACATTATCAAATGTAATAGTGTGTATTTTTGTTTGTGTTTTGATAAAAAGATAAGTCTTTAAATTATTTATATATTATGTATTTATTATGCGTTAAAGGCATATCAACTGTAAGTTTAAATGAGTTATTAACTTCTGTTGAATGGTAAAATGTTTAAAACTTTATAGGTAATGAGGTCTTAACACTAATTTAATTGGTATATTTGTAATTACATATTAGTAATAAAAATGCTTACAGTATGTTTATGATAATTTTTATACCCCCTGCAGACAAAGTTTGAGAGGGGAGATAATGGAGTCACTTTGTCGGTCAGTCTTTGGTCAGTCTGTCTGTCTGCATACAATATCACAAGTTTGTGGTGCGCACTTCTTCCACATTCTTTAAGCGTTTGCATTGAAACTTGAAATATGTTATCACCATGATGTGTAGATGTTCAAGACACAATTTTCATGCCCAGCAATCTACTCATTCCTGAGTTATGTCCCGTTGAACTTAGCCATATAGTGTAAAGTTGTGTTCTTAGTGTCAAATAAGGCGGCAGGGGTAACTTCTGTGTTTGTACAATTGCAAATGTGTTTATTGTCAAGCCCCCATGCCTTGAACTCGACATAGTTGCCACCATAGCGTTTTTTCGGTGTATATACTTCAGTCCGTCTGTCTGTCAGTCTGAATTATGCTTGTCAAGACAATTTCATTGTTATTAGATTCGGGATTTTGAAATAACTTGGCACAAATTATTATCATGATAAGATAGAATGGTGTGTTGTACCTTAGATCCGTGTGTGAATCCGTCTATAACAGCTAGTCCAGACCATTATAATACAACATCTTCATCTCTTGACAATGGCAGACTCGACATTTTGCCCTTAAGCTTCTGGTTAAAAAGTCTCTGTTTATTCCTAAATCAATGTACTGCTGTTTATATATATTATCCTCAATAAATGCTGTGTTTACATTTACCAATATTGTATTATTCCTTGGTATTTATTATTGCTTAAGTATTTTGAATTAGAGACTTTCATTCTATAGATGTGGCCATGTGTTTTACATGAAATAGGTTTTAAATAATTTTTTCATGGTCAAAATACAAAAATAAAAAATGAAGCTAAGAATAAATGCCATTATAATTACTTTGTTAAAGAACTCCCTATGGTGGTTGACATGACAGATTCACCCTAATTTGTGTTCAATTTTATATAGTATCGTAGAGGTAGTTCTAGAACAGTGTGTTTCTGTATAATCCAACCATGTAACTTGGTGATAACAATGGCAAATACTAGTCTCTAGAGATTTCTGTCCCCTTTCGAATGAAATTCATGAAAACATGAACTTTTCTTGAACTAATCACAAACAGTTCATGAATAGTTCATAAATAGTTTGTAAATAGTTTGTAAAGTGTGCATGATTATTAGACAAAGGATAGCTTCCTGGAGTTAAGAAAAAAGGTATCTACCTGTCTTTACGTAAACTTGGATAAAAAATGTATGGGTATTATTTGATGAGGGGTGTTTAAAAAGTTCATGCATGGAAAATTGTTCTCATTTCTTTATTTTGTGTCGGATCATCCTGAAATTGGATGTAATTGTATATTTAGATATTCTGTTCATGGACATACACACAAGAATCACTCATACAAAACAGTATCTTAAATTAATACTAATACTTGAACACTTACTATTGATTGATTCACTACCATTATAGACAGTTCAAACAAATGTCAATAATCATACACTACTATTGAGTATTTGGTCCAACATCGGACAGTCAGCACTGACATAATGCTCGAAATCAATTACAATGTACTTTAGTCTGGTTGAACAGAAAAGACTGCATTAAAATCTTAACTTAAACCATGGAGAAGCTAAATCATAAATTTTCTAATACTCAAGAAAACCAGTTGGTTTGATTTGATTAATGAACACGAACAAAGTGCAGGTAAACCTGTGTATACAGCCACCTCCAAGTAAAGGCCATCCTGGGAATAAGGGCCATTCTTCTAAATACTGTTATTGATTATTTAGATCACAATAACCTCTGAATAAAGACCACCTGTCAATTAAGGCCATGTTATGTCTTTCCCAAGGCTGGCCTTTGTTCACTTGTTTGACTGCTATATTTTCTCGTATTCTATTGAATTCATGTACAAGTCACTCACATTTTTAAACAGGGAGGTATAGAATATCATATGGTATTTCCAAAAATGGTGCAAAAAAGCAACACATAGCATTTTTTAAGCTGTTAAGTATTCTTAGTGGATGTTGACTGAAAAGAACGCTGTTAGAATCTAAGTGTTTTCATTTGATTAAGTGGTTTCTCTGTATGGACAAAGTAAATGAAAATAGTAGGGTAGGGTTTATGTGGCTATAATATGCTCTTAAGTGGCTATCAATTCTCTTAGGTGGCTTTAATTTAGCCCCACAAAGCCCCAAAATACAGAATGTAGCCACATAAGTACCTATAGGTAGAGTTGTCCGGCTTAAAACTGACTGTGAATCCAAGGGTTTAGTACATTTTATAACTACCAGTAACCATGATATGACATCAACAGTAATAGCTGGTTATCTAGTTACCAAAGATTTATTTCTTGAACATCTAGGATTTTAGATTAATTATTGGCCATAAAATTTCCTGCCCTGAATTTTGTTATCACATATAACTTCTACATGACTAACATTTGTTATTTTAATTATAGCCATTGTAAATACATGGTTTTGTATTATATGACCACATTTCACTGTGTTGAAATATTTACTGTTTATGTTCAGGTGCATAGCCATCTATGCACACGTGTAATATCAAGGGAAAGAACTTTGAATATGACTATATTTGTGCTTGAATTATCTCCCTTTATTTAATTAATTTTATCCAGTGTTATTATGTGGACACATATTCTCTTTTCTTGAATCGAAAAGAAACATTTACAAAATGTACATGTATCTGTTACATAGTGACATATTGTGTATCTGATGTGGTGAGTGTATTTATAACTTATATATGTATATACATATTGTTAGTATGCATTATGCTAATTTTGTAAATGTTGTATACTTGCTGTTTATGATTTTTTAATAAATGAATACAAAAGCATCGTATCTAATCATTACAAAGTTCTTTAAAGAAGCAACCCGAAGAACATCATCCGCCGTCACTGAGAACAGTCAAATTTATCAGCAGAGCTCTATATCAGCTGCTTCACTTTCTGTTGCCCTCAACATCAGGCAACACCAACTTCCCTGAAGATCAGCTGACAACAAACCAGGCATCACACTCAAGATCTGTTAATTAGACCCAACTGACAACAGCCTTCAGCATCAGCAACCAAACGCACCTGAAGCCTTCAACATCAGCTTTCAACAAAATCGAATTCTCACACCTTCAGCAGCAGTATCCCTGTCTCAGTGTAACCCCAACCATCCACAACCCTCAACAGCTGTACATAGCCCTTAACAGCAACCCCAACTATCTATAGCCCTTAACTACAGAAGCACTCAACAGCAGTAGTTCTTTGTTAGGAGAACTCATTGACAGAAGCCCGCAAAACTTGAAAAAACTTGCCATTAGCAGTCTTCCAACATCAGAAGACTTCAAACTGCTGTTCCATGTGTCGTTCAACAGATGCTTTTTTACATAAATTTAAGAACTAATTTATTCTTGACACATTTAATACATGAACAAACACTAACAGAGTTATATACATATTTATATACAAAGACCGAACATTTTAGTGATGTGATACTGTAGTTTTCTATCCTATTGTTTATTTATTTGTAATGATACATGCCATTGTTGCAAATGAATTGATAATGAACAATGCAATCATTCACGATGTAACTGACCTTAAACATCAACTATAAATAGTCCTATTAGAAATGTACAAATAGTGAGTATCACAATTCAAATAGATCGTAATTAATATCACCGATGTTGATAATAATGTCTTTTAATTTTGAATCAAAGTAAATACGAAGCAGGCCAGGCGCGTACTATGAAAGGTGTACAATAGAATCGCCTTAATTCATAGTCTTTAAATCCTTTTATTTGTTATTGCCTAGAGTTTTGGAAAGGTTAAAAACCGTACATCCGATATTAGCTTTGGATTTGTTTCTATTATCAACCAAGTGTTTTAAAAAATAGACCTCAACAGCTTGTTGTTGCATGACAAAATGTCAGTCAATATCCGCTCATGTTTTTCTGACTGTAATAAATAGTGGCATTGAAAATCTTATACGATTTGAAACAAAAACTTACCAAAATAAATAAATTACTTACCAATTATAATTGAATGTACGCGTTCGGAGAGAAAATGGCTGAAGATGAAAGTCGTGGTTCTAATAAAAAGGATTCTGGTCAAGGTTTGTGGATTTATATCACTGAATTAATTAAGCGTTTAAGATGAAAGCCGCCGAACTCCAGAACCTGGAGTTCAACTCCCGCCTTGTGTTTCGCTAATTTCACTAGACACTGTTACACAGTACTGGGTTTTCCAGGACATTGTGATAATTCCAGCTGATCATTGTGAATCTAGCTGTCACAGAAGAGACAAGAGATATGTTCCTCAAATGCGCGGTAAACTTAAATCTGATTGTGGACTACTTGAACGCACATTTAATTTGTAGTATACTAACGAATCGATTTTGAGCGTTTTCAAAATACGTCCTGAAAAGTGAATCATGCGTTACTTTTACCAACCATGTTCCTCAGTTCTATGATAAGTTTGATTTTATGATTCGTGTGTAACCCTAAAGCATTGGAAGACAGTCAACCCTGTGAAAAAGTCCATCCATGGAAAATGCGAATGTGGCCTTTATTGAAAGGAAGCCTTTATTCGGAGGGCGTTTTGTTCTAAATAATCAATAGCTGTTCTAAATTGGTTATCAATTCTTTTAATTATCTCCCCTTTATTAAACTTTAAAGGGATGTACTACTTTTTGTGCGACAGTTGAGTTATACAGTCAATTGCGAACATTATTTTACGGAAGTTTATGGGGAAGGTTTCGAGTAAACACGTACCCTGCTTGACTATTTGTTAAGTTTAAGTACGCCATAGTGACTGGTGATAAACCATACTTAAAATAGTCTACCAATCAACATTAACTGACCAACCAGTCTTACTTGGACATACTTTTAATATACATGTATAATAAATGGACGATACTCATGAATGAAATGATTATTAACAGAAAACACATTTTCAACGATCATTAAATGAATTATACAAAATTATTCGAAATTATTCGAAACTTAACATAACTATTTTACGTCCGTTTAAATGCGAAACACTTTCATGTCGAGGGTTCAGCGCAACACTGTCGTAACTTGTTCTTATTTCAATATGTGTTACAACACTGTTGCGCTGAACACTCGATATACTGTCAAACCCGTGAAAGCGTCCACCTTCGAATAAAACCACCCTGTAAATAAAGACAATTCTATTAAAACCGTCATTGATTATTCAGAACAAATTGATCTCCGAATAAAGCCTCCCTGTTAAGAAAGGTCAACTTATTCCTTTTCCAAGGATGGCTTTTGTCTGTCCGCATGAACATACTCATGTCCAACCTCTCTGGAGTGGCCATCTGTTGAGCAACAGCCTCCCTTCAACAACAGCATGATTTTCCTACTGCACGATTTAACTAGTAATTTAACCTCTCTAGAAAAACAACCTCTCAACAACAACATAAATTTCGCCACTCCCAAAGGGTGTGACTTTCGGAAATCCTAGGTTGCACTGTATTATCAATAATAAACGTATGATCGAGTAAATCCCATTTAAGTTTAATTTATTTATGTGAGTTTTACGTGACCCAGTAGGTAAAAGTTCATGGACCAGTGAGTATACACGAAACGAAGATAAATCTACTTGCTAAGTCTTTTTAATCATTCTGTGGCTATTGACTTTCATGTTATGGTGTTTTATAAGTTGTCAATGACAAACCGTTTTGACACAGTATTATAAGAAATTGTCAGTAACAATCTCCATCCATATATATGAATAGAGTTCGCCTTATTAAGCATGGACACGAATTAAGTCATCACGGTATAATTTTCTTCAAGTCAAATTTGTCTACAGCAAGGACTTATACATACATATAGTATACATACAGTTAACTGGTCAAATTATATGCTTTCATTTATGAATGAAGCTTCCTGACAAAAGTAGTAAAGTGATAGAATAAACTGGTTCCCGTTCCATGATGCAGTGCACCAAAGGGCTTTGTACACACAAGTCAACGGGAACCAGTTTAGTGATAGAAATGATTATGACGACTAGTCTGGGTTAGCTGCCCCTGACTGCTACACTGTTGTGTTCACACCGGAAACCAGGCTATATAAACAGCATACAGGGGTTTCGAGCAGTGTAGTTTAATTAAGCATTTAGCCTGGTTCCCGGTGTTCAATCGATGGTAGCAGCTAGAGGCAGGTAACCCAGATTATGTTTGCATTCATCTAAGATATAATTTGATGCACATCTATAGTATTTCTTGAATGAGTTTAATGAATAACCAATATAGGGTATTTATTTCCATTTTAAAGACAAGGAACAAAAACGTTTTTATCATAAGAACGATTTAAGCTCTTTATCAGGCATAGCGTGCAAAACAATCATCTTTTGTTACTTTTGGCATTATGCCAGCCATATTTATTCTAGTATTAAAAACTGGAATTTGATCGCGAATTTTATAAAAAGTTATAAAAATGATTGAAGATTTATAATTAAGTCAAAAACGATTTGATTTACAATCATCTTGCGAAAAACTGATGTACGAGTAAACAAATATATACTTTGAAGATTTTGTTAAATTCCATTCAGCGAGAACAAAATGGCGAACATGACCACAATAACAACGATGGTGATATTGCTGATGATGATTATTATAACGATGGTACTAATGGTTTAATTGCTCGTGGTGGTGATGAAGTTGCTGCTAATACTTATGATAATGATGAACGTGATGATGATGATGATGATTACGAAATAAAAACACTGAAATTGGTCATAATGTTGACATTGCAGTATTCGCTTATTTTGCATTTTTATTGGCATTCTTTATAACAAGATGACGAATCATACATGTGAAGACCCAATTTAAATACACCATGTCGTTTTATCTTTTCATCAATATCAAAATATTCACCGCAGGTCATCTAACCAATGATACATTAACTACCATCTTAGATTTACATTTTAATCGATTGAAAATTCCTCAGTTGTAAAATACAACATTTTAAATCGAAGATCGAAGATCATGTAGATTTAAACCTTCTAAAATCAATCACATATATACCGCTCAATACAGCCGACTACATATCAGTCTACCACTTGGTTATAAGTATGTATATTTTACATAGTTGCACAGTGAATTCTGGCTAAAATAAAACTGAGACGTTAAAATATTAAAGGATGTAACAATGCACTAGATAAATTGAACTGATGTTATTACCTATCTTTAAACTTGCTTAATCTAGATCGTGTTTAAGTCGGGAAACAAAGAATAAGAGGTAAACATTTTAAAGTTTTATCAAAGTCCACGACAATTCCTTGAATAGATATCACTTTGTAACGTGTTGGTTATTTGCGATTTAGTTACACATGTTAGGCTTTTTATACTTCGCATGTTTTATTTACAATGAATTTGTGACGCACGTAAAATGTCAACTAATTTCCATTTAAATTTTACGTTAGAAACACGAGTCAATACATGATTCTCGGCTTGAACTGTTTGCTAAGTATATAAATATTTTTGCATCTTGTTAAAGGCTTATTAATGCAGACTGTGTCAAATATTTCATTGTTCAATGGACATCTACTAAACTGCCATCTATTAAATTAGCCATTTTGAGCCTCTGTTAAATATATATATCGTTTAAAGCATACATGTTATCACGTTTCCGAAAACTCCGGACTACTGATATGCCATTTTCTTATTTTCACTAAGATTATAGTTCTGTAATTTTATTTATAATATGTTGTTACAACTCTTTGGAAAGTGGGCTTAAACGTTCTAGCTTGACAGTCATTTATTTAGCCAAGAACTGGACTGCCTCCAGGTTAATGCATTCTATTTGCAATAGTCTTTTTGGGCATACATGTAATACGAATATATAAAGTCAAACCTGTGAATTAAGACCGGCGTCCCACGGAAAGACAGAATTTGGCCTTTATAGACAAATAGTCCTCATTCAGGAGTCATTTTGTTCTAAATAATCCATGGGAGTTTTAAAAAAGAATGACTTTTATTCAAAGCGTGGCCTTTATTCGGAGGTGGTCGCTAAGAGAGGGTGTATTGTATAAGATATGATCCATAGAAAATAAAAGGTACAAAGATCAACCTTTTCCAAGATACTCCCTTACCCAGAGCCCGCCAGCCCAAACCCACTCAACAAATGAAAAATAAGTGTTGTTTACATTTCTTTTAACAATGTGGTTTTGACATATCATTTCAGAGTTACCTCTGGCCATAGATTTAAAAATGGATTTTGGAGAAAAGAGTAAAGTTATGGAAGTGCTGAACAAAGCGTTTGCTGGGAGCGTTGTTGAAAGGAGGGTTGCTGTTGCTGCTATTCGTGAATTTGAAGGTATGCCATGTAGTGTAATGTGTCCATCTCAGAATGGACTGAATTATAATTTCCTGGTACAAATTTAGTGTGAATAAAGTTATCATTGTTTGACAAAAACTTTATTGTTTAAAGATACATGGCATGTTTGAGTAAGGATTTACCTTTTGCAATATGATATGTGTATGTGCAGTTAATATCTAAACTGCATAAGTACATATATAGGAATACGTTCTCAGCCAATCAGTATTCAGAGAATTGTAGAAGTGCTACATTGGCGTTTATAATAATCGAATATAGAAAATGTTCAATAATAGCAAGGCATTTCTTTTTGCATCACATCGTACAGATGTTTCGGAGAGCCTACTGGATGTTCCGTAGTTGATCAGCTTCTTGTTTTAGTTAATGTTATACATGACTTAACACTAATAAAGTTGACAGAGCGACGAAAGGTTGCTAATGTATTGATTCTATAGATATTCTGGACGAACTATATTCACGGCCGCCAAAATGGGAGATGGTGACAATGAAACGCGAAGAGGTTGACAATATGCGAGAAATCATCAAATTCCAAGATAAGAAGATTAAAGACATCACTGAAAGGTTTGCATCATATACTTGAATCTTATATATACCGTTATGTACAGTAAATGTTAATTAAGTAAAATGTAAAAAATAGATAGAGAATTCCGAAGTTATCTGACCGAAATACTATAATTTGCTGTTTACACAATTAATTAGCAACAAACCAAACGTACTTATGGTGGCATCGTCCGTCGAATTATTGTCAGACCCTTTTTGCAGATGGAACAATTTGAGTCATGGCGAACATCCAGAATATACATTACCTACAGACAAGGATAAATCTGATGCAGACAGACGCCTATACCTGGCTGATTCATTGGCTGCTGTGTATAACAATGAGTGGAAAGCAGCCTTTACAGAATTAACCACGGTATTTAGATGGAGGGCCCATGACAGCGTGTATGCCTTAATGAGAGTAATCAGGGTATGTTATAGATAAAATACAAAATGAGTATCACAATGATTTCAAATCTCAGTTAAAAACCACGTAGATAAAAGTTAGATAAATAGTTTGTTTCCTGTACAACTACAAGTAAGAATATATATCCTTAAAATGATCCATCTCAACTTGTGCAATTATATCCAAGTTGTTCATGTAAAGCATCCATTCTGAAAATAGTTTATTTAAGACCACCTTAGTCTAACTGAGACCTAAAAACAAAATGGCTACTCAACGATGTTGCCAGGTTATTAGGATTGGCTTATCAAAAGTGTATTTTGTACAAGTATCACTTTTTGGAATGAATCATTATAACAAATTGGATATCGGAACTCTTAATTGTATTTTAAACTTTATTTGATCTGAATAAATTAAGTATTGTGGTTTGCTGAACTATAATTGAAGAAAAGTCTGAAGAAATAAATAATGTAATTACTGATGACAAAGGTGCATACAATGATAAGTTTGATATATTTTCAGAATGCTTGCGACCTTTGTATTAATCTTGCTGAAGATCAGATGGATAAATTACTACTGAGTATGGAAGACACTATGGTTGATCCAGTTAATGCTGGAAATGGGGGAAAGGTGAAAAGAGTAAGATGACTTTAATTAATCAGTCATTGTACACAGGAACTAGACATTAACTACTTGTACTCGGATGTTTAAATTCACTTCCACCAAGTAAATGTTAAGTATACAATATGGTCATTATGATACGCGCTAAAGCTAAGAATTAAGGTATATCGTTAAAATAAAACAATGTTAAAGAGAAAGAATATGAGTCAGATGACGAATTTTAAAAAATAAAGCACAAAATATTGTCCTTGTTTCTCATTCTCTTCATTATTTCAGATGCCTTCTAACGATCAATTCAGGAAAATATTTGTTTTTGGTCAAACGTGCTGATAATTACGGAAAACGATCTATGTGATCCAGGAACATATTATGGTGTCTGTAATTAACATGACCGATTTTAAAGATCATATATCGACATGGAATTGCTTTAGTATAGTAGGCAAAACAGGTCATGTATAACGTCTATATAACGTACTTGCAGGTACAGACAATTACAGTTCCTGGATCAGTTGGCAAATGCAGAATTAAATCTTTGTAGATTTTTTATAAACATTTTTTTGATATCCTCGTAGGCTCGCTCATAGATTTACCAATTTATTTCAGCTGTTGAAAGATCATCTTAATGTATATTCTGATGGAATGAAGGTAGCAGAGAAATATGCGAGGGACTACAGAACAGAACGAGCCAAGGCTGCAGTGCCAGAAGTTGTTGAGGTGTGTTTAATATACGTCATAGTCCAGTATCTTAAGAACTGGCTTCAAGCTGTACAAAAGCATAGACAAAATCGTATAATGTAATTTGCTCATTTTTGACGTAGGCAATGGCAGAAAAGTTTTTCGGCTCGTTCTACACAAAATTGTTCAATCGAGAACTGTCAATATACGTGTAAATTTATACTTAGTATTTTTTCAGTGTTGAATTATCAGTAGTGTACTAATATAAAAAAATATATTGGTCTGAAACTAGAACTTATGACATACCCTGTTTATATGATGTGAAACCTGACTGATATTGCATTATTGTTTGTTTTAAGTTGTTTATGGAATCTAAACTGACGACAATACTCCACCCAGGACAATTACGACGTGATTTTAAAGCTTACATTGTGAAGATCGTAGAACTTGTATGGCTGATGACATCTCTCCATCCACCAATGAGATTGTACTGGCAGCAACAAACTGAGAGATTTAACACGGATTTCTTCGATTTCTATGACAGGAAAGGGGATTTTGTCAACCAGACAGTTTGGCCAGCTATCTTCATGCACAATACTGGGAAATTGATTTACAAAGGACAAACTGTTGCTATGTAGAATTATTTTACAGCGCATAAATAGATTAGAAATGGTGTATTTTGACACCAGGGAGCGTTTATTAGAGTAAGTGCAAGAAAAAATGAATTTATTTTTGTAAAATTATTTGCCATTATAGACGTATCAATGTACATGCATGTCAAATACTATAGTGTGTCAATATGCGTATACATGTATCGCTATTTCAAGAGGGACACGCACTGTTGTCTCATTCACATACCGCTTTGTGACAAAGAATAACGAGTTTAGTGTACGTTGACTTGAAGAAGGACATATTGGTGCCATGTACACTTATTTACGAATGATTAGCGAATGTCATCATAATATAACCAAAGATGGTGTCTCTGGTAATGTACACGTTTATGACATAATTGTATAATACCTTCACACTGGGCTTATGATCGAACCGTAGTGGTGGTCACCAAGGTTATTAAACAACGTCGATTATTCAGAAAGGGCCTTTGGTTGCTAATAGTCATAACTGACATTCAGATTTTTGTGATGTACGAAGATCGCATTTATCTTATTGTAATTCTAGGTCGAAATTTGTAGAATTATACATTGTTGCTTTTCTAATTTGTTGGTATTTCCAGCTCGTTCCTTCAGCTTATCTACACATATTTAAAAGCATTGATTGTAACTGTTTCTTAGAATGTTAAAAAATAAATGATCTTCATATATCTTCTTACGTCATAACAATGTTCTAAATGCTAATACATTGTATTGGCGATATCGTTATTATATACGCATATCAGCTGCACAAATAGCTGCTTTTGTTTGTCATTTTCAACACAGATGGTTTGAAACTATGGCACCAAGTATTACTAACTGTGTATTGGGTGATGTACTATTGCTATGTTTACATTGGAAAATATGTTAAGTACAGTCAGATCTGTGAACAAGGACCACCATTGGGAAAGTTATTGAAAGAAAGCTTTTATTCGGAGGCCATTATATTCAAAATAATCAATGGCGTTTTTTTTTTAAAGAATGGCCTCTATTCACAATGTGGCCTTTATTCGGAGTTGGTGGCTTACACAGGTTTGACTGTTTATGTTTAAAAAAAGAGTGCATTGTTGTTATAGTCAATTATTCTGATATTATAATTCTATCCAACTTTCACGAAGCTTCTGTAAATAGTTTCAAACATTCGATTCATCAAAATAGTTTTAAACAAATATTTTAAAGGAATAACAACTTGATAGTTACAATTTTCAAAAATAACATTCATTTTGATTTTGCATGTGTAATACTAAACAGTAATCACAGTCAATAATGTACTGAAAATAAGGAAATCAATATTCGTGCTATCGTATGATACATTCATTGTTCCAATTATTCTCGTTAATTCCGGTGTTGTGATTTTTATTAAGATTGAAGGAAGCATATTCTATAAGGTTTCACAGCAGTGATTAAACTAATTATGAAGTGATTATAATCTTGTCGCAGTAAGGTCAGATACATTTTACAAGGTATGTATGACTAAATACATGTATACAGATATCCATGAAAAGGAATTGTAGTAGATTTTTAGATATATAAACCTACCATATTTACGTCATAATCAAAGTATTGAAAGCACTAATCGAAACTGAACTTAAAAGACTTGCACTGCTATTGTTTCAGTTTCCCGTGGTATCGCAAGAAAAATCTAATATTTTCCCTGACAAATGGAGATTTCACGGCGTTCTTACAACGACCAAGGCGTTGCCGTGATAACGCGGCTCTAGTGTGATAGGGTTTGACAAAAAGCATGTTAGGAACCGGTCGGCAAATTTTCAGGCATTGGTTTTGAAGCATCACTTGTATAAGAAAATCATACTTTATTGTTATCATCTTTTTCACGATCACCGACTGAAAACGAGATACCATTCATAATTGGTAAGATAAGTGCATTCATATCTGTATACAAAGTGTTATATTATCAGTACTGAGCTAAGCAACATCCTTTGTTTGTTGATAATAATTGCCTCTTTGCTGTAGAGGCGTTGGACATAATTATACTTTTTCGATCTGTCGCTAGATTGTAAATATCTTGGCAATGACTTTCCTTCTGGCAACGAAAATTGCACCAGGGAACCAGTCGACAAGGTTCTAAACATGTGTTTTAGCATCTCGCTAAGTACTTCTTCATCATCGGCAAATCCATTTCTGAGAGTATATTCATTACCGGACTGTGGACATCTGTCGATCAAACAACAATAACCACAGACGATTCCATCTTTCATAGCAATGGTTACCTCAACAACTTCATCCGTAAACCAAGCTTTGAGGATTTTCTCTCGGTCAAAATTAGGATAAACATGTCGGTCATATTCCAACAGTGAAGGCCAAATATTTTCTGAAAGCTGTACTATGGTTAGTTTGTTGTTTTCGTATGTCTTCATTTCATCGGTCAACTTTATTTCGTAGAAATAGTTTTTTACCGTTTGAATACAGAATCCTTTTGTACCGAACCATTCTATATGCTCGGGGACAGCATCAAGACACATGTTTGCGTCACCAACCTTTTCCAACATAGCTTTCCATAGTTTGCTACCAATTCCTCTCTTCCTTAGATCTTTTCTAACTATAAAGTTGCAGATGTAGTATAAATTTGGGGCATTAAGACTTGCACCAATATAACCTGAAATAGTTAGAAATACATATAACAAGAATTACGACTTTAAACGAGTTAGATGAATTTATAGGCTGTATTAAACCAGTACCAGTTATTGTTTGGATAAAATAAATATCGCTTAATTCGATTACGTGGGTGCGCAATTAATATTTTTGGTTTGTTTATTTGAGTCTAACGCCCCTTTTCAACAGTCATATGTGGCGGACCTTTCAACTAAACCATCGGCCCTGTGAAGAACCAGTACTAGACTCCCATCCTCCGTAAGCAACTGCCTACTTTCTCACATTAAGAGACATGGTCGGTAGCTGGGCTCGAACTCACTTGCGATTAATACGTTCGAAACTTATATAACAGAACAACATATAAAATATGATATATAAAGTTCATTTAATCGACATTTGATTGTCAGCACCTCCGTGGTTGCCGTTAAACAAGAATAATGAATGTACAGGACTCAAGGGAATAAAATCTGCAACACAATACTCAATTGCAATTTGACGATACTCGATATATACCTATATTGGGGTGACGTACGTTTTGACATCTCAATGTCTAATTTTTTGTCATTGGCATTCGTGATGGCAGCAAGATAAGTGGAAGTAGTGCTGGTGAAGTTTCAGACTACCGGCCGTACCAAGGTGGTACCCGTTGATATTTTTTTTTAATTTCCGATTCTATCAGCACTTTGGTTGGCAGGTTTGCCTACTTAGGTGTTTTTTGGTTGTTCTTGCATCAGTGTTACACAATGAAATATAGAATTTTTGCTAATTTAGCATGATTGTGCATGCCGAGGACTAATTTAATTACGTGTGCTGGAATATTCGTCGCTGATAATCAAAAATGGATACATGTTGTACAATGATTCAGAACAAAATGCTTGCATGTATGTAATGGATACAATTTACGTTTAAAACAATAATAAGGCTACACTGACAAATGCACGAACAATATTTTAACCCAGCAATCGGGGTTTGAATCCCGGTCGGGGCATACCCTCCTAAAATGTTTTTTCTTCTTCATATTTCGAGTATTTGCCACTTCCTTGTGGAACGGGTAAGTTAGT
This sequence comes from Lutraria lutraria, assembly GCA_964023205.1. Classification (NCBI taxonomy): domain Eukaryota; kingdom Metazoa; phylum Mollusca; class Bivalvia; order Venerida; family Mactridae; genus Lutraria; species Lutraria lutraria. Next base: position 3,615,093 of record OZ026839.1, on the reverse strand, counting down.
ACTGGGTTGAATTCAAGAATAACAAGATATCGTTGAAAAATGCCATTTAACCCATTGGCACTCTAACATATTATGCTGCTAATAAAGGTTTGGCATTGTCAGTGAAAGTTATACAGAACCTTGGTGTACGACCACCTGCAAATAACGCTCACCAGAAAACAATATACAGTCTACAGACGTGTAACCTTTCCAAAGCAACACCCTTTGGAAGTGGCAAAATTATGTTGTTGTCGATGGGTTGTTGCTCTAAAGAGATTAAATTAATATTTCAATCATGCGTTGGAAAAAAATCATGCTGTTGTGGAAGGGGTTTTACGCTCAATAGACGGTCGCTCTGGAAAGGTTGTACTGTTACGGGTTGAAAGATCGAATAAACTCTGGTGAAGGTCAACTGTGCATTGAAGCCATTATTTCGCCTCTTTCGGTGACTTTTATTTACAGATTTTGACTGTTGTTCGTTGTACTGATATTCTCTCCGTTTCGTTTCCTACACCATTGTAGTGTTTATGTGGATTTTTTCAGGGAACCGCAACATTAATTATATATAGCGAAGCCAGGTACAAACAGAATGGTATAAATCTACTTACCTACAGGTGTATCACAATTATCCACGGCTACAAAATAACACTCGGAATCTATTTTCAAAAACGATCTAATCTCATACTTGTGTACATCCCAGTTCTGACTTTTTGTTAATTCCAACAAATTTGCTTCGTCTTCCGTTTGCCACTTGCGAATCTCCACATTTTCTTTAGTGAACATTTTAGTGAACTGTCCGTGAAGGACAAATAAGCAAATGCATCCAATATCAAATGTGTTTATACGTGCCAGCAATCATACTATTTTTTTCTGTAAGTAGATGCAACGATAACACGGTTAAAATGCTGTTTATGATGAGCTATAATGTTATTGATAACCCGTATTGTGATTAAGCATAATTGATTGCTCGTCTATAATTATGATGACTGTTAAGTACACTGCGTATAAGACGCATGTTGTATTTAATAGGTTTAATAGTAAGATGACATGCACTGGAGGGGAAATGTCTGTGACAACATATTTTTGTCGCGTGGTTTATATTTTCAATTAAAATTCCATTATTGACAGTAAAAACTGAGTTCTTTCATTCGTTGATAAAAAAGTTAAATTGTGTCAATAACTAGATTTTGATTTCGGATTCTTAATTTTTTATCTGAATCGTGCTTACCGTCGTTAACGTGTATCTCGGAAGTTCTTTGACCTATAATCCCGAAACACAACTTGATCATTTTTTCCTTGCCGATATTTTCATACCAGTATGTCTCCGAACAAAAAGTGGATTTGAAAAAATATGCTAACCTATCGACTCCATACGTTTGGGGATGTGAGCAGAAGCATGTTGTTTTCTTTTACCTCAGCCCGAAACACTCCACACAGACAATAAATCAACATAAAACATTCATAAAAAAACCAGACATTCCATCTAATGATAACTTCTCGAATTAAACACGAAACAATAGACACAAGTAACTATAAGATAAAGTAATTTATAGCTCATAATTATTGTTTTTAAGTCGTAATTGATAACTGTGGTCTTTCGGTCAGGTGATTTTATTGTATTGATGTTCAATAAAATGCAATTGATACATCTTTTCTTTTACGTTACATATCTGGTTTAAATAGGCACGATTCAATTTCATGGCTCATAAAAATATTTTTAAAAAACCTGAGACACTGGAGTATGCATCCGTGTATAATCGACTTAAATAAAGAGAGAATGGACCTTGTGCCGCATCAGTTCTGCTGGTAGAATGTTGTTGGCAATATAAGGCATGATAAATATATCGGGATTAATTTTTGTATTCTGTAGATTTGTTAACGCAAATCATAATTATGAGCGCATTGTTTGTTTTGTTCTTCTGGAATTTAGTGGACGCTGAGTTTTACGAATCTCCAACATTCCCAGGTATGTTGTTTGTCCTCTTTTTACTGTTTGTATTTTCTTTCTTATTATTATTCAAGCAACAAATCCAGTATAAATTTATACAACGACTGTATAGGAAAGACGTAACTTATATTAACACGCGTAAGATGTGTCTTATGAAACATACAGACAAAAAAATTTGGAATGAGTTTCCATAATTATTTCGATTCAACCAATCACAGGAGCCCTCTTCCCTACTAAAATATCAATTTTCACCACACGTTTGGTCACATTATATCAGCGTATATTGACAAAAAAGAGTATGGGCCAACGTAGGCGAAGTTTCCGTACATCTCGCATTGCCCTTTTGAATGTGAATAAGAGCGACACAAAGTGCTATTATACAGCACCCCGAAGAGCGCCATTCGAATATAGCTCCCGTAATAAATAAGAAGCTGTACATATTCGAAGTAGTTGTTGCTTTTTCTCGTATAGAGATCCACAGTTATCTTGATAGAATTCATTAAATTTTTATTGAAGATAAATTCGTTATACATGTATGTACAAATACATGGAGACAATAGTATGCATTTGGATGCAAAAGCCACGTAATAATGAGATTGTCCTCTGTCCGTACGTCTGTCAGCCTGTCATGTACATGACCAAATGATATGACATTTTGTGGTTGTATCAGTTCATCCACTCATTATGGGGTTAAAAATTGTACTCTAGGATTAAGAGGTGTATTGTGGGTAAAATTAACAAAAATATCAGAAAAAATATCAGTACCAACTTTACAAAAAGAACGTCCGTCTGTTTGTTCGTCGGTCTGTTTGTTTGTCCGTCTGTTTGTTCGTTTGTCTGTTTGTTCGTTTGTCTGTTTATTGTCCGTCCAGACAATATCTTAAGGAAATTACATAACCCATGCTTAGCCATTTGGTCAAAATGTAATGACTCTAAGTAGATTAACAGGTTTAAGTTGGCATCTTTCGTATCATCATAATATTATTGGTCACAGTGTATGCGAGCTTTAATCGATTTGTACATGCTTTTTGTCGTATACCGCTCCTCACTTTAATGTATACAGCAATTAGGTAGATGTAAATATATTTATATCATAAAATCGTTTTACTATCATGTTCTATTTTTCGGTATTACTAAATTTTAAAAAAGCTAATGGGCCTTTAAATGATTATACAAAGACTTATATTGAGAAATTATTGCAGACGTGTTCTCCTCGAAAACCACACACACTTAAAGTTTAGTCCCATGGTGGACCTCCGAACATCTATGGTTACATATTTCACCAAGTCATTAATTAATCTGGTTTGAGTGATATAGAGTCATCATGGCTCTCTTGTTTGTTATTGGTACATGTATAAATATATAGCAGATATAATCACATTGTTTGATATTCATTCCATTCTTCAGTAAAATGAATCGCATCTACGATCCGGTCGGCAGTTCTTTTATCATATTTCGTAGCATTTCTTCAAGTTTGTTTTCACCGTCGGCAAAGCCATTTGTGAGTGTAAATTCATTACTCGTTTGTCTGTGAATCAAACAGCAATAACCACGAACGATTCCATGTTTCATATCAATGGTCACCTCAACAACTTCCTCCATAGACCATGCTCTGAGGGTTTTCTCTCGGTCTCGGTTTTTGACAGTTTTCATTTCATTTGTCAGTTCAACAACATACAAGTTATATCTTATGGTTTGTATACCAACGCCTTTCTGCATGTACCACTTTATTTGCTCGGGTACAGCATCAAGGCAGTTTGCATCACCAACTTTCTCTAACATGGCCTTCCATAGTTTCTGACCGATTCCTCCGTTCCTGATATGTTTTCAGACTATAAAGTTGCAGATGTAATATAAATTTGTAGCGTTAAGACCAGCCCCGATAAAACCTGAAAGTAAATAACGAACTGACAAAACATAAGGAATTTCTATTCCGTTTTCCCATCTATCCGATTGTTACTTAACATTTATCATACATGTTGAAGGCGTAACGATAGACATGCGGGAATACGGGAAAATGCTGTGAAGCACAGCAAACCATTTTTCCCACTCAACACAGCAAAATGAACTTAGTTAGTATTAGTTATAATTTGTGATGTTTCACCTTATGGTGGTTTTATCTCACCAACCATTCTTTCGAGATAATACTTTGGTCTTGCCAACTATCAGTTTCAAAAGGTTTATTGTATGTTATATATATGTTTATATGTTAAACATATCACCAATTGCCGATCTTACTTGTGATGTTCATGACACAATCTAGGCCTAATGGGGAAAATCGAAAAGAATGAGGTAGCCAATTATTATTTTATCAAATCACGTTTTTGATAGCAATTATGGCACCAACTTCTAGACTGGTCATCTAAATTAAAGAACGAACATCTAGAGTTTGTAAAGTTATATTTCTAAACGTAAGCAATACTATTTTTAAATATCACTGCCTTATAGACCTATAGTGCAAACAATTAGACAGACATAAGAATGAATTGAAACATAAGATTTGTTTAACTTGGCATATGTAATTACAAATAGATGTTTATGATCATTTTTTATTCCTAGTGAGATATTTTATTAATCAGAGACCCGTTTCATCTTACACATCTTACACATCTTAGCTTAGACAACATTTTTCAAAATTTATCTTGATGATGGTTTACTCGCATTTAACTTTACTAGCTTACAGTAGACCCCCAAAACAACCTTTAATATAAACTATTTTTTATTTACAAACAAGCGGACATTCAGTAAATGTTTTATTACCACAGCTAAAAGTGAATCAGTTCAATCCACAGCTACATGAAAACACTCCGTGTCCATTTTCATCAACGCTCGAATCTCAAACATGTCGATGTCCCATTTTTCTCCTTTAATGAAGTCGAACATGATGATTTCGTCCCCTTGTTGCAACATACGTATCGTTACATCTTCTATATTAAACAATTACAATTCTACACAACTTGGGAATGAATGACATGTCAGTCGGCTTAGAGTAACGATAATAGACACCTCGATAAATATATAGTGAATTTAAGCAGGTTGCAACTCCAGAACGGACGGTACGTATATTTGAAGGTATTGTCTCCCTTGGATTTACGAAAGATGAATGTAAATAGACACAAAATGCAATACATACCACATGATTGATAATTTCTCTATGTTAACATACGCATTATTATACGAACGTTACAGAAAATGGCACAAAACTAACACACGATCGTCTAAAATGAGACACAAAAACCTAAAAGCCTGAACAATCAGAATAAAACACTTTCCCCAATTAACTAAGTTAGAAACATCATTTGTACATTCTAGAAATGTTTCACACCAATTGCGTCCGATACATATAAAGTAATATGAAAGTTTACAAGTTTATTTCAGTTCATATAAAACACGAGTATACGTATTCACACAATGTACAAATACAAGTGCATAAGGTTAAGACATAATAACATATGAATATAATCAAATTTGAGTAAACATTAAACACATACAATATATATCGCAAAAAGAATATATATTATGCATATTTGACTTTATAATAGATATTAAAAAAAACTGTGCATACATATTTTGCGCAGATTTGTAATTGGCTGTAAAACAGATATTAAAGCATATATTTAAAAGAGCGAAAGTAAATCATTAGGAAAAGCACGTAACGGATGGGTGCCGCCCATGTTTCTTCCTTAGTGCACAGATACGTGTAACTTGCAAGAGTCAATTAATCTCATTGCAGTAATTACAAAGAATGTATAAAAATATTATATAATATGTAAAGATAATTTGACCGTAAGCTTACCACAAATAAAATATTAAATCCTATCAATACAGGTCAAGATTAGAAATAACATTTAAACTTAAAATAAGTGCAGGTAGATCATGACCTACATATCTTATCTAGTTTACACAAATATGCACAAGTTAACTTCTTTTTGATTTGTGATGTATTCGATAACTATGATTTAAAATGTCTGCACATATACATGTTAATTTAGCAATCTGGTTTCTCCTTCCCTGTGTTTATTATTTACGTATTACTGCAAAAAGTTCGTGTTTATGTGTTTACTCTCTCGTTGCTTGTTTCTATGTACAGTATGTGCTTGTAATGATAATGAGCCACCGCTCAAGTCATATAAAGTAACTATTCTGTTCCATATATCATCATCTCAGTATACATCAGCCTGATGAACCAACACTTTTTTGGCGGTATACTTTACACAATTTCTCATAAATTTGCTGCAATTTTACGTAATGTGCATCTATGCATAAATGAATGCATTACCCTCTTATACACTCTGTTTACCTTTATAAGGCCATGTTTTTCATCATTTCTACTTAAATGTTTGACAACAAAGGTAAAATATAAGAAATATATATTACTTGATCTGTAACAATATTAACATAATGCCTTCCATTAGGCATATCTCATAAAATAGTTGTCAGATGCTTTTTCTTATTTTTTGCAACATTATTAAAAAATACTGTGCTGTATTTCTATATGTACTTTGTGATAAAAAAATTGGAACGTTTTTATTGCAAGTAAAATTCAGTTTCACACTTATCTAGGTAAAATAAGACCTACTTCAATTTTAACATCCAAAAAGCTAATGGGGCTTTTACAATAATGAAAACCATCTTTTTTTCTTTTTGTATAATACATCATGCTGTGGCTGTATATACATGGGTACCTAATCAGCAGATATGATCATCGCCAAATGCACGTTGTTTCCGTAAACGTACGTAAATGTCCGAGATTTGCCGAACGATTGACGATTTGAACTTAAAAAAATCTAAGGGGTAGTTTTAAAAATCATCAAAAGGGTCGAAGAAGATATTATTTGATTGTTTTCATATTTTACATGGTGAAAGAAATTAAATTTTCAAAACGAATGCAATGAGTACAAATTTGATCACATTTCCCCCAAAAAAGTTATGATGCTGAAAACATAAAAAGTTTATTGAAAAATCTACCAATTTTACGCGTTTTACAATGAATATAGAGGGAATCGATAGGTGTCTTTTTCAAACGCAAAAGGGTCGAAGAAAGCAATAATTTAAAATAATAAAAAATACACCATTAGAAAGATAAAAGATTAATTAAACTTTTGTGATGAGTACAAATTTCATATTTTAAATAGAATAAAAGTTATGACGATTATAGTGAAAATTCCCTTCTTTGTTAAATGTAAATTTTGTATCGATTTTTCAAATCAGCATGTCCGCGAAAGTTGGGTATGTAACTGTTTAATGGAGAACATACAGTACATTCCAATCAAGAAGTCACCTCAACAGCTACGTCAACTACAGTCTGTTACAGGATCCATTTTGGATATTCCTGGTTGATCACAGTGCCGACAGTGTTGTGCTCCAGGTTTGACAATGTTTCTCCCGGACCACTCATCCGGGACCAACAAGGGGTCCAATCTGGAACAGTGTGAATGGGGCTATGCTTTGTAAAAAAACTAGACTATCTGAGTGCACAATAACAGATTGGAACTTAACTTTGTAACTTAGTTCAGATCCGAGAAAAGAAAATTTATATTAATAATTTACCCGAGGGCAGTATGGACACGGAAAAATTCTATATACATTAAAACAACCTTTATTTAGATTATTAGCTCTGGTCCAAACCACATGTTTCGTGTATTTATATCAAGTATTCTTTTGCTGTACAGTCGTTGGATATAGAAGTTTAAATATCTGCTCGGCTTTAAATAGTTCGGTACAGCTTTTCCCTCTGCCAGGGCAAATCGTATCACTGATCCAGTCGGCAGGCTTTTAAGCATATATAGCAGAATTTCTTCAAGAACGTCTTCATCGTCGGCAAACCCATTTCTAAGAGTGTATTGATTACCTGTCTGTCTTTGGATGATACAGCAATAACCACGAACAATGCCATCCTTCATAGCAATGGTTACTCCAACCAATTCATCTGTCAAGCAAGCCCTAAGGATTTTCTCTCTATCAAAGTTTGGATAAACATGTCGGTCATATTCCAGTAATGAAGGCCATGACTCATCAGATAGTGGTACCATGTTCAGATTGGTGTTCAGACCGACAGTCTTCATTTCCTTAGGCAGTTTAATGTTGAAGAAGAAATATTTTACTGATGGAATAGAGAAACCATTTGCCATGTACCACTTCTTTAGTTCGGGTACAGCATCAAGACACATGTTGGTGTCACCAACTTTTTCCAACATAGCTTTCCATAGTTTGCTACCAATCCCTCTCTTCCTAAGATCTTTTCTAACTATAAAGTTTGAGATGTAGTACAAACTCGGAGCACTTTGAGTAGCCCCAATGAAACCTGAAGCGAATTGTCAAAAAAGCACCTGACTGTAACGATTGTGAACTAACAATTATGATGGTCAATGGCGTTATGATAGACATGTTTGAATGTGGACATGTAAACTCATAGTTGACTAAGAATGATATACTAGTAGTTGTTTTCGGGTTAGCAAGTGCATGAATCCGTCTTTTTGATAGATACGTACGAGCAAGCCTATCTCGTGTAACGTACTCTTTTTGCAAATATTTCTTATGTATTTCAATAAGGGTAATATTCAATTTTCTTAATTCATTGATTGGTCTAAGTAGCACTTTATTGTCCACCGTTGTTTGAAAATTCTAGAAAATAGCCTAGGTACTTCATTGTACTATTTACAAGATCACAAGAACCAAATGACTTCCATTCATATGAAACACAGACACTGAATAAGTTCGAAATATATTTCATAAATTGTACTTTGATCAATATAGACGTTTGACTACCTAGACAATTTTGACAGACATAATATCTACATACCTAAAGGTATATCAAAACTGCTTACGGCTACAAAAAAGCTATATGGATCTAGTCTCGTAAACGATCGAATCTCATGCATGTCTACGTCCCAGTTCAGTTTCTCAGCAAAGTCTAACAAGTAGAATTCGTCCCCGTTTCGCCACTTCCGAACAGAAATATCTTTTATGGTAAACATCTTGGTTCACTATCTGTCAAGAACAATGACATATCTTGAGCTACAACATTCCGGTAATACCGACCTGTGACACTTTTGCCCTTATGCACCGAAATTAGTTTGGCTATACCGTCACATGAGAAGAATATGACATAGCGGACTTTCTTTGCTCATTGCCCTTTTGACAAATACAGGCCGTTTACTGTTTTTTGATTAGTCATATCTTGTTTCAAGACATTAGTTTAGCCTGTTGCTGTCATCGGTCGTCCTGATTTTGTAGAACCTTTAATTGACTCCGTAACAGTAACACAACTTTGTTTCTACCTACGAACTGTCAACATAAACTCACCCCAAATTCAGTAAAAATGTTTCAACGAATGACCGAGTTGTCCACGAACTTTTATGTAAACTTCAATTTCTTTAAAATTCTCGACACCGTTTTTAACCATTTTTCAACAGTGGCCAACGAATGTCTCTCTTGAAATGGATATTTTTGTCAATTTTGTGCTGAACACTCAAGATTTGTATTGTATATATGCCATTGTGACGTTATTGAATAGAGATATTGGGCATATCAATATTTAGTGCATGTTATTTTCGTGCTATAGTACAACACACAATACATTCGAATATTCCTAGTACTTGGATATTGCCAATAACATTTATTATGTATGTATCTATTATGTATGTTTTTCTATTTTCAAAGTGCAATTGACATTCCAATAAAAAGTGAAATTCGTCACCTAAACAGTTACATAATAGACCTTTAAGATCTTTGTGCCAGTTACCAGTTTCTACCGCTAATCTATGGGCGGACAATCTACGTAACTCTAGTAAAAACATATCTGAATTCATTAACATATATTACATACATTGCCGTAAGAGGTTTGAAAGCGAAACTCACTAAATAAATGATTTGTACAATCTAGCTTTTGATAAATTATTCATTTCTGTAAATTACCTCTTTGGCAAAAAATGGCATAAATAATACTCCTTACTTATCCAAACTTTTGCGAATCTTGATGGTTCCAAAATATTATTTACAGATTTTGTCCAAGATCTTTTTTTCTGGATGTGATTGTAATTGGCTTGCATGAACTTACACACAATAAAGGAAACAAGACAAAAATGTCATTTCAGAACAAATAATACACTTACAATAAAATCAACAACTCCACAAAATCTACAAGATCCAAAGTCAGTAAAAAGCATATAGCAAAATCACAAGGAAAAGAGTCAGTTTGTATTTCCAACTATTCCCATACTATTCCCTAACCCAGTTACTTTACATCACACATAAATTCATTCAGTCAAACCTGTGAACAAAGGTTACCCGTGGGAAGAACATGATGTGGCCTTTATTGATTGGCGGCCTTTATTTAGGGAACATTTTGTTCTTAGTAATTAATTATGATTTTTAAAAGAATGGCCTTTATTCACAGGGTGGCATTTATTCAGAGGTGGCTGCTAGCACAGGTTTGACTGTATTGACCTAAATGTTTATGAAAAAAAGCATCACAAACAGTGTTAAGATGTATACATAAAAGTGTAAAATATCGCTGTTTCGCATGAGATACATTTTGGTGATAAAAATGCTAATTGTATAATAATGTGGAAATAATGACTACAGGTTATTGTTAAGGGAGATACATATCTTGGTAATGAAGTGATTTTCGTTATGAAAATACATAAAATGTACTTTATCACCACAACTACTGGTTATACATAGATATATATAGCATGTCTTATATCAAGCCGTTGACACAGCTTGTTCTGAATGTACACAGGTTGAAATAATTTGACAAAGATCCAAGTAGTTGATGGAATTGTCATTTATTTTAAACATAATAAATGACGCATAATACATCACAACTTTACAACATACATATGAACTGCTTGGATAACATATAACAAAATTTCATCAATATATAAAACAACATATGAACTGTACATGAAGAAGGTGGTGCAACAATAATAGCCATCAAATATGTTTTACACAATCTTATAAAACATACAATGTACTTTTTGATGCATATAGATGTCTATCCAAATTATTGACTGACGTCGGTGTACGCGCAGTATCTTTTGGTCAAGTTGGTTTGGATTGATCAAATGAATCCCTTTAGAATTAATTGAAATAAAATAGGGTTATAAGTGTTTGTTTTGTTTTAGAGTGTTTTGGGGTTGAATGCAGGAACAATGGTATGCTGGATATGAAGTCGTGCACCTGTCAGTGTTCATTTGGTTATACAGGACATGAATGTGAACATGGTAAGGAATCAGTTATCAGCGGTTTTGAGGTGTTGGATTTCTTATCAAAGTGATTCAGTTACGTATTGACAACAGAGCATAAGTTTAATTAAAAACAAAGGGTTTGTGACATTCATATGTTTATGAAAACGCAGGTCATATAAAGTACATTGTATTGATATCTTTCAACAAATCCGAAATTTCGCTAAACTGTTGTTGTAAATAAACATAGATTACTATGATCATATGTGTGAGTTTCTCATTCACGAAATGATATGCACGTAACTGGAGTCTAGTCCTTTGATGGTTTGAATTTCGTTCTTTGAAGCTTCTTTTCATATACCACTAGATAACTAAGTCTGGACTTGTGGCAGTTTACTCATAAGGATATGATCATAAACATTCGCCGCCAGTCGTTTTACTTATAAATACGACAATGGCAATTCTTTTATAAATATGAACATTCCGATACAGATGAAAAGAAACAAACTTGTTTTCTAGTCATCATATAAATATATTATATTTCGTATTTTTTTATTTAACTAAATAACTCATTATGACATATTTTGGAATATGATTTTCGTTTCAGCTAGTGCTAACTCTGTTTGGCCGGATGATAACTTCGCGCTACCAGAGACGGTGTTCGGGTGCCCGGAAGAAAATATTATTGGCTGGAGAAAAATATCCGTGCACTTGATAGTAAACAACACATTGAATCGAACTGGCGAACAATCATGGCCCGCATTACCTCATTATTTGGGTCCATTCCAAAATCAAACCATTCAATTAAATTTTTGTTTCAAGACTAGAAAACAATCTAGTAAAATACAATGGCCTGACGGTAAATATTGCGTATACAAGGAACATCCATGCATGGGTATGTACACGTATGAACAACGGCTTAATAAAATATCCAAAAAAAAATAGTATTACATGTAAATCCAATGATACAGGGACATATAGTGATTGCCTTGTCTCTCTATCCGTCCATTCGCCAGGACGAGGTTAAGTAGACTTTACTGTTTCGTCTATCACTTTGATACTTATGTAGTTGTTGCCTTTGACCATTTCAAATGCATTTATATCATCCTACCACGATTTGCCATTGACCGGATTTGGACTTATAATGTTATATAACTTGGCTAATTCTTGGTTATTAGATTTTATTGACGGGTATTTGCGTTTATAGAATGCAGCTTTTGGTTTCTTTGAGTATTCATAAATTAATAACTGCTTTGTTTTTGAGTCAGCAGAATCTTTCAAGCCCTTTGCCGTCCATGACAAAGACAGCTGTAACATAATTATCGCAACACATTGATAGTTGATTAATGCGTCCAATATTTAATGTAAAGTAAGCAAATATCATAAATTGGTATTAGACAAAACTGCTAGTGCAGGACATGAAGATTATTACTCCGCCGAAGTCAGGCTATGTACCAATTGATGAATGGTACATTAATTTGAAAAAATCATATACTAAACTGACATCATTAAATTACTGAGATGAACATACTCCTTCAAATGTGATTGCTGTTTTCTCTCTCAATATTTCTTTGTCTTTCAATTTCCAACATCTTTTCTCTATAAAATTTCCTATTCAGGAATTGAAGAAAAGTTTTTGACCTTGAAAGGTTATCAGGTACAGTCTTCAAACGTTGCTGTAGGATCAATTGATTTTATGCAAGAAGCGTATAGTAATGGATCGATATCAGTCAGATTCATGCTATGTTGTGTGGATCAAGAAGCAGAAATAACTGCGCTGCCGAACACCAAACCATTTATGTTGATAAATGTAAGTAGGTCGTAAAAACTGAAGTTGTATGATTTCTTATAGAAAAAACATTTTTTAGCTTTATATTAATTTTACATTATAACATTTCTTCCACGTTCGGAACAAGGTTCTTAAAAGCACATGCTTATCAATGGCGTCAAGACGCTATAAGACACTCATTTATCAGCCATATCCCAATTCACATATCACTTGGATGATAGAAAACCAATTGCGGACTGAATAATGGAAGACAGTTAGTACTGGTATGCAGTTCAGGATCCCTGTATTGTTTACTGTCCGCCAAATATAACTGTAACACTTGTGACCACGCCATTGAACCAACCAAGCATTATAAGAATTTCAGCGAAAATATTGTTTTAACAGCCATCGAGTGACGAAAGTTGCCAACAAGTAGATGGTGCAGAGGTCAGACAGGAATGGTTTGCATTCAATGAACCGTTAGCTGACAACACTACAGAGGGTGTTGCTGATCATATTAGCAGTAACAACACTGACAACATCTCTCCTGGAAATGTGTCTTATTGTTTTTATAAACCTTACAGTAAGTATTCTATGTCTTCATCATACTGTGTATACTAATAATTAAATAACCTAATAATGACGCTATTGAATATTTATTTCGGCAACGAAACTTCATGCAAGCAAAGGTTGTTGCGTCTATTGTTGATGAGCCTTGGGGAATATTCTTGGAATCGAAAGGTCAATAAACTCAATATGTGATTAAAAATGTAAGCGATGATATACAGCTAATTAATTATTCTACAATTGACAAACAACAAAGGGGATCTCTTTATTCTCCTTTGAGACAAAAAAGGAGAAATGTACATTTTTTGCACAGACCCTACTTCTCCCTTAAGCAAGGAAGATAGATATATAACAACATGGATGATTCAGGTTGTATGGCACAAACGCAAACAGCTTTCACAACACACGGGGGAAGACACTAAATGGATATTTTGCGTGCTAAAACGATGATAGCCATTATGAGCACTTAGTTTTGAAGTAATTATACTTGTAATGTTTTGTAGGGAGACGAGAGTGTAAATACAAGAGTGATGAGGGAGCTAGCTATAGGGGACGGGCAAATAAAACGATGCATGGCCTGCCTTGTTTACCATGGACATCTGTTCCTGCGTTTGGACAGTCCAATATACTTGAAGAAAATTATTGTAGAGCGTATGATTTAATTAGCAATATTTGCCCATGTACAGAAATGCTATATTCTCCCGAAGCAATTCTAGAATTTGTAATTTTCATGAATCTTTGCAAAATCGTCCTCCCGACGATTACATGACTGTTTACGTCAAGGGTCTCGAAACGAGTGTCAACTGTATTACGGTGCTAAAACTTCTATGATTTGATCTTGACGTAAAGATTTATCGCTGCATTGGAAAATAAATTTGTTTCAATTGCAGACTTTCCTCTTATTTTGTTCTTGAATATTTCTCATTTTAATTGGTAACTGACATACAGAGGCAATTGAATAGTAGTACGAACATTGAATGTTTTGTCTGAAAATTTCAGCGCCGCTGTAAAACAACGTTTAAGTTGCGTTGTGTGGATAAAAGAGAAGAAAAGGCGTCTTAACTGTCATGTGGACTATTGTCGTACGTTTTATTTACATTCATTATATATTCTTCAATTGTTAAACAATAAATGGGCAATGACAGAAGATAGCTACATATACATTGTAATATCAATGCCTGCTTGTCTCGATTAAGAGCACACTGTTTTGCAAACATAACTGAAGTAAGGACAGTAAATAACTACACGTATATTAGCTACATCAAGGCTTGTTTGTCTTAGTTAGGAGCACAAACACGTGAAAGATCATGAACCAGAACTGAAGTAGTATATTCAGGGGTTGTATAAATTGATGCGTAATATAAATATTATTTGCTTGGTCAGAATTGATGTATTCATGTATGCGCATTTAGTATTCATATCAAACGATTTGAAAACTTGTATAAATATTGTATCATAATATCAGTAGGAATCATGTATTGACGTATTTATGGATTTAGTTCTACGATATAAAAACAATAATGTTATAAGAAACACTTATACTTAGAAAAAAACAAAAACATTTACTTAACAAAACCTTCATGTGTGTATCACCAAATCCAAATAAGAAGATAATTTGTAAGCTTCGATGGATTGTTAATTAGTTTTGTTATATCAGGAGATGAGGAAGGTGAAATGGATGATATCCTAAACAAATTCAGAAACATTGCCCTATTTCGTCCGGTGTCGTCAAATGTGATCAAAGCGAAACATTTGAGAAATATCGTCAATGGTTTGGCGTGGATAGATAGTCGTATGTACACATTGATTAATCTTATCTTTTAAATAATTATGATCTAATAAGTGTCCCCTTTGTTTGTTGTTTCTTGTTAAAGTTCTTATATGGCATGATGACGAAACTATAAGGAGAAACATTATTCTCCAAATAGTTATATTGTTATATGTTTTAATGCCTTTTAAAGAAAATTTTGAGGGAAACTAGGACATTATTCCTGTTGTATTTTATGAAGTTGACCCTTTAAACAATTCACACATGTACAAGAACAGGAAATGGATATTAAATTGAAACACATCGATGGTATAGAATAGTGTATACATAGGAATTACTAATTACTAGTAAAGAATGATGAAGTTTATGGGATTCTGAATTTGAAATAAGCCTTGAAATCAACAACAGTGTACGAAGGACCAGCCAAGACCTTTGACATCGGGATTTAATGTCGCACCAACAGTCAAGGTCAATTGGTCACTTTTCCAGCTTTTACAGTACTGGGAGACACCCGATGTCTACCTGGATAGAATTACTGACATCACCTTGGTTAGCAGGACAGTTTTCTAACGTGTAAAATTTGTCTGTTACCGGGTGGGATCGAGCCCTCGGCGGTGAGGATTTTTGTGATTGCTAGTCAGAGACTATTACAACAATGGGTGTTTATGTAGGTTATGTCATGTCGATATTTCAAATACTTGGAACATAAAAAAATATAATAACATAAACAGTAGTTTTAGTATTAGTCACTTCACATTCTGTAATACAATTTTTCATGCAGCCGACGAAAAAGAATTATCAGTGGACGGTTCCAATCACCCGGATGTTAGCATTCATCTTGGAAGTCGGTTTCTTATTCATTCAGTGATGTTATACAGAAATACTGAAAATTGTAAGTAATGTTTTATAAAAATGCAAATTAGTCTTTCAAATGGAAGATTATATAACACGGAAAACTAAATGAACAAAACTTTTTCAGCCGTATCAACCTTTGCCTAATAAAGCTGTGAGGCGGATAATGACTTTACCGGTTCATGTTAATATGTTGTTAATGAGTTTATAGCATTTTACATTCAGGTGACTATCCATTCAAATGGACGAATGTTGCTGTTTGGGTACATACGTTCAAAGAACAATATCAATCATTTGGTGCACACTTATGTTGGGAGATTGAGGATCTCATGGAGGTTTGTAATATAGAAATGCGTTGTGTTCAGCCAGTCAGTGGGTACTATGTTACAGTTCAGGCAAATACCAATGCTTTGGGAGAAGATATACAACTAGCGGCAACCGTTGTCAACTTTGAAGAAATACAAGTCTTCGGAGAAGGTATCAGCATACATGTTTCACTATTGTGTGACATTTTTGTTATTTACCTGGTCCTTAGGCCCGGGTTAACGATAGAACACTTGTTGGGTACTAAAGGTGTCTTGTGGCGTGCCAGAGGACACTTGTTGGGCACTTAAGGGTCTTGTTGGGGTTTTAGGGGTATTGTTGGGTATCAAAGAACAAAAGAAATATCCAACAAATGTCTGTTTGTCGGAACATCCGTCCGTCCGCGTTTCTGTGCGAATGTATTGATTTAATCTTATCCTCTTATAAAAACAATCGTAATGTGTAGTAAATATTAATTCTAAAGTTGAAAATTGTGTTTTCTAAACGTGAGGTGGTACTTTATTTGTTTCTCTGTTTCCATAGAAACACAATGTGGACAAGTGTTTAATATATGGGATGATGGAATATCTACATATCAGCTGTTTGCTTCAAATGGATTAGGTCTGGAGATGTTCAAATTTAGAAATATCCAAGGATGTTTCAAGCAAGAACTTAATATTACTGTAAGTCATGTATAGGTTCAACTTCCGTCTGTAAAGAAAACTCACAGAACTAACTGCAGTAAAACCTCGATTATCCGAAATCGACACGACCGAAATAGTATTTCGGATTATACATAGTTTCGGATAATATGATCTAGATAATCGAGGTTATTTTACATTGAAATATGTAGGGAGAAATCGGGACCGGCAATTAATTTCGGATTACATAGGTGTTCGGATAATTCAAGTTCGGATAATCGAGGTTTTGCCGTGCCTCATAGATGTTACGTGTTTGGAACCAGCAAAAATGCAGTATAATTATTTAAATGTTGCAGTGCCTAATTCCATCAGTTCCAACCTATGATATAACAGTATATCCGTGTTACACTGGAATTGATGCGTTAGATTATGAATACTATCAAATCTGTGTATTAAGGCCATCTTTGGGAAAGACAAAATATTACCATTATCGACAGGTGGCCTTTATCCAGGGGTCAAATTATTTTATATAATAATTGACGGGTTATAAAGACTGCCCTGTATTCGCAGGATGACTGTTTCCAGCGGTGGCCGCTTGCACAGTTCTGACTGTAATTCACATATTCCATTATTTGTTTCAAAAAATCTTCTTGCGATTATTTGCCATTGAACAAAAATGAAATTCTTGATTTGGTTACTGTTGATCCATATGTTTCTATTCTAACAGATAGACTTGTTAGTACCCATGACTATCGAAGGAATTGCTGTGGCAGCGAAAACTCCGGGTGTTATGAAATTATTCGTGAAAAATGGTAATAAGATACCTACCAAAGAGGATAGTGAAGAATTTATGGTAAAACGATTCATTTTATTACAGTAACAGTGATAGAACATTTAGTCTGTATTTCCCCTTATATCATGACTACATCAAAAGTTCTGAATGTTCCAGTAGTCCAAGAGTTCATCATGAGTTTTGTTTCATTAATCTTTAATTTAGATGAAAACTTCTAATTCAATACGTATAAGACCACACTTATGAAAATGTAAGTTTCCGGTGACATGATCAGAAACTTTTAAGTGTGTTGACATTTTCTGTTTGGTTAAACTTATCTGCTGGCAATGATACTAAAAAGCTGGAATAAAGAAGTGTAACGCTTTCTCCCTTGAACTCTATGTAATGTGATTGGAATCATGGTCAGAATATTTTTTTCAGTCAGATATATTCGGAGTCAAAGAGATTTAATATTTACTCATGTGCATACTGAGATATTCGCGTATTTACTTCAAAATAAAATTGATTTGAACACCAAGATTTTGCCAAACATTTACACAAGGTCTATAATCACGTGGTATATTGTTGTGATACCACAGGGCCTAGAACAATAGCGGCATCCATAGACCCTGCAGAGACCCTTTCAAATTTCTCTGCTCTGCAGGATCTACGGACACACTACGACAGTAACAATCTGGTAAAACCAGTGGATTCGGAAAACTGTTGGCTGGAACATGGGCTACATGAAAAACTTGAAACATTCAAACTTTCGACGAAAAAAAAACACATAGTCTCAAAATCGTGGGCGCCGCCATTGTTCTTGACCCTGTGGTATCCAAACAATATACCACGTGATTATAGGCCGTGTTACACTGGCTTTCCATTTACTTGTACGGAAAAAGATGAAATTTCGGAAGCGTTCTATACACATTTAAAGTTAAATGATTTATAAATGTCACATTTACAGGTCGTGACTACAGAAAGTGAGTCTATTCAACATAAATATTTCAAGGCGTCGATATTTACTCGCAGAATTGTTCTCAGCTTTGTAACAGACACAAATAGTGAAGTTTGTGTAGCATTTGATTTGATTGGATGTCCTAAAATGGGTATGGAATTTCTATCTTTGCTTACCTGGCTTTTCGAAATACCAAGCGTAATAAACATGTCAACAAAAAGATATGCATTCGACGAACACTGTCATTTGAAAGCCAATGCGTAATGAATCTGTATGACAGTTTAAGCATAAATTCGCACTGATGGTGTAGACCAATCAAATACTTCATTACCAATGTTAAACTTATCTATCATACCAAATAAGATAATCTGTAAATAACGAACAGAAACACCGTACTTAATAACGCTTTAAACTTCTATACTTTTATACTTCTTCATATACATTTAAGACATTAAATGTATTGCCCAATTGTGAGTTTTCTTCATCTAAAATTTATTAGATTAATGTCCAAAATAGTTTCTTTCACCAATGGACATTAGTATTTGATTTTTACTCAAATTGCTACATTTAAGTAAGTCTATAAATATTTCCATTTAGTCGTAAAAGATCCACAATGTACACAGAATGAATCAATGGTCGGTATGTCCATGGAAACCAACTCGGAAATCATTGTCAATGTTGACATACCAGATTTCGTCACAACCACCAATGGTACAAATGATACACACTGTATGGATGCTTGTATGAATACTGACCAATGCCTTACATGGAATTTCTCCCACGATAATGGTACCTGTTCGCTGATTCCTGTAAGTTTATACAGAAATGATCACATTAAAGCTGTCCAGCGCAGTACCAGCAACACAGAGCAAGAACGCTTTAGAAACACAACATCGTCAGGAGAGAAGATATGCTTTAAAGGTACATGTGAGTGATTTGTCTGGTCACACTTATAGTTCATGTGTACATAAATGATGGTTCCCTTTACTTTAATAACATACTCTTAACACTCTGTCTCACGGAGGCCTGGCTCCGGGTTATAAAATTTATTTTCGGTCTCCGAGCTCAAACTCATATCTTCTCTTTTAATGTTTCTGGGTCAATCATGATCAGGTAATTTAGTGATATAACTGCTACATATATCTAACAGCATAATTGATCTGAACTTGCATCTAAACGTTAACCTGCCCTTTTATTTTACACAATAATTCTTTGAGAATGGAATGAGATTTGTACCCAGACACCGAGTATAAGTTTTATAAATTTTATTAACCCCTTTCAGTTTATTAATGAAATATTTGTGTATGGAATGAATGTATATATATCAGGATAAAAATAATTATGAGTAAAATCTGGAATCTACTTATGAAACATTACTTGTATTCTGACGTTCAAGTAAATATATTAATCCTTGAATATTTGTTTAAATATTGCGGTGTTGGAGAACTTCAAGTCAGATTACAACATCGTCATTATTTGGTCTGATGTACGAGCGTATAAAATACAAAGCAAATTTATGCTTGTTTTGCCATATCGCCTCCCACGTTTGATGTACTAGGTGCATGTATTTTATAGATATTTAGGCGCTCTATAGACGATTCCAGAATCAATAAATAGACGGCCGCCATCTTGGTGGTCACGTGACCTGTCCGCGATTACGGTACTGAAGATACTTAGGGAACATCGCCGTGATGTAAACTAATCATATATATATTTCGACTTGATGTTCAAAATCATAAATATTTCAAGTGGATAATTAATCTAGACGATGCTATTAATTGTTCTCTCATTATCTGGTACTCTGACGGGTTAAAGATAGTATATATGTGTGCATTTCAAACACGTGAAATTCGAATACTTACTCCTGTTACTCGACATTCGATAAATGTCTGCGCATACCGGACACAATATACAGTATACATATTTTGACACTCGTTACACCAGTAAATGTTTACGGTGTCATATTTTTTACAAATAATTTCAGCTTATTTTTTCACGGGTATAATATAATATACAAGCACATTTTTAGCCAATTCCACCACATGCATAATCACCTAATAATTCATTTAAATCCAATCGCCAAAGTCAATATAACATAGACGAGATCATTTGTTCTTCAAGTAGTTTTGTTTTCATGACGAATTAATGGTTAAATCAACCTGAGATGCATTATTATACAATCAACCTGAACCAGGGTCACTCAAATAGACCCTGGCTTAATCGACATTGTGAGAATGTGTCTTATGGCATTAATTAATTTAATTGTCATTAATAGATTGTCATCCGACTGATAATTACATCCAAAAGAACATGTTTGGCCATTGTGCAGCTGTCAAAACAATGTAGATTTATATACAACAACGTGTGATATAAAATATACGTACACTACCCCTTACTGTTTTCCACGGTTGACTTCTTGCAATCAGTAAAGATCGCCACCGTGATCAGAATCATGATAACTGGACGGCATGCCAGTTGAAATTAAGACAAAAGATAAAACGAAACTTGTGCCGAACAAACGATTTTGACTTGTTTAGTGATTTTGCGACAAAAAAATCAAAGTTCAATAGTGTTTTAATTATTGTGAATGTGTCAATCGATTAATAATCGTTCGCACATACAATGTGAAACACGTGCCCATTGTAGGGATTTCGGTGATTTGTTGATTAATTGGATTATCCGTTTTAATTAGTCCCGCTCTATTTGATGTATAATTTAAGTTTTATGTATGTTTTAAAAGTTGCGGTTCATTAATAAAAAAGCACGTTTCTACAACGGGCATTATTCAAGTTAACGTTATTTATGATTAAATTTCATTCAAATTATTATTATCCTAAAAGTCCACTTAATATGACTTAGTGTTTTCACGGCAATGCTCTCTAGATTTACATACTTCATTCTCATACTTCAACTCATTTTATTAATTTTCAGAATTTTAATATTATCTTATTAATTACTGTATCAATGACTTTGAAGCTGGATTGAATTAAGTCTTTCCTGTTCAAAGCCTTAATCCACAAACGTCGTTTTTCGTCATTAGCAGGTACACGCAATGTAACTTGAATGGAGGTAAACATGCGACCGTAAACATGGACATTCTTTGTGTTGAAGTTTGTGTTCTGTAGTGTATATAACGAATTATTCCACTCATTTAATTTTTTCTGGCTATTAACACATCCTAACACTACATGCTGCTTTCCTCCACTCCGTTGGTATGGCATTTCCCCAAATGAGTTACTATTTTAAATATCAATAATTCATAGATAATGATGTAAATTCTGTGATAGTAATTTTATTATTTGATAATAATTATCTCTAAGATAAATTTGTATTATTTTTTCATATAAATATAATTTGTTGTTGTTTTCTTGGTTATTTACATATACATGTAGTTTTATAAAGGGCTACAACGGAAATAAGGATTTACTTCCTTTTTGTTATCCTTGTATTTTAACGTTTTTGACATGGTTTCAATTTTTACTGATATGATTTACCTTTTATAATTTTACAGTCTCAATTTGTATATTCAGTAATATATATCAAGGACTTCTATACATACATGTATGTATATAAGTCCTTGTATATATATATACTGTAACTTTATATGCCCATGTGTAATATATGTACCATGTTTTAGAAATAGTTAAAATATGAATAAAAATAAATAAATAAATAAATTTAGATCGTAAAGATAGCAGATATAATGAAAACTTCGATCGCTTTGTTACTTCGGTATCGAATTCTTTCAGTACCGTAATGGCGGCACTGGAGAGTATTCAGGGGCGGTAATTAGGTAATTACTAATTTCTGGAATCGTCTATAGACTTCAATGATTCCCATTATTTTCAAAGAGAAAACATTGTCTAGCAATTGTTCTAGTACCTTAATGCCAACTCTGTATGGCAACTGAGAGAAATCGCGCGACTGGTATGTTATTTTGAACTTGTACATTTTTACAGATAGGATACACATTTGATACGAAACAATACTCAGAGTATGACATAAGACAATTTTTATCTTTTTTATTCAGAAGTGCTGAACAAATACCCTTGTAGATATGAACTAACTTTGGACAGCGATCCCTTATACATTAGTAGTCGTAACTACCCGGACCCTTATCAACGTGACATACATTGTACATGGATCATCACGGACTCAAGTCATGAAGAGATGTCAGTCAAAGTTACTTTCCTAGACTTAGATCTTGTTCCTCCAAGAAACCTTTTCAGGGTCTGTTCTTTGTTCTTTGTTAGATTTGTTTGTACGAATAACTAATTGCTGTTTAATCTTATTTACTTTTATTATTTATGCATATGAAACAATAATTTCGGATGTTTGTCAAAGGTAACAATCCAAAAGACAGAACAATTCGTATTTTTCAATTTTTTCCACTTTTATGACATATGCCGTCTCTTTTGTCAAAGTTTCAATATTCCACTCTTTGTGTGTCTTTCTGAGAAGAAACAGGTTAACTGCCCGTCGGCATATGAATGAACTACTGTTGAAAACCAGTTTGGGAATTGAACAAATGTACAAAGTCTACTTTTACTATTTTCCATTCTTTTTTAGGTTCCATACTTCCACGATGTCTGTGCTGATTTTGTGTCACTCAATGGTCAGGAAAGGACATCGTATGAAGGACCACATCTTGTTATATCATACGAAAACTCCACAGCATTTCTTGGCGCCTCTACTTTCATGGAACAATCAAAAGCAATTTATATAAATTTAGTTACATGCCAAAGGAAAAGGGTATACCCTGATGACCCGAGGGGATTTTTAATCAAAATAGAAAGATCAGGTAGTACACTTACTTGTTTGTGGTGATAATTTTGGTATGCATTATAACATCCGCCATTCTCAACTATGGTGGCTTAGATATCAATGTAAATTTGGTAATTCTTTATCACTTGAAAAGAACGTATACACACATGCACTAGTATCTAGTTACAAACATGCAAATATTTTGTACAATACAACCTCTCCATAGCGGAAAAACGGAGCAAAAACAGAATTCCCTTGAACGACAACATGATATGTTCCCACTGCACAATTTAATTATCAATTAAATCACTCTAGAGCATCAGCCTCTCAACAATGCGGTACTGTATTTCATTTTGTCACGTGACAACAAACACTCGCTCACACAGACATACTCACACCCGCACACACACACCGAGCAAGTTCAGACAATGTCATATTTATACAAAGTACTGGAAAAAAATCAAATGCTATACATACGAGGAAGGCACGGATAAGATGAACTAATGATCTGCTCAGCTGTGAATCACGAACTCAAGCATATAATTCAATACTTTTTCAGACTGTTCAGGTTGTAAGAATAAATTTTCAACGTGTCATGTAAACTCAAAAGACGCTAGAGGAATTGAAAAAACAACTTGTAGCGACGCCAAATGTGGTTATTTATCCAGTATAAATTACTTGGGACAGAATGGTATGTATTTACCATTATACGTTTGTTTCAAATGTTTGACTGATAGAAAATAATGTCCTACCCTGATAATTGACTTACAAACCATTATTTTATATGTGTACTGTCAGAGACTATGAGTACATGCCTTGAAGATGATTCGTTTTTATATAAGACTAAAACTTTTCGCCAATTCAAGATATCAAAAAGCGTATGTACAATGCAAACAAAACCCTATATGAGCAGGTATTTCGACATATTTGAAAGGTATAAGATAAGAAATGAACTAACAGAAACATATAAACACCCATCCTCACGAAAACACCAAACCCACGGACCTTAATCTATCCAAACAACAAGGTACCGCCTTGGAAAAATGGGTAGCAAAGCCACCGAGGGTAAAGTGAACACCAATAAACATTGACATATTGATCAA
This sequence comes from Lutraria lutraria, assembly GCA_964023205.1. Taxonomy (NCBI): domain Eukaryota; kingdom Metazoa; phylum Mollusca; class Bivalvia; order Venerida; family Mactridae; genus Lutraria; species Lutraria lutraria. Next base: position 3,590,482 of record OZ026839.1, on the reverse strand, counting down.
AGTTTATAATAAGGATGTAGATTCCTATCTAGGTTAAACATTTTCTTTTGTTTCTAGAACCTGATATACCCTATTATTTCACCGCCATACTAGAAATTTCATCAGGTCAGAGGAACGCCTTATCCATTGTCTGACAAATTATTAAAAAATGATTCCTACATTTCTAATGACCATGTTACCAGAAACAAACATTTATAAGCCTCAGACTTGTCGAATACTAACGTACTTAGTTATAGAATAGAACTACTTAACTCAACAATAGAATTAACGTTAAAAAAAATGCTATTTGACAACAGGTACCCTGACTGTGTTTAGCACAATTATCTTTTGTATACTGTAGAACCATTAATTTTCGTTGGGGATTTAATTTCGTGTATTTCGTGGGTCGGCTCTGCTCATCCACGAAATCAAATCCCTATGAAATAAATGCAGAGAAAAGGCTTTTTTCTAAAATCAAAATTCACGAATTTATGTTCCCACGAAAAAATCATTTAGTAAAAACCAAGAAAACTGAGCCCAACGAAAATGAATGAAAATAGAGTATATCTAGGAGTAATTTAGATGGAATGAAATATGTAAGTCCACCATTTTTTTAGTGCTTTTCGGTTGATGGGTTTTGGGTAAAGTACTATTCTGAAGAAGGCTAGATAATTCTATAAGTGCATGTTTACCTCCTAGGCATTATTTACTTATCTGAATCAATACCTTTACTAGTACATGGTATGCAGACAGCTTCGGTCAATTTTGGAGAAAAATATATGTTTGTCTGATTGTTTTTATTCTAGAACGCATGACCTGTAATTGGATTATTTACACTGTAACAGCTCTGCAAATAGAATTTCTTCACTTTGACATACCTGGTAAAAGTGACTGTAAAAAGAATGGTTTGGTTTTATATGGAGCGAAACAATATTTGTACGAAGACATGGAAACAGACGACTTCGGTTCTTTAGAAAGTTGGTACCAAATGTATACGTAAGTATGAAAAAAGACTAAAAATCCTGTTCTGGATTAATTTAGAAACACAAACTTTGTTAAATCAATACATACATGTATTTGTCTTATCATACACTGGTTATGAAAGCACATTTAATATTTAAGTATATTACAAATGTGTATATTCTATAAACAGTGGAGTCTCTCCAAAGCAACACCCTATGGTGGAAGTAGCAAAACACGTTGTTGTCGTTGAGAGGTTGTTGCTCTGGAGATTTTAAATGAATCTTGCTGTTGTTGAATGAAGATTGTTGGTCAAGAGAGAGCCGCTCTAGAGAGGTCGTAGTCATTTCGTTAATACTGTACATAATAAGCTAATTGTGTTGGGTATACAATTATATTATAGTGTTTGTATTTTCCATAGATTTTGTAATTCAAGAAAGCCATTGAAGATACTCTATATATCAACTGCAGTTGGTGTAGAATACTCAGCTTCTTCTGGGACTGGTTTCTTATTGAAGTGGAAACATGTACTTCCTGATGGAAAAGACAAACCAGTCTCTCTACAAAAAGTGACCAAAGGCATGCATGCATTAAATACTGTTTATTTCAATTGTAGGTATTAATAACTTTAAAAAAACCTTTATATCATAAATCAATTCAGAATAAATGGACAAACAGTATTACAACTGACAGATGTAAACATTGCTAATTATTAAATTTGTATATTTGCTGTATATCATCTTACAAGATAGTATTTTACAGGTACTATAGAATACTGCCACAAGCAATTCGATCTATTTGTTGAATATCCGTACAAATGCTATTACATAGATAGTCGCCATATTCAGCGAAATAGGCTCATGACCTGGTATACAGCTCAAAAATCATGTGAAGAGGTAAGTCATTGATTTGTTACTAGTACCAGTATGTGTGTAACCTGAATTCTAAGGATGAAGGTTGCTATAGTTGTTAATTAATTACATGTACAGTCAAATCTGAGTAAGTGGCCATCCACAAATAAAGGCCACTCTATAAATAAAGGTCTTTACGGAAAAAACTGTCATTGGTTGTAATATTATGTATTTTAAAACAAAACGACATCCGAATTAAGGCCATCCGTCAATAAACACCATTCATTATATCTTTCCCAAAGGAAGCCTTTGCTCGCAGGTTTGATTAGTCAATCTATAAACATTTAATAGACAGGTGGCAATATTGTTGTTGTGGAGTCATTCTGTTGTTGTGGTGTCATTCTGTTCTAAATAACCAATGCTAGTTTTTAGATTAATTGCCTTAATTCACAGGTTGGTCTTTGTTTGGGGACGGCCGCTAACACAGTTTCGAGTGTTTCTCAAATTTACTGTATTGTTAGTTCAGGAAAAACTAATGCAAACATTTCATGTAGTTCTTCGAAGAACAACATTAAATTAGCGTGATTCAACATGACGTGACATGCGTTATTTAATTATTATTTTAGCATGATGCAAAACTTGTTGAAATCACAAATACCTTGGAGGAAGAGCTTATATTCCAAGCGATGAGAGAACACAAAGTGAACAATGCATTTATAGGTATCTTTTTTCATCTTGTTCAACTTAAATGACATTATTTTAATCTCATTTCGGGACAGATAGGAAATAAATACTTAAATTGAGAACTGCAGTTGTTTTTATAATTTAACACACGTATCTGTCGATCTGACATTTGTATTGCATTCATGTAAATTTATTTCAGGTTTTCAAAGGAATTACACATCCGGACTTCTGTATGATGCCAATAATAATCATGCGACTTATATCAAGTGGTACGCATATTTTGTTAAGCTTTAACCATACTTTGGACCTAGGTAATGGTCGTGGGTAGACTCAAATTGTCTTTAAAAATTCAGGATGATAATTGGGGTCTGAGTGATGAATACATAATACACTCGCAAAGGAGAAAAGGACGCATACTCCCAGTTCAAGACAAGTCTGCAATTATTTGACAATTAGTTAAAAGATCTATACTTATGTTTAACTAGTCTATATGTAACTGGATGCCACCCTCTATCTATAACATTACAAAGGCTCTTTTGCTGAAATATAGAGATTTTGATGTGCAAACTTCGGGTTCGTGAAAAGACATGTCTACCTCAAGATAATTTGGGGGAATGTAGTTTGTCTAGGGTTGTTCAGCTTAAACTGTTTTTGTTATGGAAAAATGGACAGCAGCTTGCAGCGAACAAGGCCTGTTACTGGTATCGAATCCAGGAACACTGGTTTGGTTAACTGCATGTAGGCATATGACAGGAATGTGGGAACAAAACTAGAATCTTTTCACTTTAGGGGTTTTGATGAACAGTCACAGTCAATGGAACCGAATGGTGTGGAAGAAGATACATGTATAATGTTACGACATGTATTAAATCTGACTGCTGATTCTATTGGATATAAATGGGCTGATGTCAACTGTTATGATACATACACAGCTGTTATTATATGTGAGCATGAACCCGTACAACAATATGTCGGTATGTTTATATCTTATATATTCTACACACCTGTTTTGTCCTCCATTGTTTATATGCTCCTATGTATTGTGGGTGTTTAGCGAAAGTACTAATTTGGGAAAAGTTTCGACTTGTTGAAGTTTTTTTTTCTTAGAATTCTTTTCGTAATAATTATTATATTTCGTGCACAATCGAAATTAAAACTCATTGTTCTTATTGCCTGTAAGCTCTGATGGCCCTGTTTGGTGTGTCCAATTTTTCATTTAAAAAGTAGAAGGCATTTGAACCATTAATGAATGGTTGCAACACTAGTAAGCTATTTGTGCTTGAATGGTGAGACATTCTGAATTAAAAGGGTCACATCAAAGATGTTTTGCTTGAAAAGCATTCGTTTCTGCTCCTAGCCAATTAATGTCCAAATTCAGAAAAAGTGATTAATCAATATTCATATTTTATTATATAAATTGTAAATTTTGCATGCTACATTCGTTGTAATTACGTTACATGTGGAATCAATTATGTTTCTATTTTAAAAGCAAAGCTCTGAAAGTTCTGATGTTGTTCGGAACTACAAATCAGTCAAAAATTGATTTCTATGTAGAGTGAGTTTTGGAAAACGAACGATAGTTCGCGCTTGAATTTAATACAGACATACTAAGTACTACGAACGCTTTTCTACACCCGCTATGCAGTTGTTACAGTTGTTCCCGTTCTATGTGCTTTCAGTACTTTGATTTATGTTTCCTACCTGATCACCAAAAGTAGTTCAGCAATTCGCATAATATTATATAGTTTACATTACCTGCCTGTTTGAATACTCAACTTATGCAGAATGTAATATATCATACATGAAGACATGCTTGAAGAAAAAGGTTAAACGTTATAAGCATTAAATTAATCGATTGAAACTTCCCGATGAATCACTTTTTAAAATATCTGGCTGACTCACAGTTATCATCTCATCGTCCATGAATTCTAAGATGACTTCTATACGTTTACAATAGAAGCTAGGAACCAGGCTATAAATGACATTCACAGCACGAGAATTATGACGTCATCCTTCCTTGAAATGTGTGTACTGATATTAATTATTGTAGTAACCCAAGGGAGAGGATTTTTAAAAAAATTTCACGACTGACTTGTATTGCTCGTTTACGATATTACATAGCATATAATTTTGACTTAAATGAACGTAATATTTGAATTTGTATTTAGCCATCGAATTGAAATATCGGAACTATATTCTTAGGCGGATGCTAGGTTAATGGAAGCTGTTCGGTATGCAGGAAAAGTGAAAACTGAGCGATTTTTGAAATACGATAATAACTTTATTGTTCGTACCGAACAACAAAAAAACCTGATTATTTTAATTTCTCGAAGTGATAAATGTTAGGGGAGCGAAAAATATATAACCAGACTTACATAAAATGTTCGTCTTATTTTTCTACTTCAGTAGAGGACAAAAGTACGAGTATCATTATACCAACATTGAATGATACATATCGGTCAGATGAAAGACTGTTTGAGTGTGATAGTGGGGAATATATCCTTAGTATGTTCCGATGTGATCAGAGAATGGACTGTCTGGATAAGTCAGATGAGGAGTACTGTGGTATGCGTACATAATATGTTTGACAAATGTTATACTTCATGTACTTTGATGGGTGAGGAATAACTGTCTACCTATCCATACATTCGTCTGTCGGTTTCGATGTTTGTAATTGAATCAATGTCAACTTACAGCCACCTAGTCAGTATAAACAATACCTCTCTGCATTTCCTGAATCTGAATTATTAATCTATGAATGGACTTATAACACTACGATTGGATATACAAATGTACTTTCATTGTCCTAAAGTTTCAATTTATTTGAATAATATATATTTCTTGTTTATGAGGATGTTTTTTTTACCTGTCCATATTTTACCCAGCTATAATTTCTGAACCACAAAACAAATGTTGAATTTGATAAATAGTTTAAATGTTTGGAAGAAAGCCAGAGTGTGAACTGCAACGGTCAATGTCACAGAGAATGATGCTTAAATTTATGTGACTGTCAACCTTTACTTCTTCTCTTGTGACATTTTAAGTGTTATTTCAGATTACGGCAGCTGCGATGGTGACTTATTTGCGTGTGGAGATACAAACCAGAAATGTATACATGTAAACCTGACATGTGACTTTTATCCTGATTGTGATAATGCTGCTGATGAAGTAGATTGTGGTAAGGTTGATATACACGTAGACTTTGTATGTGTGGATGTGGTCATGTAGGAACCATACCATTTGAGCAGAACACATTTGGGGACTTTCCATCTGCCGTTGATATATACATTAGTGGATCATAATATTTTGTCAGCCAAAATATTCGGCGCCGAATGTTTACCAAACAATAAAATTATCATTATCTCTCTCTATTAGATCATGTGTTTCTTACATGGCATCCATACAGTTAATTGTGATCAATGTACTATAAAGATGGACTGTTTTCATATAATTATAATGCATTATTCATGCACTATCGTTATTTTGCTTGATTTTATATAAGCTCATGGTGACATAAATATAATCATATAATAAATGAAGATTTCTCATAACAGGCGTATTTTCAAATAAACCCAATTGTAGTATGGTGATGGGTATGATATATTTGTAGTGCATGTTCCATGTGATGAGAGTTCTTGGCAGTGTAACAATGGACAATGTATTCCTGTAAAGGAAAGATTCGATAAGAAATATGATTGTATAGATAAATCAGATGAAATTATTGGAGGTTAGTATAATTTTAAATATACTTTTTTCTCATTAAATATAAATATGTACATCAGTTTTCATCGACTTTTAATTAGGAAATAATTGACTAGATAGGGAAATAATTTTGTATTAATAATATGTGTATATAATTTAATAAGTAAATATATTCTATGATGGCCTACGGTTAATAAAGTGTGTTTGATCTTGGAATTTAGCCATTTCATTAGTCAATTTAAGACTGTGCTTAGAAAGTGCCAACCAGATTTGCCATGGTTACCTGAAATGTAAAAATTACTTTGAATTGTTTATTTCTAGGCTCAACTTGGACTTTAGGCTTTGAAACATATAATGTGCTTGAAGCAGGAACAACATCAAACGTGTATTTAAAGATATACTCGAAGTCTGGAATATCACAGGAGGTGTTTCTTGACAGACACAGCACAGAGTTCCCGGAAGGCGTTACAACCACAATCGAAAAAAGAATTGATATCAAAGAACCATTTAAAATTCGAGTAAAGGTTGATCGGTCTGGTTTGAGGCCGTTTTGGTATCTTAGAAAGGTAAGTATTTACTGACCATCTTATGTGTTTCTTATTTTCTGAATTAATCAATACTTTTCATTTTTAAGATTCATAATACCATACTAACATGATTATTAAAATGTCAATAAATCACATGTTTTGTTTGATTTTATCAGTTCATCTACAGCATAGGTACATTTTGTACTCGATTCCGTGATTTTTATACATTTATAAACGTTATTGTTCAATTGAACTCATCAAACAATTTTTTTTCCGCTATTGAGTGTATAAAAACACCAAGGTAGCTCACTCGCCATCTTTTCGATTGACGGAAGTGACGATACCCCAGATAGATTGGTTGCAAATACTCGTGGGTCTCGGCTTTTCTTTTTAAAAGCTATCAAAACGTTTAAATTTGGGGCACACGACAACGAAATAATTTTTAATACAACTATCTGGATATCGTGACTTCATTCCGTTTGCAAGTACCGCTATCCCACTAGATCTGTCAAACTCCGATGTTAAAGTAGACAAACAAATTATCATGTAAAATATGAAGTCTGATTACCGCCAAATCTAAGTCCCCGCGAGGGGTTTGACCTCAATGGAAGATAGGAGATAAGAAGCATTTATGGGTAATACACAATTATGGTATCTTACGTTACCATATACAGTGCTTGTTGCTATTATTTGGTTGTGTCTGGCCTATTATTATTACATTTTCTTTCCTTAGTAAAAGGGTATTTCCCTTTTGTCTTTTTAACGGCGGAGGGGGGATGAATATAAAGTTTTGATGTACTACTAAAAAGTATAGTAAGACGTTCATTCGCCTGGTAACTTTTTCAAAGGTACTAAATGTTATGTTTCTCCGTTAAAAATAGACTGATGAAATCTATTACAGGTGACAATGGTGGAAGAAGACTCTGGCCTTGTATATACATTTCAATGTGATTGTAATATACCAGCATCATCCACGACATGGATCACATATAAAGATATATCTATCACCGATCCTATAACACTGGGACCGCAGTTTGGTACGCTTAAAATATGATCATTTTATGGTGTTCTTGTTTATAATGGGTCTTATACATACGTAAATAAATAATTACAATGAGTCGGATAGCAAAAAGCATTATGCTTGACATGTGTATAGACAACATCTGTTAAATATACTATCAATTTTCAAATATAAACTTTATTCAATTTACCCTAATGCCTATATGATACGTTCTTGCAACAAGATGAATTTCCCTAGAATTATAACATACATGTATCTATTTTCTTGTTGAAGATTGTATAAAATATAGTCTAAAACCAGCCCTGTCACGGGTCCATGTGTTAACAAAATTGACCAAAGTTTTTAACTAGATAGAGATGAACGCTTCTCAGTAAGGCATTGCTGACTTCGACACGTTACATGGCACACTTTGTGAAACAATTTTCTCTTTAGGTAATTCATTCATGGTATGTTTTTCAGAATCAACAATATACAGAATAACAGTTATTACAGGACGACGTAGATATTCCAACACAAAAAACCACATATACATAACATTATATGGAAATACATCTGACAGTGGATTGTTTGAACTGAGAGACAAAAAAGGAGATGCCAAGAACTTAAACTTCAAGACAGGCAGTGTGAGTATGAAGATTGCATCTAGTGGTAACATTTAAGGAAACAAACAAGTCTACCCAATTGGAAACTAACATTCGGTCAAATTAATGACAGATTTACTTAAGCATGATATGACACAGAGAGGGGGGGGGGGGGTCATAAATATAGATGTTATGGTTAGTAAGAAAACTGAATCTTACACAAGGATGTTGGCTCTGGTTCTATTCCTTGTTGAGCATGATATTCCCTAAAAAGGCTCAGATCTGGCCCCAGATGCACGAAAAAGTGTTTGCTCATGCTGAACTCATTGTTTAAATAATATATGTATGCGATACAGAATGTGGTATTAAAAGAAGATGCAAACATGGTCTAAAACTGGTAATAGTTTCCTGCAATTTTATCCTAGCTACGAGTATGATCTCTTAATATGGTTGGATTCAATAAAAACTGTTTGAGTCTGTTATCGGGAATATGATTTTTGAATCAAATGGAAAAGGGGATTTTGGGACATGGTGTGTCCACTAGACCAACAATATTTAATTCTGGCATGTTTAACATGTTCTTAATATAAAGAAAACATTTCTGGTCAAAGACACACAAATTTTAAACAGAAGAACACTTTAATCCATTAATGAGTTTCTACTCAATTTTGTTTGTGTAGCCAGTGTCTGGATGATTATAATTCATCGTATTATCATATTGCGTCGTATATGACTTCCAATGGTTTTGGTGTTCATTGAATGTATTTCTTTCGCTTATTTAAAGCTTTATTCAGTATTAGTTCTGTTGCGATGTCAATCACTTGTCAAAAGTGGGTTTGGCTGACCTATGATTAAAAAGAAAGTGTGCAATTTGTTCTTTTATGTTGCAGGCTGCTTAGTAACATACTAACATACCCATGTTCAATTTTTGTTACATTTACTATTCATTTCAAAACAACATGTTTTACAATATCATTGTCTTACGGAACAAAATCTTTCAAAAATTATTTTAATACATACAGCCATGTATTTAACTTTTACAGACTGGTATTTTCGAGTTTGAGACACCACATCTAGGAGAATTGGTTATGATTGAAGTATTTCATTTTGGACAGTATATTTATGATGAATGGTTTCTACAGGAGATTTACGTACATGATTCCTTCTTGAATGAAACAGTCCTATTCAACCACACCAGGTAAGACTATATGTTCGTAAAATGAGCAATTGTTGGGAATATGATTTGTCTCACTATGCTAATATTTGTTCCGGGTACTCAAAATGGTAACATATGTTGTTTGTTCCTATGACTAAGTTTTGGATTTTTGGAGAGGGGTGATTTTTGTTTTTGTTTCTTTTCTGAATCCTGACAGATCTACACTCTAAAGTTATAAAATGATTTGATTTTATAAATATAAAACGAGTACATTTGCGTATATTTGCTTCTTTTTTATGTTATCCAGAATTTAAATCTATTGTTTCAGTTGGCTCATAGTCAATATTAAAGACAAAGACGTTGGTATCCGATTGTTTAATGAAAGTCGGTCTGTCATTGTACCATCATATGTGAAAGGTATTTAAATGTCAAATTTAAATTAATGAATCAATGCTAATTCAATGCATTGTTATACAAACAAAAGCAATCGTCTGCAGATTCAACATGACGTCAGTTGTGTGTTACCTGCTAGTATCGCATCAAATTGTTTTCATCCACATAATTGATATCCTATATAAAGGGCTCTTTCTCCTGGACAGATGGATGAAATATACTGGAAATAAGTAACAGAAAAGGTTGTATATAAATGGAAGGAAAACAACATTTATTTTTTAATGACATATGATAGTAAATTTCTGAATCCCAGAAATTACCACATCAACTATTCACTAGTTTGGTTTTATTTCAGAATCAAGTTGCCCGGACCATATGTTTGCATGTATTGACGGTCAGTGTATTCCGAAAGTGTTCTACTGTGATCAGGTAGTACATTGTCATGGACCGTTCCATGAAGATGAGCCATTGGTGTGTGCTTACAGACATATAGGAGAGTCATGTGCTCAACTTTTGTCTTACGACAATGCCAAAGAAGGGTTTTATGATATAACATTCGAAGATGACAGTAAGTTGTTATTGTTACTAATTCTTAGTAATATATTTAGTCAATATAACATAACGAAATGATACATTAAGATCTGGTGTGTCGTCTAACCACGAAGGTTACAACTACATGTACATAAAAATACAACACCGAAACATAGCATCAGAACTGCCGGTGATCACTTAGTCGAAAGACAGAATGTCAAAAACAAGACTTAGGCTATACTTCCTTTGACAATCAATGCTAAGTTCATTTCGTATTTGTACCGGAATAGTTAACAATGAACCAGCACTTCAACAAAGAATCAACTGTTTGTCTCATTACGCATGCCGGACAAAGAAGGTACACCTCGAGAAAGACCTTGGTACGGGATTAATAATATTTTCCTGAAAACTATTTTCTCACAATTTTCAGTAAGGCCATACGAAGTCCACTGTGTATTTGGTGAGGATAGAAATTTTGTTATAACAAGAGTTCATCATGACCAGGAATACTGGGAGTCATTTATAGAAGAATCCAATGAACGTATTGAATACGTCATCAGCAGTGACGGAATCGCTCAACTTAAACAGAATTCAGGTACCATGCAGTAATACTAGTATATATAATTTTTCTATACATATCTATTTTAATGTTATGACAAAATTGTGAGCGTACAGTGTTATTCAGTTTTAGAAACATTATTTTATTATTTATATTATGTGAAAATGCTACACAATAACTGAGACGGTTGTTATCAATGTTTTCATATGAAACATGCTAACATTGCACTGCATGGGTAAAACATCTTCATTATATTGCTTTTTTATTTATAAAAACTATTTTTTTCAAAATCATGAGAAAATTGAACTTGCAATTTTATCCTAATATGATTTGAGCTGGTGGTAATTTATATGGATCCTTGCAAACTAACTTTTAAGTTCTATTTTTCAGAGTTCTGTCAACAAACAATTGATGTTGGATGTTATCATACTTACGCTGATGATATTTCAGAAGATGACATTGTAATATTACTAGATGATGGTATCAACAGACCTCTGTTTAGCAGTTGGAGAAATGTTTCATGTGATGGTAGTCAAAGGTTAATATACTTTCCAGAGCTTCGATAGTATATGTGTGTGTCTTTTTATTTTATTAGCTGACCAAAGCGGTACACTCAGTGTTTTGATTTAAATAACTGACCCAACATGTCAACTAAGTGATGTAATTGGCCCAATAATTAAATCAGTACGGGGATAATTTGACCAAAATGTCAGTGCTTTTATCTTATTTCTTGAGGCAAACTTGTTGTTTTGAGTCAGTCGACCCGTAATATTGGCGTTTGAACGTAAAACATAACCGGAAACAGTCGTTATTTGCACATATATAGTACTCGTGAAAAATAAGAGTTTCACACCTTCTCCTTATATATGATTGGTAGAGACAAAACAATAGGCACCATCCGTGAATTAATTTGATTGAGCCAACTTGTTCACCCAGAGCCCTTAATTTAATTTTGTTGACCATACTAGTTAACTCAATGCTTTTATTGCAGCTTTTGACTTAGCATCTACATACATTCTATGTTGGGACTTCATTCACTAAACACTTTAATTTCAGTTGCCAGTGTTTAAGAGCGCATGTTGATTGGTACTCACGTAACAGAAATGAGATGTATCTTGATGAAGTCATCTTAAAAGATACACGCCATATACCAATTGTTGGCATTGAATTGAAGAAACGATTTACATCACCTTCCCAGTTACAAATGAACATTGGAACTCTTGACTGTTACCAACGTAAGGGTTTCTACAATGTAACTTACATATATATATATATATACATACTTGTGTAACAAGTGTTCACTTTGGACAATAAGGTTTTCGGATACAATGTAATCTATTTTGGAGGAGCCAGACTTTGCATTAAATTACCTTAATATATAGAAGTGCAAGCTATACCATTTTTTTGCGGATAATACTAGGTTTTCAAATAAGTTGGCGGGTTTAATAAAAAAAACATGTTTATCTTTTGTTGATTTTCAAAACCCCTGCGCTACTTCTTCTGTCAATCATCAATACGATGGCGCAATCCTGTGCTTTACAATGTCACACAAATCACCACAACACCACATACCATACCATACCATACCGTAATTCACAATTGAGTGAACAAAAATGTGCAATAGTATACGTGTATGTCCTAAATAGGCTGAATATAGGCCAGTTTATTGAGTCTGTCGCGCAACTTTAAACTACTTTTTTTTAATGATGGCCTTATAATACAAGACGGTCTAATTCATGTTTACATAATTTATACAAATGTATTTTTAATGATATAAAGGAGCCATAAGATACCAAGACTCAAAGAAGCCATGTAGAAATGGAGCTTTGTACGAAGGCGAGTATACATGTATATTAGAGTACGACAGTTACATGATGTCACTAGGTTGTCGAGATATGTCCCATCTTGACGATTGCAGTAAGTATGCAATTAACAAACTCTGAATATTAAATCAATGTCCATGTTATCATGGGTCACAACATTATTATTGTGAACACGTTTAGACTTTCGAGTGGACGTCAGTTTTTGTATTAAAGAAATCTTATAATTGAAATAATTCAAGACAGAAGTAGTTCAAATATTGCGAGTATGAATACACCAGCGTTGTAATGCAAATTATCTACATTGTATATATTTGTATACCTGGCTTTACTTAGATTTAAGAATTATACTACTATTATATAAGTTATTGTATACCTGCATGCTATATTTCAGAGTTATACCAGTGTGGTACAGGGTATGTGAAATGCCCATTAAGTTACTGTATACCTCTACATTATCTCTGTAATGGTGTAAAGGATTGTAAGGATGGATATGATGAGTATTCATGCAATGGTAAGAGTAACATCAGAAAAAATTGAGGTTAGATATCTGGTCCCTAGTTCACAATTATTCTTAATTGTTTGACTCAGAATTAAGTTTGCCCTATATCATGAGAATTTTTTCCAAAAGCTCCAGATTGTTTTGTAAACATACAAATATTGCTTTAGTTTTTGACAATCTTGGAATGTATGTTCATACAATATGATTTTAAGGATATAATTATTTACTTCAATTGCAGACCTAGAATGTAAAGGAACACTACGCTGTAGGCAGTCAGGGTATTGTGTGCATGATAGACACATATGTGATGGACGTCTAGATTGTCCACTAGGTGATGATGAGATGCTATGTAACTCCACTGGAACTAAGATTCGCACATTGTCACCTAAGACATTTAATAATCTAACAAACTACCCCTACTTAGCTTATCTAGACATGTCAAGAGTCAAACTTAGGACCATAAATCAAACATTGTTTAATGGTTTATATAACTTACTTTCTCTTGATTTGAGTGATAACCGTTTGAGAGAGCTGAATCCTGATGTATTTACTGATTTGGACCAACTGAAGAAACTTAAACTTAACGGTAATACTCAGCTGCAAGCAATACATCCGGGTGCTTTCCGTGGTTTAAAGTTTGTAGGAGGTGAGATGGATCTGTCAAAAATGAAAATATCAACCGTATTTTCTGGAACTTTTGAAGGCTTAAAATCTTTGAAAGTTCTTAATTTGTCTCACAACGAAATATCTGATCTACAAGATTACGGTTTCAGCGGTATGGGCGAGCTTGAAAAACTTTACTTGAATGGTAATCCGATAACTGAATTCTCCAATAAGATATTTGATGGTCTTACATCACTTAAAGTGTTGGTTTCCGATTTGTTCCTTCTTTGTTGTATTCGACCGTCAACAGTTGCCGAGGACCAGTGCTTTCCTAAACGTGATGAATTCTCGTCTTGTGATGATCTCATGCGAAACGAGATGTTGCGATATTTTGTGTGGATCATTGGAATGTTCGCTTTGTTTGGTAATGCTCTTGCCTTGGTGTACAGAATGTTTGTAGAAAGTCTAACTTTTCGTACCGGTAATGGGATATTACTAACTAACTTATGTATAGCTGATTTTCTTATGGGTTTGTATATGCTGATTATCGGTAGCGCCGACACTTATTTCCGTGGAGAATACGTGTGGAATGACATTTCATGGAGACGTGGGAAGTTATGCAAATTTGCAGGTTAGTACGTTACAATAAAGTTATACATGTAATTAAAGCTAAATTGTTTATTTATAAAATGTATTTCGGGCAGAATTTATTCGACCATTTTAATATAGCAAACCAAACGACAGTGTGTTCCTTGAATAGTAGTAGAATAGATCACAGTCAATTATTATATTACCATGGCTATAAGGATATAACAGCTTGGTAGGCAAGTCCCACATTACTGTATACGTCTTTATTTCTGAGGGTGCAACATTTGGCATTTTTAAGATGTTCATAAATTGACGGGTTCTATATTTGGCGGTTTCATATCGAACCGCCAATTAACCATGTCATGTCTTCTTAAGCGCCAAAATTAAAACACTTGTCTTAAGTAAATAAGTTTCCACCATTTTCAAGGGAAGTAACCAGAACATTTTACTAAAAAACTTCATAACAACTTTCGTATCAAGTGAGGTATGTGTAAACGGTATGCATAAGATACCTGAAGGTCGAAGTGTTGGTAAATACTTGGGATCCAACAGGAGTTAACACAATGGCCAAAAGTGATTATTTGTTTCGATAATTTATCTTAAATTGGCACATATTGCTTTCATATCGGGTTTAATATGTGCAGCTTGGTAGACAGGTCCCACATTATTGAATTCATGTCTTGGAAAGGTATGCAGCTAAGCACGATGGGAGAATGGAATCTTTTGATTGGTTTATTCAGAATACATGCGCAGAAACGAACTTACATATTCATGACTTTGATCTGTTTCAGGATTCTTATCGTTTGTGTCGTCTGAAGCGTCAGGGGCGTTCTTATGCTTGATGACAATTGATAGATGGATAACTATAAAGTATACATTAAGGAGAGCTGGTTTTACTAAAACTAGTGCATTACAGACCTGTATAGTGTTGTGGGCTGTTTGTATTTTCTTGGCTCTACTTCCCTTATTTGGACTTGGATACTTTGATGAAGATTTCTACACCAAGTGAGTACATAAGGAGACAGGTACATTTTTTTAAGACTCTGGATAATTTTCATTGCGATGTAAGTTTGAATCATGGCATTTGGACTAGTTGGTTTATGTAAAACGTTTGACCTTTAAAATGAAAAACTTCTTTTTTTCTCTTTGAATAAATATAATTATTGTACTCTTTTATCCAAAATCCAATGATTCAGTTATATAACACAGGCATAGAAGTATGAACTATATTCAATAATTCAAAGATTCATTCTTAAAACAAAGTCAAAGAACTTCAAACTATCATCATATACATCAAATCACATAAAAAACATTTCATAAGAATATTTATGTACTGAGATGTTTTTTGGTACGAATAAAGGCGGTAGCCGAAACGTTAATAAAAGGAGAAATATACTGAGTAGTATCATCAAATACTTCAATACTTCAGATCAGGTGTATGTTTAGCGTTGCCATTGACAACAGACAGAAGAGGTGGATGGGAGTATGCTGTCGCTATCTTTGTGTTCCTGAATTTTGCGATGTTTGTATTCATTGCGCTGGGACAAGCCCTTATATTCAGGTGAAAATTATTGTGCAAATTAAAATAATTCCTTACAATTCAGAATTGTGTCTGCTTATAGATGTGTCACTGATATAAAACTTTCTTTTTTCCTCTAAACGGATCGACTGCATTTTGTTGCCGACAATAGACTTTATTATTGGACTTAGTCACTTCCACTCGCCGATATTTCTATTCTGACACGAATTAACTGATCTCTTAGCTAATTCAAATGGTTGTAATGCAACATAAGCGCCACTTAGATATACATTGTAGTTTACTTTCAATTTAAGAATATCACCTATATTTTTGTAATTTTATTGTCTCTACTAACTTATACAGTTCATAATATACTAAGTATTAGCACATGTAAATACCTGTTACCTTATCTGAAACTGTCCACATTGTTCCCTGTGATTTCGAATATTCCATGTAAATATGTGCATGTTGATCTCTTGCAGGGAAATTCTAAGAGCGCGAATGGACATTGGTGGTAAACAGAAGAGAGATAATGTGGCTATAGCCAGAAAGTTGTTTCTAATGGTTATGACAAACTTTTTGTGTTGGTTCCCGATTTGTATCTTAGGTAAATATAGATGGTACCCTTTTGCCATCATCTGACATAAATAATATAAGTAAATAGTTAATGAAATGTATCAATCAGTAGATATATTTTGCTTAAAGTCGCACAAAGACCAGAATCATTTGGCAACCTTTCTGAATTTGACGGTAGATGAGGACCATGGGCGTACATCTTGGTGAACCGAGCTTCCGTAAGCAGGCTGGATATTTACCTCATATGTGAAATATGCCAGGGCTCCGGTGGGATGCGAGCTTAGTATAGTCAGAGGCAGTAATCATTCTACCATGGAGCCCACAAATTGCTTAAAACGTTTTAGATACAAATTCTGAACCGAAATAATTCCCAATTCTGTAATTATCTTTTCCATTGTTGCTTTGTTTACCATCACAATCGTCAAAGTTAAAGTGTGAATACTCCGTCAATTGTTGTAACATTTAAAATATAACAGGTCTGATGGCTATGGTTGGATTTGTCATAGACAGTGAAGTCTACGCTTGGGTTGCTGTTTTTGTTCTACCTTTCAATTCAGCCACCAATCCTATACTGTATACCTTGTCATCGATATTCACAGGTGATCTTGGACTAAAGGTAACCTCATCCACAACCGAATGCAAACCATAGGGCAACTGGACAAATGACTTAGGCTTATTATTTTTATCGTTAATGCTATTCCTAGTTCTAAAGTACTTATGATTGATAAATGTTACTTCTAAGTTTGTTTTGCAAGCGTATAGATTCAGTTCAGATTAATATGCCATCAGATTATTACTAATGCTTAATTTATAGCATATATATAAAAAGTTTTTTGTATATTGTGCACTTCATTGTGCATATCATATAAAATAGATTTGAAACCAACCTCACGTCTTATTTTCTTGACTTTTTCTGCTTTTATTTTCTGCATATTTTATTTGTTTTTTTTTCTTCGTAGATAAAAAAGAAGCTAGCGATCACAGAGAATGCGAATCACCCATCAGGTAAGATAGACCAAGCATGCTGTTTTTTTGAACTTCAATGATATTTTATCTTTCCCTTTCACCAAAACAATACTCGTGGTTATGGTAACTCAAGCGGTCCTTTTTGGTCATATTTGTGGATGATTCTTAAAATTTGGTAAAGTTATTCGATCTACCTATCCAATTGGTTGCGGCCAAGTATCCATTAATGTTCAGTTCAGTATTGTGTATAGATATTTCAGTGCACTGAATGAACCTTTTTCAATAATCTTATCCCTTATATTATTTTAGAAAAAGAGGAAGCTTTCAAACTGAACAAGTTATTTGAATGTGGATTGATAAGGTTGAATTACGAACCAAACATTATATCACTGACCCAATACATGGAGAACCATAGACTAACACTGGCAGAGAATGTCAGGATTTCTAAAGTTCTGGCCACAGCTCTAGATTTGTTACATACCTTGGGGTATGTTGCTGGTCCGTTCTCTACCGATGAAGTCTTGATACGACTCAATCAAGATCAGGTTAGTCACAGGTTCATTATTTGAATTAACCAATCTCAATTCACTTTTTGAGATTTATTTGCCAATAAAAAGATACAATTATTTTTTCTATCAAATATACTGGAACATACCAAATGGAAGCAAATTATTAAATTTTAATTACAGGCTGTAGTTCATCATTTGTATTTTACTAAAGTATTAAATTTGATATAATTTTATACAATGCGCCATATACTAGTATTTAAATTATATTACTTTTCAAAACGTGTTTTGGTTGTAGTTGACTCTGCTTCTTATATTACTAAAATTACAATGATAGAATATCATAAAAGGAAATATATCTCCAACCTTTGTTTGTGGATTTTACTGCATAGACTCTCAATTCGGATTGCATGTTTAATTGTAAATATAGTTAATCAACGAAATATACGTTTACCAATTTTGAAGCTATCTTTTGTATGAAAAAAAAACTTTGTTTTCATCTTAACGCCAAAATATTATAAATGAAAGACAAACTTACATCGATTTTCAGTGTATTCGCCATGTAAGTCTCATGTCGATACCACTGTACTCTGATACAGTAGATGACATTAGCAGTGACATAGCAAACCTGGGCCTCGTTATGAAGAAAATGATGTATCTACCAAAACGTCTGACCAAGAGGGCATCAAATAGAAAACTTGTTCCCTGAGTTTTTAAAAAAAATTATATACTGTATTGTGGTAATTGTTTTGGTGTTTTTATTTATATGTTCCATATTGTATACATATTGAGTACAATCTTTAGTCTGTTTTTTTTTATGCTAAAACTTGTCCACTGTGTGATTTTGACAAGCTTTTCCTATCAAAAAATGTTTTTCCCATTAATTATCAATCAACTGTAACATGCGGGGTGTACTTAATCGATGAAACCGTGGAACAAAATAATTTTCCTATGGTTTAAATTGACCAAGACCGAAAAAAGGGGCCAGAGTCGAAAGAAGACAATGAGGTCAATCAGGGGTCAGAGGAAACCAAGAACTTTTTATTTTACACCCGACCTTCAGTGAAAATATAGCAGCATTGATAAATTATGTGTGTTCTCAGTTAATACATTTTTACTGGTTTTTATATAAAATCATCAACCCCAAACTTAACAGAATTTTTAGACCTGTTATATAATTGTGTATTATTTGTTTAAATCTATGAATCCGGACAAAGCTGTACATTTACATCATTTTGACGCCTTGAAGTTGTAAACAGTCTGATCAATATTGTTTGATGTATCATGCTAGATTGTATTTGTATGTTTTGATCATAGATCCTGAAAAAAAACATGTTAATGGTGAAGTCAGAAAATATTTGTATCGTAACCGACAACTTCTAACAGTCAGTAACTATGTGCTTCTTTTGTGTGTTTTTTTATTTATTGTGTATTAGTGCAACATGTAATAAAATGCTGCAAAGCAAAATTTGTTTTTGTTATTATCATACAAACTATTTAGGATGTTTTATATAAATATTCGTTCACCTCTGAAAATGTATGTTTCATAATTATAATGATCGACTGACGTAGCTGCCACAAAAATCCATTCATTCGGTTGATTCAAGGATTTCACAACATGTAAATCATGAACTTTATCTCCATATATGACATATATTTTAGAGAATTCTTAGGTAAACAATACTAGTAATCTAAAATGATGTTAAAAACTAGTTTTGTATCTTGAGGTATACACAGTTGTCTTACTACTTTTTAAGGAAGATAAAACGAGAATTTTCTAAACAATGGCCTATCGTATGATATGAGACGCTGTAATGAATTTAAAGTAACAAGTTATTTTGGATGTCAGATACTGATAACACTGTGGAGGCAAGGTTACTAGTATATCATGTATTATATCCTGTGTTTTATCAACATGATAAATATTTAGGTCATTTTGTACATCACTCACATGTACTAACACCCTGTGTCATCAATTGGATTGTTTACACTTGAATTCAGGTAAGTTTATCATATGTATACTCGTACAGGTATTTATATTTTATATAGGCAAAATGAATAACAATAACTGTTGAAGCATTAGGAAGTTTTTTACTAACAACTGCTTATTACGCAAACATTTACGTACACTAGCGTATCTAGTTTAATAACATAAATTTAAATTCAGTATTAATGGTACCCAGTTCATTATATATAAAAGCCCTCAGATTATGTACACGTTTCGGTATACTATATAAAATGATAATGGAAGAAAACTTAGAAATGAAGCTGAACATATATATACTACATTATAGATACCTGTATTTTTTACAATTTAGGCAATGTTAGATGTATCGTTTCTGTATACGGTAGTTATTTTGGTGATAGTACAGAAGTTACTGTATCTAGGATACAAGTATGTACAAGTGCTACATGTCTCCAAAGAGGTACCTGGCTTCCCAGACACTCATTTCATACTAGGAGACCTGTGGGTATGTAACTTTATACAGTAAATTGTATTTAGAAATATCCTAGCAAGAGTTGCCGTTCGTTGCTCTTACCATGAACCGAAATGTAAGAGATTGTGTATTTTGATAACAGGGAAGATTTAAGTAAACATTAGTATTCAATTGGACTGCTAAATATAGAGGTCGTGAGTATGAACCTGGCATAATTATATCTCCACAAGAAGCACAAAGATAAGAAACCAAATGGAGAAGCATTATCCAGTCTTACTATTGTCCGATTTCACAAAACAATCAGAAACAAATAGCATACACTTTAAGATCTTCAAACTAGTGTACCATATCAACATAACGTTGCCTTACAATAATAATGAGCTAAGTCTATTTTTTAACATTTTGAGAAAAAGGCCAACGAACATTCAAAGTCAATTGAAAAACATGAATCGTGATTGAAAAACTTTTTAACAGGGAATACGATTGCTAAAACAAGGGCAATAGGGAAAGATCTCTCTTAGACGAATCCAACGATGTAAAAATCTCAAAATCTTCAAAATTGTAGATAGTTCACTACAAGATTCAGGCGATGATAATAATAATGACTTGAACTTGGAGATTTCCGTAATATGTTTTCATTACTTCTATGTTTATCCGAAGCATTTAGAGACCGATGTAATTAACAATTAATTTAATTGAAAATTAGAACTTTAGTCTTTTTTACTCTCATTGTAGGTTGAAACATTTGAAGACTATTTTGAACGGTCAGTAGAACTCGTACAGAAAACTGGTGTAAGGATACATAAGATTTGGATATATTTTCTTTACCCTGTTTATAGCATAGACCATCCTGAAACAGCAAAACTGGTACTGACGAAATCTATACATAAAAATAACAACTGTGGAAGTGGGTATGCCATTCTTCAGCCTTGGATTGGTAAGTGATTATTTTTTATTGATGTATTCTATTTAACATACAGGCACACCTGTGAATAAAGACTAACATTGGGAAGGTCAAAGTGTGGCTTTTACGGACAGATTGTCCTTTTTCAGATATCAGTTTGTTCTTAAATATCAATAACAGTCTTCAAAGATGACCTTTATTCACAAGGTGGGCTTTATTGGGGATCGCTACAAACACAGATTTGACTGCACGTGTATATATATTTTATTCATGTTATCAGGGTCTTTCAATTGAATGGTCTGGACTCGTGCTCTTCAGGCGTTTATCTCTGTATAAACATCAAGTTGTGCTGTCGATACTTATCGGAGAGCTTTTTTCACTCGTGTATAGATAACACACGCATTTTCAATTTCCATTTTGTCAAAAACAAGAAATCGAAAATTTAAAGTAAAATCATGAATTAACGGAGTATTGATTTTTCTAAAATGCGTAGCAAGCATTTCGGCGATAGCAGATTATTAAAAACGGAATCACTTACTAAAAATAGCAAAATTGGTCAAACTCAAAATGGCGACTTCGTCAAAAAGGCTCAAATTCATGTATCATTATTTCTTAGCATCGGAATCAATATTAAAAAGTAACTGCATGATTTACTTCAACAACCTTTAAAAGACATGAAATTAATCCCGACTACATCACTCTATAACTTAAAAGGGTTATATTTACTTACGAAAAATACACGCTTTGCGACAACAATCTAGATCTGGGCTTAAAACGAGTTTTCGTCCATTTATGTACCGTCTGATTTCAACATAAATAAATGGATTTTGTCCTAAGAAATTGGTCAAATTAGAAGGAGATACTTACGATCTAACTTTTCGTGGAGCTCTACACCAATAAAATGATTAGTAATTTGTGAATATTTGGGTATCTATTTCAATGCGATCTTCACCGTTTCACAATGACGGCCATCTTGCGCGCGATCACGTGATCGCTACACAACGCTTTAATTTACGGAGTCCAGACCCTTCTATTTGAGTGACCCTGATGTTATTAATAAAAAAACACAAAAAACTTAATACATAATATAAGTTACTTAAGGGAAATGTAGTGATTTGTAATTTTATCAATTATTCTGTCAATTTAAAAATAGTTCTATAAGTAAATCAAATAGACTTTTTAAAAGTATGCGGAACTATTCTGACGAACTGATCTTAAAGCTTTCATTATATGTGACGAAAGCAGTATAGACCTATAAGGAAACTGGCGGGTGGACTCATAGATAGTATTAAACTTAACAGTCACCACGAAAAAAACAGCATTATTCTTGTGAATGTTGAGACTATTGTACTGTGGTTTGTATTATTCTAGAACCATTCTTGCGGAGGTTATTATTTTTCCATTTTACAGGTGATGGTCTACTAACTAACATTGGAGATAAGAAATGGGAAAGAAACAGAAGATTATTGACCCAAGCATTTCATTTTGATATTTTGAAGTCTTATGTTTACAAGTTCAAGAATGTCGCAGACGAGTTATTGGTATAAAACTGTTTTCTTTCATGTAAAAACATTGCAACACTTGTCATGTTTACCCTTACAAATGTGCCATTCAAAATAATGTAATTGTTTTTGTTTCTCAATCTTAGATTTTTAGTTAGCGATTATCGTTTCAACTGTTTCATTATCGTTCTGGGTTCGATTCGCCATCGCGGTAGGTCATAGAAATCTATGTCGATTTTCCTCGGTCCATATGTGGAGAAGATGCATGCTCCTCGCGGAAGTGTAAGAATACGGTCCTTGGAAACTAGTTGGGTGAACGGCTGTCGTATCTAAATGAAATATCGTCATAACTGTATATTTTCAGATTCATCTATCACAGTGTCGTGATACAGGTATAGAGATATGTCAACCTGTGTCTGTAGCTACCTTAGATGCCTTACTACAGTGTGCTTTCTCTTTTGATGGAAATATACAAGAATTTGGGTAATTGTGAATACACACAACGACAGGAGGCTGCGTCAAGCACTGGCCCTTTGTTAACCAGGGTGTTTTTTTTTAAATTCAAGTTTTCACTCAGTTTGATTTTGTCTGGTCCGCAAACACCCGTGTTCTAAAATAATACAAACCACAAACGCATTTATTCCAGGAAATAGTAAAACTTTTGAAATTACGAATTGGCACTCTCTTGTGCTTAGTTTAAGGCATGCTTGTTCGAAAATTAAGGACCTGATCAGTAATTATCCGGCACAGTTTTATATTAGTAATTGACCATTGGAGGAGAAGTTGCATTCTCACACCAGTTAAGAATCACATGGTGTCTTTGTCCTGGTTTTAAACAAGATTGTACATACAATAAGATAAATGTAAAGAATGTAAATAATGTATATTGTATTTTTCTAAGATTTCCATACTTTGCAGATTAGATCATCCGTATGTATTCAGTGTACATCAACTAAGACTGCACAGTCTACGTAGAATGAGGCAAGTGATAAAATATATTAGTATTACCTGCAATGCATTTCCATGGGCTGTTAGGTGATGAATTGTACATATTTACTTTATTTTTTATGATTAATTTTGCATTACAGTATAATTATGTTCCTTCTGTGCATGTACACTGCGTCCCTATCGCGTCCTTACCACGTCCTTACCACGTCCTTGGAGTTTCTGTAGAGTATATAATGTACTGCGTCCCTATCGCGTCCTTACCACGTCCTTGGAGTTTCTGTAGAGTATATAATGTACTGCGTCCCTATCGCGTCCTTACCACGTCCTTGGAGTTTCTGTAGAGTATATAATGTACTGCGTCCCTATCGCGTCCTTACCACGTCCTTGGAGTTTCTGTAGAGTATATAATGTACTGCGTCCCTATCGCGTCCTTACCACGTCCTTGGAGTTTCTGTAGAGTATATAATGTACTGCGTCCCTATCGCGTCCTTACCACGTCCTTGGAGTTTCTGTAGAGTATATAATGTACTGCGTCCCTATCGCGTCCTTACCACGTCCTTGGAGTTTCTGTAGAGTATATAATGTACTGCGTCCCTATCGCGTCCTTACCACGTCCTTGGAGTTTCTGTAGAGTATATAATGTACTGCGTCCCTATCGCGTCCTTACCACGTCCTTGGAGTTTCTGTAGAGTATATAATGTACTGCGTCCCTATCGCGTCCTTACCACGTCCTTGGAGTTTCTGTAGAGTATATAATGTACTGCGTCCCTATCGCGTCCTTACCACGTCCTTGGAGTTTCTGTAGAGTATATAATGTACTGCGTCCCTATCGCGTCCTTACCACGTCCTTGGAGTTTCTGTAGAGTATATAATGTACTGCGTCCCTAGGGCGTCCTTACCACGTCCTTGGAGTTTCTGTAGAGTATATAATGTACTGCGTCCCTATCGCGTCCTTACCACGTCCTTGGAGTTTCTGTAGAGTATATAATGTACTGCGTCCCTAGGGCGTCCTTACCACGTCCTTGGAGTTTCTGTAGAGTACATAATGTACCGCGTCCCTATCGCGTCCTTACCACGTCCTTGGAGTTTCTGTAGAGTACATAATGTACTGCGTCCCTAGGGCGTCCTTCGAGTTCTTACTGCGTTGTTACGGTGGTCATGGCACCCTCATGCAGGGCCACCACACGGCGTCTTCAGGACGACGTACCTCGGCGTTTACTTTGAACATGTTCGCGGCATCCTGCGTCATTGGCGTCCCAGTGGCGTTCTCTTGCGTTGCGTCCCTGTCGCGTCATGGGTCACCATAAGAACGCAGTAATGACGCGAGTCCGGTGTGATGGGGGTATAATGATGCCATAATTTAAATAAAGATGAAAGCAATAATCATGAATACATCTACATTGTTAAAACTTCTGTTTGTGTATAATGTTTTCCTACGCTATACTATTTTAGCAATCCTCTATTGTACCCAGATTTTATCTTCAAAAGAACTCGATTAGGAAAGAGATTTTACTCATTGTGTGATTATGTTCACAATTTTGCTGATGAGATCATAAAGTCACGACAGATCGAACTAGTAGGTATAGAAAAAATATTTTTTATTTTGAAACAAATATTATTTGTCATAATCACATAGCATACAGAGTTTTGTTCGCATCATGGCTTTTTTGTATATATGCCTTCAAGAAAAAATGATTATATCCTATATATCTTTCTTGTGTCCATATAAGATGTCACAAGTACATAACTATACATGCATACACTTCCAAATACATAATGAATAGAGAATTTAAAGGATGGTTCTAAGGTAAAGCCGGATTACCAGGGATTGTCACATTCATTCGAAAAAGTCCACTCAGTATCTACCGACACTGCAAATACCCAGGACCATGCATGAATACGCAAAAACCATACCAATATGTCACTCACACTCCTTTAAGGTCCGCAAACAAACATTGGATAAACCACTAATAGGCATGCTTTACACCAACAGTTATATTGACAGTTACGTATTATTTATTTCATAACTAATTTTTTAGTGAGTTTTAAATAGAGAAATATATAGTAATATTATTATACATTTGCTACTGGTTAATTTTCAATACTAGTAGTAATGATAAAAATGTCAGGTAGATTCTGATGATGATACTGAAAGGCAACACAAGGATTTTCTGGATATCATATTAATGGCGTGCGATGAAGATGGTCACGGTTTAACTCACAATGAAATACGTGCTGAAGTGGATACATTTCTGTTTGCTGGTAAGTAAAAATACTTGAATATAAACTGGTATTAATTACAAAAATATATTTGCAACTGCGTAACATCACTTAGATTGTACGGTCTTTACGTGGAATTGATAAAGATGTTTAAGTCTTCAGTTCACCAAAGCATTGAAGTTAGAAATGAATGGTAGTTTTTTTCAGCGACTTCTCACATTTCCCATTCCTTTTGACACCCCGACCAGGATTTTCAAAGTGTCTAAAAGTTTTTAAAGATAGATAGATAGATAGATAGATAGATATTTTATTTAATTTAATTCCAAAAGGCTTTAAAGCCCACAAGGATATACACAGCACAATACAAACAGTGTGATGCAATACAATGAATTATACAAATATATTATTACATTTAACAATATTATGGAGAAGATCAGAATATAAAGTAGACTTATAATAATTCTTCTTCTTTAAGTATAGAAAGTATTAAAAAGTGAGATTTACAAATATCTATTATGAGATAGCAGTTGAAAATTAATACATATTACATATATATATTCGCATAAATATAGAAAATGTAAACAATTTTATACGATATCAGTTATTGTACATGATATTATTTCTAATTTCAAACGCATTATAAATGTAAGAGGCTAGATTTTTAATTAATTTTTTATCTTCAGTATTGATCATTTCTATGAATTTTACCATGTTAGGTCTAACCCAGTACTTCATTGGAATGAACTTTTTACGTTGATCTTTATATATATTGCACTCGATTATAAAATGAAATTTATCTTCAATCTGAAGACAGTTAAAACATTTAAGTTCACTTATTGGTGTCTTTGCTGGTTTTGACCACCTTCCTGTCTCAATACATAATCTATGAGAGGATACTCTCAAACGAGTTGAAACTTGACAATATTTATTAATGGTTACACATGTTAAATACGGTTGAAATCTAAAATTTTAATATTTAAACTGTTTAAGCACAAATGTTCCTGAATGACCCAATTCCAAGTGATTTAGTACTATTGTTTGTCTCAGGACAAGGTGTTTGGTGTTAGACCACGAGTGGCAGTACAGAACGTTTGTATCATACGTGTTTTATTCTGAAAGCTAAGGCGAGCAATGTAAGTTCTTCTCAGTGCTCTAAGCTTAAATTCTTTAAATGCACAATATTTCTTCGGTAAATATAATGTCTTGTTGTGTGTTTAGGCCATGATACAACAAGTGCTGCTATCAGTTGGGGAATTTATACTCTAGCCATATATCCTGATATACAAGATCTAGTTTATAAAGAAGTTACCAATGCTGTAGGAGCAGAAGAAGTGCACATGTATATAAAAAAAAATTATTATAATATCGCATCTAAAATATAGGCTAAAATTTGGAATGCATAATTTACATCATTTTTACTTACTATTAAGAATATATTCTTAAAATTTTGAATATAGCTTAAAATTTTAAATATGTCCTCACAATTTTGAATATTTACTGTCAATTTAAATACATTGTATTTACTCACAATTTACTCACAATTTTGAATATTTGCTCTCAATTTTGAATAATTACTCAAAACATAGAATATTTACTCAAAATTTAGAATATTTAGCTCGCGATTTCGAATATTCAATCAAACTAAATTGAATTTATTCGAATATTCTAACTTCATTATCAATTTTGAATTTTAGTATACTGTTTATGGTTTTTTTTAAATTTATTTCTTTCTGTTATTTTAGGGAACAATTACAGATGTTGAAGTACATGCAATGTTTTATAAAAGAAGTGATGAGAATGTACAGTATAGTTCCTATCATTGGAAGGTGTTTACACGAGCCCCTTACTGTAGATGGGGTCACTCTTCCTGCAGGGTCTTCCCTTGAAATCAACATACATGCTATCAACCACAGACAAGATGTTTGGATTGACCATGAGGTTTTATTTATTCACCAACGAATACAAATTTATGTATCGTACGTTGTCATCACGACCATTACTAAATCGAAGATGAACTAGTGCATGTTTTTAGAATACAATTGCATTTTTCGTTTTATTAGATCAAGATGCCTTAGATATTGCATTTTGATCTTTTTAATGATTTTTTCTTATGAACATTTAAATTTAATTTTATTCCATTTAAAAAAGATCGAAGAATCGACAACAACGTTTTATTGTTGATATCATATCTTCATTTAGTTCACATCATTTTAGGAGTTCCGCCCAGAAAGATATGAGAACCTAGATCATGACAGAGATTCATTCAGCTTTATACCATTCTCAGCTGGTAAAAGGTAATAGTACCTAATGTCAGAATACTTAAACTTGTTTCCATTGGCAATCCAGGATAGATATCTGCTTAGATCTCGTAAATATTCATAAAAGTTCTTTGATTTCACTAAAGGACATTGGCGTCCATTCATGTCGTCCATTCATTGTACAAAACGGATTCATAGAAGGTTTAAAATTATAGTAAAGAAAGTGTATTATGTCAAATAATTTGTTTCAATTTGTGAATTAAAAAAAAAATCATTATAACATTGTTCTGTATTTATCAGGAATTGTATTGGACAGGATTTTGCCATGATGGAACTAAAGGTCTTCTTGTGTCGTCTAGTACAAATGTGAGTATCAACATATACGATGGTAATTGATCAATCGTTGTTCTTGTATTTTGTTGGGTTACTGTTCACACCAAGCAATAGCCATTGTAAAATGTCAAATTTTCTACTTTCAGCGATAAACAAGTTTTACATATAAAATCTTTTCACCTATAAATATTTAGAACTTTGACTACAAGACAGAAAATGAAACTTATTTAGATACGTTACTGTATATGAAACTTAAACTGTTTTTTCAGGTTTCACATAGAACTTGATCATAGTCACAGTGTGGTAGCCAAACCTCAGCTGGTAATGCATGCAGCCAATGGGATCAAAGTGTTTCTGAAACCTCGCTGATGCTCTTAAAGTGTTGATAGTATTTTTTTGTGGTTAAAATCTGATACGTTCGGTATACTAGAACCCAGTTTACCAGGAATCTATCCATTGTTGATTCTGGTTTGTTGATACAAACAGTAACGGTTGTTACTAGTTTTAACAGATAAAACGTTTTATGCCAAATATGAGCGAAACAGACGCGCGTTTATTCAATTACAAATGTTATATGAAACATTTTCTGATATGGTGAATATATTGCTTTTATTCACACACTAATGCTAAATGTTGAAGAAATCAAGGCTGTAGTACTAAATAATCCTGAGAAGGCAAGCTATGTGGTTTGAAGATATTGAATGCCATATGATATACAGAAATTGTAAATTCGTTTTTGTCTTAGCCGATTTTGTATTAAAATGTTTGTCTGACAGATATACGTTGATTGATGTTTATATACAAAATACTGATTGAAAATGTGTCTAACATCATTGGAATGTACTTAAGAATATAGAAAACAGAATTTTGAGATTTTAGCATGGAGATCAAACTTAAGCTTTATTACCTTTGACCCAGGTCTATCCGGTTTCTATATACACAGGCAACTATCTCACATGAATCTCGGATGTACGTTCAACTTCATCTTACTTTTTTTTCCTGATGTTTAACGTTATGCAAACAGTCATGTAAGGTCATTTGGCGACTTCGTCAATGGTGAAGAAACAAACCAAGGACACAACTGGGTAGAACCACCAAACTTACGTGAACTAGCTGGACAGAAGTGGTTGCAATGAGCAGTTATCCTTCACGTCATCAATGATTCTATTATATAATATGGCCAACTAACCATACTGGAGTTTGGATACAAAACAGCTGTTTTACAGCCATCTGAAAAGCCATTTGCCACATTATTATCTAGATTTGACCAATCATCTCCAAATGACCAATCGAAACACTACAAAAATAACAGAGAGATTCGAACAAAGAAGGGTGCCTGATAGAACAATTAAGATTTTTTCAATCTAACAAAAGTAAATAAATGACAAAAAAGTGTGATATAAGAATAATTTTATTACATTTTACAATAAAATAACATTAATGCATAAATAATAATTACAAATATATGTACAAACAACAACCTGATAGTAGTCAGTCAGTCAATATAAACAAAATACTAGAATATTACTACATACATGTAGATCTGTAATGCTATTACATACTAGAAGCAATACGTTGAAATCAAACCTTATATTTTTTCAGCGTTGCATTTCCAAAATATTTCAGAATAAGAAGTTCATTTGGAAATTTGGTTTGGTTAAAGTAACAGTCACCTTTCATTAAAACATTAAATTACCAGATAGATAAAATGTCTCCCATTTTAATAATTGCCTCTCTCTTTAATTACCAGACAGTGCAATTGTCTCCCTTTATTGAAATTCCACACAAATACAAGTATCTCCCTTATATAAAATAAATCACCATCTAGCAAAAAATACTGTACATATTGTTCACATTTGCAGTTTACAAGAAATAGTAATAAAAATAATAAACATAAATGAATTACAACAAAAAATAAAACCAAATAAAATATCACAGATCAGATTATAAACTTTTATTACTAAAACTTGCAAAACCTTGGAGTAACACAGAACCCTTACTGAAGATTTCTATACTAGAACAAATATCTATCATAAATGGGACCCCAGTGTACTTGTAGCATACTGTTAGCCATGTATTTCCTAACAGGGGTGACAACTCTACTGTAGTTATTTTGTCACATTTGAAACAAAACAATACCGTCTTAAATGCACAAATATAAAATAAAACTATTGAAATATTTTACTCAATATTTACTTTATTCAAACAAGAAATGCTCTGTGACTAACTTACTAAAAATGAAAAAAATGAAAGGACAAATACTGAATTAAAATCCTATCATTATGACATGCGTTTTCTAAGGTCATACTTACATCATTTACTGGTAGTTATCCATTTTATGATATACAGCTTAATTCATTACTATTTACTCAAATCAAAATGTTGTAAGTTTGTTTTGCCAACCCAATCTTTTCCAATAATAAAGTACATGTCATTCCCATCCCTTTTTAAAAATAAATAATATATTGTATGTCATATTTCAGTCTGCCAATAGGAATTAAAACATATTTTAACCATCAAACATTGTCTAGGTCAGACATGGAACTGTAATATAACCCAAATTTATGACAGTCTTATCAAGTCACAGTATTAAGGCCACTAAGATATATTGTGTAGTTTATAAATAGAGTAACAATTTTAACAAACACATTATTAACTAGAACTATCACTAAAGGTGATGAATACCCCCAGATGCGGCCTTGACAGTTATTGTTACATTTTACAGAGGGAAATATAATGCATTTTCATTTTTTTAATACCTGCAAATTGTTGCTTAGATATATCCTGACCAGTTTCTAAATATACATTATATAAAAAATATCAAAGGGCCATAACTCATTAAAATTTACTTGGACAAAACCTATTGTGGACATGCACAACAACATGCAAACTACTTATTACTTCTAAGAAGTTTCACTGAATTCCTGCATGTAGTTGCTGAGAAATGGTACGGGCAAAATTTGCCTAATTATATAAAACAAAGGGCCATAACTCAGTGAAAATTAATCCAAACAAAACCTGGTTATTGCATGCACAACTTGGCTTACTTTTTATAACTTCTGTGAAGTTTCATTGAATTCCTATGAGTAGTTACTGAGATATTGTATATACACTGTAAAAAAAACAACAAAGGGCCATAACTCAGTGAAAAATTAACCAACCAAGACAAGCTTAATGGATGCACAACTAGGCTAACTACTTATCACATCTGAGAAGTTTTGCTGAATTCCTGGCAGTAGTCAATGAGAAATAGTCAGGACAAAATTTGCCTATTGTATATACTGTAGAAAAAAAACAAAGGGCTATAACTCAGTGAAAATCAATCCAAATGAAAAATGATTTAAGCATGCACAACAAGGCTAACTACTTATTACTTCTGTGCAGTTTCGTTGAAATCCTGCGAGTAGTTGCTGAGAAATCGTCCGGACAAAATTTGCCTATTGTATATACTGTATAAAAACAACAAAGGGCTATAACTCAGTGAAAATTGATCCGAACAAAAAATTCTTTAAGCATGCACAACTAGGCTTACTACTGATCACTTCTGTGAAGTTTCATTGAGATCCTGTGAGTAGTTGCTGAGAAATTGTCCGGACAAAATTTGCCTTTGTATATACTGTATAAAAACAACAAAGGGGTATAACTCAGTGATAATTAATCTGAACGAAAATTGCTTTAAGCATGCACATATAGGCTTACTACTTATCACTTCTGTGAAGTTTCATTGAGATCCTGTGAGTAATTGCTGAGAAATTGTCCGGACAAAATTTGCCTATTGTATATACTGAATAAAAACAACAAAGGGGTATAACTCAGCGAAAATTAATTCGAACGAAAAATGCTTTAAGCATGCACAACTAGACTTACTACTGATCACTTCTGTGAAGTTTCATTGAAATCCTGTAAGTAGTTGCTGAGAAAATCTCCGGACAAATTGTGTCTACAGACGCACGGACCGACCGACCGACCGGCCGACCGACCGACCGACCGTCAAGCGTGAATCCAATATAGCCCCCATATATTTCATATCTGGGGGTATAATAACTATAGCCAAGCAAAGCTACTTGTTTGAGGTCTTAATGAGTTTAAATGTTGAACCTAAGTCTTCATGATGTGGCTGTTCCATAAACTTTAGAATAATTAGTTGACTGTGATGCATTTTTATTCTTCAATTTCTTTGCCCATTTTGGTGGAGAACTCTTAGACTAAAAAGAGAGAAAAACATTGTCATAAGTAACTAAAGTATAAATACATTCAGTATTTTCAGAGTTTTGGCCGTGAACAAAAACTATACATCAAAATTTCTGTATATTCTGCAACATCTTCTTTCCAGTATGAACATCATATAATCAGTGCAGAAACTTCTGATCAGCTACTGATCCTTATACGACCTAACTTTGTATGTAAAGGATGTTAACTGAAATTGAGCTGAATATTTGAAAGTTCAGTGATAAAATTGTCAATGTTTGCCTTGTTGTACAACTGAATGGTAAAGCGTTCACATATTTTTTTCAATTTACAAGTTTTATTGGTTTTATCAGCACATTAATGCCTTTGACTATATTTTTTTCAGTAAATATATCAGTTAAGTAATTAAAGAGATTACTGGACTATATAAACCACTAGATGGCGCTGGGGCGGGTTTTTGTAAAATTTTATGCATGTTTCATATCAGAGAGCCCTTTTTTTGAATTTTTGAATAAACTACTGAAAAATATTCTTTGAAAATTCTCACAATGGTAAATCATTCCATGTCAAAACATTTCATCCAAAAATCTTAGTAATATATCAATTCTAAAAGTTACTTTGAGAAAAAGTTTAAACCCGTCTAACAGAAAATTTGAATTTCCTGGGAGGTGTGGCTACTTGCTGATAAACTCACTGTTTGTAAACAGAGGCACGTGGTAAGGTTGAGCAGCCGATGCTTTCAATATAACACGAGTTCTTTACTAACCAGTGGTCTGTTGATGACTCACCCATTCATGTGCTATTTTGAACAACAGAGAGTTTAATTGACAGGTAAAATTAGGCATATCAGTTTACATAGCCCAACCCACAAGGATAAAACTTTCAACAGTTCAAGTCAAGTATTTAACTTACAAGTGAGATAGAACCAGGTTTCAATACATTAGGGTCATCATAATTTTCATAAGAGCTGTTTGGTATATGAACTGATGCACTCTTAGGCTTTGACAAATCCCTCATAGCTGTCTTTGCTTCACCGTGGCGACGAGTTGATAGATTTAGCACTACTTGCTTCATGACCGACATTTCCTAGAAATAGAGTAAATTCAATAACTAAATGCCCTATTGAAACAAATTTATCACTGAATAAACTATTACAACGAACGAATGAACGAATGATTAAGATAAGTTTTATTTTGAATCACCAAGATACATACAATATAACATAAGATCTGTAGAGCTTTTAAACCAAATGAATGAATGAATGAAATAGGGAAATAAATTGATATGATCTGATATTTACCTCTCTCTGGTTCAATAATCTTTCCAGATCTAAAGCCATCTGATTCTTTGTTTTCACAATGTCATTCTTCTCTTTCTCAAGTTTCCTGAAAATTTGAAAGAAGAGTAGAAACATCAGTAATTTTACAGTATAAACAGGGGACAAGCACTGTAATACCTCACACAGAAGTCATTTAAACACAAAAACCAGCAAATTTTCTAAAATCTTATTCCTACTTATCATGAGACAATAGCAAGCTGCATATGAAATAACAGAAAAAATCAATGTAATATAACATTTCTGCAACATAAAACATCAAACACATAATGATGACAAATGGAAGTGAGATAAGGATCGAACCAAATTTATTTATAAAACTATAGAATTCATTATTTAAATTATCCAACAGATCAATCCACATACTGAGTTTCCTCTTCTAGTGAAGCAATATATTCCCTCTGTTTGGAGATCTGAGAATCACGTGTTCTCATACTTTCAATCAAGTAGTTATATGGTTGTTGTGCTTGATCTAATAATGAATTTGAATTCTTCACCTGAAATAATAGTAACACATATAAATTAAAAGCCTGTGTTAGTGGTCATCTGTGAATAGAGGCAATTTTTAAAAAAAAACATCCAATGATTATTTAAAATGACCACCAAATTAAGGTCGCCTGTCAATAGATGTAATATTTTGTATTTTCCAAGAATGACCTTTGTTAACAAAGTTTGACTGCATCATAAATAAAAAAAGATCTGTTAACAAATTCGTGTTCATTAACTTTATATAAATGGTTATTTTTCATTTCCAATATCATCCATTATTATGCACACAGATAAGATGAATCTATTAATTATTAATACGAACTGACTTAGTCAACAGTGCTCCATTATTTTCAAGACAGGCTGTTTTATTGCATAAATTGCAAATCTAAAGATACAGCATTGATCAAGTTTCCTAGCAAGCAAAATGAAGAAGTTATTCAAGGATAGCCCTACTGCTTAATTTCTAAGGCATTTTCTGTAATTCTGTCCAGACAAAACATTACAATTATATTTTTTAAAGAATGTACCTCTTCTGCTAATTGTAGAACTTTTTTCTTTTCTCTGTCAATATCTTGTTTCTGTAAAGTGTTGATCTTCTCCAGTTGTAAAACTCTTCTAGCTAAGTGTACACTATAAATAGAAGAATACAGAATTCAACTTAAATATCAAGTACACAGAATTCAATTGGGTATATTAACTCAAGTGATTATTCTCAGTAAAAGCGAAAGATATTTCACACATCCTCAAAACAAAATACTTTTTAAAAATTCTTTTAGAATACCATGTATGACTAAAGTGACTGCTTAAAATATGGCGTGTTTTATTGTTTTAACAAGATGTTAAAATTTCTAGCAGAGAAGTTATCAGAAGTTATCATTTGCACAAAGTCACTAAATTCCAGTAATTGACCAATCGCAAAACAATTTGACTCTCGGAAATTTGTCCTAAAGGGTCTAGTGAATGCCTTGATATTTATCAGCAGATCAATTACAGACATAACATCTATCTCATCAGCTTAGTATATCTTTGACTAAAGTTGGAAGAATACTAAATGAAGACAAATGCGTATAAAGACAATACCTCTGTTGTAGTCGTCTTTTAGCTGTACTAGGTACATTAGCACCATAACCGTATGAAAATAGTACTTTCTCAGCCTCTTCCTCATTGTCAACTGAAAGTTGGTGAAATAAGATACATTCCGTTTAAAATAAAAACATATGAGCATATATCATTTTTAACACATGGTGCTCAACTTCAGTAATAATTTCTTAATCAATCAATGATATGAAACATTAACCAAATAAGTAAAAGATGAGATAACCAAGGATTCTATAGTCAAACATGCTATCATTATTCTGAGGATAAATAAAGTTGTTACATGTGATGTTTGAGTCACCATATCTTCAATTTGACTAATTGCCTCTTTTCCGCCGTACATAGAAAAGTTGTTGGGTCCTAATGGAAGTGTAAGTTAATACTGCTTAGAATATACAGTCTACGAAAACAGGTTAGGTGGACCGAAACCAAACTGAAATATCGTTGAAAAATGTAGTTAAACCCACGGACACACTAAAACAAGCACCATACCTTCAGCAGCCTGCATAACTACATCATCCAGTTCTTTTTCTATATTCTCATAGGTTTTTAGTCTCACTTCCTTCTCTTGTAAAGTAGATTCTAACTCAGCGATTCTCTTTTCTAGAGCAGTTTGTTGTGCATAATATTCTTTCGTCAGAACCTGATAATAAAATATAATAAAGTAAACACACAATAATGTAGACCCAACATCATATTTGAACAATTGAAATATTTGAAGGCATTTAATCAGTCAAGCTAGAAGCATTATTAGGAACATTTTGAACTCTATGAAGTGAATATTCTATTGTTTTGCATAGGGGGATGGGGGGGGGGGGATGATTCAAAACTCAGTTAACTGATTTTAATTTCACTGGAAACTTGGTTAACATAGAAATATATTATTTTCAAAATGGCATCCAATCAATCTTGGTTCAATTTTACATAAACGATTAACCAGTTTCAGAATTTTGAAATTGTCCCACCTGTAGTTTTAAGACTTAGTGAAATATTCAAATAAACCAACTGACCTCAGCTTTCTTTGTGAGTTTCTCAATTTCTAGTTGAGATTCTTTGAAATTTTTAACAGTCTCTTCCTGTACAAGTTGTGTTCGTTCTAGTTCAAAATTCTTCAGTTTAACATCATTTGCCAGATCTGACACTCGGGTATCTCCGCTCACCTGTAGCTGACGTAATCTGATATAACATGAAAATAGAACAATAAATGAAATAAGTTCTAACAGAATTAAGTATCTAATTATAATACAAGTTCCAAATAGCAAATGAGTGTTATGAAAAGTTCTAAGTTTTTGGACAAATGATAATCAGTTATTGAAAGTGATTGACAGTGATTGAATTAAATCATACAGACAATAAATCATACAGACAAAGATGTATGGCTATACTAAACTAGGTGGTCAGTAAATATTTGAGAAAGAGGCCGATATAAGACTGTAAAGGCTTAGATGCTGTAATACACAAGTGAATTATTAAGCTTCCAATTTCAGGCTATGTAGTTTCTTTTACTAGTTCTAACCAGGAAGTTCTGGAACCAGTCATTTTGAACCGAATGAATATTCCATATAGACTGATTTTTTACAAATCTAATATATATCACTCACTCTTGTAAATTTTGTTCGTATTTTGCATTAGTTTCCCTCTCAGCAATCTGAGCACGTTCTTTCTCAGAAATTGCCATGTCTCTAGCCTCTCGGAGATTTCTGCAAGTAAAAGAAAGCATATCAACAAGCTGAACATAACAAACAAATTTGAGACTAAATCAAGCAGTAGCCATGTGACTTAGGTTTTATTTCTAAAATCAGCAGTACTGCCAATCAAATGGTGGTAATAGCAATAAACAACCAATCAAAGCCTATCATTCCCCGAAACTTTAAAAACAATTTAAAAGGGATGGATCCAGTTTGGTCTTGCCATCTTCAGACAATCTTAATTTTCATCTATTTTATGAACGATATTAAAATATAACTACCAAAGTTGAACTAATGTCACTTTTTCATACTGTGGTCAACAATTAACACTTATTTTACCTGTTTTCTCTTTCATACATCTCTTTGCTACTAGTTCGGAGTCTATCGATTTCACTGTTAGTACGAACTCGGATTTGTTCTAATTCCTCACGTAGTTTATTTTCATATTCAGACTTGTATTGCTCTCTGAAATATAAAACAATCATAACATTGAAAATATTACACTGCAGTCTGCAGAATGTATAGCAAAATCCAACTCGAAAATTTGACAGGTAATAGATTTTTTACCAAGGATTGATTTACAGTCAAACCTGTGAACAAAGGCTACCCTTGGGAAAGACAATGCAGCATTTTTTTGTACTAGTCCTTTTTGTCCTAAATAATTAACAACAATTTTTATAAGAACGACCTTTATTCACGGGTGGCCTTTTTTTTAGGTGGTAGCTAACACAGGTTTGACTGTATAATACATAAACACTTGTTTTGTGTCATTTTGTCACAGATGTTTTTTCTGAAGGATAAATGTCATATAGATTTCATATATGCCGTAACAAACACAAAAGAGACAACATTTTTATTGTGTGCTAACATAGGAAAGGCATAACATTAAAATATACACCTAAGAATCAATAAGAATAACATGATAAACTATATAGACATTATCTCACCTTGAAGAGACGTATTTTTCATACATATCTTCCCGAGAACGTTTAGCATCGTCAACTTGGATACTTAGTTGTTGATTTTTTTCCTCAGCAAACTGAAGTCTGTTAGCAACATCTGTTGACTGTCTAGTTAAGTATTCCTTATCTTGTTTCAAAAGAGTCAGTGACTGTCTAGCTGCAGATAACTAAAATAACAACAGAAACATATAACATCACTAGAAATATGTCCAAAACAGGAACATATCTTCATGTCCGATCATCAATATAAAATATAAAGAAGATTCAATCTTAAAATATTTGAGAACTATGGGTCTTGCAGTGTTAATATGGCATTTTGTAATCATTGAAAAATATATTCCATCAACAAATAATTTTAAATCTTCAATACACACATACGTATCCAGCTTATATTTGAATTTCATTGGAATCTTCTATTGTGAAAATGACATTAAGATCAGCTTAGGTATCTAATATGTAAAAATATTTATGAAGGTTTTATATATTGTGGACTTTTTGCTCAAACAAATAGGAAACCCACTCCTGTAACTGAATTCATCACTAAAACAAAGTCAGCACAGTATTCTCAAATGACACTTCAGTTATATGTC
The DNA here is from genome assembly GCA_964023205.1 of Lutraria lutraria. NCBI lineage: Eukaryota > Metazoa > Mollusca > Bivalvia > Venerida > Mactridae > Lutraria > Lutraria lutraria. The sequence goes on along the minus strand of OZ026839.1, from coordinate 3,551,507 downwards.
CATACACAGAAGAAGGGGTTGTTTGGTGAATCTAAATACATAGTTTGACAGATTGTGATAAAAGTTATCATTCCATCATGCAACATTTCATGCAAATTGTAGAAGAAAAAGTATCCATCCAGTATAAATGATGGCAGAAACAAATGAATCATAACATGTTCATGAAATATGTGATTTTTGCATTAAAAAATCTGTATGTGAACAATAAGTGCTGAAAGAATAAACTTTGCAAGTAAACATCAATTATCATTGGTTGTAGATCAACAAATATATATATGAAATTAGAGTTTTGACCAAGCTTTTAAAGAAAAGCTGATGTGATTTGCACAAAAATTGCAATAAAAAATATCAAACAGAATGCTAGTTTTACATCAATCTGCTACTGGGCTTCAAACTTTGCTAGATATTTAACCAACATTTACATTTGTATAGGGCAGGGACTTGTGTACAGACAAACGTAAATCAGTAAGTCCACCAACAAATTAGAAGTCATTCATACTGCATTATAATGTATTACAGGTTTATGTTATAAATAGTTCACTATCCAAAAACATTGTTCTTTTTTTTTTTTGGAAAATTTTGCTTTCGTAAACTTAAGCACATTGTAAACTAATATGTAGTGAACAAAGCTGTAAATTAACAAAAGACATAAATGTGAAGTGTTTATATTAAATTCTGTAAAAACTGATTTAATACCTCTCTTTTTGTATTTGTACCAAATTTGATACGGAATGGCTATCAAATTTCATGCGTAAGTAAATCAAAACTATAAGATTAAATAGATAAATCGCTCTAAGAATATTTCAAATCAAAACATAGGTGTATACAAGATAAACGCTTAAAAGAAATCCTTAATCATCAAGAAAGTTTTTATCAAAACAAAGTTTGTGTCACAAGATGAAACTAGACTGATTTATAAGAAGTTTGAGTCAACTGTAAACAGAACATGGACAAACATGGATGAATGAATTAAAAGGACATGATCTATATATCGACAAGTATGAATACTTTAAAAGTCTGTATTACTATTCAAATTAATACATGAAAATTCAAATATTATAATGCAATTACATACATGAAATGAGCATGAAAAAACCTCAATGTTTGCATGAATATTTAAATACAGTACAACCTCTCCAGAGCAGCCCTCTCTTAAAGGGGCATGCTCAGGAATTGCTGTGTCTTTTTTTCGTACACCAAAAATGCGTTTGTCACTTGTAAAACCAATTATTACCGAAAAGTTAAAGAAGAATGTCCGCTCAAAAATGACCCTATAACGCGCGCGTCAGTATTTGTATGTCGGTTTGAATAAAAGGCTTACAGCCTTTTTATTGACGACAACGATATTTCCGATACGTCTGAGAGTTTAACTGAGCATTTGTGATGCTTTTCAAGTGAACATAACATGAGAAATACTTACCATTTCAGTTTGTTGACATTTTTTCACGATATTTTCGGTTTTGACAGATACCGAAAGGGTCGAGTTGTGAAAATGATGAATAATTTCTGAGGCCGAAATCGGCAGGTTTGGTAAATCTTGAAATGTGTATTTTGAGTAAACTAGTGGGATGTTTTGTAAATATCTTACAGGGCTTTCATTAATTGATTTAGGCATTAAAATGATACTGATTTGATTGCTATTTGAGACGCTTCAGTTCCAGGGCATGCCCCTTTAAGCAACAATCTCCCTTCAACAACAGTATGCTTTTTTCCCACTCTGACTGCACAATTTAACTACATGTAGATTAATTTAACCTCTCTAGAGCAACAACCTTTCAACAACAACATAATTTAGCTACTCCCAAAGGGTGTAGATTTGGAGAGGTTGCACTGTATACATTGTATGTATATAAATATGTTTGAATCATTATACAAATATTCAGAAGCAGACAGAATTGCATACCTCTCTATTCAGCTCATCCCTCTCTTTCACTACTGTTTGATGAGTGGCTTCCAGAGCAGATAGTTGTCTGTGTACGTCCAATCCATCATGTTCTAGGTTATCTCTCTCACTGTATATAGGAGACAAGCATACATAAATCCCACATGAAACTTAGGCAAAAAAATGTTGTTTTAAGACAAAAAAAGGAGATGCTCTCAAATTATTTTTGGTTTCTTTAATGTAAAATATGTGATAACTTAAGTAGAGTAATATTTCATTCAGTCCAATAAATTTAAAAGAAAATATGGTGTTTATGATCAGGAAGACTAGCTCTCTCTTTTTTGGCAACTCTTCTGTTTGAATGTAATTCATTATGCACAGGACTAATATAATATGATAATATAAAATCTACCATATTTACCTCTTTATTCTATCATAATTCTCCACTTTGTAATCATCTACTTTTACTTGACTTTTTGTATCAGCATATGATAGTGTAAGCTTCTGAAACTTCACTCTTAATTCACCATGTGCTTGTCTCTCGTCTTCTAATTTCTACAAGAAAAGATATGATTGGATCACTACATTATCATTACACATGACAATTTAAAACCCTAATTGATTTCACTTAATTACGACATGCAGTTAGAAGCAATGCCATTGATTAATAAGAGTAAACTTTTATGTGACTAAATATTTTTTATGTTTAAGGAATGGTCTGAAATCAACTAGGTAGGGTAGGGATGGTTTCATCTAAATACACAATTTGATATGGACCCTGAACTAAATTGTCTACAACACATCTTCTTCAAAGATAGAACATCAAAACAAGCCAACCATGAACTAATTTTACCTCCTGTAATTCTAGAACTTGTTTCCCCTGACTTCTGTCTGAATCTTCCAATGATTTCACTTTAAGTCTAAGTTGTTCAATTTCTGTTTCTAATGGTTTATACCTCTCAAAGAGTCGAACCTACAAAATATATCAACAGGTATAAATCTTCTATAGATTATCATTTTATGCCATTACTAAAAGAAAGATTAATACATGAATGTAAATTAATCATAGAATCCTTTTTCTAAAGAAGTTTGTTCTTAATTTGCAATGGATTGTATAAGAAATACAACCTTAAAGAATAAATTGTAGCTGCTTTGACCGAAAAGTAAAAGCCTGGTTTCAAGTAATATTCTTGACATCAAAAATCTAGACTGTATATCAGCACAACTACTTAAATATTTCATTAGCTAAGAGGTTCAAATGGATATAAAACTACAGGTCGGATTAGTAGAAACCTGACTCTTTTTAATTTTATGACATTATATCATTAGTGTTTCCTGCAGAGCTTAAGTGGGGCATTGCGTTTTTTGTACTGAAGGAGCACTTCAGAGCAAAGTTCGAACCATGTGTGCAAGATTATCTCAATCTCAATTGCTAACACACATATTTTGAAAATGAAGAGAGTATCACATACAGCAACATAATCTCTTAGTGATAAATCATCATCACTAGTTGAACGAAGCTCAAAGAATTTTTCTTCTGTCAAATCCAGATCTCTCAGTGATCTCCTCACATTACCAGCCCTCTCTTGTAACCTGAATAATACATAATTATGATTACAATTTATTTTATATATATAACTAAGTAAGAACAGTGAATGACATGACAAACAGAAGTTTATCAATTTGTGTAGTATAGGTACAGTACGACTTGGTACATAAAGGCGGTGGTAGGTATTTACATAACATCTGAAATTCCCTGCAGACTGCATACTATAAATAATAATAATAAATAGAGTAAGATTTCAGTATCACACTATCTGACATCCTTATGTAACGTGTACCGAGCGCAATACACTTATACAATAATCACCAACCCTATAACTGGGCTGTAACTCAATATATACAATAAGATATACTTATTTTCCTCGGGCCTACCTAGGCTAATTGATTGGTAACAAAAACAATATACTATACATACAATATTTACAACAAATGGATGGAACTTCACTATATAACGTAATTCATTACACGGGACCAAACTTATAAAACTAATGGCGTTCAACACGAACCACTATTCAGAACTACATGTATCCTCACATAGACTATCAACTACAGTCTAAATGAGTTAGAGCGTAACAAGAGTTGCGCCACAACTTATAAAGTTATATACTACGAAGCTCGTAGCTGACAATAAGTTCCAACTCAGCTGTATCTTTCAACGACAACCCGGTATATCTACCAGCCTATACCTACTGTATAGAACTATATACCCTCAAATAGACTACAGTCTAAATGAGTCAGAGTGCAATAAGATTTGCGCTACAACTTGTATACTACAAACCAGTAGTTAACAATAAAAGTTCCAACTCAGCTGTATCTTTCAACGACGACCCGGTATCTAGACTAGCTAATCTGTAACTCTCTCACGATAGCTAAGCTTTCTATGAGAACACGAGTAGACAGATTTCGTAGTTGTAATACGGACAAAGCCCCCGTCAATTGAAACAGTGATGTTGCTTTCACGCGAGTTTAAACGATACTAAAGTATTTCTCCTGCGACAATGGTTTATATACCACCTGCAGCGATTTCATTGGCTAATACCTTTCGGTACCTACCGCCAATCCTCGTATTTCTCCGTGACATATGCAAGCGCCTACCTTGCACAACTTTTAATAAGCGTTCAATAACTGAACTTTCGTGTACGAGTTTTCCATCACCCGTACGCTATAATATTATCAGCCTACGTCAAATCATTTGTTAATTAAGTGATTGTAAATATATCTAGCCATATACATATACTTTTGGAGGTTCTAAAACAAGGTCTGAATAGTTTAACTCTAATCTATTTCGATACGAATTACAAATGCTAACTTAACATAAAGGGAAGTAACTGAATATGAGATATGAAAAAGTATGTTCCGGCCGTCAGTGTCACACTGTCTTATATCTCTTGTCATTGACTCATTTACTACATGTTTTTTAAATCAAAGTACTCAACCTGGAAACTGAACTTTACATGGACTTGCACAACAACATGGAATGGAGACTAGTTGTTTAAAAATTACATGAAGGAAGTAAAAAACATAGTACTTTGGTACGCTTCAAAATTCATGCATGCTGACAGCTGAGCGGCTAATGGAAAGCTGCATGAACTATTGATCAGTTTCCAACAAAATCATACAGAAGTCATTTCATGGAGTAAGGGCAAATGAGGAAGAACAATCGTAACAAATATCTCTGGTAAGACGGGGGTACCCACCTTTCATTTGTTCCTTCTAACTGTTTTTGCTTCTGTCGTACTTCATCCAGTTCTGCTTTGATCAGTTCTTGCCTTCTTCTCGATTCTTCTTGCTGTATGGTAAGCTGCGATTCAAGTCTAGCTTGAAGTATCTGTTTATGATGTCGCTCGTCATTGAGTTTTTCTTCAAGATCATCCACTCGCTGTAATGATTCGGCCTTCATGTTTTCAATCTGAAGATTTTTCTGTGACAGTTCAATCCTAACCAGCTGCAAATCATGAGCAAGCTGTTTCTTTTCAATAAGTTGCTTTGTAATTTTAGATTTCTTATCTCTACGTTCGTCATGATGATCACTTCTATCAGGTGAGAGGGTTAAATCTGTAGGAACTGAAGTTTCAAATCCACTATAATCTTCAGATTCGAATTCATCGAAGGTTTTCGATAAGTCTCTGGCAGCCATGTCTACTATGAGCACTATTTAATGTTTATTAATAATCACATAATATGAACAAACTTAAGATATTTACAACATATCAACTAAAACAGTTTCCGTTAAGCTTCAACATAAAAAATTGTGTTTATTTTCTTCGAATTTCGTGCTGAAACTTGACATCGGTGTTTCGTGCAATCAACGAGTCCGTGAAATTCAATCTTTATCGAAAATGTCAACAGATCAAGAAACGGAAACTAAGTCTGAGGTCTCTTCTCCCAGCAGAGATGATGTTCCTGGACCAAGTGAAGAATCAAAAGAACCGACAAGTCCAACTGTTAATAAACTGAAAGGTTTGTGTCGAATCTTATTCAGTATGAAATTACCTTGATATCATTAGTTTTCGCGACATTATCATTGTCTGTTTTTGCTTTCGTTTTTATTATGTTCTCTCTTTGATTGCAAACTAATAAGGCGCAAGATCGGGTTGATGTTTATTTTTTTAGAAGGATTTGTTTAAAGAGTCATTCCACAATTATTGTGTGTTAATTTGTAATCAACAATTGCTGTACTTCATACATAATGCTAGTCATTAGTGTAACAGGAGGAGGAAAAAAAAATACCTGATTCAGGGCTAAAACTTGTGACCTCCTGCTCGGATGTTCTACCAACTGAGCTAATTGGGCTGTTAATTTTATTACAGCCAATTCATAAATACAAATACTACACACATACATGTAATACACTGCTATACTAGACTAACAGGCCTGCTAGTGGGTCAAGGCATTTTTACAGCAAAATTTTTGAAACTTTAAGATTTATAACCGGCCCCAACTTGCGGCAAGATATAATTGAGAACCCTGCATTGCAGGTATAGTATTGTTAGTGTGCATCTTTCAACTTTGCTTTAATTGGCTATCCTGTATGCAGTCAGTTGTTAGCATACACTTTGATCATATTAAGTAATAAGACGATCATATGCAGATTCAGACCAAATTTCAACTTCTCAGAGTCAGACCGATTCGTGTAACAGAAATTTGAGAAAAGTTAAAAAATCAACATCGAAATCCTGATGTCTCTTAGTTTGCATGATTTGTATCATGGAAATTGTCTTTGAATGGTAGTGAAAACTGAAAAACAAAATGAAGATCAGGGAAGTCTATGATTAAAAAAAATATTTTAGACAGAAAATACAGTCAAACCTGTGTTAGCAGTCAGACCACCCTGTGAATAAAGGCCATTCTTATAAGAGCTATCATTGATTATAAATGGCATCATTATATGGGCCACCTGTCAATAAAGGCTACACTTTTTCTTTCTCAAGGTTTGCATTGTTCACAGGTTTGATAGTAACTTTACAGCCAGTGCTTGGTTATGATGCTTTTTACCCATTCAAGTATAGTCCATCAGAATGCATTTAAAAGTGAATTGTTTCCAAGTTATGTGTGTCATTAAAAGCTGTTTTTATTGGAACAGTGTTGTGCAATTTGTATATACAATGTAGTAGTATAATTTGTATCAAAGATGTTATTTTAATCATTACTTTATAATTATGTTACAGTTGATGTTCTTCTGAAACCAGCTGGGGATGCTCCTATTTTGAAGAAGAAGAAATGGGCTGTAGATAGACATAAGAAAGTAGCATATATAGCTGATTTTATAAAGAAATTTATCAAAATGGATATGGGAGAGACCCTGGTAATGTATATGATATGTTTGTTCAGACTGCAAACAAAACTTATAATTATAAATATGCCCTTTTGAAAACGCATGGAAATGTTGATGTCCTTATAACATAGATAATTAAAAGTGAAGAAAAGTTTTGTTAGTTCCTCATTATACTGAGATTTTTGTACATTATCAATATTTTCTCTTCCTTCAGCTGCATTTATTCTTTATATCATATCAGCAAATTCATATATATAATATATACATTTGTATATAATTATGTCTTCAGTATTAGTATCCTTATTCTAACTTCATAACTTATTATAATAAACTAGAAAACTACTTCAAGATATTATACCTAATTAGCTTTGAACCTAGAACAGCCGATGGTCATGAAGTTAGATATCTGAAATGTTAGTGTTAGTGGCATGTAAAATATTTGTTTGCTTTGTTTCAGTTTTTGTATGTAAACCAGTCATTTTCACCTGCATTAGATACAGAAGTAGGATGTGTATTTGATGTGAGTAAACTTCTGTCTGTTGTTAGATATTCTATTGTTTGATCATTGACATTAAACCTGTTATTATAAATTAGCTTTTAAAGTATGTCTTATCTGTATTCTGATTAGCTTAATAATATTTTGATTGCCACTATTTAGAAAAAAAATTCATGCCTTGATGTCACATAATTGATATGAGAGGAACAACTTGTAAAATTGAAATAAAACAAATTAATGTAAGGCTGAGTTGTTTCCCTTATATACACAAAATGAACCAAATAAAACAGTCTTTATATTAAAGTGGTCTTAACAACAAGTTGAAACTTGAGGAAATTTTGAATACTGATTCAGAAATGAGTACAGTCAAAACTGTGAACAAAGGCCATCCTTGAGAAACACATAATGTGGCATGTATTGACAGGTGGCCCTTATTTAGAGGTGGCCCCTAACACAGGTTTTGCTGCAGTTGTCATAATAAGGTGATCTATAAGTAGCCTCTGTGTGAGATTTTATTGTACATGTCAATACATGTATTTTCTATTTCAGTGTTTTGGCAGTGATGGTAAACTTGTATTACATTATTGTAAGACACAAGCCTGGGGATGAGGATCTACACTAAGTATGTGCATTGTAAATTTCAAACATTCTGAGAATGGATCAAGTTGATCGTGATCATTCTGTGATAGAAAATGTATTTATAAACTCTGAAATAATCTGTGAACAAATACAACTGATAAATGGATGTGAAGATGATTCAAGACCAATTCATGTTTTAATGTGCTATTTTAAACATTAAGAATTGACAACAATTTAAGTGATTAAACAAGTACTGTCACGGTCACCATTTTATGAATTATCTAGTTAAAATCTGATTACAGTTACCACATACTGATCTTGAAAGATATATTTTCTCTCTGATTTCCTCTGTTCCTTAGATTTATGAAGTATGTGTGACAATATGCGTGTGTGTTATTGTGTACGGAGTGACTGACATTTTAAATGAAGATTTTATGATATTACATGATTTGTATAACTTATCATGTACTTGATGTGTGTTGATATACTGCAATTATTGATATGTTAATTAATTTGTTGATTTCTTAATTAGGATCCATTTGATTATTTGCCGAAAGATACCCACGGCCATTTGTACTAAATGTCTATTGATTTTCTCTAATGACTGTTAGAGCTATAAGTATTGACTATATCACTTTTGTTAAGATGAAATCATACATAAAAATATTGTTTTTCATGTTATATAGTTGTATCATGCTAAGGCGTTAGCATAAATTTGTTTGTTTCTGATTCCCCGACCTGCACTTATGTTTCCCGGCGACCCTTATCCTTTTATTACGCCTAAGGAACAGTACATCCATTTTTACCCTTTCCACACAATTTTCAAGAACCAACATAAATGAAAAAATATGAAAAATATATTTCCAACCTACCAACTTTATTCAATAATCATGTTAAAAATCACCAAACCCACTTTGTCCCTTATATTGGTAGTTTTAGTTTTCCAAGAGGGTGATTCACAAATAGATCAAAATAAGACCTTATTTAGCAACCACTTTAATTTTATGACCAATTCTATATAATGACCATTTATTTTCTGACTAGTTTTCAGTACTTCCTCTGTGTTTTAACCTAACAATGAGATGACCCCTCCCCATATTAAGTTCCATAGGTGACCCCTATATCTAGAAATCACTGTGTAACCTTGTAGCAACAACCTTGTCCCAGTGTTGGTTTTATATATCATATAGTAATATTTAATCCTCCTTCAGTCTTCTATGAAAGGAAAATAAAAATCTAGACTTATTAGTTTTACAAAAACTTGTCAAAGTGACTTTTTTTAGGTAAATTTCCATTTAAATTTATTAATATCTTTCTGAGATATGTGCTTAATTATTATGAAATTTTGATATGAATTTAAAAATTAAATGTCTGGGTAAGTACAAAGACATAAATTTGGTGTTAAACTACTGTTCTAGCTGTTATTGAAGTCATATCTTTCAATGAGGAAGCACTTGTCACATACTGAACACATCAAATGTGTGAACCTCATATGAGACAGACTGTAATTTCCACTCTGAATTTGAGAACTATAAGATTTAACAGACTTTTAACAGTACTGCGATATTGGATTTCTGTTGAAGACGAAAATAAATGTCCTTGTTTTACTGATTTATCTTTCTATGCCAGTGTTATTGGTTTGGAGAATGTTTTTTTGTGTGAATCTTTTGTAATTAACAGTACCCTAAATCTTTTCATTATCTTTCTGAAGGCTTTCAAGCAGATTAGGGGGTAGTTCTGACTCCCATTAATGATGTATGGTGGTCTGTAGTTTTCGAAATAAAGGGGCCACCATGGTTGAATGGTAATTTTGACTCCCTTACCAATGAGTTCTTATTCTACCCAGGACAAGAAAAATGATAAAACTTGAAAATTGTTCTGACTGTTGTTTGAGGCATTAAACCTCATAGAAAAAGTTTTCAAGTTCAAGATATTTTTTGATAATGCCATAGAGTCAATTCATTCTTCGTTCCATGGCAAAACAAAACTGACACAATGTATTTGTTTTATTACCAGCAGAGATTTAACCCATAACAATGCATCACATAGTTTAAAAAAGTCATTTTCCTTGTTTTATTTTCTTTGGTTCAATCTTAACTCTTTGAGTATTTTTTTTTCAAAAAGAAGTATTTTCTGAGGTGTATTTGAGAACTTGCTGTTTACATGTCACATGCACTAGAAATGTTATTTTAACCTTTCAACTTTTCCATAAAGTTTGATGTTTAAAAATGATCTAAAAAAGAAGACTCACAAATTTTTATTTATGTATTGTCCATCAACACAATGAATGAAGTGAATATGTTTTTGGCCTGGTCTTATAATAACCAAATTCCAGAAAATATTGATAGTTATGGTTACTTGACAAATGAAAATAGGGCTGAAATCCTAGGTTGGTGGCAAAACTGTACTTTTTTCTACACATATCTCACTTATTGTAGAAGTGGGATTTATCCTCAAATACTTCAAACTTTTCTGTTAGAAACTGAAGAATCAGTACCAAATAATAAGGTCTGTCTATAGTGATAGGACTTAATTCAGGCCTAACCTAGTTTTCCTTCTGTCACTCTTGTAGCTTATTTAATGACTTATATGGTTATTATTGTTTACGCAGATGTATAATAATGATTTTGTTATTGACTTTGTTAAATGTTTCTCCAATAAATATTTGCAATATTTATATAAATTTTGTGTTCATTGAAGTGTCATTAATTAAATATTGGAATTTCAATACTAATATTGACCATGGCCCCTAATTTTGCAACCAAATCTGCTCAAATGTGCCCTTTATCAAACTGTTCTCTATACCTGCAAACCTGGAGTAGAGTCCATCTTGAAAATAGGAAAACTCTGAAATAAAGCTCACTCTTTAATAGACTTTCTTTGATGTACATTAGAGGGCTGATCAATTAGTTAATGAATACCTGGTATCCCAAAATAATTGGGATAGAATATGAAAAAGACTGGAGGAAACAACGACCTATCTCAGAATTACTGTAGTTTAGCTAATTAACACTTAAACAACAATTTATTGAAGTCGTGTCAGGAACCATTGCCTCGTACAAGAACATTTTTTTTTCTGATTGGGGTTTAACATGGAACCAACAGCCAGGGTCATTTTGCTTGCAACCTTTTCAACCTTAACATCATAGGAAGACCCTAGGTGTGCTGCTGGGTAGAACCATTTACCTTCTATATAAGCTAGCTTGACAGCTTAATCATGCATAGAATATCTGATCCTAGGTAAGATTCAAACTAACATAGGTGTGAGGCTAGTGATTACTAGTCGGAGACCATCGTCAATCTACCACAGTGGCCGCTCAAAGTAAACTTAACAACATCAACATAATTCAATTGAGCAAACATGCCATTCAGGTTTCCCAATGTTACTATACTCACAAAGTTTGACTGGGGGTCTGTTGGGGGTCTGTCCGTCCGCATACAATATTACAAGTTTGTGGAGCGAATACTTCCGCAATGAAATTTAAAATATATCATTACCATGAAGTGTAGATGTGCAAGACACAATTTCCATGCACAGTGATCCACACATTCCAGAGTTATTTCCTGAACATAGCCATATAGTGTAATATCACATTCTTAGTGTCAAAGTTGCGGCGGAGGTATTAGTCGCTTCTGTGACAAAGCTCTAATATTATACACTCATACAGTCTGCATTCTCACATTTTCAGTTTATAAATGCTATGTTTAAACATTATCCCTAATTTGGTCTGAAGTTTGCTTAACTGATTGATTTACAACAAATTACAAAATAAACCCATTTAATTGATTGATTACTGCCTTTCTTAATTACCCTAACAGCTTGAAATGGAACTGTGTGGTACTGAACATCAGATAGATATTATCAAAATACTCTTGACTTTTGTGAGGTATAATTTACTGACAACATCGTTATCGAACCAGACATACACTTGTTAAAAAGATCACATAAGTCTTATCCTTGAATAGGCAGGGGAAAATACTGGAAATACTTATCTTCAAGTTTATGTTCCCATGATGACACAAATAGACTTCAATGAAGAAGTGCAAAATATAAAAAATTGGATGGTTTAGTTTAGATGAGGCATAAACATTTCTGGTTTTTAGTATAAAATGTCTGATTCATGTCACACACAAAAAAACACCAAGTTTCTGATTCATACTAAACAATGCATGTACAGTAAATCAATTGAACAAAGGTCACCCTTGGAAAGTCATAATGTGGCCTTTATTGACAGGTGGTCTTTCTTAGGTAGTCACTACGTTCTACATTATCAATTCCGGTTTTCAAAGAAGGGCCTTTATTCGGAGGTGTCCTCTAACACAGGTTTTACTGTACATCCAATGTCTAGTTACTAGTACCACACACAATGTTGATACCACACACAATGTTAATATCACACCCAATGTTAATACCACACACAATGTTAATATCACACACAATGTTAATACCACACACAATGTTAATACCACACACAATGTTAATATCACACACAATGTTGATACCACACACAATGTTAATATCACACCCAATGTTAATACCACACACAATGTTAATATCACACACAATGTTAATACCACACACAATGTTAATACCACACACAATGTTAATATCACACCCAATGTTGATACCACACACAATGTTAATATCACACCCAATGTTAATACCACACACAATGTTAATACCACACACAATGTTAATATCACACCCAATGTTGATACCACACACAATGTTAATATCACACCCAATGTTAATACCACACCCAATGTTAATACCACACACAATGTTAATATCACACCCAATGTTAATACCACACACAATGTTAATACCACACACAATGTTAATATCACACCCAATGTTAATACCACACACAATGTTAATATCACACCCAATGTTAATACCACACCCAATGTTAATACCACACACAATGTTAATATCACACCCAATGTTAATACCACACACAATGTTGATACCACACACAATGTTAATACCACACACAATGTTAATACCACACACAATGTTAATACCACACACAATGTTAATATCACACCCAATGTTAATACCACACACAATGTTAATATCACACACAATGTTAATACCACACACAATGTTAATATCACACCCAATGTTAATATCACACACAATGTTAATACCACACACAATGTTAATACCACACACAATGTTAATATCACACACAATGTTAATACCACACACAATGTTAATACCACACACAATGTTAATATCACACACAATGTTAATATCACACACATTGTTAATACCACACACAATGTTAATACCACACACAATGTTAATACCACACCCAATGTTAATATCACACACAATGTTAATATCACACACAATGTCAATACCACACCCAATGTTAATATCACACACAATGTTAATACCACACACAATGTTAATATCACACACAATGTTAATATCACACACAATGTTAATACCACACACAATGTTAATACCACACACAATGTTAATATCACACACAATGTTAATATCACACACAATATTAATACCACACACAATGTTAATATCACACACAATGTTAATATCACACACAATGTTAATACCACACACAATGTTAATACCACACAAAATGTTAATACCACACCCAATGTTTATATCACACACAATGTTAATACCACACACAATGTTAATATCACACACAATGTTAATATCACACAAAATGTTAATATCACACACAATGTTAATACCACACCCAATGTTAATATCACACACAATGTTAATACCACACACAATGTTAATATCACACACAATGTTAATACCACACCCAATGTTAATACCACACCCAATGTTAATATCACACACAATGTTAATACCACACCCAATGTTAATATCACACCCAATGTTAATACCACACACAATGTTAATATCACACACAATGTTAATATCACACAAAATGTTAATATCACACACAATGTTAATATCACACACAATGTTAATATCACACACAATGTCCATATCACACACAATGTTAATACCACACACAATGTTAATACCACACACAATGTTAATACCACACACAATGTTAATATCACACAAAATGTTAATATCACACACAATGTTAATACCACACACAATGTTAATATCACACACAATGTTAATATCACACACAATGTCCATATCACACAAAATGTTTATACCACGCAAAATGTTAATACCACACACAATGTTAATATCACACACAATGTTAATACCACACAAAATGTTAATATCACACACAATGTTAGTAACACTAACAATGTTAATATCACACACAATGTTAATATCACACACAATGTTAATACCACACACAATGTTAATATCACACACAATGTTAATACCACACACAATGTTAATATCACACACAATGTTAATACCACACACAATGTTAATACCACACACAATGTTAATATCACACACAATGTTAATATCACACACAATGTCCAGATCACACAAAATGTTTATACCACGCAAAATGTTAATACCACACACAATGTTAATATCACACACAATGTTAATACCACACAAAATGTTAATATCACACACAATGTTAATACCACACAAAATGTTAATACCACACACAATGTTTATACCACACACAATGTTAATACAACACAAAATGTTAATACCACACACAATGTTTATACTACACACAATGTTAATCCCCATCACAATTTCAATACCACACACAATGTTAATATCACATAAAATGTTAATATCACACAAATTGTAATACCACAAAAATACTTTAATACTACCCAAAATGCATTCAATGGGTTAGAAGAAATGTGGCTTTTCAGCATAGTTGACCTATGTTCAGAAGTATATTTTATGAGCTAAATATTGACCTTTGCTCACAAGGTGGCATTTATTTAGAGGTACATAGGTAACAAGAAATGTTTACTAAATACAGATCACCTGTGCCTCTAGTTTGGGCGATCATTAGAGATGTTTTGTAAATATTTCATGGTGCGCTTTTTAAATGCAATGTCCCCTCAGTGTGACCATGACCTTTGACCTACGGACCTGAAAATGCGCAGGTCCTGTAGAGGTTATCAGTGAAGTTTGATGATTGTAGGTGGAAGCGTTTTGATTGATTTTATAGGCAATGTTAAAGTTTGATACAAACAGACAGACAAGCGGACAGACAGACCAAAAACTATATATGACCCCGAACTAACGATAAGAGGCCACAAGAATACAGTTAAACTCCGTAAAACTGAATATTCTCAGAACCGTGCAAAAAGCTTTCTACGGGTTTCGTTTCAATCGGAGCTCTGAGGCGTTAGTCTTAAGAAAAATGCACATTTCTCAGTTACGGAAATTCCCGAGTGGTTATGATTGGTTTCGTTTATGTGGTGTTTTCCGTGTTTATGCCCCTTGGTCAAAGACTCTTGCAGTTTAGAAATTGTGTTGATTCTACGCATCAGATTTCATCGAAGAATTGGATTACATTGTAACCTTGTTTATCGGCAGTTATCCATCTCTGACACGATGTGTACAAACCGGCACGCTTGTCAACATTACTGTGTTTGGTTATTAGCACTGAACTAACACAGTTAATACTCGATGATTGTTTGTATTTTACTTAGAGACGACATTCAACGCTTGACATGATGAAGTGGACTAGGAAATATTATATCTGAGAGAACACAGTGCCTGGGCATTGTGTTCAATTATTGAAGGATATGCTTAAACAAGTTACTGGTTTCCGACATAACCATGTTTTTTCTGCGGGCTCAAGGATTTTTATGTCGCTCAAAGTCATTTTTTTGTCAAGTCAATATTTTCTTTGTCATATAACCCCTTTTTCGGAGTGAAAAAAGTATTTTAGGACAAACGTCTGCCATCATATACCGACCCTTCACTTTTTGTTGAGGATGGGGATTTTTTTCTGCAAAACGAGTTATTTATTATTTGACCTTGTCATATTTTACATTGGACTTTGAATTTAACACCAGTCATGAAAGTGTTTAATGTATTGCCATGGAAACACCATCCTTTATATAAATGCTGCTGCTTTAACGATCCAAATAAAAAGTTTGATTGAACAAAAATATTATTTACAAAAGAAAGTTATCAAAGATTCCTAAGTTTGAAGATTTAATCAATACTGAAGTTATCGCTTGCACCGTATAATGGCCCCAGTTTGTACAGTCTAAACTCCAATAGCGACCACCTTGATATTGCAACCAAATCATTTATAAACGTCATCATTAAAACCGCTATTTTGGTTCCCGAATGTAGTCTTGAATTGGTGAACTCAAAAAAACTGGTAGCTAAACGATTCCTACTCACACATAACGGAAGTGAGAACAAGTATTTCTTAACCAAAATCTGATTAATGTGATTTGGTCACTATTGGTATCATAATACAGTTTTAGTAGCTTCTGTCACTTTTTTGATGGCCAGTCAAACATTATTGTTCGAAGTCCACTGAATTCGTCAGTACGTCGGGTCACGGGTTCATATTCTGGGTGCGGCACATGCTCTTTGATAATTATTTGGTTAGCATATTTGGCCATTTTCCTTCATCACTGATAAGCCTTGTTGAGTAATTGACAGTTACACGTGGAGAATAGGTTTATACTTGCACATAATTCATGGTGATACATGTATATGATTGCAACAATGTCGAAAATTGGAGTAAAACGCGAAACAACAACAAAAAAAGAAATTTCAACTTATTAAATTTCATCGAACATAACAATTAAATTCCTGACGCGAATTTGCCTAATTGTAATAAATGAACGCTAAGTGTTTACTTTAACGAATCATTCATCTGCCTCGGAGTAACATTAATTTTTTTTGTCACGACTTTTATCATAAACTTATATCATTTTGTTTGTTCTGATATACTAACCGACATCTCGTATTGTCACGTACGTCACCATAGTAAAACAAAAAGTCAGAGTAAATATCTAACACATGGCATCGCATAGTTGTGAATTGTCTAAATGTGGAAATAAGATTCTCCATAAACACAGTTCACGTCAATCGTTATGTTATAAAAACCAATTTCTCTAATTAGTCTGTATACACTTGTTGTTTCTTTAAAACCCACTCAAACATATGCGAGGATGTCGATTGTATCAAAACCATCAATTCTAATAGAGTTTCAATTATTTCCACGTCAATGTACGTACGTTTGCAAAGCTTTCTAATTTGAAGTAGATTTAATGAGTTTTTAGCAAACAGAATCTCCTGTTTGTATGTATGGTACGTACTTGATTGTGATAATATTACGTTTCTTTTTAATCTACTGTATACGTCTTAATATTGGCGCCCGTTTTATTTTGGCGATATTGGCGGTCAGTATCGGAACCGCCAAATCTAGACCGCGCCAATATAAAACCACGCCAATAATGAACACCGCCAATTTTGGAACTATATGGATCATTTATATGGAGTACGAATTAATTAAACAATTTATAACACCTCAAAGTTCATGAGTGCGTTCGACAGACTATAAATTCTTACCTCCGGGAATCAACAATTACACTTTGTATAATTTCAATAGTATATGACATGTATTTATATAACCCAATGGAAAAAATCAGAATGTCGTTTTTTGACATCGTCTTTAACATAACTTGTATACATCGGTTATCAGTATTTTTTTGTTATAAATTATTTTATATAATGAACTTAATTTACAGATCGGCAAATACTTGCCTGTGGTACATAACTGACGCATCTTATAACCTTAAATGTATTTTTCTTCTCGTTATTTAATTAGATTTCCCCAACAAGTCAGTAAAGCAAGTCGAATGTTTGACCATGATATTGAATATTCTACACAATAGATGAATGTAAAGATAAACGCTTGTACGGTGATAATAAGTCACATTGTATGGAATGGAAACGACATCAGTCAAGCAACAAACACACAACCCTCTTGTTTTGGCTTTGCTTCCTTGCTGTTTTATGCGCAAGTCCCGTCCTCTTTTTTTGTCCCGTATGCATTCAACATTGACATCATCGACAAATAAACTCGTATTAAATACAATTGTATTTTTAAAATCATTTATAAAATCGAAGTACTGAAACAGAACTTATATCCATGTGCTCTGCAACATGTAACGAAAACTAGTTCAACAATTGCATGGCGGATGTAGAAGAACGTAGTAATTTGGTCCGCATCAAGATTCATGCGCCCAAGCGAGTGACGGCTATGGAAAGCAGTACTATCGGTCAGGTTCATTCAGTCTCTCCAAAAAACTTGATACTATTTGAAACAAACTACTTGTGAGTGATAAGTAGAGAAATTGGGATATTGAATATGTTAATCACTTTCTTGATATCCGACCAGACACAGTTCCGACATATTATTCAGCGATTGTCAATGTACAAGTTAGATTAAATAAATGTTCAATTCTAGTTCACGTATTGAAATCTCCGCCAGAAAAGAAATTATTATACAGTTCCAACATTCATGTGAAGAAAGATATAAAAGATATAAGAGGGACGCTAAAAAAGTATTTTCTTTTATAAAATGTATTAAATACAGTAATTTCATTATTGGCATTATAACAACTGCAGTAATTATCGTCAAAATTACCTCTATTATCGCATGTCATTTCCCGGACAAATTATGGTTGCTTGGCAACATTCCGTACGAGCTCACAACGACAATATTCATTAGGATTGTCAATATCACAAAAGCCCTGGAGGTCATGTTTTTTATATTTTTGGAATAGATTGAATTCAAAATATCCTTGTTCACAAGAAATATTCACAGAGAATATCGTCCCATCCTGTTTACAACACTAGATATATTGTCTTCAAGGAGATCATTAGAGATGTTTGTTTCCTAAAGCATAGTTTAATTCCCGGATTGAGGAATTTGCGAGAGTTACAATTAATGTAAAAAGATTGTAAAATAAACAATGCAAAAAATTGCATTTTGTCATAGTGCGAGGTATACGGAACACATCGGCTGATTCCGTACCTTTCTTTAGCCTCAAATGTGGTTGGTAGCTTGTGTACATGTGTGATTCGGCTGCCGATTTAAGGCTAAATATTTATTATCGCTTAACAACTAAGCTCTTAAAATGGCATCTGTTGTAGAATGTCAAAACCTTTCATTGCAGAATTGTCCTAAAACTTTTGCTTTCAATATAGTACACAAAAATATTAGCTATATATTTTGTAAAGCAAAAAGATAAGGTTCTTTCGTGGAAATCACCATGTTTTTCAGTTTTACATCCGGGAAATTTCAGGTACATATACTCGTAGTTCCAATGTCGACATATCAGGCAAAGTTGAAATTTAGCGTAGTCGGTCGGGGTTTGCTGGATGGGGTCGTACTACTATTATAAATGACTTGCTACGTATTTCAATTTCAGTATCATCAAACTGGTTCTCATTGCCTTTTTATACGGGCATTGACTTTGTTTACATGGGACGGGTACCAGTTATGACATTCATACAATTGTTTTAGTTCTTGATACGCCTTCTAGTGTCCTATATAAGCGCAACAAGGACGCCCCAGATTAAGACAGAATTTTATAGTCCAATGAAAACCAAGTTATCAAGTTAAATACTTTTGGTAGAATGTCTAAGAGTAGGTCCGTCCAATATTTACATTGTACAAAATATTGACCGTGTTGGTGTTTCCGTGATTATGTTAAAAGTCTCTATGGTTTAGCCTACTTTTAATCTAATCGTCTTTCATTCAATAAGATATGAATGATTCATAGCGTCTTCTTTTCTATGGTAGCATTTTTATTAATGTATCATTACTAACAAAAAAGATATTGCATTTTTGTAGATTGGACAAGACTTTTGTCCATATGTATATTTATGTCATACAGAGCGATTGCTTTTATAAAAAGCTACAAATACTTGAGAGCAATAATTTGATTACATTGACGCCAGGCTCGATGCCACAGACTACTGGAATCGTCTGCGAAATACTCCCTGAGAACACAGACATTTTGTCGTTAAAACACTCTTGAAGGCTTCTTGAATATTTTTTCTAAGCAACGACCGTTATATTGGAATGTTCATAGAGTCTTTATGTATATATTGCTGAATGATCTTGGTTTTTGACAAGTATTTGTTCGCCCGTTATTTGTTTCAAGAATTGTATACGCTGCCAGACGGGTTGCAAGAGTTTGCAAGACATTAAAACCGTGTATTTGAGTTATACCGGTTTTATTGCAATTGTAATTTGTTTGGAAACTGATAGATACATTTTGTAGTTTGATGAAGCTTTCCGTCATTCGTTCGTCGCGCATTAATTTGTATGCAGACCTAAGTGCTACTTGTATCTACATCCGCCATGCAGTTGTTAAAAATAGTCCCTATTCCAAGTAGCAGTGCAAGTCTATGTATACGTTAAGTTTCCATGAGTACTTTCATCTGATCTGTTTGATTTATTATTGATCATGATTGAACTAGGGAAGGTAAAAACTGTCATGAAAACTTTATGATTCGAGTATGTGACTAATACTGTTAGTAATTTAAATTATTATGACATGAGTACAAGTAAAACTTCCGGTTTTCATTAATGGTAGCCCTTTTATGCTTGCAGTTTGATACCACAAAGAAACTCATTTGCTTGTAACGTTTCGATGATAGTTGTGCATATGCTACTGTATATTTATTACTTATTGAGTGCCCCTCTTCAATTGAAGTGAACCACAACTTGTTTTGTATCTCAGAGCAAAGCACTTTCAATTTTCCAGATAAAGGCTTAAAGGTTTTTTATGTAAAACTTGTCACCAAGCCGACACTTCCTCGAAATCTAACACGTCAAACAATCTCAGCGAAGTCTTTGACGTGACTGAACATGACTTAATATGAATCTTACCACTTAACTAGTCAATGCCATTTTATCCGAAATTCGTGATTAGACTAAACTCGTTTAACAGGGTCGCTCTTTCGCTTGAACTTAAAATATCAGCCAGACAAGTATTCATAACAGTCCCCGGGGGAATTTACTAATTATATTCCTATGCAAATCAGCTATGATTATTCGCAACTTGCATTCAGTGCCTTATGTATGGTAACGAGTGCATATTATTTGTCGCGCAACCACTGTCTTTGACCAAGACCTTGTTCATTGTCAACACGTCTCCACACTGATTTCGCACCTATTGTGTTTTCTCTCGTTTCCATTTGAATAGAACCGCGATAGACCTAATATGGTCAGACAAGTAGAATTAACGTGTAGCAAATGTGGTTAACTTCGCGTCCGATTTCATTAGCTTTCTCTTGAATCCCACTAATGCTTGCAAAATTAATTCTAAACCTCGCTCGTATCGTAATCTATTCTGTGGAATAAAACGAGACTCATAATAATGATCGCGTTGACAAAATGACCGAACATTGCCTGACGAGAGAACCAAACTGGTTATTCAGTGATGTAGAGAAGTCATTAATAGATCGTGACAAATAGAAAGAAAAACTAATCTGGAATATAAAAAAGCAACAGAAATGTCGAGTCTGATTAGCAGCAGCTTTAGCCTGGCTTAATGTACTCACCAATATGACAGGAACCAGGGATATAATTTTCAATAAAGATGAAAGTGGATATTATATCCAAACTATAATCAGTTGGGGTAAGACTTATACACGGTGATCTGTCGTTAGAGATCTCCCACAAATTAAAATAATAAATCCGATAGCGATATAATGTTCTAATACGTCTGGTGATCAATAACGTCTCTCTTGAATAGAATTGTCCGTTTCCATGGAAACAAAACAGGTAACACACGTCAAGAGTAGTAAGTCGACATTAGCGAGTGAAAAAAGAGAACAATATCTTTAATGAACATAACAAGTAGTGATTTGCTGCCTCATGATCAAAGGGAGTTTATAGTAGGCAGTGTAATATTTCATCTACGGAAATGATATAAGTAAAAGGTAAGTTATTTATTTGTTCATACTTCGGGCATTATGTGTGACTGTATATTTACTCTTGGAAAACAAGAGCGATGGTGCGATATATGTTGGTCGCGAAAATATAAACAATATAGGTACATATCGTTAGAGACAATTAACTGCATTATCTCTCAAAATACGTGCATTTCACATAAAAATGCAATGATACCAACAGTACCTTGTTGCCAAGTTCTGACTGGAATTTATTGAGACTGGACTACTCAAAACATCCGATTTTAAATCTAATTGTTTCATGACTTAAATATACAGCCTGCAATGTACACTGTATCACATTGACAGTTCAAAAATGTCGTTTGTTGAGTTTGCATTTATGTTTAATACTAGTATTACTTCAGCTAGATGTTCCATGTGTTTTATGAACGCCTCAAATACTAGTGCATGTACCGTAATTTTAAATAATAGTAAGATAGCAGATCTAAAGGCTTGAGGTTGCTAGAGTTAAGTGGTTGTGAATTCGAGTCATATCAAAGACTAGATACCATCAGATTCAGGTTGATTCATTTGTTATAGAGGAGCCATAGGAGATAGTTATGAGGAGATAGTACTGATCATGAAACTCTAGAGATACGTACGATGTATGTCAAATCATATAATGAGTTGAAATCAACGTCACGAGAGTTACACATTCTGCATTAGAAGTTCTCAACGTAATTCATATACTGTATAAAAATCCTGCTTTAATTATACAACCCTCCGTGTTTTTTTTTCTGCGTGATTTCATTCTAATTAC
Organism: Lutraria lutraria; assembly: GCA_964023205.1. NCBI lineage: Eukaryota > Metazoa > Mollusca > Bivalvia > Venerida > Mactridae > Lutraria > Lutraria lutraria. The sequence goes on along the minus strand of OZ026839.1, from coordinate 3,528,555 downwards.
GAATCATAAATAAGTGTTTAGAAGCAAGTCAGCGCATCCCTGCGGTGACGAAGATATTTTTCGATCGAAAAGTCTATTCCCTGTTCGATGAATCTGTACAATGATATCTGTAAGTTCTCCCTTCGGGAGCTTTTCATATTAAATCAGTTTTAAATTATTTGTTTACTTTCCATTAACGTCATTTATAATAGTATTTTCATTCTTTCCTGTAAAATAGATTTGCCGACACTGGCTGTATAAAATGTTCGTATATCAATCACGTATAAAACCATTGACTACTGTTTTTGTGTTCCGTAATAACCACAGACAATGAGTTGAAGTTCCAACAGAAGCGACATTCATCGGGTTTTAATAGTCCCTGTTATATGACGACCTGTTTAGCGTTCGAATGTTTTTTTTCAGTTAAGTCTTCATCAGTTCTTATTTTTAGCGCTTTCATGCTCATGTAGGACTACTGATTTGTTTGGAAACCTTTTATATTCATATTGCGAAATTCCGCTAACTTCAAGGACAGCCTTCGTACAATTACGTTCGTAAGTAATCACAGCCTGGCTTAAGCATGCACCTTTTTTCTAAGGTTAACATGTGTCTCCGAGTGATTCATGTGAAATAGACTAGTATTCATGCAGTGTTTTTTTTATTATTATACCATATTTATATAGCCCTTTTTTCATGTAATTACACTTTCAAAAGTGCTGTACAATCACGATTAAGACATGGTTAAAACAATATGTAATGAATACAAACATGTTAGTCAAAAATGATATGGGTAAAATATATACAACTATGGACAAATTTATAAGTCAACAAATCCACCATTAATTTATGCAAACAAGTAAAGTACACACTAATTCTAAAATGTTTCAAGTCCGGTTGGCTTCGTAAGCTGTTTGGCCAGTTCACATGCGCATTACTCCACCAGCCGGTGTTCACTGTTCACTACGCAATCTCACTGAATGTTTACTAAAGGTACATTTAAATTAGTGTTTCAAGAACAGCGTCAATATACCACTGCTACGAGACACCGTCTCCAAAGGTATAAAGATACTACCGTTAAAGAGACCCCTATACTTCAAAGAAATGAAATACTTTCTTGAAGAAGTAAAACCTTAACAGCCTGAGTAAGCTTCTGTAAAATAGTGCGTTTTCAGCGCTTTCTTGAATGGCGGTAGTGTTTTACTGTCTCTGAGTGCTATTGGCAGTGCATTCCAAAGCTTAGGTGCCGCGGCCGTGAAACATCGATCACCGAACGTGACAGTCCTCATCCTCGGCACAACTAGAAGAACAGAGTCATATTGAGACCTAAGCTATCTTTGTGGAGTATATACTTCCAACATAAATCTGATGTAGCCAGGGGACTTTCCATTTAGTGCTTTGAAAACGTGAGTCAACACCTTGTACTCCACTCTGTATTGTACCGGTAGCCAGTGAAGATCCTTCAGCACAGGGGTGATGTGATTGTAACGCGGTGTCCGTGTGATGAGGCGGGCGGCTGTATTTTGAATATTTTGAAGTTTATTCAGTATGATTTGTTTGGGGGAACCGCACAGTAACGAATTGCAGTAATCCAGTCTTGATGTTACTAACGAATTGATAAGGGATTTTGTTGCATCAACAGTCAAATATAGTCTGATTTGACCTATTTGTCTGATCTGCATGAAACACGACCTTGAAACAGAGTTAACATGTTTATCCATGTCCAAATGTGAATCCAGCATGGCACCGAGGTTTCTCACCATCGATGATAACCTGATCACAGCGTTGCCAACTTTCACAGTTAGATTCTCGGCTGTACTGGCATTCCGTTTCGGTACAAACAGGATTACCTCTGTTTTGTCAGCATTTAGTTTCAGCAAATTTGCTTTCATCCAGTGCAAGATATCCTTCAGACAAGCTTCAATTCGTTGCAGTGTATCATCACGCGAGACGCAATCTTTTCGTTTGAATGCCATATACAATTGTGAGTCATCAGCGTAGAAATGATGTTGCAGTTGGTGCTTTCTGCAGATTGCAGCCTCTGTTTTTGTGTACATAATGTAGTTCTTCGGACCAAGCACAGATCCCTGTGGTACACTATAGTTCATCAGTACTGGTTTTGAAAGTTCACCATCTATTCATGAAAAAAAAGAACCTGTTAGGTTACCGTGCCAACCGGTATAAAATTGAAATGTTGCTCTGAACAATACGATATTATATTTTCTTCCTGTGTACGTCTAAAAGAATCACTAGTTAGTTACATAATGTTTAAGACTGACGAAGGTAGGAATCTTGATTTAAATAATATAATTTATATGCGCGGTTCACATTGGTTGCACTTGAAGTATGCGGGCTTTGCCAGTTGTCTCTGCCAATAATCATGTAACTCAAGATTGGTATCTGAACCTAAATATCAATTTCTTGTTTTCAGTATCGCAAAGTTGACTATGCGTGTAATAAGAACACATGATTACTAGTCAAACAGAATTTTGTATATAAATCAAAAGATTAAATATTTATTACTGCAGTGCAAGCTCTCTGTTGAGCAACAACCTCCCTTCAACAACAGCATGATTATCCCAGTGTACGATTAACTTAACGTCTCTTAAGAGAAACAACCACTCAACAAAAACAACATGATTTGTTTATCCCAAAGGGTGTTGATTCTGTTGCAATCTGCACCGTACTACGTACTATCCGTAAATCGTGAAGAAAATATAACTAAATAGTGTATTCTTTAACATATATTTGCTATATATTGCACCATGATTAGCTTTACAATTTTGAGAATTTCTGTAAACAAACTAGACTAAAGTTGTTGCAAGAAGTTTGCTTGTATTACGTCAAATTTTGCTGATGTTTTGCATCTACAGAATTCTTGGTGTATTCGGTTACAAGTTTTATATAATTGGACGTAAAAAATCTTAACTTTGTAATAAAATGAAGTACGCGATGGTTGGATTATAAGTTGCGTAGTATTGTAACAAAACGTGAATTAATTCATCAAATTTCTGTCTTGAACATACTTAATTATACGATGCATTAAGATAGTAATTATTCAGTATATACCTCATGAACTAAGTGGTTTAAACAAAATATTGCCTTATTGCAATCTGTAGTAATTCAATTCCTGGCGACTAATTGGAAATTACCTATCTCAGTGCAACAATCGATAATGTAATTTCTAAACTTAAGACTTCAGGACAGCTTCATTAAGAGTGTTCCACTGTACTAGAGAAATCACTAGATCTAACCAATAAGATTGCTAGATTTCTTAACAAGACGTGGCTGATTAATGTCTAGTCAAATTCGAGATTCCTGCATACAACATGAGATGTCAATTTCAAATGACTTGCATATCCCCGGAAAAACGTGTGTTTAAGTCAGTTTTATGCAAAACACGTACAAATATTTTTTAGTAAGATTTCGAGATCTCTGAAAAAACTCGACATAGCAATGTTAAAATGAATTCAAGAAATCTGCAAAACACGTGTGTGATGAAATTCGAAATGATTCCATAATCTCTGCAAAATTTTAGTCTCATCAGTTGTCGAAGGACTTCGAGATTTCGAGATTACACGTATCTAATCAATTTCTAGGCAATTCGAGATTCATTACCCGCTTCATCAATTTCATATTATCAAAGTATTATGACAACTCGTGCCCGGTCAATTTCAAAATGGATTGACAAGCGAAATTAGCTACAATGACACTTTCACATATAATTTGATCAGATTGTTAAACACGTCACGAATAAACAGAGCAAACTAATATTTCCCAATTAGGAGGAAGAATAAGGAAATCGAGAAAGCAAATTAGATTATTTATTTTTATTCAAACTGATATTGAACGCCCGGATTTCTGTCATGAAAAAAGGTAACTAATTGCACTTGTATGCGGGACAAAGTTGCTAATCCAGTTAAAGAAGTGTTTTGATTAGATAATTATTTGCTTAAACTGGTTCCCAGAAAGATTAACAGATGTCTACACTGTTCAACTTTTATAATCGGTCACCTAGATTTGTGCATATTTTGATACAGTAAAACTTTTTTCAAGTGAAGGCAATGAAATACCTATTCTACATAAAATGTAAAATGCCTTGGTTATGTTAGGTTCCCACTGTTGTGCGATCTGCTACGATCGCCACGATTGGTCTTTCGTATCTGATCTTGGAACATTTGAACATTCAGATACGATTTGTTGCGCTACGATGCGATCCGGTCACGATTTGACAACTTCATTTGTCACGATCTGTTACGGTTTCCCGCCCAGATACGGTCACATACGTTCAAATAGGATTGTTTTGATAGAGTACATGATTTGATGTCGATCTGACACGATAATAACGATCGGGTTTCCCGAATTGGGACGATCTGGTTGCATGGGCTGAGCATAGAAAACACTGTTTCTTCAACTTTTACAGAGCGTGGTGTTTGTCTTCTCCAAGATCTGTCCCGATCAATACGATTTGGAATCCAGATGGAGTACGATCTGTCGGGCTTTGTGACGATCCAATACGATCTGATAAGATGATCCCGACTGACAATTGATCATGTTGATCGTAGATATTTTTAACTGTTAAAAAATTCTACGATTAAAACGATTGCCACTAATCAGATCTGATAAGCTCAGATAGGACCAACACGGTTGGTCCACGATTAAGACCACGATTTCAATCGTGAAGTGAATTCAGGATATTAGACTAAGTGAAGTTTATAGCAGACTGACTTTATTAAGCGGTCTAGAATATGTTAAGCATCAAATAAAGATAGCAATTATCCAGCTTCTCTCAAAATATTAAAAATGAACCATGTTGACGGATTATAAAAGTTGAGCAGTGTATTTTCAAACAAACAACCATGTTAGTTACACTGAGTTCAATATCAAGCAGTGTCTGAATTTAGTTCATCTGCTGACTCGTCATTGTTCAAACCATACCACAAATTTAGAACAGCCAATTTGCGTCTTCAAAGATTAATCACTAATCGTGAGAACTTCTGGTGCAAAGCAATCTTAGAAATTTGAGTATATTGTTCTTGTGAAATTAAAATCCCATATGTGTAATGAAATATTCTTACCAGAACGTAGTTGAAGCTAATGACAGCCGACACATGCCAATGGAGAGTTTTCATTCAGATTTATTTTCGTCAGCATTATCATCTCTGTTCTGATGTACAAGAGCTATCAGTCCCACGTCAGTTAGCTTGTGCTGTTAATTGTTCTCAATTGATCATGCAAGCGCCTGTCTGGACAGAATAACTCTGACAACATTCGTTGGGTAATGTGATATTGTTATCCAGGAGGTATATTCCCATTATCAAGTTTTCCCATAGCGGTACTTAGCGGCATATGTCTCCTAATCATCTTTTTGGAAGGGTTTGATCATACATTGTATATGCGAGGTTAGTTAATAGCTGTAAAAACACACACCCTTCATCGTCAGTGTAGGGAATGTCTTTCTGTAATTCGCCGTGCTTGCATTTCCGGGCAAGTAACAGTGGTTAGCGCGCTGGATTTGAAAACTGGCGATCCGGGTCGTGACAGTTAAAATTTTACCAAAATGTCGATTCTGCCCCCAGATGTGGAGAAGTTGTCGGTTCCAGGGGAGAGGTAATTTAGCACTGGTTAAAGTACCGTCCAGGAAAATTTGTTAGGTGAATTGACCGCCGTCTATGACTGAAAAATTGTATGCAAGCGCTGTGGGTATAAAAACTTTCAATGTCACTGCGAAATGAGTTCTTTCTAAATTTGAAACTGCGCCTGATATGGCGACTATAGGAATCTTATGTGTCCCAATAATTCAATTCAATAATGTGTTGATGCGGGTTTTAAATCCTTGAATGAATGCCGGTTTGTTGCTTTTTTCGTTTTTAACGATACACTACATCTTCATAATTAGAGAGATGGGTGAAAAACAAGCTCTTCAAAGTCGCACTCGTAGAATTTCAGAATATTGGCTCCATATATTTTAGACTTTGTAATGTTGACCTTTTAAAACTCTCGTGTGTTTTACGCATACTATCTCGTTGAATAAAATTGGATGCTTTGACCATAGATATGTTTGTATACTGCAGTCCCTATGTTTTAAATGATATGTCTTTTGATTTCACTTTTACAAAGCATCTCCATATAAAGGTAGGGGCGTCGGTGCATTTCAAAACCACTGTATCGTGAACTTAGATTTGTTTTGCTTACAAATACTGCCCCTTTTTAACATAAAGGAAATCAATGTAACTACAAGATGTCGTGACAGGAGTATTCCGGATAATTAGTATTATTTTTTTACCCGAATGAGGGGATGGGCAAGAAAAAAACGTATGAGAAAGAAGTAGCAGTCTAATTGCTAGCCACGCTCTTGTTTACCGTCGCTCAAGAAAGTAGCAGTCTAGTCGCTAGCCATGCTCTTGTTTACCGTCGCTCAAGAAAGTAGCAGTCTAGTCGCTAGCCACGCTCTTGTTTACCGTCGCTCAAGAAAGTAGCAGAATAGTCGTTAGCCACGCTCTTGTTTACCGTCGCTCAAGAAAGTAGCAGTCTAGTCGTTAGCCATGCTCTTGTTTACCGTCGTTCAAGAAAGTAGCAGTCTAGTCGTTAGCCATGCTCTTGTTTACCGTCGTTCAAGAAAGTAGCAGTCTAGTCGTTAGCCATGCTCTTGTTTACCTTCGCTCAAGAAAGTAGCAGTCTAGTCGTTAGCCATGCTCTTGTTTACCTTCGTTCAAGAAAGTAGCAGTCTAGTCGTTAGCCACGCTCTTGTTTACCTTCGTTCAAGAAAGTAGCAGTCTAGTCGTTAGCCATGCTCTTGTTTACCTTCGTTCAAGAAAGTAGCAGTCTAGTCGTTAGCCACGCTCTTGTTTACCGTCGTTCAAGAAAGTAGCAGTCTAGTCGTTAGCCACGCTCTTGTTTACTGTCGCTCAAGAAAGTAGCAGTCTAGTCGTTAGCCATGCTCTTGTTTACCTTCGCTCAAGAAAGTAGCAGTCTAGTCGTTAGCCATGCTCTTGTTTACCGTCGTTCAAGAAAGTAGCAGTCTAGTCGTTAGCCATGCTCTTGTTTACCGTCGCTCAAGAAAGTAGCAGTCTAGTCGTTAGCCATGCTCTTGTTTACCGTCGTTCAAGAAAGTAGCAGTCTAGTCGTTAGCCACGCTCTTGTTTACCTTCGCTCAAGAAAGTAGCAGTGTAGTCGTTAGTCATGCTTTTGTTTACCGTCGCTCAAGACATTTTCTGCATCACAAACCTAGCATGATAAATCGCTTCTAAAGTTAATATTATGATACTGATTATACGGCTTCTAAAATATCCGAAAACTGGTATCTCATTAGAAGCGTTAACAATAATGCTGTAGGTTGTCATCAAAATGCAACAGAATTGAAACAGCTGTTTATTGTTCCATGTATGAATCTTTACGGTTACTCTACAAGTAAATAAACAGTTGGCAGTGGAGGAAGATATTCTAGAAAATGTATAATTGTCTTATTAAAATGGAAAAATGTTGAATAAAGAACCAAATATTTCTTTCGTCAAGTTCGCTTTTAAAAAACATTTTGGTCGGGTTTTTGAAATAGTTAGTAGCTTAATTGCAAATCTACAATTTTTAAGGATGGCCTCATGGTCAGATGTTAATCATTCCTGTAATTTCCTTATCCATTCACCACTAGGGGGCGACACTTACATGAACTTCCGTTCTAGCTAATGAATAATATAATACGATAATAAGAAATCAGCTTCGGTCACTCCACTTGCGAACGCTCCGTATTGATTGACGTGGTCAGCATCATACTGTACTCGAAGTTAATTGTACCACTTCCGGTTGCGTTCTAATCGTCTGCTTATGAAGGCAATAATCCTGTCAGCGCATATCATATTTTACGATCATTCCCAAACTCTTACATTCACAACTATATGTTTATTGATTTATTACAACAAAGCAAGCGCAGCTGTATAGTTGACAAATAATTGGGTGCTAAAAAAATATGAGGCCACATGACGCACTTTGCCAAAAAAAGATTTTTATACAAATATAGCTTAATTTACTAATGTGGACGATTTTGTCATTTAATTGATGGTAAGCGAGAAATTAAATGGATAAGTAACACAGAAATTAACAGGTAGAAATTCAAACTCTTCTTAAATCTTGTTTATAAGTGATTTACTCATTGGTTGTTTTGGAGATCTTTTGTCAGCTGACCATGGTATATGTCAGAGAAGAATACAATAAGCAAGTTTAAGCTTTAGGTTTACGAGTTACTATATTAGCAAAGAAAAGTCTACGAGAAGGACTCTAGTATTTAAAAAATATAAGAGACGTGTTTGGTTCAAGTTAAGCCGCCATTAACAATTTTTTTTAAAAATCGCTACATCGCCCTTAAAGGCCCGTTAGCTTTTTGAATATAATAATTTTAATTTTAATAATTATTGTAACACAACAATAGATAAAATGTTAGTAAAATATAAGAAATATATTTTATTTGCTCTTAAGCAATATTTACATTATGCTTTTCTTTAGCCACATCTCGTAAAATGTTATCAGATGCTTTCTCTTTTTCTGCAATATCATTGAAATAATACGGTGCTACATTTCTATAATTATGTACTAAGTGATTAAAAAATACATTTGAAATGTTTTTATAGCAATTAAAAGCCAGTTTCACTGATAAGGTAAAATAAGACCTCTATACTTTAATTTTAACATCCAAAAAAGCCAATGGGGTTTTAACACGTTGTGCAAATACATCAAATTTCGTAAGTCTGTTTTACCACTAACCGGAGTAGGTATGAACTATCTACACTTCTAGACGATATAAGTGATTTGAATTAACTATATCACATAAAATTATACGCATTTCTGTCTTATGTACGAGAAATTAAATTGTAAATCGGTACTGACTTTGGATGTATGTGCTCAGGCGTAATATTGGTTTTTACCATTTTTTGGAGAACAAAGCTTTGAACTATAAAAGAAATATTTTATGGGAAAATACTCGTTGCGGAAAATTGAGACATTCTAATTTTGGAAAGCCTCGCTTTTTGTGTTTAGCTCATAGTCGATTTGCCGGTTTGAATTCGTTTTTTTTTGCGCATTATCAAACTTTTGTCCGAGGCGATTGTTTCTAGCGGCAGTTCTCCGTGAAATATCAAAAATAAAAAAGACACGCAGCATATGATAAGTGAGCGTAGTTTTTAATTTTATGTGTTTTTCTTCTCTGAGATGGACATTTAGTTAATGTACTCATTCTTGGTTCTTTCAGTTTTTTTATTCCTAATAAAAATGAGTAAATAGATTTACCGCGGCTTTAGTTTCTATGGCAGTTCTGATGCATTTCACGGTATGTAATATTTTACCAGAAATTATATTCAATCATATCAGACCATTCTTTAAAAAAAAGGTTTTCGGTAACGCGACCGTAACTTTTGCAGTGGTTATACGTGTAGGAAAACATGTTTTGTTTATATACTTCTGCTGATAGCGTAGGGCTGGAATCAGGATCGACAACCTTTCTTTGCCAACATGGCTTAAACATCAGGGCCGAGGGATGTTTAATGATTTGGTCGCAGAGCTGCAACAAAATTATTTAAGATGGTCAAAGTTTTCTTTGTTTACTCAGGTTAATAAACCAAACATTAAGAACGTTTGAATATTATAAATATGTTAAAAATAAGTACAGACAAATTAAACAATGTTTTACAAGGAAATAAGACCAAAATAGTCCTTAAACATTGAACAGAATGGAACAGAACAGAACAGAACATTATTTGAACTTTTACACGATCAGGCTCATGTCATAAAACGTATCTCGTACTAACAATACAGTACTTAGGGTAGTACCTGACCCGTGACTCTTATACGGACGTACATTTTATTAGTACATAAACTGTATGAATATACCAATTAAATAATACGTAACACATTACATTTCATCACTGATGTGTTGTTCGATTTATGCATATTTTTTTTTCTGTAGAAATCTCATCATCTACCTTTAAAAACATGAATTATACTGCGTTGCCTACAGTAATATGAATCATTGACGTTTTTAGATGTTGACATTAATCCATTGGGGAATTGGTAATACAAATGTACTGATCAATGTTACAATTATACGTCCCTTAATCGATATTTCGTCTACAAACACGTTAGTTTTCCTTTTGAAAAAAATGTATCAGCAATTAGAATATACATTTATCTCTGTCCTTGAAAAGGGTTTTTCATGCTGAAACATCGATTTGGAGAAAAATAATCAATTGTAGAAGTATTATCATAATTATAGTATTTTTAGAAAACTTATGGTACATGCTTATAGTTTAGGTAAACATTCATAATGGACGTTAACGCATTTTGAATATTTGTGACATGTTTTGATATAAAAAATGTCACGCATAATTTATGTACGTTGTTGCAAAATAATGTAGATAAGCGACCACGCACACACCACCTGACTCACAAAATATGTATTAACGGGTAAATATATACTGTATGATTTTGGAAACTTGCGATGAAAATGTATTTTCTATTGATCAATGAATCTCAGTTTCTTTTTAACCAAAATCATGCTACCGGTATAATTTGTCATGTTAACATAAGTATAGTGTTTCACAGTGTTTAGTGTTTCAAATAATGTTAGCACAGAATGTTTGTTTTTCACACGAGACAATTGCGGTGGGATTTTGTCAATACAAACCACTAAATGCAACAACAATTCATGATGTGTTTTACCATACGATCTCGCTTTTATGGGTATTTACGCTTGGCATTAGATAAATCTTTCGAAGTTATTTTAAAGATAACCCTTAACCAACCCAGCGAATTTGTGAGGTTAAGACCTTTAATATTAAGTCTTGTGATGAAAACGGGTTCTTTGAAATAATAATGTGTTTTATAATAGATAGCATAAATAAAAAGATAGCAATATTCGAACAACATCGCCCCAAAACTAAATATAGTGCCTTGAAAAAATAATGCCGATTCACAAGGAAGGGGCCACAAACAAATCTTAGTAATAATGATAAAGGCTTTATTTTAAGAGGCTAAACATTTGGGGGTTCCCCAATCTTCCATGTGGGCCTCTTAGTGGAAAATACTCCAATACGTACAATAATATGATAAATGAATGATTTCGTCCGTGGGAATATGTGTTTAACAATTAGCAACACCACACTATCTCATCTGAATTAGAAATATAGTTCTGGTTTTCTCTTAACTGTGAAAAAAATGGTCACAGTCGGATCATGGTGTCAGAGAGGAATTACAGTGAGAAAACTAATTACCATGTATGTTCAGCTGATATCAATCAGGTGTTATCTTCAGATTTCTATTTCCATTTTCAGAGGATCCTGAACGCGACGTGTTAATCGTCAGGATCAAGTTTCAAGCCGTCTTTGAAAATACGAACAGCCACAGAACAAAGCCACATGGATGATAAAGGGAGATCACTCAGCTTGGACGTTAACATGCTGCACAGCAATAAACTTACAAAAACACCACTGATTCAGGTAATATGTTAGTAGATGAATGAATACCGATAAACTTTTAATATTAGTTTAATTATGAAAATGAAATACCTATTTAGTTGATTAGATCTAAAAAAATCAGAAAAGGCTAAGATAATTAACATTAACGCTTATTTTCACATTGATGTAACTACAAGCGAACATTTTACATCATTTTTGATGAAAAACATACGAAAAACTTATTTAGTCCAGTTAAATGTAAATAGGTCATTTTTTAATTTTCTGGCGGCCATCTTGGACGCCATCTTTGATTTCTCAAAACGTACCATGATTTCACGAGTCCACCCCAAAAATTTGAAAACTTCAAACATGCAACTTCACAACTTCAAGGACTGTACTATAGGATAAACTATGGATTCATTTTTACTCAACAGGATGCTGAAACCCAATATTAATCTAACTGTCCTGTTATCTGTTGATTTACCTGCCCCTGTTAAAGGTCAGGGTCGCGTTACCATACATGTTTAGAATGACCGTGTATTCTAACAATTAGTATCAGTTCCTTAAACAAATAACAACTTTGTTTCACTTTCAGAGTAAATATGTATTTAGTATTGCATTGTTGTAGTGCCATCCTTATAATTATGTATGTAAACAGTAAACTGTTCCATTACACCACTTGACAGCGATACACCATGATTGTATACATCGTTATTATTCATATGACAGATATGGCTATTATTATATTATCCATTGATTTTTGAAATGCAACTCCCTCTTGGATGTATTGTTACATTTCTTTGACATACATGTAGAAAACCGTAAAACAATAATTATGACAATGAATTGTTTCTTGTTGTAAACCAATATGGAGAGACTGTTAAGATTTAGTTTCAATGTCATTCTAAAATATTGAGAATATCAAGCCGTACGGTTTTCTCTTATTTGTTTCGCTTAAATATTTAACATACGCCCGTATTTTGTCTTAACATGATTATTCTATAACCAAAGCTGACATTCAGGGAATTTTCAATTTCAAAGATGACATTGTCTTCAGACCCGAGCTTTAAACTGTCTGTTCTGTGGAACAAAATGATAAAAGTGTCAAATTTAAGCTGAATAAGAAGTGACAACATTCGTCTGTTTTTTTAACATTAGTGTGGGATCCAACTTTCACGACACATTTTTTAATCATCGAAAATAATCGACAAACTTATCTTCATTTATTACTAGCTGATATTTAGTTCGACTCTTGCTCGCTCGTAGATAGTTTCATGTTTTCTCTAAGGCTCTTATGCTAGTACGATTTAGCATATGTTAACTTTAAGGCTATACAAGTAACGTCTAACAGGAACGGATCTTGGGCGTAGATAAAACTAATATATCGAGAAAGATAGTAATAACAGCAGTATAATACCACAAGACAGACGAAAAGCCTTTGTTTCACAGACATAATAAACTAGCGTTCTATTGGATCATTCACTCCACCAATTTGCTTCAATAAATGGCGAGAATTCTCTCAGATACCATACTGTTATAATTGATTATTATTATAGACGTACAGAAAACCCGTGAACAATACTCACCAATTGGAAAAAACAATACATAGGATTAGTGTGCAGTTTATTATTATTGAGTTGGTAATATATTGTAAGGCCCACCTGACGGTTGCCAATTCCCCCGGATGGGGAATTCGTACAGCGGGCTAAACACAGGCTATAAAGTATTACAACATACTAGTACATCATAACGTTTAAAAGTACGCAACTCTAAGTGTTTACACATTATTATGCCCAACGTGACTGAATTTAAATAAATGAAAATAATGATCTGAGGCTGAGCCTCACATTATGTTGTAATATTTATAGCTTCTTTTAGGGGTTTCGTCTGTTTTTCAACAACAAGTTAGTCACATTCTGTCGAGAAATAGTCAGTGTTCTTTGATCCTGTACAAGTTCTAATCTTGTTTCCCGCGACTAATGGTCAACTACTTCACACGAATCACTCTAGGACTCACGTCGGATCTTTATAACGAGCTAGCATAGTTTAAGACTTCAGTCAGGGCGTGCCATGAATGATCAACGAGTAAGTACTAATGGACTTAGACATAATACTTTGAATTTAGTCGTAACCAAAAACATGCCTCTATTTACTGAGCTCAACGGACGGGCTAGCAAAATATTTAAAATGTTATATATATCCGTACGATAGCTTATTTCGAACTTGATTGTCAACACAATTTTTATCTGTTGAACATTGCTAGCGTATTTAAGAATACAGATACAGCAACTACTGTCGACCTCGAAGATCTATAAACAGAATACAATGTATCAATAATTTTCAACGGTCCTTAAATTGTTAGTTTGACAAGTTTTCAGGATTTCCCCGAAGTGACATTTTTTAACTCCGCAGCAACAAATGCCAAGTTCCCAAAAGAATGTGCTTAGAACATTAACCGACATTCCCTAGATATAAAAGAAGACTTAGCCGAACGCCTTTTGGAGTCCGTTAACGAGCACAACGTACATAGTTGTACCAGTCGATGGATAAATCTAGTCGGTTAAACCTAATCTGATGAATACAGTTAATACAACACATTCCGTGCGAACCAACATCGTCACTATATTTCTTAATGCCATCTAATGGCTTTAGAAATGTAACGATTTTATCATCATAATCTTCTTATAGTGCAATGTTCATACGTAAGGCTATTAACATTTAGTTGTAATCAATGAATAATGTATAAGCTATGTAAATAGGGGATTTTATTCCAAGGCATTAGCTTACGAACAACTGATCCGTACTTCGTGATTTTACTAATATTGTCTGACTTGATTTCAATCTAACATTGTCACATCATTAATTCATTTGATAATACAATATAAGTGAAAAAAAAGAATTTGAAAGGTATTGCATAGAAACACCAATCAAAGAAAGGACTTGATTCTTAATGGTAAGAATTAAATATTGCGTCAAAACTATGTAGAGAAGTTAATATGTAATGATAAAAAGATCTATCAATGATGTGGCTCTTGAAGAAAGAATAGTTTTAAAATGTTTTGAAGCAACACTTTCGCTTGATTTATTTTGAATTACTACAAACACTATTTGTCTATACGTTCGTTTCGTTTTTATTTTGCGACGTTTTTTAGTATTTTAGTCTCAGTTTACTGTATTTTCATTTATTTTCGTTGGGTTCAATTTTCGTGGTTTTTACTAAAATGGCTATTTCGTGGGGACATAAATTCGTGGATTTTGATTTTTGGAAAATGGCTTATATCTGCATATGTATATATTGATTTCGTTGATGAGTTGATCCACGAAATCCACCAAATTAAATCCCCAACGAAAATCAATGATTCCACAGTATTTCTTCCTGATATTTTCCATATATCGTACATTATTCGTCTCCACGCTAACATCATTTTCTGTAGCCTTAAGTGTAAACTAATTTTCTGCATTGTACTCAGTTGTTCTTGATTTAATTACAAACACGACGGACTGTGTGAAACAAATAATGAGTCTAAGTCTTCAAGTAGGGTAATCCCTGCTGATCAATTCCAGCTAGTCTCTTTTCTGAAATTAGTTTACGAAGTCATCACATGATTTGTTCGTTTATTTGCTTCTGAGTTGCTTATCATACTGGCTTAAAATGAACAGAACATGTTATCATCTTTGTTTTACCAAAAGAAAAAACAGGGCTAACTCTATCAGACAAAATAAACCCACTCAACGAAATTGTCAAAGGTGTAAACGGTAATGAGACACATGCTTCTTTAATCAAACTTAGCATCGCGTTATTGTCTCTTAAACTTATCATCAACAAAATTACCAATATTACCCCGTTAAGATATAAGCTCACTTCTTAATACATTTAAGTCACTTAATGTCTGTTCTCACCCAATGAAAGAATATCATATCGTTGAATATTTCCAGGGGCTAGATTGTGAAACGTGAAAATTCGTAGATTCAGCTTGTTGATTACTTAACGTCTCTCCAAGAACATCCAATTAAATAACAACGTTAACAGCACATAACAAGGGAACCACTTTGCCTGTTCGTGGAACGTATTCTTAACCATTTGGAAGTAAAAACTAGCTCATAAACGCCCAAAGCAGCGGCACAATTTGTTATTACAGATTTATCAATATCACACCAGAACATTATACTTGTCTATAGGATTCATATACAAGTCAGTTCTGTACCGAGTAATACATAGCTTTGTTTTATCCCTGCCATTATCCAAATACTAGTACTAGTAACAAACGGAAGACGCGGTGTTACGCTGTTTTGGAAACCTGCTAATAGCGTTCTTGCAACAACTGACAACGGAACATGTTTACGGAAGACGCGGTGTTACGCTGTTTTGGAAACCTGCTAATAGCGTTCTTGCAACAACTGACAACGGAACATGTTTACGGAAGACGCGGTGTTACGCTGTTTTGGAAACCTGCTAATAGCGTTCTTGCAACAACTGACAACGGAACATGTTTACGTGCGTCAGATTTCTGCCTTTATTGTGTTAACTCAGATACTGTCTTCTCCTTTATGAACTTCGATTCAGATTAATTTGCTTAATAGTAATAGTGTTCTTAGTCGTGGGAATTCTGTCTCGATTATAAATATTGGAGTTTTACGGCTTTCTCTATGGTAGCTCTGCCACTTAAATGAATTTGATTGCGTTTTGCGGTTGTTTATAATGGCAATCAGTAGCGACACGATGGTTGAGGAAGTGTTGTTTTGTCTTCTGGTATCAAATAAAGCAAGGCGGTAACATGGATCCTAAACGCTGTGATGGATAACACTATAATAAATTGCTAGTCCTTTAATTGACTCAACCGTTTACGTTATAACGTTTCATGGATATTATATTATTTTTTGAAGACACTGTGCTTACAACAGCTTTAAGAACATAAAAAGAGTTTCAATGGATTAAGTGACTTTATTTTTTGATGGATTTATTTCTATTCAGTTTTGATTGATAGGCAGTATATCATAATTATATAGACGATTATATCGGTGCCAGATGTTCTTACATCGTGGATAAAGGATATAATATATTCCAAAACAGATATATCCATTAAATATGCCGGTAAACAAAATTTGATGTTTATTCTCTGATGCGAAATTTTGTTGAATTTATCGACAGGAGATTAATTTAAGTTTTATAGTTTGTTTAAGTACATGTACACATAATTCTCCAGAATTATCATTATTTTGCGTGCACTCGGCTACCCTTTATTTCAAAGTAAATATACCTGAAAGTGAAATCAAGGAAAGCGAATGAAGTTTCTGGTTTCCATTCTGATCGGCTCTATGTTTTTATCTGCTGATCCCACAGGCAGTAATTATATGATTGTAAAAATCTAATAAATTCGATTTAAAACATCCCAATTTAGCTTTTAACTGTTTTGCTTTTGGTCAATTTCTTACTTTCCGATAATTTCATTGGGGGATGTAAATGAAAACATGGTGCAGTCAAGCCTGTGTTAGCGGCAACTTCCGAACAAAAGTAACCATGTGAATGAAGACAATTATTTCAAAAACCGTAATTTATTATTTAGTACCAAATGATCCCCGAATATAGGCCACCTGCCAATAAAGGCCTCACAGAGTGTAACCTTGAACTATCAACTATCAGCAGACTGATATGTTTTAAATGATTTGTTGCGTCAGGAAATCTTAAATGGCCTTAAACTGAACCAATATAAAATATTTTTAGTGCCTAAATATATTAAATAAGTGCAAAAAAGTACGTTTCACTTTCTTTATGTTTTACAAAGTACGACTGTTTGAATCATTAGATCAATGGGATTCGTTGCTCAACAATTTAATTGAATACTCAGAAACGAAAGAAAAAATTATCCAGTAACAAATAGCAAAGAGTCAAATTTGTATCATCTTATGTGAATAGAAAAGTTTGACTAATACATGTTTCGCAGTTTTTAAAAAACGTGCTGTCCAAAAATTGTTATGGTTTGCAAACGTTGGCAAGAGTCATGTAGGTTGACCAGCAGTCGAATGATAAGATGAAACCTGTTGTATATGGCTTTCTATAATTTCACGACTCATGTCATGTTTTCTAATGTAGGTAACTCAAGTGATACACCCTGACGACAAGGAAGATGAGGAGCATATATTGAGCCCCCGGAATTTACCACAAGTTGACATTCCTATAATCGGTATTGACAACTTTTCATTCGTACCTGACGAAGATGCCGCATGTAGTGATAGCGATGATAGCAGTTACAGACGAGAACTTGGTGATGTCCACACGCCGTTACCAAAGACACCATTTTCTTTTGCATCACGCAGGGGAAGTAACTCCAGCATGTTTTCGTTTGAAACCGACAACAATGGTCTTTTCTCTCGCAGAGGAAATATTGCACTTGAAATGCGTCGCCACAGTGCAGGACAAGCAATGGCAGATAAATCTAGCTTGACTGTTCCTTCATCGAACCGCCGTGAGTATTTTCTCTTCTTATTCCCCAATACTAGTTTACTAGAAAGGTAGGTAACCTTTGCCAACGGAATTGCTTCTTCATTGTTTACCTACACGAGTTAGCTCCCTTGCAACATTGTGATTATAAACCAATCAGGCTTTTCAATTAACAATGGATTTATTTGGTACTTAGACCAGAATTTATTGGTTGATTACTTGTCAGTTTTAGACGTCCATTACACAGCAATCTTGTACAGCAGTATTTTGTTTTGTCATAATTAACAAACACAGCTAATAACAACAGACACGTTATTTAGAGCAACGTCAATTATGGAGATACAATATTAAAGGAACAAGTTTTGTAAGAGATTTGGAAAATAATCTGAGCTAAACGTAAACTTCACAAAACCATAATTGAAAATACAACACGGTAGGGGCGGTTAATCTCTGGTCACATATTAGTCATCAGATATATTTTGCAGTTTCCGTACCGTACACTTCTTCATTCTTTAAAGTTGGATGATAACAATTAAAGAAGGTCTTATTTTACCTAGAATGACGTCTTATCAGTGAAATTGACTTTTACTTTCATTAACATTCCGAATTTTTATCTAAGTATATATAGAAATGTGGCACAGTATAATGATTTTTTTTCAATGATATTGCAAAAATAAAAAAAAGCATCTGACAACATTTTTACGAGATCTGGCAAAAGAAAGGCATTTGGTAAATATTGTTTTAGAGCAAATAGAATATTCTTTATATTTTACAATCATTTTATCAATTGTTATATATAACTAAAATCAAAAAGCGCATGGACCTTTAATTACGCACGTACAAGCAAAACATCCGTACTAAATATAGCATGAATATTTAACTACATAATTATAAACTATTTTGCATGTAACCGCACATGAGTTTCGTGTATTACATCAAAATTGTACACATTTATCACTGTATAATAACTGAATCGATAGACATTCACTGACAACGGATATCCGCTCATTAAGGCTACATTAGGCCAAATTGACGTGGCTTTGACTTATGGTGTTCGTCGACGTGGCTGTTTAATGTAATGTCCGCATTTTTATCTTCAATGTTAGATATATCCAATATTAAAATATCAATGATAAAACACACGAAGCCAAAACGACAATACTGATATGGTTTCCCGATGCAAATATTTGTATTGATGTTGATTGTCCACTTCGACTTTAGTTAGATTAAAGAAATGAAGATGCCCATATGCCTCTTGGTCGGACAAATGTTCTTATGTACAATGTCTTGTAAACCAATATTTAGTGCATATTTACTTCGGTCTATCCGACTGTTCACCATATCCGAGTTCATTATAACCATGTTTTATTGTCCATAGAATCATTGATTCATGATATCATGACGTTATCATAACAAATGCTTGACCGATTATCAGATAAGAGAATATATGCACAAGATACGAGAAATGTATTATGTAGTTCAAAGCAGTGTCATAACTTTAATTTGTTCGGGCGTTTTTTTCTATGGATTTCTTTATCAATTTCATTAGTCCTTATGAATTTGATTGTTTGGAGAGTTTACTTCTCAAAAACATTAAAACCACATAGACACGTACCCCGTAATAAGAATGGGTAATAAAAGTAATGATCCCTTCCTTATTATTTTCTGTTTTATCATTAAGATGACCTTCAAGTTTTACAGGATATAATTTCTCTCCAACAACATTCGGTTTAACACTGGTTGCAAAGGAAGACGAATAATCGATGAAATTACTATCATTATCAGACACTGCTTTAATCATAATACTATTGCGCAATCATATTTTCGATTTTTTACAAGAACAATACCACATTCGATAACTGATAATATTCAGCAGCGTTTTCATTTGGTCCTTAAAATGGTATTTTAATCCTTGAAATTAGTAAAATAAGGATTCTGACACTTAATTATTTGTACCAAAGGGTCAAAGTTGTTATTACAATAGTATGAAATATAGCTGTCTGCCAAAAGGTCATGTTTGGCCCTCAACTTGTGACGTCATATATATATATTATTTCGTTAATGTTCACCAGGGTTTCAATAGGGGCTGTATACACAGAAACGCGTTGACGATGGCTTTCATGAACCCCTTTAGGAGTTGTACATAATTGATTAATAGGAACATTTTGGATGACAGTTTACAGGTTGATAGACATTTTAGGTTTATTTTTTAATGAATTTGTATTATAAGATTCAAAGCTTGTGTGTTCTTGCACTATTCGGTAAACTGAAATACACTAAGCCGGTCATATTCACCGAAATTACTTTTATTCGGTTACTCTTTTATTTATGATTCATGAAAAAAAGTGATCAATTTCCGCGGGAAGAAGAAACCCGTTTGAGTTTGACAATTCTTCTCTTATGTTAACAAGTATGTTCGTTGATTGTTAAAAATATCAGTGAAAACATTTTAGCAACGAATTTCCGTAAATATGAATTCTACATTTTTTTTGTCTCACCATATCAAAGGTCAATTATGCTGAATAGCCAATTTCTGTAACGTATGTGTTTCAAACGAGACTCTCTCTTACAATTTCCAAGAATCAGCAAAATATCAATGCATTAGGCGCCACCATATTGCTTTTCTGTAACAAGTACAACATCTTTAGAAGTGTATTCAAGGAGGCAATTAAGAATGATATGACTTGTGCTTCGAGGTTCCCAATGTTTGCTGAAATAACAACAGTGACAGCTACTTACATCTACTATCGGTATGTTTGGCTAATCAATGACATTTCAGATTATGTTACAATATGCAGTGCGTGTGAACATGCTTTTGTAATGTTTACTTAAACTTCAATTGCAATGCACACACGCTCGAAAGCAACGGGGCCATGGTTCATTCGCAGGCCTGTCTAGCCCTGAAAGCCAACAGTTAGTGCATTAAAATTACGGCATCAACAGTTACGACAGCATCACGACGGAAGGGATAACCAAATATCTACTACACTACTGCAACTAGCAATTACCCATGCAGTACAGCACGAAATATGTTGAACCAGAATACATTCTTAACCATATTAATATTAATTTTTCGCTGTATTGGTTACACCTAAGTAAAGAATGGCCTTGCAAGGGCAATATTATTTACTTCACCATATCTGGTCCTATATTGTAATTAACTGTAACCATGTTTTACTGTTTAATTAGTCTGTGTACGAGTTGCACCCTCTTCTCCAAAACAAATAACCAACATTATGTCATATGTGCATGTTTATTTACATCTCACAACGTTAAGTCTTCATTAGCTTCGGAATGAAGATAGTTAGAAGCAATATATTAAGTCAATTTAAATTAAGTTAATTAGGATCTTAACTTTCTAACTTAAAACAATTCCAATGATATAATATTACTGTCTAACAGTGAAATTACAAGTATCTAGTAATTGTATTGTTTCAATGTACATGTGTTTTTTATATTTGCGCCGTGTTGACAATTATATCTGTAGATGTACAATTGTATGTATGTATGTATATACAAATGTATGCATAAAAATTAACTGAAGTAACCAAAAAAAGGGATCATAACACCCAAAATAATTATCTCAATATAGGACAGACAGATTTTGTAAATGTTCATAATTCTTCTGGAGTTGATGACAGAACTTCATTTACTTCGAGATTTTTAAAAAACAATGACATTCCTTTGAGTTATTTTCCCTTTAAATTTACATTGAAGCCTAGGGGAGTAACCCACAAAGATAAAAGACAAAAGAAAATACATTTTAATGTAAATTAATGGCAAATTAAACAAAATCAATATAATTGCTCACCATGCAATATCTTAAGAAATCAATATTTCATTATTTTTCAACAGGGGCAACAACTCTTACAGTTTTTTAAAAAAAATGTCGTAAAATGAATTTTAGTATCCGGGGTAACTAACAAAGAAATAATGATAATTAGATACTACTATTTTTGTAATATTAACATTTTTGTGCAGCAAAAAATAGGGAGTTAGGATTCTAATATCTTATAATTCGATGGCTCAGCGCAACACTGTCGTAACTTGTTCTTATTTCCATATGAGTTACGACACAGTTGAATTGAACCCTCTATATGTCAATGATAATATTATCTACCATAGTTTGTTTTACAAACATGCAATCGAATCACGCTGTTCTTTAAGGCTACTTTAAGAAAAAGATTCACAGAAAATAACACACTACCTTACCCAAAATACTACATTCCCCCGAAAACCACCCAACCAAACCCCTCCAACATTAGTACAATTAGGAACATTCAACGTAGCAACAACAAGGCGGATAAAACACGATTGTGTCTATAATAATATCACTCATGAAACTTTTATTCAAGTACTAAAGGTTTATCTCAAAACGATTAAATTATAACACATTATGCCAAGGAGTCCAATTTCAGGCGGCGATTGTCAACGCTGTACATTAAACACAAATATTGTGTGTGAAATAATGAATTGACATAAATGCTAATGTATGTTTTGTCTTAATCAAACTTCATCAACAGCTGTTGTAACCTACGACACGGAAATATTTGAACAAATTTGATCAATAAAAGCAGAAACGTAATACAGATATATCACTTTGCCCGTGTTTGCCATCCAAAAAACATTAGCGGCGTCTAACGCTTATACTTAGCGACAAGTCCATCAGAAATTAGTCTGAGGAAAATCTAATTGCGAAGCATAACGTGCATGACAAATACGACATTAATCTAATATTCTTTGTAATGACAACCACTTGTGAGACACGAACTATCGATTGACAAAATATTGCACCCTGTTCAGAAAATGTGCACGGATGTCATAGGTACATTATTTGTTGCGATATTTAATATCTTTGTCAGAAATGTCAATGTATTACCTAACTTGATTGTAAAAAAAGTTCCATATCCCGAAGCTAAACCCTCGATGCTTTCATCTCCCAGAATGCCTATCATTTCCTTGGTAACGTAATGGAATTATAGACAATCTCTCACAAAAAATCTACAAATATGGCGCGGTATTAAAAGCGATTAATCTTGAAAACGAGTGCATTTCAGAACGTACGAATGTAAAGATGTCTCTTGAATACAATTGGGTACTTGTACAAATTACCCACATTGTGTTTCGGAAGGTATTAGCTGTAAGACAAGAAGACTAGATTCTATTTAAATGTTATGCTAATCAGAGATTTTCTCAGAATTATTGTGACTATTGATCTGTATGTTCTCGCCCCGGACGCCAGTGTGGTATAATTTTGTGAAGAATTGTAAAAGCTACAAGGAATGGCAGATCACTAAATCACATATCATATTGACAATCTTGATACGTGCTGGATGTTTGCAAGATACTCGCGATTAGAAAAATAGTATCGCAATACTATATGTACTTAAATTTACTTAGATCAACAGTACGACAAAGTATCACGGAGAAGTATTGAATATAAATTTAAAATATAACTGTAGTCAGACAAGCAACAGTATGTGACAAAAGAATAAATTGTTTTCACTATTGTGCGTCGTATTTCCACAAAATTGGAATAATCTGAAAAGAAAACAAAACGTGAGGAATATAGTTAAAATATATTTGCAAGTGACAATGGATTAATGGCTCAACAAAAGACTTTTTCCGGAATGAATGGCATAGGTTCTATAATTTGTTATGTGTCAAAAAAGACAACGGGGACAATGACGTAGTCACCCGTTTTCTTTTTCAAAATGACCTAAATGTGAATGAACATAGAACTGTTTTGTGAACATTTTATTTTCTGACTTCGAAACCAAGGGGTTCCGTTGGAGGGACCTCTGATGATTTGGCCCATTCTGATGAAAGCGTTCTGGCGCGGCCACGCGAAAAAGAGACGTTATCAATCCGTTACAGTTATTACGTCATCATGTATGTCAGATGATGACGTCACGGATGACGACATTGATGATGGAATACCATTACGTGAACTTGATAGGGACGTACAACGACCATTGTTACCACGTGATGCGGGTAAGTGTTACATAAACCGCCAATAATTCTATAATATAAACAATAAAAAACTATTGAAGTATTTCTGTGTTTATTTGGATGTTTTGTGCCTCAAGATGCTCTTGGTATTGGCGAAGTTACTTTCCATTTCAATTTTTTGAAAAAAATGTTCCGACCGGTGTATTATCTAAGTAATGATTTTAAACCGATACACTCTGATTATTAAATTTGACGGATATATATGAATTAGTGTCTGCGTCAAAAAGGCAATAAAAGTTTAATGGGATGTATAAATAAAATAGCTTCATTTAAAATTAGCCCATTAATTTTCACTATAACATTGGCTCTAGTTACATTTTACAGTTTATGCAAAATGACAACCATCAACATGTAGTTCAAACTGAAATGTGTCTAAAAGCATCATAATCTAGTTTATCCATGGTTCAACATTAACATTAGTGCTGTGTCTAGGGTAATAACCTTGCAAATTGCTCTTTATTGTTAACGTAATGTAACAGTGTGAGTTGTTACATACAGATGTCGCTCCCGTGGGATCATTATTTGTACCGCTATATACAACTTGTAATCCTTGGTTATTATGCATGTATTTCACTCTAATCCGAATATAGCATCTGGTAGACTAGGAGCATGCTCATCTGAAAATTTGATGTTTAATTTGTGATATTGATCAACACAACAGACATGAACAGAGACGTAAGTTCAGAAATGACAAATGGTTGTCTAATTTAAATCCTATTAAAATGCAATCTCTCTCAATTATTATAAATCAAGTGAAAAAGAAGTGATGGCTTTGGAAATGCTGCTGTTAGGATGGTTTCAAAAAATAAAACAAAAGCGGCGAATAAATCGGGTTATAAGGCGGAACAAATATACAATTTAACTGATGGCTGACCAGCCGGATAAGACTATAAGAAAACATAACCCCTTGATCGTTGAATCCCTATTCAATTCCTGTTTTCTTTAGCACAGTTAGTTGGCTGACGTGTCACTTCTGGTGCAGTATTTGCTGCAAAGAAATCTCCCCCTTGTCGCTCTTATACCATCCACCACTACTCCGACCACCCCTAATCAAACCTAGATTTCAGGATGAACCCATTCAAAAGGTGCTTTGCTCACTAACATTGTTAATCAAAATCAAGTACATTGTTCTAGTATTTCTTGCATTCCTATGGGAATACAAAATGCTTGAGTGCCCGACTTCTGTCTCAATTCCCGATAGCGATATCAAACGGTTTTTATGTTTTTTATTCGGTCGAAACTAAACGGGCAGACATAACGTCGCGTAATTGCTTTTCTTTATCACAGTTCGCTCGCGAAAATTCCTCCATAAAATATATCTTACCAAAGAGCTATAAACATACCAATTCAGTCACATTACATTGAGCTAGCTGAATGTTGTTGCCAACGATGTAACCGTGCAGTGTCACTTAATTGGTAACATGGAAATAAAGCCGTGTTTAAAAGCCGAACATCCACCATTACTTACTTGCATAGAATGTGCATCCTGCATATTATTTTGCCCTTTAACTCGATCATACCAGCTGAAGACTATTGATTTACAGGTCTAGGATTCGAGACCCCGGATTGTTACTGACTGTCTGTTTTTTTCAATGGGATTTAACGTCTCACAAACTGTCATGGTCATTCGATGACTTTTGTGCTTTTGCAAAAGGGAAAGAACCACCAACCTGCCCTAAAACTAGCTGGACATTTTACTTAAATTTCAAATTGTGTTCCGGATGGAATTTGAACTAACAACGTCGAGGGGTTGATGATTATCAATCTAGACACCATAACCACTTAACAACGGAGACCACGAAATTATTCCAATATTACACTGAACTGTTAGGTACGCCCCGCCTTCACCCAAAACGCAATGTGACACCATACAATAAAGTTAATCTTGCTACATGGAAAATAGAAGATGTACGAGGGATGTTCGGAAAGTATTGTGTATTGTGGTCTGAAACATTAAAAACTGATGGAAACATGATTCTTTTCATTTCATACCCTCAAAATACTCCCCTTGGTGAGAAATGCATAGTTTTAGCCTATGGATCCATTTCACGAAAGCGTCACGGTTCGCTGATTTTGATATACTACGGAGGTACTGATGAACAGCAGAACCAACAGCTTGTCGCGATCGATATCTACGGCCAGAAAGGAAGTTTTTCAGTTTTGAAAATAGGTAGAAGTCGCATGGCGCAAGATCTGGGGAATAAGGTGGATGTGGTAGAACAGTAACTCTCTTTGACTTCAAGAACTGTGTTACTGTAGCAGAGGTGTGCGCAGGAGCATTGTCATGCAACAGGCGAACATGTTTGAAACCTGTGACAGGGCGACGTTTCTTATAGTACTTCTTTAGTTTCTTCAAGATAACATCGCGGTAGTACCTACCAGTCACACTTCTACCCTTTTTTACTGGAATCTGTATAGCTATACCGTCGCTAGAGAAGAAAATAGCATACAAAACTTTCTTTACACTCAAAGAGCGTTTTGCAATTATATGTTTGGTAGCCCATATTTTGTTCCCAACCTTTCTCACAGGCTCAAAATAATGCACCCATGTTTCATCACCAGTTACAACATTTGCAAAAACCTTTTTGTCGTATTTTGGGAACATTTTTAGCAATGTTTTGGCAGCTTCAACACGCCGCCTTTTTTGGTCGTCAGTCAATAGATGGGGTACCCACCTAGCAGAAATCTTCCTAACTTTCAAGATCTTCTTTAGAATAAAATGAACTCTTGATAGTGAAATGCCAACAATGCGTGCAATATCGCGTACAGTATATCGAGCATCATTTTGAAGAATTTCTTTGATTTTCAAAACATTTTTGTCACACGTTGCTGTGTTTGGTCGACCTGATTTTGAGGCATTTTCAACAGACTCTACACCACTATCAAATTTCTTTTTCCATCTGCGAACCGTCTCATAAGACACCTTACTAGACCCATAAACACAGGTTATTTCGGAAAAAAGCTCTTTCGAAGAACAACCGAGTTTTCTGCGAACCTTTATATACGACCGAATTTCTTCAGTATTTGGTATATGTTTTTCAACCATTTTTACTACAGTGGTCAACGACTGTCCAAACTGAAATAGCGACAACTTTATAAAACGGTTATTGATTGGGTTTCTGTATATACCATTGTGTAGATATTGAATAGAGGTAACCAGCTGTATAAACATTGATGTGAAATTCCTCGTGAAAATGGCGTGTAACCACAATACACAATTCTTTTCGAACATCCATAACATTACATGTTGACAAAAATTTATTATTGAGCAACCAAGGTGGAGAAAACCAACGCCGGAAGTGACAGAACTTGTTCGCTAAACAAACAAGCAAATGACTAAGAAGCAGAAGCACCACTGACGTTTTGATGCGCTAAAAAAGCAAGCATCATTGAAAACTGTTTAAACGGAACTCTTATGTTCAATTTTTTCAAACGTAAATGATCGCGTGCGAATTAATTAGTCGCATTATCAAGGCAAACGTTTCGATCATTTTTGCGTTCTTTAAGTGCACTAATTACACATCGCAACCATACAACAATATCGCTTTCGTATAAAAAGTAAATACTCCACAGATATAACCGGACACGCGTCATCATGCTATATCGACGTTTCCGGACAGTTGATCACTCAACAAACAGCTGTCTGTAGACAAGATTATTCGGTTTTCCAGATCAATAAGAAATTGTCTCCTGCCTAGCATTTAGTATGATATTCCCTTGTACCATTGATCCATAATTTCTTGTGCTTGAAATTAAGTAGGATATCAAATAATCCCAATGTGATCCTTTGTAAGTAGGGCTAAGATGTTTTAGTTGCTAGAATTGGATGTCTTTAATGTAAATATCAAGATTCTATGATATGATCAACATCGATTATGTAAATCAAATACCATACCATCATTGTATACTATGACAGGAAAATAACAAAGACAGTCTGCAGTCAAAAACATGATATATCCATACAAATCCCTAAGGCCAGGGAAATGGTTGTTTCTGGTTTCATGCTTATCAAAAATAGGATTGTGGGTATAGTGACATTTGTTTTGTTATTGAAAGCATGCGAAAGGTTAATAAGATGAGAAAGTGGTTGAACTGTTCCTCAGGCTTGTGGTGAATAATTTGGACAGATCGGGTAACTAGAAAACACACAACTTGTTTACGCCTAATGTACAACACAACAGTCAATACAAATAACTAAGTAAAAATATGAAGAAATATTTTAGTGACTGTATAAATTGGGACTGGGAAAAGAAAGAAAGAAAATGCCAAATCGGTTATTATGGGGTTCGAAATCTGGTTATCGATACTTCTGCTGAATATTGTTGCTAATGTGTGTACTTTTAATTGATGGGTCGTGAAGGTCGATGTTGAGAAAATAATTTTACCAAACAAAAGGGTTATTTGTGCGCAATATGTCGTTTGTGATAGGCATATCAGTTTAATTCGATCATATATCAAGAATACGGAACGTTGTGTTAATAGACAACATTGGTTTAATAAATCTGTCTATCCAATAAATGACGTTTAGGTCCCTTAAAATGATACTGCGAGCGAATGGTAGAATCATAATGTTTTTCTATGGAAATACAATACGAGGAATTATACTTTTTTGCTTCCGTCAAAAAAATGGCTTAATAGAAATTTCCTCAGATTTTTATTGTCATATTTTGAGGCTTTTGATTTTTGAATTTTACAAGGTAAATAAGTTGAATTCTTTGATGACGTATCACAAAAACGACATGAAAATAATGTTGTTATTTGAAGCGTGTAGATAATTGGTTTCATGCTTGGCTTTTGTTGTAAGAATTACATCTCTTTAATTTACAGTTTCTTCATAACGCACGCATATGTGCATGACCACTCGTGGTGTGTGCGTCGGCTCCCCTAAATCAGATAATGTTTTCCATGTCGTTGACTGTTTTCCGGCTATAGCTAGCACAAGTTTTAATACGATTTGTTAAATCGATTTTCCATAACAATTAACGCAAATTTGACACGTTTCCCATTAAACTGCAAAATAATATTTAGCTCAGGAGGTTGATCATATGAAAAAAGTATGATGTTTACACCGCTTTATTTTCTGGGGTCCAAATTTGTGGTAATCCGTCTTGTGGGTCTTGTCAAAAACCCTACCAACCAAATTATCATAGTCTATGTATGGCTTGTTCACATGCAAGATGATCTTGTCAATGCTAATTTATGCATAATAATAGATGGTTTTCACGTTGAAATATCGATGCATTTATTGTGTGTTATTGTCTTATACAACATAGGTGCATAATTTATCTTGGAGTATTCTTCCATATTTTTGTTTTGATGTGCGTTAAGAAACAAGAACAATAATAATATTATCTTCCATTGTTTTGCTTTTACTAAAACAACGTGAATAAAATTTGTTGGCTTCACTGTCGGCAATAAATGTAAGAAACATCTTCAATCAATTAATAGCAAGTGCTTCCAGGATACATAAAACCAAGTCGGCGTAAACTGACTGATGTTGTGTTTAAAGTTCCCAATACAACATTACAACGAAAAGCCTTAGTTGAATAGGAAGCTAGTATGCTGTTCAATTCCGTACGGGGAAATTTAAATCTTCAATAAATCTTCCAAAATAACTACAAAATAATCAAACAGGAATATTGGTTAAAGCCTAATACTAGATTATGTTGTTAAGCATATTAAAGCGGTAAAATATTACTAGGGATTTTCAATATAACTATCATTCGTTTTAAGATGGTATATATATTACATGCCGTGCTCAGTGAGAGTTTATTTTAGATATAGACCATTTAAATGAAATAATACAAATTGTTTTCCGTTCGAAAAGCTTGAATTAATCTATCGCTGCCAAACTTGGTATATAGCAAGGTTTATGGAGACCTATCTTACAATTGTGTTTCAAAATATAGGCAAACGCTTTCTGCTTAGTAAACAATTAAATCCCTGGTTTTAACCATTGCCTAGGTTTTTTTTGTTTGTCTTTATTACTAAAGATGAATATTATTAACAAAACACGGACAACCGTCTGGGTCATGGTTTGACACACGTATGGTATACGATTTAAGATTTTTAGAACGGAAATCACGTTATTCGCTCTAAATATTTTTAGATAACTTTATTAACACAATGCGATACATCATAAAATGGTGAAACTATTTCAAGGTATATTTATATTGTTCGTGAAATATGATAATGTCTCATCAACGGCCAGCTGTCTCAAAGTCACACAAATACCGTTACAAGTAAAAATGAAGGCATGCATTATTGTATAGCAAGAATTGTTGTTCCCAGACGATCCGGGTCCAATCCCAGTTGCGGCAAATCATACATTTCTATCAAAAGTTTATAAAAATGTCGATTTTTTCCGCATGAGGAAAATTGCCGTCTCCTTGTGGAAGGGTACGTTAAAACTGATTATTGTACAGTCCAGGAAAACTGGTTTGGTGTACTAGCCGCCACGTGCAAATATATGTATATGAAATATCGGCGTTAAAACCAATGTAAAAGCAATTAATTTGTTTATTGACGTAACGCAATCCATCTTTCATAGTTTATTTATTTTCTTGACATACCGTTAGTATACATTTCTGATAAGGCCATTCTGGACTATAAACAGAAACAAACATTCAGTGATGTTGATTGATCTGAGTATCATGTGGGCAATATAATGTACAAACTCCTTGACAAGACATTAATATTGACAAAATAAAGTCAACTTACTGTTTGCTGAAGTGTAAAAATAGTACCACTCGTGGTAATATTGAAATATATAAACAAAAAACATGCTTGCAGGAATATTATTGACATCTACTGAAGTAAATGTTGCTTTGAGCAAGGTATAAGCATGTTTGCGAAAAATGAATGCAACGGACAGACCTTTGCAGGCGTTGAAATTCGTTCGGGGAAAAAGATCCATTAACAGATTAATGATTTTTGTTCACGAATAAGTGAACTCAGTCTATCTATGAACATGTATGTCCTTAGATTATTTAGCCTATATTGTATGAATTTGTATAATTATAAACATATTTATTTTCTTAATTTGAAATAACTATCGCTAAAGCAATATTTTTGCAATATTTCCTGAAGTCAAAAATGACGAACCTGTCTGTTAATTTAATCCTATACTCAGGTCACGAGGTATAAAACAATTAAGTTAAAGCCAGCAAGCAGTCATATGATGATTATCAATCGACGTATACGTTCATTTAGGCTAGAAAACAATTCTCTAGGGTTACTGTACCAAATCAATCAGAGATGGTAGGTCAACATTTTTTCTTCGTTCGATTTATCCCAAATATTTTATACTTCGGATTTTATCGTTAGAAACACAATGGAATGTTAGGTAACAGTAAACAGGATTATTCTATATGGCCTCATCATTTGAGCACATATTATTATTCTCTGGAACAGAATGTAAAAAATGTCATTTTACTATAATTGTGAAGGTGAAAGCATTCATTGATTCACGTTATATGTGCCGTGGGTATAATTACGTACTCTTTCAGAAATGATCTATTGGCGTTAAGTGTAGTTTAGGCCCGTGTTCATCGACAAATGAAAGCATGTACTAGTTACTGTACATTAATACATAGTTTTCACGAGACTTACCAGACAGTGTCGGAACAATTTGCTTTATTGCCATGCACCTCTTTGAAACTGTTGTAACTAAATAACGTGTTAATGTATATACACTATATACGCATTTATGCCTTCTTTGGAATTTAAACTCTTGCGTCCATTGATAAAACCATTTTACATTCCCCAAAAGCCGTCATCCCAAACTCAATCCATCACAGTGACACACACAAAAATGGAGGGCAAAACGCACACCCCTCACATAAAACACTGATGATTTCCTTCTATTTTGATATAAAAAAAACTTTCTGGAAGGCATTTTGGTGGTTTGTCCTAAGCCATTTATTTAATACTGAAGGGCTGTACCTTTACCTTTCCTTTGTTTACATTATAATTAAAATGCAATGTGTTTATGGTATATGCGTTAGTTTGAGGTATTCAAGTAGAATTTCCCATGTACTAATAACTGAAAACCATTTCAAAGGTCTTTTCTCTGTTTACATATATTGAGTTGTTTTTAATTTACTTTTTCTCTGCGTCTGTCTGTCGGTCGGTCGGTCACGTGAATTTTCGTCTTTGCTACATTAGTATGACCAGTTTATTACTTATGGAAGCTCAAGAGATAGGTTTTTCTTTCATAATTATTGTCATTTAATGCAGCTGAGGTTGAATTCACAATCAAATTAATTTGATACACCCGTGAATTTTGCAGTACTGGCAAAGAACACCGCGTCTATATTATTAACTATTTAATAAAATATCTAAAGTATTGTTATAACGCTGTTTAAACAAAGGTGTTTGTACCGTAATCCTTAAGATACATAGACTGAAGATATGCGCAGCTGGATTCCCAATTCCAAGCTATAAATTGTAAATCTCAAAGGGATTTCAAAGCCTGCTTCTGTCTAGAATTCTTAATCACTGAATATTCTGGAAGTTAAAGAAAATAATGAAACATAGTCTCAGATGTTAAAATTATCGGCAAATGTTGTTAATTGCCGTAATTTCTTATACTTTACTCAACAACAACAACAAGAACTTAACGTTTAGATGATATTCACATCTAATACCGAGAGATGTCATATCTGGAAGAGTTTTATTGCTCTTGTATCCATTTAAATGCCGAGAATATAATACAGGCATAACATCTTGATGCAAAGTCCATATATGAAGGAATAAATATATGTCAGATCTAATACCATTCGTTTGTAAGATGATCGTATCCACCTAATTTTATTGCACGCAAACATGGAAGAAATCCATAACTCATTTGTTCGTTTCATTCTATTTTTCATCAAAGACGATAACAAAAGATGAAAAACGCTTTTACTTATGTGATGCAGTTATGTTTTCGGCTGTTTGTGAATTCCGTTAATCGCTATTTTAGGGTACGTTCCTTGTACACGTTTCGTATCACAGGATATGAATCATGAAGTCATAAATGTTTCAAATAGATAGATAACTACAAAACTGTTGCTTAACTGGAATGTATTTCTTAAAATGTTTTCACAAGTCTGAAACAAGTTCGTAAAGAATTGAAGAGTTCAACTTCGTGAATGGTCGTTGAAAAAGGTTTCAATCGTAAACCCCTTTTACGATTCGTATTGTGATACAAAGGTAAATACAACCTTGGGACAATACATATGACTTAACTTAGGTAGCTAGAGGTATACATTTCAGATAAATGGCTTTCCATAAGCGGGCAATGTACCAGTAATGCTATACATGTATATAATCTACTTTACCGGCATAGGGTCTAATACAACTGTACAAGCAGCCCATTCAGACTAAAGGTGCATACTGCATTGTAATAAAACATTGACAACTGTTTATGCTTTTACCAGAAATATAAAGTCTATGGATCTATGGACCAATGTCTGATGGTTACATAGATGGCGTCTTAGTCCCTCGCTCATTGCTGGTTTCTAGCTGAAAAGAAGACCACCGAGTCATTGTTTAATACAGCTGATTTTGATCTTATTCATGTACATCGTCGACTCCATTCATGTGTGAATTAATCACGAATGGGTTGGATATTATATTTGAACATTTGAATTTGTGTAATTGTGAAATTGAATCACGTGGGAGTGATAGCAAACGGAAACCACTCTCGGTTTGTTGTGATTAAACTATATCTGAAACGTGTCTATTCCCAATGCACTACGCGAGATTTTGAATTAATTTGGGGCGAGGAAAGTACGTATCGATAAATGAGATGGATGAGAACGTATTGATGAGTGTTACACAGACCACCCGTAATCAGAATCCATTCTACTATTTGTTACCTCTAGTCCTCTGCCAGGTTTGAAATATGAGATTTTTCTTATAACTACAAATAAAAGGGATTTTGTAATAGGCCTGTATTACAGATGTGTTATTTATTATGTTTATTAAATACGTGTAGTAATGAAAAGAAAGTGAACTTTAATCGTTAAGTTCTAACCATTTTATGAAAATATTTCTTAAAGATGTATGTATTCGTGTTGATGTTAGAGATGTTTTGGTGACGTCAGACTTAGGAAAATGTCAACATTGTTTAATATACAACTTCGCCAATCCTTCAAACCTAAACATATGAGACGAACTTTGTTATACAAACATATAATTAGGTTAGTTAGTGTACTTTTCCAATGCGTAACTGTGAGCCATAAGCTGCTATATAGGGGAAAAGTAAAATGGCCGTCATTAACAGGTGATGTTTATCCCGAGGTTAATTTGGCCTACTACCACTGAAGTTTTTAAGCGTTGCCTTTTTCAGTCTTAAATTACGGGTGATTGTCCATATGGCAATACTGCGCAGTGAAAGAAAACTTTGTTGGAATAATGTTCAAGATTGTCATAAGTTCGGATTATGTTGAGACATATTGTAGTGGATCCTGGAGGAATTATTATTCAAGATAACATAAGCCGATTTCAAATATGAGAATGCTGATAATAAAAGAAAACGAAGAGGAAATAATAAATAAATTTTGCAAAGAAATTTGTTGAAGAAAATTTAATACAATTAGACATCCTTTAATCTTGATTTGTGGATCTATCTATTCTTCAAATGAGTTTTAATTCTCTACGTTTTATTGAATATTCTCGAAATATGATAACAATACTTGGTCGCAGGTGTTCCGACTGTCTGTACGTTCTTTATTACATTATTTTCCGTCATTATTGACTATAAAATGAATAATTGCATTAATATTTACGGAGATTAATTTTATCGAATCAGATTTGTAATATATTGTGCCTTCGAGGCTTTCAAATATTGCTCTCAATATTCAACGTCGAGGCAATTTTCACGTAGGAAGGAATGATAGAATATACCATAAAAAGAAATAAAATATTTTTCTTTGCAATTTTCCGAGGTTTCGCTGTTTCGCGTTACCTTTATTATACATAATTGACGTACATAAATAGATATTTCGAGGCGTTTACGAACAGTGGCGGGCTTCCGTATTATTCTTAACTTTAAGTAAATTAGGTCAGCGCAAATATTACGCGCATCAGCGGAATAGGCGTTGGACTTAATCGCCACAGAGAGTATATGGCGCGCCAAAGGTCCCGAACCCTGAGCATGTACACCAAACATTTCATCTTTCGGGCTATGTGGGCGGGCTCAGATAAATTAGCTCTTCGTTTTAATTTCTTAACATTGGTTAGATTTTACCACACAATTAAGTTTAATTCCATACAAACGCGAGGGAAATCAAATACTCACATTACTCAAGTACTGTTCTCCATCAGGAAGTTGAGCCAATTGTAATTAAATTGAGGAATTTCATTAATTAGAATCGATGCATTCCTGCCATCTTCTTTATTTGATTAATTTAAAACAAGACTGACTTATTGCTAACTGTGGAAACATATCTAAGCGATTCCCTTAAGTGTACGACTCCATTTTCGAGCGTTCCTCGATAATTCGGTTAACCATGGCAGAATATCCGAAAAGCACTGGAATTCGACGAAATAAATTGAAAACTCGGTGATTGAACTTTTTAATTATTTTCATGGGATTTTGTATTTTGTATGTCCCTTAAATGAAACATATAGTGTTTCCTTTATATGGTCTTATTTGAGAGATTCGGTACATCAACTGCACTGGACCATGCTTTGGCCACACGTATATTGTATTGTAGCACAATGTAGCTTTACGCACCAACATTCAGGTATAGACAGACTTATATTGCTTGTATGATTGCATATTGCATAATAGATCTATTTCGTATGACAAAACATATTTTATCAAAAGATTTTGGGACAAATCACAGTGGAATTCTATAACGTAATTCGAAGAAGAACTTAAAAATTCATGTAATTTATAAACTATATAACTGTGATATGTTGTAGAGCAATATATAGTTTATTTTATAATAATGATAGAAATAACACCAATATAGGATTCCTTAACAAATTAGCAGTGACATGCGATGCCAATAAAATAGCTATTTTATCATTTATCATTTTAAGTTTTACAAATAGAGACTTGATTAATATTTAACATTTTAGATTACATTATATACATGTAGATGAAAGGAAGTTTTGAACTTGGATTCCTCATTTTACTAAATCAAAACATACAATTAATATTTATTTCTTTTAAAGTGGTTATTTGACTCATAATTGAAACTAACTGACAGCTTATATTCATATTTCTTTATTCTAATCTGTGTATTATATATATATACAAAGGAACGACTTAAGTGCGGTACATGCAAGAGTATAATAACTATGGCCGGATAAAGCATCTTATCAGTTGACTTGTAAAGGCGAATAATGAATAAGAGACGATCATACATAATGAACACAATGCTTCAGATCCCCTTCAACATTATTTCTCTTCCTTACTGCTACCACTCCGGGCAATCATCCGATTAATACACAATCTTTGTGCAGATTTGCAACATTTATGATTCAAAGAAATTACACAAGTTGATACAGTTTTGACCAAATAGTCCTCGTGTATATCATTTAGAATGTTTACGATATACTCGTTTCAACTAAATGTAGATGAATCTTATAGTAAATAAACGTGTAGAATATTTTGTCAAAATTTCTTCCACCATTTTGCCTCAATGTATGGATTATACTAGATGTCTTCAGTGTCGACAATAAAACCAAGAGAGAGTTAGTTTAATAAAACGTGTTCAAGAAAATTTCTGAGAGCTTTTTCCAAGATTTTAACCATCTCTGCGGAAGTGATTTACGTTCGCTTTGAAACGACAGGCGAATTTTATGATTAATTTCACACTAGAAAATCCGGTAATCGCATTCGTTTTGTTGAATATCAAACTGACGTGTAAGCTCAGCTTCAGATTTTGTTTATATCGAGTTTTACGCCCCTTTAAAACGGCCCGAGTCAATATGAGGCTGACAGTTCCCCTAACCATCGTTCCAGGGAAGAACCAGTATTGGACTCCCATCCTACGTAAGCGACTGCCTACTTTCTCACATATAAAGACATGGTCGGTAGCGGGGCTCGAACCCACGACCATACATCAGTGAGAGGTTACACTGATTTGAAGTCAGCGACTTTAACCACTCGACCACGGAGCTGGGTCCTCAGCTTCAGAGCCTAGATTGTGTTGTTCATGAATGAAACAAGTTGAAATTATTAAAATTTGGTTAAAGATTGTGCATTTGTACAAAGATCATTTTTTTATCCGGTTATGAATATTATGTACTGTAAAACCCCTGATAACCGAACCACTTCCGGGCATGAGGACCAGAGACCTTTTGATAAATTCCGATTTGTTGTTAAATATTTGTTCGAATTAAGCATTGGATTGGAGTTCTTTGATCTAGACAAGAAAAAACAACGTTTTTCTTTTAAGGTATTATCTAATAATGCATAACCTCCATTCTAAAGAGTACTCAAGTTCATTAATTCTACGGACAGTTGACATATTCCTGAGGGTCACGGGTTCAAAACCCCACTGGGACAATATTTTTTTAGTTTTAGGTAATAACATGAATATATGCAGTAACATGAAGGAAAATATTTATTCTAAAATATTTTGTTCAGTTTATAGGAATTTATACATGGTTAATTAACAAGAATCAAGTAACTATGGATTTCTGCCACATATCATTTCAAAGCCGGCAGGTAAAACTTTCTAAAATTTGGTGTATACATTAAAGACACATAGTAGTTTATTGAAAAAGAAAACTTCCCCCAACCACCATACCAATCGAACAGACAGGTACATACAACTATGGAAGGCAACACATAATATCAACGAGGGGTGGATAATAAACATCTTGTTCAACCTTTCAATCCTGGTAGCATGGTTAACAAGTATACACTAATAATTATGCTGCAACTGGTTCGGATCATAGAATACATAAACGCTCAGTTCCCAGACATAAAGATACAACTATAAATCATATATGATACCAGCTAATTAGTTTGCATCACTCCAATTAGGATTATGTTCATCGTTTTCCATTCATTAGTCGATATTCTCGACAAAATAACCATTTCCTGCTAGGATGAAAACTACATTTACGTGGCTTTAGAATCAAATGCCAAATGACCCGGCAGTAACTTAAGCGTTCAATGGAACGCATTAGAATAATAAATCTGTAATTTAGTGGCCATCCGAATACGCTTTGAAGCAACATGGGATATTCAGTTAGTCTGTAAGTAGCATTTGTTCACAATTATACTAAATTTCTGTTAACGCGTTCAATTTCCTCTTGATAATTCAAATCATACAGATGGATCACAAGCTCTGGGCTAATTTCTGAATGTTTAATTTATACTAAAGCTTCTTTATGACTATTTACTGGTTGATTAAACACTGTTTGTTCGACATTCATTTGATTACTCAAAGTTTGGGATGCTCCCCTTTTCAAAGCGCTTGTTTTGGCGAGTTGGTGTCTTTTTGGAGTGTTACTGCTGCTTGAATTACTTTAACGTTTTACATGCGGATAAGGAGCAGCCAATGATTGAAAATTTGCTTATATAATTGTGATTTCTTATATGGAAGATTGAGGCAGAAAAATGAGTGTGTTCCTTTTTCGGAGTAAGTGATATAAGTCTGTTTTCATGACTTGGTGCATTATCCTCACGGTAAGTTGTAGCACTAGCTCCTTTAGAACTTTGCTAATCATAAAGGGCTGATTGAATAAAAACAACATTGTCCCAAACCTTATATCAACCTTACATCAAGCTAATACAACATTACTAGTATACTGTACGTTAATAAATCGACGCAAGGAGACCTTGTATATGTGAACGTAGCTTTCTCTAATACCATATTTGTCTCTTTAATCATATTAATATGACAATGTATAAACAAGAAACACCTAATAAAGCAATCTGTTGTTTGATTGCTTGATTTGTTGATAGTCTGGCTGGAGTTCTCTGACTTATTCGTTATCAATCATCATCATTTACCTTTGTTATTAACTGTGCTTGGGCGACCTTTTCTAATCCAGTAGTAGTTTGTATCTATTGGTTCGGTCGGTAGGATGTCCCATCAAGATTGATTGATTGACTCCGGATCTATAATGTTTACCGAATGATGATTATGGTGAGCGATTGCAGCGAACGACATCTAATACGGACCATGGAATAAATGTTACTAAACTTATTGGATAGCATAATATTTATAATGGCAATACAGCTATTTAGCTCAAAGTGTTTTCTTTGTTACAGTATGTCGCTAAAAAGAGAATTCATTTCCCAGTCTCTGTTTTTATGTTTATTGGTGCTATGTTCAGTTGGTTAGGAAGACATACGTCTGTTTGGTAACCAAGGAGAACTTATATGGTCAGCTGACCGTAAAACGTTATTGGACAAGAAAAGTGTTAAGCCGGCGACATGAACTACCCAATTAATGTAGAGAAAGAAGACATAACTGATAGGACATTACATTGACGTGCTTTTGAAATCATGTCATGAAACATTTATCATCAAAAGCACTATCATCTTCCTACATAAAATTAATTATTCATTTATTGTCATATACGACAAGATACCTCAATGCACCGAACAAACGACCTGTTTTAACATTCTACAACCATAGTAATCTTAATATGACAATGATATATTTCCGGATTATTGGAGAATGTGTCACGATTACAAGCATGCCAAATGATATAAGGATATTCCCATATCATCAAAATTTCCGATATTTGTTTCCATTTAAAGAAAATGAATATTAGCAGACCTTTTCAGAGTAAAGTCAACACTAAAAGCTTTTATCTCAAATTACGATGATACATATCCTTGACATTATTATAGTCACTTGTGTATTGTAATCTTCTAACCTATGGGGATACTGTTGCATATATCGCATTAGACAGTCGACCTACGAGTTAATACTTGCAACATTCCATAACCTACAAGTGAAATATAATAGTAACAAACGACAAGCATGCTTTATCTTGTCAGTCAGTTCTTCCCATTTGTAGAATTTGAAATATCTGTCATAAATACTCGTAAATAATATTCGATAATTTCTCACTCGCAGAGTTGTTCAAGCACAAACAACACCTATACGATATGTAGTCCGTTATATCAAACAAAGTACTGAAAGAACTCATGGAAACTGGACTTGCATAGACTTGCACTGCAACATGGAACGGGAAATAGTTTAACAATTGCATGGCGTATGTAGAATATAGTAGCGAAGCGTACTATGAATGAAACTTTTGTGCGGATGAATACTGAATTATTAAACTCAATAGTTTTACAGTTGGAAATGCCATTACAATGTAAATATTCAAAATTAACATAATCTTGAAATATATCCAACTTGCATCATAACTGCAATCGGTAGAATTATACAACCGATGGTACTTTTTATCAACACGAATGTATGGCGTCACGTTTTTGTCAAAACAAAACTGGGTGTATAACTATAGAAGCACTCGCTTCGTTTTTGCTTTATAAAAAACGGAGTACTTTGGACAGCATCAAAATGCAAGCGAGTAACGGCAGTGGAAGGCTTAACTTTCGTTCAGTTTCCAAAAACCAAGTAATGATGTGTTTCTAGAAGACACAGTATGCCGAGACAATTTATGGCTTCATATAGTCAGTCTGTCTTTAGTATAAGAAATAAAACGGTGGCATTAGACTAGACGTCCATTAATTATCCAATATAGATTACCGGAAACGTTTTATGAGACACCCGAACACTCATTTACCAGAAAACATCGCATGTATAAATTATTTACGGTAAGTCGTTAGATGCGTCAAAATATTTGAAAATAGTTCAGTTCTATGTGTCATTTACTTTTTTGGATAAACTGGTAATTAGACTACATTTTATGTAGTTTTAGTCAATTTTGTAAATAACTTATCGATTATAGATAAGCCAGTACATCTGTTATTGAAGGTCAAGGTCTGAATGAATTAAGTTTAGAAACACGGTTTGTCTTTGGTTTTCATTAAGCTTTGTGTCAGGTGACGTGTGCTTCAATGCCTCAACTTTGTACTCCTCTAAAAAAATAACAGTAGCCCATTCTATTTATCGCACGCAAACATGAGATAAATCCATAATTCAATTTCCTTTTCTTAGACTTTCAAAATTCACGGAGAATGAAAAGCGTAACACGGGGATGGTCTAATGAATGTGGCTTTCCCTGTTCTAGTCAGAACACGCACTGTCTGGCTATCACATTATCATATAACAGTTTCTAATTTTGGTTCTAGCAAATATCATTTGTAGTATCTAAGTCAGCACTAAATGGAACTTCATTTTCGAAAACCATCGCCTTTGAATCCGCTAATAATCGTATTAGTACTTTTATTACACCCCCGTGTTTATTTGTCAATAATTTCTTTTTCTTTAATTACCTCACGTGTAATATTGCATTTTATAGCAATCAAATAAGGCGTAAAGAGATTATAAAACATATAATTGAATTAATATTTGATTATAAAGCAAATTGCTTCCGCTAACTATTTTAATTTAAACAAAATTGTATTCGTATAAACGTAGATGCCACTATAAGAACCATTAAAGTCTGTTTTAAATGCGGGCAATCATAGGAAACGATTATTTCAAAGCGCTAAATATGTTCCTTGCTATTCATCATGCTTACAATAATAAAGACAAATCACCACCATTTTACTTAACACTGTTGCCATATACTTTAATCACTCGATGGCATTTTGTTCAGTCTCCTTTGCAGAGATAAATACAAAGCGGTTGGGTTCAGAATACGGTCACACCAAACACGTTCCATTTCATTCTGACAGTAATGAGGGAAAAGCGTCGTGTATGTCGAGTTTTTTGTCACTCGTTGCTAACAACAGGATGTTGATCGATTGCTGCTATTTCCCGATTTTATTTGTCCTAGTCATTACCAAATTCTCTATCTGTCTCCGGTGTTTCTATATTGATCTGGCAGATTTCACAGAATAAAATTGTCATCTGCTGAATTCGTAAAACGACTGAAGTCTCCTTATTATTATACCGGTTTGGACTGAAATGAGACATGCCATTTACCAATCTATTTACTTCCTGTTATTTAGTTTAGAGTTCTACTTTTCGTAACTTAGTATAACTTGGTGAACATATATACATATATGAAACAGCACACGTAAATTTCTTTTCTACAAGAAGAAATATTTAAATTGACCTTTGTTTACATACTTATATTGATCTATTTATACAATAAACACGACATTAACATGGTACTAGTTATACTATAAGTATGGAATATGGCTAATGCAGTTTGATTCAATCAATTATTGTAAATCGAATTAAACTTTCATTTAAATGGTCTGCCTATTGTTGTCCTTAAAGTGTTATTGGTTAAAGAGATAATCACATAGTATGGTTAATTGAGATGAATAGTATACGGAATTCACTGGGTATATTGTCTTCTTACCAATTGTCACAGAGGAGTACATGTCTCGCCCCGATATCTTGCCCAGTCACAAGCCTTGCGCTCTAAGTAACTTAGCGTCAACAGGTTTGGCTTCATAAAGGAAACTATCAGCGTTTTCATTTATTTATCGTTTGTACGCTAATAATGTAATGTTTCAGGGAATCTATCCGCTGTCAGTTTACGAGCTTGCTGTCGTTCGTTCGTCTGCTTCATGTCAGATAAGAATTTGAAGATTTGTTGAACTCATGTTTGTGTATACATATGTATACGTTGTCAGATTAACATAACCTATAGGAATGTGATAATATCTTATTTTTCTTTATTCGATAAGTCGACCTACATTACGAATGAACCAATTCCACATACTCATAAAAACCATCAGATCAGTGTTGTATAAGAAAGACTGAATTCCCTTGATGAGAATCCTAGGCGTGAATTTAGATCTCAGATTGAGTAACATTTCTCCTTATACGCAGCGCACGTCAATAAAGCGATTTTCATTGAAAGCATTTAATGGAATCGGAAACTTTCAGGAAGCGAACAATCTGTCGCATAATGGAATTTCGGCCGTTAATCAATTTAATCGTAACCCAAATTCAACTAGCAGCAAAATACTCATCCCTGGGCGAATTACTGTTGACTTTACATGTTGATTAGTGTCAGAATATTTCTAGATATAGCAACGTTACGAAATGTTTCTCCATTTTACACTCAACATTATTTTTATTTTTATCATCCATTTGTAAATGCATCTGTCTCAAAATTGTATCAAAAATCGTTTTTCTGTTTCAGACGTTTTTTGTTTTATGTATTACAATGGTTTGATTTCAAAATGTGTATGTAACTGATATAGGGCTTCATGAATAAAGACCATGGTGAGTTATCTCCCTTTGGTCGGTAAATTCTTATTTGGTTAATAATCTTTTAATATTTATCTTAAAATAATGTTTTTATCATTTCTGTCAGTCCTGTAAGCTAAACGATATACTGTTTTCTCTAATGGATAACTAGTCATATATGTATACAGTGATAAAATTAAAGATGTTTCGTTATTTCCAAATTAGAAATCCCACTAACCTCATTTATCTGGTTCCCGTTCCAAGCTGAAGTGCACCTTGTATAGAAAGAATAAATGGGAACCAGTTCGTTACCTAAGCTAAGAAACATGGTTAATACACCATTAGTTACAGGTCGTAAAACAACACAGACAAATACAAGACAGGAAAGAAATAAACAAATCTTAGCAACATCTTAGCAACAACATCTTCCTATTGTTTGCAGTCAATAACCACTAAAATTGTTAGAATCAGGACAAGTTGCTATGTCTTATCAGTTTCAATGGATTGTTTTTTGGAGATGGGTATTTCTTCCAACACAGATCGCGGCTGTTATTTATAAGAGATTCAGCTTTTCTTTGACCATCGTACTACAAGGTTTTTATTAATTGAAACCAATAAAAAGGTATATAGGACTAACAACTGGCAACGGATGTATTTATCTAATTTATTATATACCAACGTTTCGTTTAAACAAAAGCCATCACCAGGGCATTATAAAACGTTTTTTAATACACTTGAATTGACACAAAGATGTTTCCTAGTTATATAATATGTTTGTACAGGTACTGAAATAATGTTCTAGTTTTAATATCAACTCTTGGTTCACAATCATCCGCAAAACATAATTATTTCAAACAAGCTGACATAATCAAGTATTGGGCAATATGGTAACTCCATTGAATCAGATACAAAACAAGTCAAATTTACGGTTCTTGAGTTTGTGGTCGAAATTTTCAATTCGTTTTTATAAACATACCTTATGTGTTTTGAATGTAGCGTTCATCACATAATACAATTTATTTTCGTTCTTTGATTTTTGCTGTTAGAAACTTCAAAGTCTATGGGTCGACACAGAAACCATTGGCACGAATTTTTGTTTTCTGTGTCCATAACATTC
Organism: Lutraria lutraria; assembly: GCA_964023205.1. Taxonomy (NCBI): domain Eukaryota; kingdom Metazoa; phylum Mollusca; class Bivalvia; order Venerida; family Mactridae; genus Lutraria; species Lutraria lutraria. The sequence goes on along the minus strand of OZ026839.1, from coordinate 3,484,320 downwards.
TATATGTACATCTGTTCCCTTTCTTAAATTATTTTATTTTGTATTCAGAGACAAAAATCCGTTGTTTTTATATTTTCAGAATTACGACCCAATGATTTGTTTGACAGTAATGCTCTGCATGTTGGATTTCATGATCCACTCGACCCGCACGTACCCCCACCAGCAAGTCCCGGCATGCTTAGCACACATAGCACATGGAGTGAGTTACTAAATATAGATGCGTCTAGGCGTTCTTCTGAAGCTGGACAGAGCGACATGTCCCGGTGAGTCTTTTGTTTTGTTACAGCGTTCAAGCACAAATAATTTTATCTTAGTAATCCTGTTCTCATAAATTGAGACAACCAGGCTTTCAGAACCAGACACACTTCTTATTCGTTCTGGAATCTGAATTGATTATGCATTCCAATTCTGTTTTAAGATCAATAGCTATCTCCAAATATTATGGCTGTTATATTTTCACCGAACAGAAAAGAATGGTATTCGGATCTGTTTTCAAGAATATTTCTGTATGTCAACGTTGCAAAGCAATTGCACGGTAGGAAGCATGAGTACTTGTTAGAAAAACATGACCAATAAATCAGGTCATTACAAACCTAAATACAAGTAATCTACATGATTACAACTTTGTAGTTATAAATGGTTATGTTTTATTGTTTTCATTTTGCACTTCCGTTTTATTATTTCTTTTGCATACAATTGAATCATGCTTTGTCGTTTTGCATCGTATCATTCATTGTACGTTGGTTTCATTGTTCATTTCTGTAATATACATTGTCGCTTTTTTTGTTCGCTCGCTTCAGTCTCTTTCATCTTTTGTGTTCTGATCTATCGTTCCAACAGTATCTCCAACGTGAGTAGCAGCTTGTCCGAACACCTCCGGTACCTGGTTCGAGCGTTTTCAAGCCGCACTGAGAAAGTCAAAGAGACCACACTTCAACCCCCGAGTCCTTCATCAGTGTCTGAATATGCCGCTTCAGATGCCCTTTCAGGTGAGACATTATTGCTATTAGAACCTTCTAAAATGTCTTCATATGTGTACCATTGATCATATTTGGGGTATACTTTTGCACAATTTCTGCTGACATGACCAAACCTATTTAATCGTAGGCTTCAACAGAGCATTGTGTGGTTAGAACACATTTATCATTTCTTATCTGTTCATTTCATTCAATTTCATTTCTGACGTTATAATATCTAGGGAATGATAAATCTAATGAGTAAGACTATAATGGTGAATAGATAAATCTTTATTTCGGATTTATGCCGATGGCACATCATCACAATACATATATAAAAATAAATAATATACATACATGATATTATAAGTTAACAGTAAATGAGTAAGACTAACAAACTTGGTATACAAACAAACAATCCCTGATTCTCGGACACACTCTCACTCACACATACATACCCCAACACCTTTAGAACATCAGACATCTTTTTTACTTACGTTTACTTTCAAAATGGTATTCATCTTCAATGTCTTGTTTTGTACAGAGAATACATTTTACGTTCATGTCTCTCTTCTATTTCTACCATATATTTGACTTTCAATATATAGATTGTGAGCTCAAATTCTAATTTTCGTAATACATGAACGTAGTTTAAAAGAGAACACTTTTGACACATAACGAGTATCAAAATCAACATTAATATACATATATATGTATAAGATACTTAATGTACAATTAGTAGAAACATCGGAATACCATTTTTTGCACAAATCAATCGATAATTATTTTCTTGAATAATGGTTACAATAAGGGTTCTAGATAAAATAGGGGACTAGAATAACTGGTCCTAATCGAAGCTCGAAACCTGGACCCTATACCATGTAGGCAAGCACTGAAACCATTTGCTGAAATGTTCATCCGTAACGATGCTGCTAGAAGTGTTCCGTATTTGTACAGTCACTATAATTATTTATGTAAACAATTGAAAAAAATCATTATATACATACATGTACCTAAAAATAAAATAAAAACTTGGCAGCAAGAATGTATTATGGCAGTAATTATGCAGATTTTAGTCTTCTCATTTTTTGGACTCTTGAAGAAATTGTATATTACGTGATGAATATCCACAGCGCATTAAACTCTGTCTACAATTCACTTCAAGACATACCAACCTCTTGAAAGAGATAAATTGCATTACTCAGATACAATTTTCTGGAAATAATATTAAATATGACAAAACATTTCAATCACATGATGTCGCCGAGGGCATATCAATCCTATATAAATCTGCTCAAAATTCAGACGTATATCAATTAAGTATGCGTATGGTACGCTCTTGAATAAAAGTTCTTATAACATTGTTTTTGTCAGGCACCAGACGTTATATTCAGGACTAAAATATGTCTTATTAATACGCAGATTTATCTGTTTGTACAAATATGCATTCATCTCTATCCAGCCTACGCAGACATTTCTATCAGACACGTAAACTCTCAGTTGACATATAGAATAATCAAATTGTGGTAGTCTCCCTTGTTATGACTTTTAAATTCACCATGTTGCAGCAGTACTGTTCCATCAGTTTTAAAATGATACAAAAATATACTGAGATGAGATTAAAAGTTTTAAAATCACGATCTTTATGATCTATGCTACATATGCTTAACATCGTGTGTTCAGTTGTTGTTGTGTTTTCGTGGTATAAACAGGAGTCTCTTGTGTTGGAATGATTTGTCGGAGCTAAGTTCTATTATTTATAATTTTAAGCTTACAGTCAACTAAACTAAATGATATAACCGTACATTTTACGTAAGCGTTGCACAATTTTGAATACATCGGCGCTCCGAAATGTTTACATGATAATTATGTAGGGTTTTGTTTGAAATTGTAATCTAGCGATTGTATTCTTTCTTGTTTTAACGATGTCCTTATACAATTGGCATTATTCAACGGGCGTTTTTAATTACCACATGCTTAAATACTTATCTTTTAATGTTTTTTTTCAGTTAGAGCAATCAAGCCATATTGAATAATTATCTAATTACATTGTGCCAAAATACATCCAATATACACTAAAATAGAAAACAAATAACTAAATTCTAGCCAGTTAATGTTACAAGAAGAATCTGTTCGACTTCTAATTATTACCAGTTCAACAATTTTTAATAAATGTTTGCTTGGCGTCACACGTCCGATTGACTCATTAAAAAAACCTGATACAAAAAGTTTTAGATATTTTGACCAAAAAAATGTTTTCTGTCATTTTTCTAGCCTTTCGTTCTCAGTACAAGCATATAATGTTAATAAAATAATGCCTATCTTTACCTACACAATGTAAAAAGTCAGGGCCGTATAACTGCAAGCCAACATGTTTTATAGAATGGTCTGTTATCACCACAAATAGTATTACTGTTTAATCCTATTTAACCATCACATCAATATAACAACCACTTTATTATAACTACCGATTATTTTTTTTATTACTGTATTTTCATTTATTTTCGTTGGGCTCAATTTTCGTGGTTTTTACTAAAATGTCTATTTCGTGGGGACATAAATTCGTGGATTTTTATTTTTGAAACAAAATGCCTTATCTCTGCATTTAAATTCGTGGGATTTGATTTCGTGGATGAGCCCACCCACGAAATCCACGAAATTAAATCCCCAACGAAAATTAATGATTCCACAGTAATTAAGTGAATTTTGATACATCGTCTAAATTTCAACTTGACAATATAATAAACTCAGTGCAAAAATCGATTATGTTTTGTCTAAATACGGTCTATATACCGAGGTTTAAACTGCTGTGTATCTGTTGTAGGACAATACTTTGTCAAAATACAACATGAATTATAATCTATCTTAGTGTAATTGAGCGCACTTGAAACAGCAATCCATTACAGTGTTTATATAAGTTTCATAGGATATTTGGCAATCCTTCATCTTAATAAATTAGAAAGCAGCTGGGCCGAATACGAACCATAGATCATTTATATAACCATCGACAAGAAATATCAATAAGCGTTACAAGACATGTCTATTATTCACCAATATTTGTTTTTGTCTCTTGCTGTACGTCTCTGGTATACACATATTGGTACGTCCTTCGCTAAAAAGGTTACTTATTACCTGACAGCATTCAAGCGCCTTTTATTAATCTTCTTTTTTTTTGTCTTGTCAGACGATATTTCCAAGTTAGATTATGTTACTTCTACATTGTATTTAGGATAGTTGCCGGATATGAGCGAGTATTCTAACATAATAAAAAACATTGCCCAACTTACAAGATATTAAGGCATACATTATTTAAAGATAAAACATGGTCCTTATACCAGTCCGATTGTAACGTAACAATTAAAATTAACCAATGACGTCATGAAATACTTATCTTAATACGCATGGGCGAAATCTGATGCAGCCAATTAAAATAACTGTAACATATTTTTGTTACTAGTAGTTTCCAAAATCTATCAGCTATTTCCATATATTATTTGTTGATAACATATTGGTTGTCGTTCGACTGCGAAATCCACGCTGAGCATCAAAATGTGTATGATTGAGAAGTCGAACATAGAAACATAGCTCGTATTTCTTTAATATTGTGTGTCTTGTTAACATCGCTTGCACGAATTTGATCAGAGGCATTCCGACATTCTCAGAAACTGATAAAAGTTTTGCTAATTGAGAAAGGGTGATTGAGTCTACTGATCGAATTAAAGAACTAAAGTCTATTTACAATCATTATTCTATTCTCTGTGCAATCCTTATTCAAAGTAAACTCGAAGTTATCATTTCGATCAATTAGACTCGTTGCAACCTTTTTGGCACTGAAGGACCACAGCTTTCCTTAAGAAAGAGAACACATTTAAAGTTCAATAACGTTTTCTCTTGGTGTCTTTCATCGATAATTCTCTTTTCAAACAACGTTGAAAATCAATTCTCATTTTGGAACTTGTAATAGCTATTACGTTCATGCAATACGTCTAAGCCTCATTCCTTCCGATTAAGTATAACGCCTGAATAGTTTTGTAATCTCGACTCTTGATTCATTCAGTCTCTATTGTTGTGGAATTCGGTGTTAGGTCAGATATAAGAGCCAAGCAGATTACATTTACCACAACTGACCAATAGCATGATTGTGTTTACTCCCAATGCCGTACAATGACTGGCCCACACCAGTACGCATTTCATTAGAGTCTGTTTGACAATAATTATTGTTCAAAGCAATAGATCAAAGGTTAGATTATTTGGATTATCATTCGCATAAAAACCTATTTCTGCTGTGTTTACAACACGATTTGACAATCGGACACCCAAAAATCAGGCTAGGAGAAAATTACAACAGTTTTGTGACACAAGAAATAAACACGAATCATACGCATGCGCACGCACACATGCGCACACACGCACGCTCACACACATGAGACACATTAAAAATACCAACTGAATAAGCGCAACCAACCAAACATCAAGGGTAAACTTGAACAATCTTAATCTATATTTTACAAAAAATAAGAAAAGTTGAATGGAAAACCCCATTCCTAAGAGAAAAATAATTGAGAAAACGATTTCGATACGAATAGCAATAATCTCATTTCCACGAAATAGAAATACAAGTTCAAACACTACACTGATAAACACCTCCCAAAGGTTTCCATCTTGGATGAATCTGTTAAATGGATGAGGAAATTCTGTTGGACAACAAGGATGAGTATAGAGTCAGGTCAAAGTAGCTGTAAACTGAGTTTTTGAAGAAAAAAAAACAGCTTAAAAACGATGTAATGAGTGAGTTAAATCACATCACTGATCGGTTGTCGAGTGATAACGCACTAAGCTACAAAACGAAAGGTCGTTGGTTCGATTCTCGGCTCTGCCTTTCGAGTTTCTCAGGGACTGGTTTTCAGTGTTCCGAACCCATCAACCGAGCCAAATACTGTGTCTAGAAAATCAGAGAGAAAGAGGCGAGGAGCGTATTGGTGTTTTAAACCGGACACGATGAAGACCATGGAAAAACTATTCGAAAATAGTAGGAATATAAATACCCGATTCTCCTTTACCTTATCTCCTCATCTCTAGAGCGGCTCTGAAATGACCTTAGCGCTGTCGAATGGACCGTTTAACAGCATAAAAAATAAAAATTGTCATGTTAAATAAGGTTAGAATAGTTGAACGGCGAAACTCTATCTCGAGATAATTTGGGAACTGAATTATTGCTAAGTGAGAGATTTCAAGCTACATCAACATTATAACTAGAAAAAATATGTAATCGGGAAAATGTAGTAATTCAGTATGCATTAATAAATCTTTCTAAGTGCGTAATCTGACCTTTGCAACTTTGCGGAAAAACTGGGAACATTTGATAATTCTCTAGACCAATTTGTCTGCAAATGATTTACATAATTATTAATGGACCGCATACAACTCGAATGCTTCATTGTTTTTGGTATAAAACTATGAGCGGCGTTAGTTGAATTGTAGATATTTTAGTCTGCATAGGAAGAATGGCATTATTTCTAGCGACATATTCTAGGATTTTGTTTCTATATGCTAATAGTAACATTAATGCGGCATTATTTCGTTGAATGCAATTTAATGTAACTTTTGTCTAGTCTTTCATGCTCTTCTGTTTTAAAGATAAGAATCTTACTGTCGGTGTGTTTATAATAACAAGGACATAATTCAAGTAAATTGTGAAAATTGAGAACATCTTTGTTTGACTATCAATCACGCTCTGCAAGTTAAATACGTCTTTGACACTAACGCCAACAGAAATCGCTCTTTTAGAGATTAAGATGTTATAGATGATGCCATTAACGAGTTGGCTTTGGAATTCCATTAGCGTAACTTTGACTCCTTCCAAAATCTGTTCAAAACTAGTTAGGAATTTTATAATCGAACTACCACCATTTCCTTAAAACAGATATACATTTATATTGTACGTTACAGATACAGTGCTTGTTATCTCTTACGATCGAATTAAAAGCCAAAACAATTATCCAGGAAATCGCTGATTAAACCTGACAACAAAAACTTCATGTAAAAGTATGTTACCATGGTATACATCGCTCAGTCGTCTCAGATTACTTTTTCTAAACATGGTGGCGCAATGTGTTCGACATTATGGCAAAATTGCACCGTTCAATTAGTAGTGGAATCTTAAAAGTCATAGCATGTTGTCAGAAAGCACACACATACTTATTATTTTACTGATATATCAATAGAAATGTTTGTACACAGAGTTATTTAAATGCCAGGTTTGACATTTACACATCATATTAAGTAATTAAAACCTACTAACATTATATGCTTTGCCAATGTTGCATTTGAAAGTTTTACTAAACATATCTGCCATCAACACTGTCTTACAATGTCATGATTTGAGATACTAAGCGAACGTGAAGCAGAATTCATATACAAAGACAAATCACGACAGCTAGGAATCAATTTTAAATATGGGATGGAACTAGCAGAGTCATTAAATCAAGATTAGAATAAACTTTCAGTCACTCGTACAATGTTCTATTTTGCTCGAATTTATTGTTTCTTTGCTAAAATTAGTTATGTTTGACTATTTGCAAATAGTAACTGATGTGATTTATGTCGGTTTATAAATCTTAACAAAATGATTAGTCTGTTTGGCGTTATTCTAAACTTGATCAGAAGCTGCTTTTGTCTGGTTCATTTCGAATTTAAGAGGAGACATTTATCCTTAGGCTGAAACATTTCCCTAAAGTTCGTCAGTTGAGTTAGTCAGCTGTTTATTTACGGGTTTGAAAATAAATAAAAATATATTGGTTCTGACATTCCAAGGATTTTACTACCTTGATAAGTTGATATCTTAAACAGTCTTGACAATGTTTTTGACTGAGGAGAAAAAATGTGGCATAAGGTTCATAGATGGATGTGAAAGAATCTAGTGGACGTGACGTATAAAATATACACTATTTATTCAGTACACACAAACTTCATGTGATATTTTCTTAGAAATGTATTATATTTAATTTTGTACACTCCTTACGGCATAACCAGCGTATTTCATTGACTTTCATTCTAAATTTATTTATCCTTCAAATAAAGAAGTAAGAAAAAACTGTATGAGACACAAGATATATTGTAGTCACCAGCTTTAATTAGATTATCTAAAACCTGAACAAGATCTTGTTGAAGTTGATTGACAACCAGTAGAAACCGTGTTGGAAGAAATGAAAATTTCCAAGTATATCAGGAATGTCGATCCTATTTTCTACGGTTCCAATCCATACGGGAATATTATTTTAAATGTAAATGTTTCGCGTTTAGATGATGGTTTCCTTTCATCGTAAAACGTGCCATTAAGAATTTGCAGCTATTTTTGGGTTTAGTTTTCGTTGACCAAGTCTAAAATAGTCGAATGGAGAAACTTCATCCATTTACCATTTGGAAGCGACCTTTATTACTTTGACGCATTATTCACTCCTCATTATTTGAAAAACAATGTTTCTACGTTATCACAGAATGAAGTTATTTGATACATGCTTTAATGCTTGTTTCACCAAATGACTACACTACATAAATGTGGAAGAATTAACAAGTACATTCCATGATTCGCTCATCCAATATGTCTGAAAACAATTATAACTTCTTTATTGGGTGCCTTCAGAACACTCCAATGTGTTATTGTTTAAGGTTGTTCAGTGTGAGCCATATTGTTGACATTTTTGTCTGCTTGAGTAGGCCTGGTTAACTTCCTTTGACATTCCAAGGAATTACTTTAAATTGTTATATGCTATTGGATAATCCAGTGTTTATGATATGTCTGACAAAGTTTAACTGTTCAATGCCTGACATCTGTTTTGAAAATTTGGTTCTCATAAAGAACTTAATAATTATAGACATGTTTAAATTGTCAATAAAGAATATTTCCAGCGGTAGTATTCTAGAAGAAATATATTCACTACTGCATACATTACAATCACAAAGTTTAGGTGAATCAGGTTTTTTATTAATTGTTACGAAACTTGCAGACAGAAGATTCTGTGTTCAATTTATGGGTTGGGTAATAAACGGCGTCTTTCATTCATTTTCCATATTATTATTTCTGAAGGATCTGAAATTAACCTTCATTATATTCCAAAAACTAATGTTCAAGAACTTTGAGACGGACAATATAATACATTGATATACAAAATAATAGAGTTCTTTTAGGTGAACTGTCCAGTTTTCTTCTGCCTTCAAAATAGGAAGGCTCCTCGTTTTGTTGATGAAATCATGTTTACAAAGACATAAATTCAAGCTTGAGAAAGCCCAAATCAACACTTCAATCAAGCTTTACAAGTGCATTATCAACAAGTACGAGATCAGAACTCACTCTCTTCAGATTTTCTCAGGAAATATGATTCATTTAGCGTAGCAATTCTATAATTGGTTTTGGAATTTCGCATATTAATAATTTGATATTCCTTTTCTTGTTAAATATTTTTAAAATCTGCGTCAACGTGAATTCGATTAGTCATTGATGTTTAAGAAGTATACAGCACTGTTGTCCTTGGTTTTTTATTTTGAACGCTAGCGCTAGGAATTGTTAGATCCTTCATATTTTTATTATCTTTTTGACGTCGACGCCATTTCCTCTTAGATAAACAATGTATTGTTAAATTAGTGTCAACGCTGATGAAGGCAAATATGCTGACATATTTATTAAATGATCATTAATTAAGAGGTGTTTGTATCAATTCTTCACGTAATTTTAAAAAGCGCTTGTTAGAAAAAAATCGAGCCAATATGGAATTTTTTTTACCTGAATACAAATATGTCAAATGGATAATGATATCATTTTTCTCTTTTCTTATCTAAGTATATAAAAAGCGATATATTTACACTGTTTGATTTGTTCTGTTCTTTGTATATCATATTGCAATATTGTTATATTAATTTTTAATATACAGAAAATATTTCTCACAAAAATGAATACTCGAACATCCATGTATCGACAATGGAACATTTAGTTTAAATGAAGTACGGTGCGTAACACTCTTTATATATGTTAACGAAGTAGTTGTTATTATCAATATTTCAAAAACATTTTCTGTTTCTCACGGTTTCTACGCAAATATGGACGCTAAATTTTGATTATTGATATGACTTTCACGTTGCTATCAGAGTTTTCAATTTCAGAATTCTTTATGTCTTTAATTCTACATTTTTTTCACCATTCATGCGTTAACAATTACAATAATTATACTCGAACATCGTTTACACTTCTTCCCAAAGGGTTTACCATAATTTTTGTAATTTTTTGTTGCTTTCCTTAGAATTTTTATATGTATTATACTGTTTGAATATATTCTTTAGACAAAATATTGAATGTTGTTTAAATATACCTACGTTCAAGTTGCTGATTGTGTCTGTTTGGCGATATAGTCATCATCAGAAATATGTTGATTTGCGGTTACGCGATTCAGACTTTGAACAGAATGTAGGTAGACACTATTTCATTATGTCATTAGAGGCTATTTGGAGATATCAGAAATATGTTGATTTGCGGTTACGCGATTCAGACTTTGAACAGAATGTAGGTAGACACTATTTCATTATGTCATTAGAGGATATTTGGAGATATCGGAAAGGAAAGCCTAGAACAAAGAACGAAACGAAAGAGTTTCTTTTTGTTTTGGGGATTTTCGAATCAGTCGGACTCCTGACTGCAAAATCTGTTTATCAATTGATCTTAATGAATCTCGGCATTGTTTGGAAACAATAATCCTTCTGGTGACATTCGCACCAACACTTGCTATTCAAATACATACAATCTGTTAAATTACTCATGTCCGTGAAGTTGGCAGCCCAGCAGCCTAGCAGCCTAGCAGCGTGAAGTTGGCAGCCCAGCAGCCTAGCAGCCCAGCAGCGTGAAGTTGGCAGCCCAGCAGCCTAGCAGCCCAGCAGCGTGAAGTTAGCAGCCCAGCAGCCTAGCAGCCCAGCAGCGTGAAGTTAGCAGCCCAGCAGCCTAGCAGCCCAGCAGTTTAATATGTTGCTACAGATAAACTGCACAACAATTCATGCAAAAACTTAAAAACGCATGAAGTAATAACATTATGTTGCTGTCATGTTTATTAGAAGAAAAAAATACGATTTGTATCGATTTTGTGAATCTGGCAGTGTAGCGGCCGCATAGCGGACTATTATAGTCAAACATATAAAATGCACAAGAAATCCGGCTAAACACTTACGAATCGATGATATAATTCGATTTTATTCCTTTAACGTTCATTAGATGAGAACTTACACATTTTTTTCATGTTTTGTTTCATTTTGTGAAGTTGGCAGCCCAGCAGCGTAACAGCGTAATATATATTTATACAGATGAACTTCACAACAAATCGAGCTAAATACTTAAGAATGCAAAAAATAATGTCAGTCTGTCGTTTAAACAATAATTAACTGAAAATATATGATTTTCATTTTTTTTTTCAATGTGGAATTAGCCGCTGCTAGCAGCGTGAAGTTGGCAGCCCAGCAGCGTCACAGCGTAATCTATATTTCTACAGATAAACTTCACAACAAATCAAGAAAAATACTTCAGAATGCATGAAATAATGTCAGTCTGTTGTTTAAACATTAATTAACAGAAAATATATAATTTTCATATATTTTTTTTCAATGTGAAATTAGCCGCTGCTAGCAGCGTAAAGTTGGCAGCCCAGCAGCGTAACAACGTAATCTATATTTCTACAGATAAACTTCACAACAAGTCAAGAAAAATACTTCAGAATGCATAAAATAATGTCAGTCTGTTGTTTGAACGTTAATTAAATGAAAATATATGATTTTTCAAAAAAAAATTGTGCGTGAAATTAGACGCTGCTGGGCTGCCAACTTCACGGACATAAATTACTCACATAGTTCGAATATTTATTACCAAAAAAAACACCATAAACAGTAGGAAAGAGACACGACATATTTCTCCCTTAAATGTCTCAGTTGTGTAGCATGTAAGGAAATGTTTATGGAAGAATGGAAAATTGGTGAATATGTATTGTAAGATATACTTGAGCGCAAGTACCCAAAGGGTAGTGTGCATTAACAAACCTGGCGTCGAAAAAAGATTTAGGCAATGAGAATCTGTTCATATGCAAGACTTGATAACATATAGACATTTCATGTGACTTTCCGTCGTCTTAACTTTAGCTGATTTTCAACAGATTATCTAGTAACTTTTTACAACCAGCAGTTAAAGATACAGCTCTATTTTGGTAGGCAGACATGTTTAATACATTGTTTTGTTAATTCATCATGTCGAATCACGACAGTAATCATACCAAAATAAATTTAGACAGTTCGATAAAAAATATCACAAAATTGTTCCAGCGCCAGGCGAAAAGCAATTACATTTCTCGCGGATGTCTGTATTTGATTAAACCCTTCCTTGAATCCTGATCCTCTTTATAACATTAAGATTGCAGCCAAAACCGGGTGTAAGAGGGCTGCCATTTGTAAATCTAGTCAAACCAATCAACTTTGTTATGTTCTGTGCTATTTCAATTTCTTGGTTCTTTTTGAGGCTTGGTTACCTTATGATCTGCTTAAAATTATTGAATGAGGTGTTTTCTTGATGAAAAAGACACAAGTTCGTCTAACCTAACAGGAAGGAATATATGTTTTGATGCTTAGAATGATTAGATAACAGGTTACCATAACAACATGTCGTCATAATATTCGGACTGTCAAAAAACTATTAGCAGAAATCCGCAATGCATAAATAAACGGTACATCAGCAGTGTGTAAGACGGAAATGCCAAAATACTCGCGAATGTTTGAAAATGACTTCAACTTATCAATATATCAATATTTGCCTGTGTCACTACAAGTTACAAGTATTTTTCTCGAAAGAAGAATATGTTTTGGCAATTATTGATAACCGATCAGCTGAATTTTACCTTCTTATCTCGGAATATTTGATATATTATGTATATAAAATATAGACACAATCAATTTAGAAGTATATCATAATTACTAATAATGGAATCTATACGCTGAAATAATCATTACCCAGCATAAAGTTTAATATGATTTAATTGTCAATGTGAACTTGCTGCAGATATAGCAATTTAGTTTATCTTTCTTAATCTAGTAGGTGGAGTTGTTCCTCTTTCTTGTCATTCATATATTTCTCATGTTTTCTCCTTTGATCTTCAAAGTATGGTTTCGAAGTTGTCCTCTTTCTATGTTTCAAAATTGTCAGTAAAGTCCAGTTTGCTAGTATCCTAATACTATGGTTCTTAATTGTCGGTAATGTTTTGTAGCTATGTTTCAAAGTTATCAGTTAAGTTTTATAGCTACGTTTCAAAATTGACAGTAAATTCCTGTTGCTATGTTTTTTAGTTATCAGTAATATTCTGAATCTATGTTTCTCAATTGTTTGTAATGTTTTGTAGATATGCTTCAAAGCTGTCAATAACGTACTGATGCTGTGTTTCAAAGTTATCAGTAATGTCCTGTTCTTGTTTTGCAGTTTCATCACTTCATTATTTCTTCGTGCATACAAAAAAGATGCGTGTCATTTGGTTTTCTAATTTGCTCGTTTAATTAAACGCTCAATTTCAACGTGTCTGTGTTTCCTACCAACAGTAATTTGACGTTTAGTGGTCTTATTTTTTGTAACTTCCTATGTTTGCCATCTTCAAGTCTTGTAAGAATCAATATTCTGTTTGGATAATGTAATCAAAGCAAAGTTCGAACAATATGCCAAATTTTCCTTTCCGACAATTTAGTATAGCGCTTGAATGGTTCGTAATCATGCCGTATGATTGACTCTCTGGTATATTGCAATAGGGTGCGCGTTTGTCTGGAACTCCAAATAAGTGTCTTAGACAGTTTTTATTGTTTCCTGACAATACCTGACACTGGGTGTTAATGAATAAAGTCCCATGAGCTGATACACACGCGTATACTATATTCCCATATTTTCTATAGAATCTACATAATATCAGTACAAAGTTATAAATCTGAGGTTAGTCTGCTCTGCCTTAAGATCCTTTATATTACTTCATTCCCTTAATTATACAAACATCTTATTCGGGAGATCTATAGTGGAGGAGGACTATAATCAATCAATTTCTGAGGATAGTTTGGGAGTCATACAAAATAAATGTACAACCAGTTTCCCCAAAGCTGCTGCATCCTCCATATAAAATTAAGACCTGATTCAAAATTTGTCAATTTATCGCAGATGTGTAGCCACAAAATACAATCACGGTGAACGCCTTGGTGCACAAAACATAGAAACGCTTAGCCATGCAAATCAGAACACGAAACATAAGCTTACAACTGCGTGTACTATGGACATTAACTGCACAGACAATAAAGTAATAGACAATGTTATCCTCTACAAAGGTAACATACACCAAATAATGATTCCATATATAGATAATAAAAGTCTTACGAGTATATTACAGAGAACAAGAAAAAAGAAATTAAATTCTTATTCTAAAACAAGTTGAAAAGTGATATGAATAGATTCGTTTGTGATCGGAGTTGAAAGATGATAATATAAACAAAAGTGTCTGGAAGAAGGTGTTTTTGGAGATAGACTGGCTCCTCGCAAATTTCCAGGATCGTGTTAATTAAGTTCGATTGTGTCTGGCGATGAATTCTGAATTGACAATGACGAGATAACGAAGTTGTGATATTGACAAATATACACAACCTGAAATAGATACTTTGTCAAATTTGAAGTCATTTGTTTAGCAACGACTAGTGCAATTTCAATGGGCGTAAAGCGACATCTGAATTGAATTTATGCGAATCGAAAATTGTGTTTCAAGCAGGAAATGTTTGCCACAATAACAGACATCGAAGCATATCAACTTTCGGGCATAATACAATCATTCGTATTCTCAAATTCTCAAATTTATTCTTAATTTATGATGCCTTAATATTCGATATCAAAGAAACCATGCAACATTAATAAAACATGCTTAATGAAGAGAAATGCTTTGACATAATTTAAACATCCCTGAGACTTCTGCATGTACTTGTTGATCACACAAGGCTTCTTGAACATTCCGATTTATTAGTACTTACCTTTACAAAGTTGGATTCGTCGACAAGGTCTCTATCCACATAATATCAATCCCTAAGATTGTATTGAAGTACTATAATTATATTCTTTATTGCTTCAATGGCATTTTACGTGCTCTGGACGTATTTACTGAATTACGTTTCTGTTAAACCAAATGTGTAACTAATGATCCATTGCACCGCCTAGTGAGCATACCCATTCAATGAATCACTTATCTTAAAACAATAGTAAAATAAGTCCTATGACAGATTTTTTGCCATTGGCTAATGTAATAATGCATGACCCACCAAATGTTTTGATATGTTCTCGCTCATTGCCTCATGGTTCCTTGCATTGTCAGCTTGTATGCGTGCCGTAAGATTTGTATACTTACCCCGTCGGATTAGTTAGCTTCATAATGAAATATCACCCATGTTGCTTTTACAATGTGAATACAGTGTATAATAGTCTGTATTTGGATCAAGTACCTCGGAAGTTATTAACAAGCGCTTCAGTATTTGATTCGTGTCTATTGGATACTTCCTTCATCGGGCGAATTCTGTTGTCCTATATCTTAAGCCGTATTGTGTCTTTGGCACTCTGATATCCAATCTTCGACTGGACAAAATCAAATTTTGGCAGATATTTAAATGAATCAGTTGTTTAGTTAGAGAATAGGAAACTTGTGACAGTTCAGCTTGGATGGTTTATTGCTACATTATTCACTCGAGACTGTCGTGTTTCCGTGGATGATGTTTTGGCACGGCTAAGTGACGCGCGTATGTCCGCCATTATTTATAAGATTTTCTGGAGACAACCACTTAGGTTCCCTAATTTAGTTATTATTTCGTACCCTTCTGTCTGAAAACTGGTCACATGAGAATGCTATGTGGATGTCTTCTGGTTTTAGTGTTCGGATAATTACACAACAACAATTGTCCATTTAGGAAGGAAATGCTCTACAACTCAGTCAGCTGATGATTGGCATTGGTAAAGCAACATCGGGAAGTAAACGATCAAGTTTATTATTAATAAAAATGGATGTTATTTAACTTACAAGGATGCAAATTGTCTTAGGCAACTCATGCTGGTGTAATTAAGTTGCGGAGCAGTAGTTGTGAAATAGGGAAATCTCCAATATCATTTTGAAATCAGCAACAGTGTTAATGTATTGATCAGAGGTATACCGAATGTTTGGATTTGTTTAAAAGAAATCTCTGATTTACAAGAACTGACTTTAGAAGTTTTTCATTCTCAATTTTCTACGTTTACTCACTGGTCAATGGACTCTAATATGGGTAATGGATTTTTTAAATTGTTCTTTCCTTATCCGCAAAAATAAAATTATTATCGTATTTTGATATAGTTGATATTAAATTCACTATCAGTGACACGAATTTTACTTATTCAATTAGTATATTAAAATAATGCAGCTTTTTATTACATTTATAGCACAAAATATTTCATTAATATAATATTAAGCCGAACAAGTTTCTATTTTTTCATATTTTTAAACATTTTAGCTCTTTCTTCTTATCGATGAATATGAATATCTTTGCCAATAAGATGTGTTTGTAAATCAATGAAGAATCAGTTCAAATTCTCTAATTCATGAACAATCTTTTCATGATGCTTTTAACACCGTAACTTGACTCTCATGTTTTTTCCCCGACAATTCCTACAGATTTTGTATGAAAGACATTGTGATTCACTGAAACGCCAAAGATATTTGAATGAATGTATTGATTACACGCGAATTAGTGTATCACCAATCTCTGTACGTCTTACTTTTCCTTGGTTTTATCTCTTGTTGTTCTGTAAGGCGACCTTTGTGGATATCAAACGAAATTAATGATAAGGACTATATCATTTTGAAAGGAATACAAATGAAATCTTGGAAACTACATATTACCGAAATGTTTACAGCGATTTCAGCGGAACCACAGTTCCGGCGTCGACTTGATTCGTTTTTACCGGACCAACCTGAAGGGGATACCATTTCCGAAATTGTTCGAATTCGGAACGAAAATGAAGAAGAAGAACGAAAGAAACATAAGATACCTCGATGGATACGGCGTCTAAAATTCCCGCACGTCATAGAACCACAAAGTAAGTCAAATTACCGTCATTTTGTTCTCTGTGTTCAATAAACAATTCATTTTTGGACAAACGCCATTAACAGTATCTCAATTTGAAACGATGGACAGGACAGTTATGCTTATCAAGCAGTTGTTCAAGATTCTTCAACATACTACTAACACTGTTCTCGCTTATTATTCACATAGACGCAAGTTCCGAGTCTTGGGTTTGAACTCGCGGGCCTGAGTTTCATAGACTAAATGCTCAACCAACCAATTATCAAAAGGACGGAATTATGTTCGATTTATGTCCTTGTTATTTCGTTACAGAATTTCTATCTTAGTCATTTGCAGTATTATTCGTGCTATTTAATAACAAAAATGTCCCTTTTTGTTGCGTGGACAATACTTAAAAAGGCATCTCATGGAAATGTTATTGATTAAAAAAACAGCATCATCTATTATGAGCGACTTTGTAATCATTATGAGTATGATTTATGCTCTTCATATTTTGAGAGAATATTTCTTTTTCTCCGTGTATAATAGCTAATAATGCGGTAGTTCAAAAACACAGCCCGCTGTCCAAAATTGCTTGGAATTTAATTTGTAAATTTTAACATTTATTTCAGCATATATTTGCAATCTAGTAAGACTACTTCATTGTCTTATGCGTTTGGTCAAATACAGGTTATGATCAAAGATTTTGAGAATTATTCTTTTCTCATTTTTTGTATTGATATGCACTGTTTCTAGTAATCCTGCTTCTTCGTGAATGCCATCATTTTTGGAGTATGTTTTAAGATTTGGAAGTTGGATTCACTGTCACTTTTTGCAGCTTCTTAATGGAATTTTATTCATTTTACTCAATATGCCGCACGCAATATTATTTGTTTTAGATACACTGGGTTTAACACCATATATATGAACAGTATCTTATATACGGTGGCCGGTTCCCCTAACCAGTTTTCCTGGACTGTATTCTAACCAGTACTAACTGACCCTTCAACAGGGAACCAGCATCTTCTAAAATCGACTTTTTTGTCTAATTCTCATAGAAACCGGATCATCGCCGGGTTACAGATCCAGTGCGCTTAACACTAGAACACGGCCGCGGTCACGCAATATTAAGCGACAATTTATTGAGCATGCGAAAATGTACATTGCTTAAATTTCAATAAATTGTTTTTGCTGATGCTTAAGTTCGAGGTCTGAGTGTAGTAAAATAAGAAGACATAATTCACTTAATTACGCAATATTGCGGCGCCGGAATGCTCGTCGAGTTCAGAGAACTTAATGTTTTGTTTGCATGAATTATCTGTCTGTACGAGCTTTAAGACGAGAAGAACAACAAAATAACGTTACATTGTGCTTTCTTTAAAAAAAAAATAGCAATATGAAATTAGACGTCCCATCTCAAAATTGCAGAAACTCTCAAGATTATTTTTTTTATTAAAAACATGAATTTATACGTCACATTTCTGAAAAGCAAAACTTTCACAACTCAAGTTTTATTTTTTTGTGATTTCACTATGATCCCGTATATTTTTTTTCTCAATTTTACGTCAGTTATGCTAGCTTTAAATGTTTTTCCATACCAAAAGCAGCGGATCTATTGTTTTAAACATGAAGCAAAAGCTTGCGATTTTTTAGCAAAATTGTCTAGGTATTTATTAAATGGCAATTATCACTGAATTAAAATATTTATACTCAAAGCTAAATAATAACAGAAACTCTTTTTGCCTTGTAAAATATTACGACAATAGAAAAGAAGTCTTACAGCATTTAAATACATCTTTGGTGAATGTCACAAATAATTTTTTTTTTAGAAAATAAAAACAAAACGATTGGTCTGTTTACAGGTAAACTCTATTTATTATGGCTATTCATTGTAACCCTGGCCTTCATGTACAATGCATGGGCAATACCATTACGAGCTGCTTTCCCGTACCAGACACAAGATAACCTGAAGTACTGGCTGGCTTGTGATTATTTCTGCGACTTCGTTTATCTCGTGGATATTTTACTGTTTAAAATGAGAATCAGCTTCTTAAACAGTGGGTTGAAGGAGGTAAGTAACCTTAAAGAAGGAATTAAATAATCTTTAATACCTTTACACATATTTTATTCTGAGATCAATAAACTTAAGTGTTTTAGGTCCGTGTTCGCTGTCCATTCAATTATTTGGGGTATAATTATCTTAGCTAAGAAAAAATGTTTCAAAGAAAAAATCAAGACACTACTTCTTTGTAAAGAAAACTTAACTCCATATTTAGTCGAGTGGTTATTATCTCTGATTAGTTATTACTAGCATCTCAAATTTTCACTATGGTCTATACAAAGGGGTAGGTTCACAAAGGGCCAAAATGGCCCTGTGTCAAATTCTGTCCAAAATCCCATATAATTATATGCCCTATATTCACGGTATTTGAAGAAAAGATCATCTTTAAAGCTAAAGTATTGAAAGTGTTGCCATGGCAACATAAAAGAGCGTTTTGTAAGAAAATGAAAAAAGGCAACTTTTCATCTATTGATTGGATGAAATTTGATCAGTTTTGTTATATATGTTGTGAAAAGGACATGGTCGATATATATGAATGTATACTTTTATTGCCATGGCAACATATCAAAATTAATATTAAAAATCTCATTGAGCTGCTTAACTGCCAGGCATACGAAAGTTCATTGGTTTTACCCCGGTGTGCGTTGTTTGTCTTCGTCGTCCTCTGATCTGGAAAAGTTCTGTTTTCAGAATTTACATATCAATGCTTACTTTTCTGTTATCTAATTTCTCTAATTAAGTACAATAGTTTTAATACCCGATAATAAAACTAAATGCCTTCTATTGTTTATACACGATTTGTAAATTAAATTGCTATTCATTGCCAATTTATATGAGTTATGCACGTAGTGTTAGACGTCATGCCTTATGGTAAATAAATATCTGTGCTATACGGAATTACATTTGCCGTTAAAATCTTATTGTATCTTCATTTTTCATGTATTGTTTTATATCGGCGAAATACATCGGAGAAATCCAGAATAAAATGCTATTTCATTGAAATCATCGACCGAAATTTCACTTAATAGAAACTTTCTTGTAATTCAAGACAACGATAATATTATTTTCTATAGATATGTTACGGCATACTACTAATATATTTTATCGCTTACGGCATTTATATTCAAAACATTAATTCAGGGGTTTTTTATCTAATGATGTTAACGGTAAGAGTTACATAGGTTTCGTAAAATTATAATTCTCAAACACTCGTGAGTATCACCTCATGTTAATCACATAAAAGGATCTAGTATAATAGTGGTATTCTCCTGCATTAACAATCCCATTCATTTAATAGCGACACAAAATTTGTGAAACTTAAACTATTTACTATCACAAGCCAGGCCTTGTACTGAAATAAATTGCTTTCAATTCTCACTTTACGACAATGAAGTGTTTTCCCAAACCTAGAATAATCTAATTGAATGCCTTCCCTCGTTTGTCGCCTTTGCAATTTCGTGAGCAGTATTAACTGTGTTCCGTGGCGAGGAAAATCGAATAAACCCAACATGTTAGAATATTCTAAGTAATTTTCTCTGTGTGTTTTGGTGTTTGTTCCAATACATTTTTTTCAAATATTGGAGAACATTTTAGCGCTATAAGTGTATTATTTACAAAACAGGACCACTATCCGCAATGTACGACGTATCGGTTACATCATAAACATGAACTAGAAACCGTTTTAAAACACCGATAAAAATAGGAGAACAAACTTTTTCTTTCCTATTCCAGACACATCGTTCAAAAACACGAGCGAACTACATGCAGAAACCAATGTTTAAGGTAAGTTTCACAGCTACTTAATTGATTCATGTTGACTCAGGCACGACGTCAGTGACTTCTTAAATAATACATATCTTATAACCGAAACGTGTTCAACTGGTTTCAATCCACCTCCGAAAGCACAATAAATTCTTATTTGTAACTCAGTCAGTATCATTACTAACAGAAAACCCTCGAGAAAAGACAAGATGTTTGCTTCAGAACTTACAGGCATTGCCCATTTGTCAAAGAACAAAACTCAACACTGTGAAAAAGACTGTGAGAAATTCGCCATATTGAAGGTTTCAGTTCTTGCCGACATTAAATAATTTATAGTTTATTCAAATATTTTGTTAATCATTGTATAGTGAACAAATTATTTATTGAAAAAAGAACACTGACACTGTATTCGAATTTCTCTACGTGGTATACCCATACCAATGAAAGAAAGGAAGGCGTGTTCGATGTAAAGAAAATACATTACTACATCCATGTCTTTACTTTATTAATATATTCCAGTTCACCGAAAAACCAAAATTAATAAATCTACATGTACAGTAGATGATGTTGTGTATTTAACTTTCTGCGAGTCCTACTGATTCTATCACATGACATATTATAGGCTTTTATGTACAAATACTATTAGTACTAAAACAGCCAAGAATATAGAGAATATATGGTCGGTGCCGGAGATGGAGAAGGTTTATCCGGTGAGTGAGAAAGCGTATCTCGCTAAAGCTCGCCAAGATACGCTTTCTCACTCACCGGATAATCCTTCTCCATCTCCGGCACCAACTATGTATTCTCTCTATATATTTGAGTTCACTATAATCATGTTTTATTGTATATCTATTTTCAGTATGACTGTTTGTCTTTGCTTCCGTTAGATCTTCTGTATCTGATCCAGATGAAGGTAAACCCGTGGTGTCGCCTTCCACGAGTTCTAAAGGTAACAGAAACATGCATGCATCTTTGCTGTTGGTGTTCTAATATACGAACAAGGTATCAAAAAGTATGGAACCGATCACGATCACCATAATTCAGATATTATTTAAGTCTTTAAGTATGTTGTGCGTTCCAAAACATTGATTACTCTAAGCAAAATCTAACATATTTCAGTTAGAATGTGTACATTGCTCATCAGAATTCTTTGTACAGTGTGATAGCCGCTGGAAATACCTCCGAAATTCAAATCAAGTAATGTAAAACAATGGTTATATTCGACTTCTCTGCGACACAATGACAAATATGTATTAGATTTTGTATGTAGCCCTTTTTGTTGATGGAATTAGAAGCTCTATTTGTGGAGTAGTTGATTTGTTATTGCGAAAGCGTCTGCCAACGCAATGATAAGGATTCAAAACCCACAGTCATTTGAAATGCCAATGGAAAAGATAACTACTAGTACAATTTTAACTACAAAATGTAGGTTTATAGGCCGTATATACAATGTAGACGGTTTGGTAATCTAAAAAACGAAACAAAGTTGAGCTATTCGTGAAAACAAATAAATATAATGTTTTGGCTTTCTTCGATCTTCCGTCAATTAAGTAACATGATTCTATACAGAAATGATTTATAAATACTTATTGAATTACATTGCGTGTGGACTAGCCATTCCAGGGTAAATAGAGATGTTTATGGACAAGACGATATTAATCCATTATGTACATAGTAATATACAATGTAGCTCTTGGTACATCGAAACACGTTAAAGAAACATAATATCTCAACGTGACGCAGCCGTACTGTTCAACACAGGCGATGGAAATATGCTTTATAATTTCTGTTGTTACGACATTATACTGTTAAATGTAACTTAGATAGACCTTTAATTTTGATTGTAGTGAATGCTTTATCGTAGCTGTATCATTAATTTCGTTTGTTTTACAAATTAATGGATGTTTTCGTGGTAAACCGAAAAAAATAAGTTGATACGCTTGATGATTGGTGTGTGGAGTCTACATCAATATTTTATAACATCAAAGGTCACTATAAAACTGAATCATGTTTGATGAGCCCATTTCCAATTATCACTGGCTTACCCAATATTTACCATTTCGTTTACGAACAGTCCTGATCAGTGAGAATTATAAAATATTTGCCTTTATTTAAATACGCCGATCCGTCTCTGTCACAGTTAAGTAAAATATAATCAATCAAACAAATAAAATGTAATCATTGTCGACTTGTATTTTATCCTAGAAAGTGTAACCATGGTAACAGTGCATTTATTTGCTGTTTATCCAGAATGATATAATAACAGAATTAAATTTTATCTGTTTACTATCATGCGACTGAAATCGCAAGAACGCATTGGTTTGAACTGAATAATTATAGACTAACATGCGTCAGATAAGATCTATCAAGCCGATTTTAAGTTTTTAGATCGAATTATTTTCTCCATTTTCTCCATTTCAGATTCAGACATTCTGGGAATTCTATTCGCGATGTGATCATCTGGTTCGATCAGCTCACGCGGTCAGGTAGGGTATTTCTTGTGCTGGTAGTAAATATTGGCACCATTTCATGTAATACGTTTATTCTGTTACAACAAACGCGTTAGACTAAGTATTCTACAAGATTTTTTAATACTGTGGATTCATTAATTTTCGTTAGGGATTTAATTTCGTGGATTTCGTGGGTTAGTTCATCTACGAAATCAAACCCCACGAATTTAAATGCAGCGATAATGCATTTCTTTTCAAAAATCAAAATCCACTAATGTATGTCCCCACGAAATAGCCATTTTAGTAAAAACCACAAAAATTGATCCCAACGAAAATAAATGAAATTATGAAAATGAATGAAAATAGTTGAAACAGATGCTTCATTTGATACTGATATTTTTGCCTAACATCGTCCGAATGTTGAAGACGTAAAAGAATGTAAAATAAAATGTTAAGACTGTTTAGCTCCAACCTTCTTAAAGCCCTATCATGTCCTATGTAAAGTGAGGGATTTGAATTCGGGTATTTCGGGGAGATAGTATTTTCGTGAAGACGGTATGTTTTTAAAGTGTCTTAATCTTTTTAAGAAACCTTACCTTATCTATATTCAATAAACTATGGGAAGAAATACTATAATTTAATTCATTCTATACAGCAGAATACGACCAATCCCTTCAGTTATTTATTCTTCGTTTTATAGACTTTTCAATTTCACTTTCATTTTTACCACTCATATTTTATTCTTTACGTCAATATTATTGAATCCGTTATATTTTCCCCTAAAAACAAATAGTCTCATTTGCAATTTTATTAGTTTTAACTTCTTTATGTTGCATTTTAAGAGATAATTTTCCAATTGCATTTGTTTACATATAAAACATGTATGTGATTTGTTTACAAATGGGCAACTGAAAAAGTCGATGTGTATTTAAAACGCATCAAAGGTTATGACAAATGGATGTTTGGTGTCTATAAGTCGCCTTTCTAGACATTCTAATAACTCAATGGTATCGTACGGTATCATTAAATAGGAATTACTATATAATTTCCTGTAGTTTAGTCTGATGCGTACATCTAGTGAACAATATTCCTAATAATACAGTATGATGATTTATTTGATAACAAAACACTACAGGTCAGAGTTTATTGTATTGCTGAATTTACTGTTTTACTCTCAAAGTGATTATCAAAATAAACAGCGCACTATTCATAAAAGTCGCTCTTCTAATAAATGCCAAGGAATTATAGCTATTTGACTGGCTCTGAAGTTGTTTTAGCAATATTTTGATATTTCAGTGTTTGTTAGCAACAAAATACATTGTTCTGTATAGAAGAATTTGCGTATACATAAACTTTTTACCCATAAGCTGCGCTGATTTATGCATAGGGACCTCTATTGTCGCGCGTTTTTGGTCTCAGAAGAATATACACCATTTTGGACACATACGCATTCACCATATACTATTATTTGACTCTTCCCTTCCACTGCACTATATCAACATTATTTTCATTACGCAAAAAACAAAAATCATTACGATGTGAGTTCATTTGTGCTCATTGGAAAAAAGGTACAACACTGCTATATGTGAAAATGTCATTTATTTACATAAATTTTGAAATATTCAATACATGTACGTACAGTGTAACAAAGCAAATTGTACAATTTTCATTAAACATATAACATAAATGATATTACAAATTTCCATAACACAAAGGTGGGGTACACACAATGGCCCACACATAATTGAATTATAAACAACCATACACACAATACATGAAAACAAACAATTTTGTTCAGGGGGCGATTCAAAAATGTTTAACTACGTTAAATATCATTAAATCAAGGTATCACGGTAGAATTCTGCCTGGTGTGAATCCAGATAGTTAAAGATAGATTTCCTATTGCCGATTCTTTTTTGGAAACTCTTTGGATTTTGAAAATACTATTATTGCTACAAGCTAAGGTCCTAACATTAATAGCCCCTATCTACAATTAAATAAATATCTTTGATTATTTTTGAAATTTTATTTGTTTTGCTTCACTTTGAGTGAGTATAAGGTGTGGCCCTTAGAATGAATGAACACCCTTACGGCTTTGCTGCAAACAATCTTTAAACGGTAAACCTCCAGGAGTCTGTGTGTTGTCTTCCTTTTTTGTATTTTCTAACGATTAGGATGGGTTTTGGGTTGAAGGTAGTATATTAGGAAAGGAGGAATCAAATGCTGATTTGGGCATATAGTGATAGCCTTGTCTGTCTGTCCATCTATTCGTCCGTAAAAGGTGAAGTCAAGCTGCCACCGCAGGCATATGCGTTTATTTAACGCAACATCTTCTTTCTAGGAATGTATCCCATAGTCTGTCTTAATATTCCAGCCTACCTCGTGGAACACAAACCCATAAATAACCACTACGGCACTCATTAGCTTTACAAATAAGCACTTTTTGTTGTCACGTTTCAGGATCATGCGTACATTTACGTATATGTTGTTTCTGATTCATCTCGAGACATGTGGCTACTACGCCATGTCTGTATATGAAGGAATTGGTACCAATGATTGGGTGTATAACGGCAAGGGAAATGCGTAAGTTATTATCCTTAATCATTTTATGATTATGGTTCAACTGGACCACTATGATCAATAACAACGTCCGTTTATGATCCAATGTTGTTTCGACTTCATTCTCTTTATTGATAAGAATAACAAAATGTATGAGAAGTTCCTCAGATTGTTGAATGCGTCTATCTTTCAATACGCCCTCACCAAAGTGATGGTACTGCGTTTGTGAAATATATTTCGGGTAACTTCCGCCCGCTTAGCTCAGTAGCTGTCGTTTAGGTCAGAGCTTTGGTTTACTGATCAATAGGTTGTGTGTTCGATATCCGGGCGAGGCTCACTCTGTCCGTGACTCATTTGACTGAAGATATTACATACTATGTTAAATTGTCCCCACCTCTGAATCATGTGGGGCAGTACCGGTAGCTTGCTGATAAAATGTGGTTAGTACTGGTAAAAGCCTAAATGTAATCCAGGGAACCAGATTAGGAAATGTCCGCCACGATATAACAGAAATAATTTTGAAAATGGCGTTAAATCCGATAAAATAAACACACGAAATAGCGTACGAAATTATTTGAAAAACGGCAATTTATACGTTTAAACTACTTATTGACACCACTTACATTTTTTATATTTACAAAAATGAATTGAGAATTGTTTTAGGGTCTATATAAAAAATTTCCTAAAATAGTTCCGAGATGACATTAATTACAATGATAGTGGATTCATGGTATAGAAATTGTTCATTCGGTTTTCTTCGGTTTTCTTCGTGTTTTTTTCTCGTTTAGTTGTGTCTGTATGTATGTCCGTCCGAATGTACGTGGATGTTGACTCTGTAGGAATTGGAACCCAATCCCCACAAAAAATGAATTGAGTATTCCTAAACAAATCGACTGTGCACACATTTAAATACTCATAGACCATCGTTTTGCTGGAATTTTACGCTTGTTCTTGTAATTATACGGTTGCATGTTACGTTAATGTAAATGATACTGTAATGGATTGGCAAAAAGCAAAATTGATATTCAATGTGAGAATAATCTACAAAATAAAGGAAACGTTGTAATCATTATTTTATAGTCAAGATCTGATATTTGTGTAGATTGTATGTTTATTTGGATTGGCTTTCTATATAAAGGAACCGGTGTGCCGCACAAAATCGCTGATCGATCGTCATTCATCACAATTAAGAAAACCCGCACGTTCATTCAGCCTGACAAATAGAAGAAACGAATTGTATTTTGATGGATGCTTGCTTTTTTATCGTTACCCATGAGATTGATCAAGAATCTTACGTCGATAGTTTCTTCTTGCTTTGATGTCCCATGGGCGATATATATATTACATAGCCATAATTGACACGTGTTGGTCACGTGGGAGAACTTATGTTGATAAATGAGTTTGGATCAAAAATGAGAGAAAAATGTAAATCTGACATAGAACAGCGCATTACTCCTGGTGTCCTACACGTATGGTTCCAATCAGCTACAATAATTGGCGGAGATTCATGCTTTGTGGAATCTAACATTAATTGCAGATATATTCACCACTAGATGATAAAGCTATTCGTCATCCACGACTGATTATTCACGTTAAGGAGTTGCGAGTTATAGGCAACATGACTGGTACCAGGACCTTAGGAGCCGGGAGTGGGGTATTACTAGTAATTTTGGCCGTAATGGTAATTAAAAGGGCTTGTAATTGATTTTCCCAACCTCAAATTGGCGGCAAAATTTAAAATTAGCCCACCTTTCCAAAGGACACAGCAAAACTGTCCGTCAATGAAAAAAACCAAATAGCCACTGAAAATCGTTTTAAAGGCGTTCCATTCTTTTTTAGTTATTATTACAAAATCAGTTTCAGTGATAATTTCTCCCGTTACATTTACAGATATATCCGATGTTTCTACCTAGCAACGAAAACAGCGACATCTATAGGAAATAATCCACGACCAGGGAATACTAATGAATATTTGTTCATGACAGTATACTGGGTATCAGGTGTATTTGTGTTTGCTTTGCTCATTGGACAGGTAGGTTAACAACAATTTTGTGTCCTAAATACAGTTATTTCCACCGTAAGTTCGAATAAAACGTAAAGGTTGTGTTAATTATATTTGAAAGGGCCAGCCAAGTTGACTTATGAGACCCCCATCTTCGTTAGCACTGTACCTCTACAATCCCTTTTTGCCGGTCGCTGATAACCATTTATTAACTAGCTGGCGGCTCACCAACCGACCGCATTAGTTCTAACCCAGTCTCCACATCCTAACCACTCGGCCATGGTTCGTTTATATACTTCAACTCATCCATTTCATTAGCACTAATCGTTGAACGTAGCTTAAAGAATACAGTTTAATGTACGACATACATTTTATATGAGGTGTTAAGAAATTTTCATCAAGTCTATACATCATTAATTGGCATCGGAAGTGACCATGTTTTCGTTTGGATTTACATATTTCTGTTCTCCAATAACGATTTTAATCAATATGCAAACATAACATGCGTTTTTATTCACCAAAGAAGATGTGCTTTTCCTTGGTTAAACCTTTCTTGAATTTGCTCGAAAGATGTGGTATAAAAATGTACTCGGGTTTCTATCACTTACTGGATTCAAAACAAAAAAGGAAGTATTTTAATTGTTCTCATGGCAATTAGCCAGATATTCCATTGTACGTGTCATTATTTTGATAATACTCACATCGTCGAGTTTGAGACTAGAAAGTTATCCGTTTCCTTTAGTTTGAAATTATTCCATTTCCCTCCATTACTTCAGACCAAAAGCATCCATCGATTTGAATAGACTTTGAATCTTAATACAAGAGATAATCCAACAATTTTACTGAGTGCATTAAAAACCAATAAATGAACAGAAGTGTCGAATTCAACCCTGGTTTGTGTTAAAACATGCCATCAACTACACGGCACGTAATTACATTTCTGAACGCTGAGTCTCGTGTCTAATGAATTCAAAGATTTTGTAGATGTTGATATTCAAAGTGGTACCATCAATGTCTCTATTTATTTTCTGTTTATTTTCAAATATGTCAAACTTATGTTGTTATCTTGCTTGATCACAGGGTGATTGTATGCTTTGAATTAGATTATTCATAGTAAAAACAGAGGTCTGAATTCACTACTTGGTGGTTAAATGCATGCTGTTGTAAATGAGACAGAATAATATTGTATACGTATTTTACTTATGCTGTAAAATGAACCTGTTGGACTTTCCGATGGTTTATATGGGGTTACTTATCCAGTGTTTGGCTTATCATGAACTGAGAAGATAGTGTAGACATCATTAAGACTATCCATGTTTGTATTTTTCTCTGGTCTTAACGTCGCACCAACTTCCAGTGGGACATTTGGCAACTTGCCAGCTTTAACAGTGTTGTAAGTTCCTTGACATAAACCTAGGTGGGACCTCACTGAGCTAAGCTAGTTTGACTGCTTCTTCACAGGCGAAAATTTGGTCCTGTACGGGAATTGAACACCCACCTAAGAGTGAACAATGCTTCCACCAACATATGCATAATACTATCTACTTTCGTCGCAATAACAGTTTTGTACGAGAGAAAAAAAACACAGAAATTCAACAAAATAAACTGTATTTGTTTTTTACGCAAAAATAAGTATGATAAAGTTCTCTGCTTTACGGTACTACATTGTATTTTCATACCATAATCTGTCCACAATTTTCTTAGCAGTTGTAGTCTCATTCATTTCATTTTCAGATCCGTGATATATTCGATGCTTCGAATATGGTGAAAACTACATACACCCATAGGATGGACAGTGCTCTGTATTACGTGAAAAATATGAATCTACCTAAAGAAACACAAGATAGAGTTAGAACATGGTTCATATATAACTGGGAACAAAAGAAAGTTCTTGGTAAACCGAATTTATTTTAATACCAATACGTAACAATTTCCTGGACAATAATGCATTTGTGCGAAAAGTACTGAATTGTCATAAACTGACACGCGGAAATCTACCCTATTAGTATTATCGTGGCGTGGCATACAAAGCCATATCTTGGTCGTCATGACACAAACTTAGATTCTCGACAACTTAGAGGCGTACAACCTATAAAACATATCACGTCTTAAGCCCGCAAACTCCTAACTCATTCATTATCTACATCCAAGTCCAAAGTTACCGTGTTTTACAGCCTAATTATGTACCTGTGTCTAAGGAGAGTTCTAAGTGACATTTAACAACAAAGTAGTATATGAACCTGGTCAAACTTAAGAAACGATACACCCCTTCTGTATGTATATTTATACTTTTTCTTGTCTTCTTTTCTCACAGATGAGACTACAATGATGGACGCCTTGCCATTAAAGCTACGGAAAGACTTGGCCATCCATGTCCATTTCAATACATTAAGTAAAGTGAAGCTGTTCTCAGACTGTGATAAAACATTGCTCTATGACCTTGTTCTAAAGCTTAAACCAATTCTATATCTTCCTGGAGACTATGTCTGCAAAAAGGCAAGTATTTATGACCACTTAAATTTTGTTTGCACACTTCTTTTCTGTTAGCGTGTCTGGCCGTCAGAAAAAACGTTCAAAGAATACATCAGGTCTTTAAATATAATGGGGTGAAGACTAATAAAGAAATTAAGTAATGTAGTTAATTTGCAGTGTCTGTCTGCATCCTGTTCTTAAACTTTCAGTCAATTTCTAAGATGTCTACAAAATGAATTTATATTTCATATTAGCATATGTATATTAAATTATCAAATCTGCCAGTACTTTAATAAATATAGGTTACTGTTGTATTTTCTGCATTGTTACCCTGTAGTTACCCTGTAAAAACTTTCGTTAGACATTTTTGTATCTATGATACTCTCCAAATTATCATCTCTGGAACTTCTTCTTTGTTCTTTTTTGTCATCAAAATCGTTGATTTCTAACCAAGGCATTATTGTCAAATTTCTTAATGTTGTTTGAATTCATTTATTGTAATTCAGATTTATATGTATACAATCATGTTCCTGTAAATGTCCATCTTTGGTTAAATGCCTTAATTATCAACAAAGCGGAATATAATTATATTCACCACCTTGTTCAAATGGACTGCTTAAATTAAATGTGGTATTATATACTCGTATTGCTCGGTCTGCTTAAAGTTTTCACGAAAAGGTTTCATGGAAATCGCTGGGATATGTGTGGGAATAAGACTAAATTGGAAATTTTCAAAACTAGAATAGTGGTATACGTTGTTGATGTGATAGTACATGTAATTCAAAACTTTATTCTGGTCCATTAAATCTATTTAATTTCCCTTTTGTATCATCATTATACTCCGTCCTATGATCCGTCGAAATATTGGTTTGAGTGTGTTTGCTAGAATTCATAGGGACTTTTGGCTGGCATGATATTAATGTATATTAATACTGTCTGAACGTTCTAATGTCTTTCCACAGGGAGAAATTGGTAAAGAAATGTATATTGTTAGTCAAGGTATAGTCGAAGTGGTAGGCGGTCCAAATAATTCATTAGTTCTAGCAACACTGAGAGAAGGATCGGTATTTGGAGAAATAAGGTATGCCATTTTTGCAATTCTTTGATTTTATAAATGATCGAATGTATGAAATTATTTATCAGGATCATGACCCATAAGTTGCATACCAAAGAATGTTACAAAGAATATGATATCATTATTCATTTCTCGCATATGTTCGGTGGTTTCTGCCAAGTCCATTATAGCGTGGAATCTGATCAATGAATATATTTTCATTGCACGACTTGGCACGTGTCCTAAGCCTAAGTGATAAACTTGAGCAATATTATCACGAAACTGTGAATAATGAACACTGTCATGCAATTGTAGTCTGTATGTAAGAAATAGAAAGCCTTATTGTACTAAATTCTGAAGCGTTAGATAAAACCATATAAATCGTATGCATCGTATTTTGGGGAAGATATATCTATATTTTCCAGTCATTTGGGACAGCGATTCTGTATAAGGATTGATAAAATCCTTGCTGTATTTCTAACTTGACAAAATACGGTAGGTAATTCCCAAAACCCTCTGTTTTCAAAACATATCTTTTGTACATTTGAGAAACGAATGAAATTGGCAATAAATTTAGTCGACCCAACCAGCCGAAAAGAAAATTGTCGATATTCGGTGGTTTGCTTTTGCCAGTCGTGCATGGGCACCAACATCATTGATTCATTTCTTTATCCAATTTTGATGATATACTAGCTATATTGGCTTGTTTTTTTTGGACTTTCGCCCTTTGTAAGGGAAAAACAAAACTCAAATGATACATTACGTATAATTTTTAAAAAAAAGAGTATTTGAGGATGTCATTGTGAACCGCGATTGTTGGATAATGACTACGAAAGTCAGCCTTGATGGATAGGATGTTTGTGTGAGGTATTTCCTGAGAATTCCTTAAAGTTTGTTTTTATTTCTTTTAGTTTGTTAGCTATAGCTGCAGAAGGTAACAGACGAACTGCTGACGTGAGGTGTAAAGGATTTACAAATCTTTTCATTTTATCTAAGACTGATTTCGAGAACGCCATGAAAGATTATCCAGAAGCTCACAAACTACTTAAAAAACGAGCGAAGTAAGTTAATATATACATGTACATGATTGTACTAACAGTTGAAGGGTGCAATTTTGCAATTTCTAAACAATTACTTATTTTAATGCAGATCTAGACTGAATCTAAACCTGGTTGGCAGATGTACTATGAAGTATCATAAGGGACATCTGATAAAAAGTTAAAAACAACCATTTCCTTAAAAAGTATATACTCGATTAAAATATTGATTAATTAAAAAACTGTTGTCATAGACTGCTCACGTACACGGGTTAGAAATCGGTCCGATTATTTCAGCTAAAAGAACGAAACGCATGAAGACAAAGGAAATAACAAACTTTTGCGTAGAAATGATTGTATAGAAGTACATGTATATGGTTTATACAAATAATAGTATAAATCTAGGCGAAATAAACAACTGTTTTATGAGAATCCTGGTCAATGAAGACTTGCTGTATTGAAACTATTTACAGAGTATGAAGCTAAATAAAACAAAAATCTACAGTTCAATTTGAATGAGAATTAATTCAAACAAAATACTTAAAATCACGAAGGTCCTTAGTACGAAAGTATTGCAGCAGATTCAGTACGGTTTATCCGCGGGTTTAGAAATAGATATCAAATCAATTTGGATAATCGTCGTTTAAAAGAATGTGAAAAGATTAGGAAGTTGTGATAATATTTGCGTGCTTTGTGTTAAAAAGAGACTTTGTATATAATGAGGATAAATTAATTAATTACAGGAAATTGCTTCGTATGAATGCGCGAATTGAAAGACAAAGTCAGTGTTCCGTCGACCAGACAAGGATTAGAGCTGAAAATATTATCCGTACACCCCCGGAAACACCGAAAATGGTGAAGACAGTTATTCAGGTACGTGATACTGATTCCATTGAATGATTTTGTGTATTTAACGACACTTTCTTAAGCAACGAATGTATCAGTTTACTTCATTAAAAACATAGCGTGGCTCTCTGCCATTTCCATTCCTGTGCTCATTAGAAGCGAAGTATCCTCTGTAAATTATCTTGAATAAATACATTTCTAAAGATTGTGCGTTGTTTAATACAACGTTTGCGAGGTATTATGACATCCATAAATATTTTCTTTAAATAATTGAGAAGAAAAGTCAGACAAATGTAAAGAAAAATCTATTATCCATGTTATTTATCTTTAATTATTGTTTTATGTACATTGTTATGTTTATTTAAGACTCAATACGTTATTAATATGTGTCTGTGCATTAAGCTAAATTTCTATGTTACTCACGTTTTCTTATTAGAAAGGATGTACAGGTCATTTTAATGTCATGTGAATGGATTCTGCCAAATATAATATAAATATTGTTGAGACAAACGGCATTAAACCCCAATGAATAGATAAATGTGAATGATTTGATATCGTTTGAAGGTGAATTCTATATGTCTGTTTAGATAATGGACCCAGAGTCATCGTTTGTTCGAAGGTTAAGCAACAGGAGCAGTAGAATAGCGAGCGATGTGCCATCATCAGTAGCTGATTTATGTGCTCCTGAAGGCACTGATAATGGTGCCTTCGATCACAGTGTTGAGGTATGTACAAATTACAACACTGGCTGATTTAGATTAGAACTATAATTATAAAAGTTTCATTAGAGTAGTAATTTCATATCTAAGAGTAAATCGATTTTGAGTTGGCTGTTTCGTGTTTTTTTAACGTTGGTGTAAGTAACGGAGATATACAATGATAACTATGAACAAATACAACATTTATAGTGATGAGTGCTACGTGAAAATGAAGTATTATTTGAACCTATGTTCAGTTCAATGTTTGAGCCTTCAATTTGAATTTGTTCAAATGATACTAGTAACATTTTCTTGTTGTTTTTTATTTTATTTTGTTCATCATTATTGAGAAAGAAACAGCAATTTAGCCTATTCTAATTTAGTGTTATTATCTCGTCCGGTCGACATCTGATTTATGATCTCTTGAAATATCATGGAATGTTTCTCATTCCTGTCGAGGCCTTTGCTCACTAATGGTGATACTTTTGTTGACAATTGATAAACTGGGTGTATAATTTATTCCTGATGTTTGTATTTAACCGTAACAACCAATTTCAGGATGTAGTATTTTGCCTCTGATTGTTATAATGCGATTTCTCGATAATATTGTTGAGCTGTGCTATTCGTCAGTGGTTGTTTATGATCATTTATATATTAATATATTTATATATCCGTTGTTATTGTGAGTCGTGCTATTTGTTTTGCGGTGTATGTTGGTGTGTGTGAATTTGAGGAGAGTTTGTGTAAGAGGATCGAGATACTGTCTCTTATTGCGTGATCTTATCTTTTATCAAGTTGCGTATGTCTTTGGTGTGTATGTCGATATATTTGGGTTTTGTTGGACAAAAGTAGGTGTAATAATTCTCGGTTACTTTACCGATCTCATTATTCGCCCCTATCATACAGTTTCTAACAGCAAAATCCAAATTACGAAATATTAGAGATAATTCGTAACTCCGAAATGCTGAAGAACATAAAAATAAAAGTTTTGCGACTTCAAGTAACGGTTTTATCTCGCCTTACAGCTCTGTGATTTAATAATATTTTGTCAGGAACGTTTCTGAATGTGACATGTTCTTTAGATTGTTTCTAAAATGTCTGTTTGTATTGTTGATTTTGTTGTTAAATGTTTTAGTTCATCAATGATGATTCTACGGTAACAGAGAATGCTGAAGTGTTCTATGATAATATGCTGGTAGACAGAGACTGGGAAGAGGAAATATGTGCTATAGAAAAAGAATACAATGATAAAGAAGTTGTCGAAGAAGACAGTAAAACTGTTAACGTCAATGTGGAAAAGAATATGTCAAATGATGCTGCTGACGGTGATAATGGTGATGATGATGCTGCAGATGATGAAACACATCAAAAGAAGAAAAATAGCAATTGCAGTTCTAGCAGTGCGGATTCCGGTAAATACTTTGGCTTCATACTAAGCAGCCATATTGTGATAATGTAAAGTTTAATTCCATTCTTAATTTCGCTTACTATTTTGAACCTATTTAAACATTCGTTCGTCGTCACTGAATAAACAAATACAGAAAATGAGATAAAACTATTTTGTCCACTCTTAAGTGTTCTTATTGCATTTAGACTGAGGACTGTTGTATGACTGTGTTATGTCATCTAGTATTGTCTTGTATGAATTCTAGGTGTACAAGATACAAAGATTACCAGTCCAGCCTCAAGTACCGCACGTTCAATTAGCAATAAAGACAGTAAAGAATCGTGTTTTAGTGTAGAACTAGGTACTGTTATTTATTGTGAAGCTGTTTTGTAACTGGGGCTCGTAAAAGACATATTGTAGCTAGTATATTGACAGTTTTTAAACTTAAATCCTACTTGTGTTTACATTTTCTTAAAACAATTGACAACGTATTTCCTAAACAATCAATTAAAATTTATTTGCAAACAATGGTTACTGTTATTCATGTTTAAAAACTGCTCTCTTAGCTTACTTGTGTCAGTGGAACGGGCCCCCGATGCTTAATTTCATCATTGTGTCATTCAACAACAAGCTCTGTCGATTTAACAACCCGTTCTTCTTGTTGACTTAAAAATCTTCTTTGTTTGTTTGTTAGAGTGTAATTTGTAGATCATTTCCTACGAGATATACTTAACGTTTCGCTTACTAAAATTCTTAAAAGCAATATTTGGCATAAATTTTATATGCAACCGAGAAACAAACGGATTCAATATTAAATGTGATTCTTATTTTACAGCATGGTCTTTAAAATTTTATGTGTTTTTGTTTAGTATTTAAGCCTAAAATAGTTGCTTCTGGTTAAATGCTAATTAAAAATAGGGTTGGTAGAAGTTGTTTTTATGCTCTTCAAAATGTGTGGAAATGTGAAAAATATAGGTGAATGTACCATTCCTCGTGATTAATAAGCTGTCTAGGGTCACGGGGTAAAACTAGTAAAGGTCGGGTAACCAACTAGATACAAATATTTTTACGCCTGAAAAGATAACAATAAACTGCAATGTATTGTTTGGTAATGGCACATATCGCGTTTTACAAACTTAAACACTTCATATGTACATTGCTTTCCATGATAGATAATGCAATATCTTTCCATGCACTTTTTATGCAATTGTAAATTACTAGTAGGGCATTTTAAATCACGGGACGTATTTTGCTATTTTTGATTATTTTTCAGGTGATATTAAGGAAGATTCGGAAGCAGAAGAAATTCATTATACAGCTGACATGTTTGGTGATATAGAATCACAATCAATTCGTCCAAAATCAAACAACTGTACTAGAAGTGTTAAATCATATAAGTATAACAACAGTAAGGGTGGTGGTGGATTATCATTAGCGCGCAATGATGAATACGCTAAATCTTTTGCTAATGGCTTTACTATCATTATTGACCAAGCTGATGAAGAGAACAACAATGACAGAGGTGCTTCGCCATGTTTATCTGATTCTTGTGAGTCAGAAAATGAAGAGAATGAGGACGCTGTGAAACAAATCGATGAAACGTGTGAAGTTGATAATAAGACTGTGAGTAAATCTGTTTCGTTCCAAAGTGACTGTAAAACTCAAAATAAAGAAACAGTCACAAAAAAGAAAATGACAAATGAAGAGACAGAAGATGGTAAATTAGACAAAAATCACAAACACAGCGCAACATCTGGTACAAATATAGGTAACGGAAAAAGAAAAACTTTGTCAGCGGGTAAGAATAAAGTGGGTATTCAGCATAAAAATAAATTAGGACTAAAATTAAATATTGAAAATGAAAAGTCAAATAATGTTTCCCCCTATTTTAAATCATCAGCGAGTAAATCAAAATCTATAACAAATCGAGCTAGACAGCAATATAGTTTATCTAGACAGAAAAACAATAAGGTTGACGCAGTCAGCGATGTACCTAAAGTTATGCCTGAATGTTCTAAAAGTAATAGAAAAATATCTTGTGTTGAAAATGTTCATGAAGAAGAACCTGAACGTAATGTGAGCTCAGTATGTTCTACACACAGTATCAGCGTCGCTGAAGCGAATGATGATCAAATTGTAGACAATGTAACTGACACTGCTGAGCAAAATAAAATCACATGCTATGCTGATGTTCATCGTGAAAAGACACTGTCACCTAGGTCAACAAATGAAGAAATGTCAACATTGTGCTCAGCAGATATGTCATCCCCAGCCAGACAGCGGAAAATTAGTGTTATATCAATTGGTTCGGTGCTGAAAGAAGGCAGAGAAACTCTTGTTTGATTTATTATGTTGTTTGGTTGAGACTTCAGACATTATTGTTGTTTCACATATTGTTCGTAACGAAGCATTTCTAGCTTTTTTATTTCCACAAATGCCATAATGGTCTCGTCCTCTGAATACTCATGATATATTGTACGAATGTATACTTGTTATATATATATTATTCAGTAAATTATTCGTTGAGTTTACTGTTAAATCTTTAAGAGTAACAGGGTAAAATAACGAAGTGGTAAATAATGGTGCTTTATGGGTATTTTTTATTATGGTAATGAATAATACTATTAGTAGATGATAATGTTTAATGCAATAAAATCAAGTTATATAACTTTATGATTGTTACAATATATAAATCAATTAGTATTTTGCATTATTCATGTTGTCTATGCCAGCCATCTAAAATATTATAATTATAAATTGTTAAATAAATAATGACATTTGTATAATTTTTAACAATGAGATCGTGTTCTTATATAGTTTATAATCTATACATGCATGCACAGAAAATAAGTGTAATATATACATGACTGTACACTATATGGTATTTATTGTTTAATTTAATCAGAAAACGTAACAAACGTCGTCTTTTGGTATTGGGGCTAGACCAAATGAGCTAATAACTCTATGTTATTGTTAATCTTGTTAATTATATACAAACTGTAGCATTGTATTTGTTCTTATTTATCTGTTTTAACGCCCCATTCCACAGGTATTGTCATTTCAGCACCGTCCCAGACAGTGGGGAGAGGATAATAAATGAGAGCCGGGCATTTATGTCCCCACCATTTTATAATAGTTTTCCTGTTTTTTATGGTGTCCGGTGTAAATCATCGACACACGTCTCATTCAATTCCTACGATTTTCTTAACACAGTACTTGGCTTGTCTCGGCTCGGATGGGAACACTGAAATATTGAAATGCGGCGAATCCAAGATTCGAACCCAGGACATTTCGTATAGCAGTCCAGCGCATTACCACTAGACCATCACTCACTCCTTGTATTTGTTCTATTTGTCCAAACAAACAAATTTGTTCTGCATAACACAAATAATTGTTTCGCATTTGACCATCAGAATACGGTGAAGCTTGTCCAAAATGCTACATCCTCATTAAAATAACATGATACTTATTAAGCCTTGAAAGTACATTGAACCGACTAATAACAACAAGGGATATTGACTTCTTTGCGAGCGTCTGAAGGTGGTCTCGATGCGAAAAGAACATTCGTTAACACGTT
The DNA here is from genome assembly GCA_964023205.1 of Lutraria lutraria. NCBI lineage: Eukaryota > Metazoa > Mollusca > Bivalvia > Venerida > Mactridae > Lutraria > Lutraria lutraria. The sequence goes on along the minus strand of OZ026839.1, from coordinate 3,445,346 downwards.
TAGACATACCTGCATGTTATTGCTTAAATTTCTACCTCAGTTTCTCATGACATATTTACTTTACGTATCGGAATTGGTTAAAATCGCTAAAATAACGTAAAATAATAATTTACGTTATATACAAAGAATAAATATCATACTTTGATACCAAGCAACAAAATATTCTAGCCGAACGGTCAAAAATGGTGTTTTATTAGGTTAATATGTTTATACCATAAATAATCTCTTTTATTCTATTTAAGCATTCCATTATACTTATAATGAATCAAAATTTAACATCCAAATGAATAATAAAACTGTAAATTTTAAACCGGAACCAACTCTGTGACGTAAAAATCACAATGGTACGTAGAAGTCGTTTACAAAGGGAGACAACCTCCTATATTACTAATAAATTTCAGTAGTTGTCTACCTTATTTTTGTGAAATGTGAATAACCCTCACGTATGTAAATGGTGTATATTGTTTAAAATCAACATAGTAATATTGATATGTACAACAAAACCTTGATACAGTCGAGCCTCCCCTCATCCGAACTGTTCTAATCCGGAATCCTTTCTAAACCGAACACGTCAACTTGTCCAGATTGTTTTATTATATATTTAATGCCAATAAAAACTTGGTAATCCCGAACCTTTCTAATCCGAAAACTTCTCTTATACGAACATATTAATCAGTCCGAATATAATATAATCATATAATAAATTTAGGGTCCTACTGTAGTAAGAACGACATTTGGACAAAATCAAATCGATCTTTACATACTGGTCACCCCAATAATAAGACAAATAGAATAACAAGTAACCGACAATATTATATGACGATATGTACATATTAATGAAAACATACGTGTTCATAGTCTTGGACAAACTCCTCCCACCGGTTACGTGATAAACTTTCTTTCTTGGTAGCAACCACCGTCTCACTGTATTGTATCATTTAAAACATTAAATTAACTAACAATTTCGTTCACTTATACCTCGTTTTTAGTTTGTTAATACTATAATGTTCTATATTGGTCTTATAGTCGAAATGTAGAAACATGAATTGAGTAAATAAAAAAATAATAAGTTTGAGGTCACGATTTGCTTCTATCAACGTTTTTGTACTGATCAAGGGAAGTAACTGCTGCCAGGAGTTTGATTCTTAGTTCATCGCGATTATGTTCCAAGAAGAATGAGATGAAGATACGGTTTATGTTATCCTTTTAAACATATTGGTTTGTTGTTGTGTGATTTAAATCTTTAGCAGTAGATAGGTAAGTAGGACTGCTAGTCAACATAACGTTTCTTGTATTTATAACTAGTGCGGAAACAATTTGGTCAACATCGGTAAGAAATGTTTCGGGTCAAGGAATTTTAATAGCTCGATTGAGTAACTGGAAATCATATCTTTTAAAGAATGTCATCCACTGTAAAGTTTTAATTTGTCCGGATCAACATGAAATAATGAGTGTTTTATAATATAAGTACAACTATACCAAAGTAAAGGTTAGAAACTATATCATGGCTTTCCCTGCTGAAGCTTATCAGCATTTTTATCAAGGTGTGCTAATTGAATATGTTATATTTGCTTAATACTGCACATAATATTTATTGATTTCTGATTAGAATGAAATTCTTGTTTATTTATGATAATATCATCCTTTGTATTCACATTATCATTCTCTTGTAATTGTTATCATTATCATCATCAACAGAAACAGCATCAATATTATCATCATTATGTCTCCTCGGTTTAATGTCACATAAAACCATATAAACCATTAAGTTTATTTACTAGGTGCTACAAAGACCCAGAATATATAGCAATATACCATATGATGAACATATATTAATATTGCCTGACCTTTGAACCATAATTATATAAAAATCAAAACAAAATCAAAATATAAGAACATAATAAGCATACACAATAAGCTATGATTGAGTTAAGCTATGAATGAATGAATGAATGAATGAATGAATGAATGAATGAATGAATGAATGAATGAATGAATGAATGAATGAATGAATGAATGAATGAATGAATGAATGAATGAATGAATGAATGAATGAATGAATGAATGAATGAATGAATGAATGAAGTAGTCGGTCTCGTTAATAAGGGTATCGGTGCCACTTAATCAGGTCCATATATAGAATAAGTACAGATCACCTGGACGAACGTTATTGGTCGATATAACGGGGTTCTGTAATACCGAAGTGCCCGCTAATTGGAATTTTACTGTAACAGAATTTTAAACAAGGTAATCTAACTTTGTTTTCCGTCCTGTAGATCATATTATTATTGAGAACGTTTATAAGCAGTATGAAAACAACTCTGCTATATGATACAATTAGTAACAATGGGTGTTATTGGTCTTCTCGGCTTTACTAAAAGTTAAATACCAACGTGGGAAACAACGGCGTCCCTTTTCAACAACGTGTGCCCATTAGATAAAGGTGACAGGCGTCTATTCAGCTTGCTCAATGCCACGAGAGTCTAACGAAAAAAGGGTGGGATATGATTGATCTATCTACTTGTTTTTTACACTTACCACGTTATGCCTAGAACCAACAGCAACGTTATTATACAATGGAATAATTACACAATGGCGAAAGGTGTTCTTTTTGTAATAAAATATGTCAGTTAATAAATATTAGTGTCAGTATCTATTTGGTGTCGGAGTTTTTCCTTATCGATATAGGTAAGTACAAAATCTCGTATCGTAAATAAATAACGTAATATTCGTTTTTTGTGCGTGTATTTTGTTGTTGTTATTTCTTTCGGTTTTAATATGATTTGATTGAAATTAAATTATCAAATTAGACTAATATACTCGTAGTACATAAATTATATACTTTTGTTTGTCTGCATTACGATCGCATTAACTGGACATAGGAATTTAATATTGTATGTATCGCTTGCGCACGTAATAGCTACTGCGTGGCTACATATTAATAGCTGCCGCGTGGTTACATATTAATAGCTACCGCGTGGTTACATATTAATAGCTACCGCGTGGCTACATATTAATAGCTACTGCTAGGCCACAATGTCATGTTAATAGCTATCACGTGCCCACGCGATAAATGAAATATTTTCTATGTCCCCTTTCACTCTCTTACACACCGGTTCATACATTCACCTCTGTGACAGGCTCGGAAAGTAGGCCCGATTCATGTGATTTGTTCACATGATTTGAATGATCCAAAATGGCGACATGAACGCCTGTCAAAATACCAGAATTAGTTTGTTTTGTTTGCTGTGTCGCTAGATTAAGACCAGTTAGTTTCAATAGAAGAAAATCCATTTTGTTTATATCAGCCGATACGTTCTGCGTAAACGGACAAAAAATAGTTCCGTTAATATAAATCAAATTAATTTATTTCCAACCTATTTAAGATACTTTAAAAACCAGTTATGCATTATTGTAATGTTTTTGTTCATAAAAGATAAATCTATTGTGCGTAAAATATATTATTTCCCGTTTTGACAAGATTCTTGTCATGAGCCTGTTGCATAAACTGGTTCCCGTTCCATGATGCAGTGCACCAAAGGGGGGCTTTGTACACACAAGTCAACGGGAACCAGTTTACCTGTTGCAGGGCTGTATGTGAGAGATAACGAACGACAACTCTGCTAGGAGATTGGTCCCCTTTATGCCAATATAGTATTCTGTATTACTACGCGTTTTGACGACCGTTCATATTCCGCGTATTCGATCGTGACTCCGTTTTCCATAAAGTATGACAATTTGCGCTAAAAGTTCAATAGTTCCGTATGTTTGAAGACACATTTACTTCCTCGAAGATCAGCAACTCATACCTGAAAATTTAAAAATTTAATGTTGCCTTTCACGGTCGCAGAGATAGTTGTATTTTATATAAGTCGATGAATTTATCTTATTTATAAATATGTTCATCAATTGCAAACATTGTTTAATGTAATGCACTCAACGATATCCGTGTAATACATTTATTAAATAACAATGTTTTATATCAGTCTATAATGTTCAAAATTATTATTTCAAAATGGAGCATACATATTTTGGGAACCTTTATGATATTAAATGGTTTCTATGAAAGAAAATGATTTATCGTGAGATTTTTCAAGTACAAGTATAATCCTTTGAGTTATCGGCCCTTTAAATTTGCATTGACGACTATGGGAGTAGCCCATGTTTCAAATATTATAGAAGACAGGATATCCATTTTAATGAAAGCTCAGTGTAGAAAGGTGCATAACAAACAATATATCAATCTAATTTGATTAAGAAAAATGTGTATCATCATTTGATATCTTCAGAAATTAACGTTTTCAAAAATTTCAACAGGGGCAACAACCCTTACAAAATTTTCAAAATGTTGTAAAAAGTATTTAAGTATCTAGGGTAACTATCGAACAAATAAGAATAAGTTGACCATACATTGTACTATTTTTAAAATATTTAGAATTTAACATTCTAGTAGCGTTGGGTGTCAAAAAAGTCAGTACAGTCTTATAGATCTAATATGTAAATAAAACATTCAAAGTTGTTGATACGAAATTGAATATATAGGTATAAACACGCATTTAATTAATGTAAGGTTACATACTTAATTTTCAGATCCATTTGGTCAACTCATGGCTCATGGGCACAACAACATATTTACAAACATATTAGTAATGAATGTGTCGTAATCACCTGTCAGATTACAACAGTTCATCAAATTATACAAAACCCCTTATCAAGTTATTAATCAGGATTATAAGTTTATTTTTATACATGTTTAAGTTCATTAGTACAAAACATAAATCTGGTGTACGCTAGCGTTCAGTAGCTAGCAAGATGTAACTTATTACATGTTATCTGTCCTTTTTTGATCTACATTTTTTACTATTTTTATTTCCAAGAAATCCTTATACCAACTAGCTTCCATGAACAACCTTGCTTGATATTTCATTTTAAATTTGCGACACTATAGATAAATGTATAAAAATGAATTGACAAAAAAATGAAAATTTTCGATTTGAATGTTTTTCTTGTGATATATAACGAAAACAAAATATTGGATAATTATACATGTAGTACGTATTTTGCATATTCTCGGCTTATTGCAACATAATTTTATGTACTTGTATAGAAAAAATCCCCCCCAAAATCTGAGAGATTATTCAAATTTAAGTCATTGATACAACAATAAGCAAGATAGCCATAAAAGGCAAAGAAATCAAACAAGCTAAATCATCATCATCATCAGCAGCAGCAGCAGCAGCAACAACAACAATAAGCAAATAAACAAAACCAGGCTAATAAGACTTTGGCTAGAAGAAAAAAATACAGAAACAGGATAGGTAGGTGGTAATGATTTCTTATTCTGTTTTTTTTTTCAATTCGTCTCCAAATACAAAAATACACAAAAAAAATTTTGCTGTTAGAAAGTTTAATGTCAGCACAAGATTTTGTTAAGACCGGATATCTCAAACACAAGATTTGGTTAGAACGGAAATCTCAAAAAACAAGAATCGGATAAGACCGGAAATCTCAAACACAAGAATCGGGTAATACCGGAAATCTCAAACACAAGAAATTGGGTATGACCGGAAATCTCAAACACAAGAATCGGGTAATACCGGAAATCTCAAACACAAGAAATTGGGTAGGACCGGAAATCTCAAACACAAGAATCGGGTAATACCGGAAATCTCAAGCACAAGAAATTGGGTGTGACCGGAAATCTCAAACACAAGAATCGGGTAATACCGGAAATCTCAAACACAAGAAATTGGGTATGACCGGAAATCTCAAACACAAGAATCGGGTAATACCGGAAATCTCAAACACAAGAAATTGGGTATGACCGGAAATCTCAAACACAAGAATCGGGTAATACCGGAAATCTCAAACACAAGAATCGGGTAATACCGGAAATCTCAAACACAAGAAATTGGGTGTGACCGGAAATCTCAAACACAAGAATCGGGTAATACCGGAAATCTCAAACACAAGAAATTGGGTATGACCGGAAATCTCAAACACAAGAATCGGGTAAGACCGAAAATCTCAAACACAATATTTGGATAAGACCGGAAATCTCAAACACAATAATTGTTTTTTCTAGCTTCAAGAAAATAATCATTAAATTTATATGCGTCTTTATTACGAGATTCAATATATCGAGACTGGAGGCCTCACACGAAATAACTCAGTTGTTTCTGGTAAAATGTATTTTACATTCGTCCAGTTACATGATGGACAGAAAGTTGTAAACTATATGGTTTTCCCGGGTATGTTGAAATTAAACATAGAAATGATACCTTATGTATGTAGGAATTAAACATAGAAATGATACCTTATGTCTATAGGAATTAAACATAGAAATGATATCTTATGTCTATAGGAATTAAACATAGAAATGATATCTTATATATGTAGGAATTAAACATAGAAATGATACCTTGTGTCTATAGGAATTAAACATAGAAATGATACCTTATGTCTATAGGAATTAAACATAGAAATGAGATCTTATATATGTAGGAATTAAACATAGAAATGATACCTTATGTCTATAGAAATTAAACATATAAATGATACCTTATGTCTATAGGAATTAAACATAGAAATGATATCTTATGTCTATAGGAATTAAACATAGAAATGATATCTTATGTCTATAGGAATTAAACATAGAAATGAGATCTTATATATGTAGGACTTAAACATAGAAAGGATACCTTATGTCTATAGGAATTAAACATAGAAATGATACCTTATGTCTATAGGAATTAAACATAGAAATGATATCTTATGTCTATAGGAATTAAACATAGAAATGATATCTTATATATGTAGGAATTAAACATAGAAATGATACCTTATGTCTATAGGAATTAAACATAGAAATGAGATCTTATATATGTAGGAATTAAACATAGAAATGATACCTTATGTCTATAGGAATTAAACATAGAAATGATATCTTATGTCTATAGGAATTAAACATAGAAATGATATCTTATGTCTATAGGAATTAAACATAGAAATGATATCTTATGTCTATAGGAATTAAACATAGAAATGATATCTTATGTCTATAGGAATTAAACATAGAAATGATATCTTATGTCTATAGGAATTAAACATAGAAATGATATCTTATGTCTATAGGAATTAAACATAGACATGATATCTTATGTCTATAGGAATTAAACTTAGAAATGATATCTTATATATGTAGGAATTAAACATAGAAATAATATCTTATGTAATATTACAATTAATATTATGTCTGTATGACGATGAGCTGAAATGATTTTAAAATCTAAATTAAGTTCTTTTCTATTCTGTAAAAATACATAACCTGTAGACTTGTTTATATAATTTCTCGACAAACGTACTCGTATGTGTGTCTGTTCTATTTTTCTTATACTAGTTTCAAGTGTCACAAGCATTCTCAATACAAAACATATCACGTTCTCATGTTTCTTGTATTTTCTATATAAAGACATGTTCGTGATTGTGTCAAACTGTTATACAACGTGTATAATGTGATAATCTCGCGCCAATGTCTCCATGCCATCCACATGTTGTTGAACGGAACAAGACAACAGTCCATAAATGCAGTGAGTTTGCTGTAGTTCTTTTTCCTTACATTATACAAAATGTACATAGATACATAACACTCGGTAACAACAATGCTTATAATATGGTCTTGGTGTCAGATTTAAACCAGAATAGAATGGCTTTCAAAACCCAATTGTATAAGCATTGTTTAAATTGAACGCAATGGTTAAAGTTTAGGTGACAATGCCTAATAAAGATTATGTTATGTGTTATGTTGTGTTATTATGTTATGTTATAATAAACATGTAGATAGGCTTAATTTCAGGCGAAACGGAGATAAATATTGAGTTTGGTCCCTTAGAATTGAGATATCAGCGGTTTGTCTACGGTTGCCAATTCTTGGGTTTTAAAATTACTTAACAAAATCATTTACTGTTTGACTAAAACGGTTAAGTTTATTTATGTTTTATATGTATTGTATTATTTGACTATATATTGTATGTATACAATTTAATGTTAATAAAATATATGTTATGTTATTTAAAAAGACCATCTCATGTCAGATAAACTTAAGGTTAGAATCAACACCGAAAAGGTGTGAACTGACAAAACTAAAACAGTTAGCACAGGAAATAAAAATATCAAATTCAAGCCCTGGTGATCAACTGTTTAATAAGCTGGAGATGTTTTGTTTGTATATTTTGTTGACGTCTCATAAGAATTGTGTGTGATTTTCAATTTGATGCCATGTTTGTGATCGGTAAAACTCTTGTTAAGCCATGACGTTACTTCATAATTTACTCGTATAAGTACAATTAAGACTTATTCATTGGAGCCCATACATATTGTCCGGACGAATTCGCGGACTTTTGATCTACTGGGAAAATAGGCTAGAGCTAATACTTAACATTAAAAAGTAATTAAGATCTGACGACTGGAATCTACATCCTCTCAATAGATTTAATAAGTACCTTCAGATTTTGCTGAAAATTGTAAGGCAGTAAACTTTAGGTGGATCGCAAATGAAAGATATCATTACATCGCATTAATATTTTACAACATGGTCTTTGTAATGTAAGTCACCTGAGACGTACATACGAGTATTTCCATTAAATAAATAAATGCGATTTATTGTACTACGGAATTAAGTAACTATGACATTCCTGGAATTATTTCAGCATTAAAAATACAATAACATGACGAGATGTTTAATAAGTTAGATGCAGTATTGATAATTTTATTAGCATACTATAATATATTATGAACAAAGGATTAAATTTTCGTCAAGTATTTTTAATTATATGATGTAACCATAACAATCGAGGATGTGTCCGGAATTATTTATAAATTTCAGAAAGTGAGGTATGCGGAAGTAATAGCCTATATTACGCTATCAGTTTTTATATTTATACAATTACACTAAAATTATATCCAAACGTAAACGAATCCCTTTGTGAAGATTTTCACAATGATTCATTATTTCTATTTTGTATGTTAAATTTGAGTTGCTTCCCTTGGTTGATGTCTCGTAAACTGTTGCAAGTGTTAGTATCGTCATATCACTTACGGTGTATGGACAGGTTGGTGGATAAGGGTACATTAACAAATATTTTAGAGTTTGTAGAAGTTGGGAATAATGGTTCTTTTTCAAACAAGCTCGTCTTTTTCTTCTACAGCTAGCATGTGCTTGTACAATTCAATAAGCGGTCTTTGGTATCTACTAGTATCAAAGAACTCTCATTAATTTCAAAACTATCCTTTTTATTTTATCTTTTATCGTCAATTGAAGTAAAAATGATATCAATGTTTGTGGAATATAATGATCTCTTTCAGTTAGTGTATCTTATTATTTTGACTGCAATTTCATTTAAAAACATAGCAGAAATGGTAACAGACGGATAAAACATGCGTATATCAGGATCAGACTGGCATATTGTTGCAAGATTCAAACAATAACCGCAAACTATCTTGGGAGCGAGATTGAGTATCATTCTGCTACAATTACAATTTCAATACAGTCATGGTTATATACAATCATTTATTGGCAATATGTCTGTATACAGCATCAATAAATAGAAACAACAATAATCGAAACTCAATCTTTCGAACGTATGAAAAACAAAAACATAATTTGAACATCTTTCAAAGAACTGATATTATATATTCTGCGAGTTGCAGGATAAAATACACTCCACACAAATCATGGAACGTCATAACAACAGATAATTGGTTGTCTCCATTTTCGGGCTCAATAGTGTTAGATTTAAGTATGCTGACTCGTGGTTTCACGGTTGTTGGTTCGATCTTTGATTGGTGCGCATGATTTCTGTGGTGATTTGTGTCTTAGGTCAATGACCTTCTGTCGCTGATTATTTTCGTGGAGTCTATGGCAGTTACTTGTGTAGAATAAGGTTTCCTGTGGTAAATGATGATTATGGTAACTGTCAACATGTATATACAAGGCTATAAATACTTATATTGGACTTTTTACGATTACTTGACCAAGACAATTATTATACAGTAGGTAGGTAGATAAACACTTTTTTCCAGTTTTTTTTCTAAACATATATTTCGTTATTTTAGAAGTACGACTCGTCCCCTAATATTTTCGTGCTTTGGATAATAGCTGTAAGAAAGTTCATGGTTCGCGCCAAATATATGGTTGGTGGGTAACCGTAACCAATGCTATTATTTTGTTTCTGGTTCCACTGAAATATTGACTAGGCGTAAAATCCATTTTTCCCTATTTATTGTGTGTTAACTTTTTAAAAAGCTCAGTCAAACATTCGGAAAACCATCATCCATTGGAATGCTGTTATAAGAGACACGTCGTGAACAATGTTCCTCATATCTCATTAATCTAAATCTACAAATCCGATTATAATTTTGATGATTTTTATGAGATTATGGTGTGTTTTTTATATTTTGTTTTATTCAAATTATGTGTTGAATAAAATGGGTTCTCATGGCATAATTGCTCTCAGATGGTAGATTAACGGAAAATCCGAAGAAACTTTTAGGCTTCACGTTCGAAGCTTCATTATGGTTCTCAAAAGGGTTAGTTCGATAATAATCATCGTGTTATACTGTATCAATAAAGTTGGTCGTATCATTTAGATAAAAATGGCATCGTCATTAAAAAGGGTAATCTTGTAGTCTTAAAGAAACTCGTTACACCAGCTTAAGTATAATGGAACCGTCACAAACGACTCATCAGCCTTTAAGACACAAGAACAAATAGATTGATAAGTAAATACTGATTGTGTGACGCCATGATTTGGTGTTCGACACATCTTACTTCGTTTAATACAAAGACACGTACGTAGAGAATGGAAACGAATCATCAGAATCTTACAAGTCTTTGAATTAAAGTAACTTGTTCAACTCTTTGTATATCAGACATTGTTATATCATTAGAAATTCTTTGTTGGGTAATCAGTATTGACTCGTTTTGTTTGATATATATTTGCTTTATGGAGAATCTTACCATTACGTGAAACTATTACGTTGTAACAAGATAGTCTGTTGTCATATTCGTGTAATTACGGAACATGTCGCGCGCTAAATTGTATAACAAAGGTGTTTGAAATGTTGATAATTATTACATGCAGCAGCCTTTATAATATTCTGATATATTATTTTGTAGGCTTCATAAGTGCTGCTCAACTTGGTAACAAACTCGATCAGAATTCAACCAGATAACATCAATGGCTCGAATTACTTGGATGGTATACGCCTTGTTGTTGCTTTTGTCGTGTATAGTCATTTCGGAACAGACAACTATAAAAATTGGAGTTTTGCTAATGACTGAAGCGACTGAACCATTCGATTTAAGACGTGTTGGGCCAGCTTTGAAGATAGGATTTGATAAAGCGCAGACTGATATAGGAATCAATTTTGACGTCATTTATCACAATTACACCGGATTTTGTCCGAAAGAAAAAGCGGTTGGACATCTATCTGAATTATATTATGTCGACCAGGTGAAAGCGTATATAGGACCAGCATGCTCGGCAACAATCGTGGCTGCTGGACGCTTGGCACAATATCTTAATAAACCAATGGTGACTGGATTGGGTGACCTGGTAGTCCGCAATGAGATGGACGCGGACATGTATAAAACACTGACCATTCTATCTTATAATCTTGGAAAATTATCAAGTAAGTAACTCTTATCGTTTTAGTTTTGTTTTACATGTACATGTATTCAGAGTTGAAATAGTGGCAATAAAATTTCGAGTTTCCACTACAAAAAAATGATTTTATAAAATGATTATATTGAATCATACAAATAGTTTTACTGAAAAATATGCTTTACGATTTTTCCTTGGCCATGTTACTCGATTGTTAACTTTATTATTACTGGACGAAATGTTCTTAACTTTGAAACCTGATGAACAACGCAGTTGTATTTTCCATTTATAATTGTCATCGATAACACTATTACCAAGACTACTTTGACATTAGCTTATAATGCACTCACGTCTAAGCTTTTACTTTATGCCGAGCCCAACAAATCCCAGATGTCAAGTAATCTTTTGGACCAAACAATAATTTCAATACTGTGGTGATTACGATTAAGTATATCTATTTCTGTCGCGTTACTTCCGCTTAAGATTTGTGTTATGTAATCACATTCTATATTTCTTTAATTCTGGAATCAGTGAATTTCATAAAATTGAAAGCATTGCAAATTGACGTTCGTCTCGTTTTAAATGCATTGTGAAGGCGATGTTACATATTCTATTTCGAGACATTATTATTATAGAATGTATTTATTGCTGTCTGTTCTGTTACAAAACACAAGTCTGTCCGCTTAGCTCAATATGTGAAGTGTTCGAAAGTTCGAACACATATGTACGTCATATGTTCTCAGCGGTATTCCGGTTAAGATATTGCGAGTCTGCGACTATGACCATTCGTCCGTCTTCTGACATCCATCGGTCACGTGAACAAGCTGACAGCTGCTTGTGGAGAACAAGGTTTGAACTGGTACAGAATTCAGGAAAACGGTCCAGGTCAATGACCCACTGATGTATACTAGAAATTAACCAAATGTTGAAAATGGGCGTCAATCTGCTCAAATAAATTAACAGACAGACAGACAGACAGATATTTTATTTAAGACGTACACATAAGCACATAGAGACTATATTTATTTTTCACGTCGTTTTTTTTAAACCGATTTGTAGCGTAAACAAACAAAACAATATGCAAAATTGAATTATAAACCAAAATATTTGTAGTGAGTACCCGTTCTCATACAAAAGTCTCATGTTGTTTACCATACTAGAATTGAGCAAATAATGTGTCACATTGCTCAACAAATTTCGCATTGATCATGGCAAGCACGTATTAATTAAATTGTGTGTCTTGGGACTCGTGCTGGTGGTCATGGCCGCGTTATCATCACAACGAGACGAGACGTCGTGACTTTATGTTTATTTGAATATTTTTTTATATTCTTACTATCGTAGAATTCCTCGAGTAGTTTTAATGATTATATCAGGACGTAACATGTCTGAAGACTTGTGGCTTAAGATTCCATTAGTTATGGTCCATTATTTTGTAAATTTGCAAATAAACAACATACAAATGGCCCTGATATATAAGCTACAAATAAATACAGAAAGTGACAATTTTATTTGTTTGTGAAAAAGATTAATTTAATTTCCTTAATGTTTCCGATATGTAAGAAATGAAATAAAATTTCAATTTGGGCCGCATTAAAATTGTGCTTTCAAAAGCTACTTTTATAGTTTGTCAGTTTGTCCAATACGTCGATTTAGTTGCAAAGATAATTCATCAAAGATGTCGCTAGATATACGTAGTCCATGTGTGCGCTGCGTGAACACGAATGCAGTCCGTTGGGCAAAACTTTTTGCGCGGCACTTCGCACAAAGCAACCGAGCAGTCAAGATGCTTCGAGGAGCATTTTTTCTATGATGTTATCTTTCACGGCAACTTTATATTTATTTATTTCATCGGATTTAACGCCATTTTCAACATCATTTCAGTTATATCGTGACGGGCAGTTATCCTAACCAGCTTCCCTGGATTTCAGTTAGGCCTTAACCAGTACTAACCACATTCCATCCGCAGGTTCCTACCAAGCTATCCCACATAATTCAGAGGTGGAAGACAATTTTACAAATTTATCAAGGAGCATGTGTGCCTCGCCAGGGATTCGTTCTCACAAATTTTTTATCAGTAGACCAACGCTCTAACCACCGAGCTAACTGGGTGGGGAAAACAAAGACCGGGGCCATCGAACGGGCTTTTGCCTTGCCCGGCTATAGACAATGCGTATGTCAGAAAAGGTTCAATGTGAATTACAACAATTTCAAATGTATTACCTATCGCCGATATTCTCATTTCCAAATCATGGAGGCCGCCCTATTGGCCGCTCTTTTGTTTATAACAAATACTTAAGTTGAACTTCTCGTTCTCGTGTTGGCATATCTTTTTACATCGTAATAAAATTAATCACTTAATATATTTATTTTTTCTATCTGTTTACAAGAAATAGAAAGCAAAATATTTGAAGTTTTTTTAAAAAAGCATTAGTTAAAAAATACAAACGCTTTTGGTTAATTGTGTGAAAAGCGTCTGCATAAAGTCTGCACATAAACGCTTGACAGGAAGTAGACTGACGTCGCTTTTTGTTTACTCAATTTGCTCAACCAATCTCTACCTAGAGTTGTCGTTCCTTTCCAATAGTGCTCGACTTCCCCGTTCGATAGGCTTAGCCTATTTTCATAGTACAAATAATCGATGTGACACATATATTTTATCATAAAATATAACATGTGCATTTAATTAGTTTTGAATGTCCGGGTTCATTATTCCCGCACACCTTTATTCTTTAAAGTGATACCTTTATACTATACATCTATTTCATTAACAGTTTGTCCGGCTTTGAGCACAGAGCATCCTGCCATATTTGTTTACGTCACCTCTTAGTTGACTGAGCTCTGCCGTAAACTCCATTGCTACTTATCCGCATTTTCTATTGGATGTTTGAAAATGTTTTCAAATGTTTTTTTGATATACAGTATCAATAATACACGAATGCCATTAGTAATTAAATGTTGTCATCTGTTGTTACTCTAAGCATAGGTGAATTGACTTAAAATGTCGTGATGTGACAGAAGGTAAACCCTGTGAGATAGTTATACATTCTACTTGTGTATTTAGATAATGCTAATGTCTTTGAAGTACAGCACAGCCTCTCTTGAGCAACAACCTCCTCTCAACAGCATGAGTTTTTCCCTCTCAACAACAACATACTTTTGCTACTCCAAAAATGTGTTGCTTTGAAGCGGCTGCATTGTACTTTTTAATCATAGATATTATATTGAATGACATTAATAATTTTGAATTTCAGCAATATTTTGTAAACTGTTCATTCCATTATTTTTGACATGATGAATAATTAAATGTTCAAATTTCTGTTACTTTTAAAACACAGTGTAGTAATTTTCTATCA
Source organism: Lutraria lutraria (assembly GCA_964023205.1). Taxonomy (NCBI): domain Eukaryota; kingdom Metazoa; phylum Mollusca; class Bivalvia; order Venerida; family Mactridae; genus Lutraria; species Lutraria lutraria. The sequence goes on along the minus strand of OZ026839.1, from coordinate 3,430,327 downwards.
CCTAGTGGAAAATGTTATGTTAGAGGTTAAAAAAATATTTGAAAAAAAATGACTCGTAACAAAATAGTTTCTACAATGTCATGTAATCTATGAATTAATTAATACGTTTTATCTAGATCTATCAGAATACTCTTTACGATGCTCGTCCAGGTCACAGCAGAGTACCATTTTTCACTTGATTAATATTATTTTTATCACTTATCAGCATATTGGCTGATGATATATTATACAACCGAATTAGACAACCGTGTTGGTAACTTTCGTGTAAGAAACGACGATTATGTTCCCTTGTTTGAAAAAAAGGTCGTAAAATAGTTGTGAACGAGCGAAATAAAAAATGTTCATTAATGCTATCATACAGAAAGCCCAAACTAGCTAATGCAGAATATCAGATGAAACGCAATGGTTGATTTGCGAATATTTCTAACTTTAGAAAGTAAGTAAAAATGAAAGCTTTTCTGAATATGCCCTTTAACGACTAATTGTATCCCTGTTATTCATATCATGTATAAATTTATATTATTGATATCTTATATTCTATACCATCTTCAATTTTGAATGGCATACGAGGCCTTCGTGGTCAAGTGGTAAAAGTCCCACATGGAACCGGGAATATTTCCAATCCCAATTTACAAACGGTAGCCGGTCTTACTCCGCATTTATCAGAACTTAATTAGTCGTGTTCATAAACATTTACACAATCGGGTAGACAGTGGTAAATATACCTAAAGAGAAAGTAGTTTTAATTATTTTTAATATGTTCGCATAATTACATTTTGTCTGTTAAATACCTTTGGTTAAGCATCATCATACGTGTTGAGTTAAATAAATGTTGAAACAGTCGTGAAACCGGAAAACATGTTTTTTGTTATCACAGCTGTACTTTTGACGATCAAATATATCAGAAGTTGAAAGGGGTAACTTTTCCAGAAGTTGGACATGTGTCAAAATGTTCAAGAACGTTTAGGACTCAAACTGATGGCTATTTAAGCTATACAAGAAATGTTGTTGCCGTGGCAACAAAAGCAATCTAAAAGTAGAATAATGGGAAATGATGATTTTGGAGCTACGCATATCTATATACCGTTGATTTCATTATCGGTTAATCATTATTATCCAGTTAAATAATGATGTCTAACAATTGGTGATAACATGCATTGTGTATATTAAAACGTCAGCTTAAGTGATGTGTTACTATTGGAAACCAAAGTGGTATAAACACAATCATTTATTTAATCAGGAATATATAAACCTCCTTGAATGGGAGATTACTCGCCGCTGTCCATATATTAACAAGAACGCACAATCGACGGTCAGTACCACGACTCGTTTTGACGTTATAACCGGTGCATTCTTTATTTGGTGCTATTTTACATCCGAACAACGAAGGAATTATTTCAGAAAGTTAAAGAAACTCAATTAATTGTTTTAACTTTACACATCGCTATGAGTAATAGGATTTATAATCTTTATTTGCTTGCAAATTTACTAACTGTATATTTGTTAAATTATGACGTACGAGCAACCAGCATAAAAGTTGGGGTCATTCTAATGAAACAGGCTCCAGAGCCCTTTGACATACGTCGTGTGGGACCAGCGATTGATATAGCCATGGAACACGTCAGAAGTGAGATTGGAATTGTTTTTAATCCGGTAAAGCGGAACTATTCGGGCGTCTGTCCGTACGAAACACCAGTTGGGTTGTTGTCTGAGTTGTATTATGAGGAAGGAATCAAGGGAGTGCTGGGTCCCGCTTGTTCACAAGGTCTTCTTGCTTCCGGTAGATTGGCGCATTATTTAAAGATGCCTATGATTACTGGTCTCGGTGACTTAGTGGTGCGACAGGAGAATGTTGACATGTTTCAGACATTAACTATACTGTCCTATGACTTGCAAAAACTGTCATGTAAGTAATTGTTCGGTATTGTATGCGTGTGATGTAATGTTCTTATACGCTGAATTTACTTTAACTTAGAGTACTTAACGTACAGTTTTTAATTGGTGGAAACAAGTTTAAAACCAATGCAAACTGGTCTGCTGCATCCAAAGCTCTTTGCTTTTTATCTCCGAACTGTTCGACGTTCAAAACTGAAAATAATACATTTATTCATAATCAGTAAAGAATGTATGCAAATGTTCATCGGACAATCAAAACTAGCGGAGCTTCCATTGTCAATATCAATAGTGAATTTCAATCTTGTCTAAGTATGATTATCCTCAATATCTAAATGATTGATATGCAATTATAAAATCAGAAGAAATCAAATGATGACAGGATTTATAATAACACTGCTATTGACTTAGAGGAATGGTTATGCAAATGCAAGAATATTGTGCGTTTAGATATTGTATTAACCGTAATTTAACCGTTAATACATGTTCGGCGAAAGAGTCATTTAATATTGATATAGATATATGGACAAAAAAAATCCAATTTTACAACCAGATATTATATCTTTTATTACCACTATTAAAACAATGTCACTATGACTCATACAATAGTGCCTGATTTTCTATGTCGCCGCTTGATATCAAACATGTATTTAAGCGGCCAATTTCTTATTTCAAATGAAATGTTTGGGCCTGTTAATTAATTATTTTATTCTAATTAACCATGAAACAGAGTTAGAAATGTATACTATTTAACAGAACCCGCATTCAGAAATAATAAACTGAAATCGTATCTTAAGATCGGAAAATGTAATTTGCAAACGGAAATCGTAAAATTATATAATGAATGGTTTACGTTCTACAAATTAATTTCCCCTGACTGTATCAACGTTTGATATATAACATAAAATAATATGTATTGTACCGATAGATTAAATCTACTCACTACAGGGATAGTATGTATTAGATTCTGACAGCTGGTCTATTTATCCACATATATGGTAACGTAGCAGTACGTACATAAACGACTTAATAGTACGGGATATTTGATAATTGAGTTCTAGATAAATTTCTTCTTAGATTAGGATTTTTCTATTGAATTCACAGTAAAAAGATAATCAGAAACTATCTATATGTTTTACAACTTCTCTGGGGAATACTTTTAAGTATAAAGCATATCTATAGGCAAGTTATTAAATAGCATTCCGGTCATCAACACGTGTTTTTAGAGACTTTTAATATATAGTAATTAGTCGCAACTTAAGGAACTCTTTTGTGGAATTATTTGGTGAATGAATAATGAATGTTATTCTTGAAGAGAATTTATTTCCTAATTAAGCACCCTCGACTTATAAATTGATTCTTGGAATTGTTTCGACGCGTCTGTTCTTTTTATTATTTAATTGGAAACTGAATGATAGTTCAGCTTTCAATACCTGTCACTCGCTCGGCGCGCATGAATATTGATGCAAACCTAAGTACTACGTTTTTGTACATCCGCCACGCAATTGTTAAACTAGTTCCCGTTCTATGTTGCTATTCAAGTCTTTGTTAGTTCAGTTTCCATGAGTACTTTCAGTACTTTGAATTCTTAAAAGAAAACTTTTATAAAATATTCATACAGTTTTTTGGGGGCAGATATAAATATTTTTCTAATTAGATCAAAATGTCTTAATCTTAATCAGCTATTTTTCAAATCATAGGTTAGAGTGAGAGTATTCATAATGTTCATATAACATACACTGATTCAGTAACAAATATAATTTGTTATTTTGTACACACACGTGTCTTGTGCAACCTCATTCCTGTCCGTATTCTATTAAATGATAAAGTTTTAGACTAAACTACGTAACGACATGTTACATAATTCAATTTCTGAACAAAATAAAATCTGTTCTGTTCCGTAATTTTAGTTTCTCGGTTAACTGTCCTTTTATCATTGATTATTATTGGTTATAAGAATTGTTCACTACAAATGGAGTCTGTTAATCTCTCAGGCATCATATTGCACATACTGTACACGCAACCAATGCTTCAACAACTTATAAATAAAATTCCACGAACCCCTGAAGCTTATAGTTGATATTAAAATCGATTTCAGCTTCAGATAAACGGAGATTACAAAGAGCGTATTCAAATACATAGTTATGTTTGCATCCGTCCGTCCGTCCGTTCGTTCGTCCGTCCGTTCGTTCGTTCGTTCGTTCGTTCTTTCTTTCGTCCGTCCGTCCGTCCCTCCGTTCGTTTGTCTGTCCGCCCGTTTGTCCGTTCGTTCGTTCGTCTGTTCTTTCGAGCATTTACTTAGTTGTTTCTTCGTATTTTTCATCTAATAATTTCAAATCTGCTTCATCCGTTTCTAGACAACTGAATGTGAATATAACAGGCAGATAAATTAAAACAAATAATACTACAGATAAGAACTTATACATAAACACTCTCGGATCCGTCTTATTTTGAACAGAAATACTTTGTAAACGTTTTGAATCATTTAATGATAGTCTTTAAGTGAAGAATAATGACACTTTCCATTGTAGTAATTGGCAATTAGATTGACATATACTTCAGAATCAAAAGAAACCGTTCGTGCACATTATCATTATATTTGTATCTAATAATGGGTGTATATATAATATTGTTTAAGTTGTCGGAAAATCGCAGTATATAATATAAATATAAACGACTAATCTGACTTTACGTCGCTGTCGTATTTAGAACCATTCATCTTACGTGACGAAGACAACACAACGTTTTGCATCGTCTTGAACTCATTGAAAGAATGTTGGTGATTACTGTTTGAAGAAAAAAACGTAATAAACACTGCTTGTTAACATCGCGCCTACAGTTCGGGCCATTTTGTGCATTTCCGGCATTAACGATGGAGAAAGGTCCAAGACGTAAACCCGGATAGGGTTCTTATTGACAGCGGTGAAGAGTTGGTGATTACTTAGAAGATACCATAACCACTCGGCCACGTAGGCCACAACTCAGTGTCTAAAAACTGATTAAGCATGTTCCAATACGTTATCAATCCATGTTTATTTTAACTGATCGACGAATGCGGTTAACCGACCCAAGTTTCGACAGAAAACAATGGACAGAAAAAAATTAGTCGTACGCATTTACATCCAGTTACCCTGGAACCGACCCAATGTTTTGGCGATGTCGCTAAAGTTTCTCATTTTCTCAACGTGAAAGGTCTGTTTTACCAAACAAAGAAGAAAAGTTCTTTTGACCAACATGTCCTATGGTATTAGTTAAGTAACCATAGGCATGACTATTTTTTCTTATCTAATACACAGATATATTTGTTCATTGATTCAGTTATAATTTCTACTTTCAGATTCAATCTCAGCGATCATGCTTACGTACGATTGGCAACATACGGCTATCTTGTACGATTTTACCTACGTATTCTTTGATTTGGCTGGATCCAACTTGGTCACAGATCTTCGGCTATCAGTAGAGGTAGCGAGACCATATGACTTGCCATTCAATCCAGCCAAAGTTTCGGACTATGGTGATCTACTTTTGGAAGCTAAAGCGCATGCGCGCGGTAAGATATTTTTATATTTTAAGCGTCAAATGTTCCCAGTTACACAATGCGTTATTTCTTTTAAATCTGATAACATACACTGGTATTTTTTATCAAAATTAAGTTTATCTATTCCGCCGCAAAACCACGATACTGATAAACACTACAGTAATAATTTATTTTTACGACTTCAAATGCTAAAAAACTGGACGATAGTTCAGCCCTCAATAGCCGTTACTCGCTCGGCGTGCATGAATTTTTATGCTGACCTTAATACATTTGACCTACGTTTATTTACAACCGCCATGCGATTGTTAAACTAGTCCCCGTTTCATAATGCAGTGCAAGTCTATGTAACTTCAGTTTTCCATTATTACTTTCAGTACTTTGAATAATTAATTTTTGTCACAATATAAAATCTTTTTGTGCAGAGTGAGTTCTAGGCTTAAAACGGTACTAACATAATGATTCCGTTCTTCACGATGCTGTCTTTTCATTTAGCAAGAATTGGTAAGTTTCCAGACTTAAGTTTAGTGTATAATTATGCAGCATTTTAATAGAGCACTTGTCATTATATTGTGGAGTCGAGAATCCGTAATTATAGCAATACATATCGGAAACCTTTCTATATTCTATATTCCTTAATTATGTTTCTATAATGTTTCGTAGATCGGTATTTGGGTAAATAGTATCAGGTACTAAAACTATATATCAAAGTACTGAAAGTACTGTCGGACTTGATTTTTACCATACGAGACAAAAGAGAGAAATGTGTACCCACATCGTTCGATCCCATACAAATATTTTAACATTTAAATTTCGGACCGATTTTTCATTCATATTGTAATGCATGTCATATGCATATAGGTAAATGACATAAGCTAGGGCTTTACTATAGTCCCTTTGCTAAAATTTTAAAATAAAAAAAGCCTGATATTGGAAAGTTTAATGATTAGCACATTTATTGAGGACAATTTATTTGCATTAAAAACTCTTTATTGTACAAAACTAGTAAACAACACTTCAGTAACAGTAAATACAAACATTGATTCTTCTGGTTTTAACACAACAGAACATCGTCGCATTGAACAAATTCAGGGTCACTCAAATCAAAAAGGTCCTGACACAGTAGAGTAAGACCTAAATAATCTGGCGTAAAAGGAACTCTTAAACAGTAAATTTTAAAAGCACGTATCCAGTAATTTACGTTCGTATTTAGCGACTCGAATTATTATTCTTAAGCCGCAGTTTTAACATTCAACCTTCGATAAATCAAACTCCCCACATCGGTTACGTTTGCTACTAGCCACTGCGGGGAGTGAGTCTATAAATAGCGATTCCGTCATCAAAATAACACTAGTTGGTGTGAATATCACGGAATACGATTAAATGAGAATTCGCTTTGTAATATTAAGGCACAAAACACACACATCGATGGTAGATTGTTGCAAATGCATGAATACGTTCGTGGAGATTTTTCTGAACTATCGAACGAAAACCGAAAGTAGAAGTACTTTTACGGCAAGATATTTTATTGGACAGTGAATACGCGGTTTTAATTCTACGCATTTGAAAATCTCATGTATCTACCGACAAGCACTTATTTAGATACATGACTCTTTCCATGTAGTTACAATAGAATGATTTGAAATGTATTTAGATCTGACACACTTAATTGGGGAAAGATTCCAGATACTTCTATATAAACATACCATTTAGTTGCGTACTATTTCCTTTATGTGGCATGATTTTAACAAAGCTGTTATGGAGTCCAGCGACAAATATAAGTCAACGATTACAATTATAAATCGTTATATTTGATACTTAGTTGATTTTGTCCGTAAGGCAGCTCATTATGTACACGTGTTATTTGTTCGATGCAAAGCTCAGTCCATCATGTGCAAATATCAATTGTTATCTGCAGAAATCTTTTTTTTTGTATGTCGTAACATAAGTTCGTTGAAGGATTAAAGCAGTTTGTTCAGTCTATTTGATTTGTAGTTTCCTCTGCAAAAAAGCCAGTTCGTCACGTGTTCAGACCACGTCATTTTATCGTAAAACCAATTCGTCGTGTACAAAAGTTTTTACGTAGATGATTTAGGAAAATTCTGAAAAGATAAAATTGTAGATTCTAAACGTATTTAATCGACATATCGTTCAAAGCTTTCAAAGACAAAAATAATGAAGACCTTTTTTGTAATTTGTATTCTTGTTTGTAATTGTGCTGTTATTGGAAAATGTTAAGAGTTCATCAATATATTCAGGATAAAAGTATTCTGTGATCTGAAAATTAACAATCCTCTAAAGAGATGTACCGACTACCTCACTGACAAGTAAGGTTGATGCGTTCATAAGTGGCTTGATGCGGCATTGGTTGACGTATTTAGGTACGTAATGTTCTGAGAGCTATCGAATTTGTCCGTAAACATAATGGAAAACTAATTGAAAGTGGCTTTTCTTTGAATTGATACGGGTCGTTTTTTTTGTAAATTTCAGAAATGACTATGATAATGAATAACCTAAAATATAGTATATAAAAAGAGCCAAGTCTGACTTTGCAACTACATGCATTCCTATCATAATAATTAAGAAGTTAAATATTTGTACGCCGCAATGTGCGAAGTTTCAGACAACATTAATTTGTAATTTTAACTCAAACTAAAGGGATCATCTACTCGATCAGAAAGACCAGCCATTGTACGATGTTACATGAATCTGGTCATACGGTTCTACATTTCACTAGGGACTCTATATATATATTCCGTGTTTCCACCCTACAGGCGACTCAAATAATCATTAAAATCAGGGAAACTATCACCACCATGTATCAGTCGCCACAATATCTACTGGTGTCCAAAAATGATAAACTCCGTCATTGTTATTATTACGGCCCTGTTATAAATGCTAAACTGGTTCCCATCCCATGTTACCTGAAGGCGCCGTAGAACAATATTTTTTAACAACAACATGTTTGTTGTTATCTTTGAAGAACTGTCATTATGGCTATTGATATCGTCCATTATCATGGCATGGTAGTTCTACGGTGAACCTGTGAACTCAATTTTCTGCTTCCATTGAAAGTATGGTACAAAATGTACCTATTAATTTTCTATCACAATCATTATAGAAAGCTTTATTCAGACCATTTAATCTTTTAGCAAAACTAATTATTTTGCTATTTAATGCATATAAGACAGTTAGCAAACCTTTTTTGAAACACGATCCATCGTGAGTATAATTGAATATAGTTTATCATACTTTAAGCCTCAGGCACACCCGAGCTTTCATCTATATAATTATGTTCACAAGTAATCGACGATACTTAAAAGGCCATGTAATTGTTTGTTGATATTCATTTGCAAGGTGCTTTTTTGATAACGCGTGGCCGAATCAGTATGCTAAGATTGTGTTTAAGCATTCTTTAGTAATCAGGGGGCGTTCCTGCTATAGCGCCTCTCAGTTGTCAACATTCACTGGTTATCATGCGGTCCTCTTACCATCTTCAGACCTGACCCCAGTTTCACAAAAAAAACTTTTTACTCAAACTCAACTTATTTATTAAATCATACTAAGTCTTCTCTCCGTTTGATTGTATGCAATTCAGAATTTGGTATTAAAAGAAGGTACAAAGTTGTTATAATACCAGCTTCCCACTATTTTAACCTAGGTAGCATCTCTCTTAATATGGTATAATTCAAAACAATTGATTTGAGTTTGTTACTGAGAAGTTGATTTTTTACTCAAATGAAAAAGGTGTTTTCAGACTTAATTTGTCCACTAGACCCACACTATCTTATCTTGACATGTTCATCATGTTAAATGTATACAAGGAAACAAATGGTAGCATTGTTAGATTTCTAGATAAAAATACACTTGAGTCCATACTTGAGTTTTTGCTCAATTTTGTTCGTGAAGCTGGGGCCAGGTCTTTGTAAGACTAACCGAACAATATGTAAGAACTACATCCACCATGCCTTCTACATATCGTACGATAGTAATCAAGGACGGGCCACAAAAAAATCAATTTGATCATAGAAAAAAAAAATGTTCGACAATTGCACATTTGTTGTAAGTGACTTAAATTCTTTTGAATAACGTAGGTTTTTTTTGCAATTTATGATTTGCTGTTGGTAGAGCGTTAGTATTACGGGGCTAAAGTTCGTGAGATCTAACCCTGGGCGCCACACAGCTCTGTGGTGATTTGTCACAGACATCATGTCTCAGGCAGTTCGTCTTCCAATGTTGATTATTCAAAAGATGAAGTTGGCAGTGACTTACTGCGAGCAAGGTTAGTACAGGTACAGAATCCAGGTAGACTGGTTCAGGTAACTGTCCGCCGGTGTATAAATGTTAAACTAATAAAACAAGGCGAAAACATTGACAGATCGTCCAAATGGGAATTTTCCTGTGGAAGGCGTAAACAAACTAAAAAATCCAGACAAAAATCTCGAAAAAATGTTTTCAATTTTCAGTGTTTATCATATTCTGTGACTCCGACGTTCTGCGGGATATTCTGCACAGAGCTTATCAAATTGGTATGGCAAATGGTGACTTCGTTTTCATCACAATGGAACTATTTCCTAGCGACTGGCTCGGTTATTATACACAATTCCTTAGAGGTAAATACATCAGTATAGCTAATTATCCAACTTGAGAAACTAAAAGACAAGACTGCTAGATTGTCGTATTGAAACTTATAAACGGACTTGTGGTTCAAAATCCAATTCAAAAGCATAGATACCAACATTTTTACCTTACTTTGACGATGTATCAACCATACTAGATCTATTAATACTATGTAGGTATTTTACCACACAGAAAGACGGCTCTCTACTTTGTTGTATAAATAACCTTTTTTGTTGATGATGTACTTGCACAAGTTCAAATAAATGGTTGAAAATACATTTAGTCAGAACGCAGTACGCGATTCAATTTTTATTATATGTTTTTATTTTGCTTTTCTTGTTCATTTAGATAAAAAATATAATTCGCGAACTGCGTTCCAGTTTGCAGTTCCTTCGCGACTCCCGAATCGTTGACTACAGACTAGAACGCAGTTTGCAATTCAAATAACAAAAACATGTTTTTCTTTTTTTATTGTTAAAACAAATTCAATAAAATAATAGAACATGAAAAAATGAGACGCGGACTGCAGACTAGAACGCAGTTCGTAATAAAAAAATTGAATCTCGAATAGCGATCTGCGTTCCAACTTACTATACCTTTATCGTTTAAAACATTGTATGGTTAATTCGTGTCGGGTTATGGAATGAATTGTATTTTTAACGAAGACGAGGCAGTATGTTCTGATTTAAGGAAAGTAAATAAAGAAAGTATTTTCTGACCTAAAGCGAACTATTTTTACCTTGCGTAATAACATTTAACATTGTGAACTACTTTCATCAGGTGATGAGAAGGATTACTCGGTCACGAAGGCGTATGAATCGTTACTGCTACTGACGTTACGACAACCCGACAATGTCGAATATGAGGAGTTTGCAGAAGAAGTGAAGGTCAGAGCAAAAGCCGACTACAACTACGATTTTGGAGCTGACGAAGCGGTTAGTAATAATTAGAATATGAAAGTTCTTTAAAGTCTAATAAAACAAAACAGTCAAACCTCACTTAGAAACCACCTTGATATCAAAATCATTTTATAATTACTAGGACCTTTTTAAAAATATTTCCTATATATTTCAACCAATAATGAATGTCTATATAGAAATTGTTTTTGTTACTAATGCGGTTTTGATATCGAATATCCGCTATCAGGCGAGCGGTTTAATTTCCTCAATATTGTCAAAGATAACACATCTACGAGTATAACCCTTCAATTGACAAAAATCCTGAAATGTGGAACATTTGTTTTATTGCGTTAATTTCCATGCCTCGTTAAATCGCAAGTAATTATAATGTGTGAATGATATAGAAAGGCTCCTCCATGATCGAGTGGTTATCGTATCTCTATAGTAATAACTAACCCATCTTTACGGTGAGTTTGAATCTCAACTGGGACTAGGCAAGTTTCACATGTGAGAAAAATGTCCTGCCAGTTTATGGAAGTTCGGTGATCCTACCTAGATGTATGCCTCGGGTCTTCCTCCAAGTTAAGCAGGAATAAAGTCGCAAAATGAACCTGACTGATGATGCGACGTTAAATCCAAGCGAAAAATCAGATATACAAGTATCATTAAGTGGATGTGGTCAGCCGTTATATTATTTATCGTCTTCATTTAAGAGACTGGCAGGGGAATCTGAACGAACTGTGAACGCATAAAAATCCTGGAATTCCACCATTCCTGCAGCATATGATTCAAACTAAATGTAAAATCACTTTCGTATTTCAGATAAATTATTTTATCACCGCATTTTACGACAGTGTTATTTACCTAGCATTATCATTTAAATCAATATTGGATGAGGGGGGAGACATTGATGATGGAATGGCGGTTGCCCAGCGTTTATGGAACTCTACATTTCAAGGTATCATACATATTGTAAAGTAAAAAATGTTTTTTTCAGAAAACCTCACACCCGATATAGTATTCATATGTAGGATTTAATAAATTTCCTGTGATGTAGTGGTTTCTTTTAATTTCTAATGTGCAAGTTACTCGTTGTGTCTTTTTATTAACCACAATGAACATTTTCTTGTTTTTAGTTCGATCCTAAGCATAGCTCATTACAATGCTATGAAAATGTTCTATTCTTTTTTAAACGATCTGTTCACTTTAAAAACGAATTTGTGTTTGAACGCTTGTATCCTGTTTTGGTGGTTGAGTTTAAGCTTGTACCAGCGACCAGGGTCATACGACGGCCTTTATCGCCTTTAACGGTGGAGGGAGACCCCAAACGCAGACCTTGATTGAAACACAAGCCTTTCAAATGTTTCTTTATACGCTGGCCATTTTTGTTCCAGTGACTTATGCTATCTGTATCTGTTCCTTCACTAGGAATAACAGGTCCTGTAAAAGTGGATGAAGTGGGTAACAGAGTGGCTGACTTTGATTTGTTTGATATGAAGTCGCCAAACACGAGAGAATTTCAGGTAAATCATTGATACCTTGGAGAGAAAGAATTAGTCATTATGATACAAATATCGCAACATATCTTACTATTATGTGAACTTATCTTTACTTAGAACGACCTTTTTTCAAAACGATGTGTACTCTATGTGCTAGGTATTGATATACAAAATCTAGAGATTCCATGATGTGTCGTATTAACAGAATATTGTTTAGAAGTAAATGAACACATTCTCAAAGAACCTTATTATGAAGAGTTTTGTTTTACTGTCACTCAAATGCATATTCATTGTTGTTGTTGTTGTTGCTGCTGTTGCTGCTGCTGCTGCTGCTGTTGTTGTTGTTGTTGTTGTTTAACTGCATAACTATACCACAACATGTCTGAGTTTTTACCTCGGATCCATTTGTATCCTAGTTTGGCTATTTCAGCGTGTCGGGCGTTTCCGTGGAGCTACGAAACAGTACGAACCGACCAATGGTATCCAGATCGTCTGGCCCAAGAGACTTCCCATTGATATGCCAAGTTGTGGGTTTTCTGGAGAACGATGTATTGAAAGAGCAGGTAAACCTTGTCTCAAATGTTTATTCTATTATTTTTGTATTTTTTAGAATTGTGCTAGCCCTATGTAAAAGGTGAACCCTGCTGTTATCCCACCAAATAATTAAAAAAATACATGCAACACAATGCATACATACTTGGATGTATAAATAGTGTCGCACTTGTCCTACCAATGATGATCAAATCTTATAGACTCTGGTATTTTGAGTCGCACATAGGACATACGTTACATCAATAAATTGTTTTCCGTCTATTTCAGAGAGTAAAACAGTAACAATTACAGCAATCTGTGTTACCAGTCTGGTCATCTTGACATGTGTCATCATTTCAAGCGCTTTTATCTACAGGTATTCTATGTTACGTCTTTCTGCATCTTCTTCTTATTCTACCATTATCGATACAAGAATATTTAATAGCATACACGCAACATTCTTCATTGTGTCTTTTCCATTTATCCTCCTAGACTGATGTAGTGCGAGTCGCCCTCTCTTTTTAACCACCATTCACATTAAAAATACTAAATACATGCTATAAAGATGCTAAATACGAATCAATGCGTTTTATGGCACTATAAATAGCGTACCGGACCAATTGGAAGTCACCTAATTATACAGTAGAACACGGTTACTGTAGTGAATTTCTTGAACCCGAATGATTAGTTCTGTATATCCATATTTCTGTAAATGTCAGAACAATGAGATAAGTGGTGCATCATTTGTCATTATTTCGTTACATCCAGTTCTCCACAATATCCAAGTTCACAACAACAGTAGACTACAAGTATTGTATCATTACAACCCATATAGAAAAGTGAAAACGGCACAATTTCAACAAATGTGTTATTGAAATAAATACGAATTTTTCCCTCGACATGTTTCCTTTGATAAAACATTTATATAAAAACACATACAGAAAAAACACCGTCTCAAAAAATACTACATTCTCCAAAGCACACGTACCCAAAACCTATCCAACACAGAGAGACAATTAATTTTAAGAATAAAAGGACAAAACACTATTTCCCGAAGGAGAGCACATTCAAACAGTCAATAGCAAATCTTTAGGACTTTAATGATATCTTCTGTTAATCAGGAAAATGAAAGCCGAGCAAGAACTTGGTAGGAAAACTTGGATGGTTCACCACGAAGAAATACAGATACGTAAAGGAAGACTGAATGATTCCTTTATGTCTAAATCATTGCTGACCCTCGATACGAAGGTAATTACTGCAACACCTCACTATCCTGGCCACCTCATTAAGAGAGCACTAATTGTTGGATCTATTTTCAATATTTCATCTAGACCTCAAGTTGAAAATACTAAAATCGATACAATGGACCAGTAGTTTTTTTCGATTTAACAATTTTGTATTTCATTTGCAAACTTAAAGCATAAAGTTGACGTTGCTCTTGCTGCTTATGATGACCATGGTGATAATGTTGTTTGTGTTAAATATACCTAATGATGTTAATGGTAAACAACATTATACTGGTGGTTATGGTGCTGCGGAGGAGGAGGATAATGTTGTGAAATGTGTTGTTTATTATGATGTTCCTAATAACGATGTTTATGCAGATAATTGGTCGCTTATAACAATGCTTACGTCATCGGTTAGCCCAACTAATTCGCTTTTCGGTTGGCCGATTTTCGTGAACGAATTCGGAAGGGCTTACAAACATTTGCATATTTATGTGCGGAAATTAAAATTGCGTCAACATTCTCCAATAACTTGTATTACTTACTTAATTCGATAGGAATAACAATAATCTACGTGAATGTGCTTTTTAAAAAATCTGAGTTAAATGTCAAATTTAAAATATTAAACTTAATATTTTACGTTGCCTGTAATAAACGGTATCGACAGAGAGACCTTTGGACTGAAAATGCGTGGTTCCTTATGTTTCCTCACCGGCGTCACCGCTATTTTTAACAGCTTACAGGCAATAAATGATGGGAGTGCCCAAATAAACCACGCCTATCTTAGAAATCAAGTTATTCCAAAACAAATTTAACCATCGTAGTAAACTTAATTTTCCGTTAGAGTGTGGATAAGGATTATAGTATTGACTCGAAAATTCAGCTTGTACTATTATAGATAATAATTAAAGATAATAAGGCGTGTTTTGTCTGCTAATAAGATTTGATTAACGGCCTTGCTGAATGGGTTAGAATTAGAGGCACATGACGTTGTTTGCATTTTTAGAGAGAGAAAGACAATAAATAGAAATAAGCAAAGGATTCCATGCTTAAGTAGCCATTTTTATGGATAAAAACTTTTTTTTAAAAAATACAAAATTGGAGCCACCAAATTGGCTTAAAATGTTATTATCCCTTGATTGGTATTGGTAGTTGCTTCATGATAAAAGTGACTTACTTGTTCGGTACTAACCAAAAGTAATTGTTTCTTGTTAGTGCTTGTGTATAATAATGATATGCACGTATATAATGTCAGGTAACATAAATAAGGGGCATTTGATCGCTTAGAAACATGCTAGTACCAATTGTCACAGCTTTATTTATATTACAATAATAATTATTTAGCATATAAGTGATACAAATGTGTGAAATGATTGGCACCATATCACATACTTTATGACAGTAATAATAGAAAAAAATGTAGTTGCCTGGTTGTCAAGGGTCCGAAATGTCTAAGTGTGTGACTTTTTAAACCTGGGGTCCCGGGAGAGTAGGTTTCTATGTGGGTCGAAGGCAAAGCCCTGGCGTTGAGTCCAGAGAGCCTTTAGACCGCGGAAGTTCCTGAGGTATTGGTATTGTATTTAAAGACATTTTGACAGAGAGATTCATGGTAGTAAAAAAATCAAAACTAACAATATTCCGAAGTCTATGTAAATCTATATACATTGTAAATAAAAAATGAAAAATACCATTTTGGGCAGATTTTTGAAAATGTCATTTTACGTATCTTTCAGGAGGATGTAGGACAAGTGTTTACACAGACTGGTTACTGTAGAAAACAGATTGCTGCAATCAGAAAATTACACATACAGTCTGTCGAGATAACCAGACAAGTTGCCATAGAATTCAGACAAGTAAGCCGAAATTGGGGGCTATCCTCTATGCATTGTTCGTTTGAGTCGCCGTATATAACTGAAAGTTGTTGGAAACCGGTGTTAAACCCTTATAAATAAACCGTTCACTTGAAATTATGGTTCCGCCACATTAAAAATTCTTTGCTCAGAAACATTTTTTGCGAGGTTGACGGAATTGTTTTTTGTTTGTTTTGTTTTTTTCATTTCTAGTACAAGCATATAATGTAAACAAACCTGCCTACGTGTATTGTTAAAAGGAGCTCGTAACCGCATAAGGATGGGTTTACCAGCATCTGCGTGATAGGACATAGTGTTGTTAATCAACTTGTCCATCGGATTGCATATCTGAATAAATGTAACCTGTACCGCTAGCTGCCTATCTAGAACGTGGAAAATTCGCCAAATGATTTTGGCAATTGGTGCGACGGTAATCCCCCGAGCAGAAGAAATGCATCTATAACATGTGTCTGTTGCGCAATGACTACCATTGAGACGAAAAACCATTCTATCTCTTCGCTGTTCTTAAAAGCATTTTCGTAAAGTCGCAATACAAATGTACTTTGTAGATGAGAACTCATGCTTTATGAAAAAAAACTAAATTATATCAGCATGTATATATACGTGTATAGAACACCTATGAGTGATACACGGTGAATTCAACTGTTCTTCCAATTCTTGTTTCATTACGTGTAGTCACGAGTTTCACCTTTCGACTTTTTGACGTAATAATCAATTACATGTACAAATGTATCGTACTTCCTGTAAATAATATAATTACGTTCTATAACAGTGGGGAATGTTTAGCTTAAGGTATTAGGATCTTAACTACCAAAATTATTGTCTTAAAATAAGGCTGATAGATTTTTTTAATGTTTTTGATTTTCAGAGGTTTTCATGCTAGAAAAAGATTTACCGCGAGATTCTTAAAAACAATAAGGTTCCTTTGAGTTATCTGCCCTTTAAATTTACATTGAAGTCTATTCTATGGGAGTAATCCAAGAGTAAAGACAGAAGAACTTCAATTTCATTGAAAAGTCATGGTAAAAAGATGCTGTTAAAATATCAGTATAAATTGATAACAAAAAAGAATGTATATTTTTTTCTATTTTTCAACAAGGGCGACAACTCTTACAATTTAAAAAAAAACGTCAAATAAATTATAGTATCCGAGGTAACTATCAAAGTTATAATAACAATCGGGTAATACTTTTTTTGTAAAACATTTGTATTAACAATTCTATGAAACATTGACCAAATACAAAAAATGTACATCATAAAAATTGGGAGTTAGAAACCCAATACATTAATATTAAATTGTGTTCTAATATCAATAACGCAACACGGGGTTTTCGTGACATTACGAACCAACACTGTAGTGTACTTACGTTCCTTGTGCTGATCGCGGTTTTCGTGACATTACGAACCAACAATGTAGTGTACTTACGTTCCTTGTGCTGATCGCGGTTTTCGTGACATTACGAACCAACACTGTAGTGTACTTACGTTCCTTGTGGTGATCGCGGTTTTCGTGACATTACGAACCAACACTGTAGTGTACTTACGTTTATTGTGCTGATCGCGGTTTTCGTGACATTACGAACCAACACTGTAGTGTACTTATGTTCCTTGTGGTGATCGCTGTTTTCGTGACATTACGAACCAACACTGTAGTGTACTTACGTTCCTTGTGGTGATCGCGGTTTTCGTGACATTACGAACCAACACTGTAGTGTACTTACGTTCATTGTGCTGATCGCGGTTTTCGTGACATTACGAACCAACACTGTAGTGTACTTACGTTCATTGTGCTGATCACGGTTTTCGTGACATTACAAACCAACACTGTAGTGTACTTACGTTCATTTTGGATTTCAGATGCAAATGTTGTCTCATGGGAACTTGGCTAAATTTATCGGCGCATGTCTAGATCCAGGTCACATGATTATACTGATGGAATACTGTCCTCGGGGGAGTTTACAGGTAACAGTCGCTTTCATATTTGAAAATTTTGAATCGGAAAAACTCTGCCAGGTTCCCTGCAGTTCTCATACACAATGCACGTAATGTCTATGTGCCCTGAATAGCAAAGAGAACCAGATGAAATGTCGATTGTGTAATGTTTACTCAAAATAGTGTAATATATTGCATACATATTTTTTAATGATGAATTCAACAATATTTCATGCCTGCTAGATTCTTAAAAACATAACATTAGTTAGTTCAAAATATTTACAGATCGTCTTTATTGTGTTTTGACAAAAACAATCAATACATTATCAATTGCGGTATAAATCGCGTTATTTTTATTATAATTTGTTTTTTGTACTTGTCCGTGGCAGTGTTTGTACTTTCCGTACATGAGTTGCTGACTGGTAGCTTACATTACATGTTATCATCGATCCTTATCTTTCAGGATATGCTACAAAATGACAGTATAGAACTGGATTGGTCCTTCCGGTATTCCTTGATTTATGATATAATTAAGGTAGGTTGTTTTATATCATTGTATGGCACATTGTTTAAAGGCTCGTCGTCTCTAGAGTGGCACATAGGGGGTAAGCACGTTACAGTGAACGTGTAAAATGGCAACTCAGACGAAAAGCAAGTTTATCATATACATGTATATACATACTGGTATATATATGATAAACGTGTTTTTGGTTTGTGTTGCCATTTTAAACTATCACTGCAACGTACTAGCCCCCTATGATCTAGTACATTGTACTTGTTAAAACGTGATTAATGATAATAAGTAATGGATAATTGAGAACGACAAGGAATGATTACTAACAACTACAACTAATGACTGAACATATTATACTAGTGTATATTGCTATTTAAAAGCTTCGGCTAATACACTCGTATATATATATCATCTTTTTGTATTGTAAACCTGAGACCCTTCGTAAATTATCAATGGTTGTATATGGTGACCGCTTTGGTATGATTCGCTGGGCTTCACGCTACGGGGTGGGGTGACAGCGGCGCACGGTTGTGATGTGACACTGTGGTGTGCTGTTATAGCTTTGATCTGTTTCGCAATTGGCTGGGCTGTGTTCAGCTACTTTGCAGAATTTAGTTAGTCTGTGACTCGCTGAACTTTGCATTGTATTGTGTTGTGTGATCTAATTGTTACCATGAATTCTATATATCGCTAATACGTGTTTGCTTGTTATAGACGAATATAATATATTACTTAGCTACCAATCTGATATGCGTGAATTTATTCGATATTATTTACCATAAATTGGCTTATTATTATTTTAGTTTCATTGTTATATTTTCATGCGGTAAAACCCTGCTAATAAACGAATCAAAGCCCTGTTAATGAAGCACAATATGATATGCTTCCGTAATATAAGCTTAGTAATTTATGGTTGTCACTGACTGAACATTCTGTGACGAAACCGAAAAAAACGTTGTCTATTTCTTTGTGTTGAATCATTAAATTAATATATTTATGGTATTAGATCCACTAATGTTGTATCTAACGCCCTAATATGTGTTGTTCATTTCAATGTTGAAGTTAAATAATACCATTTCCTTTCAAAATGTGTTCACAAAATACTGAAAAACTATTTACTTTTCGGGTTTTGTAGGATTTAGTTTTTTTTCCTCCTCAAATGGTATTTGTGGGTGAATGACATCCTGTACCGTACTCTCCGTGTTAGTTGTATGGTAACACGGTGAAATGCATTATCTAATACTCACAGGGAATGGTATACTTACATAGCAGTCCTTTACACGAACATGGCCGTCTGTCCAGTACTAACTGTGTTATAGACAGTAGATTTGCCCTGAAGTTGACAGATTATGGACCTAGAAGCATTCTCAATAAAGACAGGGAACTAGAACGAAGACGATCGTTCGCCAACAAATCATTTAATACCGGGAGTAAGTTGATTTTAGCGTTACCTTTAAATCTCCACCAGTCCTATTATCGAAATTCTTAATAATATTCATTATTGTTTTGCAAATAGTTTTCCATGAATGCCACAGTAAGCAGGACTTGTATATAATATGACATTTGTTACAAGAACTGTTAATTATATAAAAACGATATTGTTAACTACAACAATACTGTCAACCTTTACTTAGAGACTATACCACAAACACATACATGTACTTTTGTACCGGTTTTCAAGAATTATTCAATACTACCAGCATGAATATATTGCTTCCATATACACACCGTTTTCCTTTGTTCCATAGATAGTTTTTACATCAAGTTTTTTTCTAAAATTGTTTCTCCCTGTTGATATTATAAGACATAGTAATTGCATTTAATACAATTATACTCGCCTCCGTGGTGGAGCGGTTAAGGTCACTGACTTCAAATCACTGTAATTTCTCACTGATAGAGGGTCGTGAGTTCGAGCCCTGTTACCGACCATGAGTCTTTGTGTGAGAAAGTAGGCATTTGCTACCGGGGGATGGGAGTCTAGTACGGGTTCTTCTCAGGAACGATGGTTAGATGAACTGTCCGCCTCATATGACTCTGACTGTTGAAAAGGGGCGTAAAACTCGATATAAACAAACAAACAAATATCATTACAAATGCGGTACATGTCAAGTTGTATGACTCATTCGACTTTACTGTTGCGTTACGAGAATTCAATCGATCGTTTTGTTTTTATTATAGAGCTGCTTTGGACGGCACCGGAGCATTTGACGACAAATGAACAAAACAACATAGGAGCTTCTCAAAAAGGCGATGTGTTTTCCTTTGGTATTATATTACAAGAGATTGCGATGCGGGCAGGACCATATGAAGCCAATACTAATGATGTCGATGGTAAACATGAAGATTTTGTTTCAATTTCCGTTTGCGTTTTAATTTTCACAATTAATTAATGACTTAAACAACATAATCATTTATAACACATTTCAACTTTATATTGGTCCTGCTTAAGGTGTTTATCAATATATTTTTCCATGCATTCATGTATAATGCAAACACTTACTATACTTTCAGAGATTTTAAGATCAGTGGCGATGGGTGGATCACATGCGGTCCGACCTGTGGTACCTCCGGATTCGTGCTCGTCAAGTCTTTTGGTCATGATGCAACAGTGCTGGCAGCAGCAGCCACATGACCGACCATCATTTGCTGAACTAGAATCTAACTTCAAACTAATGAGAGCGTTAGTTCTTTCAAATATTTATATACAGTACAACCTCTGTAGAGTAAAACCCTGTGGAGGCTGCACATATTGGCCGTTGTTTAGAGGTTGTTGCTCTACAGAGGTTAAATTTACAGTAAATATCAACTTAGGGACATTTTGAAGGTGTTGTTATAGAGAGGTTGTTGCTCTACAGAGGGCCGCTCTGGAGAGGTTGTACTGTATTCTCAGTTGTTGTTTATGTTGGTTACATAAGCCGCCAATAGTGTACCACACTATTTTATCATTTAATTTCTTCTCAAAAGCATGTTTTTGTTATTGAATTGTAACTGGAATACAATCTAAGTAAGATTATTGTGCTGTGGAATCGCGGTCATTTATTTCAAGAATACAGTTCGTATGGGTCGTGCATCATAATTATTATCTGTAAAGTAAAATTTTGGTCATTTTGCATCCTTCTGTGATATTAGTGCCATCTATAATAAAGATATTACAGTATAATAAAACCTGACTTACCGACCTCTAGTTTCCAAAATTTAAACTTGATAAGACTAATATACAGTTTAACCCCTGAAAACCGCACCCCGTCCGTTCTATGCCCCCAAAGTCCGGTTTTCTGAAATTACCGGTTTTTAGAAGAAAAAAATCCGTAAAAGGAAACGACTTGGAAAAACGTCCGATAATTTAAGGAATTCTGGTTTTCATGGAGTCCGGTTTTCTTTAGTTTTACTGTATCTGGTCCATAGATGGTCATGATGCCATGGTGTTACTGTAAGTGAATGATGAAATATTTTATTACCCAGAGGAAAGACCACGAATATAATGGACAATCTGTTACAACGAATGTCGAACTACGCTGATAATCTGGAACAATTAGCTGCAGAAAGAACGAAAGCTTACTTAGAAGAGAAACAGAAGGTGGAAGAACTTCTACACAGATTGCTACCACCGTACGTATACTACATACATGACATTTTCTTGTAGATTAGTTTCACTACACCGGAGCTTATCGTCCTAGCAAAGAAATATAAAACAGTTAAGGCGAAAACATTAATTTCCACTAAACCGACAGGCCTGTTTTTCGCTAATCTGATTGGCCCTTAACTCCGATAAATTGTTATATTTTCTCAGCCCAATCCTTTATATATGTTTATATGTATTCAAAACACCGGTAAAACACATTTTAAAAATGTATTTTTTTAATCTTTATTTTACAGATCTGTTGCTAGGCAACTCCAAACAGGACAATCTGTCGTACCAGAGACGTACGATTGTGTATCCATCTACTTCTCGGACATCGTTGGTTTTACATCTATATGTACCAAAAGTTCTCCGATCGAGGTATGAGCCCTCAGTTAAAGTGGAGATAAGAAAATCTCATTAATTTCATGAACTTTTATTACTGCGGCCGTGGTCAAGTGGTTAGCGCGCTGGACTTTTAACACGATATTCCGGGTTCGAATCTCGATCACGGCTTATCATATCCTTCTAGTATGAAATTTGACCCAAAAAAAAACGATTTGCCTCCATATTTTGAGAAGTTGCCGACTCCTTGCATTAGTACTTTCTTATTTTTAATAACACGAAAAACAAATAATGAATGTCGAGTTCAGTAACAGTTACAGTTACAGTAATACCTCTGAAAACAGGACTTCCTGAAAACAGAAATCCTCGGAAAATCGGACGATTTTTTCGAGTTCCATTTTTTCGGATTTCTCTGAAAATCGGAATTCTCAGAAAACCGAACTTTAGCCTGGTCCAGTGGTTTTTGCTGCATGTGATATTATACATCAATACATACAAATATCCTAGTTTCCACTAACACGACCGATCCTATACTTTCTGCCAACTCTTGACTTCTTTCGGAATTTTTCTAGCCTATATTTTCATAATTATAATCTACACCCCAAGATTGACATACTTTGGGATGAGGGTGTATCCGAAAGAAGGACTCATTTGTGGCCTCAAGTGTTCATTTGATGCGAGAAAAAAGCATTCATGAGGAGTCACGATTTGTCCCAAAAGTGCGAAATGTTAATTACAATGTATATATAAGCGCGTCTATTGCGGTAATGTCGGTAGTTCGTGCCGCGTTTACCGTCCATCATAGTCTTATACAGCTTTATGCTTCATCATTTGTAAATGATGAAGAGAATTTTGCGTCTTAAATCTTTATACATGTTTATGTATCCCCTTAATAAGACAGAAGGAATTATTTGACAAACTGTATGATTTATACTTAAAGGAATGAGATGCTGAAGTTAACTTCTAGTCATTAGGAAAGTTATTATTTGACAATAAAATAATGTTGTTACAAAGACTTCCTGAGAAAATCATCTGCTTATTGTTGACAAATGTCTTAATGCGCAACAGCCACTGTACGCCACTCTTTTCTACTAAGTTCTGCACAACAACAAATTGTCTCCATGAATGAATATGGTGACGGATATACCAGACTAAACTGGTTCCCGTTCCATGTTGCAGTGCACCAAAGGGCTTTCTACAGACACGTGAACGGGTACCCGTTTAATACCAGAAAGGCTTTGACCCTTTGTACATCGCTATAAAACAGACAATTGTCAGTATAACTTTGAATTATGTGTTCATATTTCAAAGATAATGGGCATATTATTGTCAATTAAATACTTCTTACGTTAGTACGAGAAAACCAGTTTTATTTATCATTAATATATCGTATTTTAATGAACACGATTCTTCATTACCTTCAGAAACTTTTATTTTCGTGTCTTTTTTAATTTCAGGTGGTGGATTTATTGAATGATTTATATACGTCGTTTGATAATGCAATAGGCAAGTTTAAAGTCTATAAAGTAAGTATAATGTAATATTTGTGTATAATTAAACACGGTATTAGTGTATTTAAAGGCCACCCTTGGGAAAGACAAAATGTGGTCTTTATTGGCAGATGACCTTTATTCGGGGGTCATTTTGTTCTAAATAATCAATAACAGCTTTTTAAAGAATAGCCTTTATTCACATGGTAGACTTTATTCGGATGCTAGTACATGTTTGACTGTATATTTTAATTGGATAATGAGACAATGTCAATATAATGACTATTTTTCTTTAGTCCCAAATGTGACCTTATCATCCTAGTTTTACTGTCCTGGTAAGCTTCATTTGTCGTACTTCTTATTGTGTTTATATATACAAATGTACATCATTATAGCATTTTGAGTTCGATGACTCACTTAGGTGAGCCGTAAAATAAAATCTTAATATAGACCGTGGATCTGCTTCATAAGAATGTCTTAGCTAACATAATAAGTTTTAAATGAAATCTCACTTCCCTTTATTTGTTAAGAAAATATTTGTTGTCTTTCTTTTTATTGACCACTTTCATGTTTTAGGTTGAGACTATCGGCGATGCCTATATGTGTGTATCCGGGTTACCAGAACGCTTTGGAAACAACCACGTAACAGAAATCTGCAATATGGCATTGGTCATTTTAAACACCGTCAAGGGTTTCAAAATACGTCACATGCCATTGGAACCGGTTAGAGTCCGTATTGGCATTCACTCAGGTAAGTTGCAGCGTGCACGAGAATCAGTCAGAGTCCGTATTGGCATTCACTCAGGTAAGTTGCAGCGTGCACGAGAATCAGTCAGAGTCCGTATTGGCATTCACTCAGGTAAGTTGCAGCGTACACGAGAATCAGTCAGAGTCCGTATTGGCATTCACTCAGGTAAGTTGCAGCGTGCACGAGAATCAGTCAGAGTCCGTATTGGCATTCACTCAGGTAAGTTGCAGCGTGCACGAGAATCAGTCAGAGTCCGTATTGACATTCACTCAGGTAAGTTGCAGCGTGCACGAGAATCAGTCAGATTCCGTATTGGCATTCACTCAGGTAAGTTGCAGCGTGCACGAGAATCAGTCAGAGTCCGTATTGGCATTCACTCAGGTAAGTTGCAGCGTGCACGAGAATCAGTCAGATTCCGTATTGGCATTCACTCAGGTAAGTTGCAGCGTGCACGAGAATCAGTCAGAGTCCGTATTGACATTCACTCAGGTAAGTTGCAGCGTGCATGAGAATCAGTCAGAGTCCGTATTGACATTCACTCAGGTAAGTTGCAGTGTGCACGAGAATCAGTCAGAGTCCGTATTGACATTCACTCAGGTAAGTTGCAGTGTGCACGAGAATCAGTCAGAGTCCGTATTGACATTCACTCAGGTAAGTTGCAGCGTGCACGAGAATCAGTCAGAGTCCGTATTGACATTCACTCAGGTAAGTTGCAGCGTGCACGAGAATCAGTCAGAGTCCGTATTGGCATTCACTCAGGTAAGTTGCAGCGTGCACGAGAATCAGTCAGATTCCGTATTGGCATTCACTCAGGTAAGTTGCAGCGTGCACGAGAATCAGTCAGAGTCCGTATTGACATTCACTCAGGTAAGTTGCAGCGTGCATGAGAATCAGTCAGAGTCCGTATTGACATTCACTCAGGTAAGTTGCAGTGTGCACGAGAATCAGTCAGAGTCCGTATTGACATTCACTCAGGTAAGTTGCAGTGTGCACGAGAATCAGTCAGAGTCCGTATTGACATTCACTCAGGTAAGTTGCAGCGTGCACGAGAATCAGTCAGAGTCCGTATTGACATTCACTCAGGTAAGTTGCAGCGTGCACGAGAATCAGTCAGAGTCCGTATTGACATTCACTCAGGTAAGTTGCAGCGTGCACGAGAATCAGTCAGAGTCCGTATTGACATTCACTCAGGTAAGTTGCAGCGTGCATGAGAATCAGTCAGAGTCCGTATTGACATTCACTCAGGTAAGTTGCAGCGTGCATGAGAATCAATCAGAGTCCGTATTGACATTCACTCAGGTAAGTTGCAGTGTGCACGAGTACCATACGAGTATGAGTATAATGCATGAATGATTTGACACAAGCAAATGCATTGTAGGTCTACGTCGCATTTTAATGTTGGTTGTTTTGGGGTCGGTATAATTATATGTATACGATTGCTACCGTGTAATCGATATTTTGAAAATGCACAAGCAATCTTTAAATGACTACAAATTTGTAATACAAATTGGTCCTTGTGTACGACATGACATGTTCTTTAAACTATGTGGATATTTACAGGTCCCGTTGTCGCCGGTGTGGTTGGACTTACAATGCCGAGGTACTGTCTGTTTGGAGATACGGTCAACACAGCTTCGAGAATGGAATCGACATCAGAATGTATGAATGCCATTTATACAAATTACTATAACCAATTTCAGATTGTCTTATTTATTGGTACATCAGCACTCGACCAATTTATGGTCGAGATGACAAATGAGACACTAGTACTAGCTACTTACTGTGATTATGTCGTTAGATGAACAGGCCGCCATATATATCTGAAATAGTGTTGAAACAAGAGTGCCAGGTCACAAAATACGCCCGTCAAAATTCATTTTCAAAGCGTCAAGGGTGTAACTCAGAAGTGCCTTCGCCGATTGGGTTGGTTATTGAGTTTGACCGAGACCACATGGCCATAAACATTTCCATAAAGTTTGGTGAGGATCCGAATAAAACTGTTGGAATTAGAGAGCGGACACCGTTGTGGACGCCAAACCGACCGCCCGCCCGCCGCGGGTGTTTCCATAATACGATCCGTTTTTCAAACAGGCGAATAAAAAGGGCATTGCACCCACTGAAACAAAACAAGATTATTGCATACGTCCGAGTATACTGTAACCGTCCATATCAATCCCGTGTCACCCTTGCTTTCATACAAACTCGTAAAATGTTACTCTATTGAAGAACGTAGCTTGTATACTAAGTTACAAAAGATGTTTCCCGTTTTCTGACCAAACTTTTCTCACATACCAGTCTCGTATCCGTTCTACATAAAACGTAAAAACAAATCCAGATTGGAACATAGAACAAATCAATCAAACTTAACGCTCTTTGATATTTTTGAAAGATCCGAAATTCATATTTTTTCAAAGTTATCTGTACACCGCATTGGCTCGGCTGGTGTTAACTTGATCTATATTAATGCATTTATTTCACAAGAATGGCAAAGGTTCAAGCAACACAAGCGTCCTCTCCTTAAGTAGAACCATGTGTGTGTTCGAAAACTGATTAGTAAGAACATTGTTTGGGGTGGTAGCTTGTACATGTCTTCTATGACTATTTTCAGCTATGAAGATACAAATGTCTTCAACAACGAGGGCCTTACTCCGGGAATTTCCTGTGTATGAAGTCGAAGAGAGGGGTGAGATGGAAATTAAAGTAAGAAAAAACTTGTTTCTGGCAAGGCATAAAAAATGCTTGTTTCTAGTTACATGCTCATTAGAAATAGGGTAGGCTAGATAGGTTAGGAATTGTTTTATTATTCTTGAAAGCTGGAAAGGGAAAGGGGTAAATAGGGGTTGTACCGTACGTTCCTCGGGCTTAATTCAAATCTAGGGGAAAATTAGTGTAGGTCGGTTAACCAGAAACAAACCAACGTCTTAATTCTCATTTTTTCCTATCATATCTTCAATGTACTAATCTATACTTATTCACCATAATCCAGTTTTACTGTTGTCTCCATTAGTCAGACCGTCAGACCTGTGTTATCAGTCACTTCCGAATAAAGGCGACCCTGTGAATAAAGGTCATTCTTTTAAATACGGTCACTGGTTATTTAGAACAAAATGACCTCTGAATAAAAGTGACCTGTCAATAATGGCCATATTATTTCTTATGTCCAAGGTTTCTTGTTTTGTTTACAGGTTTGACAGTATTTTGTTTATCGAATTATTCTTCATCTTTGAATTATTTCAGGGAAAAGGATTAATGAAGACATATTGGTTATTGACCTGTCAAAGAAAAGAAAGTATTATGCTGTCTCCTGGTTCAGTCTGTTGATTGAGATGGCTGGTCCAATAACATTTAGCATTATCAAAAGTGCTTAATTTTTTTAATGGTCGCATGTTTGGACGTATGCCTTGTAGTCTCGTGTGTTTACGTGTGTACATATTTAAGGAGTTAAATTGTAACGTTATTGTTCATTGGATTTTCTCTACCACGTTTAATGAAGTCAAGATTCCGACCGACGCAAACATGTATATAGCTAGTCGAAATTTAAAGTCGCGCGTTTTTAAATGCGCTATGTGTATGCTCGCTAACAAATGTTTTATATTAATATGACTGTGTTCATTAAGAATCTACCACATATTAAACATGCATTATATTTACTTTATGTTTACATCACAAATTATAACATGCTCGGCATTTGTTATCAAATAAAAAAATGTAAATAATATTATACTAATCGAAACTTTTGACGCCCCATGTCACATATTCTTAAATATCATAATATATTCTTAAATAACATTGATTTTATTTGGAAAGAAACACGATTTGCACATTCAACTTACCTTGTTTAATTCCCGACAACATATAAAAAGAAACACGATATACACGTGCAACTTACAGGTTCAATTTCTGACAACATTTAAAAAGAAGCACGATTCGCACGTGCAACTTACCTTGTTTTATTTCTGACAACATTTAAAAAGAAACACAATTCGCACGTGCTACTTACCTTGTTTAATTTCTGACAACATTTAAAAAGAAACACGATTCGCACGTACAACTTACCTTGTTTAATTTCAGACAACATTTAAAAAGAGACGCGATTTGAACGTGCAACTCGCCTTATTCAATTTCTGACAACATTTAAAAAGAAGCACGATTCGCACGTAAAACTTACCTTTAATTCGGTGAACTATTAACGATTTTTGAAATACTTAAAATATATGTGTTAAATTTATTTTCGTTGACTGTTAAATTGTACATCGAATATTAGTTCTACCAAATTTTAAAGTGTATAAAGCTATTTATAGGCAGAATAATATTTTATGTGATAAGAATCATACCTAATGTATCTCAATTTAAATGATGAATATTGGTAGCGACCTGTAAATTTTGATAAACAACTACAAATAGAAATGAAAGGGAGATTACTTGGAAATAAAAATCTACAAAAATCAAACATTTTCAATAGGCGTAGTTTAACTCTTTTTCAAGGGAAAATACATTGTTGTTTATATTTTTTTGCGAAAGTAAGCGGGGCATGTGCGAATTCCACAAACACTGATTGAATCGTTATACATTGGAATAAAATGTTTAGGAACAATTTATTATGATAGCTTGTAACAATCATGTGTGTTAAATTACAGAGATAGTTTTTGTTAAAATTCTTTTGAGAAAACACTATACTAAGGTTATGAAAACAAAGTGATTTTACACTTTTTGAAATTTAGCATTTCTTGTCAGATATAACTTTATACACTTCAAGTAACATGGGTGTATGTTGAGTACATTTTGAATATTTGTACTTCGAATTTATATCGTAGTTCTAAGTCATGCCATTCTGTTTCATTATTTTGTTAGGCGTCCGCGTGCGCCTAGGTTTTGAGTTCCGTCAGCCTAAAGAACACCATTTTCGTAAAGAAAAAATAGGGAGGGGGCTGCTGCCTATAGTTTCATCAAGATGTTAACGATATTTGAACTCGTACATTCTGTAGTGTAGGATACAATGACTCCCATGAATCAGAAGTGTTATTTTTCTATATTCTGAGTTAAAACTAGTCATTTAATTGTTGTTCTTTTTAAAACATTCTATACGATGTTTCTGTTAAAATAAAATCAAGAAAATTGATTTCTTTTTCAAAATGAGTTTGTATGTATTTTTTATTTTAAATAAGTAGTTAGGTTTTGCAAAATGAGATGGACACTCTCAGAATGGCCTTTACAAAGATTATCAGTATTATGTACATACATTGTATTAGGACTGATATACATTATTATTGTGCTGATTATATAAGAATCATTTCAGTTTGTTGATCGTTCTGTATAGTGATTGTAAGACGTGTCTGTGCTTATTTTTTGTAAAATAGTGTTACACTTTAACACAATAAAATCAAATGAAAAGAAAATGGATTGGTTGAATTTTTATCCGAACTTTTTGTTTACAACAATTCAACGTCCAATGTCCAGTGATATCTTTCGCCAAGAATAGCTTCGTCACTCAACACCCAAAGTGTACATTACGTCATGGACGCCTGGTGCAGATGCCACGCTGCTGGGCTGCCAACTTCACGCTGCTAGGCTGCTTGGCTGCCAACTTCACTGACATGATCTTTATACCGTCTTATTCATAGTAGATCGATTTCGTACATATATAGCACATACTAGTATACATGTATACATGTACATACAAGCAACACGTGACAAATAAGGTAGATACATTTCATATACATGTACATACATAACAACAGGAGACTGAACATATTATCTTTCTTCTGTAATTTCTAATACACAAGGCAGCTTCTTTAACACATTTTGACAAGAAAAGTCACTCTCATGAAACCACATCTGACCTGGGTAATTTACTTGATATGTGAATGTACTGAATGTGTACTTGAAATTGACAAAAACATATAAATTGTTATTTGACCGTCGTGTAAAGTGGGTTTTTTTTGCAACTTTTTTTGCAATCAGCACTGTTAATCTGCAACCTGGGCTTTCAAGCAGAACCGCTGAAGTTAAAAATGAATATATGTACTGGTTAATGGTTG
Source organism: Lutraria lutraria (assembly GCA_964023205.1). Classification (NCBI taxonomy): domain Eukaryota; kingdom Metazoa; phylum Mollusca; class Bivalvia; order Venerida; family Mactridae; genus Lutraria; species Lutraria lutraria. Next base: position 3,399,567 of record OZ026839.1, on the reverse strand, counting down.
GTGATCGATAAAACGTCGAATCCATCCTGAAATAGCTAAATGGCTAAATGTCTGAAAATACTAAACTGTTCGAGGAATTCCATAAATCACATAATAATAATAATTTGCTTCGTCATTACTAAGCAACCAATAAACATTATTTAATGCCGGGGGCACCACAGTCTTTATCGTTCTAACTGAAATATTATTTCCACTCCTGATCACAGTGTGAAGGTATATAAGGAGTAAACATGCCAACCAACATAGTAATTCTATTGTTAACCAGTTTTGTGATTCTAGTAAACGGAGAGAGGTATAGGGTGACCAACTTAGAAGTGAACGACATAAATAGGGTGTTTGTGTCAACAGATATGTTGACAATGTTGTCCAATGTGCTCGGAAATGTCATGCCACGAATTGTACATCTTTTACTTACGGCGAGATATTAGGTAAGATTCTTATACAGTAAGTACAACCGGTCAAGTAAATCATTGTCCCAGTTTGAGCGACGCAAAAACATATTTATGATGAACGAATTTTCAAATGGTTCAAATCTTCTGAAAGCTGAGAACTTCAACGTCTATGTGATATAAAATGATAAGTTGAAAAATGAAATAATAGACAATAGGGCCGATAAATCCGGACCCCGAAATATAAGGCAATTTTCATGGATTTTTTAGAAAAATCCACAGCGTTCAAAAACAGATTTATGACTAATATACTACTCAAAATTTGCTAAGGGTCACTTTTTGTTCTATATGGGTGCATTGTCGTCGGTATTGGATAAAATACATAAGAAATGAAAATAAGAAGATACCTGTATATATCATAAGTGCAACATGTAATCCATACATTAAATCATTCGAGCGTCGAAATGATACATTTCATGGGTTAGTGTGAGGAATAAAAACTATGAGGAAAATGAGTAAAAATGTCAACTTTTGTGTTTAGTATCGAGACTGATGTCCTCGTGCATCAATAACGGTCTGGCATCGACCATCGAATCTGAAATTGTGGGATTCGAGCCCATTCTTCCGGTAGTGATTCTCTGAGCTGTCTGGTGGTTGTTGGCTAGACAGAACGCTCAGATATCGCTCTCCCACGGGAATTATCAAAAGCACCTGCGTATGGGCGAACATAACCTTACAAGATACTAGTATCGTATTATCATCATCATTCTGTAGCTTTATCGATATTGTATTATCGCAGTATTTGAAGATTCGTCGTTGAAGTCATTCTTATCATTTTTACTTATTTGATGCTAAATGTATAAGGTTATAATGACGAAATAACGTATATGGTATCGATGAAAACAGAACTAACCCTATCCCATAATCCAACGAAAAGTTGACACCACGCCATAATCGCTATTCGTTGCACAGTGCCTTAAAGAGCTTACCATAATCGCTTTTCGATGCTGTGTAACGAATCCCCATAATTACGAATAGAGCTATTCGTGGTATAAGCTCTAATCGGTACAACACATGTCGCATAACAGTCACGGTATTTGCTTAATATACAGTAAAGCTTTTATATTAATGCCATATTTAGTAAAATTGCATCAACGTCATGTTGAATTACAATGAAAATATTACAAACCAGTCCGTTAAAATTAGATGATCTTAATTAATATTTGAAATAGTTACCCATGCAGTAGGCTTGACCTTGAGGTGGTGGCTAAGTTGGTTTTTATGGAGTATGTATGTTGTTTCACGTAAAGGTTCATCGAAAGACGTGACATGTTATGACGGACCGTCTGTTAAATCTTACATGGGTAGCTGGAACAAGACCAGAACCGGCAAGGTGTGTCAGAGGTGGGACAGTCAGAAGCCACACCCACACACACTTACAGAGGGTATGTTTAACAAGGATTCAATGAAAGATGCCGAAAACGTCTGTCGTGATCCCACAGATACCGGGAAGCTGTGGTGTTACACAACTGACCCCGAAACCCCTAAAGAGACATGTGGAATAGGGAAATGTTCAGGAGGCAAGTAGAAATAGGTTCCATTGTTACCTTAGACAATAAATCATCACACTGCATGTCAAAGATATCCGGGAACAGACCACACTTTAATTACTTGATCCGAAAAACAATCAGTTTGCATCGCAGTAGTTTTTAATAGACTTTTGCAGCTTTATTAGACACTTGAATGAAAATACCCAGAAAACAGTTACAGCCGTGAATTTCACATTTCCGTAGCCCCAACACTCACACGCACATATAAACATAAACTTACTTATAAAAACCGTGTCTGCTCATTACATTTTCACCAAACCAAGCCTTTGAAAATTCAGTAAAGTGTATGATGATAAATTGATACATACCTCGTAACAGATGATCCCTGCCAGAGTTATTAAAATAATCGTTTTATTTATTTTTCTAGAAAACACGTGTCAAACCTTTTTGGACGAGGCGGGGAACGGAGGATCAGGTCCATCCAAATACTACACCAAGGATCCGTGATAGTCATACAGTTACATAATTATACATGTACATGTATATAGCACATTCAGTGCCTTACATCCTGTACATGCACTAATTATGTTCCATTAAGCGTGCACATAAAATCGACTTAAGAGCTGGATGAACTGTGAGCGGACTGTTTGAAAAAAATAGAACAATTTTTCAAACAATTTTATTAACATCTAAACTAAATTATAGAAAAGGTTTTTTGCGGACTGTTTGAGAGAAATAAAACAATCAAGTTTTCAAACAATTTTATCAACATTTAAACTAAAATATAGAAAAGATTTTTCAGTTTATTTCATATGTAGGACATCTGATAAAAAAATCACATGAGTGTTTCTTTGTAATCATTTGCGGCTATTTTTCATTGGTTCAGCTAACAGGTTTCATTCATTATTAAGTTTACGATTCTCTTCAAATAAAAGTAATGTGAACAAAACTATAATTATGTTCCAGGTATGGTATTAGTTGACTAATTGACGATTGATACAAATCACTTTTGTTCACGTTACTTAGATCTGTATGGGACCAACATACTTGTCTCATGTTCTATATGCTATACTTTATTCTATCATACTGGAGAAACAGTTACATTAGTTGACATCATACAACTTCAAAATGACCTATATGTAGTAGCCTATAAACATAAACCCCTTTTATTCGAAACCGCCAGAATAAACCAAACAAGTTTTTTTCCTCTTTGATATACAGTAGACACACTCAAGGTAACTGTATCATAAATAGATTATAAATGAATGAATAAAAAAATAAATACTGATTTTAAAAAAAAATCACTATTTATTAATGTGTTAGCATATTAACAAACAGTGTTATTTTATGTGTGTTTTTTTCATATTTTTATAATCTATTCATGATACAGTTACCTATGACAGTAAAACCTGTAAGGAAAGGCCATGCTTGAGAAAGACAAAACGGGGTCTTTATTGGCATGAGGTCTTTATCCTGATGTCGATCAATGATCAGAGATTGTTTTTAAAAGAATGACCTGTATTCGCAAGGTGGCTTTATTCGGATGATGTCGCTAACACAGAACTGACTGTACATCTACTCGGTATCAAATTCCATGAATTTTGTCTGTCTATATGTCTGTCATTCACCATATATATACATAATTATCTAATAAATGCTGATTATTGTTGTCGTTCTTTGAACTACGTCTGTATGTCTGTATGTCTGTCCGTCAACTTATATGTATGTCTATTTGCATTACGTATGTTATATTTATTGTTATTTTACTGTCCTATTTGTAACTTTAACAATGTTTCACATTGCCTTTATTCCTTATATGTTATGTTGTTGTAAACAGGTTTTGCTCTTATTCCTTATATGTTATGTTGTTGTAAACATGGTTTGCTCTTATTCCTTATATGTTATGTTGTTGTAAACAGGTTTTGCTCTCCAACAATGGAGGAATAAAAGAATCTATCTATATCTATGAATAAAATGATAGGTTTCGTTGTACATTGTATATTAGTTAGATCCGAAATCTATAATCTGCCATAGCTATCTGAAGGCTGCATTTGGTTGGGTGATGTTTACTTGATCCAATTCAATTCAATGCAATAAAAGGGTTCATATACACAGAAGCATGTGGTTGAAAACTGACTGTTAATTGCCTCGTATGAAGATTGTTTCGGGTGGAAGTAAGCCCTGTGAATGCTATACTTATTTTCGGGCGATGAAGATACAAATGTCTACAACAACAAATTGTTGTTACAGTCAACAAGAACCTTACTTTATAAATGTCCTGTGTATGAAGTTGAAGAGAGAGAGAGCACATAACCAACGGGAACGACTCGTGATAATCCAACTTTAAACAGGATACCGTGTCATGATGCAGCACACGAAGGTGTATGTTCAGATAGACAACAAGAACCAGTATAATCCAATTCCATAGTTAGGATTGTCTCCCTTAGAAGACAAAAACTGGTTCCTGTTACGTCTGCCTGTACTTTGGTGCAAGCAGCATTAATTGGGTACCAGTTTTAAGCTCGTATTATACATCCACGGAGCGGGTGTCTGACTAGTACAGTTGACAACTAATAGCAATTCTATGAAATAGTTCATAAACCACCATCACCATTATAGTATAGAGCTAATTGTATTACTTTGAATCACATGCGGATTTACATTTGGTAATTGATTGCCATAGCCAAGAAAAAGCATAGAAAAGACAGGGGCCATTGACACTTAAATGGTGCTGGATTTAGCTATGTCCAAAGTCGCAATTTCTACATGGAATAAAATAAGACATCCGTGCACTTTTTCACCGCACATTATTTGATGAAATATTATCATTGTTAATGTATGGTATAAAAAGCTCAGCAAATAAAGTCACTAAATTTTTTCAATTTGGTTCCCGACATTTAACATAATTAACTGGTCCTCGTTGATTCAGTACAAGTAAGGTGCACTGCAACATGGTACGCCGGAAACCAGCATTTTAAGATAGGGGTACTACAACAATTGGTACACCAATTTTGCTAATATAACCGATTAATCCGAAGTGAGTGAAAAAAAACATTGAATATTTCAATTTGTGAAATCATCACGTGAAGTGGACCGATGAGAAAATCTCGACAATTAATTAAACTTTCCGTATCAAGTACGTGTTATGGTGTCGAATAAATATTGATGAGTTACATAGGCGATGATCAAACTGAGTTTTTACCAGGAAGATCAATGGCTTCCAATATTAGAATACTTTATGACTTATTATTTCAGTATACAGAAATATATATATCCCCGGCTTATCAGTAGTACTGTTGATTGATTTTGCCGCAGCATTTGATATTATTACCCAACGCATTATATAAACATTAATTCGTTATTTTTTTTTGTTTTACAAAAAACTTTTGGTATTTGTCAGGATTTGTAATTTGAGACATACTGTAACCTGTTCACCGGTCAACAGTTTTGACTGTTGACTGCATTGATATCGGGTGTTTCCGTAATGAACGTTTGGTAACAATCATTACATTCCGGTCAACGCAGAACTTACCAATTGCAGTTCGGGTTATACTATGGCAGTCTCTTTAAGCTAGATGCAAGCGTTTTATGATTCTGATTTCTGTAAGCATTTGTGTGATTCTGGTGTAAGCAAACGACAACTTGGTGATTTCGTAGAAAATGTTGAATCCAAAATTTTTCAGAGGAAGAATTGAACAAATAAGAACATTTATATAATGCATTAGGTAATAAATATCAGTTAGTCCATGAGCATTTGCTGTTAAACTGTTGCCTTCAGTGTCGGGTGACTATGGCCTCGGGGCAAGAGTTTAAAGGTCACCCCTTCACCTCGGGACCACAGTTTTGTTTGTTACACAAATGTCCATGATATAACTGTATACTGTGTCATGGAATTTCATGCACAAGGTCGTTTTTTTTTTACTTTGGTCCTTGTATAAGATCTTGGATCAAACTATTTACACAAATTATTCACGTAGTATGTCATTCCTCTTAAGAAAGCAAAGTTTATCTGCTATAAGACTAAAGAGTAACATGGATCTTTTTTTATAACAAATGTACAAGAAAATTTTTCGCTTGCATGGGGGCATCCACCAAAGGATAAAAGATTCCACCAACATAAAATAAAATATTTTCTATTCATTATTTTAAAAAAGATAATCACTCAACGAGAAATTAACCTTAGTAGTCAAGCTTCATTGACCTGTTTATTTTTTTCACCCACTCCCCTGAACCCATTTGTTCTTTAAACCATAAGCTCTCCTGAGTACAAATTAGTGTTGATATATTTAGTTCTTATAATGCACTTTCTCAGGTGAGCACAAAAACACCTAATTGATTGTTTGTTTGTTTGTTCGTTCGTTCGTTCGTGCGTGCGTGCGTGCGTGCTTGCGTGCGTGCGTTCGTGCGTTCGTTTGTTTGTATGTTCGGGTTTAACGCCATTTTCAGCATTATCTTAATTATATCGTGTCGGACGGTTATTCTAACCTGCTTTCCTGAACTTCATTTAGGCCTTACCCAGTACTGTCCACATTCTATATGCAAGCTTCTGCCAAGCTACCCCATTTAATTCAAAAACGGGGGACACTTTAACATAGGCTGTAATATTTTCAGTCAAATTTGTCACGAACAGTGTGAGCCTCGTCCGGGGGTCGAAGTCACAACCTCTCGATCAGTAGACAAACGCTCGAACCACTGAGATAGCTGGGTGGGCTATTTGAACTTGTATTTACAACCTGTAATCTTATTAGTCCTATTTATCTGCTACTGTGGGCGTTCAGACTGAACCAATGGAGTAAAATGATTATTAATCAATGGTCGGTTCATCATGCTTGAGGATGAGACTGATAATGAAATGATCAAACAAACATGAAATGTTTAATGAGTTTCATAATTTAGTAATAAGTCACACGATATTTTTGCTGCATAGACATGTTCGTATTGGCGGGATGATCACGTGGTTCTACCGTTCTGATTTAACTTGTTACCACGCCTGCTGATCAGCGCGTCGGGTGAACATCAAAAATGTCAACCTCCCGGTTAATAACCGCTTCTCGGAACATTGTTATTTTATTGCTAAGCAGTTTTGTGATCCTAATATACGGAGAGAGGTATAGAGTGACCAACTTAGAAGTTAACGACATAAATAGGGTGTTTGTGTCGACAGATGTTGACAATGTTGTCCAGTGTGCTCGGATGTGTCATGCCACGAATTGTTCATCTTTTATTTATGGCGAGAAACTAGGTAAGATTATTAATAACAAATTATGTTTGCAGGGCTGATACAATACATTTTAATCAGTAAGTATCTATTGTCGAGCTAGACATTCGAAATTTACATTATTATGATGGCCATACAGTCTGTTTTACGAATGTCGAGATGAATGTCGATTGTCTAGCTAGACATTCGAAATTTACATTATTATGATGGCCATACAGTCTGTTTTACGAATGTCGAGATGAATGTCGATTGTCGAGCTAGACATTGAATGTTGATTGTCGATTGCTTTGCCAACTTCACACACATTCTGACTTGAGCTTGTGTTTTTTCAATGACTCCAGATCTAATTTCTGATAGATAACCGCGATTTATTCTAAGGCATGTCCCTACAATGTATCTAAATATTCTATTAAAAGCCGGCTCTAAAGATTGCTTTCAAGGAACACCAAAATCGTACATTGGACGCCAATCACGCTCGATAAGTGGAGAAGTATGCCAGCGTTGGGACGCGCAGACACCACATAGCCATTGGGATGATCATTCCTCAAAGTTTCCTGATAGTTCTCTGGCAGATGCACAGAATTTCTGTCGGAATCCCAATTACAACAGTGCACCTTGGTGTTACACAGTAAATCCTGATTTACGATGGGAAGTTTGTCCTGTAAGGTCATGTGACTTTGGTAAGCAGATTTGAAAGTAGCTGATTTCGTACATAGCGAATGGATTTTTAATGTCCATAATATATTATTATAATAATCTATATTATCGATATTTACCTCTCTAAACGCTTTCAAGAGATTCCTTCATAAAAATCGAATAGGTTAAATGGAAACATGTTATAAGTCCGTTACTAAAATATTGTTTATGCCTTTCATTTTTTATCTATTTTTGACTAAGTGCAAGTCTGAATTACTTACAAAATATTTTTCGGACATAATTGTGTTGGGCTTAGTAGACCAGTCGCCGTTAATAGCATTGAATAAACCTCGATGCTAGGGTATTTGTTGGACGTTTGTTGTAACAACAATTAATTTCATAACTCAACTTTAGTGGGTTTTTTTCATTATTGTAAATTTACTTAGAATTCAAACATGAAAGATGTTACCACGACAGTCTCACGTCAAAGGACTACAATGGAACATGGAGCCAGACTCGAAGTGGAAAAGTGTGCCAAAGATGGGACGCACAATCTCCCAACAGCCATTCATACACTTCCGCTTCCGGTTTTCAAGACGACAATATATCGACTGCAGAGAACTATTGCCGAGACCCAAGTAATTCAGGGTACACCTGGTGTTTTACTGTAGAGCCGGTGACAAAATGGGAAGCGTGTGACGTCACATCCTGTACAAAATGTGAGCTTGTGTGTATTCAATGTTCACTATTGTTCATCGTTTGTCATATTCCTCCTTGTGTTCGTTACTTTCTATTGCTGTACAGTTTCAGGTTTCTTTCTTGAATTTTCAAAACGTTTCATGATGAGCATAATGCAGATATGACTGATTATGATTTAAAGAATGATCAAAGTTTTTTACCATTGCTTTGGATTCATCAGTAAAATTTTTGTTTTCTCGGTTAATAGTTACAACAACCCTTTTACTATGTATGTTATAGATCGTGTGGTCAATATGATAACGATTTGATTTAAATGCTTAAATCATTCCAGATTTAAACGACATGAGATGCTACGATAAAGATAGTTACATTCAATATTCAGGTAAATGGGACATCGCCGTCAATAATGTCACATGTCAAAGATGGGACTCCCAGACCCCACACGCTCATTCACGTACTGACCCAGAAGACTTTCCAGACGCTACTATTGCAGATGCGGGAAACTATTGTCGTGATCCAGATTATACCGGATACCTTTGGTGCTATACAACGGACCCAAGTTTTAGATGGACAACTTGTGGAATAAAGAAATGTAAGTTCGCTTTTGCGCTTAGTACACAAATAATAATTTCAATTTATTTGAAATATGTATAATAATTAATTTATTGTATACTCAATGCACTGATTGGCAGTTCATTGTTAAAAAATTCGGACCACTAACGATATTATTTTAAAACAGTATCTGCATGTATAGTAAAACTAGTACTGACGTGTTATGGTGTATGTATGTTGTTTCACGTAAAGGTTCATCGAAAGACGTGACATGTTATGACGGACCGTCTGTTAAATCTTACATGGGTACCTGGAACAAGACCAGAACCGGCAAAGTGTGTCAGAGGTGGGACAGTCAGAAGCCACACCCACACATACTTACAGCGGGTATGTTTAACGAGGATTCAGTGAAAGACGCCGAGAACTTCTGTCGTGATCCCACAGATACCGGGAAGCTGTGGTGTTACACAACTGACCCCGAAACTCCGAAAGAGACATGTGGAATAGGAAAATGTTCAGGAGGCAAGTAGTTCTAAATAGACTCCATTAATTGTTGGTTTTGTCACTAAGTCATCACAAATTGAGTGCTGGACAAATAGAACAGACCACATTTAATGAAGAACTGTTTTTTATTATTCAGCCCGAAAAATAATCTGTTTGCATAGCTATAGTTATGAATGCAATTTTGGCGATTGTGCCGCTTCATGTAGGCACAAGAATGAAAAAGATGCTAAAACGATTACAGATGTCGTAATATAAACACACAATCACACACATACACTAGCAATTAAGAAGCCACGGTGTCAATAAATTAAAATTTTACCAAAGCATGTCCCTGAAAATTTAGTAAATATGCTCATACATAAAAGCACCTTGAGTTATTCAAATGTTCTTTCTTTTTTTAGAAAACACATGTCAAACATATTTGGATGAGACGATGTTTAGTGGATCGGGTCAGTCCAAATACTACACTAAGGATCCGTGATAGTTATAAAGTCATACATGTACATGGCTACTTGCGGGAGTCGTGCTAAAACTTTAGTGCACATGTACTCGTTATACTTTCCTCAGTGTATATTTATATCAAATCTCTGTTAGAGTGAACTTAGCGGAAATATTTGAGAAATGATCAAACTTTTTTGCAAAACAATTTCAATAATATTTAAACTGAAAAACAATTTTATCAATAATATTTAAACTGAAAAACAATTTTATCCAGGGTGCTGGAGTTACCTGCCCCGGACACTACGTTATGCCGGAAACCCAATTAAATGGGCAGGAATCCTGACCACCAGAACATCCGATCAAAAATATGATGTTTATAATCTGTTTGTAATGGTTCAGCTTAATTGTTACATACGTATACATTATAAAGTATGCGATTCTTTGTAGAAAAGTACGTACATACAAAATTGTGAAAAAATAATGTGGTGTATTTATGATGTGAACATTAGGCCTATATACTTTACTAGTTTACTATTTTTCAATTAAGCTTATCAAACAACGCAAATATGTCGCCGACTAGGAAGAACAATCTTCTATTTTTCCCGTATTTGAGTGTATAAAAACACCAAGGTAGTGCACTCGCCATTTTTTCGATTGACGGAAGTGACGAATATAAGCGTGGGTCATGGCATTCCTTCTAATCTGCACGTGCTTTTCGGGAACCTTGCTATCGCTGCAGTGTGTCCCAACTTTAAACGTCTTGACAGCTTTTAGAAGAAAAGCCGGGACCCACGCTTATTTTCGTCACTTCCGTCAATCGAAAAAATGATGAGCTAAATTGAAAAATAACGTCTATAAACGTATAAAAATCGTAGGCACTCGATTCCTTGTTTTTTATACGTTTATAGACGTTATTTTTCAATTTAGCTCATCATTTTTTACTCAAAAACATAACATGATAAAAACCTTGTAATTTAGTGTTTTACGCAAAGGGTGAATATATGTTAAACATTGAGACAACTTTAAGTTATCATAATATAGAGGTTCTTGGATTGCTGAGATGTATTTTCATTCACAATAAACGTAATTTTCAAATAAGTTTGAGTTTTATCATGTTATGTGTTTGAGTAAGTCATGCCAGAGACTTAGATTACGTACATGATACATAATATAATAAGTATGTCTCTGGTCATCCTAACTTAATCAGTTGATCAAGTAGGTGAAGAAACTAGATTGTAAAATGTGGCAGAATTGACTGTTAGTTACATTTATGATTAATTATTATTACTTTAAGTCCATTTTGATTCTACACAAATACATTTTATCTAAGGGTATGTTTTCTTCTACACACGTTTGTTCAAGCAATTATTAAATAATATTGTTGAAATATCTAGTCACTGGGGTGTCCAAGGTCTTTTTATTCACTTAATATTCTTAAAATCACATTGTTTATAACCATCAATTTATGTGTTATACTGCCCTGTTTTATAATATCCCTGTGTCATTCAAAAAGAGTGTATCATGAAATTTTAATGATTTCTCTCCCTATACAAGGCTGAGTTTCCAGCGCTCAGTGCTCTGTTCACTAACATTTACAAGGTAAATGTTACCCTTGTCAGAAATTCTAAATCCGGGTTCTAAATTTATAGACTAAATTATCATATTTCTTTTCTTCTAAATTCATGGTCTTTACGTAAAAATTAAACTAGGATTTATATCTTGTAAATCAGGATTGTTGAGTATTTGATTCATCTTATTTATTGTTCACCTTGATTATTATAATCCATAAAACTTGTGACAACTTATAAATAAACAGAAAGTAAAAGCATCAGTAAACCTAGAAACTGTGTCCTTATACATTTAGTTATTAGTTAGTTAGATTAGTAACAGTAGAACCTGAGAATTTGATCCAGTGTTTAACATTTATCACCAAACTATAAAAATTGAAGACACAAGTCTTAAAACCTTGATCTGTGATCAGGTACACTAATAATACATGTTACAAATACATGTAGAACTTAAAGAAAGGATCGTAACAAAACCATTCAAACTATCACAACGCAGATGACTCCTTCACACTTCAGGCAGACCTAAACAGACTTTCAGAATGGGAGCAGAAATGGAAGTTGTCATTTAACATATATAGACAAATGCCACATCGTGCAAATATCCCGCTCCAGAAAAATCACCAAGACTCACTACATCGACAATCTCTCCAAAATGTTAACCGATGTAGGGTTTTTAAAATGAAATATTCACTCTGCAAAGTAAGAAACTAAACAAGCAGCTTAATTATATATACCAATCAACCAATCATTAGACGTGGCCAACCTTAGACGCCATACTCAAAAAGACATAAATAAGCTAGCTGGGATCTGTACAGAGGCGAGCAGTAAGAATGGTGACAAATAACTATAGCAGAACACCCGGCTCCATTACAAACATACTATCTCAATTGAACTGGACATCTTTAGAAAGAAGGATTACAATCGCATTAACCTTATTCTACAAAATTGTAAACCAACATGAAGCCATAGACATCAATCAACACAGAACTCGTTGAATACAAGACACTTACGGCATCACCTCAATAGGTATATCAAGTTCCCTATACTTCCACTGACATTTTATAAATACTCATTTTTCCCTCGTACCGTCGTAGTGTGGAACTCTCTTCCATTACATGTAGTCAACGCTGACACTATCCTGGGACCAGGATTTAGGTCAGCGTTGGCTGCATGTGCTACCTCCTAGGCCTATCATACACATGTTTTTATGATTTTAACGAACTAACACTCTTAATTCTGCACATCATGTATATATACATATTGTAGACATTACAGATTGCCTTTAAAGACATTGAACCAGGAATGCGAGGCATGTGACTAAGACCCAGCAGTCCTGTATATTCCACAGTAGGGAGTCCAAAAAAACTGACAGGGTCATTGATAGACTAGCTTCTAATTACATAATAAGTCACTATATGGCTAATATATAGCTACTGTATAGATACTTAAATTGATTCAATGTTTAATTAATGATATATTTTTTTTTAAGTATGTTCCATACATATATAAGTCCTTGGTATGTTCATATTAAATGCAAAATATTAATAATAATTTTAAGACAGCTCATTTAATATGACTAAAGAAATTTAAATTATTACTCAAATAAATACTCAATGCTTGTGAATTTAATACAAACGTATCCTAACACCTTTTATACCTGTTAAATATTTCTAACCAATATATTTTCTCAAGCAGTACCTGAATAAACATAGTTAATTTCATTGCAAGTTATTTTAAAGATTAAAATAGTTATCTTGTAAAAAATAATTTCATGTATAAATAGAATGGTTTGATTAAGAAATAGAAGAAGCATTCAGTTGCATTTTCATGTATTAACTGTTCTTACATAATCTGGTAATTAAAGGACTACATTTATTATATAATTACATTGGAATAAATCTATCAATGCTGCCACAGGACCGTCAGGACAAGGAAGCAACAAGTTACGTACCTATATATAGTTTATTTAAGACTGATTTATGTACGGACAATTATTGTAAATTGATCATGCCTCCTCGTCATAGGGCAGCCTATAGTAAATTTCGTTGTGGCGTTGCTCCTTTACGTATAGAGACTGGTCGATATGAGCGAATTCCGGTAAACAACCGTAAATGCCCTTTCTGTGATAACATTGAAGATGAGTTCCATGTATTGTTGGATTGTAATTTATATGATGATATTAGACAAAACATGTACACTAAAGCGGTTACCATTAATGGTGCCTTTTTACAAATGTCTAGAACTGATAAGCTGATATTTCTTTTCAACAAAGCAGATATGATTAGAATATGTGCCAAAACCTGTTATGATATTTTACAACGAAGAACATTTTTTATTAGTAAATAATGCATCTTATGTATAAAGAGTAGTGTGTTTTTATGTTAATAATGATGTATACTTTGTTTTAATATCTGCTTATGTTTTATTTCCATCTAAGAGACTGCTGTTAATCAGTTCATCTACGGTCTGACCGGGGTGATAATTGATATTATAAAATGTTTTTAATAAGCGCATTAGTGCTTATTTACAAATTTCAATTTCTTAAATCAATTAGTTTTTATCAGACTTTTATAACAACGCATTAACAACAGTCTCTTAGTCTTATTTATGTAAATATTGATATGCAATGTAATTTATGTGATATTATATATTATAAGTCTCTTATAATTCAATATTGAATGGTTATGTACATTTTAAGTTTTTGTGTATGATTAATATATTTATGTATGTACATGAATGAGACAAGAATAAAGAATAATATATAAACAGGAAGTTATCCATAAACTAATTATCAATACAATTTATGACTAGGTGTCAAGTCTACAGACACTAAGCTGACCGTGAAAAGACAGGATTGATCCCATTAGGGGCAATAAAACAATTAAGAGATTAGACCTCATGTGGATTTGGGGGGGGGGTCACTTATATAGTAGCTGTTCAATGTCTTTAAGGATTTCAGTAATAATTAAGGTCTTCCTGTGTGGATTGAGTTGACTACTAAAATACATGTCCGAATTCTACTGTCCCGAGTCCAAGGGCGTAGCTAGCTTGCCCTATAATTTCTATGGCATGCCCCCCACCCCGATGGGTGGTTTCACTATAGAGTCGGAACTGGGTACTCTGATCGTCTATTCTCTCATTGTTGTATTTTTAATTTGTCAAAAAAAGTGTAGGCACGTGCCTAAATGTAGTGCCTAAAGGAAGCCACGCCATTGGAGTTTCACAAGATGGCGGGCAACAATCGGACTAACGAAAGTTTTTCTCAGTTACGGAAATGCCCGAGTTTTTACGATGGATACGAAATTCGAAACTAACGTTCTCATTAGTAAAGGGAAGTAATACAAAAGAAGCTATTCTCCATACAGATAAGTGCGGCAAAATCTGTCAACTTCGGTTTATCGAATTTTGTCCGACTTCCTACGGGTAATAATCCAGGAGTAGTTAATAAAAGTTTTAAGAATTTGCTCTACAATCAATCGATGTAGAATAAAGAAGTTTAAACTAAAAAATTGACGAGATTTGAAAACGAAAGTAGGAACATTTAATAACGAAAATACAAACAGGCATATTCGTTTTCGTACTGAAGAATTCTCCTCAACGAGGTATCGGCCGAAAAAACAATAATCAAGGGACGCTAATTAGATTACTGGGTATGTTTTATGTTACGCTTCAGTTCCCTTGTCGATTATCGATCAAGTATTGATAGGTTAAGTGCAGCCAGGCGTTATAAAATTACAGGGTTAGTTTCATAAGACAGACATGTTTGGTCCTACCCGCGGTCAGGGATGTAATATAGCATCCCTGCCGCGGTCAAGGACTTATATACATATACGTATGTATGTATATAAGTCCTTGCCGCGGTTTATATAATTGGATTATCAATTTTAATTAGTTCCTCTCTATTTAATGTAATATTCTAGTTGCGGATCATCAACAAAAATGTTAGTCGAAGGGTCTTTGACGATGATACGTTTGCATTGCAGTTAAAATTGTCACTGAATGGGTCAGAGGTCAGAGGCATTATATGCCGATAATACCAATATCATTAACCACTTGAGGAGAATTCTTCCACATGTCTACAGTAAATTCATTGTGAATATTATTGCTTGAAATATTCTAGCGATATAGTTATACCTAACTTAATACTGCATTCTCTTGATATATGGACATTTCAAACTGTTGAATCAAATCAGGAATTAACAATTTTCATCCCTGATCAAATGGAAATAACTAATTCTATTTGACTCAAATTTTAAGCGACCCTGATTCAAAATTCTAATTATCAGTGACACTATGAATGATATATATCGTTGGAGAATGGATCACTTGAAGTTGATAGCCCTACATGCATGACAAAATAAAGCAGTTGATATTCTCTGATCATTTGATCTGTATTAATTATCCATGACTTTATCAGATGTTGAAATGTCAGAGATATAGATAACAGAGATAGGCAACATTGCCAGCTTTCAGAGCTTATCAGTTGGCTTATCGGGACAGTTGTCCCCCTTGAAAATCGACTTTTTTGCGATATCGATAACATGGCGGTGACAGGTGCTCTATATAGAGTTATAGAGGAAGTATTTATTTAACTTGTAATAACTTTATTAATAATAAAGGCACAACATTTTCCCTGTTATGTGCACAATTTTGCATCTTTCTTCTTTATAATGATATAAATTTTAATTATGTTATATATTATCTTCTTGCTTCCCTGATCGTTATATAATTAGCTCACTGAACCATGACCTGTATTGGATTTTATTACTACATGCTTTTTAAATTGATAAAAAATGATGCGAATTATGCCAGGCACATGTATTATATGTAGACATGTCATATTTTACTATGATAATTAACATCGAACTTATTTTAAGCCAAAAAATGATTGTCAGACTTAGTGGTTTGATCAAAGACTTTTTTACAGTTTATTTATCTAAAAGGGATGTTATATATATCCAAGGACTTATATACATACATGTATGTATATGAGTCCTTGATATATCTGAATTTATACTCGATAAACTATAAACTAGTTATTTAACACAAGCGAATTCAGCCCCCCCCCCCCCCACCTCCTAAAGAAATGAAAAATCATTCAATGAAATAGCATACTTTCCAAAATATTATGCCCCTGAAATCCTGGATCTGACGCTGTTTAAAGTAACATTTGTCGATAAAAATCAGAATAAATGAAACAGAATGGATTTTACAATCTATTTATCTACATATTAACAAAATTAGAATTAACTAAATTTTCACCTTGTCAAAGAAAACTTGTTATTAGCAGAATAAATATAATAAAGCGTACATCAATGGTTATTTTATTATAAATTATTAGCAGAATAAATATAATAAAGCGTACATCAATGGTTATTTTATTATAAAACATGTTAAGCTTGGCTGTAGTTACCCAACAACTAACAAATAACGTTAAATAATACAAGTATAAGTCAAGTTCTTCATGATATCACTTTCTGTCATTGTTTTACTGTATTTGATGAACCACTGATAAGATCATGCCTGCGGGCGCAATGCGCGTCTTGCTTAATGAACCGTGATTCTACTGATTTCAGTGCTATCTAGGGTCTTAAATGGTTTATCTACGGTCCTTATCTAAGGGACATAATCGAAATTTGATCACAAGCTTCCCTTCGACCGAAAATCAAGGGAGGCTACTTTGTAAATTAGGCCTTGAAAGCTGGCAATGCTTAAAATATCATACATGTGTGACACTGTTTAGTAAATTCTCAAAACTCAAAAGCCAAATAACATACATGTATGAATAATACATTTTTACACATACATATATGAATTAGATCCAGGGTTCTCAATAAGTTTGTTGCCAACAGGCTCAAAAGCTAGACTAACAGGTCTGCTAAGGGGCATTTTCTAGCAATATTTTATAAACTTTTGAGATTCCTAACCGACCCAAACACATTTCTAAGCGGCTAAATTGGCCTGCAGCTTGCTGTTATTGAGAACCCTGTAGATCTATACATTTTTTACACATACATGTATGAAGTATACATTTTTACACATACATGTAACTATGAATTATACATTTTCTGAGAGTTTAAACCTTTGTCGACTGGTTAAACATATTAACACTCCTATCTGTATTTAACCTTGATGCGCATTCATTGTCGTCAAAACATAAACCCAAACATTAGATATATTAATGTTTGTTATCGCTGGTTAAATAACTTAACCGCTAGATATTTTTAGCTCACCAGAGCACGAATGTACTCAGGGTGAGCTTTTGTGATCGCCCTGCGTCCATCGTGCGTCGTTATGAATACGTGGCGTCCATGTTTACTTAAAACAACATCTCCTCCTACACCGCTGTGCCGATTGCAACCAAACTTGGCTGGAATGATCCTTGGGTGGTCCCCTTTCAAAGTTGTTCAAAAAATTAAATTTCATTAACAATTCTGGTTGCTATGGCAACAAATTTAAAAAACTTAAAAAATCTTCTTGTCTGAAACCACAGGGCCTAGAGCTGAGATATTTGGTATGTAATATTGTCTAATGGAACTCTACAAAGATTGTTCAAATTATTCCCCTAGGGTCAAAATTGGCTCCGCCCCAGGGGTAACTTGATTTTACATAGACTTATATAGGAAATTTAAAAAACCTTCTTGTCAAAAACTACAATGCCTAGAGCTTTGATATTTGGTGTGTAGCATAGTCTAGTGGACCTCTACCAAGTTTGTTCAAATTATTGCCCTAGGGTCAAAATTGGCCCCGCCCCGGGGGTCACTTGATTTATATAGACTTATATAGGAAAATTTAAAAAATCTTCTCCGAAACCGCAAGGCCTAGAGCTTAGATATTTTGTATGTGGCATTGTCTAGTGGACCTCTACCAAGTTTGTTGAAATTATGGCCCAGGAGTCAAAATTGGCCCTGCCCTGGCGTCTATTCTATTTTATATAGGAAAATTTAAAAAATCTTCTCCGAAACCACAAGGCCTAGAGCTCAGATATTTGGCATATAGCATTGTCCAGTGGACCTCTACCAAGTTTGTTCAAATTATTGCCCTAGGGTCAAAATTGGCCCCGCCCCGGGGGTCACTTGATTTATATAGACTTATATAGGAAAATTTAAAAAATCTTCTTCTCCGAAACCGCAAGGCCTAGAGCTTAGATATTTTGTATGTGGCATTGTGTAGTGGACCTCTACCAAGTTTGTTCAAATTATGGCCCCAGGGTCAAAATTAGCTGTGCCCTGGGGTTTATTCTATTTTATATAGGAAAATTTAAAAAATCTTCTTCTCCGAAACCACAAGGCCTAGAGCTAAGATATTTGGTATGTAGCATTGTCTAGTGGACCTCTTTTAAATCTGTTCATATAATGGCCATGGGATAAAAAACGGCCCTGATGGGTCACTTGATCTTACTTAGACTCGTATAGAAAACTTCAACAATGTTAATCTCCAAATGACCTTTTCTCCTGGTGAGCATTTATAGGGCCATCATGGCCCTCTTGTTTAAAAAGACGGCATAAAGTAGGTAGTATAAACATATGGGTGTAATAAAAGTATCAGTCAATATTGATGTTTGAAAAACTCAGCAGATATAGTTTAAATAATAAACTATTGGAAAATGTTAAATTTATGCATGTGATATCAGTAGGTAAGAATTTTATCTGCTATAAAATCATTAATTCTTGGGAAAAGTAATGGTCACGCGTGATATAACATAGGTTATGACTGAAGTTACTTATCTCTGTTATCTATGTCTCTGGAAATGTGTATGATTGGTGTTGATCTATTGACAATTAAATAAAGTTAAACTTTTGATTGTCGGGTCAATGAGCATGCAAGTAACCTGGGAATTAAACCACTGGTTCATGATATTTTGTCCATTGCAAATTTATCACAATGTATATTTGTGAATTCATTTTTCATCAAATGCAAATCACTTCTGTCTGCTTTGATATAGTTTTGAATTCCTAGTATACCTATACAGATAGAATAATTAATTGTCCAATCATGTCAGTGCACCTTGGGTTCAAGAGATCAAAACCCAGTCACAACAATTAACAGTTCAAACTAATTTTTTAAAGCACTAGTCTGAACTATATATGGACTATTAAAAATGGACAATTTACCACTGTAACTTTGAGAAAGTTCACTTGTTCAAATAGAAATTTACTAGCCCCGGGCTGTGGGCTCAACGGGTTAGAGTTAAGACTGATTCATGTTTAGTTTTCATAGATATAAACTGGCATTTATATATATATACATATGAAATATGATATATCGAGGGCTCAACGCAACACTGTCGTAACTTGTTCTTTTTTTTCAATATGAGTTACGACAATGATGCGCTGAGCCCTCAAATTATAGTGTATAAAAAAATGAGAAATTTGTTTGCCTACAGTATTACCTCAATATATTGACCATTTCCGGACATAAAAATCAGACTTTCATTTAGTATAGAATTGTTCTCATTTATATCAAGTTAAAATAGAGGATAAAAACATGGAATTCTGCACCAGGTCTGATAATTAAAGGTTATTGATAATTTATAATACAAATGTATTTAAGTTCATAAAACTTGAGATTGTTGCTATGCGAGATTTTACAGTTTTAGGATTCAATTGGATTACATGTAGATACTGTCAAACCTGTGGTCACCCATGGGAAAGACAAAATGTGGCCATAGTGCCCAATAACACAGGTTTGACTGTGCTCACAAATCTTGATATGTTGTGCCTTTAACAACTACTATTCATCGCCATAATTATGTCTTATTATACTAAGTCTTGGTCATAAAGCATCTGCAACAGTTACTGTAGAATGTTATTTGAATGGCCAAACATCAATAAAATTCTATTGAGGAATTACATATTTTTTTATGTAAGATCATTTTTCTTCATTTGAAATTCTTCTAGGTCTCCACCTGTTAATCAGTTCATCTACGGTCTGACCGGGGTGATAATTGATATTATAAAATATTTTTAATAAGCGCATTAGTGCTTATTTACAAATTTCAATTTCTTAAATCAATTAGTTTTTATCAGACTTTTATAACAACGCATTAACAACAGTCTCTTAGTCTTATTTATGTAAATATTGATATGCAATGTAATTTATGTGATATTATATATTATAAGTCTCTTATAATTCAATATTGAATGGTTATGTACATTTTAAGTTTTTGTGTATGATTAATATATTTATGTATGTACATGAATGAGACAAGAATAAAGAATAATATATAAACAGGAAGTTATCCATAAACTAATTATCAATACAATTTATGACTAGGTGTCAAGTCTACAGACACTAAGCTGACCGTGAAAAGACAGGATTGATCCCATTAGGGGCAATAAAACAATTAAGAGATTAGACCTCATGTGGATTTGGGGGGGGGGGTCACTTATATAGTAGCTGTTCAATGTCTTTAAGGATTTCAGTAATAATTAAGGTCTTCCTGTGTGGATTGAGTTGACTACTAAAATACATGTCCGAATTCTACTGTCCCGAGTCCAAGGGCGTAGCTAGCTTGCCCTATAATTTCTATGACATGCCCCCCACCCCGATGGGTGGTTTCACTATAGAGTCGGAACTGGGTACTCTGATCTTCTATCTCTCATTGTTGTATTTTTAATTTGTCAAAAAAAGTGTAGGCACGTGCCTACATGTAGTGCCTAAAGGAAGCCACGCCATTGGAGTTTCACAAGATGGCGGGCAACAATCGGACTAACGAAAGTATTTCTCAGTTACGGAAATGCCCGAGTTTTTACGATGGATACGAAATTCGAAACTAACGTTCTCATTAGTAAAGGGAAGTAATACAAAAGAAGCTATTCTCCATACAGATAAGTGCGGCAAAATCTGTCAACTTCGGTTTATCGAATTTTGTCCGACTTCCTACGGGTAATAATCCAGGAGTAGTTAATAAAAGTTTTAAGAATTTGCTCTACAATCAATCGATGTAGAATAACGAAGTTTAAACTAAAAAATTGACGAGATTTGAAAACGAAAGTAGGAACATTTAATAACGAAACTACAAACAGGCATATTCGTTTTCATACTGAAGAATTCTCCTCAACGAGGTATCGGCCGAAAAAAAACAATAATCAAGGGACGCTAATTGGATTACCGGGTATGTGATACGTTACGCTTCAGTTCCCTTGTCGATTATCGATCAAGTATTGATAGGTTAAGTGCAGCCAGGCGTTATAAAATACAGCGTTAGTTTCATAAGACAGACATGTTTGGTCCTTCCCGCGGTTTATATAATTGGATTATCAATTTTAATTAGTCCCTCTCTATTTAATGTAATATTTAAGTTGCGGATCATCAACAAAAATGTACGAACACTGTGGTGTCAAAAAACAATAGAATTAGATGATGCTGTAAATTGTCAGTACCGTCGAGTAACCCTAAATCGTGATACCTTCGTTTTCGTTATACCGGAAACATTTACATAAAGCTCGCGCTATATTTTGTTGAATGACGTCATACTCCGGAAGCCAACTGCAGAGACCACAAACTACTGTCGGCAATAAAAAAATACTCCGAATAGCTCTTGAAAGCATAAGAAAATAGTTTCCTTTCGTATACTATGATAAAACCATGTAAAAAAGATAATTCAATTAGTAAACCTACATCTTACATTTATTTTTCAAAATATATCAATCTTTCTCCAAAAATTTCTTTAGCAGCCGATTGTTTACATTTTTGACAGTTAGGTCATGACTTTGGATGACTGGTTCCGAGGCTGATATTTAAATAACGAAATGGAAGGAAAGGTTATCTCCTTATACGGTTGGAGACTCATAAATTAAATGTTTTGTCACTTGTTTAAAAAGTCATCTTGTAATATGTTGTCCCAAATACAATAAGTTATCAATAAAAATATATTTCCCCCATTCATATCAAAAGAATGTTCGAGCCACATCAAACCTAAATCTGGCATACAAATTTAGATATATACGGTATACTAGCCCACATCAAGCAAAACGCAAAAATATGTTGTAGGCAGTATTCGCCAACAATTCTAACATAGGCTAGATCTATAACTGTTGATGAATTATGCCGAAAGAAAAGATAAAAAAAACTACAAAATTTATATAATTTTAAAAACGGATCCAAAATAAACCTTTAAATACATAAAACTACGTATTAAAAGGTATCTCTTATTGCAATATCGCCAATTTCGTTTAATTCAACTATTTCGCTAAACCTCACGAAAACTGTTCTACCATACTTAATGGAAGTCTGGTTTTGTACATGTTTGAAACTGGCTGCGTCCATGAGTTAGCAAGTGAATAATATTTTCAAAAATATTGCGAGATTATACATAATAAGTTGTGTTATTGATGCGTTGTTTTTAAATTTTGTTGGAAACAATATTGTTCTTGAGTGCCCTCTATGTTTCCTTAACCTCACGGAAACTGGTTACTCGAGGGTATAAATATATATGGGCATCATTTAAATTAACGTTATTTATGCTAACATTTCATTCGAATTAATATCTATATATGACTTAATGTGGTCATATGATATAAATGTTTGAAAATAAAAAATATTTTAAATTAATACAAAATAATTATCTTTTTATGTCTTTAAAACAATATCATGTTTATCTATGTCTCTGATCGAATGCATTAAGATATTGGTGTTTGTAATGAAAGAAGGGCATTATGCTAATTTTTTTTTTTGAGCATATAAAATATATTGTTTATATATTTCAATAACTTAATTAATGTTTCTGTACTTGTCATTTAAAAAGAATTCATATCAATTCAGTTAGTAGCCACACGTTACATGTTAATACAAGTGATTGTTAATTACAATGTTTGTTTAGTGCGTGTCAGTTTATGGGGTAATAAAACTAAAATTGTCACTGAATGGGTCAGAAGTCATAGGCATTATATGCCGATAATACCAATACCAATTATGTCTTTAGACGAAATTTATATACACATCTTCCTAAAATGGTAGATAAAAGTTTAAATTTAAAAAAAAAAATTAATAGAATTATATGTAGAAGTAATACATATTTATAAATAAATAAATGAAAGGGCATGCACTTCACGACTTACAGAATAAAACACAACTGAAAGAGCAAATGTATATACGATGATAATAAAACATGAACCTTTATCATTTGAATAATACCAACATAATACAAACAATTCAATAGGCGCTCAGTTTGTATCATTTGTTAATGTAGATGAATATAATTGCTAAAAAGCTATAAAGTTAAAATACTGAAATAAAACTGGTGAATTATTTTTGTGTGTCTTTTTTGGTGCGAGTCTTTCAAAGCTTTCACTATGTCATTTTCTTTTTCCTTTGCAAAGGCAATTATTTTATTTTGTAACAACGTCATACTAATAGCTTCAAAACAATACAACCCTTTTCACTTAAACAGCACATGTATAAAGCGCTAACCGATATACAAGCGAGATATCGATCGTCTGCCAAATTTGAACAACAACTATTAAGAATGACAAATTTCGAAATATTAGTAAAAAAGATCCTAAATTATGACGATCTAAATTTTAATTTAAAATAACAAAATATATATTATTTGAAAGGTAATTTTAATATCTGTATCGAACCATTTGCACCGAAGGTTTTATTTTGAGTTATTTTATTTAAAATCCAGGTTAAAGATACCCATGTTTGGTAATATGGTCAGATTTTATATAGACAAAGAAGGAAAAAATCACTGTCACAGCGGTGTAATATATCTGCAATTATGACGATCTAAATATTAATTGAAATATATGAAACTAATATCAAATAATGCGCAAGACATTGAAAATTACTGAACATTTTGCACCTAAGAGATGGTTTGTCTAGTTATTTTGTTATTAAGAGAAATGTATGCAGCCCCTTCTTATTTCTATATAGAAAAAATGAGGGCTATCGATTAACCACTTGAGGAGAATTCTTCCACATGTCTACAGTAAATTCATTGTGAATATTATTGCTTGAAATATTCTAGAGATATAGTTATACCTAACTTAATACTGCATTCTCTTGATATATGGACATTTCAAACTGTTGAATCAAATCAGGGATTTCAATTTTCATCCCTGATCAAATGGAAATAACTAATTCTATTTGACTCAAATTTTAAGCGATCCTGATTCAAAATTCTAATTATCAGTGACACTATGAATGATATATATCGTTGGAGAATGGATCACTTGAAGTTGATAGCCCTACATGCATGAAAAAATAAAGCAGTTGATATTCTCTGATCATTTGATCTGTATTAATTATCCATGACTTTATCAGATGTTGAAATGTCAGAGATATAGATAACAGAGATAGGCAACTTAAAATATCATACATGTGTGACACTGTTTTGTAAATTCTCAAAACTCAAAAGCCAAATAACATACATGTATGAATAATACATTTTTACACATACATATATGAATTAGATGATATCTATACATTTTTTACACATACATATATGAAGTATACATTTTTACACATACATATATGAAGTATACATTTTTACACATACATATATGAAGTATACATTTTTACACAATACATATATGAAGTATACATTTTTACACATACATATATGAATTATACATTTTTACACATACATGTATGAATTATACATTTTCTGAGAGTTTAAACCTTTGTCGACTGGTTAAACATATTAACACTCCTATCTGTATTTAACCTTGATGCGCATTCATTGTCGTCAAAACAATAACTTAACCGCTAGATATTTTTTAAAAAGACTGCATAAAGTAGGTAGTATAAACATATCGAGGGCTCAGCGCAACACTGTCGTAACTTGTTCTTATTTCAATATGAGATACGACACTGTTGCGTTGAACCCTCGATATGGGTGTAATAAAAGTATCAGTCAATATTGATATTTGAAAAACTCAGCAGCTATAGTTTAGATAATAAACTATTGGAAAATGTTAAATTTATGCATGTGATATCAGCAGGTAAGAAGTTTTATCTGCTACAAAATAATTAATTCTTGGGAAAAGAAATAGTCACGCGTGATATAACATAGGTTATGACTGAAGTTACTTATCTCTGTTATCTATGTCTCTGGAAATGTGTATGATTGGTGTTGATCTATTGATAATTAAATAAAGTTAAACTTTTGATTGTCGGGTAAATGAGCATGCAAGTAACCTGGGAATTAAACCACTGGTTCATGATATTTTGTCCATTGCAAATTTATCACAATGTATATTTGTGAATTAATTTTTCATCAAATGCAAATCACTTCTGTCTGCTTTGATATAGTTTTGAATTCCTAGTATACCTATGCAGATAGAATAATTAATTGTCCAATCATGTCAGTGCACCTTGGGTTCAAGAGATCAAAACCCAGCACACAACAATTAACAGTTCAAACTAATTTTTTTAAGCACTAGCCTGAACTATATATGGACTATTAAAAATGGACAATTTACCACTGTAACTTTGAGAAAGTTCACTTGTTCAAATAGAAATTTACTAGCCCCGGGCTGTGGGCTCAACGGGTTAGAGTTAAGACTGATTCATGTTTAGTTTTCATAGATATAAACTGGCATTTATATATATATATATATATATATATACATATGAAATATGATATATCGAGGGCTCAACGCAACACTGTCGTAACTTGTTCTTTTTTTCAAAATGAGTTACGACAATGATGCGCTGAGCCCTCAAATTATAGTGTATAAAAAATGAGAGATTTGTTTGCCTACAGTATTACCTCAATTTATTGACCATTAATTTTCCGGACATAAAAATCAGACTTTCATTTAGTATAGAATTGTTCTCATTTATATCAACTTAAAATAGAGGATAAAAACATGGAATTCTGCACCAGGTCTGATGATTAAAGGTTATTACAAATGTATTTAAGTTCATAAAACTTGAGATTGTTGCTATGCGAGATTTTACAGTTTTAGGATTCATTTGGATTACATGTAGATACTGTCATACCTTAGGTCACCCATGTGAAAGACAAAATATGGCCATAATTGACAGGTGGCTTTATTCTGGTGTGCCCAATAACACAGGTTTGACTGTGCTCATAAATCTTGATTTGGTGTGCCTTTAACAACTACTATTCATCGCCATAAGTCTTGGTCATAAAGCATCTGCAACAGTTACTCAGTTACTGTAGAATTTTATTTGAATGGACAAACATCAATAAAATTCTATTGAGGAATTACATATTTTTTTATGTAAGATCATTTTTCTTCTTTTGAAATTCTTCTAGGTCTCCACCTGGTTGTACCCCTGTTTTCCTGAAACATGGCACAAAGCACGGACGTAGAATACTCTCGTGCACTGAGTAAACATACTATACACATCAGTAAATGGCGGGAACTTTTGCCCAGGATTTATGAAGAACTTGACGATTACTCTAGAGAGAAAATATTGTATGACTATCCGTCCAATGACATGGAGGATGATGATCTGGCTGATTCAACAGCTAAGTCGGAACAACAGAAATTTTTTGATGCCATAGATAACACAGGTAAAGTGTAAACAAATTTTGGCTTACGCTGAACTGACCAATCTTATTTTTGGAAACTGAGTGATAGTTATAAGCTTTCTATAGCTGTCACATGATTTTTTATGCAGACCAAAGTGCTATGTTTTTCTACATTAGCCATACAATTGTTCAACTGGTTCCTGTTACTTGTTGCAGTACAAGTTTATGTAAGTTCAGTTTCCATGAGCACTTTCAGTACTTTGATTTCTGACTTATTCAAATATTGCCCAATAATCGCATTTTTCATATGAACTGATCTGAAGCAAACTATATGATTTAAAAAGAAATTCTGCTGACCTGCCTACCACTTGTATTTGTAGCCCTGACTTTTTTAGTGGGGGCTATATAGGAATCACTTTGTCTGTCTGTCTTGAATTGTGTCCGTTCTGTAACTTTGTCATTCATTTGAGGATTTTGAAATGACTTACCACAGTTGTTAACCACCACTAGACGATGTGTTGAGCTCAACTCCCATGACTGTAGCTCCAAGGTCATAGTCACACTTATAGTTCAAAGGTAATAATTTTGGTCTTTTTGGCATGTCTTCTCTGTAGCTTTGTCATTTATTGGAGGATTTTGAAATGAATTACCACAAATATCAACTACCACTAGACAATGTGTCACCCACCGCTCCCATGGCTGTAGCTCCAAGGTCTGCAGCATGTGGGTTTTTTGTCACTTTGTGACAGCTCTGATAAGAGGAATTGTTAGTGGAAAATAGATTTTTTCATTGGGGCATAAGTGAAGATTGCATGTATATAGTCACTTCAGTAATTTTGGTTTGTCAATTCCAGGTGAAATATTCATAGTTTGTAGGTTTGGCATTTATATTACAAATTAGTCATAAGTTGAAATGGACAGACAGTGTTCAAAATTCTTACATATTTTGATTTATAATATTTAGAAAAAAATTGTTTGTGAAAAAAGATTTCTGCATATTGCATTAGGCAAGGTTGTTAGAATGAAATTCAGTGATATTGAACAGAAGCTGATCCAGAATTTCAGGCTAGAGGATGATAATATTTCATGTCTATATATGGTCGCAGGGCTTTTTTCCCCTTCTATAACAAAGGCCGAAATTCTGTGACTTCCCAATTGCAAAAAGGATGTTTTTTTCCCAATATTAGGGCAAGAAATTCCCCAAAATGCAATTCTATTCAAACTTAGTAGTCTAACCTTCTCAAAATTCAGCCAAATATCACGCTTGATTTTCCCAAAATGAAAGGCTAAGGCCCCTTCCCAATTTTTGGAAAAAAGGCCCTGGGTCGGGGACTTTTAGGAGTGGCTGAGTGTGCGCCCCCTTGAATCCCCTAGCCAGTGATGAAATAGAGCCTTGAATCTTGAGACATTAGTATGTTCAGACTTTTTTGGGTATTTTGGGAATATGACGCACACCCTAGGAATTGGGAATTTTTGCAGTGTTTTAATAAAAATTGGGAAAAAATGTTTAACTACAATTTTACAATATCCAACTTATTCTTCTTATTTTCTCATAGAACAGTAGTAGAATTAGGTATTTACTACCAATAGTGATGTTAATGAACTTATTAATTTTTTGTCTGTGAAATGGTAAAAAAAGATACAATGTACTATTTTCCATTGGGAATTTGACCGATTTCGGCTATAAAATTGCCCCCAAAAAACCCTTACGTTGTATTTCAGATATTGGTGAGCTCGATTCCGCTAAAGAATTTCGAGATAGAGTGAAATTATTGAAGCTACACACAGGTATGGGAGAAAGCCTCACTGATATGGTAAATGAATGTATCATTTGTCTTGAAGAACAACGAGCTGAACAGGAGGTGTTGACAGATCCCAGGTTTATCGGTCGCTTGTCAGAATTCAATTTGGTTTGTGATAAACTTGAAGGTATTTTGGATTACGTCTATTCTAAACATTGTACTGTAATACTAGGCCATCGTTAAAAAAATGTTCGTTTGCGATAACCCTGCCCAGAGAATTCTCAGTGCTTAGATAGGTTGGAATTTTTTTGGGAAAATTATTTTTTATATTGAATCAAAAATACATGTCAGAATGCTGTTCTTTTATATAAAAAAAAGGTACCGGTAGTCACAATTTTTTATTTGCTAAACTTTTGGCTTTTCAAATGCTTTGGAAGCACTATTCGTCCTCAAATGTTTTCATACTTTTACTGTTAAAAGCTTAATGGTCAGTGCCGGAAAATAAGGTCAGTAACCCAGCAATTTTGGTTCGAATTCCACACGACGTGGCAATTCTTATCCTTCAATGAAACTTTGACATAAATTTTGATTTCAATACTCAGAGAAGTTGACGGTAGCAGGTACTGGTTAGGTGAACCTACTTCTGTATAAATCAGAAATATCGTTGAAAAACAATGTTTGACCAAATATAAAAGAAGAAATGAAGTTAGATTTTAAGACTGAAAACTAGGTTATTTTTTTGGGGTAGATTTGAAGTACTATATTTAATATTTTATTTTGTATGAATAAAGTATGGTATTCAGTGATGTAATCATTTATTTGTATTCCACATTTGTCTGGATTTTTGGCTCTCTTGATGCAGGCATTTTCTTCATCCTTTTTAGCTCACCTGAGCACTATGTACTCGGAAAGCTATTAGTATAAATCAATGTCCGACTTCCACAATTCCATAAACAAGTTCAAACCCCATGAAAATCTTTTTGATACTCTAGAGGTGGCATTTTAATTGTGTCTTCATTAAATCTTGTTAAAATGTTTTGTCTCAATGATATCTTGGACAAGTCCGAACATTCGTCATCTAGGTTCAAAATTTAGGTCACTGGGTCAAATCCCAAGAAAATCTTGTTAACACTCTTGAGGTCACAGTTTTGATTGGATCTTCACCAAACCATGTCAGAGTGTTTGTATCAGTGATATCTTGGATTTTATTGGATCTTCAGCAGCTTGTCAGAATGTTTGTCTGTATGATATCTTCGATAAAAATGAAAATTTATTTAGGTTACCAGGTAAAATCACTGGTTAACCTAAATAACACTGTAGAGACTAATTGTTTGTCAAGTCTTGATGGAAGTTTCTCAAAATATCTGTCTTGATGAGTTCTAGGTCAGTGTTAAGCTCTGACCTAGTTAAACATTGATATGGTAGAGGTTGCAGTGATATGAAAGAAGTTGAGTCCTTTACTCAGGTGAGCGAGTAAATTAAAGGGCCATCATGGTCCACTGACTTGTTATAAAAATCCTTTATGAACATATTGAGTAAATCCTAATTACAATAAAACCCCTGAAAGTCGTACTCCCAGAAAAAAGGAATTCTCTGAAAATCGGACAATTTTTCAATTAAATCCCATGTTTTTTTAATTGATCAAAAGTTCTCTGAAAACCTGACGTTTAGCTCGGTCTGGAAGGGGACTAGTTTTCAGTGGTTTTACTGTTAATGTTTCAGATTCATCAGTACAGTGTGTTTGTATAAGTGGGTTAGGAGGTCAAGGTAAAACATATCTGGCCAGAAAAGTTTTATTGGAACTGAAGAAGAGAAGAACCAACATGATTGTTGTCCAAGTTAATTTACGGTGAATAATCTTAGTAGTTATATTTTCTCCATTTTGCTACGGAAAATAATCAGTTTGCCACTAGCCTGAATATTTAAATTTAAGAAAGTTCACCGACCCAAATAGTTAGTGTGTTAGTGTGAAGACTGGTACAGTCCACGTCACATAATTATTAGAGTAAAACCATTATTTTTAGGTCACTTAAACATTTTCACTCATTTTCACTCGCTCGGCACACATGATACAGACCAAAGTATTATGTTTTTTACATCCCCCATAAATGTTTAACTGTTTCCTGTTCTATGTTGTAGTGTAAGTCTATGTAAGTTCAGCTTCCATGAGTACTTCCAGTACTTTGATTATCATATCTCATTGTACACATATTTCAGAGACAGTGATATTGCTGATACCAAAGATGTTCTGAGATTTATGTTGTCTCAGTCACCAGACTGTGAACTTCAGGGTAAAGAGGACCTGGATGAGTTAATGAATATACTGCAACGATACCTTCTGGCAGCTGACCAAAGTACCTTATTTGCTTCTTGTTTTAAATCTCTTTATGTGAGAAAGTAGGTCGTTGGCTTGCTTACGGAGGATGGGAGTCTAGTACTGGTTCTTCCACCTGACGGTTGAAAAATAGCATAAAAACTCGATCATAAACAAAAGTTGTTTCAAACATTTTCTAAGTACAGTGCAACCTCTCCAGACTGGCCCTCTCTTGAGCAACAGCGGTTACCATTCTTTAACAATGGCATGCTTTTTCCCAACTGTAATGTTTAATTATTAATAAAACCTCTCTAGTCTAGAGCACTTTATAAGATAAGCATTATTTTTTTATAATCTCTGATCCCCCAATTTGTTCATGTGAAAGTTCGGCTCCAAGGCAGGTATTGAATATACCTTTTCATGACTACAATGTATTTGCCTTCTTTTATTATGTTAATTTGATTCTTGTTTAGGGATCATCTTTTATCTGGACGACTGTGATACAGTACTACATCGTGATAAAAAGGATTTTTTGCAATTTATGAAGAATTTTCTGGATTTGTTGTGCGATGATAATGTACCCCAGGTAGGTGATTTCTTAAAATTATCAAATCAAAGTACAGAAAAGCCTTACTTTGCAACCACAGGTGTTTGGCAGAGACCTGGAATAGTAAATAATGCTGTATTTGACCAGAGCCCACTTACATGTATAATAATTATATAGAACTTTTCTATTTATTATATATATAACAGCTGGGGCATTATAAAAATGTGCCAAACACCTGTGAATGATACTTTGCAACCACTATTCATATTTTTGTAAATCATCCAATCAAAGTACAGACAAACCTTTTCTTGCAACCACTGTGATTTTGTCTCTGTGTTGTTGAAAAACCTCCTTTAACTTAAAGACCCCCTTCAGGACGAAAAATATATCTTAATATTTACAGGTAAGTGATCTGATGAAATGGAACAGTGATAAGTTAAATGAAAACCAGTCAGAAGATAAGTGGTCACCATAGTGATGGTTTTAGTTCTAAAGTGGGTCGTAAATTGAGGTTTCACTGTTGTTAAAAATGTTCTAAATTGTTTCTTATAATGGTAGTGCATCATGATTTTCATTTGTGTCTTTAATGAAGTACAGTCAATCCTGTTTTCATAGGCCACCCTTAATTAGGAAAGACAAAATTTGGCCTTAATTAACAGGTGTCCTTTATTGGAAGTAATTTTATTCTAAATATTCAATGGCTGGTCTTAAAGAATGGCCTTTACTCACAGGGGTGGCCTTTGTTCCCAGGTGGTCAGAAACACAGGTTTGAATGTATTTAAAAATGATTAAAGGTGAAGATTTTGATGACGACAAGAGTGAAACTGTCAAGTTCGCTAAAAAATGATCGACTGGCTGAGATTGAACTACAAGGACTAGAATTAGACGATGCTGTAAAAATGTTCCAAGAATATTCAGAAATGAAAGAGGTATGATGCAACACAATTGAAATGTTTTGTGTATTAAATTGATGTGTTTAGTTCTCGAAAATGCATGATACATAATAATTGCAAATTTTGAAATATTTCGTGTAGATTTTATCATTCCAATTAGATGGACGTTATTTTGAATTATTTTTTTGGAAAATCTGTTTATAAAGATCACCTTCCAAATTGTCATATTCAATTTATATATGAGGTGGTCTATTTTCAGATTTAACAATAGTTATTAATACTTGTAATAGAAACCACTGGTTTTTGTGCTCGGGTGATCTTCACTGGTTCAAGAATCAGACCTTGCATTTATAAAAGGTCCTGGCCCAATATTGATATAAACCTGTTTTTTAATTTTAAATGACTGAAATGAAATTTTATTAAATGACAAAATGCAAATTTAAAAAAAAATGGGGGAAAATAATTTTTCTGATGAAGCATTCTGGTACCCTTTTTAATTCCAGGGTATACTTCAGTTGGGGTGATCTTTAACTACATTTTTTAACAAAATACACTGCAAATTCATGTAACAATTGTTCAGGTCCCTGTGGATTCACTGTTCCTGTGTTCTACTGTATATAATAGGGTTATTTTACTTTTGTAGATCCACGAGTGTGCCATCAAAGCTATAGTTGAAGAATGCGCATATTCACCATTAGCCATCAGCATGATGGCCAACCTTGTAAAAGATGGGAAACTCACACCTGATAGCCTTATGTTTCATCTTAAGATGGACAAGAAGAATGTGACTGCACAAATGAAGGTTGACAGATGTATTGAAGAGTCCATTAAAAATCTTCAGCCAGTGTATCTGCAATCATTGGTTGGTTTGTCTGTTTTTCAATCATCTTCATTCAATGTTGGCAATGCTGAGAAGGTCCTTAAGAAAGTCCTTCGCAACAGTTTTGGAGTGGATAACGAAATAGGCCCAGTATTGCAAAGTTTGTACAACTTTCATCTTTTAGAAGCTGAAGATTACGGGACTGTCACACAAAATTCCGATCAGCCTCGACGTAAATGTCGTTATTCTCTTCACCCTTTGGTTTTCCGATTCCTGTCTGAATGGAAGAAAGATAAGGCATTGATTCAGTGTTATGAAATTGCTGTCCAACAGTTTGTTTCAATTTGTGAGAAAATAATCGGCAAAATAGTAATGTTGAAAGAATCGGAACATCTGAAGGGACAGAAGAAGTTGGAGGAGAATCGTGTACATATAATGAAGTTTTACGACATCATGAGTGATAACGCTGACTTGCTTCTGAAGCATCCAAAGAAGACGAGTGACAAAGGTCTTTTCCAAAAGAAATGTGTCTCTGACTTGGCTGATACATTACTGTCATTGGTAAAGATGCGGCGTATGTTCCAGGTAAGTCATTTGATTGGTTGGTTGATACCAGTAACTGTTTATTTCGGACTTGAGTATCTTCAAACTTAACCAATATCTCAATAATACAACCACATCATTATGACAACCATTTATCTTTTTTTTTCAATTTTTCCTCTTCTCTTTTGGATATTGCACAAAGCTAGGATCATTTGGCAACTTTCACAGCTTTACATGGGTAGAGCCACTTTCCGT
This sequence comes from Lutraria lutraria, assembly GCA_964023205.1. NCBI lineage: Eukaryota > Metazoa > Mollusca > Bivalvia > Venerida > Mactridae > Lutraria > Lutraria lutraria. The sequence continues at coordinate 3,365,445 of OZ026839.1, read as the reverse complement.
AAGCAGTTGGTGTGAGAGAAAAAATATTTATTTTTCAAATTTCTGGCAAATAAGTCATTTATCATTGATTCGTTTTGATAGTTCTTGGTTATTAATGAATATTTCAGTTATTTTTTAGAAATATAAACGTATGTTGTTGTTTTTTTAAATGACAATTGTGTTCCTTTTATAGTCCCATGCACAATATTTATATGAATGCCATAATGTATTTTAGTCTGAAGCAGATAGGGCTCTAAGAGTGAAGAATAATGATGTGTATATTTTCTGGATGATCGAAAAAGCAGACGTGTTTCTGATGTTACATGATAAACCAGACATAGCTATGAAGATTCTTGATGAATTATCTGAAGGGAAGTTTACAGGTATAGCCAACCTGTAATAGCCACCTCTGAATTAAGGACATCCTGTGAACAAAGGCCATTCTTTTTAAATCCATCATTGATAATTTAGAGCAAAATGACCTCTGAATAAAGGTCACTTGTCAATAAAGGCCACATAGTGTATTTCCCTAGGATGGCCTTTGTTAAGAGGATTGACTGCACTGTCTACAGCAATAATTGCAAACAAATTTATGTTCATTGCTACATGTGAATGATGGTCACCTGTGAATACATAGCCATTTGTGATCCCCGATCAACTATGGTCACCTGTGAATACATAGCCATTTGTGATCCCCGAACAACTATGGTCACCTGTGAATACATAGCCATTTGTGATCCCCGATCAACTATGGTCACCTGTGAATACATAGCCATTTGTGATCCCCGATCAACTATGAACATTGCTCATCTGTGATGGTCAACTGTGAATAGTGGTCACCTGTGAATAACAGCCATCTGAGACCAATGGTCACAGGTCTGTCAATAACAGATACCTGTGAACAATGTTCACCTGTGATGGTGTACCTCTAATTAAAGGCCACCAGTGAACACCGACCATATCTCTTCCCTCCCATGGATGTCTTTTGTTCACAGGTTTTTATTGTTCAAGCACTCAGTCAATTTGTTGGAAACCAGGGCTTTTTCACGTGTAAGGGACGGGGCCTTGTCCTTAAATTTGGGGGGAAATAACATGTAATTTTTGCAAGAAATAAGAATTTTAGAGGAAAATTGCTTGATTTTAAAGAAATTTCTTGTTGAGGGGAAGACGCCTGTTAAGGGCCCCTGCTATAGAAGGAAAGAAGGCCCTGGAAACTTAAGACCTTTGATGATTGTTTAAGTGTCTTGTTTATAAGACTTCAGCACTAAAATTCTACATCTATTTATTTGTATACATCTGTGGCCAGGATGAAAGTATGCTATATTAATTCAGCCACCAGTAATTGAGGACAAATGCTTTAGTGCAGTATCTGTTGTTGAAAATTTACCTGTTTACATCAATATTATCATATTTCAGCCCTACAGCGTTTTGACGACAGGTTGTTTTATAAACCACTTGTACATGCATTGTTCCATAAAGTGAAGGGAATGACTTATTTTAAACTGTTTAATCATCAGTCAGCTCAGCAACATTTGAATTTGTCTCTGAGATTCTACGAGAAATGTCCTGAACCATTACACAACATGCTTATTGCACGAGTTCAGTGTTTTCAAGGTGTGGTTTTGATTGACTTGGGTCATCTTGATGCTGCTGAACAAATTCTTCGACAAGGTATGTATGAATGCTTAATTATACTGCTAAAATGACTTTCATCATTTTCCTGTGAGTTTTACGGTGAGTTTCTTACGGTGAGTTTTTTTACCGAGGCGTTACCAAGAGTTTATTAGAATGAATCTTCATTTTTCTCTAATTTTTCTATCGGGGAAACCAATAAAATTATAAACATTTCCAAAATCTGTCTGCACCATTTTAAGACAATAATTTTAGGATTTAGTCTGTCTTAATATTTATGCGCCTTTTGGAGAAAAGGGGGTATATATTACTTTGCACATGTCGGTTGGTTGGTCAGTCCATCCGTAACCAAACCTTGTGACAACAATTTTGCCTAAGCTCTTCAGATTTGGTTGGCAGGTTGTTCATTACATGTAAATGACTTCTAATGGTTCTTAGGTTAGTATGTCAAAGGTCAAGGTCACAGTGACCTCCAGCACAAAACCATGTGCTACCACTAACTAGAGAAAGTTTTGGCCTAAGCTCTTCAGATTTGGTTGGGAGGTTGGTCATCACGTATGTAGATGACGCCTATCGATTTTGAGGTCAGTATGTCAAATGTCAAGATCACAGTGACCTTCAGCACAAAAACCTTGTCCGACAAATAGCTAGTGAACGATTTGGCCATAGGTCATCAGATTTGGTTGGGAGGTTGGTCATCGCATGTATATTAGCCCTAATGATTATAAGTTTTAATAGGTCAAGGTCTTACTATCCATTTGGCTTTTAAGGGGCATCCATGTTTCACAAACCCTTCTTGTTTGATTTGAAATATAAAAAAAATAATATGATCTAATTATTGTTTCATTATTATTAGCTTGGTCATCCATCAGAAAAGTAGTGTTTGCTAGTAAACATAAATCATCAATACAAGAAGATGAGGATGTTGCCGGGGAACTTCACTGGGACATTCCCAGGTAGAGCCCAAGATTTTCACACTATTCATGTCTTGTACATTCTGTACATTGTTTTTTCTGTGTGTTAGAAATTTTATAATGTAATCAAAGTACAATCCCTGTGAGCAATGATTTTCACAATTTTATATTTTATTTTTTTGTTATTTTTGTAGATTCTGGTACATTTCTGTTATTTAGTTTTCTGAAAAAAAAGCTTAGTAGTGTCTGACAGAAAGAGCATGCTAGTAAATGACACATAGAGTGTACGTATGCATGAAATAGGAGGATACTTATTTTTTGCTGGAAGAAGTATAATTGTGAAAGAATGAGTATAAATATCATCTTTAATTTGTGATATTTTAGGTTTTACACCAACTTTGCTAGAATTGAGCTGAAGAGAGCTATGAAAGCAGAAGATAGATCAGTGAAGCATCAGTATTTAGATAGAACTCTAGAACATCTTAATCATGGTAAAAATTATTCCTTTTTAGAAACCATAGAATTAAAGTTGTAAGAATATGAAGGTACAGTTCAGCCTCTCAAGAGCGGCCGGCCCTCTCATGAGCAACAATCTCATTGCAACAACAGCATGATGTTTCCGATGGATTTACTCCCAAAGGGTGTTGCCTTTTAGAGGCTGTACTGTAGTAGTGTAGTAGCTAAAACATGTACCACCCTAAAATCTTCAGAGAGACACTTTTTCACACATCCTTTTATTATCTTCGCCATTTTGTCCAAAATATATTTCATATAAAATTATATTGGCAATAATTTTTATAGTGTAAGAATGATCAATTATCAATCCCACAGGTATGAAGCTAGACAAGCTATTGAAATTGGACCGATTAGATGGATTCTACATGAAAATGAAACTACGAGCTGATGTTTATATAGAAAAGGGTATGCTAGACGAAGCTCTTGTGGATGCTAACTTTGCGAGTGATCAGCGCCGTGAGATCTTACAACCACCTCATACAAAGTATACCGAGAGTGTTTATCAGGTTGGCAGAATTTACATGTTACAAGGAAATGAATATCTTCAAGAGAAAGGTCCAGGTTAGTTAATGACATCAATACTAAATTTGACACCACTGGCATAAATTGATGCAGAGGCATAGAGTGATTGTTTGTTCTGTCTGTTCGTCTGTCCATACAATTTTAGTCAAGCTTAAACACAGTTTCTTGTTTCAACATGTAGTACAACATTGGATGTATGTGAAACCTACCCAATTAGCTCAGTGGCTAAAGCATTGGTCTACTGATCAAGAGGTTGTGAGTTGGAATACCGGGCGAGGCTCACACTGTCCGTGACAAGTTTGATTGATGATATTACATCCTATGTTAAATTGTCCTTGTGGATAGAATGTGGTTAGTACTGGATAAGTCTTAAATGAAGTCCAGGAAGCTGGTTAGGAGAAATGCCTGCAACTACTAGTATATAACTGAAATAATGTTGAAAATGGCTGTAAATCTGATGAAATAAATAAATAAATCTGTTTTCGATTATTAACAGTGGAAGCTCGTAAGTATTGGATTTGTTCAAGTGATTATTTTGATGAGGTGATGAAGTGTCATTTAAAAGAAGGTGGTATGTCTTTACTGAATCCAGTCCTGCAAGATATCAAAAGAGATCATATTGCTGTCATTAACCGCGTTGGCAGCAAATCTGACATCCAACGTGTTGTGAAATTCTATAAGGTATGTTAATTACTTTCTTTTAACTATACAGGTAAACTTAACGGATACCTGTGAATAGATACAGTCTTTGCAGAATGGTCATTCATAAGCACTTGTTTTTTTATAGAAAAGTCCAAATAAACCCCTGAATAAAAGCTAACTGTGCACACAGGTCACATTTCATCTCATGACGCTGTGGCCTTTGTTGGTATATTTGACTGTTTGGTAAAAGTCTATACAACATTAGTGTTCTGAGATATTAACTACTTGTGATAAAAAGACAACTTATCACATCATTCTTGACCTGTACTTACTGATTCTCTCTATTTAATATACAAAAGTATTGTGTTTTTATTCCAAAATTTCCATATAGACAATAGATATTTAATTACATTTTTATTGTAGTTTTTTTGTTGCAATTACTAAATGCATAATCATTTCCTATTGGTTTCAAACTGTTTCGTATGACATATTGATCAGATAAACCCTGAATATGATCATAGTTTACATAGATTCCATGGAAACCGTGCTACTCACTTTCAGGATTTGGAAGCAGGGGTCTATGAACCAGAGAAGAAATCGAGTTCTAAAAGTGTTATACAAATGCTGTACACTCCCATGGAGATGATGAAGAAGTATTTCGGTGGAGGAGGGGAAGCGTTCGGAGAGGATGGTGGGAGATTAGCGGTAATTGTCTCCTTGTAATTACATGGGTGAAAGCTTTCCATTGAAGATCTGGACAAGGCTTGTATTTATTGTTTCCATGGCAGCAAGCTTAAATTTTCCAGTTTTTCAAAATGTTTAACTTTCACCCTTGCGTTTGTTTCGAGTTCGTGATCTGTTTACTGTTGACTCCTGTGTTTTATTATCTTAGATAATTGCTGCCTAATCTTCCTAGTTTATTTGGGCCTCAAAACTCCATAATTGTGATCTGAAATAAACCTGAAGTTTTGAGGGCTTGAAAAACTGGAAGCGCAGGGCCCTTGTTATAAAGATCTTTTCTGTGAAAGTTAATGTATTGTTTTCATGATTTAAACTGAAGAACAGTTTAAGTTGTTTAAGCTGGTATTAAAGTGGTGTTAGTGTATTCAATATCATACTTGCCAAATACCCTGAACAAATAGATTCAATTTAGTTCATAAAGCCAAAAGAGGCATGAAATGTTAACAGTTACCTGACTTTAATCATATTTATAAAATACTTCAGAGATAAAAAGACGTTTTTCACCTCCTTATCATATTCATTTTGCCAAGTAACCATAACATGGCCTATTTTCTAGCCTAAGCAAATTCCCTTATTTCATGTTGTAGAATTAACCAGATAGTGAAAAAAGGATTTACTTCCTTTTTTGTGTTATCCTTGTATTTTAACGTTTGTGACATGGTTTCAATTTTTTACTGATATTATATACCTTTAATAATTTTACAATCTCAATTTGTCTATTTAGTAATATATTTTTGTTTGAACAAGTTGTTACTTTATATGCTCATTTTGTGTAATATATTTCCTATGTACTATGTTTTTAGAAATAGTTAAAATATAAATAATAATGAATGATAATAATAAATAAAAGGGATGAGAATGAACCACATTATTATACATGTATATTTCTAGAGATTGGTGTCACGTGGTGAAGCACAACATGAACGCATGATGCGAGGTGAACCGAGTGGCGGAAGGCGAAAAGATTCTGGTATGGGGAATAGTAGTTTCGAAGATGATAGCGTATCGTCTGGCAGTGGAAGCATGTCGGAAAATTTGGGAAGATTGAACTTAGAGAAGTCTGTGTCATTGGAAGACAATGTGTTTGAGCGTAATTATTATTTTAATTTATTTCTGATTCAGTGTACAAATCCCTTTTAAGTTTACTGGGATGATTTTTTGTGAAAACAATCGGTTCAAATTTATATGGTTGGTCTTTATAATTAGTTGGTAATTGTAATGAGGTCTTTGAAATTTGGGGATGATTTTGCTCCTGCAAACCAAGTTTGATTTAGGGTATATTGGAGTCACTCTGTCGGTCAGTCCGTCCATCTGCATACAAGTTTGTGGAGTGAACTACTTCCACTTTTTTAAGCGATTGCTATGAAACTTGAAATATATTATCACCATGAAGTGTAGATGTGCAAGGCCCAGCTACTCACTCGTTGCAGAGTTATGTCCCCTTGAACTGTATTGTGTACTATTGCATTCTTAGTGTTGAAGCGGCTGCAGGGGTATCCCGGCGTTACCAGTTCTCGATAACTTAAAGAAATAAACAATTATAAAATCAAGTCCAAAACTTCCTTACCCGAAATTATTTGACAAATTGCCGATTTAGTCATCCAATAATTGTTCTTTGTATTAAAAACAGTATCTACACAACAAATTTTTAAACGTAACATCGGAAACCTGTTCATGTCAAAATGACAATTATGGATATGACGTCACCTGCTGTCGAGCATGTTCCAGAATCCCCGAAACCTATGCCATACTGTTGTGGAAGTGACTTACTTCAAAGATACAACTGTTGTTAATGTTGATAAATGTAATTTACAGGATTTTTTCGATTCCGTTTGTTCATTGTCGGTCACACATCAATAATTGACATTACAAAACAATAGTTAGATCATGACATGAACAGAACTTTATTTAAGACATGTTCATAGTCATACAATATATGCATATCACCAGAGACGTATATAATACTATTATACATTACTCATATAACACTATTAACATCAAGGTCAGCAATAGCAAACGGGTAAAATTTATTATAATCTTGCATACATTAGATTGAAATGGTCAGGCATTCATACATGTAAAACATCTCATAAAACCACCCGATCGTATATTCTACAAACGTATGATGTTCCAATTATGCATTACAGAGTTAAATAGAACATTACATTTTTGCCATATTGTTTCATTGTTACATGTATTACCATGACATTGTTGTTATATCAACATATACAGTCTGGTTCACTGTAAACGATGCTTTATGAAGTACCTATACCTCTTGTCACAATATTATATGTTCTGAGTGAAACAATAAACTCTTCAAACGTCTTTATTTGACAGGTTCTGGTGAACAGGAAGTCTCACCAGCATCTCAGAGAAGAAAGCAACTGAAGAAACGACAGAAAACTATTGATGAATAGAATTTAGTGGAAACTTCGGAACATCTTTTTTCCTGTGTACCAGTATTGTTAAAGTTTACATAATGGTGAATTGATCTGTGATCAGTTTAATGTGGTTGTGATTGTTTATTTGATTTGTTTTTATTCAGTCTGTGATGACTTAAACTCTACATTTCATGAATTATTATACCCCCGCAAACAAAGTTTGAGAGGGGATATATTGGAGTCACTCTGTCGGTCGGTCGTTGGTCGGTCCGTCCGCATTAAATATCAAAAGTTTGTGGAGCGAACTACTTTCACATTCTTAAAGCAATTGCAATGAAACTTGAAACATGTTATCACCATGAAGTGTAGATGTGCAGGACACAATTTTCATTCCCAGCGATTCACTCATTCCAGATTATGTCCCCTTGAACTAAGTCATATAGTGTATAATGGCACTCTTAGTTTGTGGAGCGAACTACTTCCACATTTTTCAAGGGATGGATTTGAAAATTGAAATATGTTATCACCATGAAGCGTACATGTGCAATCTGATTAAAATCATATCCTCAAACCCGCTACGCTATGAGGATCTGAAGACGACCTATAGAAGGTCACCTCAGGCGACCTTTTCCACTAGCCAATCAGCGCCTTACTTTCATAATTTTGAAAGTGATCTGATTCTATTTTTAACCGCAGTAAAAAACAATATTTGATTTGTAGTTATCACGAACACCTATTCTTACGCAACTAAATTCAATGATAGCGCCCATGTGACATGCGTGTTTATTAAATTTTCTATACGACTATGGCCGAATCGATCAGGATTCCTAAAAAATCAAAAAGTGGTTGCAGACAAATATCTTATACGTGATTTAATATTTACTAACGTTTAAATAACATCGTCAGGTAGACAGTTCATTCGGCCAAAGTACCGATGAAACGAGTTATACGATTGGCTGAATTACAAATAGATATAAATAGTGATAATGGAAATTCCGACTTTTGAAAATAGAAACTGGTGTAGGCCGTCATCAGATCTTGCCGTAAGGAAGATCGAATACTTTAGTCAGATTGCGTACATGTGCAAACACAATTTTCATTCTCAGCGATTTACTCATTCTAGAGTTATGTGCCCTTGAACTTAGCCATATAGTGTAAAATGGCAGTTTTAGTTTGTGGAGCGAACTACTTCCACATATTTCATGGGATTGAATTGAAACTTGAAATATATTATCAATATAAAATGTAGATGTGCAAGACACAATTTTCATGCCCAGTGATTCACTCTTTGCAGAGTAACGTCCCCTTGAACTTAGCCGTATAGTGTACTATCACAAAAACTTTTTTTGTGAATCTGGAGCCTGGTCCTTGATTTATGATTTATTTTTGTCTATGTCTATTATTATGAAATCTGTAATGTAATCTTTCTTTTTCACAAGGAAAAATGTTATTTCTAAATATGATCAAACTTGTGAACAACAGACTTCAAAGAAAGATTAGTGTTCTTTGTAGACAGATGGCCCTCATTGAGAAATTGTCTGATCTGTTTTATCTGATGTGTATTAACAAATAGCTGTAGTCCATTATTATTTATAATATGTTAAGCTTTTATAAACAAATTGTCATAAGTTAGCAAATAAGTAATATGTTGGGGGTTACTTGACCAAATACATTTTTGTGGAAATATGGGGTACAAATTTATTCCAAAATATTTTCATATTTCTGATTTTGCCCTCAGAAATTTGAGGGTTGGTTTGAAATCAGGGCAGTCGATATCTGGCTACATAACTACTTTTTTCTAACCCTTACTCTGATTTGCCTGTATTATTTTTTATTCAGCTTAAAAGAATGCATGATGTTATTGTCCATCTGTGATCCTTCAAAGTGTTTTCTTTGTACTTTTTAGCTCACAAGGTTTAAAAAAAAATTAAAATCTTCTTGTCATAAACTAGTGTCTAGAGCTTAGATATTTGGTGTGTAACATTGTATGGTGCACCTATATCAATTTTATTCAAATTATGACCCTGGGGTCTAAATCTTCTTGTCAGAAACTACAATGTCTAGAGCTAAGTTATTTGGTGTGCAGCATTACCTAGTAGACCTCTACCAGGTTTGTTCAATATATGTCCTTGGGATCAAAAATTGGCTCCACCCTGGGGATAACTTGATTTACTTAGGCTCATATAGGAAAATTTTAATTTGTTACACATGTATTTTTATTTTTACATATCTTGTGCCATCATTGTATTAGTGATCTGAATTCATTGTGCCTTAAAATGTTTGTTATACATTTATGTTTTTAAGTATATCATGTATGTTTTACTATTATATGTAGTATGTAGTAATGAACAGTGGACGTTTTGTGTCCTTGCTGCATTTCTGATTTTTTTCATGCACATTATGTAGAAGTTTGAACAAATTTCTCCAGGATTCTGTACCAGTGCTAACCTTATTCTCTGTAAGTAACTGCTGTCTTCTCCAAATGAATAATGAACAGTGGAGAGAGAATTCACACTAAACAAGAGGTTTTCTACAGTGTCTAGGGTTCAAACTCACAACTGATCTAATGCTCTACAGTTTAAGCTGAGTTTGTAGGCTTGCACTAATGATATTCTTATAATTGGCATAGATAAAATACTGTTCCCAGAAAACAGTTTCAGTTAAATGTATTGTTCTTCATCATTGCTTTACAATGATAATATATTTAAATATTATCATTGTAAGCAATTATGATATGAAGACTTGAAATATTTGAAGACAACATGGAAAAGCTGTAGTGTAAAATAAAAGAGAACAGTAGATTTTTTTATTTTGTTTTATTTTACACTTGGTAGAACAATGAAATAAAACATCCAATCCATTGATTGTAAAACAATTGAACCAATTTTACCAAACTATCATATAAGTACAGTACTGGTCAATTTTTCATGTAAAAAATTACAATAAAATTGAACAAATTAATGTTCATTGATGATATTTTACTCAACATGTTGGTAAAAATTAATGTACAGTACATAATCCCTCACTACCTAAGTATGTTTCTTGGAGTGATGCATGATCAATGCCCCCCATTTTGTTCATTTACAAACATGCCAGACTTAATCAAGTCCTTCATGTAGAATGACATCCTGACAACACTGAACACTTCTAATTATCATTTCTCCTAAGATGCTGCCTTTTAACTGACGTGACTGCCCATACAATACCAATCTGAATAACTGCTACATTGCCTTCAAATGGCCGACTTTATTGACAACTATGCACATAAAGTTCGGTGTACCAGTCATGTTCTCAAAGATTGCACATTCACGACCAGTCTGACACCAGTCTAACACAGTAAGTTATTGAATATCCATAAACTGTATATCAGTCTGTAGTAGTATATGTTTAGGAAGTGGGTGGGGTGACGGCGATAGAACTGTAAAACTCTGTTTTTCCTGGTTAAATTCAGTGCTGTAAAAACAAACAAAAAGCAACTGTAAAAATTACCTCATTTAAGTAATGTTATGTCATCTTATATTAACAGTTCAATTAATCAAAATATGTGTAAACTCTATTCCAGCCACCATCCTGATTTCCAAAACAAACTTCCTGTTTTTTTAAATATTCAAGCCTAGCAATATTTAAAAGTGAGATAAATGACATCAATGTATTTAAATAATGACCTGACTGGTTTGTTTTTAACCTGGTGATTATTTTAGACTGGGACTCTGGTAACTATGAAGTCCAGTTGGCCTGCCATTAATACACATCTATATTTTATACTTACAACACTATAAATCCAACAGTATTGGTTTCCACGACATTGTCATCTGTAGAATCAGCACAGCTTACACTGAATACATGATGTAATAGACTGGTACCTAGTTTTATAAAAATATAAAAAATAGACTGGTAATTATAGAACATACAAGTGTTCTAAAATAACAAGTAACAACAACATGAATATTGATATTAAATGACTGGTTACCTGATTTCTAGTCTATGAATTCTAATGAAAATCTTCCAGAAAAAAGAATTTTAAAATATCTGCAATCAAACCAACTATATAAAAAATGTCTCCTTGTTCAACAATAATATACATATAAAATCTTACAGTCACTATCAATTAACAAACCAAGGACATTATTTATACTTACTGGGAGTTAAAGGGACAAGTTTTGTTTTATTGTCTTGAGGTTTCATTCCTAATGGTAGACATGAATCTGGTAAATTTGGGGCTGAAATATTTAAACATAAAATATTACAAATCGGCATGTTCTGATTAATCTATAGAAAATATGTTATATAAGAGCATAAGTCAAAACTAGAAATATACTAAACAAATCTTCCAACGCATTTCTATATTTCTTTATATTTTCTTCATTTATCATTTAATTCAAATAAAATTTGCAGAAAATGTTACACAGCAAGCAATCTAATCAAAACAATGTGTATTGACAAAATGTGTCACATAATTGTGCGGCTAATTGCCAATAAGCTGTTAAACGCTCGAGTGTGTGCACCATTTGCACGTGCAATTCGATAAATATAAAATTGATATAAAATCACCCGTTAATGTTTATTTATCACTTTAGCAATTGATTTTGTGACCAATAGGTCGTAATTATGCCATAAATCAGCCTCGAAAATCGCGCATGTGCGATTGGTCTACTCCAGGCTTGAATACAGCCAAGAAACCTACAGGAAAAATGTGACTTTATAAATCACAAGTAACTGACCTAAATTGGATACGATACGTTGTTTGTTAAGTTTTCGTTAAGTTTTACTTAATAAATATGCAAACTGTTAACAGACGGTTATGTGACATGTATGCATAATATCATTCATTTAATAATACGATTGATTAAAACATTGATCATTATATACAAGTGCGTTGGAAGTTTTGTTTAGTATATCACCACATGATACATATACCCTGTTCTATGTGTGACACAAGATTTTCATATATCTAATACCAAATACAAAGTCAAGGGCAGATAACTCCTGATTCTTCATCCTTTCATAGAGTTAATCCCCTTCGTGCACAACTTCATATGCTGATGAACATTTCTGTTTAATTTCATAACTCTGCCCCTAATACTTATAAATATATGAGACAAAATTTTCTGACAGGACTGAACATAAAGGGTAAACCTATATGAAAAAAAGGTTATTTTCGGATGAGATATCATGTGATAAATATAAAAAAGTCTACTTTACCTCCAATTTTATAAATTTTGATATCAGCTGCTTTGACTTCGAATGTATGTGGAAATAGTGAGTTTTTGTTACCATAGAAATATTCTCGTACCTTTGCATCTCTAGCATCTGATCGAGCTGTTTGATTTCTTTCTACAACCTAAAATAACGTAAAACTTCGTTTAACATTTCAGTTAAAGGGACAAGACGACCAGACTTGTAATTTTTTCTAGACCTAGAAAAATTTTTACATTTATGCTAATTGATATAAAAAGCAAAACTAAGGTGTATAAAGAATATAAAAAATTGTTAATATATTGCAGTATGGTTGCTTTTCCTTAAGTCGTGGCTTTTCCTTGAGTCGTAGGTGAGGAAAACACATGAATTTTCATGAAAGAACAATCGCACTCAGAAACGTTCTATCCTTAAACTTGTCAAGAAACATCACGTTCACGATTCAGTGACGAAATGCGTGTGAAACAGAAAATTATCTGCGTATACTTGAAAAATTCGATATTTTTTCATTTAATGTCAACATTTAGTTATTATCATATTATCATTCTTCTTTGAGATGGTTTTCTTATTTTATTTACATTTCTTGTCACCGACTATAATAGACTGATTGTTAAGGTTTGTTGCGCACGCGCGACAAAATTCTGGATAAAATACTGATCTCACAAAACTATCGGTAGTCGACCGATTAAAAACCAATGTTGCGCTATCGACTACTTGCATTGTTTACGAACGATCATCTTTTAATCAGAAAAAAAACAATTATTTAAATAAATTTCTTTCTTTCTTGTTTTGGCTTTTATTCATTTTTAATATTCATGCCCAAAGAAACCAAATACAGTGTAGAGAATGTAATATTTAAGTACACAAATTAATTGTTATGCCATTTAAAATTCTGTTCATCAGTAAGAATTGTGGGAAGACTTTCTTAGTCCACAATGCCGCTTAAGACAGTTCAGTGCGAAATATTTTAATATTTTCCAGTTAATTAGCATTAAAGAGGTTACTATCTATGTATATTGTTTACGTTGACAACTTGTTTCAGTGATTTTTAATAGTTTAGTGAGACTGTGTTTTGTATACACTACACTTCTGACATATTTAAAACCCACGACTCAAGGTAAAGCAGGATCTACATAAATTTAAAGAGGTACTAATGAATAATGACTTGGTGAAATATTGGTATATATAAGTGAGACATGAAAGTTGATATTAGTGTAGATAAGAGGTATCTTATGTTTATCGTGTAATTTCCATGCTTGTACCTGTGACGTCATCACGCGCCACTAATCTTATTTTAGAACTGCCCACGACTCAAGGCATATAAAGCATACTTGCTAAGAACAGATATTTAAGAATTATACATAGAGAGAGCTAGAGAGAGGTCATAGAAATGACCTCAATGATCATCTAATCTGCGACAAAACGGTGAAAAAATCACATGCATTTACCAAAAAGAGTGGCATGGGAGAAACATGAACTTACCCCACCAGACTTGGGAAGTAAAATAATTTTAACAAAATCTGGCATATCTCTTTTCAGCTCATTATAAAGTCTTTCTTGGTCCATTACAGCTATCACATCCACTGTAACAAATCAACAAAATATTGTAAAGTCACAAGATATTTAATTAAAATTTGATCAATGGTAGGAAGCTGTAAGATTAGAACAGGAGCCTAATGGAACCTGTATCTACAAAGTAAATGAACAAGGTAACCGAAGTTCTTATCAGAGAAATTTGATGTCAGTGACATATATCATTATTATAAATGTATAAAATGTCAAAGATTGTGCTGAGTCAAGTAAATTAATGTTAAAAGATAATTAACATCACATTGGTTTTTGGATATATTTTTCAAAAGCTATTTAACCAGTCTCCAAACATCCAATATGGAACAACGGTCTGATAACTGCCAAAATGATAATAATAATTATCTACAGAAAAGGAACAAAATCATTAAATTCCTATTGAGTTCTGAACACAAACTGATAAACATTAGTGTTTATATTCCACTGCATCAATGATGTCACAAGACCAGAAAATACAATGTAAAAGTCAAAGCCTTAAGTATTTAGTTTACTTTACCTTCAAATGAACCAGCAGCATGTTTTAATGAATCATACCCAGATCCTCTCACCCAGCCACCAGTATTTACAATAACACCACTGTGATTAACTGGAACAGAAAAAAACACATGATTCAACTGAAACACCTGTATTAACATATCAGTCACTAAATAAATGCCACAGAACTTTTTCATCCAATCCTGGAGCTTTTTTTCACTCGGTTTGGCATCTCACCAACAATCAGGGTCAAACTAGCTAAAAAATTAAATCACTAAGGGTATATCAAAAAAAAATTGGTAACATTAAATGATAGAAAAAGAACTTGTTTTACAATTTTCTCAGGCATAACATATACAAAGCCTTATATCGATTAATTCTTACAATAACATATCCAATTTTACTCAGTCTGTAAAAATAATCATAACATAAGATATTTATGCCATAAAGACTTGTACCTTTTTTATATGAATCACATTTCATATTCATAACATCGGCTAGACGAGATACCAGCAGGTTATATAATGTTAGGTTTTTAGAGGGAGTTGTATGACCAAAATGAAACACTAATGGAGCATTCTGAGAGAAGCCTTCCTCAATATCCATTGGTCGTTCTATTACACACCCTCCCATGGTTCCTGGTATTGATACTTGACCCTGAAAATAAAGGTAGTACAGATCAGACAGCCAGGAACCAGTTTGTAAAACTAATGATAAAATTGTACATCAGCAAGAACTAGAAAACAGTACCAAACAAATGTATAAGATAAAACGATAAAAGATGGCTTACAGTAACATAATCAAACTCAAAATAGATAATTGGTGAAAAACATGGTATCACAAAAGAAACATAAATAAAGAATAATCATCCATTTTTTTATTAAATGCTGGCAGTTTATTATCCACAGCATGAAGCATTACAACAACAATATAGACACTCACTTGACCAACATCAAGGTCTACCATCATAGGTGCACGTCCCATTCGTGCAGCATAGTTTAACAGTAATGTACATAATGTACTCTTTCCAACATCAGATGGTCCAACTAGCAAAATCTGAAAAAAAAAGAATACTTATGAATAATCTGAATAGTGCATACTGGCCATAATAAGTGACATTTTAAGTACCATACAAAAAACTTCTCATGAAAGGTCTTACTACATTTTTGTAAATAAGTTGAATAAAGATATTCTGGTTATTTCATGTGCATAAAAAATATATAATTCTAGCACTTTTTCAGAGTGAAAATAATTGTTTGATTAACTGGGTCTGAAAGTTCAATAATATTATAAAAACAAATTAACAAATCTGTTGCTATAGAATATTTCATTTGTTGATAAAAATACAGGAAAACCTGTTTTCAGTGATCATGTTACAGGCATGCCTTATTGTAGAAAATATGTCCATCCCAGGATCCTAAGGAGTAAATTAAAGAACTCATGCATAGGGGCCCACTAAATTGTTGGGATGGTGAATAATGGTGAATCTAGGCCTCAAAATGGTAATGAGAACCAAACACACAATTATCAGGAGTTCAAATTCATGAGACAAGATCATTTTTAAAACTTGTTTCAATTAATCAATGTGCCATGGCTATTTGTAACCCAGTTATCCAGGTTCGATTCCCTGGCCACAACAGGTCATACCCTTCCATTTACATATGATTGACAAAAATGTTGATTTTCCACATGTGGAGCAGTTGCTGATTCCTTGTGGAAGGGTAAGTTAGTATGGTTAGAAAACCATCCAGGAAAAACTTATCAGGTAATTCGGTCACTGTATATAACTGAAAAATTGTTGTTGAAATTGAAAAATTGTGTTAAACCTAAACAAATTACATGTAATCCTTACCCTGGGTCCTCTTGTTTCCTCTTTCTCGGATTTCTCTCTCATTTGTTCCAGAGCAACATGAGCATTAAGATAAACTACCATTGGGGTTTCCTTTGATATATAAGCTACTTCTGTGCAACCCGATAACTGATAAAAGTTAAGGCTATTTAAGTTATCTATTAATTTTCATCCAATACTGGACACTAAAACATTAAAAAATATACAAAAGAATGACCTGGCACTTCTGTTTTGCACACCTGACAGTCAAGATGTAACCATATTGCCAGGATTTTATGTAGCATTATTTGTAACATGGCCAATTTCTGACACAAAGTAAAAGAAATCAGTTTTCAAGCAAAAAAGAAGAGAGATACAATTGCATACCAAAGTCCTCATTCACTAGTTTATGTAGAAAGCAGTCGTCACTAAGAATCCTGTTTTTCAAACTTTGTATCCATTGATTTATCTGATGTTCTTGCTGATGATTATCTTTCAAGTAGTTTTAAAGTTACAAAATAAGATCAAGAATTTCAGATAAATTCGTTTTCAGTGAAATAAGAGAACTAAAATGTTCACTAAACAAGTTTAGTTTCAATGGTGAAATACCTCAAAACAGCAATCAGAAAGTCTTTCTGAATTATGTTCCAAGAGAACATATGATTATGAAAATACTGATACATTTACTACAAAATGAATAATATAAACATTGTGTTTCTTGTATTTCAAAAAGGGTACCTTGATTTGACAGCTGTGCCACGAGAACACGGCAACTTTGGAGCCTGCATTAAAACTGTACTTTTTCCCAGTTGCTAATTCACTTCCAAATATTTCAGCTTTTCCACTTATTAACTGAAAAATTAAACACATATTGTTATGTACTCTTATTCAAATTAATAGGAATTATAAGAATTACTTTGGCAATTAAAGTGAGGAGTAACCATACATGACATACATGTAAATGTATGCCAAACCTTAATAAATTAATCCATATATCAGCATTGTTATTTGTAACATTATGTTTTCATTTATATTGAAATAAACAGAAAATTTAAACTTATGATAAGAGAATATATTTATATAAAATGAAATAAGATAAATTGTCATGGGAATTAAAGAAATTCAAATCCAAGT
Organism: Lutraria lutraria; assembly: GCA_964023205.1. NCBI lineage: Eukaryota > Metazoa > Mollusca > Bivalvia > Venerida > Mactridae > Lutraria > Lutraria lutraria. The sequence goes on along the minus strand of OZ026839.1, from coordinate 3,347,899 downwards.
GTATTTTCACTGTAGTGTAGAGCACAAAAGTTATTAAGTAATCTATTGCACTTAACAAGGCGTTCTGTTTTGTGTACTGTCTAACTAGAACTAAAATTAAAGTATATTTTTAGCATCCTCATCAATTAAAGTCAATTACTGATAGGCATGTCTTGACTTAAGCTTTCTGAAGAATATTACAGTTTCAACACACTTCAAGTTCAACTCATTTGGTTGGGCATTTGATTTCCACCACTAACACTTATACACGCTACTTCAAACAGAAACTTACTTCTAACTGAACAGTTGAACCCGATTCTACTTCAAACCTTAGTTCAGACTCCTTCTCCAACTGAAATTCTTCAACTCTCTGAAATGGTAAACACACTGAATCATCGAATGGGGGCCCATTTCCAGAAAGGCCAAATACTGTATTTAGGCCTATACCTAAAAGGCCTACTTAATGATTATTGTTACAGATGATAAATCATGAATAGTATCATAATTATCACGATTAACTCTTAATAAAAACATTGATATTTTATTATCTGAATTCTGATTAACATCATCAACATATATTTGTAATAGGAGGAAAATAATGTACCTGATGTGGGGATCAAACCTGCGACCTCCTGCTTGCAAGTCAGATGCTCTACCAACTGAGCTTATCAGTATGGTGAATATCCAAGCAAATTTATAATACAATATACCACACATATACATATTAAAGTGGTATAGTCAGTACCCTGTTTACCGGTGTTATCCAAACAACGGTGCATCTTATAATATCCGTAATATACACTCATCATGCATAACTTACCATCGTCAACAGAATAAAACTTCATTTTGAGGATAAGTATGCATTTAAATTTGTTTTGTATTAAAAATACATGAAATATAAATGATTCAATAAAAATACGTAGCTTTTCTCTGAAAAACTAGATTTCTTTCACTGCCATCTGCATTTATTGAATGCAGACCTGTGCTCGTTTTTATGCCACTTTCGTTACAAAATAGTCCTGTGTTGAAATTATTGTTTGGACTATAACTAAGCATAATAATATCACTGCTACATTATGACGCCATGTGACCTTCAGAGGTGTCTTCTTGTACATTGTTATTTGGATCATTCGAGGAAAGAAACATGGCGGCCGACTGCATTGCATTCAATGATTGTGGGCACTAGATTTATCATTAGTACAGATTTTGAACATTTGACTGTTGGCATTTGTAAAAGAGATTTGTACAAATAAAATATTTGGTTCACGTTAGTGATCTTTTTTCTTTGTTCTATTTCCATTCTAAATAATAACACCAATCAATAAATTTACAATAGAGTACATTTTAAAATTCAAAAATGAGCCAATTTGGTAACAAAATTCTTTAAATCAGCGACGATCGTCGTGTTGTATCCGAACCGAATTAACCGAATATCATTCACTTTCTGAGCCGGCTGAAAGTTGTTTACAAATAAGCAAGAGATGTCCAAACCTCACATGAGAAGTTAGGATAAAATCCACTTTACCTGTTCTTTGTCTGTCATGATCTACTATATCCTTTTATCTTCAATAAGCGAATTATTTCATTGCGTTACTCAAAGTTTACATGTTTTTCAGTTCCCGCCTCGGACCAAATATGTTTCGTAACTAACGTTTTTACTAAGTAAGAAATGCAATATACGGTACAGTATTTACAAAATTAAATTGTACATTTATTGGACTCGAAAAAAGTAATTTAAACAAGTAATATGTTAGACATGCAACCTGATTTGGAATTCGTATGAATATAAGTCCAGCGTTATGTTATTTCGAGTAGGTTCGAGTACGATGTGAACTTGGTTTTGGGTAACATCCATTTTCCGTCACCATTCCGATTTTGCAAAAAAAGTGTTCTCCCTTACTCTTCCTCCAATGCATTTTATTGGACCTCTTGGAAAGAACACAAGTATGTAGTTGTTAACATAATAAACCTACCTGACACAAGTACGAAAACAGTAAAACTATTGTAATTGTAGCTGCACCAATTTATCATATATTAAATACCTGTGAGTTTTTACAAAAAACAACAGAATACTATAATGTTTTCAATTCTTCAAATGAAGTACACACACCAGGACCTGGTATATCCCATACTGGAGTTAATGAAGCTAATATAATAATGAATTACTTGATATGAATTGGTCATGTACCTTTATGCTTAATGGCCAGGCCACGAGGTTATAAAACTTGAGAACAGTCTTCAAGCTCAGATCTCAATTTCATTCTCAGTGTGATGATTGAAAAGATAGAGCTGATTATCATTTCATATTTATCAATAACAGCTTTTTTGTCTTGTCATGATTAATTTAAAGACATGATATGAGACCTCGTAGACCAATCTCAAGATTTATAACCGTAGACTCTGGGCTACAACCAAAGTTAATCCGTTTTCGATTATATATACATCCCATACTACTGACCTTAAATCTGCATCAAATTAGAAATTTGATATTAAGCTATGTGTAGTACCTGGCCAAAATAAACAACAAATGATTGTAAATAACTTCAACAATTGTATTTGTATCACATAAGAAGTATGCATTATACACATCAAGTTTAAACTATAGCAAAATCATAAAACAATCAGATTTTTGGAATGTAATGACATAAATAAGATCACAGGAAGCATTTTAAATAATTCCAACAAACATCAATGGAGGGAATATGTACACAAATTCAAAATAAAATATGGTGTAGATCAGGACTGTCTCCTTAACCAAACATGATTTTAAGCACAGTCTGTTTATATTTGAATTGTATAAAAATACCAAACTTCACATTATTATAGTACACCAAACAATTACAACAAACAATTCTGTGCAGTTGAAACTTTCTATTGTGATCATCTTTGGAACCAAAATATAATATAAAGATGGTTTCCTTATCAGGTTGAAATCTGGTTCAAATTGTATAGAAGAAATATCTAAAGCTAAGAGGTCACTGTGATGAGATGGTTATGAAAGTTAGGTGGCCTCTCAATGAGGTAAGACTATATTTATTCCAAATGTTTGTATCATGATGTGGCAACTGTCTTCTTCAATGCTTGAGCAGCTGTATAGATTTCTCTTAACTGTTTCTTTCTTTCTGTATGACAACCTAAAAGTGAATAGCAAAAATATAGTGCACTGATGGTACATGTTTTCTAACAGTGAAACTACGTTAAACCAACCTGGTACCCATCATTAAATCATTGATCAAATGTAATACATCATGTGCAGCTGGTTACCATACAGTAAGATTACACACAAATTTAATAAAAAGTTCAATCCTTTAATAATATGTACAGTAATGGAACATGCACATAACATGCACATGGATTTGTCATGAAAAACTTTGACCAAATTGGGCGTGTTTTGACTTGGGGTGTTTTAACTTTGGGGCGTTTTGACTTGGGGCGTTTTAACCTGCTACCATTGAAGGGTCATATACAAACTTATTTCAAACACCAGAAAATGGAAACACGGTCAACCCGTTGGTGTCCACCACTACAGAACAGAACTGGTAGTTTGAATGATATCACAAATCAAGTAAAGAATAGTAAACAAATTAACCTAAGAAAGAGTTGGCAGTAGTAGACATTCCATTCACAGAACATTCCATGCTACCATCATCAGCTAATACTGGTCCATCATCCCATATGAGATCAAACCCTCCTATTCTCTTCTCTTTTCCTGTTAATCTAAGAAAATAGACAAACATGTCAAACTGTCAGAAATTTTACCTGTTAAATTATCTGCATAATAAGAGGAATCTTCAATGCAAATTGATAAGCCTGATAGACTGATTGTGTGTTTACAATTACATATAAATAATCAAGAGTTAATTGCAGAAAACTTGCATACAAGCTTACCTGTTCTCTAAATCCAGGACATTTAGTACATCATTAAGAACACCATACTTCAGATCATAATCATCTTTTCCACTGGCTGTCAATGATGGAGATGCATTAATTTCTATCAACCATCTGAAAACAATAGGTAAACTTTAAATATAAAAAAAAAACATCATTAAGTTGAATAAATTAAAATGATTTCTCAAAGACACAAAAAATTACACCATAATTGTCACTATTTTACTATCACAAATCTATGGCTACTGTCTGTGGTGAAAAATAATGTTGAGAGCCATACTTGAAACTGGTATGAGTATTGCTATTAAGATTAAGAATTATGCACATTCAAACCTGTGAACAAATACCACCCTTTGGACAAACAAAATTTAATGTGGTCTTAATGACCTTTATTGACAGGTGGCCTTTATTCAGAGGTCATTTTGTTCAAATAACCTATGATAGTTTTTAAAAGAATTGTCTTTATTCACTAGGTGGCTTTTATTTAGAGGTAACTGCTAACACTTGTATGACTGTATATGAAGATTTACTTACGGTTTTAAGTTATTATCTAAGAGAACATCATATCCGTACATCTCAAAGCAATGTTTATCATTGATGATAATTTTCTGAACACTCTGTAAACTCTTAATGATAATATTATCTATACCTTGGAAAACTTTCTGTGCCTGGAAAATAATAAAAAAAATTTTAACTTATCTAGTGTACTTCATTAACAGCTGCTCTAGCGAGCAACATTGAACAAGTACACTACATGACACAACATGACATGGTGTTTAAATCTTTGTGATGCCAATGCATTTTTACATGCAGATTGTTCAATTGATAACATGTAATCAATACAGTGTTCTCAAATTGCAAGAAGTATGTTTAATTATTCAAATTATCATATTTTAAAAATGATATTTTCTTAAAGATTTGCATATTTTTAATTATGAGATTTATTATATGGACCGAACAAAATACTAGTATTCGAAGTTCACAAATCCAAATTGGAAAATTGCATATTTAAAATCACAAAAAAAATGTATCCATGTATGGTTAATTAAAAAAAAAAATTTCAAGCCAATTCACTTCTACGATTTACTAGAATAGACGATTCTATTTCCATCAATTAGACCGCCGCCATTGTTTTATCACGTGACCGTCCGCCATTACAGGAGTGAAAGTTCTTAAGAAGTATGCGAGTTGATTACCGATAAAAATCTATAACCGCAAGTTTTTGTCTGTAAAAATGACACAGAAGGAGCAATTTCGTTAGTATTTGCTAGCGGAGTAGTGTATAATAATGAATATACCTGTAAATAAATGATTTGCCTATCTTAATTGTGTCTTTTATTATTTGTTTAATTGCTAATATGAGACCTCAGACTGTTTCTACCTGCCTTCATACGCAGAAAACGAATGCTTGATCAGATTTTAATTATTCAATTGAATATCTGGTGCTATATATGATGATGATGGTGCTCGTCGTAATTTCTTTATGATTTCGTAATGATGATGATAATGATGGTGGCGGTGATCGTGTGCTGGTTGTGATAAAAACTTTGTTGCATGAATGTGATTGTTTAAAACCACGTTTTCCTTTCAGAACTGCATGATGACAAATTTAATGTGATGTATTCGTTGTCAATTTCATATTCCTGTGTCCACTTTTTGGAATATGTCACATATCTGACACGTGTGATATATTCGGTCGAATTTTTCACTCGTGTTACATATTCGATCTGTGACATATGTGTGACTCGATCAACAATTATAGTTAATCAATAATAAACAGCAACAGTTCATGAAAAAAAATAAAACAAAGTAATTTTATATCACAGTTCTTATAGCTTTTTACTGATATAACATCTAGCTGATAATGATTTTACATTTTATTTTCAAATTATAGACAAGTGACACACTTTGTTTATTTAGTCTATGTTGTACGTGTACCTAAAACAATCACCAAGGTCCCAATATGCTACTATTAATCCAATTCCACATCATTAAAACATCAGATAAGATGTCACACGTATATACTGTCTCAGCAAGTTTTATGATACCGAGACAGGAAAACAGGAAATTGACAGCTGACTTCAAAAAGAAGCACCGACACTTAAAGACATTGAACCAGGAATGCGAGGCAAGTGCCTTATGGACCAGCAAGACCCCTGTTTCCACAGTAGGGGGTAATAAAACAGACAGGGTTATTGATAGACTAGCTTCTCTTTACATAATCAGTTACTCGATCTATGCTTATAAAAACAACAGGAATTTAGTCATAAACTTATTATCACCACAAATCAATAAAATTATGACCCTACTTTTTTACTAGGTGTCAAGTCTACAGACCATGACCAGCCAGGATTAATCCAATTAGGGACAATAAAACAATTAAGAGATTAGACCTCATGTGGATTGGGGGGGGGGGGTCACTTATATAGTAGCTGTTCAATGTCTATTAGATGACTGTGTAATATGGCAAACCTAAGTGTGATCGTGTGATCAATTAATTAGCGACTCTTGGTTGTTCAATTAAAATTATGGATCACTGCATGATACAAATGATATTCTGGGTGCTTACTCGTATGCCTTATCGTTAATAAAAACTATTTTGTAAAATACCTGCGATATGCGTAAAGACAAACTGAATATCATAGTTATTTAAAATCATTGCAATGAACTCTGTACAGTGATTTATTTTATGTATACAACTATGGTTTAGTTTTTAAATCTATAAATTGGCTAAATATATATGACTGGATAATAAACAACGATGAAGTTACTACGCTTTCCTATTCATTTGCTGTAGTTTTCACTATTTTACTAAAGATGTACATTATGTTTCTTTGAATTAATGTTCACAATGAAATGGAATTGTTTTATTAATTATGGCAATGAAATATCAGAACATTGTGATATTAGTTTACTAAATTTTACAATGATATATTGACAATTTAATAATGCTGTACTTCTATAATTTGTGTTAAAATGTATGTCGCTATGTGTGTCTGGCACGTAGAATTTCCCATTCATTTAGTCTTTTTTTATTGTTAGATCAATCAAACACAACACATTGTCTACCACCACCGCGCTTATAAGGCATTTTTACAGATTCATTTACTATCAGTTTCTTTGTGTTTTCACTCCTGTAATGGCGGATAGGAGATTGAAGAGTACTTTTTCAGGGGAGGTAAATCGTACAAAATTTAAAAATAGAATCGTCTATACAAGTTTACATTAAATAACTTACAGCATCAGAGCCATGTTTTGCTGTCATATACTGTCTCAGCTGTTGTGTGGCCCACTTACAACCTTTATCTGGATCATAATCTGGGGCTGTCTTCTGTACAGCTACGTTGGTTAAATGTACATCTGTACATAGTTAAGGTTGGCAAAATAAAATTCATGTACAACCATATAGAAAGTTCAAAATGCCTGCTACCTAACTACAGTAAAAGCTAAATACTAACACCACATAATAGGATAAAATTAATAGGTCTGAATATTGAGATGGTCTCAATATCCTTAATGGTAGAAAATCATATTCAATGTAACAACATTTACCCAAAGTCATGGACTATATTACACAATATTTTTATATTTCACAATTCAACTTAAAATTTTAAACAGACTAAACGTATAATCATAATAAAGTGCTTTTTCACCAGGTAAAACCAAAAATCAACAATTCCTACTACCATTGCATATTTTCATTTTGCATATAGGTTGAACATTGTATCTTAAACAGCCAGGGTTACTTGGTAACTTTCAAGCTTTAAAAATGAAGGAATATACCAGGCACACACCATAAAACAACAACTGACCTTCAGTAAGCTTGCGAAACAGATTCCTCACATTGGAATTTTGACTTGCCATTTATAGCATTCAAACTCACAACAAACAAGGGCTAAGGAGTACTAGTCACTTGAGTATGGAGGCTCCACATTTTTTAAATCCGAAATTATAAATGCGGTGTATATAGGTGGACACCGTTTGATCAACATTTATGAAAACAACACTTAACAATAATAATACTTAACGAAGGATACATGCATCTTCTATAGAATCTAATGAAAACCTAGAATTGGAAAATCTGGCAAATCCTGATCTATACAGCCATACTTTAAGTGGGTTATACTGAAAATAAAAGCAGCATTAAATATAGAATGGTACATAAGTTAAACAAGTGAGATTGTCATAACTTTCAATTCAATTAAAATTTTTCTATTTATTATACAAATCATTATTTCCTATAACATGAACAGTTTCCTTATCAAAATGAATATCACTCGACATACCAGTAAAATACAACTCAGTGTATCATTCATTTCATATGATTTATGACAAAATTTACTTCCATTTAGACTTACACCATTGGAACTAGTTTGTTTTCTCCACAGAAAACAAAAATCTAACTTTGAAAATATTCCAATTACACAAATATCCAATCAATTTGTTAAATTATTACTTCTTATAGCTGAGAAGGTGGGTGTATTCTAAAATAAAATTTAATTAAAGAGCGTTCAACACTAGTGTCGCATAACAAGGTGAAAATACGTACTGATACAACAAGCACATAGACACGTATATCAAACTTTCTACCACCAATCAGGTAAGGGTTCTCAATATATCGTTGTACAACATAAGTCTCTGGTACCTCTCTGTTAGGGTCAGTCAAAGGTTGATATTCACCCTGTAATATTATAAATCACCTAAAATTTTAAACTAACTCATTGATTTGAAATCATTATTAATACATAAGGACAGTCGATCATAAAAGAATGAACATCTTCAATGTGTTTTAAATGTCTGAGAAAAAATGATAGTTTGATAAAAGAAAATATTATGTTTCAGTATAAGTCAAAGACTGATCAAAGTACTGGTACTCATGGAAACTGAACTTTTTTTAAATTTATTTTTATTCTTCATACTCGTACAATCATATGGAATGTTATGTTACATATTGTTACATATTTTTAACATACAAGTTTGTAAAGAATCATCATGCACGTATAACATTTTGTATTGTTGCAAATATATGATGTTTTCATATGAAGAATATATAAATTTTAAGGAGAAAAGAAATGAAGAAAAAAAAATAAATGAGGGTTTAAGCTCGTTTCCGATTCCGTATAATTAATAATATTCATACATGAATGATATTTGTTACAGTTGAAAATGTAAAAGGTTTTAGAAAGTTTTTGCTCAGAGAAGATGATACATTTGTAAGTTATAATTCAAAACCAGCCCATTTGGTGTTATGCTGATTTAACTTGTCATTTATCAATGCTATTTCGTTTTCTAATTTTAAACTAATTTTTTGGAAACTAAACTTACACAGACTTGCACTGAGATATGAAATGGGAACTATTTTATCAAATGCATGGCGGATGTAGATAAATGTAGTACTAAGGTCAACACTTAAAACTCATGTGCGCCGAGCGAGTGACGGTTATGGAAAGCTGAACTATCCCTCAGTTTCCAAAAATCATTGGATTCAAAAGTTACTAATGCTTTAAAATGAAGTTTACATCCAAAACTTAAGAGTTTGCATGACTGAGTTAAATCTCCCTCTAGACTACAAGAAAAAAATCTCCATATCTGGACAATACAATGTATTGAGATATTCACCTTTTTCCAATCTGTGATATCTTTCAATTTTCTGAACAGAAAAATTCCTCTTCCCTGAGACTTGGCTGCTGGCTTCATGATCCAAATCATTCCTGGAGTTTTCTTAAATTCTTCCACAAATATATGATACTCACTCTGCAATATAAACATCAGGATCTAATTCAGGCATGGCAATACATCTTTACCATGAAAATATTTACATCATTACAGCAGGAATAAAAATATTCACAATATAAAATGCTCTGAACAAAACCTCTAGGCATACAGTCTGATAAAAACTTTTACCATGCCCATTTTGCCTTTCAGTGAGGGGAAATAAATATTGTTATTTTGTAATAATATAAGTTGTCAAATGTTAATCATATGACCTTACAGGTAATTCATAAGTCATAGGGAAGAAATCAAAACTCTCAGCTTCTTTTTTCCCCATTTCTCGTTCTGTCTGCTTCCGTAATCTTTTCAAATTTTTCACCATTAAGTTTTTCCTTGTAAGCTGTAAAGAGAAAAGTGCAAAATATTGAAAAATAAAAAACAAAACAAATGTGTCTGGATGTTTTTACTCACAAGTTATTCTATAACAGTAAAGAATATTCAAAGCTTACATATAATGTGGTGTGATATAACATGGTATGTCCAAATAAGTAGGAAAAGAATAACTTCATCAGAAATGTAAAACATGTTGGAGATCAACTCAAGAGCACATCCATATCCAGTCTTGAGGTTATTTATATAGTGATTGTAGGAATAAGGGCCACTTTCAAAAGCATTGCTGTTGGGATAACTCTCTAGCGGCGTGGGTTAGAGCTAAGTGTCTTGAGTTCAATCCCCAGAGAGGACCATAAGATAATTAAGGTAACATGATCGGATGTCTGCTGATACCAAGTTTCACAAATTTATAGATTTAAAAACTAAACCATAATTATATACTGAAATAAACCCACTGAATAAGGTCCATTGCAAGTGATTTGAAACAAATATTATATTTAGTTGGTTTTCTATAAGCCAATATAAGTAAAATAATATTTTACACTTTTAGCGATTTTAGCCAGTCCTGTTACGTTAACTTTATTATTAACGATGGAGATAATATTCTTCATAACAATGTCTCAAAGTTAAAATCATGGGAAAATTTATTATACATGTACATTGTACAGTAAATCTCCCATGGCAACCACTTTAAAATAAAGACAACAGATTCGTACTCAACAAACCTCATAATGATTCCTAAAATGTAATATTTTCTGATGTTCTTGTAGGAACATTGTATCATAGTTAGCATGAAGCCATTCTCTGTCACACCAGTAAAAATCCCAGTCACCATCACTGAAATACACAACATGTATGTATAAATATCTAACCTATGACTGGTGACCTCTGACCTAAGGAATAATTGCATCTTAATTCTTAAAGCATTACATTAAGGCACTGTCTGCGCAAATTTAAAAAGACTTACAAATTAAGGTGAAATAATGGTTTGAAAAAGTCAAGGTAGATTTTTAAGTAAAAAACTGGCATAGATTTGCTTTAGATAAAATTTTACTGTAATAAATTATCAGTACAGATGGTTAAATAATAAAGACAGAATTCTGAATTACGTTCTAATATAAAACTAAATGATGTCACAACTAAAAATCCCAGAAATTTATGTTATAAATATATATAATCAATTAGTGATTTTTTTTTCTAAAAAACAAAAGATAATACATGTACAAATACCAAATAACATCTACATAAAAATTGGTGTTTTCATCTAATCTGTATGTACCTGGGCTCAATTTCATAGACACATCTTAATTAGCTATGATAGCAGTTAAAAATGTTACTTAAGGCATATGTTTCAGACATTTGCCATTACTTCATTTATTTGGGTTTATCGCCATTTTTCAATAATTTTTCAGTTTTATATGGCAGCAAATTCACCTCATCACTAGGAACCGGCAACTTCTTCACATTTGGAGGAAAATCAACATTTTTGTCAAATTTTCATGGAAGGGTATAACCTGCAGTGACCAGAAATCAAACCTGGATTGCCGGATTAAAAAACCAGCATGGCTTTACTTTTACTAGCTAAACAAGAGGACCAAGATGGCCCTTTATCGCTCACCTGAGAACAAAGGCACAATAATTAATGACTAGAAGTTATTGCCGATTCTGCCCATAATCAAACTTAGCCGAGACATTGTGCCCATATACATTGTGAGCAAGTTTAATCACGATTCGTTAAGAGCTGCGGATGCTAGAGTGTAAACAAACTAATTGTGGCCGGACGCCGGACATTCAACGATCCTAAAAGCTCAAAAATCAATGAGCTAAAAATCAATATGATGAAATACCTTTTACTTACAAATAAAGGATGGCAAAATTTCGAAGTTTAAAAACAGGTATCCTATAGAAGATGTGTATGAAAAGGCCCCAGTATGTTTTAATACTTTATACAAAGTTAATAAAAAAAATTCAATTCTATTCATTATTCTATATTACAAAAACAAGAATTAAGTCATAGTATGTCTATCTATGGTGTTAGTTTAAATTTCAGATGATCTAAGTATGATGTATATAGGTTTATTGCAGAAATCAGGTGCCTTCAAATCCTGTATTTGGTGAATTTTAAACACATGTGCATCACATGAACAGCATATCACATGACTTATCAAATATTCCAAAGAATTAATAAAAATCCTACCCCCCCCCCCCCCAAAAGACTAACATTACTATTCTGGTATTCTGGAATCTAAGTAGATCCTAAATTCATTCAGGTACATGCCATTTAACTCACAACGAGAGTAATTTATCCTTCAGCAAAAGTGTTGTGAGGAACTTCCAATCCTCGTTATGAGCACCATTATTGTTTGTCAACAAGGTAAGTTTTTTCCAAAATCATGAAGAATACAGGCCTTTGTGTAAAAATATCGAAATGCAGTTATACAAGCCAAATTGTTCTCTAGTTATTGGCCTGACGAAGTTTTGTGTTGAAGGTAACTGTGACCTTGACCTTTGACTAACCAACTTCAAAATCATTGGCGATCATACATGTGAAGACTAACCTCCCAACCATGTATGAGGTCCAAAGGTCAAATGGTTCTCTAGTAATTGATTAGACATGCTTTTTGTGATGAAGGTAACTGTGACATTGACTTTTGACCAACTGAACTCAAAACAGTATAGGGCTCATCTACAAGTAATGACCAAACTCCCAACCAAGTCTGAAGACCTTAGGTCGTATCATTCTCTAGTTATTGGTTGAGCATAATTAATGATATCCTAGACATATAATCCAAAGTTCGATGTCTGTAGAATGATAAAATATGAGCTAAAAAGTAAAAAATATATGTTTCAATTGGAAGAATTATATACAAAGAATAAAAACTGCAGATGATCAGTTTTGAAAACACATTCTGAAGCTGTGTAGAATCCAAGAGGGCAATAAAGGCATGCTTATAACAGGATACATCAGGCTGAGGTTTTACAATTATAATCAGACAAGCAACAATTTGTCAATATTAGTTTTATGTCTCATCAAAGGGTATGTGTTATATATAAGTACCGGTAACCAATAATAACTACACCAATTATACTACTAAAGACTCATCCTTTTACAAGTCCAATTATTAATCCGTCAGATTTGTGTTCAAACTGCTAAATGTAACATTGTATAGTAAGTATAACCAGTATAACATCACATATGCTTCATATCCTATAAAGTAATGTATAAACTAGGGGAAGAAAAGACTAAAGTTGGAACATGCCATTGATAGGACTTTGTCATTTTTTTATTTAAACCAAATCTCAGAGTAGTAAAATTGAGTTTACATACCAGTAATCTACATGCTACATGTATATCAACAGATAATAGAATTCAAAATATAAAAATACATGTATTTTGAAACCATATATTTGCTGCATACTCATTTACTTGAAATCAATCTTAATTGAATATACAGATTAATAAGGCAGCAAGTTGAGATCAATCTTTAATCAATAAAATTGAGATTATCACTATGACAGAAAAAGAGATTATCAGAATGGAAATTAACTAACTTGAGATCAATCTAATTTTATAAATTTTAAAATGAGATTATCACTAAATCAATAATTACAGCAAACTAACTTGAGATCGGTCTCAATTCAATAGAAAAATGAGATTATCTATGAAGAGATTAATACAGAAAGATGTTACAGATATGACAACATGCTAATACCTCTATGAACCCCAAAGTCAAGACAAATACAATATACAGTTACATATATTCAACTAAAGGATTTATTTATCAGTTTAAAGTTTCTTATAGTTATAAGTCTCTACGGAGGCTAATATTTGGATAAAACATTTACACACAGACTCACATAACTCGCGGGGTTGCTTGTTGACTAGAAAAACCCCTGTTTATAACACTGAAAAGCATATGTGATCAAAATAATATATTTGTTAATAAAATATACAAAACCCCTAATAATAACAATTTATTATCAGATCTAAATTTCAAATAAATGCAATGCAATATTTGTGCAAACTACAACTAATATTTAAATGTGTATAAAAGACTTCCAGGCTTTAACTAGATGTGAACTCAACACTCGAAACCTATCACCCAATCATTGTCTTATTCATTAGATTGGCAATTATTATCAATGAATTAAAAATAATTAATAACTAATTAACTTATAATTAACTCATCAAATAGCAAACTAGTAGCTTGAAGGTCAACTATGTTATAAAAATCTCAAAATGATAGCAATCAACAATAAAACAAGCTATTTATATTGCAGTGTTTTAGTCATACCTTGTTCGGGTACTGATTGGTCCACTAGACGCCTGGTTACTAGGTAACGTAGACTGGTTACTAAAAACACAACACTTTACAAACATAAAATATGAACATACATGACAATATGGCAATACACAACAGAAGGTATAACAGTTTTACAAGAACGTTACAATATAATAAGGAACACAGAATGTGACTGATGATACATATAGATTTATGGCGTGAGGTAACATGTGATGTATTTTATCACAAGCTTTCAAGCAGCACATAAATTAAACATAATGATAGTGATGTGACACTCCTAAGAAGATTTGTCCAGTATAAACTTACTAACTTATCTCCCTTTATACTCTCAACTGATTTAAAGAAATACTATTTCCTTAGAGGTTATGCTGTCATAAGGCAGCTTTGATAAACAGATAATATATTATCTTAAACAAGTTTCATCATAAATGATATAACATCTAAAACTAATGTTTATAATTCAAAATTATCTTATATAAATGTCTATAATTAACAAAATACTCAAACTACATTGTATATTTACAATAAACATTAATTACTACAAATGTAATTTCAATTACTATTATGATATACTTTTAGTATCTACAATCAATGAATATGATAAACTTAATGCTTTAATTAAAATTTATTAAAAACAAACATCTATAATTATGTAAAACTAAATGTTTTCAATTGATGTTAACTATAAACTAACCTTGTTTTATTTCCAGATGAAGTGCCAGTAGAAGAGTTAGTTGTTCTATAACAATCACACACAACATGGTTAGAAACGAAACACAAAAGGTAATTAGGTTAAACACTGGATTAAACACTGAATGTATCTATATAGACACTTTTACCAAACTGAAGTTATATTATTATGGCGAGGTTATAAAACTTCTGAGTTTGTGCTCAGCTTAAGCTGAGATTCTGAGATATCTTGTATAGTTGGAAAATATAAATTCTATACTATCATATTAATTTCTATGCAACGAATTATTTTACTAATTTATTTAACTTAGAAATTAACAAGATAACATAGAATTCTATGAAAGTTTGCAAAAAATAAATAAATGAATAGATGAATTTGAGGTTAGCAGTCAATCATCATCCCATGTATGATAGTTAGAACATATATGTAACAGACAATTGATGACATGCATCATTTATTAACGGGTAAATACATATACAATTGATACTGCTTAGAGTATTTTCTAGTACACATTTCAAGCTGTCTGACCATGGTATGCACTGACTTGAATTACAGTAGAATAGGAACAATTTTGTGAATTAGATTTTAATTTTTTTTAATGCATAGAAGAATGTATATTAAGTTAATTAACTACCCAGATGTTTTATCCTTTGCTGGAGTACCTGCAGATGCAACTCTAAAATAGACATACACAAAACATGAACAGAATAGCTTCAGCAGGAGTAATAAAGAAGGTTACCATAGCAACATAGCAACTTGTATACAAGGTAGACAATATTAAAGGTCAACATTGAAAGCTGGGTGATTGATATGTAGCTCTTAAGAAGACACATTAAAATATGAAATTTTCAAGCACTGCGGTACCAAACAATGTATTGATATTAGAACCAGTGGCTGCGCGCCATACATGAATGAATATATATGAAACTTTATCATACATCATTATGTTAACATACTATACATCAATGGCTACAAATTAAATACACTATTGCACAGTGCTGATATAGCTTAACACATAATATTGTGAAACCATTGTGAATGGTTAAATGTATTTCATTATACCCAGGAATAACTGTAGACTTACCCTTTCTGACCCGGCGGTTGTTGAGCTGGGGTGACGTTTGGACTGTAAGGTGTCAATGTGAGAATAAAACATGTGTGACAATCACATCATCAACATGAAACACAATGAATGGGTGAATGACATATCACTTACCAGTACATGCATATTAGGTTAATTACAATCAACAGGTGGAATTAATCAGACGTTTAACAAAATGGTAACAACATGACAATACCCATTGCAGTGAATTTACAAAACATTACAGACAATACAGTCAGCAACATGTCAGATCTACACATATTAACAGCTGCATATGGGTAGACTTAAGCTTTAAAATGCTGCAACATCACTGATGATGTTAAATCATTCATGTCTGACTGACACTGCTAAATATCATTATACAATGGCATTCAGCTTAAACAAAACTATTAGAATGTAGCCTAGGAAAAAAGTAACATTTATATGCAAAATTGATATTTCAGCTAGAACTCAGCAGAGGTAAATAACACAACATTAAGCAGAAAAAATGACATTATTGTCAGTTCTAAGTTCCATTGAATAAATTATTCTTACAGTTATGCCAATTGAATAAATAAAAAAAAATACTGAACAAATTAAAATGAACATTTACAATACAGCATGCCACATATTAATGTACAGTACAAACATGTTAGAGGACCAATTGTTACTATAAATATGATTGGAAAACAACAGACACACACTAAAACCTTACCCAGCTACTTCTTGCCAGCCAGGTCGAGCTCTTAATACATCTATTATAGTGTTTTGCATTGAACATTTGTATCGAATTTCTCTGTCCCTAAAATAATAAAACATTTAGCACTTAAATCCCAAAAACGTAATCAAAACAAAGACAGAACAGTTCATAAACTGTTGATAATATCAAGTCTTAATTTATAACAATTCAAACATCAGTTTACAAGTTTAAATAATTTTCAATAAAATTATCTTCTATTTTAACATCAGTCTTAATTTAAGAGAACTATCATCCAAAGAAAAAAGCTGAGAACACGGAAAATAAAATGTATAAACAAATACAAAGATCACTTTAATTCGTAATTGAAGTTATGTTGTATCTTCTGCATACAATAAACCAAACTATTGGAATAGAAATTTTATTATTTCTTGTTTCAACAGAAAAATGTTACCCAATAGGTCCTCTATTTCTTGTATTTTTGGACTGCATATAACCAGGCATCTGTAAAAGTAACCATAATATCAACATTAACTGCAACCAAATTCATAATATTTATAGCACAGTCACAAGACTTAGTATTATTTTTAGTTTTTCAATCATACATAGTAACTTAACGACGTTAACATACGTCTAATTTTTTTAATCAAATATAACCAATAAAAATGTGTACTGCAGGGCAAATGCTATGCTTTAATATTATAAAAACAAAAAACATGAATTATTTTAATATAAGCAATGAAATATACATATACAATAACAAGCTTCAAATCAAGAACAAACTACCAGCCAACTTTACTTATATATTTATTCACTAAATTACTTACTCTGTTTATTTTTGACATTTTCCTTGAGATATTGACAAGCACCAGAATTTATTAAATCACAACCTGAATAAGAATAACATAATATTAATAATAATATATAAATTTAATGATATATTAAAAAAATATTATAATACACATTATTACCAAGGACTTATATACATACACGGATTGGCAGCTTCCGTATTTACAGTTAGCAGGGATCTCAATAAGCTTGTGGCCAACAGGCCCAAAAGCTAGACTAACAGGCCTGCTAGAGGGAGGGGGGTCCGGGCATTAATATTTTGAGATTTCTAACAGGCCAAAACACATTTCTAAGCGGCTAAATTGGCCTGCAGCCTGCTGTTATTGAGAACCCTGAGTTATAAGTAATAAAATCCTGTGGAAGCGACGTGAATCAACGTGATTTGATGCTCATGTTTACAACAGTGATAATATCTGTGATGATCCAAATGTTTACAACAGCGAAAATATCCATGATTATCTGAATGTTTAATTCCAGAGACGAAAGGAAAATGCTAAATGTCATGTTGGAATTTGAAATGCTTGTAAACACCCGATTACAGCTGTTGGAAATTGTCAAGTATCGCAATGGATTGTGGGATCGTCTCTCGATATCACTTTAGCTATTTTTAGCAGTTGCGATTCCATGTATGTATATAAATCCTTGTTATTACTCACAATTTGATTTTGACTTTGAGTCCCATAAGATTATAAAGTCTATAAAATGCAAAACAAATTTGAACATATGATGTAATGTCTTGTATTTCTAGACTTCTAGTTGAGAGATGCTTAGAAAAAAAAAATCCATAAATCATCATCACTTTTCTAAAGAACATCATCAATGATCGGGTTAAGTGTAAGTAAGAAAACATTCCAATCGCGAAATCATGTGACAATAAAGAAACTAGTATATCGATGGCATTACTGCAAATAAAATCACGGTAAAACAATTGACATTAAAAAGTTTAAAACTCTTATACAATAATTATGTTACATTACCAATAATTCCAACGGAAGTAGCATTTATAAAGTATATGACAACTGTCAATTGTAAATTTCTTTTTTTTTTGTTTATATCGAAAACCGTTCTAAACAGGAAGTGCAAACAAACGCTAGCGATAGCTTTTGATTCAGCGATAATCGGTTGTAAATATGTAATTTAAAAGTAGGCCTATGCGCAATAAATTTTGGTAGCAATAGTATAAATATTTCAATGACACATGCATTAGTTTTGTAAAATAATGTCACAGTATTGATGTCGTAAAATCATTCTGCAAACTGACCGCACGTAGTGTCAACATGACCACTGTCATGTAATAATATTGGACTTTGAATACAGGTCTATGAACAATTGCTTGGCAGTGCCAGTTGGTATGATTTTTTTCATTCTGTCAGAAAAATACATGGTTATTCTCTTCATTGCTGCCAGGTTGTTGTTGCTTTGAAAAATGTGAAGACGCATGCATGGCAAATGGTGGAAAATGACATGAAAGAGGCAAATTTGGGGAATATTCATGATGCAAATTAGGGAAATATATTTTTGGGGAAAAATATAGCTGTTTTAAGAAGACAATTTTTTTTGTAAATTTAAGGAAAAGAAACACTGGCTGCAGAAAAGTATATTTAGTTTGCTTCCTGTATAGTTTGCAACATTTCATATGTCTCAAGAAGTCATATGAACTGTGTATTCACCTATTCCATGCATGGTCAGCGCATATATAGGTGCTTTATATATTATAATACATTGAATTTACTGAGTAAGCAGATCAAATGAACTGTGTAACCAAAAGGGCCCTACAGGTCAGCAGTGTAGCTTAATTAACCATTGCAGCATGCAGCTAGCTCTAGCTCCCTCAATTAGACAGACCGGAACAGTACGCGGACACTTTTCCCCATATGTAACTATTTCGTGTAAATGAGGCCGTGTTTCAAATAATCCAGTCTATGTAGTTTTGAAGATGAATCCTTGCTTAGAAATTTACAGGAACTTAAGATTGTAAACAATGCACTACGCATGCGCAGTCAAGCATCGCGACAGGTACAGTTACGGCTTAAAATTATTGTTCTGTTTAACCAGTACGCGGACACCCATTTATATAGACGTTAAGGTGGTCAAATAAAGTAAACTCACCCGAAACTGCTTTTTTGTGTATTTATTTCATTTACACATGAAAATTAAAAGAGAATATTTTTCTATATTAAAAAAGTAACATGTCTAAAGCATTGAGTGGAAAATGTCAGTTCATTTATTCTTCTTTGCAAACATCACGTAAAACATAGACGCTCCTATAGTTTTATTTCGTAATTTATACAGAAATGAGTATTTATCTAAATTTACTTATTTCCATCACTAAGTTTGCAGCTTACAGGAGTTAAGGACGTTAAAATAAAAAAATAACATGGAATGCAAAAACATTTGGCAGGTACGTGTAGTCACATGGTTCAAGCACCCAAGTGATAAAGATGCGAAGGTTGCTGTAACATGATCGATTGTGTACAGCAGGTTTTTTGTTTACTAAAAAGTCTATTCAAGTGATATTATCTCATATTTATTAAATAGACTACGTAGATTAATTTAACCAGTAACGATTTTTAGGCCATTTACACAAGGACTTATATATTTTTTCCAATGTCAATTTATTTTGTTTGTATCGTCTGCTGATCAGTATTAACAAGAATTGTAAACAGTATATGTATTGTACCGAAAGAAAGGTAAGCTTGCTGCGAACATAGGTATGTAATAGCTGTATCGTACGGGTTGTTTTAAATCTTTTAAAACTCGCCAAATACGAGGGTGTCCGCATACTGGTAGCGTCCGCGTACTGTTCCGGTCTGTCTAGGTCATTTTGGAAAAAAGTTCATGAAACTCTATAATTTTATCATAGACGCTCTAGTCATTTCTATGCTATGCAGTTGAATATGTACTAGTTGGCAAACATTGGAAATCACGGTGTATTAATAATTTTTTACCATTTAATCACAATCTTTCTAGACTAGAGAACCTCATAGAAAAGTTCATATTGATTCTCCCTCTCATTTTATGACAGTTTTGTTTATGCTGCTTTGTACAAATTACTGAATATTTATGTTACTTTCAGTGTTTTTTCTCTCATCATTGGGAAGAGGCCTTACCTGCCTGTTGATTTTGGGTGGAATTATCGCTAAATTGCTGATTTGGGAAACAAAATAGCTGGTATAAGTTTGGATTTTTGGGAAAACTGCATGATTTTAAAGAAATTTTCAATTGGGAAGAGGCCTATAATATGCCTCTGTTATAGTAAGTGAAAAATCACTGACTTTAAGGTATTTGTTTGTGCATGAAGCATTTCAAATTTCATTGAGGCATTATTGATTGATAATCCTGCACTAAATTTGTAATTAAGCCAACAGGTGGTATCTGTCCTATGATTGAAGTTTATAATAATACCATACCTTAAGCTGTGACATTTATATTAGAAACTTGATTATTCATGGAATGCATCACTGCATTCAGATTAAAAGGGAATATAATTAAAATGAAAATATATTTAAAAAATCTTGCTAATAAAAAAGTGTTTGATGAAAACTACATTGTAAAGTTTATTTGCAATTATTTTGCCTTCTTGTTGTTACGGGAAATTATTCAAGACAGGGATTTAAAAGCGCAAACAAGATTTGTGAAAATTTTATCAGCTGTGTAATGCAAAACTAATATTGTTAGATAGTTAAGCTGTAAATCATTGGGAAATATTTTCTTTTTTCAGTTTCTTTTATTTTACCAATTGATACTGTTTGGCATTAACGTTTACCAGTCAAGTTGGTATAAACCCCTGAAAGAAAAATAATAAAGTCAGGAGTGTAACTGTATCACATATTTGAAATGTTGTATTGTTTTGTCAACTTGTGTGGATGCTTTTGAAATTACCAAATGAGTTTTTGCAGATGTAAATTGGCTAATGTTTTATACTGAGGTATTGTTGCCAGGAACCACACTTCTTGTTTTCTATCTTTTCAGAGCAAGCTAAAATCTTATCATGGCTGATGTGACTCATATGTGTGGGAAACCAGCTTTTCCCAGTCCTGTGACACAGCTTCTATTTGATACAGTGGAGTTAGTTTTAAGACCATACATCAAAATTATTACACGGGCTACTGGGCCTTACCTGCCAACTACACCAGAACTCGGCCGTCCAATCCAACTTCTATTCCAAAAGTTTATAGTTTCACCAATTTGTTTTGTTCTGATGCTGATATTGATGGTGCCTATGCTTGGATTTTTTTTATTAAGAAATCTCCTGCATCAGTTTAGGAGTCCATTTTGTTTATCTGTACTTCCTGGAGCTGTTGCTAAGCAACCATGTTCTTCATACACTGTTGCTACTAGCAACATGTGCCTGTTGCCGGAAATTATGGCTAAATACAATAACCTTGACAATACGGCAAACAGAGCAAAATCTATTGGAGAAAGAATAATCATTGATCAATGGCATTTTACTGGAATGATGGATCGCCAAAGGTCAAAGAAAAATGGCGGACTTCATATCGGTAGTTCCACTAATTTGAAAGCGTCAGAAAATAAGGGACAGGAAGGGAGTTCTGTGTTTAAAGCTGATATAATCACCCACTTTCAATCAGTTGATTTCCTTTGTCTACAGGAAGCTTTCGATAGAGATGTTTCTAAGATATTATTAAAAGAGTTACACAAAGTGTATCCATGGATAATTTATGACGTTGGATACAACAGCCCTAAACTTAACTACTGTGGTCTGAATAGTGGACTAATGTTTGTAAGCAAATACGAAATTTTGGAAGCCCAATTTAAGCCATTTACCAGGAGTGTTGGATTCTGTTCCATTGTATGTAAAGGATTATTAATGGTGAAGGTGAGTGGTATGTCTAGCCTTATAGCCATTTTGTTTATCAGTTGGTTTTTTGAGATAACATTGAAATAATATTCGTAAAAATCACAACACATTATGGTTACAGTAACATTTGATCCATTGTT
Organism: Lutraria lutraria; assembly: GCA_964023205.1. Classification (NCBI taxonomy): domain Eukaryota; kingdom Metazoa; phylum Mollusca; class Bivalvia; order Venerida; family Mactridae; genus Lutraria; species Lutraria lutraria. The sequence continues at coordinate 3,325,343 of OZ026839.1, read as the reverse complement.
TATCTAGAAGAAGGGTATATACCATACTGTTAATCTTGTAACATTTTTCAGTGGTTTAGTTTTGTTGAGATATGACACGGCTTGGTTGATGGTACATGTATATATTGATAATATTGTATCATAGATTTATATTTATACATGTATTAAGAAATCAGTGTCATGGCTATATTTTTAAAGACATTAATTACTGTTTACTTAAAAAATACCATTTTTTGTAAAATATAAGGGGTTGTGTTTATCTATAAGATAAGTTCTCTTGACACTGTTTAAGGTATTTCCAAAAGAACATTTTGTGGTCAAATGTTCCATTCTGACCCTATATTTCTCATGTACCGGTAATCAATTTTGCTGAAAAATGATATGCATTAGAATGTTCATGTATGTACATGCGATTACCTGGATAAATCCCTGGTACCAATGGCCAGTCTGCTTAGGTCAATTGATAGAGTCTTTGGCTTTCATGTTTGTAAGTATATATGAATCCTGGGCAAAGCACATATTTTCTGGAAACAGCCACGAACCCCCCCCCCCCTCCCAAAAAAATATGTGTTTGATACCTATGAATAGCCTGTGAATAAAATTTTAAACTATTTCAGGTATGTTTAAACCGTTCCAAGTCTGGCAAACAGGATGTGGGTTATGTATTTAATACTCATCTTCAAGCATTCCAGGGTATATTAATTTTGATATAATTTATTGTTTTCTACATACTATATTTTTATTTAAAATAAACAACCATTTTCACAGAATATTTAGTTTGTGAACAATATGTCGGAGTTTAATGTAACTTTATTTTAAGTTACCTAGCTTTCTTATTTCAAATGGTTGAATTAGGTCTTCAATAGCACATTATTCTCTTTGATGAGTTGATAACATTATGTCTATGTATATTTGATCCGAAACTCTGACCTTGACACTTACTTATAGAGAACAAGGCTAGTACTGGACCAGGTACGGAATCCATGAAAACCAGTTAAATGACTGCAGGTATATAACTGTATACTGTTGAAAACCAGTGTGTAAGAAACAAATATCTTTAAAATAATAAAATCTATTTCTGGTCCTGCAGGTACCAATGACATTGTAAATCATCAACTAGGCGAGATTGCTGATTGGTCGTCAATGTTTCGAGAACAAACTGTTGTTGATGGAGACAATGTATTGTTTGACGTTCTATGTGGTGACTTCAATATTGATAACATGTCACCAGGTATTATTTATATTATAGTGCAGGAGGTTTTTTACTAAGAAAGTGACACTGATAGGCAAATAAGCTATATTTTCCCACCAAATAAATATTTCCTCTGTTTGACGTATGAATATTCCCCAAATTTGCCTCATTTGTGTAATGTTTCCCCTTTTACCAGGGCCCATTGTTTTCCCCTTTTCCTAATTTCTGTGTATATTTACGTACAGTAAAACTTAATTTATTGAGATCAGTACAGCCATCTTTCGTTTGGGTGTTACATCTTAGGTTTTTAATTTTTAGGAGAGGCCCACATTGCTAGACATGATTTATTTGACACCTATGTGGATGTTTGTAGAGAAAGGTCCGGTAATGATCATCCATGGACTGTTGGTTAGTATACTTGATGTATTTTTTTTTTGCATTGTTTACATCTTGCTATCAAGCAGACAAATCTCACTCAAGTGCTGACATTTGAAATGTCTGATTAGAAATGTAAAGTCAAATAAACTCAAGTGAAGCAATGTATGAGAAAAAAGTGTAAACCTCAGTTCCGAGTAAAAACATGTTTAAGGTATTTTACAACACTTGTAGTTTGTCTTGAAAACAGTTGGTCTGTTCAAATGTCAGGTCTAGTAAATTCAAAGGGTTGCTAGGGCCGCTGGTCCAGTGGTTGGAAAAGTTGAGCCCAGGACTGGTCACTCATCTCAAAGGTGAAAGTTACTTATAGAAATTCACTGCCAACAGAGAGCAGAAACATGTTCAAAAGGTTAAAGTTTTACTTACTTAGGCACAGAGATGAGAAATCCATTATTGCATGATGAAGCAATCAGCACACCAGAAGGTCTAAAAGCAGCCCTCGAAGACCCTTACCTGCGCCAAAATTATATATTAGATGCTGACCTCGAAACTGCTACCATGGAAACAATATATAATGCTAAAGTGAAGAAAGACGAGCATGGCAATGTGTTACTAACCCCTGTGGGTGGAAGGAGAAGGATTGATGTTGTTTTATATAGAAAACAAACCCCTGTGGTGATTATATATCTTTATCTTTCTGTGTACAGTTGAACACAATTATAGGGGACCCAAATAATTACTACCGTATATCCATACTTCATTGTATCCAATACTTCACTACTTCATAGTGTGCTATGACTGTGTTTTGCTGTACATGATAGTTTATTTAATAAAACTTAAAGGTACCATACTTCACATTGACATTAATATACACTATCTGGATCTAGTCTTTATAACTCACCTAATAGAATCTTATATCAGGAAATAATATATTGCCTAATTATATCCATAGGCGCTCAATTCTGATCACTTCTTGGAATGTGAACAGCTAATTTCATTTTAAGAAATCTGTTAATTTTCAAAAAATCAGTAAGCAGTCATATGCTAAAAATATTTCTCATTGCTTAAATGTTAAATCAAAAGTGTAAAAATTCTTGAGACTTATCTGTTTTTACAGGAAATTACCAACTACAGTTTTGTGACAAGACTCGCTGCATTAACCGACCACATTCCTGTGTCTGCTACATTCCAGTGCCATCAGTAATTTATTCAGAGACATTTAGAATGACATTGTATGTTGAGGTTTTTAATGTAAAGGTAAATACTTTGTTTACATGAATGTGCCAGTGTTGAATTTAATTTTATAGAAGATTTTTTTTTAACTTAAATCGAAATTTTTACTTAAGTGTAATTTTTTTTCATGGCAAAAGTTTGTAAACCAGTCATCAAAAGTGTGAAAATGAATTATCATTTTCATAATTGGCATCTTTAAAACAAAGATAAAATCATATTATTGTGATTTCCTCCTTTATATTAGTACAAAAGAGTTAAGGAAAAAGTCAAATTTAAGGAAAAATATAACTTAAGTTAAAAAATTACTTAAGATGTTTGTTGAATACCAGCCCTGGTCCCTAGTATTGTAACATTCTTTTATTCTGTACTTGTTGGAAAAAGAGCAATTTTTTATTCTCTAATAGAATATTAACTTCCACAGATTGTGATGCAAGTGGCTTAAGTCCATGACTAATACATGGCTAATACATTGACATATATCCACATGTAGATCATTGAGTCATTTATTATCGGTGATGTACATACACTAGTCTTATATATTGTCCAGTAGCTTATATTTTATGTTCATGTATTATTTTTGAATAAATGTATAAAATTGAATGTAGGAAATGATTAGGTCTAACTCATTTAGTAAATTGATTTTGGAAGAAATTTTTTTCATCTACTCTCGAGAGACTGACTTTGTCTGTCTGTGTTTGTGTGTGTGGGTGTAGATATGTGTGTGTGGATCAGTGTTAGTTTGTACACTTGCATTCTTTATCCCCCCAAGTGATCTAATGATGCGGGAGCATATAGTGATTGCTTTGTCTGTAAGAGGTCAAATAGACTTTGCCTTTCGTCTATCATTTTGATACTTATACAGTTATTGCCTTGCACCATTCCCAATGCACCCATATCACCTAACCTCAATTTGACCTTGACCTTGTTTAGATTCTAAGTCCGTTGTCAAGCATGCCACCAAGGTGCATATCCTTCTGTTGACCTTAGCTTCTTGTTTGTATTAAAGTTTGGTACATTTTGGTATGGAAAAAAGTGTTCATGTCTGTGTGCATGGGATTACAAGCATACATTGTGTAGGTGTGATACTGTTATTTTTTTCAAATAAGCTATCCATGAAAATCTTTCTTTAATATTTTTGTACAGGCTTTAAAACTTCATTCTGATAGTCAAATAATAAGTATTTTAGTATTAAAGTATAAGTGAACTTCTTTGTTGAGTTAAACGCATTTATACTTAAAGTTCATGTGTGTATAGTATAAAATACAGTAAGATAGATTAGCACTGAAGTCTAAGAGCTAGTACCTTTATATGATATCATTCTAATGTTTTAGATCTTAATTACATGTATAATCTACATAAGGACATAGTCCAAATAAGGGTCTTTATGCTATTTAAATATAAATTGTGATTGAATATCCAAGAATCATTTGCTCAAATAATTGTTATTGCTGTTTAATATTTAATAATTTTATTGTGTATTGTGATAACGCTTGTAGTCCCGTAATGTGATTTTTAACTTGAGAACTAAATTTGACTTATTTTAGCTGTTTAAGTGTTTCTGCTGATGAAAAGAATTTGAACTCATCAATTAAATTGGTCACTTGTTCATGATTGTTTACATTAGTTTGATATTATATTGACCATGGTCCAGTTCATTGAAATGGACAGGAATTGCATGAAGGGGCACATTTTTCATGAATTACAGTAATGATTTGTTGCTTTCCTGAGGCGCCATTTCATAAACATATCTTAGATTGATTTCGATTTTTGAAGTAAAGATCTTGCTACTCTCCTTGTTTGTAATAAAACAATGTTTCATCTGATTATTTGTGTAAGGAATCTAGTCTCAGCTGTTGAGGGTGAATGTCAGAAATTTATGCCATTAGCGAGATATTTTTGTTTAAATGCTTCATCGTCTATGATTAGCTGTGATTTGTGTGTTCTTGACACTGAATTGTGACATTGTTTAGACCATGGTCAAATTCTACCTGAAGTGATGAAATCCATTAATGAGGCTTATTTTCACAAATTGAGTTTTGTATATTTTGTTGTTTATCTCTGTTGTTAAATATTTGTCAAATACTTAACAACAGAGACAAACACATTGTTTGTTGTATTGATTGCTGATTTATTACCACTGAACATTTTTGTCCATTTGAGTTCAAGTTTCATGCACAAAACTGGTATACATGTTTTATAGATTGCACTTAAGTTGTTAGACATAGCAAACTTGTTAAATGTTGTTTAAGATAAAGACAATTCCTATTTACAAAAAGTTATCTAACACAGTAATTATCTAACACTTGGTTATCTAACACAAGGTTAGCAAACAGTCAGTGTTGGTTATTATTCATAATTAATTAGCTTACATTAACTAAATGATGAAATTTACAGAAATCAAATGCTGTCAAAAATTTGAAAAATCAAAAGTTGTTGAAATTTACACCATTAAAATACATTATCATTTTAATAACATATCATTTCATTCTCAGTTTCCTCGTATTTGTTGAATACTTTATTGTTTATATCACATGTCATCATTAGAAATTGATTTAATCACCAATTAAATTATATTGTTGTTTTATATTGGTAAACACATTAATTTACATTTAACATATGTTAGCAATAAAAATGAATGCAGGCTTAATCAAATATAATGTTATAAGTTATGTGTTTATTTTTACAAGTCTGCCATGGTCCAAAAGTTTAGGCAGCAAAAACGTTTTGCGCCATTTTAACAAAATCAAATGTTCTTTTCCTTGTCTCAGGATTATACTACAGATCTGAATATCTGAATGTACATTAAAACCTCAGTGTCAAGTCCACGTTTGAAATACAGTCAAACTTGTTAACAAGGGTCACCCATGGGAAGGAGAAAATGTGGCTTTTATTGACAGGTGGCCTTCATTCAGAGGTCACTTTGTTCTAAATAATCAAGAACAATTTTTAAAAGAATGGCCTTTATTCAGTGGTGGCCTTTATTGAGAGGTGACCGCTTACACAGGTTTGACTGTATAGAGTAAATATTGAGTCTGTCTGAAAATAAGTGGCCATTATTCTGAGATGATCTTGTTACTGAGGTGGTGCCTAATTGAGGTTTTATTGTACTTGTCTTATAAAACATACTGGTAGTTACTGTTTAATGTACATTTGTGTACTATTGTTTACTGTATCTTTGTTCACATTTCTTTATTATAAAACTGTGATATATAATTTTGTTGCTATTTTAATGTGCAGAGCAGTTCATTAGTGTTTATTAACCTTAAATTTCAACTTTTTACAGTTCAAAAATGCATATTTTCAACACAGTTGATTTGTGCTTATCATCATCTGTGTTAATTTATCTAATTAATGTTTGTTTTTATCACAATCAATGAATGTTGTACCGGTATATTCCACACATTCTTATTCTTATTGTGTTTAACATAGTTGTCAGTGATTATTTCACATGTTGGTAAATCATTGTAGGGAAAAAATGAGAACAATAATGAGACATGATCATTTGATACTGAAAATGTTTATCTTGGTATAGCATTGAAATCACTGTGTTATATACATGTATATATGTATTGTACTCGGGTATGATTTTTCAGCAGATCTTCTGAATTCTGCCAGTTTTATGATCAGGTGCTTCCTTTTTGTGAAGGGGTGTAGGGAGCTGGTAAGCCCATTCTCCTTGAAGGGGCATGCCCTGGAACTGAAGCGTCTCAAATAGCCATCAAATTGGTATCATTTTAATGCCTAAATCAATATAGAAAGCCCTGTAAAATATTTACAAAATATCCCGCTAGTTTACTAACAAAACACATTTCAAGGTTTACCAAACCTGCCGATTTTGGCCTCAGAAATTATTCGTCATTTTCACAATTCCACCCTTTCGGGATCTGTCAAAACCGAAAACCTCGCGGAAAAATTGTCAACAAACTGAAATGGTAAGTATTGCTCATGTTGTGTTCACTTGAAAGGCAGCGCACATGCTCAGTTTAACTCTCAGACGTATGGGAAATATCATTGTCGTCAAAAAAAGGCTTACAGCCTTTTATTCAAACCGACATAAAAATACCGATGCACTCGTTATAGGGTCATTTTTGAGAGCATATTCTTCTTTGACTTTTCGGTTTTAATTGGTTTTACAAACGCATTTTTGGTATACGAGACACGGCAGTTCCTGGGCATGCCCCTTAAATGATTGTTTATAACAAACGTTGATGCAATACAGAAGAATTACTGGTACATGTATCAGCCCCAGTGATCAATGTTTATACAACATTCTTGTCTTATTCCATGCATGACAAAAAATGCCTGCCCTCAGATTAGTCACTATCAGATCTGTCACTTCCAGGACATCATGTAATTTTAAAATTATTTGTATTATATTTTATTATTTTCATATCAGGAGCTTACAGGTGCCAGTCTTCATTTTATTTTGTTATAAAGGCACACAATAATATGTTACATGTTCTTTCAGTTAAAAAAAATAACAAACACAAAAAATAAACATTTCAATCACTTTCACCGTATTTAAGTTTCATTTTTGCTTGCGGCTGATAATGGGTATTAAAAATGATCTTTTTTTCTGATTCAAAATATACATGTATGTCATATTTATTGTTGAAGATTTAATTGAAATATGTTTGTGTTTGCACTAGATTAAATGTTAAAATCAATATTTTTTGTGTAATTTTCATTGTTAAATTTATTTCCATATATTTCTGCTTGAGGTTATTTTATGTATGTGTTTTGTTCATTATTTAAGATTAGCTGATATGTTTACCTTATTTAGTTACAATTTAAAGATATTATCCTCAATTGTATTAGAGACCATGTGAGACTGTGAACAAAGGTCACCTGTCTACACAGACAGGTAGTGACCATACCAGTTTAATCATTGACAGTTTATTGTCATTAGTATAGATACCTCCTGTCAATAAGGACCATGTTTTAACTCTCCCACGGTAGGTCTCTGTAGACTGACTTGAATACATAAAAATTTACAAATTTCCTTTTCTTTGAGATCGTTAATTTTACCTAGGTGTAAAAAGATGTTAATTTCTGGTTACCTGACCTACCTTAATTCTTCTCTGTTACATTAGACATTTTATCAGGTCTGTGACACAAAACATCCATTTCTCAATGTTGTAATCTTCCTCTCTCTTTCAAGAATAAAAACATTTTTTTAAATTTATTTACCTTCCTTATTTTGCTATTTTGAATTAATTGAAACCAATAAAGATGTGACTAACAACAGAATGATGTGTTTATCTAATTTATTTAACTTACGTTTTGGCTATACAATTAGCTTTTATCAGGGCATGTTATTTTGAATTAAGTATGTAACAAGAATCAAAATTAATACATATGGTAATTTTTACACCTTACAATATTGGTGGTATCTTTACATATCTTTGTTGACATGTATATTGAGGGCTCAGCGCAACACTGTAGTAACTTGTTCTCATTTCAATATGAGTTATGACACTGTTGCGTTGAACCCTCGATATGTTATATAATATAGTAAGATCTTATTGCTTGAAAATAAAGAATGGTATTGTTTATAGTGAATTGTTCATGTTTTAAAACAATTGAAAAACAGGCGTACAAATTTCTTATCCATCATTGAAGGCCCCTGGAACCTGATTTTTGTGTGCAAATCATAAAATAATGATATGTGAAAGTTCCAGTGACCTTTATTTGGAGATAATTTTGTTCTAAATTATCAGTGACAGTTTTTAAAAGGAATGGCCTTTATTCAGGGGTGGCTGCTTGCACATGGTTGACTTATTAATGGGGTATGCCTTAATTTGGTTACACTGCTTTCAGTACTTTGATTTCTTATTCAAGATCAGTTTATTTTGTTAAAAATAATATCAAGTTAGCAACACTTTTTATTCATTTTATTAGTTATGCTCATTTATTAATTAGGTCAATAAATATATACAAAAATAACAAATCAAAACAGAATAATTAACAATAATTTCAAATTAAATTATATATCTGTCTATATATGAATACAACACAATTTAGCATGCCAGAAACCACTATTTTCGCACCACAATTATGTATAAAATCTTATCCAAATAAATGATATATACAAACGACATGTAGTCCAAATATTCAGCATTTTATCGTTTCAAAAAACTGGAACAAAAAGATACCGGGTAATGCAAAAAAAAAACCCAGTTAACTATGCCTACAGAAGCTTCCTTAACCGACATAGTAATGTCCATGTCCAAATAAATGGAAAATAACATTACTTGAAATTATTTTTTTGTTCCAACAAATGCCATCAACATGGACAATGTATACTACTCCAAATTTGATAAGGATCACATACTTGGTCCAATGTTTGAATAGTCTATACATACAAGTATATAATACACAGATATGCTTCAATGGACATCATTTGTTTCATTTTTTGCTCTGGCCTATAATGCTTGAATGACCATAGTTCAATCGAATCAACAGTAGTATTTATTTAAATCTTTAAATCATGAAATAATTACTACCAGCAATATCACAGGTGATTCCTATCAAATTTTGAGTAGTATATAATACAGTGTTTTTGAGCTAATTTGCAACAGAGCCTCTACTTCTACAATAGCATCCTCTCCCAGCCATCCACTCTTCACAAACCACTAAATGTCAGTTCTGGTTAAACAATCCAATTAAGAAAAATGAACAGTCTACAGTTGAGGTATAGGAATAATAGCCAATCCCATGAGAACATCACACAAAATACACATTTAATCTAATCAAAGAATGTTCCAGCCAATATTTGATTAATATATAATGTATTCCAATGAATCGTCAACATAATCACAGTTTGCTCCACTCACAGTCCACCACAGCACAAGTAACAATGATAGATAAACCTCATAATTTACTTGGTACAACAGGTTCCAGGGATGGGAGAGTGTTCTCAAAGGCTGCACGCAAAACATCCTCTAAATCTCCCGCAAGTACGAACGATAACTCCGACTGAAAAAAATTAGATCACATATTTTGAAATTACAATCAACATTTACATTTTATTCAAAAAAGAACCACAGACATAAATCGGCTTATAAAAATATATTGAAAAGATCAAAGAATTAATTGTAATTCTCTAATTGAAATATAGAACAAATTTTGAACTTCAGTTGCATAGTTACAGTAAAGCTCATAAACCATGTATATCATTAGAATTTTATGGTCCAAACATGCATGAATATTTAACTTCAAATTGCATTAAAATAAAATGTATTCAGGAAAATCACCCTAAAATAACGGAAGAAGCAAAATTTTAAATCAATTATAAATCAATTTTGATATTTTTTTTACTTCAATGGATCATAAAACTCATAATAATTCCGACCTTGACATTGTTTGGAATTTCTTGAAGATCTTTTTCATTCCTTTTTGGTAAAATAATCCTTTTTAGACCTGCCCTATGAGCAGCAAGCACTTTCTCTTTCACTCCTCCAACCTGAAGAGTTTATAAAATATTGAAGATTTTAATTATGAAGAACTAGTCAACTGGTATGTATTTGCTAAATGCTTTAAATTTCAAAGATCAGAGTTTTACCATTATAGTTAAATTGAATAAAACTACAGCTTATACCATTATCCAAAGAAGGCATTGGGACAGATGAAATGTTCGATATAAATGAGCATTTGCTTGACATAACAATGTTTGTGATGGACATGTAAAACTATTTATACATTAAGGAACAACAAGAGCGCCATAAGCAGTGCCAATGCTTGTCTGTTCACAGCCTCAGTGAGATCTATCCACCTATGAAGTTTCATGTTGCTACCTCTTATAGTTTCTCTGAGTTATGAGCTACATTAAAGTTTTGGCAGGAATTAAACACTGCAGTGATCACAATAGCTCGACTTTATTCGAAAACAGACAAGCTAAAAGTTTATGGGGCTTCAAAAACTCCTCCAGAGAGGTGCTAGGGTATCTATGCTTGCGAACAAAATGTTTTCTTGTATTTTACAATGCAGTTATTGAAGTACACTAACAGTTATATGCACAATATTACTATATAAGAAGTTTGTCATAAAATATAAAGAAAAAAATCAATAAACTAAAATCTTACGGGTAGAACAATTCCTCTTAGAGTTATCTCCCCTGTCATAGCAGTGTCTGAACGCACACACTGTCCACTGAACAAAGATACTAGAACTGTCGCTATGGTAACCCCAGCTGATGGTCCATCCTTCCCTACAGCTCCAGCTGGGAAGTGTATATGTACATCCATCTTGGACAAATCAGGGTCTTCTATTTGAAGCTATACATATAATATATGACATTAGTAGAAGCAGTATACAAGTACATGTATAGTATATATAAAAACAAAAATAATTTTTTCTAAGAATTAAAGATAAACGCCCATTTTATGACAGTCTGCGAAATTAGCGGTTGTCCTGTTGTCCCGGACAACCAATTTTTCATTCAGACAACCAAAATTTTGGTTCGGACAACCAACTTTTCATTTACAAATCAAATGAAAAGCAGTAAAATTTTCAGTTTCCGGCAACCACATTTCAAACCTTAATTTCACAGACTGTTATAATGGTTTACATTATGCTTTAACAAAGGGTTATACAGATCACTGATGTGTTTGTATCACTGGGTTTGTTTTACATCAACAGCCAAGGGTCATTTTGTGACTTTAATGGTGGAGAAAGACCCTTGTGGAACCATCAATGTTCAGTAAGCTAACTGAACCGCTTCTTCACAGGTGAAAATTTGGTCCTGGATGGGACTTAAACTCACAGTAACAATGGACTAGCCAGAGACCATCACCACTAGACCACTGGTGCTTTATATACCGGTACATGTATAAAATATAAATGTAGGGAAATAAAATAATGTGTGGTGATAATATTTTGAACATATCGGCTCTTTGCTTTACCTACCAGTTTAGCATGAGATTTGACCCAATTCAGGGCCAGATTGGCTGATTCCTTCATAACATCCCCAAGTTGTCCAGTCAAGGTCAAACTTCCTTCACCTTTCATACATGATGCTTCAACAAACATGATTTCTCCACCCATAGGTGTCCAAGCTAGACCAACAGCTACACCTGGATGGACCAATCTCTGAGCCACTTCACTTTCGTACATTGGATGCTGGAATATAATGCTGTAATTTATTCCAGGGTTTATAGATAATGCTTATAACAAGAGGTGTAACTGCATGAACACTTGGGGGAAGGAAGACACCTTCCTTATCTACAAAAGCATAATTTTGGGGAGATCTAGACTAGATCTTCACACTTAGGTTTAAAAACACATTTAGTCTGAAAAGAAAGGAAATCTTCTAAATTAGGAAAGAATTATACCCCATATATTATATTGAATACAGATTGATAGAATCTTACCAGTAAAAGCTTATTTTTCAAGTGAAGTTTGAATACAGTGAAGCACCAAAAACTACTTCTGTCCTACGTAAGTCATACATTATAATTCAATGGATCTAGAGAAATTTGGATAAAATGTTGTAAATATTCAGATCCTAAGAAATTCATTACATATTTATACTTTTCCTACTGTATAATATAAACATTTACCCCTAGAATATCTTCCAAAGCGGACTCATCAATCACAATTGGCATTTCCGGCGGATGAGCAAGCGCTGATGCATCATGGGAAGAAGATTCTGACAGGCCGTCATTCTTCACTTTATTGTCTGATAACTGATTGTGTTGTTTCTCCCTTGTTGACATAAATTCGTTCTCGGCTACTCTGACAGCCACTGCACGACACAAACTGGCCAGCTTTCTTTCCAACGTTCTCACACCAGCTTCTCTTGTATATCTCGAAACTAAACCAACCAAGCTACATAAGTTAGCTTCCCAAAATACATGAATTACACAGCAGAAATGATATCAATAATCATTCTATGAGAATGTATGTTAATATTAAAGAAATGTTGTTCATAGCACCAACAGTATCAAGAATGCACCACCACAGCATTAATACAATACAATGAGAACTAAAGAATGTGTCAATTGTAGCATTACAAAAGAAGAAAAGACAATGCCTCTAAACCAGTTTTTCAACAGTATATTGAGTAGAAACTAATTTTATACTTTGTACTGTGACCTTGAGCACAGCACCCCCATATTCAATCCCAAGAAAATATAAAAATTTATTATTGTTAGACATATTACAGAGAAAATATGGATATAAGATATGAAATACTTACTGATGAGTTTAATACTATCTTCAGGGATCTGTAATTGTTCTACAGTTAAACCATGTTCCTTCAGCTGTTTGGGTATCAGATGTTGTAAAGCAATATGAACTTTCTCTTCCTGTGTATAACCTTTAAGTAGATACAACGCACAATGTTTAACATGTATACTACAATACAACAAACACAGGGGCTAGTATGTGGTGGGTACGGTGTAAAATGGTGACATCAAATCTAAAATAGCCAAACAGACCAGAAATACATTTATCAAATAATGGAACAGTCACACCTCAGTCATCAGCAATCTCCCAATAAGGGCCACCCTGTGCATTAAGGCCATTCTTAAAAAATAAACATTTATTATTTTAAACAAAATGACCACCTGTCAATAAAGGTCACATTTTGTCTTTTCCAAGGGCAACCTTTGTTTCATACGTTTTACTGTACAAAAAAGTACACTGCACAATCAGAATTAATTTCTACACTCAAAAACTCCAGTCCATATTTTCTCAACTGATAAATAATGGGTACAAAAACATGTATATAACAGTATGTTCATTTCAGGCCTAAACACACCATTAAACAATCGTCACTTTTTTCAGCAAAATTGGAATATACAAGATACATGTTAAATTTAAGAACTTCAAATAACACATAACCTACCTGGTACATGAATAATTTCCATTCTATCTAATAAAGCTGGTGGTATAGTACTCATATTGTTGGCAGTAGCTATAAACATAACTTGTGATAAATCAAATGGTACATTGAGATAACTGAAGTTACAGTTAAGGAGATCATAATCATACTGTAGTATATAATGTTTAAAATATATCTGCATTCAAAGCTACAACATAACAAAAGTTAAACAAATGAAACCAGAGCACTATCACAGAAGTGACTAATACCCCCACTGCCGCTTTGACACTAAGAATGTGATAGTACAGTATATTTCTAAGTTCAAGGGCACATAACTCTGAAATGAGTGGATCACTGGGCTTGAAAATTAAGTCTCGCACATAAACGCTTCATGGTGAACACTTATGTCAGATTTCATTGCAGTGGCTTAAGGAATGTGGAAGTAGTTTGCTCCACAAACTACTGAAATAGTATGCAGATGGACTGACTGACCGACCACACAACAAGAGTGACTCCAATATTTGTTTGCAGACATGCACTATAACAAGTAGAATTGTAATGACCTCTGAATAGGATGTCCTTCTTGAAGCCAATACCTTATGGCCATAGCATAGTAAAGACCTTTGCATAGTTTTTATCTTTGTGTTGTTAAGACCTTTGCATGGTTGTGACTTTTATGCAGTTGTTGCTCCACTGTAACCATTATAGTTGTACAATTTTAATGTTTTATGATCATGACATTCATAAGGTCATAAGATTTGAGAGGTGTTAACTTTGAACAGGATAGAAAAGATGTACAGCTGAGTTTTTTTATCACCGGCGCTTAATTTAACACCAACAGCCAGGACCAAACAGTGACTTTTCCAACTTCAATTATGGAAGAAGGCATCATAGACTTATAGTTTGGAAGAATGACAAAAGCTTATTGGACATGAAATTTGTCTGGACCCAGAAGGAATTTAAGCAGTTAGGGGCTAGTGTTTACTAGTCAGAAACCCTAGCCACTTGACCACAGGGTCCTAGTAGTTGTGACCAGGTATCTGATTGTCAAGGATACTGATCAGTAAATGAATTGTTTTGTTCTGGATCTAATACTTCTAACAAAGCTGCAGCTGGATCACCATGCAAACTTTTACTCTGAAATATAAAAATATAACCAAGATACATCACATCTGATAAAGTACAATATAATTAGTTTCTAATGAGATACGATTCATCCATGAATATTTTAATACTATAGGGGCAGTACTGAAAAATAGAGTAAGTAACGTAACTGGAAAAACTACTTTTTTCTGCCATAATCACAAGCTATAAGACATAATATGTATTTATGATATAAACTCATTTTTACCAGTTTATCCACCTCGTCCAATAAGAAGACTGGATTATTAGTTCCGACCAACTTCAAACCTTGTATTATACGACCCGGCATTGACCCAATGTACGTTCTGCGATGTCCTCTTACATCTGACTGATCGCACACACCTCCTAATGATATCCTACAATAGATATACCTTACTTATATCACATATAACAATACCTAACATGAAATAGGCCATGATGACCCGATATCACCCACCTGTCACCTGATAAATTAACAACTACGTAAAAAGGTAATCAATATCTTCAACATCCTTGTCAAAGTAGTGACTTCAGAGAATGTGTCACAACATACAATGTATATTATTCATAAAGTGAACAGAACTTGTTCGATTGCAGCAATGTTTTTGTAACTTAATACAAAGTAGAAAACATTGCATCATTGAACAGCTTAAATCCATGGACAAAATCCCACTTCAGTAAACTGACACACTGACTAGTCTTCGAACAAAAATAAATAAAAGAAGTTTCCAGAAATTTTCCTTACCTGTGAAATTCTCTCCCCAAGGTATGTGCAATGGATTTTCCAACGCTTGTCTTGCCAACACCAGGGGGTCCTACGAAACACAAGATCGGCCCTTTAAGTGATTTACGAAGCTGGCGAACAGCAAGATATTCAAGAACTCTCTTCTTCAGTTTGTCAAGTCCAAAATGGTCAGCATCCATGTCTTTCCTGGCCTGGGTCAAATCTAGATTGTCCTTTGTACTTTTTGACCATGGTAGTTCAACCATCAATTCTAAATAATTCCTGTGAAATGATTATTTTAGAGATTGTAAAACAAACATAATAATACAAGAGACTGTGAAACAAACATAATACAGCATGTGGTCCTTTAATACCTAATGCAGTTACCGGTAAACCTTGATGTTAAGACCATGACTGAGGTGTAATATAAATGGTCTTTATATTGAATTGGTCACTGAATAAAGCTTTCCTGTTTATTTATGTTCTGGATATACATGTATAGAATGTAATCCACCAACAATTAGTATAGAGAAAAGTCAAAAGCCATATCAAAGACTAAGCATATAAAATGAAATGATATAAAACCATTAATTTCTTTCCTGTACCTTAACATGGCCTGTTCTGGCATGTGTTGTGGCATTTTCTTCAATCTTTTAAGTTCTTTCATGGAAGCTTTGTGGGCATGTTCGGGCATATCAGCTTGTCTAAAATCATACAAATAAAGCATTGTAAAATACCGGTAATGCAAACAATGATTCATTGATTCCATGAATATTAAATATAAGGTACAGAATATGAACACAATCTGAGTATTCCTGGTATGTAGCCACCTGCAATCAATTGCAGGGTATAGGGTGGCTAGTACTGGTTAGGGTAAATGACCGCCAGTATATAGAGTAATTAAAAAAATTCAAAGACAGTCAGGCGTCAAACCCGAAAAATGTGTATATGTAATTCATTTCATCTGTATATATAGTATAATGAAGTTGAACATAACATTTCTACACAGACATCCATACATAGTGATGATCAGTAATTGACTACTCATAAACAAACAAAATAAATAAATAAAGTACAACCTCTACAGAGCAACATAATTTTGATACCCCCAAAGGGTGTTGCTTTGGAGAGGTTGCACTATACATTAAAATATAAAAGGTTAAATATATAGTAGGCCTATGTATATCATAATTTTCACAGAACTGTCTGGAGATTATAAATGATAAACTTAATAACATTGATTATCTAATTGTTTAGTCTGTGTGTTAGTTTCATTATTTACATTTTGATAAATTTTAAGTTCAATAAACAGGACATAACAAAGTTCAATAAATAGGACATTACTTGATTTTCGTCTCAATGTCAAGTAGTTCATCATTGTCTTCAGCATCCTCATCATCAAAATCAGTTTTCATCTTACCACGGAAGATTCTTCTCATATTGCTTGGTTTACCACCACCTTTACGAGAGATCTTAATTTCCAAAGCTTTATCCTTCTTAGCTTTTTGCAACAGTTTTAACCCCTAAAATAGAACATTCACAGTAAGAATAAGGATCCCAACAATTTTAGTCTCTAAAACAAAACATTTATACTGTAAGAATAGTAACCTCAGTCACTGGCTTATCAGTAGGTTTATCAGATGGAAATTTGGCAGTTATAAGGGTTAGCAAACATGATTATTTCTCAATGTATTGTTATACAATAGATATTTTTGAAACACCAATAAAACCTATTTTCACTAATGTAAATTACTGCTAAAGTATGTATTCTCCAAACAAACACACAATACCACATTAATAAAACAAATTAGTCAGTATTCAATATTAGGAGATAATTACGCTATCATGTGTACTTGTACTACATGTAGGTACCGTACACAACAAACAGTCTTTTGTTGGCCAATGTACTATCTTAAGGAATTTTCCACAAACATAATTTAATCAACATGAATTTCTATACTACCTTTAATCTCCTTACCTGACAGAACAAATAAAGAGCAAATATTTTACAAATCTGGCTAGAACAATAGATTAATTCCCCATCATAAATCCTCCACCAAATTGGTATTGCCATTTTGAATTACCATATATGAATCACCAACAATATGTCAATCAAATCATTTTTAAACTTCATTACAACAAACAAGAATTACTAACTAAATCAAAATTTAGATAGACACCCAATTATACAACTTACTAATGATAATGATACTTATAATGTCATTCAAAACATACACATATATATCTAAAAATATTATTTTTGTTTTTACAGATAATTTTAAGTGATAAAATTGATACACTGAATCATTAATGATACCTGTACAGTGAAACATTGTTATTGTGTACTCAGACATAATGATGAATCAGATACAGTGAAGCATTTATTTTTCCCAAAACACAACTTCCTAATACTTTATTGTTGTGATTTTCAAAATATTCATAAACAAGGGCCTGATTGATTGATAGCTGATGATCACTGAAAACATAGTTAACATTCTAAAATAGAATTGGACAGATCTGACAATTCTACTTTCCATCTTGATGCATGTACATAAACCTTCTGCAGATTTTCTCAATTTATTTACAAATTTCTTATAAATGACGTTCATGATCATCCAATGTTAAGAAAGGAAGAAATATCATAACTATCCTCATACAACAAACTGTCCATGAACCCATACCTCTATCTGCCTCATAAGTAAGGGTAAAGCTTTCTTGAATCTGTCATTCAGTTCTACAGCATCAAGTACTTGTATCTTCTCTGTGTAGGAAGCCTTCACTAATGCTGCACATATATCAGGGAGATGTTGACTAGGGACATTCTCCAGCATTCTCTATCAATAGATATCATTGTCATATTTGAGGCACAGACAGACTTCTCTGTTTAGCATTATCAATAGTAATGATCAAAACTGCAAGCTAAAGGCAGCTTAATGAAATCAGAAATTTTCAGTATCATTTATTGACATTATTATAGATATTATTCAAAAGGTGTCACAGACATCAAATGACTGATTAGACTATCAAAGAAGATTACTAGTCAGTTATTACAGAATTCAAATTTATTGAAAGGCAGAAAACTTAAAGAACTTACTTTTAGTTTTGACACAACTGGTATAGATATGTCAAGCATGTCCACAAGTATTGATGCCTGTTCACGGAAATTTTCAGCCAATGATCCCAATTCTCTGTCATTACTCAGTTCCCCATCTATAAACAACATTATATACTAAGTATGTATAAATAATATTTAACTCAGCCTGCTGTGTGGCATGCGATAATTTTTTTTCGGGCAAGGTGTATGATAATTATTGATAACTTCATCTTTTAACTTTTTATTTTGACACTAACATTATGAGAGCTTGGCAGAAGCTTATAGATAGAGTGTGGTTAGTACTGGTTAAGGCTTAAGTGAAGTCCAGGAAAGCTGGTTAGGATAACTGCCCGTCACGATAAGACTGAAATAATGTTGAAAATGGCGTTAAACCTGATGAAACAAACAAGCAAACAAACACTATGGGAGTTAATACTAAATTCAATGATGAGATAAATGTACCTGCATCTTCTGACAGTTTGTCCAGCTGGGTAACAGTAGCTAGTGGATATGGTGTTTCTTGCAACAGCTGTTCAAGTTTGAATCTACATAACCCTGTGACCAGTAAGGTATAAGAAGGTTTTGGCCAATTAGTTCCAGTAACCTGCACAACAACTGCAGCAGTTCCAATAGAATGTAAGGTAGATAACTCCTCTCTCTGTAACAGTAAAACTATCACATTGTTTCACCATTCTTAAAAATGAACTGAACTTTATCGCATTATGTCTCTATTGTAAGTATTCACTGGTACATTATATGTATAGACAACATGAGAATGGGTTGGTTTATAATTTATATTAACAAATTTGATTCAAAGTTTGTATTACTTTAAGGATGATATCAAGACACCCTGATCAGGTACATCATATGCGTATGTATAGTATTTACAGAACAGAACTTTATTTTACCTGTATACAGGTACATAGTAATATAATACAGCAAAAGCAACACACATATATATAAACAAAAATCAAAGTACTGAAAGTACTGTCGGACTTGATTTTTACCATACGAGGCAGAAGAGAGAAATGTGTACCCACATCGTTCGAGCCCATACAAATATTTTAACATTTAAAATTACGGACCGATTTTTCATTCATATTGTAATACAGGCCATATGCATGTAGGTAAATGACATACGCTAGGGCTTTACTTAAGTCCCTTTGCTAAAATTTTAAAATGAAAAAAGCCTGATATTGGAAAGTTTAATGATTAGCACATTGATTGAAGACAATTTAATTGCATTAAAAACTCTTTATTGTACACAAACTAGTGACCAACACTTCAGTAACTGTAAATACAAACATTGATTCTTCTGGTTTTAACACAACAGAACATCGACACATTCAGGGTCACTCAAATCAAAAAGGTCCTGACACAGTAGAGTAAGACCTATTTGACCTATAGTTAACCCGATGTTGCATGAAATTCAGACGTGATTATGTTATTCTAAATAATCTGGCGTAAAAGGAACTCTTAAACAGTATTTTTTAAAAGCATGTATCCAGTAATTTACGTTCGTATTTAGCGACTCAAATTATTATTCGTAAGCCGCAGTTTAAACACTCAACCTCCGATGTTTACCTGGCATGAACTCATTCAATAAATTGAACTCCCCACACCGGTTACGCTTTGCTACTAGCCACTGCGGGGAGTGAGTCTATAAATAGCGATTCCGTCATCAAACTAACACTAGTTGGTGTGAATATCACGGAAATATGATTAGATGAGAATTCGCTTTGTAATATTAAGAAATGTTAGAAAGGCACAAAACACATACATAGATGGTAGATTGTTGCAAATGCATGAATACGTCCGTAGAGATGTTTCTGAACTATCGAATGAAAACCGAAAGTAGAACTACTTTTACGGCAAGATATTTTATTGGACAGTGAATACGCGGTTTTAATTCTACGCATTTGAATATCTCATGTATCTACCGACAAGCACTTATTTAGATACATGACTCTTTCCATGTAGTTACAATAAAATGATTTGAAATATATTATATCTGACACACTTAATTGGGGAAATATTCCAGATACTTCTATATAAACACACCATTTAGTTGCGTACTATTTCCTTCACGTGGCATTCTTTTAACCAAGCTGTTATGGAGTCCAGCGACAAAATATTAGTCAACGATTCCAAAGGACTTGATTTTGATAAAAAAATCAAGTCCAAAAACTACCTACATGGGTGGTAAAGGAATATAACATGTCTTGGATGAACTGAAGATGAGTAAATAAAAATAACAAACAGGCCTTATAACAAACCTGAGTATCATCAGCAGGTTCTTTAGGTATCACTCCAATGATGGTACTACTTAGTGTACTCCTGCTTAACAAATGACTCTTCACCATGTTCATACTGTAATAGATTCAATAGATGAAAAGTCAATTGCAGTCAACATGTTACTCACTAACATGGAGGATAACTCATACTCTTACTGTATGCATGTGGCATATATGTGAAAATATTTATATACTTTTAATTAATTTGTTCAAGAAACTGGGATATTTCCTAAAAGCATAACCTATGAAAGTTTCTAAGAATAGAATTACACACTTTGACTTGAGCTTATTTCCCAACAAACATTGAAAAACAGTGTTTCATGATGAGAGTTGTTTTGTAATAAAAAGGTTAAAAACAAGGATGTTCAAAACCATAAACAATTTTAACTGGATTCAATTACCACATGACAATTGCTCATCACAGGTACTGAGGTAGACAGCTGGCAAATCTGATGTAGCTTATGCAAAATAACTCAGAATTAGGAGTAACATAAACTTTACAATAATAATGATGAAGTTGAAATTAACAGAATCAATGACAATCACATTAAATATGAACTTAGAAATTGATTATTTAACCATTAAGATGGGCAGTAATTTTCATTCCGAAATATTTCATGCATAAAAAGTTCTATATAAATGAATTCTTCTCAGATGAACCGTTGTCACATTCGATATAAATTTATTAAATAATCAATGTTGACGTCCGAAATTAATATATCCGAAATGTGTAACATTTATTTGCAACAAATTAAGACATACTGTACTCACTTTCTCAGATTGCGGACAGGTATCCGCATAGAAGAGCCCGGTAGAAGAACATTATCCTCTACCAGGAGAAGAGGTAAACGTCGAGGTATAGAAATTGAATTCGACATCCTCCCGAACTATTAAAGTTGTGAACTATCCAGAATCTCAAAGGTCGATCTACGGAAAAGTCCGAATGATTCCGAATTTGTTTTTGTTTTGGCAAACGCCATCTTACGATCATGTGACATAAATGTTGTCCTTCATGGACTTGGATGTAGAACTATGTTCTGAATTTTCATGTTATGCAAGTAAACTCGTATTATTGAAATAATGGCAGCTCATCTGCCCGTTGAGGTAAATATATCTATTGATTCTTTGTTATTGTCACTCTGTTATCCAGCTCTACAAAATAAATATTTTCATAAAAGGGGTACTGTAGGTTCACTTCGTGCCCAAAATATGTTATGTCTTATGACAAGGACTTACATACATACATATGTATGTATATAAGTCCTTGGTTATGATTATCCTGCGTCTTCCGGACCATCACCAATTTGGTTATTTGCGCACCACCGATGACTACCAGCCTTCGAATTAATTTGTTGCCTGGCTGCCCGAATGGATTTTTTCCATCTTTAAGTCCTTATTCGGACAACCCATTTTTGAGAGTTTTCTTCGTAAAGTATATTGGCTAATTCAAAGACTGGACAACACAACAATTCCCCTTCGTCTGTCCCGATCTTCCATGAGTCGCTGAAAGTGAAACTCGAGCCGGTCCACGTAGATGCTATCTTCCCATCTCTTCTTCTGTCTGCCTCTCCTTCGATCGTCCTCCTCGATTCCTTGTAGAAAGACCTCCTGACTTCAACACATGGCCGTACCAGCTCGCTTGTGCTTCTCGACAACAGTCAGAAACCAATCAGCTTCTAAATGTGTAAATCTGTAACAAAGATGAATGATATAAACTGTGTTAATTGAATTCATTATTTTTGGAATAAAACTTTTCTTTTTAACTTCAGGTGGTTAGCCATATCATGCGCTATCTATCTTTGTCGGACCGAAAAGATGCAGCACTTGTTTGTCGAAATTGGTATGAAGCATCCCTGGATCCTGCTTTACAGCGTGACATAACTGTTCACTTTTATGCTTCCACAGCATTGTCCAGCAGTGCTCCCAAGATTCCTAGTTTGTCACGAAGAAAGCTACCACATCTTATCCTGAATGACTTTGACTCTACTTTAGATGCCAAAGCATTTGTTTTGAAATCTTGTGAACATCTTGCCTCAAATTTGAAGAGTCTCTCACTCAAAGGCAGTAATATAACAGAGAAAACTTTTGTTGATTTACTGTCACAATGCACAAGTTTAGTATCATTAGATTTAAGCTGTTGTAACTCTTTCTTCATGTCTGGTTCTTTGCTTGAAAAACATTCAGATATGCAAGCATTGAAGTCCGCATTGTGTAATGTTCTTGATGTTAACTTGTCTTCCATAAGGTACATGTCTGATGCCCTGTTTAATCGTATAATGACAGTATGTGAAAATGTAGAGAAACTGTCTATCGCCGGCTCCCAGTTGACCATAAACGGAAACATGTATTATAAGGGAGACTCGAGTAGATTTGCCAGCGCTTCTGTGCTTACGTTCAAGAATTTCCTGGATTTTGTTGTCACACAGCAATGTCTGACATCTCTAAACTTATCCAAAACTCAGATTGAAGATGAAAATATTGAACAGTTAGTATTGTCTTTTGGTCTCGTTCTTCAGGAACTAATTCTTGTTGGTTGCCGTAATGTCAGCGATGAAGGTATAACAATGGTATGTAAACATCAACCTCAACTGAAAAGTCTGGATATCCGTGAATGTCCTGATTTAACCAACGTTTCACTGATGAATATTTGCGCTAAGTTGAGTCAGATAAAAAATTTGTATTTAAACAAATGTAAGCAACTAACAGACAAGTCAGTTGCATGTTTGCAGAAGCTAAAACATCTTGAAATATTGGATTTATCAGAGTGTGGCCAAGTAACTTCACATGGACTTGTAACTGGATTATGCCAAGATGGTGTAATCTCCATGGTAACCCATTTAAATCTAAATTGTTGCTCTTTGGTTGGTGATGAATTTGTACAAAAGGCATGTGAAAATTTGCCACTGTTAACTCACCTTGACCTGGGCTCATGTTTCAAGGTAACTGATCTTAGTGTGCATGCCATTTCTAAGAATTTGAAGTATTTACGCTTTCTTCGACTTGCATGGTGTAAGGAAATCACAGATTTAGGATTACTTGGATTGTATTCTGATGATAACGATCATCACAATCACCATGAAGCAGATGGAGAATGTAAATGTACCAGAAAGTATACCTCAACCGTAATCTTCAGAAAACCAACTGACAAGAAAAAACAAATGGAGAATTTGGCAATTAAAGATAAATTTTTGAGCAACCAGGACACCTTGGTTCCTCTCAGTAACCTAGCCGGTTTAAGATACCTCGATGTTACTGCCTGTAAGAAAGTCACTGATACAAGTCTGATGCAGGTTGTGAAGTTCCCAGAAATCCGTTTTCTGTCTCTTGGCATGTTGCCAGATCTCTCTACAGATGGCGTCGCACAGATAGTGCGCAACAACCCGAGCATTGAGGAGTTGAACCTGTCTCAATGCGGCTCTCTGACTGACAGCACCATGGCAACCATTACTACAAGGCTAAAGAGACTTCAATTGTTGAATGTTTTTGGCTGTGATAAGCTTACCGACAAATCGGTGAGTTACATTAAAGATAACTGTACGAGATTGAAGCATTTTGATGTTTCGTTCTGTGGAGGTATCTCCATAGATGCAATGGAAAGGTTGGAAACCAGCAGTCATACTCTGGTGTCTGTACAGAAAAGAATGATAGGGAGTTACTAGGTAACAAAATAATTAATGACCATGTAATCACAGAATTCTACTATTTTTACCCAGAAAATCGATACCCAGACAAGACTATTGGAATATACATTGTACTTACCTCAAAATTTTGAACTTGACACTTCATTTTTTGTGGTTTGATAAATTAATTATTATTGATGTAAATTTCTACATTGCGAAATCCACTGATTTTCTCATTTTTATCATTTTTTAAATTCTTCATTTTATGTAGTCCATCAAGTCTTTTAATCTGTTTGTTTTGATTTTTTATTCTATTTTTTCTTGATTTGAAGTGTCAAAAGTTGACCACTATGGCTTCATTTTTGTTTTTCAATTTACTATCAATTTCTCATGGCATATGCACAAATTACTGGTACATGTATATTACTAAGTTTTGTATGATTTTTTCCAAAGTTTTAAAATTACCAATTGTTCTACATATCTTTCTGGTTTTGCTTTTTTGTTTGTTCATATTGCATGTTATGACATTGTATCAAAAATCTCACATTATTAATATCTAGTCATTATATCATTTTGTTATTTTTGATTATGCAGACATTTTTTAACCTGGACTATTAGCAGGGTGGATTTTCTATAATAGTCAAGATTTTTACTTTGAAAAGGTGGAGGGTCCATAGAAGGGGAAAATAATTCTATAATTGCAAATTTTACCTTGTTTTACAATACGAAAAACAGTTTATTTATGGAAGACGCTGAGCCTGGTAAAAGGGAAAAAACAAAATCAAATTTTGGGACCATTTACTTAAAGGGGCAAGCCTTGGAACTGGAAAAGCCAAAGAAGAATGTGCATTCAAAAATGACCCTATAATGCACACGTCGTTATTTGTATGTCGGTTTTAATAAAAGGCTGTCAGCCTTTCATAGATGACAGCGATAGTTCCGATTTGTCTGAGAATTTAACGGAGCGTGCACGCTGCCTTTCAAGCAGCAAAACAATAATATTTACCTATTAATTGATCGATAGATAAGCTTTATGTTGCAAAAACGAACATAACATGAGCAATACTTACCATATCACAGGGGTCGAGTTGTGAAAATGAGGAATACTTTCTGAGGCCGAAATGGGCAGGTGTCTTGAAATGTGTATTTTGAGTAAACTAGTGGATATTTCGTAAATATTTTACAGGGCTTTCATTAATTGATTTAGGCATTAAAATGATACCAGTTTGATTGCTATTGAAGACGCTTCAGTTCCAGGGTATGCCCATTTAAAGGACAAATACTATGGGGGGGAAATGTAGCTTATTTTCCAAAGAAGGGTGTCACTTTTATTAGTAGAGAAACTCTTCAGTACTCAGTTAACACAGACCCCATAAGGGTAATAACTCATCCATCAAACATTTAAAATGCAGCCTTAAGTATGCAATTGCGTCTTCATAAAGGGTGGTGATTTTACCAATTAATATATAATGTATATTGTTATCTATGATCATACAATCATGTACATGTATTTATATTGTATTTATAAATTGGTTTAGATAATATAGATACGGGTTGATAATTATAATAATATACCCACCGTGTAATTTACCATCATTTAATGTTCTATTAAAATTGTTATATAAATCTTCAGCCTATGCTGGCCAAATTTTTATGATCTATGGTTTTATGCAACTTAAAGGCCCATTAGCTTTTTGAATTTAGTAATACAGAACAATAAATAAAATGATAGTAAAATATAAGGAGTGTATTTTATTTGCTCTAAAACAATTACATAATGCATTTTATTTTAATAGCCACATCTCGTAAAAATAATGTCAGATGCTTTTCCTTACTTTCTGCAATATTATTGAAAAAGTACTTGCTACATTTCTACAAAATGTGATTAAAAAAGAACAAATCAGAATGTTTTTATTGCAAGTAAAAGTTTCACTGATAATTAAGGGACATTTCTAGGTAACATAAGACCTACTTAAATCTGATTTTAATATCTGAAAAGCTAATGGGGCTTTAGTGCTTACAGAATGATGGCAACACTGGGTAACCATACAATAGTATTACCTGTATTATCATTATTTTTAAGACATTTATTTACCTGTATTGATTATTCCAGAACCTCTGTGGCCATGATCACTGACTTGAAATCATTAGTCTCTCTCAGTTGTGAGTTTGATTCCCGTCTTAAGACACAATATTAGTGAAGAAACTTACCCTGAGCACCCATGAAAATAAAAACTTGATCATTCCTATGAATTTTTCATAAATCATACTGTATTATAATGATATTAGGTAGACATTCCAGTTCAAGTTTTAACCTACGTTGTAACAGCATGAGGCAAAAGTTTGAATCAAGATGGTAGCTGTGAACCAAAATCATTGATGTAATTACTTGATCATTCAAATTCTCCACAGGATTGTTCTGAGAAGATCAAACCTTAATATTATGACCAGATCTATGAGGCCAGACATAATCAACCTTAATATTAAGGTGGTTTCATTATCAGATTAATTTAAAGAGGAAATTTTGAAAACTGGTACAAAAGTAAATGGTAGACGTAACAAGATCGTGGTAATATTGTCTGATGTGGCCACTAACTAAGGTTCTATTGTAAGGAGGTGTTTAAAACACACACAAGAATTTATGTACTTAACCAAAACTGATGTCTCTTATGTTGTTAGCTTTATAACCAAGTTTAGTTTTAATTAATAAAACATTATTGTTCTTGTATTTTGTTTTCACATTTTCTTATTATTTGTTAAATGTTAATTTGTTAATTTTACATTTTGAACCAATCTGATTTGCCTGTGATGTTTTAAAATTGTTAATAAATTTATTTGGATAAACAAATATTTATGTCTTTTTTGAAATGTAATTATAGTCAAAGCTGTGAATGAAGACCACTCTTTGGAAAATAGAATATGGCCTTTAATGACAGATGACTTTTATTCAGAGGCCATTCTGTTTTAAATAATCAATGATGGCTTGTAAAAGAGTGGCCTTTGTTAACAGGATGGCCTTTATTCGGTGATGGCCTCTTACACAGGTTTGGCTGCATATACCCTGTGATGTCAAGTACAAAATCTTGTATACTAACAACAGTGTAACAGAATTTGTACAGAATGTAGGATTTTTACATTGATGACAAATTCAGAAACCAGAAGAAAATATTCCAACAGACAAAGTAATCTGAGATCCAAAAGTAATACCGGTATACAGTGAAACCTGTGCAAGCGGCCAACCCCATATAAAGGTCACCTTGTGAATAAAGGCTTTTAAAAACTGTTATTGATTATTAGTATTTAGAACAAATTGACCTCACATTAAATTTCAATTTGTTCACAGGTTAGACAGTATAATCATGAAGTAAACAAGTATTACACTAAGATATCATCTTTATTTACCTTTATTTAACTACAGTATACAGGAAATGAACAAGAATGACTACAAATATTCCACAATGTCATCTAAATCTAAACCACACCATAGAAATAAGTCAATTCATGAACCGCTACTATCAGAGAAGATTGGTGGCTGATCAGAGGGGGAACTATTTTTTTCTCCATGTGTGTGACGGTCAACATTATCAAAGCCAGGGTCCAACCAGAAAGTGTTAAAATGGCATTAAAAGAGGGAAACTAGCACTGGTAGTTATATTGGCAAACACTAAGTATATACACCCACAGAATTTCACCACCCAGGGATTCACCCAATGATCATCCAGTCCCACATAGGTGAATATCGACACAAGTTTACAGTACCACAAGTTTAATCATACGAAAACAAACAACAATACAGATTTAAATTGAAATAATAAACTTTCAAATATTTCTTTGTCCAATGAAGTTTACCAAAATGAATCATGAAATACCGGTTTACATAAATGATATGTACATCTAGATTTATAGTAACAGCATGAACAATGAACAGTTAAAAATATACACCAAGTAGAATTTCTTAACCTCCATCTTGTGTTTAATAATGCTGTAAAGAAAACCACACCAGATGGACTCTTGATAAATTTGACCCAAAGTTTACTCCAAATACCGTACTCAATGTTTTTGTGTGGATCAATTGTAAGTATTGTAAAATATTACGTTTGTTTCTCTTACTTGGGTTCTTCCGAGAATCGTGTTGTATAAGTTGGACACTTAGACATTTCACTCGGCGAATCTTTGAATGATTTTTAAGTCTGAGATCCATAACGGATGAGACCTAGCTTCAAGACAAAAATAAATGTAATTTTACAAGAAGTACAAGACAAATTGTTATAAAACAACAGTATTGAAATGAACGCCAATTGATAAGTGCCGTAGTACTGTATGGATATATACAAATATACCAAATTGGATCACAATGTGCTCAAATGCTATTTTTATTTTCTCATTTGATATGTAGACAAGAGTGAAAGATAATATGTACCTGGGGAATATTGGACAACATTATTATATAAAAACACAATCTGTATTACAGACAAGAAAACTCAAGTGTAGTCACACCTGAGATACAAGCCACCTGTGAATAATGATCACCCAAAAACTACAACCAATTTCCAGCATATACTTAGTATTAAGGTCCACTGTACATTAAAGGCTATATTCTTTTAACTGGTTGGTGGCCACTTTTTCATATGTAAATCACTTAAACATATCTTAAACTATTTTTCATTCTCCAAATAATATTTTAGAAATAAAACAAAGCAGAGATCTGAGAACAGTATAAGCCTAATATAAAGCATGATATGTGAAAGAATTATATTCAAATAAAAGCTACACTCTCACACTTCAGCACTAAAATAATGTTCATGCCTGAACAACTAATGAAGAAATAGGTAAGCTTACAAATATATTGTAAATATTATAATGTAAATGATAAACACAGTACAGTTAGCTTTTGAAATAAAATCATGGGAGATTCTTTTTAAATAAAATCTCAATTGAGTTCTCATGAAAATAATAAAACATGTACAGTAAAGCGAATTTAATACTCATCTGCACTAAACTATCACAATTATATGATGAAAACTTTCATATACTAGGGTTTTTTTTTTACCGAGATTAAAGTCGCACAAACAGTTAGAGTCATATGGTGACTTAAAAGTTATAATGTTGGAGAAAGACCCTCCCCCAGGTGTACACCTATATAGATCCACTGACCTTCAGTAAGTTAGATGGACAGCTTCCTCACACCATGTGACATGTAAAATTTGGTCCAAGGTGGGATTCCATCTCACAGTGGTGAGGATTGTTTGTTAGTTTCATCAGATTTTACGACCCCTTTTCAACAGTCATATGAGGCAGACAGTTCACCTGACCACCACTCCTGAGAAGAACCAGTACTAGACTCCCATCCTTTGTAAGCAACTGCCTTCTTTCTCACATAAAAGAGACATGGTCGGTAACTGGGCTCGAACCCACAACCCTCCATCAATGAGAGGTTACAGTGATTTGAGGTCCTTAACCACTCAACCATGGAGGCGAGGCGGGTCAGTGGTGGGGAGGTAGTGGATGATGGTCTGAGTCCATAACCACGTGACCATGGTGGTCCATAAACATACATACTAGATTAAATCAATCATATACATACAATAAAAACCCATAATACAAATATACTTAGACCAGCTTAAGAGACCCTGAAAAAGTAGACCAAATATTGAGGTGGACTTGTTATCAAGTTGAAGTATAAAAATTTTGAAAACTGAACCCCAAAAAAAATCATTCAGCATAAGGGGCCCTATTATTCAGGTGGTCCCTATTTGAGGTTGTACACACTCGAAACCCTTCTTCACAATAAATGATTGAATAAATTATAATACAATTTACGGTACTATGTTGAGGTATAATAATGAGATTCTAATTTTAATCCTATCTTCGTATATAAGTGTGCAGGTAATGTTGTATCAATGAATTTTTTTATACAGTGAAAAGAAGATAGTCCTAAAATTAAAAGTATTTAAATTGTGTAAATAATGCTACAGATCAAATCAATATTCACATACAAACATCAAAACAATCCAAAAGATAAAGTAAACCTGTAGTTAACTCATACCAACTCTTATATAAGTTTCTTCAAATATGCATAGAAAACCACTCTATACATTAAAGTACAGATTATCAAGTTTATGGTACATGGTATAAAGAATTCAGGTGCGATTATTAATGAAGACAACATAGAATAATATAAATACATATATAACTAATGTAAACATAATTATTGCTAAAGTAATATTAAAATTTAAATGAACACAATTTAAGATCATACACTCATGTAATAAATTCAATATCAAATGAGAGTAGACAAGAATTTAAATGCTCAGGAGTCGCAGCTGTTTTTCAGAAATCAGATCATGGTACTTAGTACTGCATTAATTACAGGTAAGCACTCTAAAAGGTCTGTAAAATGAATGGTCTAAAAGTTTAAAATCTTTAAAATTACAATAAAATGATCTAAAAATGAGTAGGACATGAAATTTGAATAACAATAGAAAATACCTAATATCTAGGTAATTATGATACGTAAGAAATCCAATCCTGAGTTATCTCACCTCTTACAGGAATGTTTAATTCTTTTATCAAATCTATACTACGGAAAGGTAATCATGTTTCATTCATGGAATATTATAAAATTGTGAGCTTAACACATTGTGTCAGTAAGACGGTTGAAAATTGCACCGTGACATACTACCATCACTGGCATTATGAAACCACACACACATTACATGAAGTCTTGTATGCTGCACATCATCATTAAAAATTACATACTTTCACTGAGTCTTAAAAAATATTGCTAATAAATCATAAATGTGTAAAATATATCATATAATATAAGCAATCTAGATTAGCCAAGATAAACAGACAGTGTCCTTTACTGCATGCTGTTAAAAGCGACGAAAAGCAATTAAAAGCTCTGAGTTAAAATTATTTAAAAATATAAAATAAAGATCTGATGATTTGTAGGTAAAACAAACACACTAGGCTATCAAAATAAACTCAGATGACCTGTATAAAGTCACAGGTATACATTAAAACATATCTCACTTCAAATATTCCTAATCTATAACAATAACAGTAAATTACTAAAAGTCATTTGCAAAATACATGAAAAATCACAAACAGGAAATGTTTAAAGCTTAATTAATCAAACCAGTTGACATTTTTCCCACCATTTTCAAAGTCTACCCATAAAAATTATTTAACATAATTCCCTAAAAACTTAACAAAGACATTTAAATTATGCAGGTTCTTTCATTGGGTAAATGTTTTTTCATTAGCTTTAAAAAGTGACAATGAATTCATTTTTCCTATAAAAATTTCAGAAAATGCCAAAACTCAAATATTATAAGCAAATCTCACCATGACATATACAAGACAAGTGTCTAATTAAACGTAGATTGCCTAAATACTTGAAAGTTAATCAGATTTAGCATCACCCAATTTGTTTAATAGTCAACGTCTAAAACATAATGCAATAACTTTCACTCGACGAACATTAAAATTTATTTGCTTCCTATAAAAATCCTATTTTGACGGCAATTTTTCACACAAACTTATGTAAAACCATGGGCAGAAATTTCTGAGAACTTTTTGTAGGTGAAAAGATTAAATATCAGCATTTACAGAGTGTACGTTTTTAGTGTGAAATAATCAATAAACACGACCATTAGACCATCCTTAAAAAATGTATGTTCGCAGTTACCCCACCCAAACGTTTAACAGTGGGAAGGTAAGTATGCATTTTTATGTACATGTATTTAATTTTTTGTTAACATTTTTTTTGTTAAAAATATATGCTTTGACTGAAAAAGAAAAGCTGCAATAATAAAACAATCTTATTTGTCATAATTCATACCTGCAAACCAACAATTGTTTAACAAAGGCCTTTTATCAAAGATTTAATAAAATTTACCAAAAATATAAGAATGATATAAATAACATGACCACGATGACTACAGATCTGATACAACAAGATATAAGTTCATGGACTAATCCCTCCAATACACCATGTTTGTATCATGGTATAAACATTTTACAACCTTGTTGCAAAATGCAGAGAAAAATCATTTTTTCAGAGAAGTTCAGTCTGTAAGTTTAGAGACCACAGTGCTGAGAAGACGCTGCATATCAAGTGCTCGCATCTCTCCCGTCTCCAGGACTTCTTCATGATTGGCTACTTGTTTAGAATCGTACTCCATTACACACTTATTTGTGATCAAAGATATTCCGCAGACCTCCATACCACAATGATTAGCCACAAGAACTTCTGGTACAGTACTCATGCCTGTGTGGACAGAAAATGCATAAAATAACAAGAATAAAATGCTTATCAAAATTTTTTAAAACATCTCTATCAAGAAAATCCAGACGTACTGACACCAATATATCCCAACATTTCATTGGAATCAAAGTGAGTCACATTACATTTGTATAATCTTTTTGTTTTAAAGAGAGATTTGAAGCATCAAGTACCGGTAGATTTTTTCTAGAAATATGAATGTAGTTGGTCTTTTTAGACTCCAACTTACCGTAATCAAAAGTTTCCAAACAGATGTAAAACATTCGATGTTTTTCACAGCACTTAACTTTTCTGATATTTTCGAAAGATTTTAAGATTAAAAAAGCCCACAGGCACAATACAATTTACTGTCACAACTTAATTAAAATGGCAATTAGTGATGGTTTTGATAAGATACAAAGCTGTTAGTATAATGCCATGCTTCAGAATATACATTTAACGTCAAGCTCTTCTTAAATCTAGATCACATGTTCTGCAAGCCGAGGAAAATAAATACCATGTTTCTACTAACATCCCAGTATAGAGTCAGTCAGTTCAACTAATTGTTTTAAGATTGAAGATATACGAGTAGTTTATATGAAATATTGACAAGAAAAAGTGACCATGACCGGAAAAAGTCTAGGGTCAGCAGAAAAAGTAAGCTCAATCAGGTTGGTGGAAATCAACAATATTTCATTATATGTCTAATAATAAAATCACCTTAAAATCGTGACTAGCATAAGTCAATATTGTCAATTCACTTCTTATAAATGAACTATCAATTATCAACAGTTTGGCCAACAGCAATTTAATAATATGGAAGATTCTAACATAGCTGAAAAAGTACTTGAAGGTTAGTTCTTACAACTTATATTAACTACTCTCGATGACTGCTTCCTGGATTCTGTCCAGTACTTGCGCCAATGACTGCTTCCTGGATTCTGTCCAGTACTTGCGCCGAAAAAAGGACTTGTGAAGGTTACGGTCAAATTCCGCCACTGACGGGATTCAAACCCGCAACCTCCTAGTTAGCAGCCCGACACTCTACCCCTAACCACTGCTCCTACTTCAAGGTTAACTTTGTTATAATGGCAATCATGGGAATTCCTTATGTTTTTGGGAAAGGCTAGGGCAGCCTTTAATATGGGGATGAAAAAAACTGGTTGAAGCCTTTTTCGGGGAAAAATTCTCACCTAAACCTAT
This sequence comes from Lutraria lutraria, assembly GCA_964023205.1. Lineage (NCBI taxonomy): Eukaryota > Metazoa > Mollusca > Bivalvia > Venerida > Mactridae > Lutraria > Lutraria lutraria. The sequence continues at coordinate 3,291,413 of OZ026839.1, read as the reverse complement.
TTGAGGAATGAAATACTAAATTGGAAATTTTTGTAAAATTGCATGATTTCAATGACACTTTCAGATCAGATGGGAAGACGCCCTTGACAGGCTGTAACTATTTAATAAAGAAAACCTCTGACAATAAGCAATCTTTCATTACAAAAAGGACATAGATTTATCATACAGTACACAAGAATTAGCCGGACTCAAGGGAAATGCAAAATAATTTTCAAAAAGCATAGTTACCAGTTGCATCAACGCCCGCAACTTTGAGGAATCGACACTCTGTGACTGTTTCAAAAGACGGTCCACCAAGGAAACAGTAGACACCATTTTGTATAAAATCAGACATTTTTAACTCATCCCCAGTATCTTGAATCAGCTTTCGTAGACGATAACTGTAACACTGAGATGCTGGCGGAAATCTTGGTCCAAATCTGAAATAAAATGATTTTACATTTAATACATGTATTAATATTTTCATATCAATTATAAGCCTAAAAACCGCCACCATGGTCAAGTGGTTAAGGTCCCTGCATGACTTCAAATCACTGTAACCTCTCACTGACAGAGGGTTCGAGCCCCACTACCGACCATGTCTCTATATGTGAGAAAGTAAGCAGTTGCTTACGGTGGATGGGAGTCTAGTACTGGTTCTTCCCAAGAGCAATAATTAGGTGAACTGTCCGCCTCATATGTTGAAAAGTGGCGATGAAACAAACAAACATATAAGCCTAAATAGTTTTCATATTAAGTAAATATTTCTTTACAATCATCACAAAAATGCATGGTTGAAATCTAACTCGTACAATTTATAGTAACACCTGTATGTTAAGGCTACCTTTTGGAAACAATTAAATTGGTCACATGATAAAAACTGAATCGCCTAAAGCTGAGAGGATTTATGAAAACAGATTAAGTGGTTGTCACAATGAGGTGGTCCTAACACTGAGATGGGTTTGTAATGGAGATTTGAGCAATCAGTTTAAATAAGAAATAGATAAACCACAGCTGAATATGTATATCTACTATGAATAACTAATGTAATCCACACAGGACCAACATAAAATTGTATGATGTAATATAACTGCTTCCAACAAGTATTTCATAAAACAACTTGACAAAGTTAACTGTTTTTAACCTAATCTCACAATGCAGCACTGTGATTGGTAAATATTAAGATGTGACTTAAACTTATAATTATAATAAACTTGACTCTCTGAAAACTATTCATAAACTGACATTCCAATAAATATCACTAAGTACACATTGTATGAACAACCCAGACATTTCACATCAAATATGTATATCATTTGTTTAATGTTAGCCAACTATGGTTTATTGTAATGAATACTATCAGTGCACTATGTACAGAACACTGAGAAATATCCTTTAAGACAAATAGTGAAATACCTTGATATTTAAGGGAAAATGTATGATGTAACTAGTTTGAGCACAGGAATGTCATAAGAAGTATAGGATTGCAAAGAAAAGCACAAAATGTCTCATTAAATTGTAGGAGATAGTAGAAAGGTGAGATATAATAATATAGGATGATAAAAAGAAGGGCCACAAAAATAGTCATGTTTGTAGTAACTTGCCAAAAAAGGGTAGGAAAGTGCCAAACTTCTTTTTTTTCTCTTTTTTCTTTGTACTTTGGGAGGAACATTTCAACCCAAAATATTTTCATATTTTCTATTTTTCTATTAGAAACTTAAGGAAAATACTAGGGTCAGTTGGATAACCAAAACCACAACTATTTTTTGTCTGACCTTATCATATCAACATTTACCTGTCATCATTTGGTCCAACCAATGGATTCACTGCAGCAAATCCAGGCATGTTAAAATGGTCCTTGATAATCATAATGTCTCCAACACTGAAGTCCTGATTAATACCACCAGCAGCATTTGTAACAAACAGAATCTTCACACCCATCAACTTCATTACTCTTACAGGTAAAATGATCTACAACAAGCAGTATTATATCAGTTATAAATACAGATGAAACTTATTTAAACGACTTTCAAATTATTGCGTCGCATTAAAGGGCATTATCTCAGGGCCCTCATTTGACGTTTTTTGGGGCCGAAATTCGGCCCCATTCCCCTCCTAAAATCATATACTTTTTCCCCTATTTTTGAAAAAAAATCCCCTTTTTTGCTTAAATGATTCATATTAAGTTATTAACCTTTGATTAATAGTATATTAATGTATGTTGTATATTTAAATACAGCCATTTTAAGCTTAAAAGGCTTATTGCAGGGTTACACGGCAGTTGAAAAAGATCCCCTGAAATTCCCCTTTTTCCTCAAAATGACGCAAAATTCCCCTACCTGAGGGCCCCGGGCCCCTTCCCCTAAAGTGCAGCTAGGGCCCTGTATCTAAAAGTTCAGATTCTTTTAAGTCAACGTTCTTAAACAATTTTTAACTTGACCTGTTTTTTATCACACAACGCCTTCATGTAAAATGTGAAACCAATCCATGAAACATTTCTTGAGTTATCATTCAGATGGATGGAGAGGAGTAACATTTAAAGACACTTATATTTACTAACGATTACACACTTACCTTATGTACATCATAGCCTTCATAAAGATGAGCTCTACCCTGCATCAGTACAACTTCTTTACCTTCTAACGTACCAAACACTAGACGACCAGCATGTCCAGGTACTGAAAATGTACATTAAATCATACTACATTTATTGTTAAGAGTCCATATTCATTGCTAACAATTCATTCCTGAATTTATAACAAAATTACAACATATTCCTCCACTTAATTACAGAGTAAGGTGATTATAACAAAGATTTTTATATGAAAAGGTATATTTTTCATGTGCTAATTTCGAATCTATGAAATTATTTATCTCATTAGGAATAATGTCCTCAATGTCAGTATATGACAAGAAAGTGTTCTACAAAAAATAAAGCACACCCGCCTCTATGGTTAAGTGGTTTAGGGGGCTGACTTCAAATCACTGTAACCTCTCACTTATAGAGTCATGGGTTCAAGCCCCGCTACCCACCAATAACCATGTCTCTCTATGTGAGAAAGTAGGCAGTTGCTAAAGGAGGATGGGAGTCCAGGACTGGTTCTTCCAAGGAGCGATGGATAGGTAAACTATCCGTCTCATATGACAAATAAAACAATTTGACAGAGATGAGTACTGGCACTTTTACTTACAATTGTAGTGGATCAACAAGTATTCAAGAAGAATGAGCTCAAATCCTTTATACCCCTTCAGATTTTCACAAAATGACACCATGGTCATCCAATAGACTAAGCAGAAATCAGTAGAAAAATCACAACACTTCATTATAATGTTCACATAGTGTGATAGTAAACCCACTTACCAGTACTGACGGGGAATCCTTCAATGTCATCATATTGTATGGTCTCCTTATCTTTCAACATTTCAGCCAGACCACCTAGCCCAGACCCACATATTATACCAATATGGGGTCGAAACTTCACCTTCTGTAATACAGATTTAGCAATACGCTGTACATCCTCATAAGAGTACCTGGAATACATAGAACAGACAGAATTAATGAGAGTGCCTGTAAACTTTTGTGCAATAGTTTGTAAAAATTCTACCTGTTTTCAACAGTATTTCACGTAACCAGTGACAAGTATATCACTAATTTTTTTCTGGATTCTGTACCGGTATTAACAACGCTCTCTGCAAGCAATTATCAACTTTTCACATATAAAACATCAGTGAAGGATGAATGGCTTTCAGATAAATGTCCTCAAAAACCAAACAGCCAAAAAGAGCAGTGTGCAATGCCTAGTATTCAATCTCACAAATCTGAAGCTTGTACTTCACATGTGGGCCAATCAAAATTAGAAAGAAAATAACATGCTAAAAACTACCCTCATACAATGTGACAGATGGATTTTGCAACACTAATTTTTGCATCCATGACGTAACAATCAAACGAACCAGTTTTATAGTATTACCTGAAGACACAACTCAATAGACAATGCTGAGCACATGGGTTCAATTTTAATTAAACACCTTGTAGTCAGCAATAAGACAATCAGACCCAAAGGATCTTACTAATAATGTGTTTGTCTTTTTTCTGATCAAGATCGTTAGATTCTGTAGAACTACCTAAGACAACAAAATCAATTTTTCACATTTTTTCCCCTGTAATATGGTAAAGGTAAACCTGTTGATTAGCATGAGACCTGCATCTAAACATAATTCAGACAGGCCATCCTTAAGAAATAATTGTTAGTTTGTAGTTATGCAACAAACTCATCAGAAAAATATTTATCCCAGTAATGTTTTAGCAATTCAACATTTATTTGGCCAATTTTCCAGCTTTCTATTTTCAGCACAAGCATAATAATTAACAAAAATAATACCTGATTACTTAACCACATCAAACAGCATTTTTTTAACCATGACCTGATTTATGTAGTTTTGTTAAAATTAAATGCAGTTTTTTCGTCTGAATTTCCATTAATTGAGGTATCTCATGTAATGCTGAGATAAATACAATACAGTCAGTGAGGTTGGCTGTTTGCTTGATGTCATGAACAGAATATTGTGGTCTCAGAAATGTACATAATTGCCATTTTCATGTGTATACAGTAAAATTATGTTTTTGGCCAATGAGTTCCAACAATTGGGGGGGGGGGGGGGGGGGCTAGCACAGTGAAAGGGATGGTATTTTAAGGTAGTAACATAGACCAAAATGAATATGAAAAATGTGATTTTGGTCTGTCTGACCATTTTAGGCCTTGTACCACCATTTTGCACCATGCCTTCAATGTGCTAGTCGTTATGGTTCCAACAGTACAAGTAAGTCATGCAGAGAAATTGCTTAACTAAACTATTACAAATTACAATGTACTTTTATATCAACAAAAATAAATATAAGCTGTCTGTAAAAACAGCTTGAAATATGTGTACCGGTATGCTCATTTAATATTCTAAATAGAATTAATTATTCATAAACATCATTTTCTCACTTCATCAAAATGTAAGCATTTATTGCAGCCTTGACCTCAAACAATGAATACAGATGACATACTGTTTTCATAATACAAATAATTTGCTGAAAAGGGTTCACCTAAATCTTGGGGTCAATCTATTCCAAGAGAAAAGCAAAGTTTAATGAATAAATTATCTGAATATTCAAACAAGACAAAAATATTGACCTATTCAAGAAGCACACAAAGCAAGATTGTCAACAAATATTGGATCCTGAGATAAATGAGAATAATTCAAGTTTGCATCGTCTCATTGGTGGATTAAATTTTTTTGTCCATTCTGATTGGTGGATACAATTCAAATTCTATCCTTTGTGATTGGTTAATTAAATTATTTTTGGTTTGTCAGATAAGAATGCACAACAACAAAGAATATTTACAAGCATAATATAGAAGAAAAAAGATAAATACTGATATAAGATAAACATCTATGAACAGAAAATTCATTCAATTTATTGCTAATCTTTTTTAAAAACTCTAAGCTGAAATGTAATTTTATCACCCTACAAAATCTTTGTTCCCTCTTATCTGTGCATTAGCATTTTAACTGCACAGACAATAAAACCATTAAATGCATTACAAAACTGTACCTAAGTACCACATTTGTCTTGAATTTAAATGCAAATATGCATGCATGCAAGATGTCTAGATAGTTTAAACATGTCAGATCAGAAGAATTATTTACTGAAAAACATAAAAAATTTCATGCATTGTAGCAAGTTATTAACTGACATTCTCAAGTGTAATGTTTGATTAAAATCTGTGAGAAGAATTATACATTATAAGGACCAAACTTAAATTATCAAATGAAATAGGCAAAAATAATTTAAATATCAATAACAGATGTCTCTTACGTTGCTTTTAGACATATCATATGCAATCAAATATTTCAACAGCTGATTAAGTATATATTATAACATGTATGTAAAAAAACCATGCTGTCAGTACAAGTTGGAGACATATAAATGAATCACTAAATGACTTTTCTTTAAATTGAGAAACTGATGCTGCTTATGGATGGCATACAATGTGTTTTATTTTTTATCAAAATGATCAAACAGAGCCCCAAAACATCATAGTCCTCACACCTAGTAAGTTTAGTTCCCTGAAGGCTTCAGCACATGAAAAATAACATGCAAATCTAACACAAGTATCGGTCCCCTGTGGATTTTATCACATGAAAAATCTACATGCCATCCTAAAACAGGTACCGGGTACCAGTACCCTGTGGTTTCCCATTTCTGATGACATAATGATGACATATTGCATCATCTCGTGAAATATCCTACAATAACAATAAGTTTAGACACATCATGAGGACATTTACCTAACAATAAATACTTTAATAGTTGCACAATCATTTCTATGCATGTATGTACAGGTAGTACTTTTATTCAACAAGTCAGTTAACATATTGTAATTCTTTTCTCTAGGATTTAAAGTCCCATCCACAGCAAGATTCATTTGGTGACTTTTCCAGCATTAAGAGGGGAAAAAACTCTTGGGTTTTTACTTCCTTACATGTGAAATTTGTCTGGGTCCAGGTTGGGGTTCCAACTCACAGCAATGAGGGGCTAGTGACTAGTATTTTAGTCAGAGACCATAACTACTTGACCATAGAAGCCACAGTCAAATGTTCTCAATATAGGACAAAAATATCATAAACCAGGCTTACTCCATTATAACAAGGTTTTCATTAGGAACCGATCGTCAATGAAAACCACCGGTTAAAATTGCAAAAAAATCAGTTACAATCCCGAAGTTCCAAAATACTTATTAACTAGTCAGCACCCTTGACTTCATACTAAAATCTGCTACTTTCATAAGAAAATCAGTTGCACTGAATATTAATGAAAAGCCTGTTAAAACATACATCTCTCTGGCACATGTCATCCAAACCCAAAGAGAATCTTGTGTATGTCTGTGTGACTGTACCAACCAGGGAGGAGTTACCTACCTACAGTACTGCTATAAGATGCTATAAGACTATAATAAGAAGTTAGTTGCTGATTTGTTATACATTGCTGGGAAGAGGCTAATTACGAAAGTAACGGGTCCCTAAAAGTTTGAACAACAAAGTTAGATAAAGACGGCACTCACTTGCTTCCATTGGAGATTCCGTTCGTTCCTGGTAATCCATTTATTCCATTTTCTATCGGCATGTTTAAAGTTCAGTTAAAAATCAAACACTTCACACAGAATATAATATCTTGTCTAGTCTCTGTTTGTCACAATACAAATACAACAAAATGTTTGTATGTTTTATATCCACACAGTAACTAAAATGTCAACCAGACTGACCTGTGAAGCTAGATGTCACCTATCTGACCTTAAACATTCACTAACTGATCTGGACCACAGTGAACTAGACAAACAAATAAGAGAATAGAAATACCCAGTGATTTATGATACCAACTTAAGCCTGACCTTACAAACTAAAAGGTCAAAACGACCTGTTAAAATCAAGTCATATAATGTATAATGACATATCAAAGCAGACTTGTGGACTGAATACTTACAGGAAAATTAATCATGTTAATAAACTAATGTTAGTCTACTGGTTATTAGAAAACAACTCCCAAGTTATAACAATTTAATGGGCTGAACATTTTAATTAAGATTTCTGATGACTGACATAACCATTTGAGACAAAAAAAGTGTGAAATGATACAGAACGTTACACAGAAACCACAGGAATCTGTGAAAAAACTCAACATTCTAACAGTCAAATGCAAATTGTGTTCACTTCAATATTGTTTAAAGGGGCATACACTGGAACTGATGTGTCTTGGTGTGCATACACCAAAAATGCGTTTATCACTTGTAAAACCAATTATTACCGAAAGTCAAAAAATAATGTGTGTTCAAAAATGACTATAACTATTTACTCTATAGTAAAAATGTGATAATTTTTACTTTGAAACAGATTTATCATTCATCATGGTTGGATTTATTTGCCGTTGTTTTGCATAAATCAAGGTTAGTTGCATTACTTCAGTGATTTTAACGAGCATTTCTCCTCACACAAGGCCTGTCATATACATGTATACTGTAACTGAAATATCCTTGAAAAACGGCATTTTATTAAACCCACTGAAACGAGCACACAATGTCGTATTTAATATATGACAGCAGAAAAAGACTATTGAAAGACGTAAGGCCAGAAAAAGAAGACATGGTTTTAGACACAAATCAAAGTACTGAAAGTACTCATGGAAACTGACCTTACATAGACTAACAATCCAACATGAAACAGGAACTAGTGGTGGATATAGAAAGACATAGTGCTTAGGCCCACATAAAAATTCATGCGTGCCCAGCAAGTTACGGATATGTATGGCACTGAACTATTATCCAGTTTCCAAAAATAGAACAGGTAGGTCTTTTCTATTTTTTCTATAAGCATACCTTTCAAACCTTGGCCCCAAAATGCCAAATTTTATGTTTTCATGGTCAAGTTACAGTAAACAACTATTTTGTGTGGCCTAATCAGTTAAGCATTACAAAAAGATACAAAAAACTAGTTTGATAACCACAAGGGTTAAGGGGTTTCTATGGAAGTTCTTCATCCAGAACTTGAATAGTACAAAGGGGTTGACTCAGATTATCCATAACTTAAAATAGTTCATATTTTGGTTGACCTGATTCAATCTGTTATAGGCTAAAAACAAATTAAAGCATTGATGTCCTTTCACCACTTTCATAAGCTAAATCTTAGCAATAAAATAACAATAAATTAACATTTTTGTGCCATTTAAAAAAATTACCATATTACCATGACAATACCCCTGTCAATGCATACTTCATGAACTATTTATGAATGGTACATGTACTTCAAAGTCATTCTCTTTTATATAGATAGTTACCTACTATTATGCACTGTTAATTAAATAGATGGGTGAGTGCATGGTTCATATTTTATCGTGCTAAGAGTTCATATCTATTTTAGACATAAAAAACTCAGCATGACAGATCAAAATTTTTGTGGTACATATACTTATAAATATTGGAAAAAAAACACAATTTCATACATAACAATTTTAAATCCTACAACAAAGGCTAGCCAAAGTTTAAGCATGTTTTTGGGACTTGATAAATCAAGTCCCTTTGTAATCATAGAGGAATGATCGGTCGCTGGACTCCATAACAGCTTGGTTAAAAGTATTCCGAATGAAGGAAATAGTACGCAACCAAATGTGTGATTATATAGATGTATCTGGAATATTTCCTGAATTAATTCAGTCGGATTTAAATATATTACAAATCATTTTATTGTAACTAAATGGAAAAAGTCATGTATCTAGATAAGCGTTTGTCGGTAAATACATGAGATATTCAAATGCGTAGAATTAAACCCGCGTCCCCTTTAGCCAATAAGATATCGCGTCTAAGTGGCTGTTTTGCATAATCATGTTTCCGTAAAAGTAGTACTACTTCCGGTTTTCGGACGATGGTTCAGTAATATCTCTACACAGGCGTATGCTTGCATTTGAAACTATATCTGCCATCGATACATGTGTTATGTGCCTTTTTATTTCATCTTGTCATTTTATGCAAGTCCAAAAACTAAAAATGTCATATAAAACATCGAAATGTATCAACACAATGACAAAATGGGTCGAAAAGTCTTGGGGTCGAAAAGTCTGTCAGTCGTTATTTGGCTAAAAATAGTTCTTAGGTTATTTTATGCAAACTGTGTATAAATGATACGAGTGATTAAAAGACTTTCGCTACAAATTGACAAGTTTAATATGCTTTTTCTTGCGACTCAAATTATTGTTTTTTTGTGTTTGCTTTGAACAATATTTATGTATTGTGTTCCTACGCGGTAATCCGTCAGCCTCCAGTTGTGTAACTGCGCATCAGAATACCCGCCATATTGAGATCGACGAAGAAGTTTACGAAGTTTATTTTGAGGTAATTTAACTCTTTTCTTTCATTATTGTACTGTCATTTTATTGTATAAGATTTTGCACAAGTTTAAAGAATATATTCGGAGACTATTGGTACAGTGTTGTCCACATTCAACTCACTATCAAACTTACTTGCTCCTGCGTTTTTGAATAAATTATGCAAATGAGGCCGCGAACCTAATCAAGTGTGTTCGGCGAAAACGAAAGTAGCTTGTACATGTATGTTTTATGTGCAGAGCAATCGTTACAGCCTTGACCCACGTATTACAGATCAACACAGTTTGTTTATGCAATGAATGAATTTTATGTTGAACAAATAAGATCAAAATCGAGAGTCAAATAACTGATTTATTAGCGTTATAAATCCAGACACGCTGCAGAATGGCCACAGTTCTGTCACTGTGTCGTTGTAGAAAATACCGTTTTTCATAAACTTAGAAATTTATTTGAACATGAAGACAATTTTTTTCAAACACATAAATGAATATACTTTACGTTTCTGTCATGATTGAGTAGTGTCTGTTCCTTGTTTTTAGTGTCTGTGAGGTTAAAGTGGTTTGTTTATATTAAAAATACCGCGCAATTTCTGCGTAACAGCATAGTACTGATTCAACCTTGATATGTGTATACATGCATGTGTACAGTATTGCGTATGTTGGGCATTATTGGATAACAAATTGATAAATGTATGGATGTATTATTTTTGTATTTCGTTTATTGTCTGTACTTAAAGGTTATTATTTGTGCCGTCGGCCTGACATGTACATGTATTTGTGCAGGCGGCTCAATATGAATTCAAAGAATGGACAGACTAAAAAGGACCAAATTATGCATGAGGGTCATTTCAGGAAACCACTTGTATATTTCAAGGACATCATAGGACATCACATGAACACACCCTCGCCTCGCTGGATATGTGCATAGGCCTATAGATATATATTATTTTTATTATACATACAAGAAATTTGATTCAGTAAAGTTGTGTAGAATTAAGATCCTTTTTTATAAATACGGCAAATTATTTAATATTGCTGTCACTTAACTTTTAACTTAATTGCGTGTTGCCTCCGTGGTCGATGTATATAAGGTATATAAAGTCTCGTGGATTCGAACCCTGTCAGTTTGTGTTAGAATTTTGGCAGTATTAGATAACTCAGTGACCGCAAAATACAGCAGAAATCTGACCATTGACAGAGCTTGGAACTGCTGTACACGTCATAATAAGTTCTTATTACACGTTTCAATTGCTAGTAGCTGTCATGAATAAGTATCTGTATGATATGACAAGTCTCGCTAGCATGCTGACCTTTGCATATAGAGCAGTTTGGTAGTGTGTAAGTTTCAGTTCCGTAGACAACCAAAGAAATTTGGAACCAGTCATAGCATTATAACATTGAACAGGGATGCTATATTACAGCGACCGTGGGTATCCGACGATGCTGTATTCAGTGATTTAATTATTAATTTAACGTGTCAAATCCGGAATTATCTTACCATGTTACCTGTTTTCTGATAATAAACAGTGCCCGTTTTCCGAAAATGAGCAGACGACAGAAAGCAATTTCAAGTAGAAGAAGCATTCAATCTGATTAAAATCATATCCTCAAACCCGCTACGCTATGAGGATCTGAAGACGACCTATAGAAGGTCACCTCAGGTGACCTTTGCCACTAGCCAATCAGCGCCTTACTTTCATAATTCTGAAAGTGATCTGATTCTATTTTTAACCGCAGTAAAAAACAATATTTGACTTGTAGTTATCACGAACACCTATTCTTACGCAACTAAATGTAATGGTAGCGCCCATGTGACTTTTGAAAATAGAAACTGGTATTGGCCGTCATCAGATCTTGCCGTAAGGAAGATCGAATACTTTAGTCAGATTGAAGAAGCATTCGCAATAAATATCAGTGTTGCTACTTGAAAGACGGCTTGATATGTACGCAAATCACGGTGATCCTTAGTGATTAAAGATTAAAATGCCAGTTATAAAATCTGTATCGTTCATGTATGTTGTAATCGTTTATGTCAGCATCCGACGTAATTTTCCCGCAATCAGTCATACATAACAGAAGATATATTCATCCTTTAAAGTCTTAATCATAACTTACATTCTAAAAGTATATAAATACTTAATTTTCTTAAGGGCGAGTTGGTTCTTCTAAAGGGCAAGTAAGAAATTGCTACCACTAGTCCTACAGGACTAGTACCATCTTGAAAAATGTTCAAGCCCTGATTTAAGTAAATCAAATAATGAAGGTTACAAACTTTTGTTAGATCTGCTACTACTACTTAAGTTTGTATCAAAATTCATGCACAAACTATCGTTTGGATTCCAAAACTCAGCCCAGTATTATACTTACAAAGAAATTCAACTATTGACTGCTTTGCAGTTCCGAACAACAGCAATACCTTGCAACTTTGATTTAGTTAATTTAGAGTCTTCCATGCATACATTGTTGTTCGTTTATTTATTGCAGTTTGCTCCAGTTGTGTAACTGTCTATTTGATGATCCAGCATATTGACTAATTGAGTTTCATAAGAAGTTCAAGTTACTGAGTCCACTGCAAGGTATTTTGCACAATTATCACACATGTTAGTACATTTAAATATACCATGTATACTTTATTTTTGTGCTAGTTTAATTTCATTATTGAATATATCATCAGAGGCTAGTGGTATTGTGTAAGCCACATTAAAATCACCATTTTCATTGTCTTTAGCAATTATTTAGTGAAGATTTATTGGTTTATTTTCTGTCTTCCATTGCATAATATATATTGTTGTTCGTTTATTTATTGCAGTTTGCTCCAGTTGTGTAACTGTCTATTTGATGATCCAGCATATTGACTAATTGAGTTTCATAAGAAGTTAAAGTTACTGAGTCCACTGATCTTGGTGAAACTTCAGATAGAAAAGATTTTGAAATATTTCACAATACTGATTTCGGAATAATAATCATCAATCTCAACAAATATTGTGGACTTAAGTTAATAATTGTGACATATCCAGTATTTTGTTCTCCTCTCTGACTTTCATATCTGTCCAATGATTAATACATTTACAACATATTCGATTTTGAAACTGTGTATATACTTTTGTGCCAACTGATATTTATCTAGTTAATTGCATTTGTTTTTTGTGTGGTTTATGCTCAAACTTATCTTTATATGTTTAACATGCTTGTTATCTCACTATAAGTATGATTATTTGTAAAACATGTTTGTAATGACAGTATCAATACACTTGAATATTTGATATGTTTATTATCATGGTTTAAATACAGTGGTATGTTTCCTATGTTCTTGATCTCAGAATTAGTCAAATGTATATCATATCTGAAAATCAGTATAACTTCAGTGCCATTACATTTATGATTGTGTTAATTTATTTATATTTTCTGTCATATACAACAATGGTTGTGTTTTTTTCTGCATTGTGAAATTTCCTGTCTTGTGTTCAAGTCTTCATGATATTGTTTTAAGCTATGGACATTCAATTAAGTAAAAAAAATGCAAACTCGACTCCATATAATTGACTTTTAATTAATGAAATGAATTATTACTGATATTTTTTATGCAGCAAAAAAAAATCTGGAAATGATTGTATTGTTGCATTTTAGTGTTGAAGTGATCGAATTTCTTTAGCTCACTGCGTCGTCAAACTTTTTGTTGTGACCACACTAGGGGCCACATTTTTGGCTCAGTTTTAGCAAAACTGGGTCAAAATGTTGATATCAACAAAATCTCGGACGAGTTCGATATTGGGCCATTTGGGGTCAAAAACTAGGTCACCAGGGCCAAATAAGGGAAAACCTTGTGAACACTTTAGAAATCACTGTTTTGACTTTATCTTCATGAAACTTTGTCAGAATGTTTATTTTAATAATATGTAGGTCAAGTTTGATAATGGGTAATTTCTGTAGTAAAATTAGGTCACTAGGGCAAATTGCTGGAAAACCTTGTGAACACTCTAGAAGTCACTGTTTTGATTGGATGATCATGAAATTTGTCAGAATGTTTGTCTTCATAATATCTTGGACGAGTTCGAACATCGGTCATCTTGGGTCAAAAACTAGGTCGCTAGGTCAAATCTTATGAAAAACCATGTTAACACTGTAGATTTCACAGTTGTTATTGGATCTTCACCAAACTTTGTCAAATCGTTTGTTTTAATGATATAACGGTCAAGTATAAATATGGGTCATCTGGGGTCAATAACTAGGTCACCAGGTCAAATCTTAGGAAAACTTTGTTAACACTGTAGATGTCACAGTTTTAATTGGATCTTCACCAAACCTTGTCAAAATGTTTGCCCCAATGATATGCGGGTCAAGGTTGAACATGGGTCAGCCGGGTTCAAAAACTGGGTCACAAGGTCAAATCTTAGGTAAAAATCTTGTAAAAGCTCTAAATGTCATGGTTTTGATTGGATCTTGGCCAAACCTTGTCAGATTGTTTGTCTTAATGATATTAAGGACAAGTTCAAAAATTGGTCACCTAGGGTCAAAAACCAGGTCACAAGGTCAAATCTTAGGAAAACCTTATTAACACTGTAGATGTCAAATTTTGATCATATCTTCACCAAACCTAGTCAGACTGTTTGTCTTAATGATATGTAAGACAAATTCGAACATAGGTCGTCTGGGGTCAAAAACTAGGTCACTGGTTCAAAACAATGTTTTAATGAGTGAACAGTGATTGTCATGTGAGCGATATAGGGCCATCTTGGCCCTCTTGTTTTGGTATTAGATTAATACTTATTTTGTCAAGCTCTGTCAGGGGTTAAATACAAAGACGTTTGTTTTCCAACATTATGCCTAATAATCAACAGATTCGATTTTAAAAACTGTACATATTTTTTATATCATCTGATTTTTTTTATCTACTTCTTATTCATTTCATTTGTTTTCTACAATTATTTTATGTGCTAACATGTTTAAGTATGATTATATGTAAAACATGTTTGTAATGATCTTCGTGTCATTATCTATAATTGTGTTCATTTTATCTCATTTCTGTCATGAACACCAGTTGTTTTATTAGCTCACATGTCACAAAGTGACAATGTGAGCTACTAGGATCACTCTACGTCCGGCGTCGTGCGTCGTCAAACTTTATGTTGTGACCACACTAGGGGCCACTTTTTTAGCCCAATTTTAGCAAAACTGGGTCAGAACGTTAATATCAACAAAATCTCGGACGAGTTCGATATTGGGCCATTTTGGGTCGTAAACTAGGTCACCAGGGCCAAATAAGGGAAAACCTTGTGAACACTTTAGAAATCACTGTTTTGACTGGATCTTCATGAAACTTTGTCAGAATGTTTATTTTAATAATATATAGGTCAAGTTTGATAATGGGTCATTTCTGTAGTAAAATTAGGTCACTAGGGCAAATTGCTGGAAAACCTTGTGAACACTCTAGAAGTCACTGTTTTGATTGGATGATCATGAAATTTGTCAGAATGTTTGTCTTCATAATATCTTGGACGAGTTCGAACATGGGTCATCTTGGGTCAAAAACTAGGTCGCTAGGTCAAATCTTATGAAAAACCATGTTAACACTGTAGATTTCACAGTTGTTATTGGATCTTCACCAAACTTTGTCAAATCGTTTGTTTTAATGATATAACGGTCAAGTATAAATATGGGTCATCTGGGGTCAATAACTAGGTCACCAGGTCAAATCTTAGGAAAACTTTGTTAACACTGTAGATGTCACAGTTTTAATTGGATCTTCACCAAACCTTGTCAAAATGTTTGCCCCAATGATATGTGGGTCAAGGTTGAACATGGGTCAGCCAGGTTCAAAAACTGGGTCACAAGGTCAAATCTTAGGTAAAAATCTTGTAAAAGCTCTAAATGTCATGGTTTTGATTGGATCTTGGCCAAACCTTGTCAGATTGTTTGTCTTAATGATATTAAGGACAAGTTCAAAAATTGGTCACCTAGGGTAAAAAACCAGGTCACAAGGTCAAATCTTAGGAAAACCTTATTAACACTGTAGATGTCAAATTTTGATCATATCTTCACCAAACCTAGTCAGACTGTTTGTCTTAATGATATGTAAGACAAATTCGAACATAGGTCGTCTGGGGTCAAAAACTAGGTCACCGGTTCAAAACAATGTTTTAATGAGTGAACAGTGATTGTCATGTGAGCGATATAGGGCCATCTTGGCCCTCTTGTTTTGGTATTAGATTAATACTTATTTTGTCAAGCTCTGTCAGGGGTTAAATACAAAGACGTTTGTTTTCCAACATTATGCCTAATAATCAACAGATTCGATTTTAAAAACTGTACATATTTTTTATATCATCTGATTTTTTTTATCTACTTCTTATTCATTTCATTTGTTTTCTACAATTATTTTATGTGCTAACATGTTTAAGTATGATTATATGTAAAACATGTTTGTAATGATCTTCGTGTCATTATCTATAATTGTGTTCATTTTATCTCATTTCTGTCATGAACACCAGTTGTTTTATTAGCTCACATGTCACAAAGTGACAATGTGAGCTACTAGGATCACTCTACGTCCGGCGTCGTGCGTCGTCAAACTTTATGTTGTGACCACACTAGGGGCCACTTTTTTAGCCCAATTTTAGCAAAACTGGGTCAGAACGTTAATATCAACAAAATCTCGGACGAGTTCGATATTGGGCCATTTTGGGTCGTAAACTAGGTCACCAGGGCCAAATAAGGGAAAACCTTGTGAACACTTTAGAAATCACTGTTTTGACTGGATCTTCATGAAACTTTGTCAGAATGTTTATTTTAATAATATATAGGTCAAGTTTGATAATGGGTCATTTCTGTAGTAAAATTAGGTCACTAGGGCAAATTGCTGGAAAACCTTGTGAACACTCTAGAAGTCACTGTTTTGATTGGATGATCATGAAATTTGTCAGAATGTTTGTCTTCATAATATCTTGGACGAGTTCGAACATCGGTCATCTTGGGTCAAAAACTAGGTCGCTAGGTCAAATCTTATGAAAAACCATGTTAACACTGTAGATTTCACAGTTGTTATTGGATCTTCACCAAACTTTGTCAAATCGTTTGTTTTAATGATATAACGGTCAAGTATAAATATGGGTCATCTGGGGTCAATAACTAGGTCACCAGGTCAAATCTTAGGAAAACTTTGTTAACACTGTAGATGTCACAGTTTTAATTGGATCTTCACCAAACCTTGTCAAAATGTTTGCCCCAATGATATGTGGGTCAAGGTTGAACATGGGTCAGCCGGGTTCAAAAACTGGGTCACAAGGTCAAATCTTAGGTAAAAATCTTGTAAAAGCTCTAAATGTCATGGTTTTGATTGGATCTTGGCCAAACCTTGTCAGATTGTTTGTCTTAATGATATTAAGGACAAGTTCAAAAATTGGTCACCTAGGGTCAAAAACCAGGTCACAAGGTCAAATCTTAGGAAAACCTTATTAACACTGTAGATGTCAAATTTTGATCATATCTTCACCAAACCTAGTCAGACTGTTTGTCTTAATGATATGTAAGACAAATTCGAACATAGGTCGTCTGGGGTCAAAAACTAGGTCACCGGTTCAAAACAATGTTTTAATGAGTGAACAGTGATTGTCATGTGAGCGATATAGGGCCATCTTGGCCCTCTTGTTTTGGTATTAGATTAATACTTATTTTGTCAAGCTCTGTCAGGGGTTAAATACAAAGACGTTTGTTTTCCAACATTATGCCTAATAATCAACAGATTCGATTTTAAAAACTGTACATATTTTTTATATCATCTGATTTTTTTTATCTACTTCTTATTCATTTCATTTGTTTTCTACAATTATTTTATGTGCTAACATGTTTAAGTATGATTATATGTAAAACATGTTTGTAATGATCTTCGTGTCATTATCTATAATTGTGTTCATTTTATCTCATTTCTGTCATGAACACCAGTTGTTTTATTAGCTCACATGTCACAAAGTGACAATGTGAGCTACTAGGATCACTCTACGTCCGGCGTCGTGCGTCGTCAAACTTTATGTTGTGACCACACTAGGGGCCACTTTTTTAGCCCAATTTTAGCAAAACTGGGTCAGAACGTTAATATCAACAAAATCTCGGACGAGTTCGATATTGGGCCATTTGGGGTCGTAAACTAGGTCACCAGGGCCAAATAAGGGAAAACCTTGTGAACACTTTAGAAATCACTGTTTTGACTGGATCTTCATGAAACTTTGTCAGAATGTTTATTTTAATAATATGTAGGTCAAGTTTGATAATAGGTAATTTCTGTAGTAAAATTAGGTCACTAGGGCAAATTGCTGGAAAACCTTGTGAACACTCTAGAAGTCACTGTTTTGATTGGATGATCATGAAACCTTGTCAGAATGTTTGTCTTCATAACATCTTGGACGAATTCGAACATGGGTCATCTTGGATCAAAAACTAAGTCGCTAGGTCAAATCTTAGAAGCTAAATAGTGCTTTATGAACAAGAATTGCACTCACTTGGTTGGAAAAGTGAGCAATTTGTGCTACATTCTCCATTTTGTTTTTGTAATAGTTGCACCTGCTTATGTGATTTCAGTATCAAAATAGTAAAATGTTTAGTGGGTTAGTCAACAGTATGTGAACTGCCATAACCTCTGTGATAAAACCTTGTATTTAACTAGTCATTACTGACACTTTTCTTATCACTCCTTTTCCAAATAGTGCTTTATACTTACAATTCAAAACCAAGATATTTTCATGTCTTATGTTCTACTTTTTTTAACAAGAGTTGTTATATTGTCATAACTGCTTCTCACACTGTAATTAAACAAACTTCGCTAAATACCTGACCCTTACATTACATGACATTAACTAAAACAGTATTATATGTAGTATCTTCTTTGTACATGTATTGTACAACTATTATTTATGTACACACTCTGTTTATAAGTGTATTTTCAATATTGCTAACTTTTAAAAGTATTATGCCTTTCCAATACATTTTGTTAACACTTTGACCATAAATGCCATCAACATTTTTCATTTCATCATTTTTGTTATTGCAGGTACTTCAAACTTTTTAAATATTGTGACCTACAAAAATTTTTTTTATGTTTTTATTGTTAACTGAAAAACACTATATTCTGAACTTTTGAATTTCCGTTTTTCAAAATAAACTTTATTTCTCTTCAGTTGTTTGTTTTTCTCTTTTCATAATAAAAATGAATCAATATAGACAAATAATAATAGTGAATTTGAATGTCAAATCAATGTCAGATGAAACCCTAAAAACATGGAAAACTGTTTTGTTGAAAAACAACTTTTCCTTCAACTGACATATAGTCACTAAAAGAATAAAAGAATTCAATTTGCATTTGTTCATAACAAAACAATGCATTTGAAGTGATATATGTGGGCATTATCAAAATATATTTTAAAAACAAGACTTATGGAAAAGATTTTCAGTATATATTATTATCAGTAACTACAGAAGTAATAATGCTGATTTTAGTACTGATGGATTCGGATTATCTTGCCTGAAACATATGCAAAGACTTAATGAAAAACTCAAATAGTTAAAACTAGATTAACTTCATCTGATTGATATGATTTGGCATATGAGTATGTATATAAATAGATGACAATATTGAGATAATGTTTGTTAATAGCTAAGCATGGATATTATTTGACAGTACAATTCCTGATCAGAATTTCTTGTAATGGTCATTGTTATGATTGAATCAAAAATCAAGTCCCAACAGTACTTTCAGTACTTTGATTTCTACATATAAGCACTCAGTTAAGTATTGCAAATGTTTTCCACTGTGAACTACTGTAATAAAGTAATTAACCGAATAAATCACTGGATTAAACATGACATTGACCTCTGGTCTGACCACAAACAATACACCAATAACCTCTTCATTAACACAGAGGCTACCTATCGCAAATCTAGGAATTCTTATGTTGGATCATTGAATAGTATTTATCCTGGATTATTGTTGTCTTAAGTACCCAGGATCAGGTAAATACACAGAAGATTAAGGAATCAAAGGACTGAATGTATCATTATCACAATTTTTATTAGTTTAGTTTAAGCACATTTATTTAACATTAAATGTGAAACTTGTTCTTACAAGTAACACTAATCTGATGCTTTACACCAGTACATGTTTTTTTAATGAATATGTGGTTCAACTCACAGTCACAGAGTCCAAGTGCCCAAAGATCATGAAAAGCCATACACACGATTCTTATGTTAAGTTTGATTTCAATGATCTAAATAACAAAAGCCTTGACAGAATTCACGAATATTTACATAGAAAATTAATCTGTCTTCAAATATTACAGCAAAATGAAATCTTTAATAACATGTGGTAGGATCAGAATTAATGGTTCAAGATAATCGAGTGCCAGTTCAATGCCAGTACATGTATTATGTAGTCAAAGTTTCTCAAACAATACCGTTATTTCAAAACAGACTATTTTCAATGATAAGCAAAAGTTCAATAGCACGATTGATTCATTCAAAGTTTGTTGACTACTTAAACCATGTGTAGGTCTATTCTGTCAATCAAATATTGGTCACCAACTGAAATGTTTTTCAACAATAGTTCAATTATAAAGGGTGACCGAATCACCCAATGAGTTTTCCTGGAATGTGTTCCAACCAGTATTAACTTACCCTTCCATACAAAGCTGACACAAAGCTGACAACTTTTCCATGTAATTAAGGATGAAAATCAACATTTCCAAAAAATTTCATAGAAGGGTATGGCATACTGCTAAGAAGATTCAAACGGCTACAAGTCCAGTGACTAACCACTGGACCAACACAGCAGTGCAGCAGATATTTTTGTGAGATATCATATTTATTCTGACATCAAATCTGTTGGTGAGTCCCTCTAAAACATGGTATAGTCATTAGTAGCAATAAACTTGTCACAATAAATTCAAATTTCAAAATAGATGAGAAGAAAGTCAACCCATTAAACTCACATGATCTGGGATCAAAGGAGCACAGAAAACATCAACATCACAAGAAACAGGCATTAAAATGATGGATACATACAATATCAATGATAAATTCCTAATTAAATAAAGCAATCAATCAACCCATCCAAATTAAAGTACTTATTAATCAACCAATCAGAAAAGAGAAAGCTGACAACCTAATTCCCCAGTACATACATGTACATGATGTATACACTGTGAATGAACAGTACCATATTGTACACAAATGTAAATCAACTGAAATGCCTGGCTGTTAATGTAATATCAATTAACAAGCTGTGTACACTGACCAGTCACATGGTCACAGATGTTGAATAAAAATTCAACAGCTATCAACCATTCAACCTGAATGTTTAGTAACCTGGATAAAATGGGTTCATTGAATCAGATACATGATCAAAATATGTACCGTAGTCATTCTTCATATATTGTAGTTATAAATATACAGGGGCCTCTGCTGTAATGTTCTCAGACTCATATAATCACATCTGAGGAAGATGTCTAGCTAGCATATTTTCTACCCAGGTACATGTATAATCTTTGAGTCTTTCTCCAACATTAAAGCTCGCTAAATAAACCTAATTGTTAATTGGTGCAACGTTAATTGTTAAACTCCAGTGAAAATCAAATAACTTGTATTATGTAAGGCAACAGAATAGCAATTAAATGATCGCCGTTTGTTTCACGGCAAACTTATAAATGATATAAAGAGTAATTAAAGACTACATTCAGGACCCTAAAAACCTGTAAAAAAGAAGCAGACATCAACTACCTCAATAAAACAGTGCCAAGAAACATATCCTGTGTGTGAGTAAAACTCAGCAGCAACAACAAAAACAACAATAAGATACAGAACTCACATAGATCAGCATAAAACACATGTGTTGTTAATCAGTGTATCATACTCAATGCTGTCAGTGAGAATATTGTGTTCTGGCAAACAGATGTTCTAGTCACCAATACTGACAAATTGTGAAATCATTAGATATTCATGAGACCTTGACAAGGATTCAGTAAGGCTATGTGCTTTGTAGCTGTTAAATATGGTTGAACATTGTAATAAAAAGTTATCAACAGGAAATCCATTTACAAAGAATTTCTGTCCCTTAAAATCACTGATTCTATAAGTTGTTAAATGCAATTTACAAGATTTTGTCAAAACACTGCATGAAGAAAACTAATTTCAATTTCAGTAGATTTTCAAAAAATCAATATAATATTGAATTTTGAACAAGCATTAATCAATATTGAAATAAATAGAGATTGTATCATTGCAATTATATATTGAAAACACATTAACATGGTGTAGATTTTCACTCTATTCTGATCGATTTTAGATCTATTCTTGACATTTATTATTTAATGAACAGTTAATATTTTTAATAAGTTATCAACTTTTTTACAGACCAAATAATTGAATGACTGATTATTTCAACAATTTCTGACACACTTTGAAGGTTTATATGGCAAAAGAAGGCATAAAAGAGTAATTATGTACACGTACTTATAAATTGGTATCATAAATCACCCTTGGTATACTCTAAGTTGATAATGAACGTTCCATGCACATGCTTTAACTCTAAAACTCTTAAAATACTAGTATCCAGCCAACCATTATAACACAGAATATCAAATAACAAATCAGTGTGTATTTTTGTACACAACACAACAATAATAACCACTGAATATTAATAAAACAAATAGTCTTCCAGCAGAGAGAAGAAAAAGCACTGCATTTAAATATACTTTTAGCACAACATACCAACCAGAAATGTTATTTCAATTAAATTAATCACAGTGAACACACACAATCAAATTCCTCTTTATCCTTGAAATAAATTAATTAGCTAGCTAGGGTACCGTTCTACCAAGCTAACAAATATTTATAAACCATGTGCTCTTGGTAAAAGTCTTGCATCATTTAGTACTTAAGTGTCAGTGTGACTTCAAGCTTTAACCATACAGAATATCAATAGCCATCGATGTAAACAATTAGCTGTAACCAATCAAAGAGCATGTGTCTGGACACACCTCCAGTGTAAACCAATCAAATGTAAGTATACATGTTCAAGGTTGAGCTTACTCCAAAACAAACTAAATGAAAATATTGACTTTGTTGGTCTAAGGATTGTATATAGCTGGGTGGGCAGTATTGAATAAATTGCTAAATAAATGTCATAAATAAATATGAAGGTGTGTTTGTGTACTGTTTGTGCCCTGAGGAAATC
The DNA here is from genome assembly GCA_964023205.1 of Lutraria lutraria. NCBI lineage: Eukaryota > Metazoa > Mollusca > Bivalvia > Venerida > Mactridae > Lutraria > Lutraria lutraria. The sequence continues at coordinate 3,268,297 of OZ026839.1, read as the reverse complement.
ATTAGTAAATTGTTGTTAACAGACACTGAAGCTATTTTAAGGGACTACATAATTATCTCAAGTAAGCTATTTTAAGAGATTATCTCAACATTACATGTGACGAATTCATGGAAATTTCCCAAGGAAAAAAATTACATGAATGTTCAATTAATGTACAGTCCCTGTTAGGCATATCAAATATTGATTGTTTCTGATGACATGTTCATTAAAATAGTGTAGGTAGATCTAGAAAGCATGTGGAAAGGTAAAAAATGAGAAAAATCCAAATAGGCCTATTCAGGCCTTATTAAAAGTCTAGGGTATGTCACAGGCAAAAACAGCATATATATATATACCATATGATAGGATAACCAGAAACTAACTATTTTTTATGCCTTATTTACATCTTAAAACAACAAAACTTGTACATAATATATGCTTTGCATTGACAGAACAAGTAGATTTTTTTCTACTTAAATCATGTCGGAAGACAATTAAATAAGAAGACAAGTAATCTTCAATTTTGAATTGTCAAAAATATAAAGTCAACTGAAATTTCATATTTATATTTGCATAAAACACAAAACTATGCAGGCTAGAGAAATGACACTTCATACACTGTAACACATAATAAATGTCTTTCTGTCATTTAGATTCTTACCAAGGACTTGAAATTTCATAATTGTCTACATAGCAAATCTACAATGGCTGTAAATACCTTAATTTAGGTCATCCTATAAAATGTTGGTTTGCAATTACGGGACAGACTTGTAACAAAATCCCCAAAAGTGTTTTTTTGTCCATTATTCCAGTCCAGCCTATGATATGTCTACTGCTCACAATCATTCAATCCTGCACCTCAAATAAGGAATCTGGTGGTACCAGAAATCCATCATTGGCCAATTAAACATTGTGGTCCAACCACCTAACTGCTTTAAAAACCTTTCCCAGCTTTAACAGTGGATGAAGACCCTGGGCATAAACCTGAGTATAGAAGCATCAACCTTCAATAAGCTAGCTAGACAGCATCCTCATGTCTGAAATTTGTCCATACCCCAGTTAGTGGAAGGATTCAAACTCTGTGTAAGCTGCCAGCTCCAAATAAATGCCACCCTGGGAATAGAGGCCATGCCTTCAAAAATCATCCTTATTTAGAACAAAATGACCTCCAAGTAAAAGCCACAAGTATATCAATAAAATGCCACATTATGTATTTACTAAGGGTAGCCTTTATTCACAGGTTTGACTGTATGTCCTAGTAACAACACCCAGGACAGCATATAGTGCAGACCCAGGAAGTTTAAACCTGCATTGAAGCATGTTAAGGATAGGCTATCATAGTTTTACAAGGAAAATTTACATTCTTTTGATATAAAAAACGACAGCAGTTTCAGTTTACAGAGAGTTTAACCTAAAATGAAAACTGATCACAATTTCATTAATCCACACTTCAACACAAAGCACTTCAACAGGCCTATTTACACAGACAAATAATTACATCATTTATTCTTCACTTGACAATCTTTTTTGAGTAACTGACATTTTGTAAATGCTTCTTCAACATAAAAAGTCATCATTATGCAAATGATACCAGTTGAAGTTATTTTGTAAGAATAAGAAAATAAAACATTCATTGTAATTAAACTGTAATAAGTATCACTACAGTTTGCTATAACAGGTATATCATGTGGTTTCAAAGCTAACATTAAACCTAATGAATGTATTTCTCCAGTCCCGAATGTGGTGATCAGTTCATTCAGTTGGCTTATGTTGTTTTTTCTCCGTGGGGGGGGGGGGGAATAATGTCTCATCTGCGACAACCAGGGTCATTTAGTGACTTGTCCAGCAATAATGGTAGTGGAAGAACTCGTCTTTATACCCAGTAGTACAATGATCTGTAAGCTACTGTAGCTGGACACATGCAATTTGGTCCCAGGTGGGATTTGATCTCAACATGAAGCTAAATACAAGTTTGCGAACATTGGAAAATTTTGTTAATGAATCGATGAATGTACGTGATTTACATAATTTTCTCTGCAATATTTATCATATAAAACAGTTTTTTCTAACACTTATTCATAATAAGAGTTAGACTCATGTACATATATTTCTAGGGAAATTTAATAAATAAATTATTTATACATAAACTACAAAACTTTCCTAACAGTATCGAAAATTTGTGAGACCAAATCACAATTGTACTTAAGCAATACTTTCTCAAAAACACTCATTTGAAGTAGAAACAATTTGTGTTTACACTCATATTATAGAGATATAGAAGTTGAATTCCACTTAAACACTTAGCATAGCAAGAAGGTTTAATCAAGTAGTGTAAAAGGATAAGTTTGATAGCCCTCAAAATAAGTTAAGAACATAATTATGTTTATATAAATAAATAAGCATGTGTGGTCAAGTAGTTAAAGTCTCAGACTGGTAATCACTAGCCACTCTCCACTGGTGTCTTTGCAAAGAACATGGATTTTTTTACAGTAAATTTACAAATAATGCCATTTAACTAGTTCAAATTCAAGTGGCTCAAGTCCTTCGTAACTTTGTTATTCAATTTCATGTGGCAAAACATCTCATTCGGAAATCAGTTTATTTCAATAACGCAAAGTCAATCAATAGTAATGATGTACATTTTTTTATCAATTTACAAGTTTGAGTAGTACTAGAAACAAAGTTGTGTGCATCACTGACATTCAGTTTCAATAGAATACCCTGCAATCACTCAAATTTGACTCAAAACATTCAAGTTCACTTGTACTAAAGTCAAACTGTACATGTGTAAATAGACATGTATATAATCTGGGGATCTAGGTCAAATGTATAAAGATTAAATCATATAGAAGTCACACATAATGTCTGGTTCTGAAAAGGAATATCAAGCTATTCTGTAATCTACACACAGAATGTATGCTAACTAGATTAATTACAGAGGTGGGTTAATGGATTATTCCAGATCTACTTCAGTGCCGTCAGTTAGTACAGAAATAAATATATCACTCTTAACAATATAGAAGGCAATCTATTTATAGACAAACCATACAGTATACACATAGATGACCAACTTATGTAAAATAAAAATCTATTTTATAAACAGTATTGGTGGCCTCTCAATGAGCACAATTAAATATGTGAAGTATTGATGTAGTGGCCATGGTAACCTGTCTGTATTTACATATCATACTATGTAGTAGGCTACGGGTCAATGACATTCTTCTGTCTGTAAATGTAATGCGAGCTGTACACTGTACAGTAAACATCTAGACAGACGATGATGCAATATTTCACATTCAAAATATTGACAAACATTCAACTGCAAATAAAAGGGTTCGTCTTAACATGATTGTATGAAGATCAAACGGTTCCGCATGGCAATTATTTTATCATTTTTGAAACAAATTATTCTACAATATAATAATGAGACCAGATCTAACTGGGCTAAAGCAGGAATCGATACAGAACTGAGTCGTCCTCGGGCCCAGTTATCAATATTTTCATGCAACCCGTTTTCGCGACAATAACAAAACCGAATGCATTGGCTTGGAATTGAATCATAATCATAACATTTACCCATTATACGCCACCATTCCACTCATTTGTCTGCAAAATATGTTTACTTCCGAAGTTGCCATCTCTATTAACTCAACGTCCGCGTCTCTTAAAATAAATCGTCTTCAGTGATGATTGCGTTACTATCACGGCACATTTTATCATTTATGCGTACCTTCTAGATTCGGTTATTATGTCAGCCTTTATTAGGCTGGACCAAACCGTTCTATTGATGGAGCAGTCATATTCTTGTCATGGCCATAGGGACCAGTAGGGCTGGGGGAAGTTTAGCCCCCCCCCCCCCTCATTAATAGTTTTGGCTGAAATGGTATAACTAGGTAGTTTTATTAAATAAAACCAACTGGTATATTGATTAAGACAAAATCTAAAATTATAATACCCTAGTCTGAAATAGGTTCATACGGACCTGCTTAAATATTCCAAAGACATAGGTTTTTATAATAATGTATTGTATATTCATACTAGTGTTAGTGCTTGTGTTCAAGAATAACGATCCTGTGCTGATTTTGTAGCTAAAATTAATATTAGATTTTATCCGTTTGTCAATTCTTTCTCATTTGCATAGTTTTACGTTAATACATGTACGTTAATTATTTACATAACATCAAAGTTTGGTCGTTGTAACGTTATAGATGTAACACGAATATAAGGGATATACATGTATACTGCATGGTGTGCCTCGAACTCGTACGGAAGTATTAATAACATTAACTTTTGGTAATTCCGTGCCTCGAATGACCGTCTATATATATATATATGATAATAAGTTCTGAACGCACACGAGATTTACGATATACCTTAATACATATTTGAATGCACATTGGAAACATATTTATTTGTAAAATTGCACCAATGTTTCTGAAAAAAATAGTATACTTGAAAATCGTATGAATAATAATGATTATTTGGCCAAAATAAGTGTGACTAGTCTATCTATGCAAACCGTCAGATAGCTGACAATGGTAATATTATCATTCACAGAACAACAGTCAAATGTTCGAAATCATTGTATATCATTTATATAAAATAGTTCGGCATAATTAGTCTTGACTATTTGCAGCATTCTTCCACGTACTTTTGCTTTTACCCCTTTTGTAATTGACTACCATTATCATTAAATTATATAAATAATTGTAGAACGATGATGACTATTTAAAACTAGATATAAATAATTAGATTATCATTATTTCGGTGACAAATTGGTCCAATGGGCCGGGTACTTAATAATTTGTAGATTATGTATTGAAAATATTTTGTGTTATATGTAACGTTACATGTCACGATAATAAAACATTACCTTACCTTACCTTACCTAGTCAATCAATAATTCCAGGAAAATTAATAAATTGTCCCTGACAATTACTAACAATTTAATGGTATAAATTTTAATGATATTATATGCCAATAACAAAATTAACTTCGACTTCGCCAAAGACTCCATTGACGTCAACTCGCGACGTCATATATTATTACGTAATTTGTCGTAACGTCGTTGCTACGACACAGACAACAGAGTTTTCAGTAAATGAAAGCGCATGTGAAAATACTGTTCTGACAAAATGAAAAATAAAAATGAATGAATCTCATGACAGAGGTAGGTACCGTTTGTATGTATACATGCATATTTTGAAGAATGTCAACAATGTTCACATTAGATTTTTGCATGAAAGATATCGTTCACAGAATGTATATAAAGAAAGTATCGTTTTACATGCTATAGTTAGCAAAACATAATTGCGAAGAGAAAATAAGTCATTAGTATCAATGTAAACAAAACTAATATATTACATATATATGAAAACGTTATAGATATATACATAATTATATATAAATGCATTGTTGTCAAACGATTACAAAATATAATCATTTTCTTAATACATGACTATATTATTTTTAGTTAAGATATGAATCTCGGTACATTGTAGATTCCGTAGACCATTTTTACATTAATTTTGTCAGTGTGCAAGTTATATCGAATGATCGATCCTATGGTAGAATGTTAATTAAACGTAACTTGTGTTCGTGATTAAATGAAATCCCTACATATATTTTATACAACCATCAACTTAAACACTTTTCTCTTAAAATGATCTCGTAACAGTTGAACTCTGACAATCTCTATATACCAACTAATGCACTTTCGAAAATTGTCCGATTGTGAGTAGAAATGTCCGATCCGATTCAATTTGGTACGACTCTTCAAGTTTTAGTCCAATTCGACGTTCAGAATTATAAGTGAGCACTCCGTTTTCAAAGTGATTCATGACTTGGACCCACCTCCGTGGTCGATTGGTTAATGTCGCTGACTTCAAATCACTGTGAAACTCACACCGATAGAGGGCCGTGGGCGGTTCAAACCCTGCAACCGACAATGTCTCTTTATGTGAGAAAGTAGGCAGTTACTTACGGAGGATAGGAGTCCAGCTAGTACTGGTTCTTTCCAGGAACAATGGTGAGGTGAACTGTCTGCTTAATATGACATTTGACAGTTGAAAAGGGCGTAAAACACAAACAAACATACACATTCATCTACAGTAAGTTTCCTTTAAGTATGTACTTATATATACAACCTACATATGAACGAACGTGATAGTGCATACGTGTACAAAGGTTTGTGATCTGTTCTAAAAGTCTACATGATACTGAGTAATTGTTTACATGTTTAAGTATACAAAAGTATATACATATATACACCTACGACTCTATCATATTTTAGATATCTTTCTTTCGCTGATTGAAGAAAGATATACACGCAAGAAAAAATATATACGAGTACATAAACACCTACGACTCTATCATATATTTTGGATAATTACTCTCATTCTGAAGAAGAAAGATTCACGCAAGCAAACATTTATAACACACTTAAGTCTGAATATAAAAAAGAAAACAAAAACGTTTTTTTTCGACCTATATACCTTCATTGTATTCTTTGGTAAAGCAGGTAGTTGTATTTTAGATTATTTAGTTAATACAATTACCTGGGTAAAGTAACCATAAACAGGATTTTTTCTTGATTAATCTTTTGATACAACATAACACCAATAATTTATTGCATTCATTTCTGTAATTAAATACTGTTAGATAAATGTATTATAATATTTTTTATTGAACTGACCTAAAATGTTTGTTACTGGTTATATGCTAATTAAAAATAAGATAGGTAGATCGAGACTTCATTTCGCTCTTGAAGTCGCCAGTGTGGAAAGGTAAAATAAGTGAGAAAATGGATTAAGGCATAAAAAGTGTAATCAGTATGTACATGTATATAAATTGGTATCATAAATCACCCTTGGTATACTTAATTAGTTGATAATGAACATTCTACATGCTTTAACTCTAAAACTCTTAAATTACTAGTATCCAGCAATACAATGTATACAAATCATAATTATACAAATGTATCAAACTTAATTCTTACAACTTCAGCTTAAACTTTTCTTTATTTAACACATACATGTACTTGGTTACGGAGTCTGAATATTTACACACAGTTTAGTTATGCGGAACAAAAAGTAAAACACTATACAAAATGACTGCTACGTGTCAAATTCAATCAAATTACTATAGTATATATCAATGGCTATGTAAAAAAGACGAACATTTTCCTAAAACTCCTACTAGATTATGATTTTACTATCTGACTATTTGGACTTATTTTCTTGACGAATGACACGCCAGTGTGTTAAACTGTTGAATATGTAAGATACAAAATGAATATACATTGCATGCCAATGTTTCTCAATACATAATATGAAATATGATATGAAATAATAATACTTAAAACGGATGTATTAATACGTATAATAGCATAATTATACGTAAAATGACGTCTTTTACGTCATAATGGCATGACGTCGCTGTCATAGAAACGACGTCACCTGTAGTGAATACTTCATACACGACAGCACATGGAAATGATGTGGGTTTAATATATCTTCAAATGAATACGATATCTGCTGATGGTAAGCGGAGTTTTGTTCAGTTTCCACCATTTTTAACTATATTTATCATACCACAGCATTTCTTTTGAATATGTTAATACTATGTCCAGGATTATAAAGCTTGAGATTGGTCTGCAAGCTTTAATCTCGAATTCATTCTAAGATTATTTTTTTGCCAAAATATATTTCTGTTTGTGTGTTAGTAAATATTAAAAATAATTAGCTCATATCATATTGAATTCTGTTTGATAAGTTAAAAAATACTAGTTAGTATTATAATATTAATTGCAACTCGTGAATTTACAAAATGCTAAATTGATCGATTGCAAAGTCTTAGTTCACTTTAAAATACAAAATCAGTTTCAAACGCAAGCACATTCAATAAAGTATTTGTGGCTTGTCTTTTACATGTGCAGCCATAATAACAATTAGGTTTCGTAAGATTCGGGGGGTAGGGGTCGCCCCTACCAATTCTAATCACACACAACAGGCTGTCAGTGGGATCCTAACAGTTATGTACACATATATTAGTACATTCTGAATCAAGTACCTGAAATAATTATTTTTAAAAAAAAACACAAAGACGCCGATACTTACAAACATTGAACAGTTATGCCTGCCATTCCTGGTCGTATACAAACTCACAACAAATGAAGTATAAACGTACAAATATAGGTACGTACTTATCTCAGTTGTACTAAGGTGATAATAACATCTGTAACATCCTCTGGGTAAATGTCGTTTAATTCCTGACGATGCATGATAATGATAAATCAATGTGTTATATATATTCATATACGATGTTAGTTGCTTTATAATTATTCCCGTATTTATGTATGAAACTTTTACAGAATGTAATTAATGTATTGAAGTGTATACCAGCGCCGTAGCCACGCTGGTATAAAAAAGTTGCTGTGCAATAAAAGCGTGTTTATAATTTGGGTATTGAATAACATTTCCCGTGTATGGAATTCAAACTTAGATGGCGAAAATACTATTAAAACATTCGAAGATCGTACAAGTTTGTTGGACATCATAGTGTACTCCTGTTGGATTTTCGTTATTCAAAATAACGATCCAAAGATTTCAACAAAATACATTCTGAAATAATAAAATATATATATTAATCTTACTTATATGGGTTCTTCTCAATAAATTGTATTGAACATTAGGGTACTAACTTACTCGATCGTTTCTCCAGGACCAGCAAAGTCCACCCGCTCAATCCAGTCGGTGGATCGGTAAGTCCACGAACGTCGGGTTTGTGGCTTTGTTGCCCATATTCTCTGTGATGATTAGGTTCACGACAGGACCAAATTATATACTCAACCTCCGATCCGAGCTGATTCCTGTATATGAAGAAGTTGACACTTTACTTGAGGTGAACTAACACTTAGGGTTCATAATCCACGAACACTGATTAAGTTAACTACTGACTTAGATGTGTTGAAAAAGAAAATAAAATCCAACAAAATATCTATTTTATTTTTTATTTAGAACCATCAAAGGTCGAGATTCAGGAGCTGTCACTGTTGTTAGAAAATAGAAGTTTCGTGGACTATTTCAACACATTCCTCTGTCTTCCAGTAAGTATCCACCGTATACACGAATTACTTAATACAGAACAGCACTGTTATAGTAAACTCGTACATAGATTATCATGATTCCTTTTCACTCACCAATCCATTCTTTATTTTATGCAGTGGATAAAATGTAAGTCGATTACTATTTTTTGAGACCCCCGGACTTCATTACCGTAAGTATTACCTTGTTCTACTGAATAATGTCTATTTTCATTAGTATAAGAATTTTTAATTTGGGGTGATTCAGAGCATATTTTGGAATCACTAGTTCATAATATCTATATCCACGCATTTTCTCAAATCATCGGTATTTTGGCCTTTTTATTGCTTTTATTTAGCATAGGTACATTAACAAATCTGAAAGATAGAAAATCGACATTATATTTGAGTTCACTCGGTAAAATTCGTCACGTGATACATGTTTAATGATTTCCAAGGAATAAAACAGAATCATGTTTGCTTTCAAGTCACCGCTGTATCATTTGTTTGATGAAACTATTTATCATTATATAAATTTTATAGCCATTCAACGAGTAAATTAATTTGGATTTTTACGCGTCCTTTTGCTAAATAATGGCGATGCTATTTTTTATCATATGTGGACTCAAAACATTAATTGTGTTATGGTGTTTGGTTATGAGTTGAGCAATTTTACGCATAGATTGTTATGACATGTTAATGCCATATATAAATATAATAATATTTTATGGTTACTATGGTAATAAATTGTTGCCGTAACTTTACTCGTTTTTCAATAGTTTGCACTCACTAGAACATATTATGTCGTATACGTATGTACAGAAGCAACGACTATATCACGGGGGAACCCATACATCCTGAATCATGTTAAAAGTAAGCCTGCAGGGATTGACCCTGAATTTGATATTTAGGGCCTAAAAAGCCCTTACAGTACCTAAAACCAAAGCATTAGGAACAGGAGACTGATGGAGACCAGAAACTGTACTTAAAGGTCGATGGATAGGCAAGGAATCAAACCAAATAATAAAACAGGGAACTCCCTATAAAGAACGGGGTCTGATTAAGGAGACTCTCCTTAAGTTATTGCACTGTGTATTGTCACTAAATCAGCTGTTACTGTAGTTTTTGTTATGATTTTTGTGTTCATCACGAGTTGCCATGTGTCTGAGGCTGTATTGTTTATGTTACAGGTGTTCGGTCAACATGTTTTCTTCAATTTTATGGAAGCAGAATTTGAGTTCGAGCCCCCAATCAAGAACCAACGACACGTGAGTATTTGTTTATGTATGACAGGAACATGATCATATTCTATCAACCAATGCAAAATATTGATCGAGTTGGTGATCATCTTTCAATTTATAGAATATTGCGTGGTCATTAAATCGATGTTTACAAGACTTGAACATTTTTAAAAACCGACTACAGATTGAAATGAAGTGTAGCTCATAAACTATCCACCAATTTGTCATAAAATCAATCCGTTGAAACTGAAAAAATATAAGTAATATGTATTGTTTTTTTGCTATATGGTCTTTTATTACTTATTGATGAGTAACCTTCAAAATATGAATGGACTGGTTAATTGATGATGTGTGTTTAAAAGGTATGAATTTACAAGATTTTAATTTTCAGTTTTATCTTTCATTGTCTTAACACAAATTTCTCAAACGTATTTTGCACCGTGGCCATGTTTAGAGGCAAATGGATTTTTGAATGCAAAAGTTACAGGTATTTACGCTGTCGTCGTGGGCCACTGTGATTGAGTGATTATATACAATGTGCATGTATATGGTTTCTCAATAGTAATCCGCCGAAAGTTGGAATCCCAGACAAATTCCGTATGCCAGGAAGATAATATACAGCTAGCATTCAGAAGGTCGGTGGTTCAACACAGGTGTCTTCATAGGGTCTTCATCCACAGTCAAACTGAAAAGTCGCCAAATTGCCGTCGCTGTTGGTGCCAACATATGTCCAAGTAAAAGAAAACAACTGTTATCGCGTAAAATCCGTGTAAATAAAATTGTTTCACGACGATTTCAAAGTTTGAACCGACCCTTTACATGAGGAATACACGTACATGTTCACAAACAATTCCCTTTACAGACGTCTAAGATTAGCGTTTATATTATATTGTAATGTGTTATTATTTCAGCTTTATCTTGATCGAAGGGAGATACTAAAATGGCTTTGTACAGAAAGATTTCGCCAGTTTAAGAGGTCCCCACTGTATACAGAGTTCATCCTGTGTATGAAGTTACGATGTACCAAACTTGAAATTCCAGGATTAGAATCGACAGTCACAGGTTCAATTTGATTCAATGAACGTTAAATGCGCTGGTTTACCAGCTACCAGTATATCTTTGACTGTCCTTACAAAGAAAACAAATCCCTATAACACCTTAAAATTGTTCATGCGTTATAGAAAATAGGTCCAGTTTTGCACGTACCGAATGAATCACTCGGATTTAAACGCTGAATTGTCCAATCAATGGCTGAACTTAAATAATCTAGCTAAACTTAATAAGTCATGTCTTGTAATGGTTTGATCAATGTAAACATTCAAGATGTGAATGTTAGGAAAAAAACTGTAGACATGAATTTCCAATCAAAATGGAAGTAGTTACACACGTAATATGCAGGGCAATAATTTCTTGTGATACGAAAACTGGAAATTATGCCAAATAACTTCATTGATAACTAATCTCTTCAACTCGAAAAATTAACAAATAATATATCTTGCAGAAGAATGCTGCGATGAGACTGGAGCCATATTCATACGCAATGTGTTAGGTACAGCCACGGGGATGTTATTGTTTAGAGAATCGTTGAGGGGCACCTGTGGGGAAAACGTATACCGCTGTTGGAAGGACATCGAAGCTTGGAAATTGCTTGATGACCCTGTGAAGAAAATGTACTGGAAACATGTTATTAAAACATTCTATATCAGCCAAAATAGCTCGTGTGAAATGACCAGTCAAGTTAAAGTTCTGGCTTTCCAAGGTCAGTAAAATTAGCTCCACTAAACAAAAGCAAGAGACGTTTGTAGATGATTATATTAATTGTGATAACCTCCGTTGTAGACTTTAAAGAAATCAATAAAATTAATAAGCTTGGATGTGTATCATAATAATTACTGTAATACGTTAATCAAACTTTTGTAACAAGGTCATGTAAAGTGTTAAATACTACACATATTACATCATAAAAATCCAAAATATATCAACAACTGTCGGTAAAGTTATCAAAATATCAGTTCTAAATATTCCTCATATCCCAGGAGTTCTGAACTTTGACATTGTCCCGCATGAAGAGGTCAATAAGAAAGTATTGGATGCATTGTTTAAGAAACGTCGACAGTTTGATGTGGACAGTGAGGATGCTCTCCCACAGTTACAGACCATATTGTTGGATGCTCTACAGAGATACTGGTTACCACGACACTTGTTACACGTCTTAGATACAACATCAAAGGTTTGCTCCAAGATGACGATTTTATCAACATTGTAAATAAATCAGAGCAGTTTAATTTACTAAATTTACACTCAATTGCTGTGTACAGATTGTGGAAGTGAGAGCAAGTTTGATACATATATATAATTGATACATGTAAGATTACCACGCTAGGACAATTCGCTGCATTGTTTATCCTTTTTTATCTCTATTTGTCTTATTGGACATTTTTAGCATTAATTAACATCATTCTAGAATAACCAACGCAAAGGTTCAATATGGCGATAACACAAGCATACTTTCTCTACACCAGTAAGTCCTTAAAAGACAAAACATATAAACAGTAGTTAGATTTCATAGAAAATATTTAACCAAAGCCATTATAACTAGGGAGCGAATCTGTATAAAAAAGCATTAATATCACATAATGTTTGTCTACCACAGACAACCATTGAGAAGCTTAAGAAACCGGCTCCTGGAGATATGGAATGTTTATCTAAGGAACGCAGACTTCGATGTCGCTTCATGTTTCCAACGATTTATCAAGATTCAAATACAAGCTCTCCGGCAACCGCTGTATTTGTCTCCAAATCGTCCGGAGACATCCCAAAACGACCACAAACACCACTGTTTGATGCTGACGATGATGACGACTACCATGAATACAACGATAGTGATTTAAATCCGGCAGATTTGTTGTCATTATGGGGTGGTATGAAATCAATATTTCTATTTTTCTGATTTATTGATTTAGTAATTTTATTTCTCAGATAGCTTTGGTATACGTGTTGAATCCACATGGTATGAATAAATCAGTCCGATCAGATGCGTAATTTATATTGGTCTATTAAACTGGCTGTAAATATATGTTATTTACCCGATAGCCATTATCACATGTGAAAATGGTATAATAGTTTCATTATGTTTTAGGTCCGACGAAAAATATCGAAATCGAAAGAGCCACAGTCTCCAGTCACCATTCTTCTCCAGCGGAAGAAGAAAGTGCAGACGATGTAAGCAACCGGAAGTTGAGATCTCGAACCTTTCATAGTGAGGCACAAATTCCAATACCCATCGTCCTCACATCTTTTCTTGGTGGAAAGAAAAGAACACTTCTTGGAAAATTTCCGAAAACGACAAATAGAGTCATCTGGTCTTTGGCGTCTGATATATTGGCGTGTTGTCCTTTCCGGCACTATCTAGAGAAGAGCTTGCAAGTGTTTGACCTTCAGTATCTCGGCTTCTGGACTGATGTCCGAAATTATCTGGACACAGATGAGCATGCAGTGAATGGATTCGGTCACTCGTTACGTCGAACGTTTGCACAAAAGTAGGTTTGCACAAACAACAATCTTTGTTATAAGAATGTTACATACGGTACAGCCAAGACTCTGATACTTTGCATACATTTGTAAATATAAACACAAAAAGTATCAACATAATATATATACCACCCTTTCTGTGAGATCCTGACTGTAATATTTATAGATCAAGAAACAAAAGTAATGCAACGGCCAGTGACTCAATTGCGATTTAAGGTAATAATTAAAAGTCCACGTGTATACAATAAAACACGGTTTTAGTGAACTGTTAGAGGCGAGAAGATAATACGTTCGCTATATCGATATTTTATTACATAACAGTAACCTGAAGGACTTTGTAGAGGACGATTATGATCGCTTTGTACAACCGTCCTGTACTAATGTGTAGAACCTATCACTACAGTGCAACATCTCAAAGCAATACCTTTTGGGAGAAGCCAAATTGCGTTGTTTGCGAGAAGTTGATACTCTAGAGTGGTTCAATTAATAGTTAAATTGTACAGTTGAGAATAATCATGCTAATGCTGAAGGTTGGTTGTTGCTCAAGATCGAGAGGGCCGCCCTATAGAGGCCGCACTGTGTCTACATTTTTGTATTTATAAAATGCACAGTAACAAACCGCACTAAAATACTGATATCAGCTTCTTTCAGTTCTAAATCTGCATGTCTATGTCTGGATTCTTATCACCTATCGTTTTAATGTTTTTATTGTAGGATTGTTGATCGATATTTGTCAAGTCATGGTGAAGGAAGTGAAATATTCTCGGAAACTTTAAAAATGTCGATATTCAATGCAATGACATCCAATAACGATGTTTCACTATTATGCATGGCTCAAGATATAGTCCAAGAGGCAAGTAAAGGCAACCTCATTTATGCAAACAATATGGTGCATGCGTCTGTTAATGATTGTTATGCATGAACGCCTTTTTTATTTGAAAAACTATTTTGACAACGGTGTCTTAGAATTCCATTGCGATAGTGTTCATGCAAATATACGTGCATGTATATTTCAATTATAATACCACAATCGGGATTCATCCCTTACATTATTAAAATCTGTTAAATAGGGTGGAGTGAAAACATAACAACCAGTCATGTTTTATTATAAACTCACGTAGGGGTTAATTTCATGTAATCTATATTTCATACTGCGTGGGAACTTATGTTGAAGCATAATTACTGTTGCGTTTTATATCTGTAATATTCTACTGTAATAAATGTTATTACGTGTATTTAATTTTAGTGCGGACCTATTAAACAACAATTTATATGATAAGTAGTTTGCTCAAATAGTATTTAAACAAAACGTAGGCGAAGATGAAATAAACGATTGCTTTAAATTTATTGGTATATTATTTCCAGTGCTTCACTTTCAAACTTGCAGGGATTTAGGAATTAACCCATGTATTATTCTACGATAAAACATGTCTGGCTGTTCCATTTTATGAACCCAATTTACTCTATGATAAAACATAGTTGGCTCTTCCATTTTACAAAGCCAATTTATTCTATGATAAAACATGGTTGGCTGTTTCATTTTACACAACGAATTTATTCTACGACAAAACAAGGTTGGCTGTTACATTTTACACAACGAATTTATTCTACGACAAAACAAGGTTGGCTGTTACATTTTACACAACGAATTTATTCTACGACAAAACATGGTTGGCTGTTACATTTTACACAACGAATTTATTCTACGACAAAACAAGGTTGGCTGTTACATTTTACACACCCAATTAATTTACTCTAATTACGATACTTGTAAAAATGTCTTCATGGATATCTTGCTTTGTACTGAGAAACTAAATTAATTACTTCTAAATTGTCCGGGTTGTTATTTTCATAAATTGTCTGGCAATCGTTTTATAAGCACCGAATAAAAATGCACCTCGGTAAAGTTCTGCAAATCTTAATATTAGTTCGATTTAATTGATTTATACTTGTTTTACCATTCTGTTGTTCTGGTTCATTCCAGCCTGTATCGTTTTTTATAGTCATGGCGTATTTATGATATGTTCTGTTGTTCTTAATAATAATAGCAATAGATTTTGCAATGTAGATTTATGCTGCAAGTTATTGCGCAATATGAAAGTATTCATAATTTGAATTATGATATAAGGAGGATATTTCAGATATGAAAACAACAATTTCTACAGGGGACCTTTACATAAGTCATTTGAAATTCTATCTCTGACAACATACTCGGTGCGCTGAATTATTTATAAAACGATACATTTACAGCAAAATTCATTTTGTTTCCTAATTCAGTTCTTTACTCTGTTGGACATCATTTTGCATTTTCACAGAGATAATAAATATACTGATTTTCCATGCATTTGGATTTCCTGTGAGCCATACATATCTATCATGTGATGTACTAGAATTAGTTTGACTTATGTGTGCCAAAGCCCCCTGTAGTATTTTTACATGGAAACATTTATTTTCTATGTACTATACGGAACAACTTATAATTCATCCTGAAATTCGAGAAAGACTTAGTGCATATATTTGTTGCATGAAAGAATATGGTATGATGAATTGACTCTGGTTTCGAAGTCATTGTTGAGAGTATTATTTTGTAAATTATAAGTAACGAACATTTATTGACATTGTTCCAAAAGCATTTCGTTTATGTGTTGACAAATCGGATAAAAAAACTACATATGTACAACGTTTATGTTATCCTGAAAGAGAAAGTTAAGAATTTAAATTCCCATCTTTCTCGTTTTTTTTTTTGCAGATATGAAAATGCTCTTGGCAATCTCTTGTTGTCAAGTAACGCCTATTAACGTCAAATGCCGCTCGCTCCAAAACAATGGAAATGCGATTATTCTAATAGCATTTTTTGGTACGAAATAAGTTTTTAAAAACACGATTTTAGTCCATACCATTACTTCCCATTATAAATGATTTTCAAAAAGTTTTCTGTGAGACAAAGGTATTCGAAATATTTTCATGATGGAATTCCTCTATTTTTAGACTCTTTGGGAGCCATTACGTGGTTATATCCAAGACGAAAGGCGACGGTTCCTGAAACAAGTGGTAGGTTCAAGATACATATGCACTGAAAACATTACGATGGTCATTATTAAAAATCAATTAAAATCCGTTTAAATAATTACAAATACTTAAAAAGCTTAGATACCAAGTTTCATACTACAGTCAAACTGCTAACATGTAACTAAGGATGTGTTCCTATTATATTTACATGTAATTGTAAGAGCTATTATTTCCATATTGTACAGAGAGGCTATCGAGCAAATCTCGACGCCAAGAGACGTCGTTTTGTGGACCAGCCAACTACATCCTCTAACTCAGCCGATGTTGATCCTATGTATTTCTTCAACTGTGCTACCATGGATTCACAATCATTGTCGTCTGCTGCGTCATATTCACCGACAGTGCCAAACGGTTCCGCCATGTCACGCCCGGGAACTTCATATCACATCTGCATATCCGAAGAACAGATGTGGAAAGCTATGGAGATTGCTGTTTTAAGTTACGAATATGGTAAATATATCATTTTTCTTAGTTCTAAACACACTACTGTGATTCCTAATTCTAAATCATCGTCGAAGTTTCGTTTGATCTTGGTAAATATACCAGCTTCTATCGCATTACCATATTAGCAAACCTATCTGATTGTCTCACAACAGATGTCTTGAAATTCGTCTCAGCTCGGCTATATGATTGGCTAATGATGAATCAAAACGATAATGACCAATCGTAAATATGAATCAGATCACATTCCGTGAATTACGTCATTTAAAATATAAAACATATCTTTTAAGATGTTTCTTAAATCATCGTCCTTTTTTCCCATTGCATTATTTATAAACAACTTCGACGTTCTTCCATCACATTTGTTTTTGGTTTATATACAGTATTATATATTCGGAACAAATAAGTTGTAAGTCTTGTTGAATGCCTGGTTTCTTTTAAAGGATCTCCAATGATGTTACCCCAATATATTCCCAAGGTGGATCAGCTGGTTGATATTCTATACAGTGACTATGGTAGTTTACACGTGTCCAGAGTACCTGCCGTCAGAAATGGTAAGTAATAATAAAAAAACTTGCATATTTTCTTAACTCTAATACTGGCACTTTATTTATAATGATATAAACCTGGAATAGTAATTTGATTGGCGGATTATGGTCACTTCTTATTGCATGGGTATTCTTTGGTGTTCTGTTATAAGTAAACATATGAAAGGCCAACTTCTAGATAAACATATACTTTTCTAAGTTTCCTCTTAGAAGAGAGTTTCAATGAGCAACTATGAATTTAAATTTAAGATCTGAAGTCCGCGCGTTTAAGTATTCCCCTGGTGTCTTTTGCTTATTTTTATGAAAAAAACAACAACAGCATATATTTTTGTACATAATTTTTTTATGTACATGTAGTACCAATGCATTGTTGGCCACACTTGTACTGCTTCTTTGGGCTAACGAAGCCTTATTCGTGAAACCCATCGATTTCGGATACATATTGACCATATCGTTAATACTTCAAAGTCCAAACACAATGGCATCATGACGTACAATGACTTAACTGTGTGTTCCTTTATAAGTACTTCGCCGCGTATGACAAGGCTAATTATGTCCACTTAGTGTATGAGATGCTTTATTCTCTTTCACAGAATGGCTACGAAGTCTTCTTGAAAAACCAAAGATAAATATTGAGACAATAAAAGTATCGAGAAAAGTCGATTTTCAGAGAGTCGACTTGTCTGCCTTCAGACCAAAGGACAGAAGCGAAAATGACCCAAGGTATCGCGCCAGAATGACAAGAAGAAATGGTTTAATCATCGACAGACCTACGAAACCCAAGTACATATGTTTGATATTATAAAAATATTATAAGCGTCATTGTTCGAGGGTTTTTTACTACATGTACATATATATTGTATATGAATTTGGTTGAAGTAACTATTTCCACTCGTCCAAGCCTTGCTATATTTCACATTAACGGGAATAGTTAAATTTGGATATGGTGAAATAAATGTTTGAGTTGACTAATTTTCTATAACCTTTTTCTACTGTTTTCTAATACTAGTATTGAAATAACCTGTTGTGTTTTAATTAATGGAATATACAAGTAATATACTATGTATGCAATACAAAAATTGTTGTGCATAAGGTCCAAATATCTGAAGATTGCTTTAAGTACATGTATTATTCAAATTACAAAATGTATAGAATTGACATCGATGGCCATGTTTTTTTCATATAATAATACATGCAATTATGAAATAGACGTAACATCGACTAAAGTTGCTTAAAATGTCTTTCTTCTTATCCTTGTTGTGTGGAAGGTGTTATTCACTGGTATGACAGTAAATTAAAAGTATGGACATTTCATGGCATTCTCGACTGATTTCAGAACATTTATAGAAGTGCTCACCACACCATATCATTTTGACTTCTTCAAGAGATTCATGTTGGTCCACAAGGCGTCCTTACCACTGTTGTTCTGGAGATCTGTTGAGGATCTCAAAGATCTCAGTAATGGGAAAACAAGGCAGATAAGAGTCTCACAGATCATGCGAAAATTCTTCGGAAAATTTGCCAAATATGGTAAGTTGGTAAGAACAAAGATACAATGTATATATACATGTATCTGTTCTTCCGTATTAAATTATTTGTTATAATTATACTCGTATAAGAACAAGGCACTGGTAATATTAAATACTGTATTTTCATTTATTTTCGTTGGGCTCAATTTTCGTGGTTTTTAGAAATTTAAATTCGTGGGGTTTTGATTTCGTGGATGAGCCGAACCACGAAATCCACGAAATTAAATCCCCAACGAAAATTAATGATTCCACAGTACTAAAAAACGAGACAGTACTTCACAGATTCCTAGAGTTTGGAAAAACGGGAATATGAACAGATAAAAATACGAAACTAAAGGATATCAATCAGGGATACGAATAGCATATGCAGTTGTTACAGACCTGTGATGGAAAAATTGAAATTAATTATTTCTAAAACGCCTAAATCTAAAATATCCGTAAATAACAAAATGGCATGTGCAGACTACGAAGTTATACAAGAGAAAGGCGTAAATATCTTATTTTTGTGAATGCACCTTCACAAAACTAAAAAAAAAATACTTTCCAGGAAGGTTGTAGAGGCTTAAAGTATTTGTTTTGCCACAAAATGAGATAAAAAACACACTTTCTGTTCCTTACAATAAGAATCGTTATATATTTCTGCATGCTCTATAATTCAGGAGCAGCATTAGATTCCAATGAAGAGATAATACGTCAAATACCAAATATGGAGAAAGTGACTCCTGGAATACTGATATGTGCACAGGCTGCGGTGTTTAGGTCAATGGAGAGGAAATGGTATGTTTACATCTTGTACGTCTCGCCGGCATCGTGCATTCTGAATACTAGTACTAGAAGTCGAACTGATTTACTCGTATATAACACCATGTGGTGGATTTAGGAATCGTATATTTGTTAAGCTTGACTGAGAGAAATCGTGTCAATCTAATGTCAATATATAATCGACGTGTGCTTCTTAATGTATTAATCATGAAATTTAATGACCGAGCAAACACTACTGCCCGAGATAAAAAGCTGAAAGCGTAAGGTAGTGGGCACCACAACACACAGCACACCACAATGGCGCGTCAAGAGACCTTTGTCACAGGCGAAATTCCATCTTCATTCAAATGAAAAAAAAAGATGCAATTTTAAGCATTTGTTTCCATCATAATAATATTCCACGTGTAATTTGACCAGGTACCCGCAGTATTTAGATACATTCCCACCAGATTCAGAGACTTCCTCGCCAGCTCCACTCATACCAAATATTCATGCGAAGACTTTTGGCGGGGGTCTGTTGCAGAACATTGCTGATATAGCTCTTGAGACTCAGAAGAAAAGGAAACCTTTATCCAACGGTAAAACGGTAAGTGTAAATGATTGTAATGAGCAATCAATTAACATTCGCAATTTTTTTAGGCTAATTATAATGTCTTGTACTAGGAATTCTTTTTATCTACAAGAACATGTTTGTAGGACATTATCAAAGCGTGTTGGAAACTGTCACATTGTGTAGTTGTTGATCACAAAGTCAATGCTTCAGTTTTTTACTTTTTCATTGCAATAATGATGCGGGCGTTGATTAAAAATGTAACTTACAGTACTTTACTTTACTGATTGCCATCAAAATGTGATTGCGATATACATGTACTTAATGTAAGTATTCTGATCGTTTAACAAGAAGAATGATACTTAAAGCTAAATTTAGTTATTATGTCTGAAATTCATTCGTAGATTTCAGAAATACATGTAGTCAAAACCGTGATGTTTTATTTGTAGTTGTTCCTGTGGAAAAACGTTGTGACAAGTTTGAAAGATTTCTGCAAAGCCACAAGCGGTAGCAAAAGTGAGGCACAATTATTGGAAATCTTCCTGAAATGTGAAGTTGAGCGAGAAAAACATAGTCTACAAAAAGACCAACCAATGCCAAGTATGTACAGTACAATCACAGCTAACCACTTGACACGAGATTATTTTGGAGTCGTGTAGAATAAAAAAAACATATGGCCTCACTCCATGTATTTTAAAGTACCTGCTTACAATAGGCTATGTTGAGATTGTTCATAGATGCCTAGGTGTTTAATCAGAATACTTATACTTTGTATGCCCTAACTAAATTTATCCCAGGTTGTACTTTTCGTTTTCATTGTTTCAAGTTTGTATCTATAGATAAGGAAATATTTTGTACAAATTCGATCAGTGACTAGTTTTTCAGTGAAATCCCTCTTACCTTGCGAAAGGGGTTCACCCTACAACGGTGTTAAATACGGCTGTTTATCGCAAGACAATAAAATCTAGCATGGAGCTGAACACATTCTGACATTTTTGCCTGAGCGACGTCCTTTGGAAGAAAATCGTTTCATGGCGGTTTCCTATCAAGAATTGTACATTTATCCTCACACGTGTTGGGGATATTACTGTCAGAAGTTAATGATTTGGATAGCCAATGTTAATATTACATGTTACAGGTCAGGTTCCAGGCGTTGAACGTAATATGATGATGTCAAATATGGTGACCAATGTACAAACACGTGTTGTCATTCGAAATAGATTGGTGATCATGAACAGACTTCCGGCCGATTTTAGATTCTGGCAGGAAGTAAAAAAGTGAGTTAAACCATGATTTTAAACATTTTATAACTTCATTATATGTTTTACAGTAGAACTATATAGTTAATTCCTGGGCACGCACATGATTACTTCTTTGTTTACATAATTAAATATGTCCATTATCAAGAAATAAAGAAAAGCGTGATGATTATTTTATTGCTGTAAACTAAGCCCAAATGGTAAACTAATTTTCTTCACTTGGGTTTGACGTCGCACTAACAAACGGGGCCATTTTGCAACTTTGATTACTGTACGGTGGATGAATATCCAAGCATACGCTTGGTAGCTGTACCGACCTTCCGCTAGACGGCTTCCGAGCATGTCAAATTTTGTCCCGGATGGGATTCCAACTAAAAACGGTGGATTTCTTTTTTGTTTATTTGTTTGAGTTTTACGCCACTTTTCAACAGTCAGGGTCATATGAGGTGGACAAATGAACTAACTATCGTTCCTGGGAAGAACCAGTTATAGACTCGCATCATCCGTAAGCAACTGCTTACTTTTCTCACATAAAGAGACATGGTCGGTAGCTGGACTCGAATCCACGACCCCTCTATCAGTGTATAACGGAAGCAGGCTAGTCGTTGCTAGTCGGAAACCATTACCATAACAAGATTTGTCAATACCTATAACTCTAGAATAGAACAAAATACATAAATCTTTTAAAATGAAGTACAGCAAAATCTTACTTAGCAACAACCTCAGTAAAATGAATGACCATTTCACCATAACGACCGTCACATACTTCGGTCTGGTGTACAATGTTACCACTTTATCTTAACTTGAGACCACCTCATTACTAACACCATTTTATCTGGTCCCATAATTGGTCGGTATATCGAGGTGTTACTGAGTTCGTCACGATATGATATTTATATCATTGGTGTCATTTTGTCGGTATCTATGCACGACAGTCAAAGCCGGGTTTTTTCAACAATTTTTTCAGTTATATACAGCGGCCGCTTCACTTAAACAGTTTTCCTGGGCTATATTCTAACCTTTCAGTAGGAACCGGCAACCTCTCCGCATGCGGAGGAAAATCGATATAGTTGTCAAATTTTCATGGAAGGGTATGACCTTCCGCGACCGGGAATCGAACCCTTGTGGCCTGATTACATATCCAGCGTAATAACCAGTGGACCATGGTCTTTTAAATAAACAAGTAATTACATGTATATACAAATGAACATATTTTTGCACAGATACCAATGTCTGGTAGACACAGCCAATCAAAAAGGGAATATTTCCTCACAGGACACCGAATTCATGAGTGACAAAGCTAGGTCCATTATAGCTTGTTTCTTAGCTTCAGATATTTTACCAAAAGTTCAGGTAACTTGATTAATTTCTTCAGTTTATTATGATAATTATAATGATAACAATCAAATCTCAGTTATAAACGTGTTTATAAAAAAGTTCTACATAAATTTTGTTCACATCTATGTTTGGTGGCTTTTCGAAAAACATTACTATTAAGATGCCTTATAGTCAGGAACCCATACATGTGGTCTCGTAGCAGAACTGTACCTTATTCTGGGAATTATATAAAAATTATGTTTATAATACATGTACATTGTCATGTGATTTTGTTGAAAATGGCAGACTGAGGAAATCCAAGAAAAAAACAATACCATTTCAGTTTAGCCAATAAAGTTGGCACGTTAGCTGGGGATTCAAACATGATAATTATAGGTATTTTCTTACATTATTTTTTATAATGAATTAATGAGAATAGCACTTGGTCATATGGATGCGTTTATGGCCAATTCAGCTCTAAACATCGGCTGTCATAGCTTCACATGCTGAATTCTCTTATTTTACATATATCTTACATAACTAGGTAGGTTTTTTGTTGCAGATAAATATAGCAAACGATATGGCGATCAATATTATCAACAATTTAGCAAGTTCAGGACCTACACGAGGATTATTTCACGATGCAGTAATTCTACTGTTCCCAATATTATACCATTATTTCCGCAAGTATGTACATGTACCTTATTATAGTTTTATAATCTAGTTTTAATCAATGGAAAATTGTCATTTGGGGACTTTTGGGGGCTTGAACGATGGAAGGATATCACAGGCCCATACCCTGGTACAGCCACCGACATTCTGTAAGCTAGCTGGACAGCTTCCTCGTGTGAAATTGAGTCACAGATAGGATTCAAACTCAGGCGGTGAAAGGCTAGTGATTTCTAGTGAAAGACAATAACCACACCTCCCGGGAAACCTCTTGTATTATCTATAATGTACATGCATAATATTTCTCAAAACAGACATATACAGCATTAGAAGAATGCGAACGTCTAATACTGATACCGCCGCCTTTGTTGAAAAAACTCAAGTATTTGCAATAAAAATGCTTTGATATATATTTTAGCAGGTTTCTCCATTTATTCGAGGAAAATTTGCTATCAAAAGATAAATACAATATGCAATAAATTTCAAAACCTAGACGATAACGAAAACAGCTATAACGATAATTTCAAATGAAATTGCATGTACAGTTTGTATACAAAAGTGTGAAAAAAGAGTTCTATGGCTCGAGAACTTGTTTGGTTGCTACGTGAAGTGACGGGAGCTTGATAACAATATCTTATCAGTTCTATTGGTTACGCTTTGAATCTTTTTTCTTTAACAATTTTTGTCTGTCATCCTTGTTTCAATTTTAAATTTTAATCAAGCGCAACTTTATAAATGTTTTTTTTTCGTAATGATAGATTCAGTGAAGAATGGATGAATGGCGATATACCGGACGATTATCTGGATACTATTGAACGAGCATTCAATGACCATGTATCAACAACACCGCACCCCAATACTCCAGTACCAGATTTCAAGAAACTGAAGCCAAGTCACTTCAAAACGAAAATGTCTAGTTCCTTCAGCATTGGTATGTAACTTTACCTAGATCTTGTTTTGAATGTGTAACTTATGTTGATAGTGAAATTACGATTTATCTATTTGAAGTCAATGAAATAAAATTGTTCGCGTAAGCCGTGATCTGAATAAACTAAAATGTCATCTGCCCTTTACTGGTTTTATGAATACAAGTTACGGATTATTTGATTGATTAAACTGAGGACCAACCTGACACTATGCACTTTCAGTTCTGTGTTTTATATCATACTGATTTCGTAGCCATACTGTGAACTTTCTGTAGAATTATCTTTTTAATAAAATAAATTTTGTGACATTAATTGCTGCAACACCTTTAAATATTTCTTTAATGAAAGAGATTCAAGCGGGGGATATGTTTATGCAACATTTTGATTTAGTTTTTTATTTTAATTCAGAGGAGCACTTAATGCGTATACACTTCTCCCTATCTGAAGGCGCAACACTAATATACCCACAGTCCAAATATACGACCCGAACATCCCCATCCCAATACCAAGGTAGACGCATGACCAAAGTTAGCTTACAAGGACTACATGAAGAGCATGAGTCGAATAGAAGAGGATCCAAAATCGGTCAAGGTCACGGAGACCGGAAGTCAAGTATACAAATGGACGGAAGACATACAGCTAAAAGTGTCAAACATGGCGGAAAGCATGCTGTCTCAAATTCTCACATGACAGAGAGAAAAATGTCTGAGAGAATTGTTGTAAAAGAGGAAAGTGTGACTCAGAAATCGTCAGAACAAATGAAAAGAAGAGTGTCTGTGGACAAGGCTCGTAAACTGAGTCAGTTAGTCGAGTCTTTAAACAAGGAGAGAGAAGATAAGGTGAAGGAACAGAACCGGAAGTACAGTAAATTGATGTCATTTGACGAAGTTGTATCTGCAGCTATTGTTGGTCTAGATTTGTCAGAGATAGACACAAATTCAGTTTTCTCATGATTTATCAAATGTCGTCTATATAATTTTATAGACTCTTACAGTATGTCTTCGATCAAATCGATAATAAACATAGATATTTGTATTTTGCTTATACATGTATTTTTTATTTTTAGAAGCGAAAGCGAAGCGAGAGCTTCTATAGTGATAAACCCAGTTTTGTATTAACAAAATCGTGACGCCTCTTATCCATACATTCGCGATGAAAATAGTGCACAGATTGTATAACTGTACCGATTGCAGTAATGATACACGTTGCAGATATATTGCAGGAGTATGTTCATTTTGAATTATTACACTGCTTTTGGCATTTCAAACTGTAAAACTATTGAGTTTAATAATTCAGTCATTAATCCACACAAAAGTTCCATTCATAAAGAGAATAAAAAGCGCGCATCACTTCTTTACGCATGTACAAAAATGTAAATCGCTAAAAGACACTAGCAGAGCGAGGACACCAGTTAACCGTAACTCCGTCTACTGGATAGATATAAAGTACGAAATGGACTCGATCTCGCGATATGAAATTCTTATTTGCGAGATGAGTTTGCATAATACATCTTTATCAAAAACAACTTCAACAAAAATAAATTATTATTATTAAAACAGAATATAACAGAAACAGTCCGTTTGACTGAATTTGGAGCATTTGATGACTTCTTTCAACTCAGGACCTCTAGCACACTCAACCACACCGCTAAAGAGTTAACTCTAATGCAGAGATATTAACTCTACTATTAAATATAATACGAAGTTTTTAGAGTCTGGTGTGTTTTTACCGTGAACAGGAAGAGGAGTCGTATATGAGTTTACTATCATGGCAACTTCGACAGATTTGGAGCATAACAAGTGGACCTCTATCAAAACGTTTTTGGGCCAAAACTGACTCTTCCTTTTGAGGAAAATATTAGTCCAAACAATATATATACATTTGGGTTTGTAACATTGTGGCCTAGAGTTGGTTGAGATTATCTGTTTACACCTTTTGGTGATACTAAATAGTCATACAGATTTGTCAAAGAAATGGTACATCAAAACAAAATCACAGTTCTACTTAAATTATTTTATTATAAAATAGAATGTCAATTGAAAAAAAATTACAGGGAGTTTAAATATTTCCGCTAAAAACGAGTTATAGAATCTATTTACAAAATATGTCCTCAAAACCTGTACTAAGATATACAGATATTTTTCTAGTCCAATTGGAAAACGATTCAAAACTTTTTCCCATGTAAAAAATATCGGAACCAAATAATCTCTGAATGGTACTGTAACCATAGGCACTCGATTCCGCGATTTTTATACCAGTATAGACGTTATTTTTCAACTATACTCTTCAAACAACGCAAATCTGTCAAAAGAAAAATCTATTTGTTTTCGCGAATTTGTGCGTACAAAACATCATTTGAATGTAACGGCGTCATCATTCTTACGAGCTCACCGTTTTTATGTGGCAAGGAAAGGTAACTCTCAGGTAACAATGTAATCAAAACAAGTTTTATGTATTCCTCTTTAACTATGCGTGTCATTCAATGTTTATATTTTAGATTTTATTTTAAGTGCATAAATGATAAAAAGAAATGTTCAAACACTGTTTCCTATTGATTTAAACGTGTTGACATTGTTGAAAACTCAGCTCGGAGTCTGAAGATGTAGCTTCAAGTTCAATGTTTATTTTATGACACAATCATTTTTAACCCATTTTTACAATAAAGTATGATAATTTCATGTTTATTGCATAGCCATCATGAAAATCAAATAACACAATGTAGTAGAACATAAAGTAACCTATTTCAGATTGACTACTTCAGACTCAGTTGGCCGACTAGTCGAAGGGTCTTTGACGATGATACATTTGCATTACATTGCAGTTCATCGTCAAAGCCACTTGTTCTTTAAAAGCTAACAGGTAAACGACTCAATCTGAGTCGCGTTCGTTTTCCTATTTAACACACAAATTTCCGTAAAACTTGTGTATAATTCGATGAATTATAGTATAATCTATCAACATGACCAAAAATATACCTTCAACAGACGAAAGTTATCAAATATATTGCCGATGTTTCATACTACCCTTAGTTTCAAAATTGTCCTCGTAAATGCTTTGGATTAAGTCCGTAGCATTCCGGAAAGTATGTAAATTGATCTGATTCAATAGACGCATGAACAAGCTTCTTAAGCTGTTGACTTTATAAGAGGAGAATTCCATAACTAAAATGGTCAACAAGACGAAAAAAAAAAGACCAATTTAGTTATGGGACCCAGAACTATTGGCCGACTATTAGGCGTTAACATTTTTCCCCCTATGACCCTAGACTCTCTTTTAGATCCGAGGAGTGGTACTTCCACTTTATCACTTTTTTACCTTTCCACACACTCTCAAAAGCAAAAAAAAAATAAAGCAACCTACCTTTCCCTATTTTTGATAAAAATTAAATATTTAGTGAGTATAAAAATAGGGAAGGGTAGGTTGCTATATTTTTTTTTATTATACTTTGTAACTAGTGTAATTTATGAGACATAATATACTAGCAACCCGTTCATGATTTTGCTATCTCAACTATTGCCCGAAAGATAGATCGATATTGGTAAGTGCAAAAAATATCTTGATATCATCTGTAGTGTATACAATTAGTCTGGTAACCAGAAACAATTTATTTTTTAACTAAATTTCGGATGGGCATGCATCCTCTATTTGTGGAAGGTGACATAGTAATAAAAATGTCTCACCATTGCAGACAGTTGGACTATATATTAGAACGTATCATCCCAAGTTCAGTCAATCAAGACTGTTCATGATGTCAAAACATTTTTGATAGAATGAATTTTGCTCAAGGGAGGACCGCAAAATGTTCAAAGTATAAAAAAAGCTAAAGCCAAAAAATGGTAAATCTGTATCGCTGATAGTTTATCTGATTACAAAGACTGTCAGTGATATAGCGTTACGTTTTTTGGCTGTACTGATTTTAAATGAATGACATAAAAATCTACGGTAGTATTTTGCTGATAAGCGTTAATTAAATGTGCATTTTTGATCTTGCGTAGTCATGAAAACTTCATCATATTGATTTAGAAAAGAATTGTAGCCTATATTGACTTGATTAACACTGTTCGTTACAGTCCTGCTAATTGATGTTTAATTGACATATACCAAGTTATTTAATCAACTATTTTCAGTCAAAATGGGAAGAAAAGATGCCTCTGCGACATATTCCCCCCCAGTGGATCAATACAGAAAACAGATAGGTATGTCTTACTGTTGTTTATTTCCTTAATATTGATGAATTCATAAATGTCTGATATGGAAGACAAGTTAGAATAATTTGAAGAACTTAAATATGTCCATGACGGTTTATGTAATGTAACATCAAGGTAGGTTGTAATACAATAAGCAAAATTTAATGCATTGATCAAATGCAGCATTATAGTATTAACTATAATATACCATATATGGAGACTGTTCAAACTTACTATACTATATGCCATTTATTTCAATTGTCAGCTTGATGATATGATTAGAGTTAAATGCTTGCTTATATAGTTATATACCATTATACCACCATAAAGTTAGTTGCAAATCTGAGCAAAATATTGTTTAATCCATCAATTATTATTTACGATATTAACCACATAAATGTATTTGATGCTGCCTTTGCCCCAAGATTATTATGACAACTCTTAAATAAATACCCTTAGATTTATGCGAGTTATATTTATAACATAACATTAATTTTTTATTAGGCATTGAATGTTATAACATTCATAGCTACATGTTTTAATATGCATTTGAAATTCATAGCATGGAGTACAATGATTAACCCTGATTTTTTTCATATTTTTAAGGTAAACATGATTACAATAAATCCAAGAAGAAATTGAAATCAACAAAAGCAGCTCATGATTTGAAGAAATCATCAACACCAGTTAAGGTATAAAATATTACAGATTTTTTCTTGAAATCCTTTTTTAAAATATCTGTAAAGGTGTGAATTGAAGCATTTCTATACATGAACAAATTATGTAGTACAGTCAAACTAGCCAACAAAGACCACCTTTGGGAATGACTAAATACGGCCTTTTTGGACAGATGGTCTTTATACAGGGGTCATTTTATTCTAAATAATCAATGACAGTTCTCAAAAAAATGGCCTTCATTCACAGGGTGGCCCTTTTTTTGGAGGTGACCACTAACACAGGTTTGACTGTATCGATAAGTTGGTCTGAACACAGTAAAGATTGTTGAGAAAGATCAATGACTAACTCAAGCCTAACAATTACTTTAGTTTTATTACCAAGAACTATTCTTGTTACTTTAAGAATTAAGTTACTAAGGTTGTCTCCCTTTGGTAAGACCAACTTATTTATTTGTTCAGAAATTGCTCGACTTCAGTTATAAATTATGAAATGAAAGCTTTATATGTCAGTGTTAACTCCAAACATTTTTTATATTATTTTTTATAGTATGATTATGATATTTTATATCAAATTACAAAAAAAAAACCACCTGCAAAGCTCTATAGGTGGAGAGTTAGTTCTGTCCATGTACCTCAGGTTGTGAGTTTGAACTTTGAAGTCAGTGTTCTTTTAGGACAAGGGTAAGATGTTAGGTATATTGGTAAAAAAGGGAAAAATTACACGAAAGAAGCAAAGTTGTGGTATATTTACAATTCAAATAGAGAAAATATAATTATATTTTTGGGAAATATACAGCTTCATTTCCATGGGGAAGATGCTGACTACTGGTGTCACTTTCCTTGTAAAAAACCCACCTGGAATTGAGGCAAAATTGACTACTTTTGTCTGAGTCCATTTCTAATTACAAAATACCATTTGAACTCATTTATCCTACCCTAAGAATGCTTAACATTGATATTTATCAAGAGTACATTGAAACCACAATATGGCATAAAGAGAAGTGAATTGCATTTATAGTGATTTTCTCTTTTTGTTTCAGGATACTTTGCTTATTGTGATAACAGGACTGTGTGTGGTTGTTGGTATTTACTTTGTGTTATATTGGTACCTTGATCAGGAGCACTAATGTTGTGGAGTTTATAAACTTTCCCGTGGAGGTTTATAGAGTTTTAATGCAACTTTCTACTGTGTGTGACATGATGTATAGATACTCTGTAGGGATGTTTATTGCTGCAAACTGAGACAAAGAGTTTGCCATTTAAATGGCTTGAAATTATATATAAATATACGATGGTTGATAATTTACAAATAGAAAGGGGATCGTGGCAGTGTTATATAAAGAGGTGGACAGACTCTTGTCTCATTCCCAGGTTAACAGACTGTATCACATTCCCAGGGGTAGGGAGACTTTTTTTTTCAGATTTTCAGGGTTAGAAAGATTGTGTAAAACTTCAGGGTGTAGTGTGACCATATCAAATTCAGGGGTGGGGAAGATTGTATAAACTTTTCAGGGGGTGGGGAGATTGTATAAACTTTTCAGGGGGTGGGGAAGATTGTATAAACTTTTCAGGGGTGGGGAGATTGTATAAACTTTTCAGGGGGTGGGGAGATTGTATAAACTTTTCAGGGGGTGGGGAAATTGTATAAACTTTTCAGGGGTGGGGAGATTGTATAAACTTTTCAGGGGGTGGGGGAGACTGTGTTCAAGTTCACAGGGAGGGGTTACTTTTTGCCACTGGCTAGGTGGGTTACATTTTACAATACTGCTTACTCGGGCAAGAACTTTGTTTAGTGAGTGCCTGTTAATTGTTATACAGCTATGTTTCAATATGAGGTAGATTATTTTAGTGTTTGTTTGGTGAGGATTGTTTTGTTAATGCTCATTTTGAGTAATTGAGACATGTATTGACTATATATACATGTATTGATTGTTAATAATTATTTTTTGTTAGGAAACCAGTCTTACACTTAAATCTCTGATTGGATGGTTCAGAATACAGTCTTAAAATTGACCAATGGCTTGACTGCATTCCCAGACTGGTCCACCAAATTTGTGTTTTATAATGCTTTAGTATCATTCATTTAGACTTGGATATTTGTAATCTATATTCTCACTTAGAAGTTAGTGTCACTTTAATAGCTATGTATTTGAAAAGATTCCTATTTCCAATACATGCTTCACTCAGATAATTGTAGTATTAGTACTTGGTAGATTTAGTATAACCAATTCTTGTAATTTTGTTGAAAAATACCCCCCACCACCCCCCACCCTCGTAAGATGTTTGTTCTTACATGTTAACTTACCTGGCTTGGGAACTTACGCGTAATATTTAATATTTATCCTAGCCTTCTTCATTAAACGATTCCATTTTTTTTTATGTAAATAGGGAAAAGATGTCATTTTTCTAGGTTTGACATTATTTAGCTAGATTACAGTAAGTAATGATCTTCCATTAAGGTATGATAAAACACGTTTTAAGCTTGTTAGCTTTCACAATGTATCTCAGCTAGAAGTCTTATCTTACAATTATGATTGATATTTATTATGTAATGAGAGCCAAGCATGTCATATCAATCGTTGTTTAAAATTTAATAACATTTAGTGTCTCTAATTTTGTTCTCCAATGAATTTCTCCTTCAAGTAGAGTAAGTGTTTTATGGACGAGAAATCTGTTTTTAACCTGCTCTCTATGAGATAGCGATATAAAAAAGTATATAAGAAAAAAAGGTCTTTAATACCCATTATTCATTCCGCAACTTATCAACCCTTAATGGCCCTTTTTTCTAATCATATTTTTTGCTCAGTGTGTGAATTGGTCCAATAAGTGAAAAAGGGTGCAAAAAAGATACAAGCTTCATAAATTTGCCAATAAGTATGCATTCTAATGTGTAAAACACCTCGTATCAGGCTGTGACGATGAAATTTGTCATCCTCGTCGGACACTTATCTGATAGCCCAGGGAAAATAAATTGTAAGATTCATGTCTTAGTTTTTTTAGTAGAATTGGTGCAAATTTGTACTTTATTTTCCTTACATATTGTTTTGAGATGTGAGAAAAGTGCTGGCATTAGTATCTGAGGCAAATATTTAAGAACTTTAGGGATACAACTTAAGAATGGCTAAAAAATTGTTCCAATGAAATTTTATGAAAAGTCGTTTTACTGGTGAAATGTACAGTAAAACATGGTTAGAGTGAACTTGGATATAATGAAAAATCAGTTACAGTTAAGATCGCTATTTGTTTTCCCAGAATGCTGCGTTCTTTATCTCATTGTAATAGATGAAGCTAATATACACATGTAGTACTCCATGACTGCCTTTTTTTCTAATCAGAGTATTCTGAATCTTTAATTTGATTGTATTTTACAGGACATAAATTATGATACACAATACATGTAGTTCAGATATGTTCTGGAGATATACATGTTTCAGGTTTTTATACCAAACTGAAAGCTTTATACATTATCCTTTCATTATGTAGTAATAATTGATGGTTATTCACTCTTTGATCATCATGTGATCTAAAATATTTCTTGTTTAAATCTAAAGATGTATTTTTTTATTACTCTAGCAATGGATCGTACAAAACTTTATCGTCAATTTTCAACATTTCCCGCATAATATATCTTTTATCAGTTTTTGTGATTTTCATTTTTGTGATATTACATGTACAAATTAGTAATTGTTAAATGGTTATATATATTATATATTTACAAATTTACATTTTCGCAAGAATATAGGCATGGCTAAGTTGAACAGATGTAAATTGGAGGATTTTTCAACATTCTAATGGAAATACCATGTACCCTAGTACTTATTTTTGTTTGATGTTCTTTGTACATGTACAATGTACAAATATGTATGTTTTTGTTGATCTCAGGTGATTAAAGAGACCAGTCTATGCAATTTTTATACAATGTATTAATGATTGAAAGACTGCTTTATTGACATTTCTTATAGCTTTATGTTCAACATTCTATCTAAAATTTGATTTTCATAATTTCCTAATTATTGTCACCAAAATTTTTAATAGAATTATAATTAGAAGTAATCCATGTATGTAATATTGTTTTATTCTAAATATTTTATTGAATTGCAATTAGAAATATTATATGTATGTAACAAGATTGTTGTATTCTATAACAAGACCAGCTTGGTCCTCATATTCATGTTATGCTATGTTATTACAGTAAAGCATGGTTATAGTGATCTCTGATATAGTGAAATAAAAAAATTAATTAATCTGATATAGTGAAGAATTGGATGCAGTGATTATTTTCTCCCTGAACAGCCCTATCTTTGTTTCATTGTTAAAATAAATGTCTCCATTACAGACCCAACATATTCTGGTAACCTAATATAGGATATATTGGGTTACCACATGACGTCAAAACATCCAATGACAGAAAGTATTTCGTAGTAGGCGTGATATAGTGAAATATGAATATAATGAAATATTTTTTGGCGTTCCCTGGATTTCTCTATAACTCTGTTTTGCTGTATTTTGTGTTAATTATTTGTTGTCACAAAGTGGACTGGTTGCTATGCTTTGTTTTTCCAAATTTAGTGCAATAAATTAATTTGCATTCAATACTAAATACTAGTACATGTATGTTGTTTATATATCCTTGTGTTTATGGATCTTTCCTTGTACACTGACAACTGATTGGTTCATTCTGAGCATTGACATTTAAAGCATTGGAAATAAATGATTACCCAACACTCAATACAGGAAACAAATGCAAAATTCTAATTTGTTTGTATAATAATCTGTATAAACATGTATATACTTTGGATGATGCTAAAACAGCTTCCTCTGAAAGGCTTGGTTGTTTATAAACAAGTATATATACACAATAATGATAAAAAGCATAAACAGGGACACCTTAATACATGTCGCTGGTATTAATGACAAAAAAAATTCATGGTATAAAAAGTGACCCTTTTTCATGAGCCAACCCAGGTTACCCTCTGCATCTGTATGCAATATACATGACTTGTATAATAAATTTCAAATTACAAAGCAGGACTAGACATTAAGATACCATAAATTTTATGTATAATCATATTGTGATACAGGATAATATTCAACTATATTCTAAAAGGGTCCATACTGGTTGTTTGGTTTTATACATCCCGTTGCACATATGGCACTAATGATACATGGAAAGTCCACTTCTTACACTACATGTATATATTTTAATGTTTTGTTGTCCTGACGAGTCCTGCAAACAATAAAATTCAAGGCAAAAATACGAACTGGAACGATCAGTGGGTTACGATGAAACGATTATCTTTGACATTTCCAACCCTTTGAATAAGTTCAAACAGTTTGCTCTGACCTTGAACTATACGGGGTCTGATGGTTACAAACAAACTCGGCGTTGATCTCTTTGTATACAATATGTACGTCAAATGGTTAATTCTGACGAACAGCCGAGAAATAAATACTTCACCAGCTTTATTATACGTCAGCTGATTTTTTTCTTGTGTTATATTAATGACTTTAGTTCAATAGAAACGGATACTGTAACCTTTGACCTCAGATGTGATACATGTATTAATTACTCCGCCAACTATTTTCTGGGGGTAATTAATACCGTATCGAACATGTGGTTCAATATTAAGACACTATAACTGTATAACAATACGACGTAGGAGTAAAGTTCAATAAACAATACTAAACCCGAACAGCAATACCCAAACAACCATTATCGTCGCTGAACAACCAACTTGTCTAAAACACGTTCTGTATTTGGCTTGACTGTTTTATTGCACGATAATACTACAACGGAATAAGGTCCTTTCCATCTGGCTGTGTTATTTCACGATAAAACTATTTGGGACAAAAAACGACAATATAAATCATTACAAGACTTCATGACGAAATCTGTTGTATGCAAATGAAGCTGTGTCGTATGGCTTTGGGAAGCTGGCCGTCATTGTTGCTTTACCACAAAATACTGTGGAAGATTTCAAAGAAAACGGCATACGTTTCTATTAGTGTCTTGGCGTATTTGCTTAATTGTCGGTTATTAATCGATGCCAATCAGTTTCTACGTGTTGAGCGTTCCCTGGAGAGAAATGTAACCAACTGCAGACGACACGATGCTGGGAAAACTCCCATAATACACTGTCACTCTATGTCACCCGTATTCTTACATTGTTTTTTATGCTGTTAGAATTCACAAGTTGCGAAAATGTCATCCAAGTGTACGTGCAAGCCATTTCCGTCGCCAGTTAAGAAAGCTAACGGAAGTCACTATTCGTCTAACTCAATATAACAGCAAAAAGTGCTTCCCTGGTAAGCAAAATTGGTCGCAAAAACAACAACTGCAACACATAGTACAGTGACAACACCTTCAAATGAAATGTGACAGTTTGGCAAACTTAACAGATATTAAATGCAAGCAAGTATCTATTAGACGGAGAGATAGGTGTCGAAATGTGTACGTGGAATGAACAAAATAAGTCGGCTGTCGCAAATCCGCTCCTAGGCTTCCTGTATGCTACGTCTGCTCGTAAATCGAGCACGGCACAAATGCGGGAAACCAGTGTGTAAGTTTTCTGTTACAGTTTTCGGAGGCGTTCTGTTTTACACCCGTTCTAGCATTAATCAAGATAATAACGTACCATTATCCCAGCAAGGCAAAGCAACAGTCGATTTTCGGAGAGCATTCCCATCAGTAGACATTTAAAGTAGAAGGTATTATGCTGTTATTTTCGTCATGCAACAACCCAGTAAACTACCAAATGTAGGCGAGAAATGCCGAGAATCACGTGACTTGACAAACATGGAATAAACATCATTTAGTTGTTGAAGTAAGTACTTACGTGTATACATGTAAGGGTGCAAACATGTAATTATGTCTTCGATGGTTCCTAGTTGGAAAGTTAAACACATTATACAATCGACGTAGCTTTGGAACTGGTTTGCTATTTTGAATGCGAGCTTGCGTTATATAGTATAAAACGATGATTATAAAACGTATTTTTGGAATTTTTTAAAATTTGAATACGCAACTTTGTAATTAGACGTGAATAATAATGTTGTTTATTACCTTAATCGTGAAATATGCAATTGAATTGTAATCTCGAAATATCATGCCTAGCCGCATGATTACTTAATAATGAACGTTCGAACATATCGAGGTTTCAGCGCAACAGTGTTGTAACTCATATTGAAATAAGAACAAGTTACGACAGTACATTTGTATATAAATATCGACGCTACATCGGGTTTTCCTACTACAGAGTTTGGGACAGTAATAGAGAGAAACATTTTATTTTCCAAAAGGCTAAAAAGCCCACAAGGATACAACTATGCATAATATAAGATTGGCGAACAGTGAAATTTATATACATGTATAGATATGTGACGGAAGTAAAACATAACCATGAGTATCGATGGCTGGAAATTCATCGGTAGCCGGTGAAGTCATTTTGATGTTTTATTTCTCATCGCTTCTGGTTAATGCATTTATTTGAGTTTGTACAAATGAATGGTGTATAAAATCCAGTAAAGTCAAGGCTAACTATGAAGTCCACTTTTAAAGAGAAATATACCATGATTTGATTCTTTATGAGTTTGTCTTAATTTTGTTTTGATATCAAATGTAAATAGAAATGCGCAAAGTCAATAACACAAATAAGTGCATCAGATGACGATTTTGGTAGATACGGCAACATGCAAAGAGTAAAACTATATCGGCTATAGTGAAATAGGACCTTATTATATTTATCTAACCAAGACTTTGTTTATTACAATATAATTATATTTCGATATAATGAAATTTTTGCCGGTGAAGTAAGTACTCGGTTTTTCCCTGGAATTCACTATAACAATGCTCTTCTGTTCGCAGATACTAGCCAAACATTTTGTCAGCCTCCGATCATCATACACGATCATAAAATGAACAATCTAGAAACACAAAATAATTAAACTGTTAAAATTAGATGCAAAATAAGACGTCGAAGTAAAGACCCAATTAGTTCTATATAGTTGTTTTTTTCAAGCATTCCAGACAATTCCAACTTCTGCCGACTACCATAAGTATTCCTTCTATCCCCGTACCATTGTACACTGTAATGCTCTCCCACCAGGCATTGTCAACTTGTCAGGTCATCCGATTAGCCAGGCTCACCATAAAAACCACATGTCCAGTTTTTTACATGAATTTTAACCAATTTTCATTTCCTTATTTTTAGATCTTCTTATTTTCTTTCCTATTCTTACTAATTTTCTTTAGTCGGTAAATGCGTAAGGTCCCCGCGAGGGTTTTGACCTCAACGGAAGATGGAGAAAGATGAAATGCTACATATACGTGGAATACGCTCTTCTTTAAAACATTATGTTAAATCTGTTTTGAATTTATTGTGCATTTTTGTTCCTGATTTAAGTTTTATTTACATCGTACTAAGTTCTTACCCGATAATGTTACATGAATTATCTTGGTACTGGGAGCAACATCCACTACATGACAATGATTGCTAATGTCACAACAGATATTACGAGTCACGTGTGATTGTAAATCATAGCTGTGAGTTGATTATCTTCATTAATCCTTCTTGCGCAGCCGGTGTCACTCAGCTCTGAGATTTCTTTAATTAAAGTATTTAATTTAATACTGATTTGAAATTTCAATCAATGATAAATTCAACATTTAAGGTGTAACGAAAGCGAACATGCGCGTGAAACTTACAAAATGAGGAAAACGTTACTGATGCTGTCGATTTGTTGCGGATATGACCACAAATCTTCTTCATCCTGATTAAATTTGTACGATAATTAGGTAGTGAATCCCACGAAATAGGGCCCATGGTTATTGTAAGAGTTTCCATAAATCGTGTGTGATTTCCCAGGTTAGTAAATTTTCCCAAACAGGAATGACTGGTTTTGGACAATTTAAGAAAAAGTTTAATCGTATTCTCTTCTGTTATAGACATGTAAAATACTATAACGGCTCTTTTACGGTCTACTTTTCTGGCGCAAGGATATTTAGCGGACTGATGAGGATACTGATGGCGGTGTCGTGTGTTATGGGGACATTTGGCTCCAGATTAGATGGCTTTCGCAGATGGATCTAATCATTCAAAAAATCCTTAAGGAACCTACCTGCCAATTATTGTCATGATTTTGTTTTGTTTTATGAGATTGTTGATTACTTTCTCAGGGAAATAATGCTTAGCTTGCCTGTGGATATAATGTTGCGCAATTTAAGGATTTCAAATTACGTTTCACTGTATTTTTTTCGAGTTGTTTTTTAGCTTAGATAACAACCGTGGTTAAATATGGCATCTATTCTCCTTGTGTGCCAAACTCCGTTTCGTGTTCATGGAGAAAGATTTGTTATAATCATCTTGAAGCTATATCAGCACCGTCTCAATTGAATCTTTAAATTTCTTTAAATAAGGTCGAAAGATTATAGTATTCTTGTTCAGTTAAAGGTCGCTAATTGTTTTTCTGTGATTTATAAATTAATTAATTCTCCCCCAATTTGGGCTGCAGAGGAAACATAGTGTGCTCGTGTATTGATTAATGCATTAAAATCAAATGTGCTTGCAAATATACAATTTTAGTTAAATTAACCTGGCACGAATATTAACTTTTTTATACGTACCTGAGTGAACTTAAGAATTCAACACAAAGGAATTGTCGCAATTATCATAAAGAGTCAGAATTAACTTTTTTTAAATATTAAGATCATATTTTTACGAAACATCTTTCATCATATTTGAACGGAACAAGACACTTATTGACTTTTCAATTAAAAACACAAACAGAATATGATTGATAACGTCAGTTTTATGATATTTGACAAATATTTGTTTTTAATGAAAATTTATCGCAATATTTGTAAACTAAAATACAATTTATTATAAACAAAAACTAATTGATTTTGTAAATGAATCATATGGTTACGCAAAATGCTCTTTTCTTAATATATATAATGTATACGCTTTTGACCATGTGCATGTAAGC
This sequence comes from Lutraria lutraria, assembly GCA_964023205.1. Classification (NCBI taxonomy): domain Eukaryota; kingdom Metazoa; phylum Mollusca; class Bivalvia; order Venerida; family Mactridae; genus Lutraria; species Lutraria lutraria. The sequence goes on along the minus strand of OZ026839.1, from coordinate 3,228,546 downwards.
CTGTATGTATTTATAAATACAAATTTGTAAAATTGTGGAATATTTTTGGCAAATTTGCCGTTTGCCAGAAGAAGCTATTTAGCCTACATGTACTTTATACATGTATAATACTAATATAAATTTGATGCTCTACTTACCTACAATCAGAAAATATTGAACTATATTGAATATTGAAAACTAGTACGTGTTGACATAACCGAAGACCATCAGAGATCACATGACGTGACGTTGGTCTTGCGCAATAGATTAACCGAAAAAAACGAAAATTAAAAACAAAATCAAGTACAAAATCATTATAGTGAAAAGATCAAACGTCCAATAAGTGCTGAACATGAGAAATAAAAAATAGTATCATGGGAATTTATTGAAACACTTCACTGTCGGAATTTAAACTCGATGCACCATCACCAAAGCGTGAATTTGACACGCGACTTGCGCGCGCCAAAATGCGGTTCACCGGCTTCACAGGTGATTTAAATGCAAACACGAGACAGGTGACATATTTGTGCGGTGCGATGTTGATTTTAATCAATGAATATTGATTTTTACCTGTCTGCATTTCTTAAATAACACTTGTTGACTTTTAATGATACTTTGCACAAAAAGATCGCTCAGATTCGCTGAAAAATAAATATTTATATTGGCGGAAACTGTGCCCCGGTGAAAGAAATTCAAATTTACATAAAAATTCTCAAACCCGAGGCTTTAAAAGATTTAACGAGAGAAGAAATCAGACATTCTGGTTGCGGTTACAAAGACATGGTGAATTTCTGTGACAGTAGATTTGTCGTTTTGATAATAATAATTATGCAAAATAGCAGATTTCTCGACCCAATTTTGTAACACGAGTTGATTTGAATCACGTTAAAATTATGTTAGATAGATAACACCTTCTTGCTATGGACGGAGAACATTGTATTTCAAACAAAAATTGTATTTGTTAGCGAACTGATTTCAAACCCATCCAAGTCACTAGGAAAAAATCCTAATTATCGGTACCCACGTTTGTTGATTGGAATTATTGAACCATTGTTACATTCAGCGGTTTTGTTATTTCATTAACTTTTAGGAAATAATCTAAATTGTAAGTAGAACCTCGATATCAAAGCCACAATTTTGACATTGATAAAGCAATCTTTATACCGAGGTGGTATCAATTACCAAAGGTCAAAACCGATTTAGGCAAAATATATATATATGTGTGTATTGCCGAGTGCTAGTAAGTTAGCAACAATAAAGATACACTATGGATAGCTTTTAGTCAATTTAATTTAAAGGAAGTATTATGGGCGGTCCTAAAGCGAGTGACCATTATACGGAGGTCTGCGGGATATATAGGTGGTCCCTAACCCCTATCAAATAGTTCAGGAACTATTCGTGAACTATGCAAGAAAAGTTCAAGTCAAACTCAAGTTTTCATGAAATCTATTCAAAGGGGGATTGAGGTTTAACTCTGTAGTATAAAATTTAATGTATATTGTCATACGTTCATTTGTTCATTTTTATTACGCTGCACGAGTATAATAATTATGTCTATTGATTATATATATACACTTCTGATTTATATGTAACAAAACCTCTCATAACTACCACGTCATCAATAAAACCACTTTGTTATAACGATCATATAGCTTCTAACCGGATTCCAATATTTCCTCTATAGTCAAACTGCACTATGAGACGTCCTCAATATGAAGACACTCCCTTTAACGGACACAAAGGTGAGATCACAGAGGTGGTCCTAATGCAAAGGTTTCTCTGTTATTTTCATGTCCTGATTATTTATTTATTTAAACTTGGCTATTATATGCTATTCTCGTCCTTTTTATAAAACGATTTAGGGAATAAACATAGAGTAATTACAAGCGTGTAATTGTTACCTGAGTGGGTGGACTTCCTGGTTTTTGATTCAAATTATCGAAAAAACAACAACAACCACGGGATGATATTATGTCTTAAGACAATTTTAAGTCTTAACCATTTGAGAATATCCTTAATTATTAGACTGTATTTTCGGTAATGGCATGTAACGCGAGACAGAAAAGAAATGATATTTTGAGAAAAAAATGTACATGTGATATTTCAAATGTAGCCATGAAATAACTTTTTAAATTCGTTTGCATTAATTTTGTAAGTTCAAATCAACAATAAATGATTATAATTTACCGTTTCGTTTAAAAAAACAGGACTGTAGTAATTCATGACTGGGAAAAAATTAATTCAATTAAATTGAATTATTTCATGAATAACGTTGTTCTTGTCAACTTTCAACGTTTTGAATACCACGTACAAGCATTTGTGTGGAAAAAAACTTACGTGGAGGTACACTCAATGTCATTTGTCAAGTTTTGCACAATTCACCAAACGCGTTCGTGACAAAATCTAAAATAGGTTATACGGCGTGCATATCTCTTATTTTATAAACAATGCATGTAATTATACTAGCTATGTCCATTATTCACTTTCGGGTTCTTATATCAGCGGGTGTCTTTATTTGTTGCGTAGCTCATTAAGAATAATGCAGCAATCGAAATTTTCCACAAGTTGTATCCATCAGGGTAACGTAATGTATGGTTTTGCCTGTAAATGGCGAAGGAGAAAATTGTGCGTAAATACAGTTTGTATAGACACTCCATCGCGAAAATAATTAATTTGTTGAAGAACGGCTCCTTCTGTTGGGTGATCTACGGATGTTTTATCCGATCCGTCAACAGATGACGAGGATATTCTATCCTGTTAATTCGTCAGTATTTTAGCTAGTTTAAGAGACTGTCGTGAAAAGAGTTCATTACGGGTATCTTTTTACATAAATTCTACGTTTATGCATCAATTTCTTATATATTTATATCTACCGGTTCCCCAAACCCTTTAATTAGTTTCAATCAAGTCGCAAAAGGGCGGGCTACAGCTCTCGTAATATATCGCGTAAATTTACGTGAACTTCCCGAATTTTCCAGCGATTACGTAAATTACTCGCATATGTTATATTTCATTCGATTATTTAGTGATGGGAAATTGGTGAGAAGCTATTACAGCGGTTCTAAATCTTCCAGCAGACCATTTATCAACGTGCCAATGGGATAATCTCTGCTAGCCACTTATTTTGTGAATCATCGGTCCAAAATCAATGCCTTGTTGCCGCAAACAGAAGAACTTCACAGGGAAACTTCCAAAATCTTCATCTCCAGTCGTTGCTGCACCAAATACGTGATGTATCGTGTCGGAAAATGAATGCTTTGGAGAGGCTGATGTTGGTTATTTAAGAAATGAATTATTTTGTTATTATTTCGTATAATAAAAGTGCTTATATAGTACCTAAACTTTCTTTAATTAAAGTCAGATATTTTAATCAGCGCTTTGAAAGCTTCTTACCAGACTACTGAAACACAATGTAGTTCGCTGGCAATGCCATTTATTGAAAACCTGAAAAACTGCTCGATACCGTACCGTGTCTTTAAAAGTGTGTTATCGGGACGTTATTGCTCAGTCATACATATTTTATACGTTTCTTAATGTTAAGAATATTGCCAGATCATAAATTAAATACACGTCAACTTTTCGCTCATCTAATCAACCTTTTGACTATGTTGTTATGGAAACGAAATGCTAGGTGTTGATGTTATAGTAATTTCTCATTTATGCCCCCGTTCCATGAAGCTCGTTTATTTCACTTTGTACACTTTTCACCCATTTTTCAAAACCATCACGTACCTTATACCAGAAACAGAGAAAACAAAATATCTCGGTGATTTCTTGATTTGGTAACGTTAGTGACATTGGGCTTTCTTTCTTTCCGATTGATTTCGTTCTTTCCGATTGATTTCGTTCTTTCCGATTGATTTCGTTCTTTCCGATTGATTTCGTTATTAACACGTGTTCCAACGTAATCGTAATTCAAAAGTTTCTTTCGTCAAATACGTTTGCCTATTATACGATTCAGTACCATTATTCATGCAAACCATAAAAGGACCAGGTACTGTTTCCGTCACACCTAGCGTGGCAATGCATTTCAGAATTTGGCAAAGTTGTTAAAATTTCATTTCCTCGTTATTTTCCAGATGTTGTGAAACTATTCCTGTGTCTCACTAGTACTGTTGAATGATTTATACGAATAATAATCAGTTTCACGTGGAAAATTTATCCCTTTTACAAAGACAAAATCTCAAAATCACATATAACAAAAATGCAAAAACTTGACAGCATAATCTATGAAAATATATACATTAAATATAGTTATAGCTTATGTTACAATCCCTGAAGTTAATATTCTTGGAATCATGTGGCGCTTTTTGTTGTATTTATGATACCTCGAATTACATACTCGTTCCTTCCGTCGCTCATAGATCAACTATAATGTTAATTTTCCGCAAGATTCCTGGGGCGAGCAACAATTTCTCCTAAAAGCTGAGTTTGGTAGCATATTCGTCAACATTTATAATGAAAAATAATTACTAACGTAAGGCAATAACCACTTCCTTATGCATAGACACAGCGGGTAGTAATACAAACTTATGATTTCTCCTCTGCTCTAATATATACAATATTATACTTTTGTAGAATCGGTGATAAATTTTGATCAAGTTACACCATAAGGGAAGTATTTTCGTTCGAGTTAAGGCGTTGAAATATGTCTGCTGATGGACATCGCCACATGTTGATAGATTCATCATGTTTTCCCGTGGTCGATTTATGGCGCGTACGAACACACCGAGCTTTCTTAGAAAATTGAAAATTTAATGGATTAATGAAAACAAATGATCGTTGTTAGATGTAGTTAACGGGTGATCGCAAAACGTAAACCATGATGAATACGTGTTTAAAACGAAGATCGGTTTACGTGTACGATACGATAGATTTCAGAGAAATGTCGTAAATTAGACGCGCAGTTCGGTGCGCGCGCATTACTTTTTAATACGTTCTACGGAGTAACTCAAATTGAACGCACATTGCGATGATCTATGCGTAACAAAATGATATGTTCTGTGCAATTTAGCATTTAGTTATCATTATTTTCCTCAGACAAATGACTCGTGTTTGAATTCTGTTAATGGTATACGATAAGACATCCCATGAGAGCATGCTTTATTTAGCTCTTGTCAAACATATTTCATAGGAATATCATATTTAAGAATAGCAAAAAGTCCTTAACACGAAACCTCGAATTCATCCACTGTTTGTATGCATGTACACGAGGCAGATAATAAAATCCCTATTTCATCAATACAATATATTGTATATTATCTTCAACGCGTATCAGATGAAAACGCATTAAGATCAAGGAACTCTATTTTTTTAGAAAAAACAACAACAGCTAAATTAAGCTCTTTTAAGGAAAAATACTAGAATTATGTAGGCCGTGTCTTTGAAAATTATGGTTTGAAGTACCGCAACCGACAAAAATTCACGGACCATAAAATTATTTTAGTAATTTTGACATTAATTTTTCCTTTCGTTCATTATTCCAGCTTTATCGTTTTCAATACAAGCTTACTATATCTACCTACCCATTGTCACAAGTTTGGCATGAAATGAAGATGATTTAGGGGCGAGGAGAATGTACAATTGTATATTGTCCTGTTGCCAGGGAATGTATTAATTTTCTACGCGCAACAACAGCAACCACCATCCGCTGGTTCCCGGACATCAGCACCATGACCGTCCAGCCTCTCACAGCAAGACTATGGTATTGTCATGTTACAAAGACATTTATCAGAGAAAACCATGACAGAATCTATTTAATGGGACGAATGCTTTTGTTACCGAAATAAACATTAGTTTTACGTAAGTGGTCCTCAGAAACAGCATTTGTTGGGTCCTGCAGGGAAGTTTCTGGTGAGAATATTTAGGCATTTTGTATTGACATCTTAATTCCTACTTGTTGTTGCTGCTGTTGCTGCTGCTGCTGATGTTGTTGTTGTTGTTCCCGGGACCTCAAATAAAAATGATTATTAAGTAGTCCAAATGATGAAGTTTAAGAGATTACAACCTTTGCCCTGAGAACTTAAAAAAATACAGTATTCTTCATTTTTCGTTTTGATGTTTCTTTTAGCACAGCTAATAACATCTATTAAAGCATTAATTACATGAAAATGAACGCTTGTATCACGGACAAATCTTACACTGTCTATAAGGAGAATAATTTGAAAAATGTCCGCCTACATCTTTCAGTAAAATAGTCATATGGTGCACTTATTGGTTCCGACACCGCTTGAAACGTTTAATACTTAAGCAAATAAATTTAATACAACATTTGATTTCTCCCTCGGTCAATAGTCAACAAAAATCCGATGTGCGGTATTGAAGATATCGTGTTCAATAGACGAATGAAGACGTTTAAATACCAACTTGGTATTAAGCCCCGCCCATATTAAGAAGGGAAGCTGACTCGCGCATTTATTTATTGTATTGAGTCGATGCTATAAAACTGATAGAAAATACGGGACTTAACCAAATACGGGAATGTAAGCGATCAGACACACTCGAGACATTTTTGGGGGAGAAACAAAATGTATAATTTCTATCGTATTTATAAATACTTATATTTTCGAATTTAACGTTTGTGTGAACCGCGGAATGACTTTAAAAAATAAACAATACACAGAAATTGGACCCGATAGTGAAATATATTGACATTTAAAACTATCCAAATAAACAGCGCGGACGTTTCGGATAAAAACGTGTTTAAAAGTTAATTCTAATTTTATTCTGATTTTATTTATTTTTGATGATAGTTCGTCGGATGAGTGAACCGATTTTCTATTCTGGTATTTAACCGAAAATTGGTAACTCCCCGTTTAGAGTGAATTATTGGAGCGTGTAAGGGTAACTCACAATACACCTTACCCTATACACCATCGTGAGAGCACCTGTCGGTTGGGAGTTAACGCTATACGTAGAATAAGCCCGGGTTTTTTGCTAACATCTGCCCCAGCTATTCAATTTTGCCTCACGCGGTATTTTATATTCAAAATCTTTTCAAACTTTTGGCTACAGTACCCAGGAGCGCTCAACTAGTGAGGGACGAGAAGTTTGTGCTGTGACTTGTGAACGATGAACGATTTCGTTTTTTTTTCGATTGAGTATGAATGAGTTTGGAACAATCTAAAACTTGCCAGGACTGTGTCCGTGCACGCGTTTGAAGGTCACTGAAATAACACCAACTGGTGTAGTTTATTGAATAATTGGACATTAATTAGAATGGTATTTGAAACACAAGTTACATGCGGTCAACAGCTTGATCGTCAAAACGACGAAACAGTGTATATTCAATAAAAAGAAGAAAAAACTAACATTTCGGTTCCGAACATTGATCCAAATTAATTATAGAACTGCTCGAAGGAATAAGATTGTGATTTAACGCATCGTTGGTACAAGTTACAGGAATATAGCTATCTTCTTTGGATGTTCTATTGAACGGCGGCTCCTGACAGTTGTACAATAAACAGACGAAGATTGACTATCAATATCTAAACAACAAGTGAACATTGATTCAAGTGTGATTTAGATGATCAGTGATATTTGTGAAAGAAGAAGATTTACCGTGAAATGTGAACCATTGTCACCGTCGATATGAGCAGATAGATTTATACGACAAAAATCAGAGTTGTTCCTGTTGTGGAAAACTTGGCGAGGCATCGAACTAACTCACCCGTCATAAATCTTATGAAGTGTGGGACACATTTCTTTATGGGACGAATATTGAGGATGATGGCGTGCAACATGCATTTTCCACGATGATTTCTGTGATAATTAGTTTGATGTAACATTTTTTATGGACGCAATAATACAAATCCTACAAGAAAAAATAAAACACTCGGAAAATAAACAGCTTCAGAAGTTTTAAGAAATTACAGACGTCAAAATGCCGAGGTCATTCTTAGTCAAAAAGCACGAAGAGATTCGAGCCTACCATAGTTACAAACCTCGTGATGTTAACGATGATGACGTCATTGTACCCGACAGTATCTATGCCATAACACCGTACACGCCTTCAATACTGCCGCTGTCGGTTAAAGTCAATAATGGTAGGTTTATTTTTATTTTCCTCTTTCATTCATAACATGTCAGCGTAATTGAATATAACATTGGAATCAAATTCTACGGTTTTTAAGTCGTCTGTCACGATCTGCTCAAGCCCGTAATGTGACGTAACCAAAACAATCGGCGAACTCACTTAAATATCACGTGATAACTGACAAAATGACTTTTAAGCACAACCATATATTTGAATATTTGTCACCATTTCTTAATATTGACTTCATCCAAACCATCACACACGGAAAACAGACAACACAGACAAAGTACCGGAAGTACATCCTCTAACACAGCTTTCGGTCTAGCACTATTTATATATTCATGTACATTTGTATATATTACAAATAATATCATCTACGTATGTATTACAAAATGTATATATGATTTTGTTTCCAGCAATAGATTGTGTGAAATTATTCATTGCAGATTAATCATATGGAATAACATTTAATGTCTGAGATAGTGAGATTATACATGTATTTTTACCTTTCGGTTAATTACAATGATTAGTTACACATGATTAATGTATAATTGTATTAATAATTATGATCAAGCTTATAAGCTTAATTGCCATGACAGTCGCGTGTACATTATGTCTAAATCTAAAATGGACATCTACAGAGTTTAGACAAATACACTGAATTTGGTGAATAATTTAAATAAAGTACACATTTAAACGTTTTAATGTATACGATTACTGGTATAATACAAATACATGTATATGTAATTCTATACTTATTTATGTAATTCAGTGTCATTGTCAAAATAACATATTCGTTGACGACAAATATGGTTTTCGTCCGCACAATTTCACGAAATTCGAAGTTTACGGTCACGAGATAATCCGTCTGATTGTCATCTGATAGAGCCTTAGTACACATGTACTTAAAATAGACAGAGACAGAAGATATAATGTTTATACATTAAAGATATAAAAAGCGGAGTATATGCAGCTCATATATTTAATTAAAACATGATAAATCTAGTTCACATGTTAAACATGTCATTATTTGTGTGGTTATGGTTTCATGTGGATGGAGTTTGCGGTTTTGAGTTTAGTTTGGTATGAGGTGCATTTTGCTGATCGACCCTGCACGTGCAAATACATTCAGTCACATGAGTTCATCGCTGTTTGAACCAATTAACTAAAATTACTACTAATTATCTTACATATTCCATCGAATATTCAATTAAATCTAATTTATTTGCTGCGTATAGTTTTATCATGACACGAAAATCTATTGACAGATAAATAACTTTAATCTCATCAAATCTTACTTCGAGGGTCAGTTAAATAAGCTGAGTTAAAACAAATCTAGATATTAGAATTCAATATAAATTTATACAGATGATCAACAACGCGCAGTGTATGTTAATCATTACCATGAAATTCAGATATGATACATTGTACATAAAAATGAATTCGCAAAAATACGAATACAGTAAAACCTGTGTTAGCGGCTTCCTCCGAAATAAGGCCATCCTATGAGTAAAGACAATCCTTTGAAACAAAACAAAAACACATTTAGAACAGAAAGACTTTCGAGTAAAGGTCACGTGTAAACAAAGGCAACATTATGTCCTTCCGAAGTAGGCCTTTGTTTACGGGTTAGGCTACAGATATATTCACAGTACACTACGCGGTGCATATTGCATAACATGGTGCTTTCGAGTAGACTAGATCCTAGTGCTTATCAAAATCAAGAAATTTCTTCCATTTATCAGTAATTGCAATCAAAATTCAATTAATTGTGCTTTATTGATTTTTATCCTATTAATATCATTGTTTGTGTACATGAAAGAGAATAAAAGAAAACAGTGTACTCAGACACTTAAACAAACCTACAACATTTTGTTGTATTGTAACAGCATATGCTAACGCAGCTAAGCATTGTTAGAATTCAGTAGCTTTACATAACTTTTATGATATCATGCTTAAACCTATTCAGAGATCGTTTCAGTTTTTCACTTTAATGATTTTGGGACAATTATACGAAGATGCGTCTTTTTTAAGTAAACAGAAATTCTGTGAAGCATTCAATAACGCACACAAATCAAGTATTTAGATTTATTTTTATCAGAAATTGCCTTGTCTTAAACTCTATGTCTAACTTCGCATGGCGTTTCTTGTCTTAATGTCAAATATCCTATAATCCTAGAAATTGAAAATATGTCGACTTTAAATATAATATTTCGGAAGAACGGGCGAAACAATATAATATTTTGTATTTTATATTTGAATGAGTACAGGGTTTGTAAATAAATGATGTATTGTTTAATTCGCTAACGCAGATTTTTAATGGATTCAAGAATGTATCATATATAAAAGATCCAGAGGCCATTCTGACACCTCTCTGGTTCCCCTGTGCTGTACTGACACCTAAATACACTCTCTCTTTCTCTCTGCTATCAGTCTCTGCTATCAGCTCCAAGAAGCTGGAAGCAATGTTGATAGCATTGGGGTCTTAAATAAAATATCCGTACCGCAAGTTAATGAATCAATTTTTTTTATTTTTTTTAAAGAGTTATAACATTTGTTTGATAGATTGATAGTTTTTTTTATTTTTATTTAAAAATCAGACCTGTAAAAACACGCATCTCAAACATGACCTCCAATGTACGATATTGTCCACATAATTATAGTGGTTGTATGCCAGGCGGAGAAGAAATTATATTTCTGTTTGCGACAGGGGGTGTTCAATTTACACTCAAGTTTATCAGTGTGCTGTTATTAATTTGACAAACCATCTTTGCCTATGTATACTTTGCGTGGTATGTTCGTGTGTTCGCAATGTACAGCAGGCCAAAGAAAGACTTGTGAAGGTAAAACTAAAATAAAATCTATACAAAACATACGAATTTTACTCAAAATTGCCTTTACTGAAAACAATGTCTCATAATACTATTAGTTGGACGGTACCATATTCTGTGACAATTTTTTTTCATTCATAGTATTTTGGGATTAAATTTGGGTATTTTAAATAGAAATTGTAACAATTTTACCACCATATGCCCGTTATTACAGCATGTGGTCTAGACCAATGCGATTTGAATTCGTTAGACTTAATTCAGCATCGTTTGCACAACAAAGCGAGAAGTAAAATACATATTGCTCTCATACCTAAACCTAGTTTTCGAGTTAATGAATTGATTGGATTATCATGAAACTTTCGTTGTTTTACAATTCTAGATCTGACAACACGTGCACCTTACAGTGGGTTCTGTTGATTATCTATTTATAGCTTCTGGTACTAAACGTGGCGTGTATTGAAGTTTTATATCAAACATAGTAATCATTCACCTTTTGCCATTTATATATATAATAGTTTTTATCTTCATGCGAAATTTCATGGAAGCTTTTTTTTTATAAATCTTTTCTATCTAAATTCAGTACTATGTTTATATACACATCGATATACAATAGAACACGGTTCTAGTAAATTCCCGGGAACCAGCATATTCACATCACTACAACAGAACATGGTTATACTAAATTACCGGGGACCAGCGTATTCACATCACTACAAAAGAACATGTTTATAGTAAATTCCCGGGGACCAGCGTATTCATATTAGTACAAAAGAACATGGTTCTAGTAAATTCCCGGGGACCAGCGTATTCACATCACTACAATAGAACATGGTTATAGTAAATTCCCGGGGACCAGCGTATTCACATCACTACAAATGAACATGGTTATAGTAAATTCCCGGGGACCAGCGTATTCACATCACTACAAAAGAACATGGTTATAGTAAATTCCCGGGGACCAGCGTATTCACATCACTACAAAAGAACATGGTTGAAGTAAATTCCCGGGGACCAGCGTATTCACATCATTACAAAAGAACATGGTTAAAGTAAATTCCCGGGGACCAGCGAATTCACATCACTACAATAGAACATGGTTATAGTAAATTCCCGGGGACCAGCATATTCACGTCACCACAATAGAACATGGTTATAGTGAATTCCCGGAAATTGAGTATTTCTTCATATCATCATCCATTTCATTTTGATATGCAACGGCTAAGTGGGGGGGGGATTTTAACACCACATCCATTATATGACGAGTTCACTTTAACAGTGCTTTATTGTAAATATGCAATTGAGTTATCAAGAATATCATCGAAACGAAATTTTGAACCAGTTATTTAATTCGTTAATGTGGTTTTAGATTTGATGGAAATTGACGACGGACACATTGTTCAGACAAGTTCCAAACATGATTACTGCTTGTAGATATAATTAAGACATTTTAAGTCAGGTATGTCCAGCAACAACTGACTGAGCTACTTGCCATTTTAAAAAAGGTTAATTTGATAAGACCTTTCTGGACACTGAACAATAGTTCATTTTTCCATAGTCGACACCCGCTCGGCGCGCATGAATTTTGTAAGACGTTTTTCTTCATCCGCAATGTAAATGTTAAACTAGTTCCAGTTCTATGTTGAGGTGCAAACCTATAGAAGTTCGGTTTCCGTGAGTACTTTCAGTACTTTGATTTGTATTGGTATCTGAACCATTAATTTTCTTTCAGTCTGTGGTCGTGAAAATACTGATAAAGAGATTGTCTGAAATTTTCCGAAGTATTTCTGGCCCATTATTTTAATAACATGTTGATGTAGCTTAGTGGTGGGTGTCGACATGCGCACGTGCGTCAGGTGAACCGTTAAATGTTAGAATATTGGAGTGATCAACTGTTCAGATCAGATTATTGTGTTTCAATATCAGTGACAACAAATTGCATAACATGTCAATATAATCACCACGAACGATATGAAATATTAGCACATGATCAAAACTTTTACACTCAATTTCACGATTTCAAAGACATTATTGATATTAGACGTAATGGCAGACTTAATATCATAACAAACATTAGACTTAGTCTGACATTTAGTTATTCTCTGTTTTTTCTGAGTCCCTCGTCTGTTCATTTAAATTTTCTTTACATACTTTTTAACTATTTTTAAAAAATAAAATCATTGATAGTATAAATGGATCATGTTTTCTAAGACTATGGCACCAATGATAATGATCTTTTATCAAAATAATGATTTTAAATGAAATATTTTATATTGCATTGTCAAATTCTTAAATTCTTATTGAAATATTAGATAAAAAAAGTGTCGTCGTTTTAACAGCCACATTAAAAAGCACGTGTCTTATTTTATTAGACCAGACAATAAAAGAAGACATGACAGAGTCTGTTTTTGTAGCAATGACACTTCAGTTTCTGAAGGCGAAATCCAATGTACGGAAATGTATACGGATAGCAAGAAGATTTTCGAGATTGATATAAACAACATCAAAACTAAAACATTGTTTGCTTTTAATCAAATGAGTCTCAAGTTAGTTATTTTTTTGCTCTGAAAGGTTCCATTGTTCATTATTGCAAAGGTCAAAGGACACCTTTAAATGCGTAAGATTAAATTATGTATACATGTATATTACACACGTAGTTCATTATTTTATATACATTGTACGTATATCTGTGGAAGAACAGTTCAACCAAGTACGTCCCACAAGTTGAGTATTACGGTCATTTATCGCTACAAAAACACAAACCAAGCATATTAACTCGCCTTTATATAATAACTCTATCACTAACGCTCAGGGTGCGGTTTACTAATTGCAGGAGTGAGTGTGTCAACATTGAGATATGCACTTCTAAAACTCTCCAATGTCATGCGAAAGAAATTACAGTCCGTTTTTAATTAAATTGATTATTTATAAAAAACCAAGAATGAATTATATCATATGGCACTAACAATACCCCTTGGCTCAAAGAAGGGTTTGCTCTTTGCCCATTTCTTTACCATAAGGAACGTGATCTTGTGCCACAAGGGCTCATTGACTTAAAAATATGTAAATTTTCTGCCGTTGTATTGTTGCGCCAAAACGAACACCATTGTTACAAGTCAGCTGTTCTTCAACTAGGCCATATTCTTAGCTCATAATGTGCAGAGAGGAAAGAAAAGTTGGTATTATATTACCATTGTTACATTGATTATAATCTACGGAATCGTTAATCTTGCATGCTGATTGTTGCACGCTCCTGTCAATTATTTCCATAGAGGGAGACTGTATTACCAGTTGTTGCTGTTTTCTTTGGTAATGCAGTGTTTAATTGAAATCAGACACTCTACATGGTATAAAACAGACACAGTCGCATACTTCTAGTGGATGACAATTTTAATATGACTGCACTAGGAAGCTACGCACCACCAAAATGAAATGATTTAATACAACGCATGTTTTTTATGGGATCTGAATATGAATTCCCCAGCCTTCTGCTTCTGTAGAAATAGTGTCATATATCCATTACTTATAATTGCTAGTTTGCTATATTTATGTGCATAGAATCGTTGAACACGAGTTGGTTAAAATTGAATCAACGTTTTGAAATAGCAGTATACAATTGTTTGAAATGCAACTTGCGAAAGTTGAAATGTGTTAAAATGGTGAATCAGTTGACTTCGGCTTAGCATAACTGAATAGTGCGATAAATGTTCTTTTATACATACATTGTATACATTTCTATTATACAATGGTACGTCTTTCGGTTTTAAAAGCTGTGTTATACCAAGAAGACAACAAAGGCACACATGACAATCTATGATCATTAAATTTCCATCACAAATTTAAAAACAACAATTTTACCCGCAACGTCAAATGGATGCACAGCTGTCAATATATTTGCTCTGCTAATACATACATTCTTTATCATTCCAGGATACATTCATGACATCGTGAGTCCATCAATTCCACGAGAAAGCGCACACGAAGAGCAAGAGGCCGCCAAAGGAGATAGTTCAGACAACGAAGAGAGAACTAAAGACATTGACGACAATGTCATAGCAGCGGAAATAATCAAAAAATTTCAAAATAACAATTTTCCACGTGGAGTAACTATTGGTTATACATACGATGCTTTCTTCGTCAGTGACGGGAGATCACGAGGTAAACATTTCGGAGAGAAGAACGGTAAGCCAAGATACACTTGTAATGAATGTGGGAAGGACTATGCTACATCAAGCAATTTATCCAGACATAAACAAACACACAGAAGTTTAGATAGTAAAATGGCCAAGAAATGTCCACATTGTGGAAAAGCGTATGTTAGTATGCCAGCATTATCAATGCATATGCTAACTCATGATCTCAAACACAGATGTACCGTTTGTGGCAAGGCATTTTCTCGACCTTGGCTGCTTCAAGGTCATTTTCGGTCTCACACGGGCGAGAAGCCATACGGTTGCGCCCATTGTGGGAAAGCCTTTGCTGACAGAAGCAATCTGCGCGCGCATATGCAAACACATTCCGCTTACAAAAGTTATAATTGCAAGAGATGTAACAAATCTTTCGCACTGAAGTCTTACCTTAATAAACATTATGAATCGGCTTGTATTAAAGAAGATGGCATGTGTCCGAGTGTTGATATGGATGGTGGCTCGTCAGTGTGTTCTGACGATAGCTTTAGCCATATCAGAAAAATGGAATGACGCAGGTTTGGATGATAAGTGCTAAGAAATTGATGTACTTTTCATGTTGCGTTATTAAAACCTTACAGAAAGCAATGTGTTTGCATACGGCCAAATAGTTGCTTCCTACGTGGTAACACAAAGTGGGTTCACGTTACGATAAGATACTATGATTGTTTTGTTATTCTATTTAAAGCCAAAAATGTTGATTATTTCACCAAATATTCATCATAGATGTTGTAGATGAATTCATATTTTTACGAATTGTGCAATCAAACTTGTTGAAATATTATTATCTCCATTTTGTAAACAGTTGTGCAATAAATACTAGTACATGTACGAACATTCCAATTTACACATGGTCTCTATGTTTATATGTCAGATTGCTTTTTTATTTACACAATGTAATATTTTACCTTTTTTTGTGCAATAGAGCGATTTTGTTTTATTTTGTATATAGAATTGTCTGCAAGTTGATTTTTATGGCAACTGTGTCTGAATGCAATATATTGACTGTTTTACATATTTTTACAACTTCATGGGATGCAATATTTTTGTGCAATGCTGTTTGGAGTTACCAAGCTCTGATTATAGTCAGACGACTCTCCAATGATTTAAGGTGTTGTGAGATACGCTCATGTCGTCTTGGATAGATTGCTCTTTAATTGTTAATCGAAACATTTTTTACATAAAGCTTTATTAAATACAAAAGAAAATCTAAAGACGTCTGGGATTTATCAATAAGCTAATATATTATTGTTTGAAAGTTAGTGTAGATAAAAAAATGAATCGATGTGTTCTTGAGGGGTTTCCATATCTTTTGTAGTATTTTTCTCACGATTTTAAACACCCAAGTCAAATTAAAAATTGCTCATTTAATTGTGTGGTTATTGCAATGATTAATGTACATATTTAGAATTGTAAAAAAATGGAAACATACACTGGCGTGATTTAGAACAGAGCACATGAACATTTAAAAATCCCTTTGTTTAAACTTGGGCATGTATTTTTCTTTTTCACATACGTTGGAGTAACACAAGTTTCAATAACATGCATGAAGCAGTCTTAGAATTTCAAAATCACTACGGACTCTTAAAATGATACAATGATTTACAAAACTTCACCAAAAATACACCCGGAATAAAAATGGACTGGTATTGGTGTTTTAGTCTTCTATTTCACGCTAGTGTATGTATCTCCATTTTTAAATGTATGTTTTATCTATTTTCTGGTTGGAAGAGCTCTCTTCACAACACTATTTAGTTTCCTAGACAACGAACTTTGTATCATACGATTTTTTCTTATATTCATACGGTTGTGTAATTCATTGTTTTATATTCATGCCACTTATGATTTATTATTCATGTGCAATTTTCCCGCTTATCATTTGTGCAATATGAATGTATTAATGTATGCATATGTATATACTAAATGTGAAATGTTGAATGTGTTAGCAAATTATTGCTATGTTTATTGCTTTATTTACTTTTAAAGTACGCTGAACATGTTACATGCAATTAAAGGGTATGTTTCTTAAACAAACGTGCAATGCTTAGAGATATATATTTACTCTTGTTTTCAAGAATTTGTACTGAAAAATTATTTTCAAATTTAATGATATATGTCAAAAATAGTTATGTCGTAGATAGTCCAATGGATGGTGGATCTTCCGTGACGGTTTAAGCCGAAAGTCGCCAAATGACTCTGTCTGTTGGTACGACAAGATATTGGAGAATAATTTGTTGTTTTATAACTAAATGATTGGATTTGTCTTAACAATAACAGAAACTGTTGAAATATTTAAAAAAGCAATTAATTAAATAGTATTCATCAAAAAAATGAATACCAATGATTCGGCAACATTCAAAAATATTTTTCGTTTGAATGATTTTGTATAATTTTTAAAAAAAACTCGATGTGAAAGTATCTAAATGATGACGATTTGAAACTATGAGGAAAGGACGATGGATAATGTTTGTTCTCATTGGCAAGTTAAAGACAAACAGTTGCATACCTTGCTGACATTTTTGTTTGTATACAGTAGAACACGGAGATAGAAGATTTCTGAGACCTGTATATTTCATTTCACGATATCTAACTTTTAATACATTCAAATTTTAATACTTCCGAATACATTCAAATTTTGATACATCCACATCCACTATGTTGAAAATAAAGATGAGCACGGTGGGGGGAATTATTTACTTTATCCGACGCTTCATTATATCCGGGTTCATTCTAACCGTGTTTTTCTGTATACGAACACTTTTAAGCTTTGTGTGCGTCCGTTTATCTTGTGTATCAGTGTGATTGTATATAACATGTATATTATCTTATGATTGTTACAAACAACATGCATGTTTTTAACCTAATTAAGTATTAATCATAATTTTGTCTTCCATTGTTAAACTAATATTTATAACCATGTTGTAATATTTAAGTATATATGCAAATGTTTTATATTACTTAAATATTGATTCAATTCATTATGACGTATATTTTGAGGTCAAACATTAAAAGATGGTTTCATCTCATTGCATGCTATATGTACACCCCTGATTATAAATAACGCGTATATCTATTTAAACAATTATACATATTCTGTGCAATTCCGTATCATAAATGTATATCTACGTATAAGATTGATAATGTTCGTGCAATCAGACGTAAGGCACGGCGCTGTCCGAGTCTTGAGCAATATTTTCTCCCCGTGCAATCTATTCAGAGACAGAGTCAATGTACAACTAACTGTGTTTTTAGTTAACCATCGTGATCATTTAATCCATTGTGAAATATCTTATGAAATTCATTGTGCAATATTTATTAATAATGATAATATTAACAATAAGTCATCGAGCGGTTATTTATCGAGTCAATGAAATGTTTATACTTAAATTTCAGTGTACATTATATTTTGTCAGAAGAATTATTTTTCAGACTAACTGCTCAGTATATTGTGTGCAATATTTAGATTCACAATGTTTTGTATTATTACATATTTACTTTTAATATTGCTATACAGTATGACACGGTTGTAGTGAGTTATCCGGGATCCGAATGGTTACTTTACTATAACCTTACCACACTGTATCCATTACATTGCAATAGAGAAAAACTCACAGAGTGGGATAGTAATAACTTCATTATATGTGATACCCCACTTTGTCAGAGTTCACTGTAACCATGATTGACTGTAATAACAAACAAAGCAACCGGGAGCATCGATGAACCAGGTTCATATATCACTATCCGTAACTCATCTTAATGACCAGTGTGTACATTTTTTAAATTTATAATGTATTTCAACTATTTTTCGTATGAAATTATTCCCATTTTTACTCCTTGTTATGAAGATATACGTACAAGGTGTCCTATAATATCGGTTACCATTTCAAAATAGTATTGTTTCATTGTATAACACTGTATCAAACAAGAATAACCTTTGTTTTTTATACAAATGTATCTAAATTTGATATACTTCATTTTCTGTTATAATCCCACAAGGATTCAAATTATATCAATGTTTCAAATTAATTCATTTTGTTCAGAAAAAATTATACTAACACGAAAAAGAAAGTGTGCACTTTTATATTTGGCATAACATCTACATATAAACTATTATTCACTAGTGATAATTTCGAAAGTTCAGTTTAAACTAAAACATTGTGTAGCTACATATACAATACATATTTATACCAACTTTAATTGCCAAAATTGTGCTTCTAAGTTAATGGAAAAACTGCATGCACACTTTCTTTTTCGAGTGAGAATACAACATTTATTTCATATTTTGATTTAGTGTATAGCATCACCTCATTGACTTTCCGCCATGTGTCAAATGTCATAATATTGTTTCCCTTCGTGTCTGTACGTCACGTGATCACATATACCATATATAGTTAAAAATGCACAAATTTGTTTTTTTCCTAAAGAATTTTTGCCAACTACGTGCCTATCCTGTTATATTATACAAATGCCCATTAAGTGCACTTTTCCGTTATTTTTTCCTTTTAATATCACTGTAGAATTTCATAGAATTTGTAGATACTAGAAATATTCGTTTTTATTCGAAAGAGTAGCCTGGCGAAAATACGTAAAATAAATATATTATGCATATACTATTTTTGTGTAAGATTTTTTGTCACTTTTGTTAAAGATCTTGATGATGAGTACCACTTATATTAAACATAAATAACAAACAATTCAGAATCAGTTTTTAGACGCTAGCCCTTATTATCCCAGAACTATTTCTATAAACAACACTATCAACCACGTGGTTTTTTATCAACTGGATTTAGAAACAACATTTATATCCCATAAATAATGAGACTTAATCGTTCTCAGATTAGACATTACGACGCAAATAAAGCCAAAAATAACAAAGAAAATAATTATTTAGGTTAACGTTTTTAAGGCTTGTATGAAATTACAACTATTTCATATAAATTTTGAGTCAATGTAATAATTAATTAATCTTCTTGATTTAATGGTGAAATGATATCTTTGACCAAATACTCTGAGAATAAATTGTAGATAGTAAACTATGTGTTTGTTTTATATACATTGTATCGCCTTAGTATGTGATCATATACCTCCGATGCTGAAAAAGTCACACTATTTCAGACATGCATGCACATTTATTCAGTCAAGTTTTCAATGAAGACGGTATACGTGATCCTTGTTTGGAGATGGTTTTTATTTGGAGATTTTGAAAATACAACTTCTGGTCTTCACAGTCAGGCGGTATCACACGTAGCCTTCATCACATGTTGGATTGTCACAAGTACAGTACTCTTGAAAGCAATCATCTGCTTCTCATGTCTTGATCGTGTGGTTCGATTGCCAGCGTTTTTGTGAATATGAAATATTACATTCAAGGTTTTTGTTTCAGCACTCTAATGATTAATTTATCTGTGAATATATATTTTCAGTATACTAGTACTCAGAGTCGTGCGTAAGGTAAAGAAGAATAACATAATCCAACGGAAAGCAAAGCAAAACAAAACATGCATAAAATACAACACAAAGCAAAACAAACGCGAAGTCGAACAAAACAAGATTACACCGACTTAATTATTACATAAAATCATGAAACATGCCATTGCTTCTGATGATATACGGTCTGAAAAGTTATTAAAAGGACAGTTTTCAGAAAGTGATATGTAGGCATTGTAGGCATAGCAACCTAATAACGATGCCTATGTCCGACCTTGAATAGTGTTCCTGGAAGGGAGGAGAGTCCCAAGCTACTGAACATGTTTGAAATATCGTCAATACGGCTTACATAGACTAGATAATGAAGTCTGAATAAACAGATTGGCTTTTATGCTTATTTGTGAATTATTTGCGTATTTTGTATCTGGACATTATTGTCACGTCTTTGCAATGTGATTTCGTTAAGTTCGTTAAATGTCAGGAAACTTTTTTACCATTCATGACCACGGCAAAATAAACATTCTATAATTCTCATTACAGGCATGCTATTCAGCCAATAAATATTCTGCACTTGTCCAGGGAAAAAAGTGATATGAAATCATTAATATTGTCAACTAAACTCAACTAACCTTTATTATACCATAATCATATAGATATAATATACAATGGGTATATAAATAAATGGTCTAACATAGATATAGTGAACTGATGAGAAAAAGTGAATAGTGAACATGGCCAGCTGGTTTTGTCGTTACAATTAGAGGAAGTAAAGTGAAGTATGTCGAAAAGATACCATTAAATCTTAAATGAAAAGGGCCATTAACAGAAACGTACTTAATTGGCATTCAAAAGGGACTAGACTATTCCAACGGACAGTTCAATTTCTCCCCATTGGTATTTAACATTGACATAATGTAACATTGATGAGTATCCCAAAGTAAACAATGTACATGTATATGAATTATTTCTCGCCGTCCTCGGGGTGCAACCGTTTGCACAATATGATCCGCCAGTAATTCTTTGTCAATGTGGTTCTGTCGTCAGACATTAAAGAAGTTTCCCTGAGAGTTTCATCAAGCCACAAGTCATGTCTGTCCTATTTGTTTAGCGAACATTCAGCTGTGGCGTTATTAGTCGCATAGATTTGACACTGCTTCGTGGTTTTAAATGTACTTCTGCAAAGCGATGCTAACAAACTACTACTACGAGAGCATCACGTCTTTACACAGAATCGTTTAGTCTACTGTGATTTCAAACATACATTAGTCTGCTATGTACTCGAATAGATGTATAATACTGCAAGAACTACGCAAGAACTACGCAAGAACTCTTTTCTAAATCTTACTCATACAGAAGAGCACATTGTTGAAATGCCAAGAGAAGTTGGAGAATTTTTCGATTGCGTTGCTCTAAGTGACACTCAACACAATTTGTTTACAGCGCCATCTTTGCGATGTTCCATCCCACTCGACACGAAGGATATGTAAACTCATTTAGTGCCTACTAAACCTGTGTGATATTTTACTTAAGTATTGAATACACTCTGTATTTTAATACATTGGGTGGAACATCTCCTTCGTCTTAGCCTTCATGCTGCGAAACACATTCAACATTGTCTAGACAACCTTCAGTATACATGTTTTATTGCACCCATATAAGGAAAAAATAAATAATGTGTGTATCGGAAGTATAAGATTTGTTACGTAATAATACATACACACTAATTAGAATCGTTCTTAAATTTCATGAAAGTAGATTTATACTGAACCCCCTGGAGTCGTGAAGTACTCACTTCACCTACGCCATTTTTTTTGCTTTGTTCTATCAACCACAAGAGTACTAACTACCAAAAAGAAAGAAATCAAACAAAAAGATTACGTTTTGATCGAAAGTATATAATCAATCTTGTGACGGTGTTCTCAACAACATTGGTATAAATAAGAGAAAAGTTTCACTCTTACAGCCACGTTACATAGAAATGTCCGGTAAACACAAAAAAATATGAAAATGTAAACTTCTAGGGCTGACCGATATTAGTAACATAAAATGTCAGAATATTCATATTATGTTACTATACCTGAAGAGTTTAAGTACATTTAGGACTGTTATTTCTTTTTGTAATTTCTTGGTTAAACTCTTAATGTGCTACTCAGACATCAGTTCCATTTAGTAAGTGGTTCAACAAAGTCCAAATAGTCATTTCTTGTGGCTCTTAACACTATCCCAAGGCTGATAAGTCTCATACAATAAGTTTTTATGTTTGAACAGTCTGGCTGAATGTAATCAACAGATTGACACATATTAGTATACCTTGGTGACAACATATGACAGAAGCACGTAACCACACGTGGAGTATGAGTACATTAGCTGCATGCTGTAACAATTCCCATGCCATATAGTTACTGTAAATCTGGTATTTTTGCGATGTTTTTATTTTCGCTAATATTCGCGAATGGAAGGCTTCGCGAATTCATAAATCCGCGTAAATGTATCAATATAACATATAATTACTATCCGAAGATCATTGTCCGAAACTTTCATTATTAAATGTGTAAATAGACTGATAAATAAACAGACCACTAAGTATTCATGAATGCTTCATGAACTATACATTAAGTATGCAAGAACAGTTCAAGAAAAAATAATTTTATCATACGAATCCATTGTGAACAGCTAGCATCTGCATTTGAATAAAATGGTTTACACTCCTCGCTCATTCTGTTGCTTGTAGTTGTGCAGCTTTGGACACCAATAAGGTCAAGTTTAGTGTTTGTGTGGAACAATCGTCCAATGGGTTCAAGGTTCAGTATTACATAATCCTGTTGCTTGATTGGTTAAATAAGAAGACTGTACACTAAATCCTGTTGCCTGATTGGTTGAATGAGAAGACGAGAAGACTATACACTAAAGCATGTTGCCTGATTGGTTAAATGAGAAGATTATACACTAAATGATTGGTTGAATGAGAAGACTGTACACTAAAGCATGTTGCCTGATTGGTTGAATGAGAAGACTGTACACTAAAGCATGTTGCCTGATTGGTTGAATGAGAAGACTATACACTAAATCATGTTGCCTGATTGGTTAAATGAGAAGACTGTACACTAAATCATGTTGCCTGATTGGTTAAATGAGAAGACTGTACACTAAATCCTGTTGCCTGATTGGTTGAATGAGAAGACTGTACACTAAATCATGTTGCCTGATTGGTTAAATGAGAAGACTGTACACTAAATCATGTTGCCTGATTGGTTAAATGAGAAGACTGTACACTAAATCCTGTTGCCTGATTGGTTGAATGAGAAGACTGTACACTAAATCCTGTTGCCTGATTGGTTAAATGAGAAGACTGTACACTAAATCCTGTTGCCTGATTGGTTAAATGAGAAGACTGTACACTAAATCCTGTTGCCTGATTGGTTAAATGAGAAGACTGTACACTAAATCCTATTGCCTGATTGGTTAAGCAAATGACTGCTTACAAAACCTTATTGTCTGATTGGTTAACTAAGCTGTTCACATAGTCTTACAAGGTTTGTGTGTGATCTTTATTCATGATACAATCATTCAACAGAATATTTTCAAAATTGATACATAAGACAAAAGAGTTAATGCTAACCTTACTACAATGTATCAGACCAGTTATAATAATCCTAGAGGCAACAAAGTCCCAGACTGTGTAATGAATCATTGCTATAGAAACCACAGGTTTGAATCAGGAAATCTAAAATCTGTCCAAACATCATCAAGTCTCCTGTGGTGGATACGACATAAAACCATTTCTTACTAAAGTAGATGGCTAGATCTAACAAGAACTAGTAGGTAGGTCTGTATAAATCATCAATAACCAAAGGCAACCTGTAAACATTGGCCATTGTGTAGTTCACAATTATTACTACAACACGAAACAAATATCTGCATAAAGGATACCTGTATATAAAGGCCACATTTCTTTTAGATGGCCTTTGTTTACAGGTTTGATGGAAGAAGGATTCTTTATTTGATTTTGGCCAATCTACAAGAAGGTTATTACAAACAGGGATGCTATATTACATGTATATAGAATCCTTGATATAAATAACAAATCAACATTTGGATGCATGTTTTATTGGTGAATGCAATTTCTTTCTTTTGACATGAATGAATGAAATGTCACAATTTACGAATATAAAAGAATGACAATAAAATAAAAGTACATGACTGTAATTAATACAACTGTATATGCATGTACATGTACCATATGTCACAAGAAGCCTGTTTTTCCGACATTGTATGTGAAGTAAATGTAGGAGAAAAATAGCTCAGACATCAAAGTCTAACACTACAAGAGTCCAGGAGAAACAAGCGTTTCTGTAAGACTCAAACTTGACACCTTTGACCTCTTGACTGATCCTGAGTTTAAGGTTATAAAACCAGTCTCCCAGTTCATATCTTAAGTTATGTCTTTGTATGTTTCTGAGTTGAGTAAGTTGTGATAAAATGATGATGTTATCAATTTATACATAATTCTGAAATTGATCTGAACATGTGTCTAAATGTTTAAGAGCTCCATTTTCTACTAAAATACTTTAGAAATGAAACAGAGGGTCCCAACGACAAGCTTACAATAAAACTGGCCAGTCAACAAAATAAATGCAAGGCTTTTTAATTTGGCTTTTCAAGTTTTATTACATCAACTGTGAAGTTAATTAAAAGCGCAAATCACAAGCCTTTCTTGAAAGAGCAATCTTGTAAAAGTATTTTTTTAATGCTAAGAAAACTTCCAGAAAGATGACAACTGTCATATATTTAGTGTAAATTTAACTGTTTCTATTCAGTTAGTCATAATATAATATTAATTTTCTGTAGTTCAGTAAATGGAGTGAAACATTCAGTTTTGCTATTAAATGTTTACAAAACTCAGCAGCAATTAGGACAAGCCCAGTAACACATCATAGTGCCTTTTATGGTACTCACTACATGTATGTGATAATAAGCCTAAACAAATTATAGAGATTTTTTATAGAATTCAAGTGAACCAAATATTTTGAATTACTAAACTGAAATATAGTAGTATGTGGCAAACATAAACTGAGACTAGAGTATACATCCAACACTATCATGTTTTTATATATAGTGACGGTCCCTCAGAATTAAGTCAATATATATTTCAAGAAAAACTTAAGAACTAGGCCATCTTTAAGAAATATTGGTTTGTGGTTATGTGACCCAAACTTTAAACATTAAGTAGATAGGTAGCCTTTTTATGTCAAAATTATATGCCTGACTAGAAGAATAAGTTGAAATAACGAATGAAAATAATTTTTAGTTAAATTTTTTTTAAAAGACTGGATCGAGGAGATTTTTTATTGAGTCGGTCATGTAACAGCAAACAAATAATTTTTTTACAGACAGCCTTTCTTTCCTTCTCACAATATACAAAAACAGTAAAAACTCATACATTAAAACACCTCATATTTAATCATTAAAGTACAATGTCATAACAACATAGAGAAGATATCGATATACTGTATAACGTTTTCTACAATACAGCTATTCGACCATTTTAATGGCCAACTGGTCTTCTCCCTTCCATCGAACACATTTTTCACATTTAATACAGTACAAGTTACAATGTCAGTATCATCACAAAATGTTAGCTGCCTTTATTCATAGATCCATCAGTTGTACATGAAATCAAACCTGAAAATATACAAAACATGAAGATTATTATCATTTTATTGAAATTAAGAAATTTATAAGATATATACAGTAAAGCCTGTGTTAATGGCCACCCTGTGAATTAAGGCCACCCTGTGAATAAAGTCCATTCTTTTCAACGCTGTCATTGATTATGTTGAACAAAATGACTTTCAAACAAAGATCACCCGACGATTAGGGTCACATTAGGTCTTTCCCCAGGATGACGTCTGTTTACAATTTTGACTGTATATGCTGTCTCTGACTCTATCAAACCACTAGTTGGATGCCTAAGACAATTTTAATCCCAGACAGGTGAAAAAGGCTATTTTATAAAAGAAGCATGGAGTAAAATAACTGAATGTTTACATCAGGGGTGTGACTGGAACAAGAAGTATCATCATTTGCAGACAATTGGCTCCCCCCATATATCACCTCAAATTTCTCAACCAATTAACACTTTACAAAGGACAGATCACACCCACATTATATATATTTATGAAAACATAATTCAGACAACCAATTTTCAAAGCGTAGGTTTCACGCAGTATCCAAATAGATATTAAATGTTAACATTTACAAACCAAATACAAAGCTGTGACATTCCTATTTTGAAGTTATCTGGTAAGTTGGCACCGTGTTACAGGAGTTGCTACTCAGACATAAATAATTTATATCAAAATAAGAGACTTATAAATCTCCATAAATAAAATATTCATATGACAAATATATTTGGTTACCAACATATTATTCCTTTATAAACACCCAAGTTACAGATCGTTCAATTTGTGTTATTGTTTGAATGGTAATTAGATGCATTTTGATATAATTTTAAGGATCAGGAGCCCAATGTCATAGACATCTTTCAGCTGAACTAGCATTTTTAACTCAAAGTTTGTGCTCATAGAATACATTTCAGACATTGTCATTTTAATAACAACAGACAAAAGATCCAATAAACGACACAGTAAAACATTGTATCTTACTAAAAGAGGGTAGCAAGATTTCAAAGTATAAAAACAGCTACCTTAGCTAATATCAATCATGTATATGAAACAATACCCCTATAGAATGATGTCACTTGTTTTCTCCCTCCAAAAAGGGTACTCAGGGAAGGGGCATCTGATAAGATTTTTGGGAAATAAATTTTCCCAATTCAAGGTTTATACATTTTTAAGGCATCAGAAGGATGTGCTAATGTGTTTCCACCAATAATTTTCAATATTTATGGTTATCAGCGCTAAACTGACCTATTCAAACTAATACTCCTGGATCATTAACTCGAATCAATCAACTTTATCCTTTGCAGGCAATACAGCAACAAATTAATCTAAAATGTCACATGATACTACGGCCACCGCTTGTCTGTTCACCACCTCAGTGAGATCTATCCACCTTTTGTTCAGGTTTTGCTTCATCCAGTGATCCTAGTTTTTTTATTTTCAGAACAAGCTTGTAATTTTAACAATCTTTTTTTTCATAAATGCCTACTTCCCTATTCATTTTTAAAGGTTTGAGTTAATTGTGTAACCACATTTTTTAGGTCCAAAAGGTAGAAGGGATGCCCTTAAAAATGGTTTGTTTGCCACATCTGAATATGACCCATACTTTGTGGCTTGGATCAGTAGGCAGGTAAATCCATTTCTTTTGCCATCCATATAATATACACATTCGACATTAAATTTATTAATTCATGAACTATTCTTTTTTTAAAATAGTGAGAAAAAAGAATTTGGACCAGCAGGTTTTTGGTGGGACAGTCAGTTGCAGCAAACAAACAAAAAAATTAATTTAGGCCTAGTAATGATTATGTTGATTTCACTGAAAGTTATTCACAATAAAGGTAGCATTAAGACAATATACTTAAACACATAGGAGTATATTATGGGACCATGTTGGTATTAAATGTCTAGTAAAATATAACAGATTTAATAACACAATTCCCTAATGGAAAAAGTTAATTCAGTAATTTTCTTCAATAATTGTATCAACATTTCTATTGTGAGATAAAAAAAGTCCCAACATGATTACTATTGTGGTATAACTAATTTTTCAGCTTTTTGTGAATAAGAATGAATCAGGATATTTGGTGAAAGAATAAATTTGCATTAGGGATCAGTTAAGTGCCCTTAAATAACTGCAAAGACTTCACAACAATACAGGTGATTATCTGTGATAGCATTAATTAATATTAAAGAGTGAGTTTTATTCCAGCAACAGATGGCAAATTTGTTCATTATTAGTCGAGGATGCTATGACACTGACTTCATTAATTGATCAAATTGGATCAACCTCCATGGAGAATACTTTGAATGTTACAGTTACAGATCACACACATGTTCACACAATTAGAGATACCTTAATATTATAAAACAATTACTAGATGAAAATGTAAATAATATAGTTTTATGGTGACAATACAGATTGCTTATGAATGAGTTTTAAGGAAACCTCTCTATACTTCATACACTTTGTATCTGTGCATGGACTTCTCTCCACTGATTGCTTTATTCTAACTGTATTGAGGGACGCAAATTAAAGGGCCAGGATGTGTAGGGATCAAACTTGTGGCAGCCCCTAGAATATCAGGTGCTCTTAATAAGCCATTAAACTAAAGCCAACCATAGGACACACCACATCAGACCTGGATATGTAAGAAAAAACAATCACACACAAAGTGGGACAATAGTCTGTCTATAGATGGAAACATAAATAATTATGATAATGTATAATTACATGCTGGTATATATTACTTAATACTAGTTCAGCCAACTGACCATTGAACATAATTCATACATAGTTACTAAATTTTACGGCTCAATCTGACCACACAAAATTTAGACGACACTGATGTTTATTTCTTCAAAAATTTAAAACTCAACAAAGACAGCCAGATTATTTCATAATAAAAGAGGTGGGGAACTAACACAGTATAATATCTGACACACTGTATAACTATCCAGTATAACCAGTCCATGAGCTGTGAAGATGACAAATGTTCATACTGAACAAAGCACATCAAACACAAATGAACCATCAACAATTATCATTGTAACAATTGACGGCTTGAATATCAAACAAGTATTTCACAGGGCTCTCCCCTCATGTCTTGCCCACACAAAGATGTGACCTTTTCAACGAACTTATAACAAATACGATTTCAATAAATGTGATTGGAGTAAATGACATTTTTCAGTGTAAATATTCGATGGTTTAAAGCATTGTCCGTATTTTTCATGCTATTGTTCCAATCAGATTAATTGTACGGGGTACTTTGTGATCGGAATATTAATGACTGCTATATGGGTAAAGAAGAATAAGGAGACAGATTGTCAGAAAATAGCCGAGTTTCACGGTGTTTAAGATTTGTTTTGTTTTCGGGACATTTAATCAATATTTTCTTCCCGCTCGAGAAGCCAGTAAAAATACGACATCTCAAAAAGTGATCTGTTGAATTATTATAAATGAGAAGGATCTAACTCAACTTTAAGCAATAACGGTTTATAGTACATGTAATGTATCTGAGTAGTAAGCACATGATATTCTACAATAATGAATTACATGCTATATGCATACTATAAAAAATGAAATTTTGGTAACAAATAACTTGATACTTCAGTATGTCAGTGACGCTCTTTAGTCTTAAGACTTCCCAAAATGAATACATTTGAAAGAATTACTACATAATGAAAACCATTTCTGCATCTAATTATTTCAATTGAAAATGTCACCTGTAATGGTAGGATTGTTACAGACTAGGGTACAACTTAATAAAATACTCATGCAGACTGTTTCAAGTGCGTCACAATTATCTTATTATGAATGCATCCCTAACAAGTTTAACCATTACAAAAGACAGAAATTTCAGGTGGATATTTTTAGACCCAAGAAGAAAAGACGAAGAAAATGTACTAATGAATAGGCGCAAATTGAGAGCATTCAAAGCTATTCAACAGTCTATTATTGGAAAAACTATATATAGGTACACTCTTTCTCGACCAGTACATCTGACAACAGGCCAGAGGCAGATGTCCACTACCGCACAGAAACATCCAATTTCACCCATGAGTTGAAACTTTGATTATAAAGCCCGGACAATTGTTAAGTGACAATTTATTTTAGGACACATATTTACAGGTGTCTGATATGACTACAGCATGGTAGGGTGTCCCTGAGTCAGTTACTATGATCATAGCCTGACAATGAAATTAATAACCATGTTTCCACGGAAATAAAGATCACAAAGAATTTCTGTCCACCATTTTAACGAGCAACAACTAACAGGAATGCAATGACATTTCTTTTCAATCAAATCCTTATTATGATAATGCAAGAGTATTTTCAACAGCAAATTTCTGTTACCAAAGAATGCATACAGTCCAGTCAGAGCCTAATATACAAGCTGACCTTACCTGAAGCTTTTACTTGAAATCTGACATCATGTAACTTGTTAACCTTTTAATAAAATTGTTTCTGTTTTCAGATAAAAATGGCCAAGTACCCCTTGAAAAGGAATTTATGAAATTGTAATTTTTCTTGAACTATTCCTGCACACTTCATGAATAGTTCATGACATGCACAAACAAATAAGTTCTAACCTCTTGGGCTAGTACCTTACAGTTATCAACATTTCTGATACATGTTAGGATAGAATTTTTCAAAATATAACATAATCTCATTTTTATAACCTTAATTTAAGTGCAAATGAGGTAACAGAGTGCATTGTTTCAAGAAGAAGATTCGGAACAAAGCAATCAGGGAACACATTAATATTTCACACATAAAAATTCTCAAAACCACCACAAATAAATCTTAATAATTCATAACCTAGCCATGATGATAGCATGAAATCTTAATTCAAGTACCAACAGATTTCTGTGTTGCCTTGTCAATGACAATATTCAACACCAATCAAGAACTATTGTCTGGCATCTTTATCCTGTGACCAACAGTTTTTTCCTCCAATTTCTAATCATTGGCCATAAAGTATCCAATTTAAAAACAAATGTGTCAAAATTTTTCATTCAATGGGATCAGCATGGCAGGGTTTTTGATGCTAATCGAATAATTGGACAAAAAATGCTTCTTAGCAGGCACAATGTTCACAGCTGACAGGTCGCCAGTTCAGAATTAATGCCTTAAAGAAACCCCCAAAAACAAGTCGTCAGAAATGAACAAATTTATGACTTCTTTTAATTGTAATCGCTCCTTTTAAGGAAGTTTTGTCTAATTATACTCCAGCACATGCATACCCTAAAACACTGAGGCACGGGCCCCATTGTTGTTGCATTATGGGGAGTTCACAAACCCTCATCTTGAGACAAAGAAAGTTGGAATATTTTTTTTAAATGACTCAAAATCTCCGTAAATTGGCATAAAACTCATTCCATCAAAGTGATGTCATAAGATGATCAGTATGATTCTGTAAGAGGCGTAAAAAACTTAGTCATCTCTTAGTGATAAATGATTCATTACGTAATCACTTGATCTTTTATTGATAAATTATTGAAAAACACGATTATGGGAGTTACTATAAATATTCATAGACAGATTGCTAGTGAAGCGAAAATCATCAATGAAATATGTGAAAATTAAAACATTACATTTTAAATAAATGCAACATAAACTGGAAAAATGAAAAAGCACCTCCTCACTAAAATCATTGTTGACAATATCAATAAGAGCTATTAAATATAGTTTAGATATAATGATGTACATGTACTTAACAGCAAATTCCTAATATTTTCTCACAGAACATGAGTTCAAGCTTATGAAACTGGAGGATGATCTCATTAAGTAAAAATCTCAGTTTCTGTGACATGGTTATCTTGAGATTACTTAATTATAATAACAATTGTTTATAATGAGAATTGGCATCATAATTAATGTGAATACATTCATAACATACAATATATGAAAGTGAAAATTAACAAAATTGCATTCATTTTTTCAAATGGTCACCATTTGGAACATGAACATAATCAATGTCAGGCCAGATGAACAAAAATAGTCTTGTTCACTATTGCCTCAACGACTCCATTTTTTTAGCACCTTTCAAGAAGTGCCTAGTAGTGGCAAAATTCAGGGTATAAAAATATTTAGGGATGAATCTTCAAAGCAAGAGCTCCCCCCCAAAAAAACCCCAACCCTTTTTTATCTTTCTAGCCTAATGGATTTGGTCAAGTAATGGAAATCATGTCTATTTTTTTAGCCTTATATGTAACAACAAATTATATATTGTTTTTTTTCCAATAAACTATAATAGACATAACAAACACCAGTAACAAGATTAGCACACTAAATACTGAAATGATATCAATGATAGAATATCTCTAACCAAAGTAGTAAATACAAGCTTAACAAAGGCAATGTCATTAACAATTTATGTCACTGTTTTTTTTGTACCAGACAAACTACTTTGAATACAGCATTGTCGCTTTGACTACATGAGGCCCTTGATGTCTTGTTGCTCGCCAAATTAACCCCTTTTATCGCGACCTTTGTTCCTTACAACAAGTAACAGCGACAAAGCTCTCTCGGTCAAATGAGGCAAAGACGTGACCTGAGGCATCGGCAAATTAATTATTCTGTCCTCATGACAAGTTTTTTCCCACTCTTTCAGAACAAAGTATCACAGATGGCAATTTACTTGGAATTTTCACATCAAAATTCTGAGATTTCTATTCCTTCAAGACAAAAGCATTTTTACTACTAGCGATAAGTTGCGGTCAAAGAGATAAGGGTACCAATTTAGGCAAAACATACAAGAAGACTAAATGTGAATTATGCGCTCAGTAGAATCCCATCAGGGAGGGGTAAACTGCACACAAGTATCTCACACACTCAGAAATTAAACTTAGTCACTGAAAATTAACAAGAAAACAATCCTAAGGAGACTAATAGGATAAATTCATTATAATTAAACATTACTGTTACCCTGGTAACCTATTTCTTGACTAAATCATAGCAAGCATTTCACTGATTGAAGTATTAATGAAACTTACTACAAATTCTAATTGGTGTAAAAGTGACCATCCAACTATTAAGATGATTTTAACTAGTCTTACATACCCACAACTTAAAGAGAAAAATTTAAAAGTGGCAGAGAAAGTCGACCACAAGACATTGACATTTAAATGAATCAATAAAATATTTAAATTCCATTTAATGTAACATGGAAGTTGAACCCGTTCCCCTACACTATTTCAACAGTCTCACATTACAGGTATGAATGGAGGCGATTAGTTTACTGATTACAGAAAGAGAGAATCATGGAGATATTTGTTCACATGTCAACAAATTAATATTGTCACCAATTTTATTCAATGTCATGTTTTATAATCGCAATATGATACATTGTAGAACGGCCCATTTCAATGGTATTACGATATAGTGACACTACAGCTGAGGCCTTCTACGTTCTGTTCAAACATTCACATCCCGTCAGAAATAAAATCTACAATAGTTAATGCCCCAATGATATCAGTTTATGGGGCAATAATGGGGCAAAATAATCTGTTTTTTAATTAAATCTTTTAAAGATGGCATCAATGAAAATTTCGCGTAGTTTGAACAATAAAGAATGTCTCAACGCATGTCTTAAGCCTATACTCCGATCCAAAGCTCTCCCAGACAATGTTGTCCCAAGAAAATCATCCTTAGAATGTTATTTATTCATTCATCTTTCTTCAGAACAATAAAAGAAATAGTAATAAATTGTGTCGCAAGTCTGAAATCAATTCTGAACTCCATTTTTACAGACAGGAAATCCCAAATCCTCAGGAAATCCTTTTTTCTACGAGACAAGGTCCCTTGACTGAAGCAGCCCTATGCCTCCATTGTCTGCTGTGTGACGATGTTTAATTAAATTGACAAGACTCGCTAATTCATGCATGCACAAACTAATATCCAGATGGTCCAACATTACAATCCAGCTCAGAACTTATACAACAGAAACCTGACGCATACTTTTTCTATGAGAATATGTCAATATCAGGAAGTCTTTGAGTGTATAGCTGGCACCATGGAGTACTTGGTTCATGAGGTCTAAATTAAGGGATCTGTCTTGGACCCAAATTGACAACAATTTATGTTTAAAACTATTCAATGGCTAACCAACCAAAACATCTTGTGTGTAAACAAATTAAGTCTTTTTGTTTAGGTGAGCTAGATGGGTAAAAGGTGCAATTTTAAACTGAACTTGGTGAAAACCAGTAAGGTACCTGGCACATCCTGGAACCTCTAGCCATTATGCTTCAACACTAACTTACAGACAGTATGTACAATGTACTAGTAGTTCCTAGTATGCATGACAATCCAGTGACCATGCCAGGATATATAAGTTTATCTGCTGTATGGACATTTCAGAGCCGTTACAGTGAGATTGGAGAGAAGATACAGGAGAACGGGCAATCATATCTGTACGCTTATTTGAATAGTCTTCCTGATTCTTTATCATGCTTGGTGTAAAGTACTGATACAAGCCTCAACTGCTTTCTAGTGATTTTCTTTTAATACAGGGCTTGGTATAGTTGGGATGGGGAAACTGAAAAAGCGTCCCTGAAGAATTGGAAGACAGAGATTTGAACCCTTGACCTTTCTGTTAGAAGTTCAGCCTATTACCACTAGACCTTGGTCAGTGATCAACCCCACTCACTTGAACAAATACTGAAATGTTGTATAACAATGCTCCAACTAGTAGAGCGAAGGCGAAAAAATGAACTTAAACCTTTGACCTTATCAAAAGCCATCTTCAAGTACAAAAGGCAAACTTTGAGATTAATGATCTCTAGCCAAATAAAATATTTTAGAATGTATAAGCAGGTCTTGTGTTAATTTATGTGAAAAAAGATTCCTAGCTGTTAATATGTTTGATAAGTTGTAGGAATCATTGGGCCTTGACCTTACAATAGTGTTTCCTCCAGGCCTTTTTAGGTTGGCGCTGAGCCATGCCTCAAAGACAAATCGCCATGCTGCCTTTTTGTCTGTAATGGTAATTACATATCCCCATCCAATCTGAGCTTCCTATAAGATTGCAACTGGCAAAGTTATGGACTAGACACAATTAGGACCTTCATAACCTTGACCTTACAACATTCTGTAAATAATGCAAATGATGTGTCTGATTTTTTAAAAATTAAGGGTCAGTAAGAATGATTTTTATCAGAAAGAATAATGCTGATCCAGTACAGTGTAACAAATAATTGCCGGTCTGAAAAATGAATAATCTGCCAAAACTTTAAAAGCAGTCAACAGACTAATAGACTGTGTTACAGACTGATAGACTGTGTTACAGACTGATAAACTGTGTTACAGACTGATAGACTGTGTTACAGACTGATAGACTGTGTTACAGACTGATAAACTGTGTTACAGACTGATAAACTGTGTTACAGACTGATAAACTGTGTTATAGACTGATAGACTGTGTTATAGACTGATAGACTGTGTTACAGACTGATAGACTGTGTTACAGACTGATAGACTGTGTTACAGACTGATAGACTGTGTTACAGACTGATAGACTGTGTTACAGACTGATAGACTGTGTTACAGACTGATAGACTGTGTTACATGCAGATTTTCTGTCTCATGATCTCACATCATGTACGCACACAGTCACATACTAGTATTCAGAAAACAGTTAATTAAAACAAAATCTTTTCAAAGCTAAAAGAAAGTTTGTCACAGGACACTGTGAAATTCCCGACAAATGAAGAAAATTTCTCAGCCAGATTTAGACACCTGCTATGACATAATGAACCTAATTTGCAAAGAGTGCAAAACCATCCATCATACGTTAATACAACTTAAAACTGATAAACACAAAAATGCATGCACTGAATACATGCATCATACGAATGCAACAAAATTATGCAAATTAAGCACTTCTAGCAACTGTTACAAGGTCTCATATTACAGGGTAACTTGTAATTCTTTGCAGCATTAATTGCATTTCGTCCAATCCCAGGACAGTTCAGAACAAACCAGTTCTTGTCAAAACTGATGACATCGTCTACACTGCACAACAAAAGCTAGGGACATTTTATATTTTGATTCATTGTTAGACCAACAAAGAGCAGCATATAATTTTGTTCTAGTATATAAGTTAACAACAGTGGACTGACACACTTCCTGAAATGAAATTACAGTACAACCTCTCCAGAGCTGCCCCCCTGCAACAACAGCATGATTATTTCCCACTACACATTTTAACTGTATAGAGCAACCACCTCTCTACAACAACATAATTTTGCTTCTCCAAAAGGGTGTTGTTTCGGAGAGGTTGCACTATGTTATTTTCTCTGGGCTTTATATGAATCATTGCATCAACAGATTGGGTCATTTGGTGATTTTTTCAGCTTTAACAGTGGATACCTCAGATGTATGTCTGGGTAAAACTAGCATCACTGCACCAGCCTCCTCACATGTGACTATTTTCTATTCCCTTATAGGATTTGAACTCAATTGTGATCGGCTAGTGAGGGGTGAGGGCCCCATTAGCTACTTTTTAAAAGACACTCATAAAAATATCTGACCCCCCCCCCAAAATAACCATTTTTTACCTATTAGGCATTATAGTATCCTGATAATTTTTTGTATATTGGATTTTGCTTTATAAACAAGAGTGATGCAGGCGGTGCCAACGTTCATCTGCCCAATGCCTCAGAGAGATCTATTCACCTATGAAGTTTCATGTTGCTACCTCTTACATTTCCGATTTATGAGCAATGTTAAAGTTTTTACACAACACAGTCAGGGGTGTGACTGCTCCAAGAGCAAAAAGGCCGAAATACCCTAACCCCACCCCTTCATGCTTGCTAAAACATCATTTTTGAGTAGGTCAGACTGTATCTGGACCCTGTTGTTTCAAAGATTTTAAGACAAAAAAGAGGTAATCAGCTGAAAGGAGGAAGAATCACACCCCTGACAGTTGCAGCAGTCTGTGCTAAAGAATAGTGTCAGTTGGGTAACATTTTAACATGATCTCTCTATCTTTTCTAGCCTTGTACAGAATATATGAGGGAGACGCTATACTTCTCTGTCTCCTAAAAATGTTACCCGCATGACAATATACTAAACTTTTGTTAAGCAGTATATTCTCTTTGAAGTCAACTTTTCCCAAGCAACTTGTATGTCATTAATTTCTTGCATATTGTGTAATTAAGACTTTGTTACATTTAGTGCGGGTGAATTGTTCAACAAATTAAATGTAGATTTACAATGATGCAATCAGACAGAACCATCTGGCAACACCACACTGACATGGTCCAACACCAGACTGTTTGACCCTGAAGGCCAACTTGTGTTTTTTTATATTTCGCCTAAATGCAGCAAACACATGTTCTGTCATTGATACTGACTTACAAATTGACTCAAAAGTGTTGAATAAAAAGATACTTCTGTCTAGAAAGACAGAAAGACTATAAATAATAATCGAGGCAATGTGGCTATGGGATTAATTTGTGGCACTACATGATAGACAGAATAATTAAGACTTTGTGTACAAGAAGAGTTATGAATGAATTCTAACATAATCACTCATTTTTATACCACTCTATAATCTAAGCATCTACCTCTTACAACATTTCTGTTATAATTAACCACTTTACAAGAAATCTGATATAATCTACCTTTTTACAAGAAATCTGACATAATCTACCTTTTTATACCAAATCTGACATAACATTTCTGATATAATTTACAACTTTGCAATATATGAAGTACCACAAATATTCTGATAATTTAAATAAGATCAACAACTTCAGTAAAAAAATAATTACGCATTTTTGTGAGAACTTTAAATTTACAAAGGGAACCAACAAACAGCATTGTGGCATAACATCTACAAGTAGCTAGTTGAAGTTATAATTAAAAAGAAATTACATTCATTACTCTGAAGACATCACTTATAACACTCAGGAACTAGCAATTTTAGGATCAAGTGTCATAAATGGCCTCTTTTTCAGGAGAGTGACATTTTTTTCTTCACATTGTTCGCTCAAAATTCATTAAACTTCTTTGTAATAAAGAAAGAGTCGACAGAGCCACTCTTATATCTTCAACAGGAAGTGGATATTTAAATATGCCATTAATCCCAGAATGCATTTTGCTAACTCCCATAATTCCTAGCTTCTAGACAATGGCAACAATGCTTCCTGTTCCCAGACTATTTGAAATTGGTCACACTTTCTTTTGTTGCCATTTAGCAGAGAAATTTTAAGCACAGCCTAATAGGAAAGAAGATCTGGATAAATTATAATTGACAGACAGCTCACTTAGAACGTTACAAGTGGTAAAACTAGTGAAAAACATGCTAATTAATAGTGAAAGACAACGTAAGCTCGGCAATAGAGACAATGTAATTACTGACAAGAAACATTACCTCCAAAATTTAACATTGCAAAATAAGACATAATAAGCCACAGATTGAAGAACACCATGCCTGTAGAGTTTTCCCATTTATTTGCTTAAATTGTTTAAATTGTTCAATAACATTGCAAGATTATACACCAAGTCCTTTGTTACTTGTACAGGTAAAACATAACACAGCTGAGGATGACATTTTATTACAGAAGTAATGACTGTACAATATGAATTGAAAAGATTTAGCAATTCTTAAACAAGAGTAATTTTCTGACATTAGGATTTAACATGGCACTAACTGTCAGGGTCACTGGAGGAGTTCTAACCTGCTGAAAGGAAGGCTTCTTGCCTACACCTGGACAGACTAGCTGGACAGCTACCACACATGACTGTGATAGTTAGTCCAGGGTCGTTTCATTGGTTTAACTCCTTTTTTCAAAGATATTTCAGTTATATATATATGCGGCCCAGTCGGTTCACTGAACCAATATTCCTGGACTGTATTCTAACTCAAGTACTAATTTACCCATGCACAAGAAGCCGGTTACTTCTCCACATATGAAGTAAATTCAGCATTTTTGTGAAATTCTGTCATTGGTGAGTTTTTACGTTTAAAATATATCATTGCCTTTGTCAGAATAAATATTTCAAGATAAAAAATATTCTGTTGCATAATAAAAAGAAGCAACTTCCAGTTTTCTGTAACATTCAGCATGAAATTACCAGTTGCCGTGACAACAAACAAAATTAGTATGTGTCCTGTCTTAATAAATTAATACTTAGGTAATAGAATTAAGAAACATGAAATTTCATACAACTGAAAATGCTTAATTAAGATATTCAGTAAAACTTGTCTACAAATGTTAGAAATATGGTTACATGTATAGGTGTAACAAAAGTTCCTGACTTCCGCTAACTCGACCCTATTCTTTTCGGTCTTCAATTTTTTTCTTGCCGATATTTTCAGTTTTATATAAAATATTTCTACCAAAAAAATTTTGCAAAAAAGGAATGATTCAGTCTTTGAATTATTTTTTATGACAGGTTGCCCGACGATATACTTTATGAAGAAAACTCTCTAAAACTGACAGGTTGCCTGCCCGACTATATACTTTATGAAGAAAACTTTTTAAAACTAGGTTGTCCCCCAAAAGACTTAAAGAAGGAAAAAATCCTTTCGGGCAGGGGACAACCCACTAATTCAAAGACTGATGATTTAATCATTTCAATAAATGTGAGTGACAGTAAGCCAAAAAGTGGTTTACACTCATATTAATCAGGTCTAACTGAAATGTTTTGTTCATACAAAGACGTCTATACCACACTACATGAGCTGACGTATAAAATTGTGATAAAAGATGTCCAATCACGTAACTTTGCAGTACTGAACATACTTCAAGCCTCTGGGTCTCTCTTATATAAAACTTCCCCAATATACTTTAAAATTACTTGTTTAAAATCAGAGCTTAAACTTTAATCGGCATTTATATGCATTGAAACATTAAAAATGTATTAAAACGATGTACTTTTCCCACTAACATAGTGTCCAACAAATCAAGTCATAATTGCGTCAGTTTAAAATTTACACACAACACACAGCTGGGAACAAATGAACATTTCTGCATAATACAACTCAAATATTAACAAAATAATCAAAGCCTAGGTCATAAAACAAGTGCATTCAGTGATTGCAATTAAACTAAATTAGAATTTTCAATTTCAACGTTAAGCAGGTGAAATTTACAATTTACAGATATGGCTTGTTGAGGCCAATAAATATCCAATTCAAATGTCACTGGACACAGCACCCAGTGCATTATTGCACAAAAATCACGCATGTTTTGCCAATTGCCTAACCTCCATTCGCGTAGTAAATAACTCGCAATCGTCGATTATTCTCATAAAAGAAAGATTTTATAGTTAATATAAAAACAATACGAGACTGGAAGAATGTCAAACAAGTTTTTGTTTAATTACTGCTAACAATTTGTAGCCATTTACAGGTTTTATATTGTGAATTTATAGCACAACAAATGAACATTCATTAAAAATGTATGCTAGCTGTAGGAGAACATAATAGGCTGTGATTTATAACGGGGAATAAAAACCTTTAGGAATAATCAGGAAACACTTGCTACGTCTATCAAATGTTGCGACATTTGAGATTTTCGTTACAACTTGTGTACATAGAATAATAAAGATCACTGAACCACTCTTCAAGGCATCGAACAGAAACAGAAATAAATAACATTATTTTATGGAGTTACCAAGTTTTCAGCGTTTCAATTGTGAACGCAGCATCCATTGGAATTAAACAAGCAAAAAATGTCCACATTGAGTTTTTTGAATACGGAGGATAATTCCCTTGTAATGAAAACAATAATGAAGCTAATGATTACAGACGGTTTCACTTTGCAAGAGATCATAAGTTTTTTGTGACCAGGAATTCTTAAAATGAATTTTGCAATTGAAAAAAAAAAGTTAACTATTTTATTGTGCAATCTGCGTAAAGTAGCAAACAAATGTTTATAGAAATAAGAATATTGGTAAAAGATGACTAAGAATGATTTTATAAGCAATTAAATAAATTCACTATTTGTATGAAAAAACACATCACATGCATTTATAATGCAATTTTCAAAATATTTACAGCACACAAGGAGATATGCGTGTTTTAGGAAATCTTGTGTTTTATAGAGGAAAAGAAAGTTTTCTTTAATTACCTTCAGCATGCGTATTAAATGTTACAAATTTAAACACAGTTTTGCTCGACTTAATTCCAGGGTGCTGCCAGTAAAGTATTCTAAAGTGAAGTCAATGATAGTTACCTAGCATGACCAATATTTGATAAAAATGTATTTTTGGCTGAAAGTTTGGATAGAAGTTGGCAGTTACTTGCGGAGAAGAGGGTAAGTACTGAAGCCAGGATAAGTGGTTAGATTATCAGCTGCTGATATATATAATATAGCTGAAATAAGTAGGCTAAAAAAATAAATTTTAAAGGCTATTGTTGAGAACAGAATTGAGAACAGAATATAAGTGAAAGATGACCTTGCCTAAGTTTAAATGTCTTACTAACCAGTGATAATAGCCTTATACATTTTAGGCATCAATTATTTCCCTACAGTGCTAGAAACAAAAATGTAGCTATTACTAGTATTAATTATTTAACATCATAAACCTTGTGTCAGATTTACAAAAAAATAATAAAGTTTTTCTTGTGTTCCGTGATGGTTTCCTTATATTTTGAAAAAATAAATATTAATTGATATTCTCAAATATTAAATGCAATAATTCACAATACCCACCAGTTTTCTCAATAAATCTATGTTTACTCAAGGATTCCTTAGATATGTTAAAGACATCCTTACAACATCCAAAATCATTTCTTAAGTGTGCAGAAGAATCATGCACTGAGAAAAAGACGAGAAAACCCCTTATACTTATGTGTAGGGATGTTGTTTAGTGGATACTGTAATTTTAAGACTCTCTAGATATGATCTCAAGGTATGTTTGAGTCCAAACCCCAAAAATATAAACAAAGAAGAAATGTTTGTAAAACACGAATGTCCCCTAAAGGCAAACTGGATAGTAAGACCTTGACCTACTAAACTTAAAATCGATAAACCTCCCAACCAAATCTGAGGACCTAAGGCCAAATCATTCTCTAGCTATATGTCGGACAAGGTCTTTATGCTGAAGGTCAATGTGACCTTGACCTTTGATGTACTGACCTCAAAATCAATAGGGGTCATCTACCCGTAATGACCAACCTCCATACCAAATCTGAATAGCTTAGGCACAACTGACATGTGCAAAGCCAGGGTCCTCATTTTACCTTTTTTGATGCCGAAATAGGGCCCCATTCCCCTCCTATATTTAATATATATACTTTTTTCCCCTATTTTAGAAAAAATTACCCTAAAAAAAATTGTTTTGGGGGGATTTAAATGGTTGTTGATATTTACTTATCAACCTTTGATTAATAGAATATTAATGTACATTATTTTAAAATACAGCTACATTGTATTACAAGCTGAAGATGTTTCTTGCAGGGTTATGAGGCAGTTTAAAAAATCCCTTGAAATTCCCCTTTTTCCTCAAAATGGCGCGAAATTCCCCCATCTGAGGGGCCGGGCCCCTTCCCCTAAAGTGCAGCTAGGGCCCTGAAAGCAATATACCCACATTTTGTTCAAATTCTCAAAAGGGGCATAATTATCAGGTGTAACAGAATTTTTTTTTTAAATCCTAAATAAAATGAAAGACAATTTTTTTAAACTGAAAATATTGGAATAAAAGTAACTACAGTTTACTGATTTAACTGAGGAACATGGTACATCCGTAGCTCTATTCAATCAAACAAACCTATTAATGTATTTAAAATAATTGACTTAAAAAATTGAGATGGCATATTCTCGTTCCTTTATCACAAATTGTGAATTAATGTAACAAAAGAAGCATACATAACTATTGTCTGTAACTCTGTTTAAGTGCAAAAAAGTTCAGAATTTCAGTGCAAAACAACAGTTATTCAATCAGTCCCCCATACCTTTCTGTGTTTAAAAAATATCCGCATTCGGACAGATGAAAAGACTTAATTCATCAGACGTCCTGTTTATGTACTACAAAATGGAAATCTAGTTAGGAAAATTCAGTGTAAAAGTTCAACAAATTTCTTAATTACTGATAATTATGTTATGACTGAAAAACGCCTCGAACAAACAATAACATTATCCGAGTGACATTACAAATTCATCTGGAGAAACAAGCCCCTAAATTTGGTACAATTCAGAATAAAGTCGTGGCAATTTACAAGTTTTGTAATTATCAACAATATATTGCACAGAAAATGAGCAATCATTAAATATGCATGTCAGCCATGGGAGATCTTAATAAACTTGGTTCATTAAAGTCAGAAAATTACTTCGAGGTAACTGAGGGTAGAGTGTGTGTACGTCCAGGATTTGCAGCGTACTAAAACTTCCAGCATCATGTCTTCAAAAGTATAAATTTGAAAAGAGTGAAAAAATCAAGGACTTTAAACGGTTTAATGACAGAAGGTTGAATTTATAGGGCCCCTGGAATAAGATATGGCGCATTAATGTCAGCATTAGATCAAACTATCTCCACCAAAGAATTCATCTGATATAAATTTTAATGGTTATCAA
Organism: Lutraria lutraria; assembly: GCA_964023205.1. Classification (NCBI taxonomy): domain Eukaryota; kingdom Metazoa; phylum Mollusca; class Bivalvia; order Venerida; family Mactridae; genus Lutraria; species Lutraria lutraria. The sequence goes on along the minus strand of OZ026839.1, from coordinate 3,184,877 downwards.
GTTGACTTCACAGAAAAGAGAATCATAATTATAACTGTTATTCTAATGAATAATATATGTGTGACCAGAGGCAATGAACAATTTTAATGAACAAAATAAACTAGGGGGTAGATAAATTTTAAATTCTACGGGTTCAGCAAGTAAAACAGGAGTTTTATTCCAAAACAAAAATATGGAGTATATTTTAATGACAAGTACCTTAGGTGATTCTTATTCAAGAATAATGAAGCACATACCATACAAATTGTATTACTTTTTTGGGTTATCCAAAAGGTCTTGTGCAGACCTATTATACACATAACATCTTGACTTTATACAGAGAGAAAAAACTCACTCAATTCCATAAAAAAATTAAGTTTTATACATCAATACACTTTGAGACAGTACCGGTATTTAGTATCATCTACTTACAGTTCGATGAGGTAATTTCAGCTTGTATCTACCGTAATTTAGATTTTAATAATATTTAAAGAAACCAGGAGTGAACCAAGAATTTACATCAATATTTCAATCAATAGCTAAGTTTTTAATACTGAATTTAAGATACCACACAGCCTATATTGTTAAGGGGCTGACAGGGACTGGGTGTGAATTTTGGATTCAGTGATTTTTTTCCAAAATGTTCTCACTATCTGTCTTTTATCATCAAAAGGGGAAATTCAGCGCAAAAGTATCAAAATAGGAATATATAATAACTTTTATTTCCATGGAATATGTGATTATTTATTTGTTTAAATCATAAATTTAAATTTTACTACACTGTAATTGGTGACAATGGTGAGAAAACTGTTGTATTTTTCTTCTTTTTACACAATCATGTGGAAAACACTTCATAGTAGTTTAATAATGGTCCTGCTAATGAAATTAGTGCAGAACTTGCATCAAATCTTATACCGTAGTTGAAACTTAAATCTAAATCACATAAATTAAGACAAACTATATAAGTAATTTATTTGACATTATTAACCATAATTAAAGGACATAAAAGATAATTTAAGAAACAAGAGATGAATTTATCATTAATAGTTTTGAATTAAAATTAATCATTGAGAAACAACACAAGCTTTCAACTCACTGTTCAAATAATGAGAAATTTCAAACAGCAAAAGACAATGAATTGGATAAACATAGCATATATAATTTGTTATCACTTTAAATCAAGGCAGAAATTATCATTATCATGCATTTATATCAGGAAGATTAGAATTATCAAACATGTGCAGATATAACATAGAGTACACAGCATTTATAACATCAAGGTCTTTATAAAACTGATCTTATTTCCTACTTTAGGATAATGATACTGATCTAAGGAGTAGGTAATAATCGTCTGAAGATCGTAGCGTGAAAATTCATTACAATTAAAGTGTAATAACAGGACTCCATCTGATCTAATATTCAACTATAAATGAAATATCACAGAGAGAAAATTTCATTTTGTTATGACGGTTGATTTTGCTTATATTAACTATTTAACATGATCAGAGGTTACAATAACTGATCCCGGTCCTATATCTCATAAATTTATTTCTATTAGAGATGGGGCCAATTGTTATTGGGATCAAACCACTATTTCTCATTTAGATACAGAAAGTTCTGCCTTCAAGATCAGTAATTATCATATATATAAACAACATATTGTTGTTATTGTGCATTTCATGTTGTTTTCAATTAACTTGACGTCCTCTCCGAAATAATGTTGTTAAAGGGAGACAACTCATTCAGTATTTTAGATGACTATCGGAATTACCTCCCTTATCAAATATTTCATTATAAAGTTAAATTTACCTGCTGAGTGCTTGCGGTAAACTTGAGATTATTGGTCCATAGCCTGAAGAATTATCATACAATTCAAACAATGGAGCAGCCACTAATTTGTAATTCCTTGGCACGGCAAACAATGCTACAAGAAGAGAATTATTTCAGTATAAACTCCATACATAATGATTTCATACATGTGATAATAGTTTAACTGCTACAACCTTTTCTATGACTTTGTTAAATGTCTTTAAGTCAATTTGGAACTATTTCCTTCCCTGTTCATAATTTTAAAAATTCTATACTTTCTTAATTAATTTATTTGCAACAAACCTTACATTGACAACATTCAGCAGATGTCCTGAGGTACTATTAATATCAGTGATAAACTAAGAAAACATAAAACGCTAATATCAGGGGTGTCAAGAGGCATTCAACCACACTGTTTCCATATTTAACTCAGTTTGTGTTAAAGGTATCCTTCAGAGCAGATTAAATTGACTGTAACTTTGCCATTTCTTGAGATATTTTCATCAGATAACTTTTATTTTGCCCAGAAATCATAGCTCTTTAGAGATATATCCAGAATATTGTTACCCCTGAGCTATTAAACTAAAATGAAATGATGAACAATGAAGAAGGTTTACATTATTACCTTTCTCTGGTAATTGCACAAGATACAGTTTTTTATGTTCTTTTGGTCGAGTAATATGAGCTGGTATGTATGGATACTGAAATTGCAATTAAATATAATTATAAAGTATGTTATTAAACAGTAATTTCATCTAAGGGCAATAACATTTACTGGCAGTGCATTTTCAGGCACACACAAGGATTGTTACACAGGCAGTGTATACTTTGCTAATTGACAAGTTATTCTTTGAAATAAAAATACCATTAATTATCATTAAGATAAGAACCAAGGGAAAATTGAATGGACGTTAGCTTCAAATAATATGAATTTTATACATTTTTAAGTCATTTACTTTAGCAAGACCAGAAACCAATTAAATAGACATAAAATGTTGCCTTCACAAATAAAGAGTACTTAGCACAATATCTGTTTTCAAAATTTGCCGTATTAACTTAGACATGTCTATGAAATGACTTCGATGAAAATATCTTTCACTCTTGTATTATGAAATAGTAACAAAGCCATGGAATAAGAAGATGATACCATCAATTAGTTACCTGTGGTGGTTCAAAGTTTGGTCTCCACCAGTTTCCTATTGTCTCCTCCACTGTCCACTCCATATGAGCACCATCCTGACGACCTAAAGTCTACAGTGGAAATCAAGGCTTTGTGTTATCTTATAACAGACTTACAGTATAAATTGATAAATTAACTTCCAAATAAGAAGTGTTTGTACCATTATCATACCTTGAGACACAAAATAAAAATGTATAGCCACTAGATACAACTATTACAGAACAGAACATATTTAATTTAGACTTGTATGCAGTTGTACATTAATCAAAACATATAACTGACAATCAAAAAAACATTCAACAATAAAGCAATAAAATCATATGATAAACAAATGCTAATTTTTTTACAATGTATCGCATTTACTTACTTCTGTTAACAGTCTTTTCAGTCCTTCAACTTGGTCTTCATTATGACGTAACTCACCACCAGGTCTAAAATATAAGAGAGAAAGTATTGTTAACAATATAATATATGCATCATGATCATGTTATCATATAAGATCTAAATAATAGTCTGTTTAGGATTGTAATTTATAGGCTGGCATTCAAATGATTCAATTAGTATCAAGTTTGTTAACCCTTTCCTCCTCCAGGGATAATCCTATAACTTGCATAAGGGGGTGCAAATCAATGGTCCTAAATTATTTTTTTCTAAAAGAAATAAGTAACAGACTAATAGAGTATTCAACATTATGGAGTCCAAAAAGGACACTGCCACTGAACATAAATTGAATATTGATGAAAAAACTTACAATTTAAAAAATGTTGTTCCAAGTTGTAAAAGAAGTACATGAGGCAAGCCATGCTCATGAACAATCAATACACCTTCAACTGATCTACGCATTCCAAATTTATCAAACTCGTCACGCATTCTAGAAAATCTGGCTGGAACTGATGCATCTTTCTCATACAAAGGATCTTTTGTTCCAAATGTGTAGTTAGTCAGAGGGTAACTGAAAACATATTTAATTATTTAATTTTTATCATATTCCATACATCAGACAAAATATGCAGTGTTCAATCTAGAGCATGCCATTGTGCCATTGACCGCTAAAAAACCCAAAACCAGTTGGTTGCTAATACTAATAGCAGTCTATTTTTAGTAACAGACTCCAAAAAGTCTAAGCATATAATTAGCTGAATCAAAATGTTCTGACAATAAATCAAATGTTAAAAATGATTATGGCTCAGCCTTGTCTCTCATCTCAGACGACTGCTACAGTGCCAGTACTACAACCGACAAATATGTTAAAAAATGCAAAATTAAACATATAAACGGCTGGTTGATGAACGTTTCGAAGACTGGTTTGTTCTTGAAGAAAAGGCCTCAGTCATGAAGTGTTCTTTATGCATTTTCACTGTTAAAAAACCTCTTTTGTCTCTGATTATTTGAGTGATAAACTTATTTTCAAGCAACATTCGATTTGTTTCAAAATAAAAGTTATCTTAGCCGTGGGATAGGAGGGCCAAGGCCCGGGCAAGTGCTAATTTTGAAGACTTACGTATGACATTGCCAATATTTATCTCCGAATTATGTTGCTTATAAACATAGCGGCGCCCGGCGAGCATTGACTGCTAGCATTTACGTTTAAAAATGTGACCATGATGCCCATGGGTCTGAACAATTAATTAAGACAGTACCTTACTCTTCATTAGTTGCTAATGTGTTCAGTGAATGAGTGATTATTTTGATAAAATACCAGTATTCCGTGATGATACCATGGTATGGTACCTTTGGACTTAATACCACAGTATTACATGTAAACCGGTATACCATGCACCCCTATCATCATATATCTATGTTATTTTTTGTTATTTGTATTTTCATTTCATGACCCCTATTTTCCAAAATGAACACCTTGGTGAAAGTATGTACTCAGATTGAACACTGAATATATGGCTTAAAAATGTTTCAATATAACACATCTTTCAGTCAATTTAGTGATATCTAATCTATATTTCAATTATTACTATTATCTGTAAAGTCATTTCAAAGACCTATACATATTGTATGTATAGGTCTTTGGTCATTTTAAATCAAATTAAATGAAGTAATTCACAAACTGCTTTGTAAAAAGATAATACGGGGAAGTCAAAGACCGGGGCTGGCCTTTGGCCTTGCCTGGCTATAGACAATGTGTATGTTAGAAAAGGTTCTCATTTCCAAATCATGGAGGCCGCCTGTTTGAAACAACTAAGTCAGGGATTTTTTTCGGGCGATTTTATAGCCGGAATTCGGTCATATTCCCAATGGAAAATAGTGTCTTTTTTTCCCAATTCACAGACAAAAATTCCCAATCGAAAAAAAAAAAAAAAAAATTATAAGTTCATTAAATTATTAACATCACTATTGGTAGTAAATACCTTATTATGCTACTGTTCTGTGGGAGAATAAGTAGAATAAGTTGAACATTGCAAAAATTGTAGCTATACATTTTCCCCAATTTCGATTAAAACACAGCGAAAATTCCCAATCCCAAGGGTATGGGTCATATTCCCAAAATACCGAGAAAAAACGCTGTAAGTTCTCGTTCTCTTGTTGGCTTTTTTTTTACGTCGTAATAAAATTCATCACTTATATTTATTTTTTCCTATCTCCATACAAGAAGTAGAAAGCAAAATATTTGTAGTTTTTAAAAAAGAAGCTTTAGTTAAAAAATACAAACGCTTTTGGTTAACTGTGTGAAAAGCGTCTGCATAAAGTGTGCGCATAAATGCTTGACAGGAAGTAGAATGACGTCACTTTTTGTTTAAGCAAGGAGCTCAACCAATCTCTACCTAGAGTTGTCGTTCCTCTCCAATAGACTCGACATCCCGGTTCCCCGTTCGATAGGCTTAGCCTATTTTCATATAAGAAATTTGATGAATAAAAACATACAATGATTGAATGCGAGTCATAGACACAATGTTAACATTTTTATGACGGTCAACTATGATGCATGTTCAATCATTTATCCTATTCAACACAGCTATGACTGTCTCTCATGATATACTGGCCGTCCCTATTACCGCCTACTTAACTCTTTACCAGTGTTAAAATGCACGACAGTACAAGTCTGCAATCATACCACCATTTAATCATCATAAGCAATTCTTCTTCTTGTCGAAAAACATAAAAATACTCTCAATAACAATAAAATAATACATCAACTGATCGCATTTCTTGACACACAGACGTCCATATTGATTTTTTGTTTGATGACCTTATTACCGCCTCTCGACCAATCAAATGCGAGATACGTAGTAACGCGGGAAATTCCTGTGTCAGTACTAAATTCCAATCAATGTGCGGACCATCTATCGTTTGCAGAAATATTAAAATTATGTTTTAAGAGATCTAATGCATTAAAATGCGTCACATTCGTATAGCGGTGTTAATTTGGATTGAATGCAAATGGCGGTATGAACGATAAATTGACTTGACTGTAGAAATTATATAAATCATCAATGTAAAATGTTTTAAAGTCGCGGCATGCCTTGTAAACAATAGTCTGGTTCCCTGCCAATAAATGCCACATGGAAACGGAAGTGGGGGAGACACGCATGCGCGAGAATTGTTATTATCCGGGCATCGGCGGTAATAGCATCACCGCGGTAATAGGCGTACAAGGGATACGACTAATGCGAGAATATATTTGTAATTTTGTTGCAAATCACTAGATTATGATTTCCTCCCCACAATTATTTAGTTATAACAAGTGAATACTGTCTTGACCAGTGTTATATATTGTACTTTGATAATTGAATGATACAGAATAAGTCGTCATTGCGGAATTTAACCAAAATACAAAAAATGCAAACAGAAATGTTATCAAATTTCGCGATGTCAATACAAAATTCATCATAACAACAGTATGTAGAAATGAAATTGACCAGATTTCAACTCGAATCGATATAAAAACGTACAGGCTTATTAATCTGTTCTGTTCCAAGTGTGGTTTCTGTGGAGAAGGGAAAGAATCTCTTCTTTCTGTTTTGGGCCAACCGCTTGTTCTCGCGTGGGACGCCATCTTTGAAATAGGAGTTAAAGATTAACGTGGACCGTTCGGGGACGTACACGTAAAACTTCATTCAATTATTATTCGTGTGTCTGCTTTATATAAGTGGATAAAGTTAAATATTAAAGATAATAATACTGCATAAATCAGAAAATGAAAACAATAAAGTTATTCTTTCTGGACCAATACGCCCAGACCTGCTGATAAAAGTTACGGCTTTTATCCTCTCCTTTGTTTACAATCAGTCTTTTGGCAGAAACGTGTATATGATCAAGTCACTGTGGTGTGTAGTGCTATCACAGGCAAGTGTGTGCAAAAAATAAGTAATTATTTCATAGTCTTTGATAGAAATATTTATTATAAAACTTTATGTATGGAAGTTGCTTTATGGAGGAAGTATTGTACAGTAAATATTACATGCATATCTTGAAATAAGATTCATAATGGTATTATAATTTGCTCAGAGTGCATTCAACAGTCAGTCAACAGAATATTTGAATGATTCATTGTTTTGTGAAATCACCTTTGCATGTAGCCCCTGGTAATGTACGTCTGTTATTCTTGATATGCCAATTATTCAACAAATTAATATATGTATACATGTACATACCTGCAAATTTCTACAGGTGATTAATTCACATTGAACGTTGTTTTTTTTTCACTAAGTGTAATATGTTATTATCAGTGATAATCAAACAGCTTAAAGTAAGAATAGAAGCTGCTAAATTTGTCTTAATCAACAATGATATTAGTTTAAAATTGTGTACCAGTTCACTCAGATCTACCATGAGTCAGATCGGGTGTCCTTAATTGAATCTTATATCAAATTTTGAAATATTTTTTCAGCTGAGCTTATATTAAGATCAAGTTTCTACTTTTGAAAGTGAGAAAATGGACCACAACATTGATATTGATGTAGTGACGCAAGTTGTGTCTTCTATTCAAAGAGTTGTCGCTGAATATTATGGTCCGCAGTGTTTACAAACTTTGATGACTTCATCAACAGGTATCATCCTAGCACTTTATACACTCAATCAAACTTAAAATGTCTGCTTGTTTCTTGTTGACTATGATTTTACTTATAATATAGAAATATGAGTGCTAAATTGCACATGTTTTAACATTATATACATGTATATTCAACAGCTTAAGTTAGTTGAATTTTAGTTGGTTTTGTTTAACCGACTCTATCAGACAGAGGAGAGGTTACTTCTTAGACTGATCCCGTCAATTAATGACAACTAATTAAGCACTCTTGTGTGATAGAGTTGGTTGACTATCTTCCTTGATACTTTGTGTGTACTGTCAAACCTGTGTCATCTCAGAATAAAGAACACCCTGTGAATGAAGGCTACTCATTGAAACACAGTTACTGATGATCTAGAACATAACAACCTACAAATAAAGGTCTCCTGTCAATAAAGACCACATTTTGTTTTTCCCCAAGGGTGGTCATTGTTCACAGGTTTGACTGTACTTATATGATAGCATGGTTTGTTAATTCACAGGTAAAGCTGTTGTTAGTAGTGATGGGATGACAATATTAGAAGCTCTCCTACCTGAACATCCTGTGGCACATCTGGTTGTACAAGCCTTGAAAAATTGTCATACTGTAACATTAGATGGAAGTAAACTGTTTCTGCTGTATCTTAGCAACATGCTGATTCATCTCCAACAAGAAATTGATCAAGGCAGTTTTCAGCACAGTGGTACAAATCTGAAACTTGACACAACAAGTCAGCGTGGTCAAAGCATGCTGTGCGCCCGACAAGGTTTAAGACTACTGATAAGCAATGTTATTCCTGAATTGTACAAAGACGTGTTGGCTCATTGTCAAACTTTGGGAAGGACAATAAAAACAAACTTTTCTGTACAGGATGTAATGAGGAACGTTTTAAGAACAGCTATTGTGCCACATCATAGTGTGCCCCAGTGTGAGTTTTATTCCCAGTTGATTCTGTCTTGTTTACCTGATGGTACAGACAGCAGATCATTGTCTGGAACACTACAACTAATGGTAGATAAATTCAATAATATAGTCATTAAAGTTCCAAATAGACCATACAAGGACTGTACAACTTTTAAGATGCTGCTTGTCAAACAGTGCTTTAAGTGTAAACATAAGAATACATTAACTACTGGTAAACAGCTGGCTGTGATCTTAAATTGTGATAGTAACTTCATCCAGGATGATGATAATACTGATTCTATGATGATAAAACAATCATGTACAATAAATAAGATGGTGAAAAGTCGTAGAAAAGTAATTGAAGATTTTGTTGAATCTTGTGTTCTGAAAAAAATCAGTATTGTTCTATGCACTGGTAGTTTGCCTAACTATGCTGTTAGTATTTTTAGCAGACATGAGATAAGTGTGGTTACGAATATGATTGAAGAAGATCTTGAAATCTTGCAATTATGTAGTGGTAAGATTGTTATGGATGATCTTGCTGATGAAATTGAAGATATAAATATAGTTACATTAACCAGAATTGCTGAAGTTGTGATAGGAGGACGTCAGTATATACAGTTTCAAATGGATGATAGTCTGGTATCACTGAAACATATCATAATTTGTGCACCTACTGTAGGTCTGTGTGACCAGCTTGCTGTAACACTACACAAGGCATTGAATGCATTAAAATTATCATTGAAAACGGGAACCAGTTCTGTATACTCAAGTTTTTGTTACAGTGAATCGGAACTAACTTTTGCCTCTTATAAAAGCAAGGAACCAGCATCAGTCAATGAAGGCAGACTATCATCGATATCCAGAAACCCGAAATCATCCTCTGAAGATTCTGTAAATAACGGTGATATTAAGGATGATGATGACACAGGAAATTATTTCAGTGTCATTGAAGGAGGTACATCATTTGAAATGTTGTCAGCAAACTTGGTACAAAATTATACCAAAGACTGTGACAATTCAAATCTGTCTATCTTGTGTAAGATCTTGGACAAGACATTAATGTCTGTGGTTCAGACATTATATAAAAATACAAACACCCAACCAGGCAGCAAGCAAGGCTTTCTTAAGACTGAGGCTTTACTGAAAGAAGAGATTTCTAGTGGGTCCATATGGGGTTTAGATAGACGTGGAAATCCATGTTGTTTGATGGAACGAGGAGTATTGGAACCTATCACTGTAAAAATTCATACACTGAATTGCGTATTGACTCTTGTATGTCAATTATTAGGTATAGATAAAATTGTAAGTGTGAAGAAAATGGAGGATTAATACAGCAAAATGTGAATTTCAAATTTGTTATGTATAAGTATACCAACGAAAAAGTTCTCAATTTTGTTGTCTCATTTCTTTATGTTCATTGATGTCAACAGTCTTATGAAGTAAATTAATTCAAATAAAAGCACAAAATACTTTAAATATAATGTATTGTTTTCATCATTTATGTGTGTGTGTGTGTGTGTGTGTGTTTAGACCTCTTCAGTGTTTCTGCTATACGTCAGCAGCTGATGACCTCACCAGTTGTCCTGCTTTCTATACAAGTATTAACCTTGTTCACCGCAAGGTACCGTCAGGCTTCTCTAGACTAACATAATTATCACAAAATGAACCTGATAGTGACCCTGAGTATATAAAACTTGAGAGCAGTCTCCAAGCTCAAATCTTCTTTTCAATCTTAAAGTATTATGGTAGAAAAGCTGTATGTATGTTCAGATAAAATGTATCATTATTACTGGTATATAATATCATTTATGTCAGAGAACATAATTAACTTAAACATTTCAAAAGATAAGATTTCAGCTAAGAGACCAATCTAAAGTTTTAAAACCTTGGTCCGTATTTTTTGTACTAAATTTAGTACGTTCAACAAGCTGAATACAAAACAAAACAATTTAAAACTAACAAAGAATAAAAATCTTTTTTTTTAATCAAATATTTCAACATATAAATTCATAGTTAACACATGATTTAATAAGCACTGCATCAAGAATAAATCATTCACTGAGTTAAAACACACTGATCATCTAGCATACGCTAACACTATACCAAAACTTGCTATAATTAATAAAACAGCACAATGCATAAAAATGCTATGTCCGGCAATCCGTCTTTATAGAGTACCGGTATGCTAAATCTGGCAATCCAATGCCTTTGTGGAGTATGATTTATCTTGTAAATTGCCATTGTCTTTGTTTATAGTATAATATATCTGACAATCATTGTCTTAGTAGAGTACAATATATCTGGCAATCTGTTTCTGTATCACATAATATATATGGCAAACACTATTTAATCAATATTTTGCTCAATGCGCGAACAGTTCTTAATATACTATGGTATAAATAACTGGATGCTAGAAACACACATCAATGAACCATGTATCATGCACATCTATATTTGATAAAGAAGTTACAAGTCACATTGTAAGATGTTTTTCCACCACAACTTGTCCCTAAGGATATGTAATGAATATATACATCATCCATAATTAAGATGATAATTATGATATATATGTAGCAGACTTGAACTAGTTTATAACTCCTCCATAACATTCATTGAGATTCATTTTACGTCAGCTCCTACTGCCTGAGATACACTTGAATAACCATCTTTTCTGCAAGAATTAAAGAAATAAACCCAGTTATTTTATAAGAAATCATTGCTTTTATTTAGCAAACTTCTTTGGAAGTGTTGCTAGGCTGGCATTCGTAATCCTCATCGTCTGCTATTAAAAGGCTATTCTGTTTCCACATACCAGTCGAACAAGACTAAAACTCAACAGGACCTTGTTTTGTTTACATTTTTATAGACGATTCTATTTTTAAATTTTGTACGATTTACCTCCCCTGAAAAAGTACTCTTCAATCTCCTATCCGCCATTACAGGAGTGAAAACACAAAGAAACTGATAGCAAATGAATCTGTAAAAATGCCTTATAAGCGCGGTGGTGGTAGACAATGTGTTGTGTTTGATTGATCTAACAATAAAAAAAGACTAAATGAATGGGAAATTCTACGTGCCAGACACACATAGCGACATACATTTTAACACAAATTATAGAAGTACAGCATTATTAAATTGTCAATATATCATTGTAAAATTTAGTAAACTAATATCACTATGTTCTGATATTTCATTGCCATAATTAATAAAACAATTCCATTTCATTGTAAACATTAATTCAAACAAACATAATGTACATCTTTAGTAAAATAGTGAAAACTACAGCAAATGAATAGGAAAGCGTAATAACTTCTTTGTTGTTTATTATCCAGTCATATATATTTAGCCAATTTATAGATTTAAAAACTAAACCATAGTTGTATACATAAAATAAATCACTGTACAGAGTTCATTGCAATGATCTTAAATAACTATGATATTCAGTTTGTCTTTACGCATATCGCAGGTATTTTACAAAATAGTTTTTATTAACGATAAGGCATACGAGTAAGCACCCAGTATATCATTTGTATCATGCAGTGATCCATAATTTTAATTGAACAACCGAAAGTCGCTAATTAATTGATCACACGATCACACTTAGGTTTGCCATATTACACAGTCATCTAATAGACATTGAACAGCTACTATATAAGTGACCCCCCCCAATCCACATGAGGTCTAATCTTTTAATTGTTTTATTGTCCCTAATTGGATTAATCCTGGCTGGTCATGGTCTGTAGACTTGACACCTAGTAAAAAAGTAGGGTCATAATTTTATCGATTTATGGTGATAATAAGTTTATGACTAAATTCCTGTTGTTTTTATAAGCATAGAGTAACTGATTATGTAAAGAGAAGCTAGTCTATCAATAACCCTGTCTGTTTTATTACCCCCTACTGTGGAAACAGGGGTCTTGCTGGTCCATATGGCACTTGCCTTGCATTCCTGGTTCAATGTCTTTAAGTGTCGGTGCTTCTTTTTGAAGTCAGCTGTCAATTTCCTGTTTTCCTGTCTCGGTATCATAAAACTTGCTGAGACAGTATATACGTGTGACATCTTATCTGATGTTTTAATGATGTGGAATTGGATTAATAGTAGCATATTGGGACCTTGGTGATTGTTTTAGGTACACGTACAACATAGACTAAATAAACAAAGTGTGTCACTTGTCTATAATTTGAAAATAAAATGTAAAATCATTATCAGCTAGATGTTATATCAGTAAAAAGCTATAAGAACTGTGATATAAAATTACTTTGTTTTATTTTTTTCATGAACTGTTGCTGTTTATTATTGATTAACTATAATTGTTGATCGAGTCACACATATGTCACAGATCGAATATGTAACACAAGTGAAAAATTCGACCGAATATATCACACGTGTCAGATATGTGACATATTCCAAAAAGTGGACACAGGAATATGAAATTGACAACGAATACATCACATTAAATTTGTCATCATGCAGTTCTGAAAGGAAAACGTGGTTTTAAACAATCACATTCATGCAACAAAGTTTTTATCACAACCAGCACACGATCACCGCCACCATCATTACGAAATCATAAAGAAATTACGACGAGCACCATCATCATCATATATAGCACCAGATATTCAATTGAATAATTAAAATCTGATCAAGCATTCGTTTTCTGCGTATGAAGGCAGGTAGAAACAGTCTGAGGTCTCATATTAGCAATTAAACAAATAATAAAAGACACAATTAAGATAGGCAAATCATTTATTTACAGGTATATTCATTATTATACACTACTCCGCTAGCAAATACTAACGAAATTGCTCCTTCTGTGTCATTTTTACAGACAAAAACTTGCGGTTATAGATTTTTATCGGTAATCAACTCGCATACTTCTTAAGAACTTTCACTCCTGTAATGGCGGACGGTCACGTGATAAAACAATGGCGGCGGTCTAATTGATGGAAATAGAATCGTCTATACCACACTAGGTCTGATTTTTCAAAACAAGTTGATTTGAATGTAGTTCATTCGATGATTGTAATACAATCAGATGATGACTGACAATGTTAATGGAAGTACATACATATGTATGTGAGCACGTAAACTTATAAATACAAATAATATATAAATTGTTATTTATATAAATAATGATAATTGAGAAATGTGCCTCAATCATTAGGACCAGATCTTAAAGAGCGAATGTAATTATGTTGTAATTGTGTTTCACTAGAACAAGATACATGTTTATACTTTTAAACTCAGACAAAACTATTTACCATGAGGTTCAAATATGAAACAAATAATATCACAATTATTTAACAAGATTGCGGCAAGCAGTGCCAACGCTCGTCTGTTCACCACCTCAGTGAGATCTATTCACCTATGAAGTTTCATGTTGCTACCTTTTACAGTAAAGAGCTCTATAGACATATTTACTTTGCATAACACAGGCATAAAAGCCGCAGTGATCACAATAAGCTCGACTTTTTCTTCGAAATCAGACGAGCTAAAAATGAATAAGAAATAATTTGACAGTAATTAACTGGAAGTACAAGTTTTACAAGAGACATTAACAAAAAAAGATTTTGAAATAAAAAAAAACTTACTTTAATAGTTCAGCAAGCTCTCGTTTGATTCGTTTAACAACTGGTGGACCTTGATAAACTAAAGCAGAATACAACTGTACCAGGGAAGCCCCGGCTCTTATTTTCTCATAAGCATCTTGTCCAGAAGCAATACCACCTACACCAATAATGGGTATTTTTCCTGCAAGTGAAATAGTTAATGTACTCAATTAGAAACCAAAGCAAATAGCAATGAAATTGACACAAAAATTATCTGAACTGAAAAAAGTGACACTGACACTGATCAATTATACATAAACAGCCAAACCTGTAACCAGTCACCATCGAGAAAGATATCATGTGGCATTTATTGAGAGGTAGCCTTTATTTTGAGGTCATTTTGGTCTAAATAATCAATGGTGAATCTTGTAAGAATGACCTTTATTTGCAGGTTGGCCTTTATTCTTAGGTGGCTGCTAGCATAGGCTAGACAGTACTCAATCAAACAGAGTCATTTCCTGTTTATAATTTTCAATCACAGATTCATTAGTACTGCTTGTGATTGATATCAAGCAGTAAAAAATCTTCAGAAAAGTTGGATAAAGAAAAGACTAATCCTTGCCCGTCAATATCTATGTACATGCATTAGAAAAGTAGCAATTCACATAGACAAATAGATGAGTCTTTTTTACTTTATAATACAGCATATTCCTTAAGATGGCTCGATAAATAACACAACATAAATACTACAAAACTTATATTTATGCTAATTCTTACCTTTGGTTAATTTATAAATATCTTTTATAGTTTGTGTTGACATATGTTTTAATGGTTCCCCACTTAATCCCCCTGTTTCATTTTTATGTTTATTCTGTAAACTGTCAGGCCGGGTAACAGTTGTGTTAGTAACAATTAAACCATCAACTCGACCCTGCAATACATATCAGAAATATATAATTCACGACTTTGTAACTAGCAATGTTAAAACTATATGGGGGTGACACTCTCTCAAATAAATGATACTCTCTCAAATAAATGCTAACTATACACTTAAAATATGATAGTCACAAATTCTCACACAAAAAGTTCAAGTAAAACAGTCTTCATATCATCGATTCATAGTAATTTAAGGAAGCCAAAAGAAAAATACATACCATTACATAGTACATATGTATTATTATTTCAAGTTTAAACTTCCCTTACAACAAAATTTAATTCAAGAAAAATCAAGTACTCACTGGTATTTTTAAAACAACATCAACAATATCTTTTTTATCATTCTCAGTTAAATCTGGTGCAATTTTTACTAATAATGGTGGTTTTCTGTCAAGTTGTATATTTTTCTTCTCTTCAGCAACCTAAAAGGAAAATTTTACTTCAGAAACCATAACACAAATAACCAGACAGAACAATTTTTCACCGAGGTTTAAAGTCGCATCAACAGCTGCCAGGGTCGTTTGGCGACTTCCTGCTTGATTGGCGGAGGAAGATTCCCAGCATACACCTGGGTAGTACCACTGACCTACTGTAAGCTAGCTGGGTAGTACCACTGACCTTCTGTAAGCTAGCTGGGTAGTACCACTGACCTTCTGTAAGCTAGCTGGGTAGTACCACTGACCTTCTGTAAGCTAGCTGGGTAGTACCACTGACCTTCTGTAAGCTAGCTGGTCAGCTCCTTCATAAGTAAAATTATCAGGTTCCATGTAGGATTTGAACTTACAGCAATGAGGGGCTAATGATTACCAGTCAGAGACCATAACCACAAGACTACAGAGGAACGTGACCACTCAACAAAGGAGGATCATGGCCACTCAACCACAGAGGACCATGGCCACTCAACCACAGAGGACCATAGCCACTTAACCACAGAGGATCATGGCCACTCAACCACAGAGGATCTGTCAAGGATTATTGACAAACATGATGTAAAACATTGACAAGTTATTGAGAGCATAACAAAGCAACATGCAAATTGCTCAAGGAACATACAGTAATTTACCAATTAATACACTTATATACAGAAACAGCTCTAGAAGTCATTATTTCACAAATACCAAGCAATTATTTCTTAATTTCGTTAATTTCTCTTAAATCTTTTTCATCTATCTCATATCATCTACAGTAAAAAACTTGAAACGACAATGAATTTGGATACAAAAAAAAACATTCTCGGTGTTATGATCAAGTTGCTATATAGAGGAAAAACTGAAACTCTGAATGAGTTGGTTAAATTATGAAGTAGCTACCATGTAAGATTTTACTGTATTACCTGTGAAACAAGTTGCTCTAATTGTTTTTTTCCCTGCATATTTCTGAGACCTGGAGTGTTAGGACTAGACACATTAATCACCAGATAATCTGCTATGGTACCAAACTTCTGTACCCCTTGCACATAATCTCCCACTGGATCATCTGTTTCTTTATTCTTTCCTAAATTCACACCAACTATACCATGATTTTCTCCTGCAACAGATGACGTTAATCAGAACTATTACCAAGCTTTACATGAAATATTGGCTACAAGCAAATTTTGCACCAAGAACAAACTATCGGTATTGTATTGAATTTCAATTACATTAAAAATATCAGAGAATATCAAAGGAGACATAAGACTGGTGTCTCTATGTCCTAAAACTGAACAATTGTATTGGTAACTAAAAAATTCTATTTTTTTATTAACAGTTGTATTTAAACTATTAGTCACATATTATTCAAAAGCATAGTATGAATTTGAAAAAAAATAATGAGGGCAGAAAAAATTAGTCACATTTAGGATTACATGATCAAAATGATAAGGCCAAAAAAGTGTCCTCTTTATTCTTTCTTAAACATACCTCTAGTGAAAATACGAAGTATTTTATTAATTGGATTTTGCCTAAAGAAATATTAAGGTCAAAGCCCAAAAATTACCTATGATAAATGATAAACACTATATATGAATATGTTTAAAAAATGTTTTAATGAAGATTTATAGTACTGAATTCATAATTTAAAACTGCAGAAACTGGGTCTTGATAAGAAAATTATATGTAAATCTGTTAATACATTCACATTATAGCAAAATTTACATAATATAACAAATTAACTTTTCATAAACATCCATGGCTAACAGCACTTAAAAACAAATAACAGAACATTTTCAACCAAATTGAAGAGCAAGTGATATCTTCAATAAAAACACCAACTTTCTAAGCTAGTGAAGCAAGTAAATTAAAGCTTTGTACACAGGTAAGTTACCTTACTTGGTATCTCAATCACTGAAGATGTTTCAGGACCAGATGTGTCCGTCCACAAATTTATATTTAACATATTTCTTTCTTCACATATATATGGAACGTAACTTTCATCTAATGAAAAGAGTAAAATAAACCTTATGAAGAGTATTCATGTCACATTAAAAAGATTACATCAAATCATTATGCCATCAAAATACTTCAGGCAAATCGCTTCGTAAATTTTGCAATTTAGAGTAATAGAAAACACTGTTTTCATAATGCATTATGAGGAGAAACTGACGTCATAAAAATTATTCAGAATAAAATCATATAGACCGTTTACAGTACAGTACATACGGCCTAGGAAAGAAGTGGATCAACTTTCTTTGTTGTAACGAACACAAACCTTTAAATAACTGGACAGAATTTCTCTGTTTTAATCTTTCCCTCACAACATCATGACCATCACTATTAAAACCAAATCTGAAACAACGATTTTTGATAAAATCAATTCATAAAGATATATGAGAAAATGAAGGGCAATAACTCTGTTACATAAGGCACAAATGAGACTAACAGAAGAATTGGCTATCCAATTCCTAGATGTACCAGTACTAATTAGAGGTTGAAACAACAGTAATACTAGTAAGATAGCTGATAAAATATTTAATTCATTTCAGACTTTCATTACAATCATGAATGACAGCAATTCTTTCAGAATCCCATATGCAAAATGTAGTCATTCTTCTCAATGAGGAAATTGTTTCGAATTTTAGCGCTAGCGTACCATAAACATGAATTTACCGACCTGTTTATAACAGCCTTGTCCTCCCACAATCTGAATAAACGAGGTTTAGGGTTGCCTGGTTGTGGTTTTGGTGTTACACTTCCAACTTCAATAAACCCAAAACCAGACCGCAACATTCCATCAACAGCTACACCATCTTTATCAAACCCTGCAGCAATACCAACAGGGTTAGAGAATGTTTTGTCCCATACATTCGAACTCTGAAACATAATAAGTCATGTTTGTTTTAGCATTATTAGTTGCTACATAAAGATGCTTTGACAATACTGAAGCAGTTGATAAATACATTGTATGTCTATATCATAGCCTTTTATCTTGGGCTACAAAAGGTGAAGTACGGAATTGTTTAAAAACATCATTAGGGCAATATTTGAATATTGAAAAGTGGCTAATATTAATATTAATCTTTGAGCCGACAAACTTTGTCCTGAAGAAGAAACTGATGCTAAAGAGTACTGAACACACAAAGATCCCATCATTTTAACACTTATTACCAATAACAACAGCAAAAAGTATCTAATCTTACAAGCGAAGGAGGGTCTGGAGTTCCTTGTTTTGGTACCAACTTATTTTTAGCCATAAATATTGCTACATTGTGAACCATCTCGGGATCCAAGAACTTTAATTTGGGCATTAAAAAGTCTCTGTAAAACTTCTCATCGCCTTTGTATGCTGACAGGCCTCCAAAGAGAGCTATACCAGACCCACATATAATCACCATTTCCTTCAGTTGTTTCTAAAAAAGGAAAATAAATTGTCACATATTACAACACATAACAAGTGTAATCTAATTTTAATTGTATCAGTATGGTATAAACAGTATTTGTGTAAATAAATTGGCTGTAATATCGCCCAGACCCGATTAGCTCAATTAGTAGAGAAATATCTAATTAGCAAGCAGGAAGTCTTAGGTCCTCGTCTTAGGTCCTCCTCCTATTACACAATATATAATTGTTTTAGATTATTCCCTTTACAAACCTTAATATATGCAGCCAATCAAGGAATTAGGAAAGGAATTCAATTGGTAATTATCAAAGACTTTTATAATACATGTATCCAACTCTGACGACAATACTTTATTTTGAATGTCTGAACAGTAAAGTAGCGCAGCAAGAATCCAACTGATTAGACTGTTATAGCGGCAGCAAGAATCCAACTGATTACAATAGAGAGACACTTCTATTTGGCCCTGTCCTTCTCTGAGAGGATGGCCCTTCCAAATTAATTAACGGAATCCAGTGTTCATGAAAGCTGAATAAGTAAGGCTTACAATAATTAACTTGACAATTCAAAAAAATAGACTGTCAGTTGTTGTTGTTGTGCCTATTTAAAGAGCAAGACACAAACTGAACTGATGGAAGTTTTTACAAATTTTATAGTTTTATCAATTATTATAGATAAGATTAAGCACAAAAGTTACACAAAGAAAATGTCTCATAAAAAAATAGCAATACCATAAAGATAGACGGCGTTGGTCCACTCATTTTCGTCTTTAAAACCAAGCTTCTGTAAAAGATGAGGGTTACGCAACTGTCTTTCTACACAAGTACGGCTTCACACGAGTAATGAGGACCTTCACCTTCCACTCGGTTGTACTTTAGCCTAAACCAGCCAAATGTTCGTATTATGATTTTCATCTTTCGTTGAATTAATCAGTTAAGTTCAATGAATAAAATAAGGATATTTCCAACAAAAAATATTCTATAAGTATATAAATAAGAATATTTCTTTTATGTTGTAAAAAATACCGAAAATTAAAAATTCGAAAATGAGACTTTTAATTTTGACTGCTAGCCAACATGACAGCTTTCGAAGGTTTGTTATTTATTTTTAATTTTTGATGAAGGAACCATTTTGCATTTTGGTGACAGTAGATATTATTAACTGAATTAAGTACTTTCAAACCAAACTGTGTCTGTTTTTGGAGCTGTTATATCGTAAAACTCACTAAATCAAATGTTTTTTACCGGCTTTCAGCCTCATTCAAGATGGCCGCGCCCATTGACACATGAATTGGTTTTGCAATAATGTTATTTCACTGTTTTTTTTTCATTTTCTGCCATATATGTAAGAATTGTTAGAACTTATTGCATACAACTAGCAAATTTTGTATTACTGCAACTTTTGAAGATGCTTAGAAATTAAGTTTAGTCATAAATATGACTTTACTCGAGTCTAGTCCTGAAGATTAATCATTTGTACATGCAGGTTTCCATTCAGGTATCGTTGTTCAAATTTCTTATAAGTAAAGAAAATTTAGCTAATATATACTCAAAGCATCCCACACAGTCGTTCAATTCATAATCAGGAAAATCTTGTAGACCAGAGAAATGTTGATGTTATGGGAACAACTGTAAACAAGTAGTGTGTGCATGTCAAATTGTTCTCTAATCACTCTTGGTAACTATTTTGTAAAGCTTCTATCAATGGTTGACTTAGTAACGGGTATAAATAAATAAGATAGCATCTTATCATTCCATGACAATTGAATTTTGATATTTAATATTTATATGTATCAGTCTGAGTGTATTTTAATACATGATTGCTTTATTCAAATTCGATCATGGAAGGATTTCAGCCTGATTCCATATAATATGAATTTTCATACTAAGATTGAATACAATCTTTGTTATTCAGAAATGGGAGTGATGCCCGAGATTGGGCAGGCTGTTGAAGAAATGGACTGGAGGTTGGTACTTTTATCTTTTATTGTTAGTAGATTGTCAAACTGATTTATATTGTGTTTTTTTGTAGTTACTGAAACATTTTCATCGAAACATGTGTCACTAAGCAGGCTCTTTTATGCGATTTTGGAGTCCATTATTCTCCCTTGTTCCCCAAGTAGAAAAGTATATATATTTTTCCCTACTGAGAGAAAAAATTATCCATAATTAGAAAAATAATATGAAAATAGGCTTAGCCTATGGAACGGGGAAGTCGAGTCTATTTGAAAGGAACGACAACTCTAGGTAGAGATTGGTCGAGCACCTTGCGTAAACAAAAAGTGACGTCATTCTATTTCCTGTCAAGCGTTTGTGCGCAAAACTTTATGCAGACGCTTTTCACAAAGTTTACCAAAAGCGTTTGTGTTTTTTAAATAAAGCTTCTTTTTTAAAAAACTTCGAATATTTTGCTTTCTATTTCTTGTAAACAGATAGGAAAATATAAATATAAGTGAGTAATTAAATTACGATGTAAAAAAATATACCAACACGAGAACGAGAATTTAGTTGTTACAAACAAAATGGCGGCCAAAATGGCGGCCTCCATGATTTGGAAATGAGATTTTCGGCGATAGGTAATACATTTGAAATTGTTTTAATTCACATTGAACGTTTTCTAACGTACGCATTGTCTATAGCCGGGCAAGGCCAAAGCCCGGGACCCGCTTCGCGGGCCCCGGTCTTTGACTTCCCCGTATTAGTTGTTACAAACAAAATGGCGGCCTCCATGAATTGGAAATGAGAATTTCGGCGATAGGTAATCACATTTGAAATTGTTGTAATTCACTTTAAACCTTTTCTAACGTACGCATTGTCTATAGCCGGGCAAGGCCAAAGCCCGGGGCCCGCTTTGCGGGCCCAGGTCTTTGACTTCCCCGTATTAGTGTTTCACGATGCAAATTTCGCCCATCAAAGGGACCCGTTACCTATTCCCCAAAACGATAAAAAAGGGCTGCTAAGGGCTGGCTGGAAACCCCCAGCATGTAATTTTGTTTTATTGATTTTAATTGTATGATATATAATATGAAATCGGATGTACTTTGTTTAAAAACTTGGTGAAGACTTAGTGAAGACTGCTTCAAATTGAGTTACAAAAATAGCAATTCAGAAAAAGGGGCTAGGCCCTAAATAGTAAACTTTTAACAAAACGATAACAGTTTTACAATAAACATATGGGCTGGAAATACTAAGGTTTAGTAGTCAGGGGGGACATAAGCTGGCCTAAGATCTGAAAGTTGTGTTGAGAAAGACTTCACTTTAAATCTTCACTGTATATAGAGTGCTGAACGCGAAACTAGTGCGAGTGACATTTTTTACGAAAACTTTTCAATAATCATTTTTAGAAATACCTTATCTGCCTGCTGTATAAATATTTTCTTTAAATTTTAATATAAACTAGGAAATTGTTATCTCATGTCATTGACATCTCATTTGATTAATATTAAATTTTGTTGAAAAAAACTTGTTTCACAATGATGGCTCATATAACATAAAAAAGTGAGGACCAAGCTGCAGTAAAACCTCATTCACAAGGGGGACGTAAGCTTTAGACCAAGTTTAGATATTAATGTTGAAGTGATGGCTAAGTGTTGTTTACCGTTCTCATCTGCATTTATCCTTACATTACAGTTTGCCAACTGATGTTCAGTCAGAGGCTATTCCAATGATTCTTGGTGGAGGAGATGTTCTTATGGTAATTTTGTTTTCTTTTTGACTTATGATTAATGTTGCATTAACAATCAGGATCTTTTGGCTATGTTTCCATTAGTAATGATGGCTTACTTCTAGGTAGAACCATTAACCTTTTATAAGTTTCCTCAACAGCTTCCTCACTAGTGAGATTTTGGTACTGGGTGGGAATCTAACTCACAGTTGTGAGAGGCTTGTGATAACTACTGTGGAATCATTAATTTTCGTTGGGGATTTAATTTCGTGGATTTCGTGGCTTGGCTCATCCATGTAATCAAATGCTGACGAATTTAAATGCAGAGATGAAGCATTTTGTTTCAAAAATCAAATTCCACAAATTTATGTCCCCACAAAATAGCCATTTTATTAAAAACCACGAAAATCCAGCCCAACAAAAATAAATGAAAATACAGTATACAGAAACCATAGCTGCTACCATGGATGCTTCTTCATTTTCTTACCTGTATTTTAATCTTGTGTCTCAATCATTTAGAGATTATGTGAGAATGTTAAAGTCTGATGGAATTATCTGATACAAGATATGATTATTATGAATGCTATTAAAAAAAAAATTTATTCTGTTAAATGTCATATTACATCGGTCTGTGAAATTAAGGTTTGAAATGCGGTTGCACAAAACAGAAATTTTAGCTGCTTTTGCTTTGATTTATTAATGAAATTCTGGTTGTCTGAACCAAAATTTTGGTTGTCTGTATGAAAAATTGGTTGTCCCGGACAACAGGACAACTGCTAATTTCGCAGACTGTTACGTTATGCAAATAAAAGATCTTGATGTGGACAGGCATGTATGGAAATTCAAATTATTTATTTTATTAATATTCGAGACCAAATTCTAAAGCTGTCTAGCTAGATAATATAGGGTTAATGCTGGCAAGTTGCCAAATTGCCCTAGCCATTCTTGTGACTTAAACACTGTGGAATAAATAACATTTATTAATATTAGAAATTTGGAATAATACAATCATGTATGTACTTCTTTTTACCCACTTTGCTTCTAGACTCAGGTTGTTAATTATACAACTCATGTTGTGCCATGCTGACTTGTTTTATCATTGTATGATTAAATAACTTATGTTCTTATTGTTCCGATAGTTTCCAAAGTATCTGAAGATTTTATGCTTTGAAAATCTTAAAATTAAAAGTTGTCATTATTTCTGTACACATACAATGTGAGTCTGAAATACTTAGCATACTTTGACAGATTTAAATGTTTTACATTTACATATTATGTATTTCAGGCTGCAGAGACTGGAAGTGGAAAAACTGGGGTAAATTGATTCTTAGCTGTATTAATCCTGTTTCAGTTAATTATATCATGTAATGGTAGATAAGCCTTGTATTTGTGTACAGTACAAGTGTCAGCATAATTGTCTCCCTTAGTTCTTGTGATTGTGTTTTATCAACAGATTAGCCTTTAATAGGGCGTATGTTTTTGGCCTGTCTGTCTGTCTGTTTGTACCAAACTTTAACCTTGCCTATAAAATCAAAATGTTTCCATATACAGTCATCAAACTTCATATGTTGGTTCCTCATGGTAAACAGGACCTGTGCATTTTAAGGTCAGTAGGTCAGGGGGTGAATGTGGACCGGAGAGGGCTTTGTGTTTTAAAAAACACATCTTGTTTAAATGATATAAATATCAATGAAATGAGAGATGTTAGTTTCATTGTCTATCACAAGTCACTGTCACATGTTTAAGTCCTATTCACATGCCTTGCTCATATCATTTTAAGGTCTATTTGTCTGTTTAGTGTATTTCTACACCACTTTGTATGAGAGAAGTTGACCATCTGTCACAGACTGACATTTTGTTGGTTTTTACATTCAAGTATTATTTTCAACATTGTCTGATGATGTAGTAACTATATGAGAATCTATGGAGGATTTATTGTCTTAAGATACAGACGTTTGAGGATTTTTATACAGCTGTAAGGCAATGAAGGACATTTTTATGAATTGATAGAAATTTTCAGTAGGAAAAATAAAATTTGAAATGAAGTTCACTGAACGACAAAGATTTTTCTGTTTTTCGTAAGTTGATAAATTTTATTATTAATCTACTTCTTTTATGTATTACATCCATAATGCTGTACTTATTCAATTTTACTCAATGTTATGAAAATAGCGCTACCCATTTATCAATTTACCTTAGATTTTACAACACATTCTGAACAATTTGTAAGAGTTGCTGCCCTTGCTTAAAAAGGGTGAAGTTTGATATTGCTTGGTGATCTATAGATTTCTTCCTTGAATTAGATTGATGCTGTGATTTAGTACCTTTGACCTTGAGTTCTCTTTGAAAGAGATCTTACTTTTCTTGGAGTATTGAAAATTAGGCTACTTCCTCCACAGACTTCAGTGCAAATTTAAAGGGTCAATAACACAAAGGATAGTAATTTGGGTGAAAATCTTACACGGTAAATCATTTTCTGTCATAGAAACCTATAAAACTGGAAGGAATCTTAAGATCTGTCTGCTCCATTTTGAGAAAATAATTTTAGACATTATGGGTATAAAACTTGAACACTAACAGTGAAATTTTAGATGATGTTGCAACTTTTTGATGCCCGAAATATTTAATCGTGGTCAACCTAAGTATACTGTAACTGTCTGTAATCTCTGTAAGTCAATGTTTCAATGTAATTCTCTGTCTGTTTTCAGGCCTTCTGTCTCCCGATTCTCCAGATTGTTTATGAAACCCTGAAAGATTTGGAAGAAGGGAAGGGTTCTAAAACTGTAACAAAGTCCAAAGGTTTGAACATAAAATTGTATATTCACCATCATTGTGAAAGCTTTCTTTTCAACTCTCTTGCATGATATTTGCAACTGATATTGTATATATTCTTCTTAGATGCCCAAACACACAGAATCGTCAAATGAACAGTCAGATCATACTAACCAAGATTTAATCATATGCATGAAGGCATCACAATAGTATGTATGGATATGGTTGTTTTCAGAATTAGTACCACTGTGATGAATCAGCTTCAGTTAATTTTTGAAATGTGTCAGTTTCAATGCTTTCAGTACTTTGATAATTTTATTTAGTCATCTCCAGGTCTGTCGGTGACTCCTCATATTTTTATTCTGCTGTCTGTTTGCTACTTCAGATGAGTGTTACTCATCCACAATATTTTTTTTTTCTAGGATATATTGTATGCTCCCTTATTGTATTGAACAAACAATTCAATCAAATTATTTTGTTCACTGGATGAAAACTGTTGTCTTTGCTGAAATAAATTTGCAGTAAAGTTTCTTAAGCTAGTTTGTGCAAAATTTAGGTAATAATAGACGTACTGACTTTGATAAATGACTATAGATGAACTGATATCAGTATTGCATGCATTATTTGTTGTTTTCTTCACGAATTACATTTATCACCAGGTTTTCAATTAATATTACCTTCATCTTTTGTCTGAATGTTTAATAAAGTTAAGTTGATAGATGTGTGTTGAAATTTTGCTTGACAGTTTACAAAAAAGATATGACTAATTTTCTATTATAACAGAAAGTTTTAGGTAAAGATCCTAGTCATAAAGATACTTAAGAAAATCTTAAATGATAAAACCGCCGTAACTTTCTGGGTTCTTAAGAACAATTCTTCCGCTTAGAAATGTGTTTAGGCTGGTTAGAAATCTCAAAGTTTTAAGGATATTGCTGAAAAAATGCCTTGACCTCCCTAGCAGAAATTTTCTCCTAGATTTTGCAATACAATTTTTCGGGTTGGTCGGTAAAGGGCAAACAAACTTAATTTAATTTAAGCCTTAGGTAGATACAGCTTTGCATCAGGAAAGAGGTTTTAGAGACCAAATATTGAAATTATAGGTATTTTCTTGGGATTCAAATTTTCTCTTACATTGGCTTTGTGAAAAATGACTTTAGAAATATCTTGCAACATTTGTATGTCAAAATATTAAGATAGATTTTAAGAATTTCTCTGAAAAGGTCTACCCACTAAGATCATCCATTCTTCATGAAACTCGAATTTTGATTTTGACTCACATGGGGACATATAGATTGCTACTCTTGTCTGATTTAAAATGTCGTAAATTCAGTTATGCTAAATTATTACAGTTTGAACTTTCTGATTCCTGTGAATTAAATTCTATTCAGACATAAAAGTTTGAGGTTGTAAAGCCTGTGGAATTGAAATTTATGTTAAAAATAGGCTTAGATTATTGTTGAATGTACGTTGATTAACAATTTATATTTATTTATAATTTGCCACATCTCTTCAATTCATTAAACAGGACACTCACAATGGAAGATGAATGTTTATGATCGAGGCGATGCTATGGGTAAGTATAAACATCTAGAAGATCTAATTTACTCATTTATTAGCTTGTCGGTTTTTTTAAGAAAAAGTTGAGCTGTTGTGATCACTGCGGTGTCTGCGTCTATGCAAAAACTTTAATGTTGCTCGTAACTCAGAAACTATAAGAGGTAGCAACATGAAACTTCTTAGGTGGATAGGTCTCTTAGGCAGTAATATGTGTACAATAAATTAATATATTTGTATAACAAATGAATGTCAATTTTAAAATAAACACATGTGAAAGATTTTTCATGTGTGAATGGAAATAATAATTGAAAAATGTACCGGATGTCCACTATAGTCGCCCTACTCTAATTTTTCCAACATTCCCTAGACTTTTTTTATCTGTCAATTTTTTTGCTGATTTTCATTTTCATATGTATCTCAGAACTAAAGAAAATACATTTGAAATACATTTGCTGACCTTCCACTCAATATCTGGGGAATTTTTTTTGGCCTAAATTCCCTAATTGAAATGATTTTAAACAAGATATTTTTAAAACTGAAAGTTGCATTTCATATTATTGTTCTGATGTAATATCATATTTTCATCGTGAAGCAGAAACAAAATATTACGAGTTCAACATTAGAAGGAAGAACCCATCTTGTTTGATATTCTCATTAATAAATGAGGAAAGACAGACAGCCCGTCTGTTTATAAATCTCGTTTGTTTTCCATCAAACTGCTGCGTATTCATACAACAAATTTAACTTTGTTTACTTCTGCATTTTAGTAGCATATGAAAGGCCATATTATTTATTTACTCTCTAGAGTGCTGCTGAAATTAAGCCATTCTGTCTTACGTTTCTCTTTAATTCTGTTCAAGATGTGTGTTCAGACAGTATGTCTGTAGCTCCTATAAAAGACACATATTTAATTTTCGCTATATTTTGATGCATTCATCAATGTAATCTGTGACGTGCTGTTTTGTCTATTTTTCCAGCCATAGATCCTGACGGTCTTTTATGCCAGAGTAGAGATCTGCAGAAGTGGCACGGAACTAGGTCGAATAAATCCATCGCTGGACAAGGTATGTTTTTAGTATAAACAGTGTAACCTATGTCAGTGTCATCCTGTGAATAGTGGCCACCTGTAAACTACAGTCATCCTTGAAATACAATCAGTTCACAATAGCAGACCAATAAATCACTGAATACAGGTCAACAGTGTGTAAGGTTATATTTTCTGTCTCCCTGCGTTCACAGGTTTGACTGTAGACAACTTTAGTGACCTTTGTCAGGTTTGACTTGATTCTGTTGTTTAGTGCTGACTACTTTAATGTCTCTCTGACTAAAGGTATATAGGATTTATCTGAGATCATTGTACATAGGGTCTTCCTCCGCAGCCATTTGACCCTAGCTGTTGGTGCAGCATTAAACATTGTTGGTCATGAGACAGCTATGCAAAACGTCAAACTGTCAGGACCATATTTTATTTGCTCATTTTGTACTGTTTGGCAACCTTGTTTTCTCTACAAATCAGTTCACTCAGACTGCATTTTGCATTCTACTTGTTGCCATTGACATCAGGAACCCTTTGCAGGGCAGGAAACCTTTATTTTTTAAAATGGTTATTTCGGGATTGACTGTAGAATTTCCGCTGAAATATTCTAGATATACTCTATAATTGACCTAAAGACTTACATTCACTGTTAACAGCATTGTTTGAAACTTGTATATGGAATAAATTACAATTTTATTCATGACTTGAATGAATGAAAGCATCTTGATACCTCGACATTAAATATATATTTTATCTTGCTGATTTAGGATGTAATGATTTATCTCAGAGAGGATATTTTGTTATACGATGTGATAGATGATGCAGGCACTTCAACAGAAATGTGAATTATGTGTTGAAATCTTTGATAATATGGATATATGATATATCAGTATTAGCTATAAGAAATGTGTTGCATGTCTATAAACATATGATTACATTGTTAGATGGTGCATTAAGAATATTGTTTGATTATCTTTGTATTTTATGCTAGCAGCGTGCATAGGCACTCGATTCAGAGATTTTTATACGTTTATAGACATTACTTTTCAATTTCACTCATCAAACAACGCAAATCTGTTGAAAGAAAAATCTTCATTTTTTCCCTTATTGAGTGTATAAAAAACACCAAGGTAGTGATCTCGCCATTTTTTTGATTGACGGAAGTGACAAAATAAGCGTGGGTCCTGGCTTTCCTTCTAAAAGCTGTCAAAACGTTTTAAGTTGGAGCACACTACAATGAAAGCAAGGTTCCCGGAAAGCACGTGCAGATTAGAAGGAAAGCAGGGACCCACGCTTATTTTCGTCACTTCGGTCAATCGAAAAGATGGCGACTGCACTACCTCGGTGTTTTTATATGCGCTCAATAAAGGAAAAAAATGAAGATTTTTCTTTCGACAGATTTGCGTTGTTTGATAAGTGAAATTGAAAAAGAACGTCTGTAAACGTATAAAATTCACGGAATAAAGTGCCTATGGCAGCGTGTGTGAATTACAAAGGGCTGCTACTTTACCAGATGGCAGACTTGTAAACATTACTTTCTGTGCCAAATAAGATATTACTGGCCCAAAATATATAATGAAGAATTTAAGGAAATTTACCAGACATGAATGCTGCTCATTATATGACTAATTTTGTCCGAACCTTATTTAGATATTTTCTCTCTTACTGTGTTAGCATCTACAGTAGTACCTCTCCAAAGCAACACCCTTTGGGAGTAACAAAATTATGTTGTTTTTGAGAGGCTGTTGCTATAGAGAGGTTAAATTAATAGTTTAATTGTGCAGTGGGAAAAAAGCAAGCTGTTAGTTGTTGAAGGGAGTTTCTTGCTTAAGAGAAGGTCACTCTGGAAAGGTTATTCTGTATTTCAGCGATATACACAGTTTTGAAGATGCACTATATGTTCACTTTTTATCTATTTTTTATTGTTTTTCATGAATAATAAGTGTTATCTGATTGACAGGTAGATACTACTATGAAGCTACTGTTACTGACGAGGGTCTATGTCGTGTTGGCTGGTCGACTGATAAAGCTACCCTTGACCTTGGTACTGACAAGTTTGGGTACGGATTTGGTGGGACGGGTAAAAAGTCTTGGGGAAAACAGTTTGATTCATATGGAGAAGTAAGATTATATTTTCAACCTATTTTACCTTTGTTCATACTGTGGACTCTTTCATCTGTCAGTTAGGACTGATCTATTTTGGTTTTAGGGTGATTTTAATGACAAAGCAGTTTTTGTTAAATGAGCAAGTGACTTTACGTTGGCTAGTTTTAGATTTAGCGAATACCTTCATGGAAAAAATCTATTTGCTGAAAGTCGGAATAAATATAAGATATTCGCACTGTACTTTTATAAAAACCTTCTCAGACGTTTAAAGTTTATCTGCTGATTATTGTGTTGTTATACCTAGATGTCTGTCACCTCGTCTGGAAATCATGTTCACACTATTAGATAATGTCTGAAATGTTGGAACCATTCACAAAATGAAATAAAAAGACATAGTGTATGAATATACTGAATACCTGTCTGGCTTGATCCCAGGCAGTAGTGTATGAATGTACTGAATGCCTGTCTGGCTTGATCCCAGGCAGTAGCTCAGAGGCTTTGTGGTAAGATGTCTGCCTCGGATGCTGAATGGCGCGGGTTAGGGCCTCATTCACAATATACTACTATTCCATGTATTTTATGATTTGATTGTAACATATATAAAATTAACTGTCACTTGAATGAGATAAAATAAAGCAGTTTTTTTTTGTTGATCTCTGTATGAAAACTCAACTTTCCCCAATTTCAGCTACATTAGAGATTGTTACATTTTTACACATCAAAATCATTAGTTATTCTATGATTGTAAAATACTGTATAAAGAAATATTGAAAGCTGCAGGATGAAACAAGCTATCGCTTGTCTAACATTTCCTTGTGGACTCCCTCACTTTTATAAAAATATAATTGATATCAATGACTTGATGGCTGTTGTTGCATTTAAACAAAGATTGGTTAATCTAATTTACTTCTAATTTTTTAGGCATTTGGGATGAATGACACAATTGGCTGTTATCTTGACCTACAGAAGGGTGAGATACGTTGGTCAAAGAATGGTTTAGATTTAGGCAAGGCTTATGATATTCCTGGACATTTAAGGAAGGAGAGATTTTATGCTGCTGTTGTGTTAAAAGTAAGACAGTATGCCATTTATCACTTTCTGGCATGTATAAAAATGAGTAAACATTTGTGAAAAAAATTTTTTCATTAATTACATCACAAAAAAAGTATTATCATTCATACCTCAAAATTTGTCATACATGACTGGGCTCTCATTTAAATTTTTTGAGGCCAGATCTCAGATAAAACATGTGAATCTGATTCAGAGCATGTGTATGTTGGCTTTAATGGTTGATATTAAGTTATTAACCTTTGATTAATTATATATTGATTTACATTATGTTAAAATACAGCTATATTAAGCTTTAAATGTTTATTGCAGGGTTATAAGGCAGTTAATAAAATCTGCTGAAATTCCCCTTTTTCCTCGAAATGATGCAAAATTTCCCTACCTGAGGGCCTTGGGACCCATCCCTTAAAGTGCAGCTAGAGTCCTTGTATGATTAATACAGAATACAGTATTGAATGAATTAGAATTTCTTTATGCCTGAAGTTATCATTTTGGAGTATTCAAACTTCAGGATGATAGATGCCCATTTAGAAAAGTTTGTAGATTATTGATCCAGAGGTTACATATTAGAAACCAGGACTTGATGTCTCTATTACATGGTAATGGGGAATCTCCATCATTGAATGGTTTACATACGGTCTCTGACTAAATATCACAAGACCCTCACAGCTTAGAGTTTAAACCCCACCCATTACCAGACAATTTGCACTTGAGAGTAAGCTGTTACCCTTGCTTACTGAAGTTTGATGGTTTAACCCAGACGTACACCTCTGTCTTCCTCCACTGTTCAATCAATCAGCTTTCTGATGTAGGAGAAGTTTTTCTTCGACATAACTGATTTTAAAGCATTTTTACTTTTTGACTGGGATGCAGACACTGAATTATGCCGATAATGCTTTTATCATGTTTCGAAAATGTTTTACAAAGTTTTCAACCTCATTTAAGTGATGTAAGGCACCGGCAAACCAATCAGTACTGGCAATATTTCATGTCCAACGGACTCTAGCTTATATTCCACTGGGGTTTCTTACAGCCAGTGATTTGGTGATTCTCCACACTAGGAATTATTGACGATATTTTACTGGAAAAAAGTTTATGCTCAATTGTTTGTAAAATTTATGTATGTTTGATTTTTTGTTTGAATATTATTTTTATGAAATAATGGTCTTAAATGATTTGGTAATTGACAATGCATATGAATTGTACAACATAATTGATAATGCTGATGAATTGTACAACATACCTGATGATGCAAATGATTTGTAAAACTTGTTTTGATAGAATGCTGAAATGAGTTTCAACTTTGGTAAGACTCCATTCAAGTTTCCACCACCAAAAGATTTCATGGCACTTCACAGGGCTTCCGGAGAAGATGTGAAGGATTCAAAGATTGTGGGAGGTGGCCCAACAACATCTAAACCAGCCTCTAATGCCCCTCAAGCCATCATTATTGAACCCTCCAGAGAGCTTGCTGAACAGGTTGGTAGTCTTTATAAATTAGTTAAAGAAGTCAGACATATCAGGACATTTGTAATCAGCCTTGGAAGGCTCATGATAATGTCTATATTGCAGTAAAATATTTCGTAAATATCACAAATGAAAATGGCTCACATGTGATCAGAGATAACCTTTTTTCTGAGACTGTCTGGCTCTTACACTAGTTATTTAGTGTCTGTTTTGATTATTATCCATTATAAAGCCCATTTTTCCCTTCCCTAAGCCATCTTTATATACATGCCTTGATTTTATTATGTCCAAATCATGTCTGATGCCCTTGTTTGT
This sequence comes from Lutraria lutraria, assembly GCA_964023205.1. Classification (NCBI taxonomy): domain Eukaryota; kingdom Metazoa; phylum Mollusca; class Bivalvia; order Venerida; family Mactridae; genus Lutraria; species Lutraria lutraria. Next base: position 3,151,720 of record OZ026839.1, on the reverse strand, counting down.
TTTATTAAATGTCACAAATTCTTTTTAGGTATACAGTAAGTTCATCTAATTTACCATGGAATTGTTAACTTAATATAGATTGATTGGAGTAAAGTATTTATCTAAATTATACCCATTTATGAACAATATTTCCATGAATATTTTATGGCAAACTAGATTAGTGAGTTTTAATTGCTGTTTGACATTTATGGCTTTAATTTTATGTTATCTTCTGGTTGTGAAATAGCATGCACTTAATTTGACTACAGAAATTAATGCAGAAATGGTGTATCTTAATGGCTTCCTTATGTGGTAAATCTTAACATGAATTTTGTTATGTTGGAAGTTACATTAAGAGAATTTTGATTTATAAAATTGTATAATTATACACCTTTTTAGTCTTCCATGTGGTGTGGATTGATTGGTGGTCTACTGGTAACATGCTGCTCTACCAAACAGAAGGTTATAGGTTTGAATCTCGCTCAGTTCAAGGTTCAGTGGTCGGAGTGTGGATACTGAAAAAAGCCTCCCTGAGAAATTTAAAATGCGAGCCAAGAATCTAGCCCACAACCTTTTATTCAGTAGTTCAGCACATTACCACAAGACCACCAGTTGCCCCACAATTACTCTCTGAGCAGGTTACTGACGAATCAGAGATAGTACAACTATTCTCTAAAGTAAATTATATATGAATTAGAGATAGTACAATTATTATCTAAAGCAGATTACTGATGAATCAGAGATAGTACAGTTATTCTCTAAAGTAGATTACTGATGAATCAGAGATAGTACAATTATTCTCTAAAGTAGGTTACTGATGAATCAGATAATACAGTTATTCTCTAAAGCAGATTACTGATGAAATTGAGATAGTACAATTATTCTCTAAAGCAGATTACTGATGAATTAGAGATAGAACAGTTATTCTCTAAAGCAGACTGGATACCTTAACTTCTAACATTCATATTCTTCTCTCATTTAACTATTTCTTGCATTCTATGAAAATATATAATAGAAATGTCTTATCTTGCAAGTTCAATGGTGTCTATTGTAAAGCCATGAACCTTTCTCTTAATAAATGGAGGTCTGGTCTTCATCCGAGAATATTATTCTAATGTTACCATGGCAACTGATTGTGATCAAGTTTATGATTATTGTCTGGCTGGAAACATGTGGCTGCTGTGATTTTTTTATTAAAATGTGCAGTTTTTACAGTATTTTACTGTTGTGTGAGTGGTTTCTTGTTTGTAAACCATTGGAAGTCTGGTGATATTTGGCTTTTTAATCAGCCATTACATGATTTATATGTTTAAAGCCTCTTATTTTGTTCTCTGGTGGTAGAGCACTCGAGATTGCTAACTGGTATCACCATTACCTTGTGTTTGCTTGGCTTTCATCTTCTTGTCATAGATTGTTCACATTGGTCAAATGCCATTTAATTACTTTTTTTATTTCATTTATATAACTTTTAGGGGTCTCCATGATCAAGTGGTTAAAGTTATAGTTTATTACTCACAAGCTTCTTACTGCTGTGTTTTCAAATCCCACATGTGAGCAAGCTGAGCTGATGGCTTACAGAAGGTCCATGATTCTATACAAGTATATGCCCTATATGGGTTGTTCTTCACTGTTAAAAATACTTGGAAAGTTGCCATAATTATGACCCTGCCTTTTGGTGCAGATCTAAAAATGCAACAAACAAGAAAGTATTTCAGTAAAGCAGGATGCACAGGTAACCAGTATTTAACCAGCAAACCAAGGTTACCTATCGGTGATATTCTGTTTTCTCGGCATTTCTTGATCATGGACTTACATCCCTATTTATTTATTATTATTCATATTATTTATAACTATTTCTAAAACATGTTACATAGGAAATATATTACACAAAATGGGCATATAAAGTTACAGTGTTCAAACAAAAAATATATTACTGAATATACAAATTGAGATTGTAAAATTATTAAAGGTACCGTATATGCTCGACTATAAGACGCATTTTTGAGACTCAATTATCAAACTTGACGAGGGGGGTGCGTCTTACAAGCGAGTCAGACTGGAGAGATAAAATATTTTTTCCAAAATCTTATACTTTTGACAGAATATTTCATTTTATCGACCGTAGATTGCGTTTTCGGTGAGGCACCCCCACCCACTATTTGTCCAACAGTTTAGCAAAAAAAAAAACATTACCTACCGTATAATATGTTGTCAGCATTAATAACTTTCTGTTCTTATCTTATCTAACAGGTTCCTTCACCCTTAGATGAATTATTTCATAATTAAGAACGAGTTAATCGTGTAAAATGTCGGCATCCTTTGATGTAACAAAATTTTCCTTGACACTTTTTCTTTTACGACTTATGAACAATTCACCGCCTTTGATCGATTAAATCATCCTTATTTCTAAAGTTCTATAGTAATTAGGTCACAAATTCAGCTCAACTTATGACCAAAAAAAATTTTTTATCACTTAGACCCAGAGGTTTAAAGTCCGCACATATTTTCCCACACTCCCAGACTTGTAACTATATTGATTTTCTATTTTTAGCGGTGTTGAAATATGCTTAGGTTTAAGGTTAATGTAACTGACGTCATAAATGATGCAACCCGTCAATCAAATGATCAGTTTCTTGCTCTCTGGTGAATATTTTACTCACATAAATTGAATTTAAATGTGACACATAATTACGGATATTTTCTGTGTAAATAATTTGTTACTGTATTATTTAGTAAGGTACGAGATTAATACAGATGTTATCACTTATCAGTGACAAAGAAGTTGTATTAGTAAATCATTAAGAGTTCTATTTGAGGTAATGCACATCTTGATGGCTTTTGTTTTCTTTGGTCGTGGTTTAGCAAGTTTGACACATTGTTTTGTTTGTGTGTGTGTTAATTTCTTTTGTATCCAGTGAAATTAGCACCTTTTATATCTCAACTTATCAAAAGCACAGTCTGTATGACATAATCGTTGCTGATTGCAATAGGTTAAACATTTGAATTAACATTACCTGGGGGCATTTCAGAATAACAGATTCTCTTACTGTGCATTATGGGATATATATTAATTAACAGCCTGTAGAAGTTACTCCCCTTTGTTAAATTCTACTTTCTGTTTTAAACGACGGTCGGGAGCGATGCAATTTCTGCTTTGAAATAAAGCAATAATTTGCTGTTATTGTTTGATTTTAATCAGTTTATGTCAGAAGATTAACTCCCTCTGGAACTTTTAACTATCCTCGCTCGATCTCAAAATTCGACAGCGTCTTATAGAAGGGTCAATGCTAAATACCCCAGATTGCTCGTCCATTTCATAGGTGCGTCTTATAAGCGCATGCGCCTTATAGTCGAGTATATACGGTATATAATATCAGTAAAAAATTGAAACCATGTCACAAACGTTAAAATACAAGGATAACACAAAAAAGGAAGTAAATCCTTATTTCCATTGTGGTCCTTTATAAAATTAATGTAAATAACCAAGGAAACAACAACAAATTATATTAATATGAAAAAAAGAAAAGAAAATGGAATACTTATTGCATGAGTGAGGAGAGATGAATGACCTTTGTCCTTGAATGTGATATCTGTAGAGTGATTGATGGAGAGATTTATGAATCTTATCTGTGTCTACAACATGCAACCTTTCAATCCAGTTATCTTACTAAGTTTTTCTACCTTCAAGCAGGGTCCATATTCACAAAGCATCTTCAGTAATTTTTTAACTTAAGTTATATTTTTCCTTAAATTTGACTTTTTCCTTATCTCTTTTGTACTAATATAAAGGAGGAAATCACAATAATATGATTTTATCTTTGTTCTAAAGATGCCAATTATGAAAATGATAATTCATTTTTACACTTTTGATGACTGGTTTACAAACTTTTACCATGAAAAAGATTTACCCTTAAGTAAACATTTCTACTTAAGTTAAAGAAAATCTTAAGATGCTTTGTGAATACGGACCCTGGCCCTCTTAGTTCAGTAGGTAAAGCTTAAGGGTCAAGGGATATATACATGTACTTAGGATTTGTGAATTCCTATCACTGGCAAGGCACACTCCCTCTGTAATGATTTGGTTGTAGCCTTGAGTGCTCGACTGTGATCGTTCATGTTGAGAAACTTGCAGTCACATGTGGAGAACATGGTTTGCCTTGATACAAAATCCAGCCATACAGATAAGGTTAACAACCTTATACCAGTATATGAACTGAAATACTGTTGAAAAAGGGGTATTAAGAAAAAATTACAATTTGTTTTTCATTGAGCACTCTTAAGGCAAGCTTTTTCTTTATTAAGGATTTTTTTCTCTTATAGTTATTATGTTTAAATTGTTGTTGTTGTTTGTTATTTTAGACATTAGTTCAGATACAGAAGTTTAAAACCCATCTATCCAATCCAAATGTTAGAGAATTACTCATTGTGGGTGGCGTTAATGTCAAAGATCAGGTAGATGTTCTGTCTAAAGGGGTAAGTGTTCCTATATCTTCATTTGTTCATATTCATATATTTTCTTGTATATGCTGGGACTGTACATAACTCTTCTAATCTCTATTTGTGGAGTGACTGTGACCTTCAGCTCTATATGTGACTGTGACCTTGGAGTTCTGAGTCTTGTTCTTGTATGTGGCACATATTGAGCATCTTAAAGCAAAAAGTTATAGTCAGTTTTGTTAAACATGCTAATAATAATAAATGTCCCAATGAATTTTTCTTCAGCTTTAATTTTGAAATCACCATTTTGTGCTGTACTATGGATGATATATTTGAAAAAAAAATCTGCAGGCACAGATTATGCAGCACTGACATGAATCATTTTATGAAAAACCTGTGTTCTGGATTATGTGCAAACCTTGCATGTGGCAGTTTTATGACTGTAATCTGCTGGAAGTTCTGTATCTGTGTTTTCATAAGTTATGATACAGATGGAGCTGAAATATTGAAGGTCAAAGACAGAACATTATGTTTCTAAGTCAATTCTATGAATTTCATGGAAAACTGCTTATTTCAGTACACAGGGAAATTTCAGCTGTTTTCGTGCACTGAAAATTAAATTCAGTTTTCCTTTTGACAAAAGCTTCCTGTTCTTCCAGATTGAATGCATGAATTTATAATCTTCAAGATGAGATAATGAATGATATGTCCACATCTGGTAAAAAATAGATATTTTAATCATTTAAATCTGGCAAAAACCATTGTCAGAGATTGAGTGTCTATTATCTGTTTAATTTCTTCCTGAATTTCTGAAATCAGCCATTTCTTTTGAAGATTATAAATTTTATAATCATGAATATTAAAAAAAAAAAATGTTAAGAAGAAGAATCAAATAAATCTTTTGCTCAGTATTTTTGTTCAATGGACAGATACTTAATAAATATGAGGAAAAAAAACTAACTGTTCCTTAAGGTATTTTTTGTTCTTTTGACCTCTTTTGGGTAATTTCCTATACTTGAGCTGCTCAATAAATGTGTGAACCAGCAAGTTCTCCAAACTGTTTGGATGTGAATAGTCTTCTTCCATTATAGTAATAAATCTTTTGAATGTTTGAAAAACTTGTTCACTTAAACTTATTCTGAATGAAACTCATTTGGAGCCATGAGAAATAGAGAAACTCGGGTCACTGTCTGGTGAGAACAATGTTATCAGGCGAGGTGATATCGTCCAGGGTGGAAAGCTTTAGCGAGTCACCCTGGACGATATCGCCGAGTCTGATAACATTGTTCGATCCGGACAGTGACCTGAGTTTCTATTTATCAGGTAACTCAGTTTTCGGAGCATGATTTAGTGTCAATTCACCTGAAATTTAGCGTTTAATTCGCAAGTGTGATTATTACGGTCACCCGGCAAATCACATTGCAGACAACATCCGCAGATAAATAGTTCACTACAATTGGGCAAAATGATAAAAAAGCTCTCATGGATCACAAAATTTAATTTCACATTAAAGAAATCATTTGTTAACAATTATCTACAACTCATAAGTAATGGTAGAATTGTTTTCTTACTGCTTGATCGGCATTATTTTCGTCGATATAACTTCAATTTTCAATAAATTTAAACGATTTTGCGGGAAATGACATCACGCACGGTTGAACAAAATGACGTCATTCTATGACGTTTTACACGATTCTCTAGTAAATCACATGTCAACGTTCCAACGTTGCTCCCATTTTTTTTCTTTGATGTAAGCATAGTATTTTGTTAAGTTGCATAAATAAGCATTTCTTGATGATTTTTTGTTTTTATTTATGATAATTTGTGTTTAAATATACTATTTTTATATTTCTTACAATAAATTTCTTTGACAAAAACCCTGTTTTTTATAATTTAGCAAATAAAATGTTCCATTCATAATTTATGAAAGTAGTCTGTCATTGTGGGTGGAGCCAAAAAGTGTTCTCAGGCTACTAGCAGCCTATTGACCTGAGAACACATAATGTTCTCAGGTCATGTGTTATCAGGCAGTTACCATGGCAGTTGCATGATAAAAAACGAACTAAAGTTATTTCTTCTATTAATTGCAGGAAGTAAAACCAAGGTTTTTAGATAAAATCACTTCAAGAACCTAACAAGTTCCTTAATTTTGATGAATTTTTGTAGGAAGGATATCCAAGAAATGAGATTGGCTTGCATAGAATTCTGAAAATTAGAATAATCAATGTGAACTTAATTAACCGTACCAATTTTATTTAGATGTCTTTTTTGCTCAATAGGGGTACACTTCATGTATAAGAGAAATTCAAGAATTGGAGAGTAGTGATTTTTTCACATTTGGACAGAATTTAAAACTGAAAGTAGCATCACAAACACATGGTTTCTGGTACGAAATTGAATAAATGAAGATTATTTGCCTAGGGAAAAACTTAAAATTTCTCGCTTAAGTAATAATGCGTGATTAATGTTTCTTTAACATGCTGGCATCTGAATCCATTTTGTTAAGCATTCCTTAAAAAACGTACAACCACACAAATCAGTATTATATTAATGAAGAGTTTTGATGTCTGGCTCAGAATGCTGCTTTCTCATTGGTCTTTCCACTGACCATACTTAACCAATCAGATGCCTAGGATTCAAAATCTATGCAGTACTTTTGGTACACTCAGTAGATACTTATTAGTTTGTCTGCTGTTGTAAGCGATGTGGCATCTGCGTCATGCATAAGTTTTAATGTAGCTCATAACTCAGAAACTATAAGAGCTAGCAACATGAAACTTCATAGGTGGATATATCTCACTGAGGCAGTAAACAGACGAGCGTTAGCATCGATTGCAGCACTCTTGTAGGAACATGAGATACACGTACATGAGTGAAAAGGGATTAGTCTGAGACCACAGCTTTACAAAAAATCAGTAGGGTGATAAAAATTTCCCCAGCGCTTTAAATAATCATTCAGATTACTGCTCAGGAGATAAAAAATAATCAGCTACCAAAAAGAGGAAGAAATTGAAGAAGAATTGGATATAATTGCCCAAAGGCTCATACATAGTTCAGATTAAATGTAGGGCAATTTTTGTACGGACGCAGAGCTTGTATTTACTTATTGATGTTTTTGTTTATTTATGCATTTTTAGAAGGTCTCAAGTTATATTTTGATGGTCTCAAGTTACCATTGGCTAGACTTGTTATGTTTGATAGTAATTTGTTCATCTATGTTAATTGTGATCTATGAACTTGTCTGTTCCGTTAAGTGAAGAGATTTATCATGACAACAATAACAACTCACTTGAGACGTAATTCTATCAATTTCTGCTTTTAAGGTTTTCTAAGGTTATATATTGTCACAGAATGTATGTCACAAACTAATTAACGATACTGACTGCTAACCCAGTGATTTTTTATTTGCCTGATTGGGAATGGTACTGGTACCGGACAAATTTGGAAAAGTTATCGGCATTTTCACCCAAATTGTGAATTTAAAAAAACAAAAAAAGACATCATTCTGATAATGATAACAAGACAGGAAGCAACTGGTTTTCATATTCATCTATGAAGTAAATGTATTACAGCTAAAAATCGATCGAAGTAAGAATAAGCACTACTTCTTTGATTTTCTTATATGCTTGCACCAAACGTGGGCTGACCAATTAGTAGGGAACTCTTTAGCTTACAGTCCTCAGACTTAGTTGGGAGGTTGGTCATTACATGTAGATGACCCCTATTGATTTTGAGGTCAGTAGGTCAAAGGTCAATTTCACAGTGACTTTTGCATTAAAATATGGCCTACTGTTCTTAGACTTGGTTTGGTGGTCAATAATTGAAAATAACTATCGAATTGTCATTTAGGGAACATTCATGTTTGACAAACACTTCTTGTTTAGACTGCAATTATCACTCTGAGATAATTGCTTCACATATGTTATTTACAATTATAAAATTAGTAAATTGTTCCTCCAGCGCACAAAAGTTTTAGCTTTCTATATTACATACACAATGATACACATTAGTACAAAATGTTTTTAGCTCACCAGAGTGCAATGTGCTCAAGGTGAGCTTTTGTGATTGCCTTGCGTCCATTTTGCATCGTAAAATGGCATCCATATTTACAACTTCTCCTCCTACATCACTATGCCAATTGCTACCAAACTTTGCTGGAATGATCCTTGGGTGGTCCCAAGTCAAAGTTGTTCAAAAAATTAAATTTCATTAAAAACTCCCATGGCCATGGCAACCAATAGGAAAACCTTTAAAAATATTTTTGTCTGAAACTATAATGCCTAAGAGCTTAGATATTTGTTGTGTATCATTGTCTAGTTGACCTCTACCAAGTTTGTTCAAATTATGGCCTTGGAGTAAAAATGTGTGCCGTTCTGGGATGGTCACTTGATTTTACATAGGCTCATAATAGGAAAAAAAAATTTCTGGTGAGCGATTATAGGGCCATGATGGCCCTCTTGTTTGAATTATCGACTGTTAGTATAAACCTTGAATTATTCATAGAAAACACTAATTGGTTGTCATGACATTGCTTTAAGTATTTGCTTTTTGCATCTCATTATTTTCATACAACAAGCTCACTGTGTTAATCAGGTTTGGGTTTGTTTCAGTGTATAGAATGATTGGCCTCACTATTTTGTTCCACAATGAAATGAAGTTATTTAAATTGTACATGTACTGTAAGGCTTGGCTTATCGTAAGTTTTACAGACTGGGCGTTCTTGTATAGTTCTTGTATTTTTGTCATTGCATTTCATAGACTCTTCTGTTTCCATAAAGCATTCGTTGAAGTTTAGATGTTTTTTTACAAATTTCTTCTTAGAAAGGGAAAGTACTGGCACTAACAAATGAAGTCTTGAAGTGGGTATGGTAACAAACTCAACATTTAGATATTCAAAGGAGTTCTTATTGCATAAAGTATCCAAAATGACTTTGCCTTTCTTCATTGATATTCAACTATGCAATGCAATGAAATTGTATTACAAAGTTCACATATCTTGTCATTGATGTTCAGCATGGGGAAACATTAGCCACTTAAACTAATACTCAGTGATGGTTTAACTAAAACATTTATGATTTCTGGCTCAAGAGTGCAGTGTATTTATTGGGGGGGGGGGGGGGGGGCACTGATTTGTGGCCTGAATAAGGCATAATTCCTTTGACTTAAAGAACACTTTTCCTACTAACCAATAAAATTCCCTTTCAGTTGAATTTTGAGTTTCATCTGTGACACTTTTGGTAAAAACAACAACATAAAATTGACTGTAGAATAGTTTTTTCATCTTTTACATCATGGTTATTACATAATTGGTAATCAAATGTTGGAAAGATTTGTATACTTTGTCTGGTTATTTTTCTCCTAATTCTTACTTTCAATGCTATTTTCCCCCATTTCTGAGGAACCAGTCATCTTGTCCCCTGATGGTAAAAACCCCTACTGGAGTGAGCTTTTAGGACCCATCTTCCTGTGTCACAAGAGACCTTAAATGAAGTAAGGACAGTGAGTTAAAGTACAGTAAACATCACTCTACCTTATCTGTCTCAGAGTTGTTGCCCTTTGTTAATCCTAAAGATCAATTTTCTGACTTTTTTTCTTAAACCCTTAAAAGTATTTACTTGAAATAGGGGACAATGAGATGAAGTTCAGAGGTCAGTATCCTGACCCCTACCCTATCTAATTTTGGAATTATTTAATCTTTTTTATCTCAGCTTTTGGCCTGGGGAATGGCGCTGTCTGCATGGCTCTTGTATATTTTGTTCAGTTTTCAAAATGAAGATGTTTTTTATAGGAATATTAATTATAACCTCAAAATGCTTCATAATAACATAGCTTTGACCGTTTATATACTGACAGCATCATGTGAGGTTGTACCTCGAGACGTTAATAACTATGATTGTAGTAAATGTGCATGGAATATGTGTATGAAGACAGTGCTGCATGTAAATGCAAAATATAATTATGTACAAGTTTTATTACTAAGATTTTATTCAACGGACTTCTTGAAATGTTTCTTAAGATTTATCATTTTGTCAGATTTAATGAGAGAATATAGACATAAAATCTTTCGTTTGAAACTGTTTAATGTCCTGTAATATATTTAAAATAGAAACCTTGTAAATCGGGTAATTTGACTTAACTACTTACCATTGATTGAAAAATAAATCTCTGAATGTTCTATGTAGAAACATGTTGAGATAAATCCAAACCTAATTTCACGCAGTAAGACTAACATATATTTAAGATGACATTATTCTGTTTTTTTTCATGCTGCGAATGCGTAATAAGACTTGCTAATATGTTTGTACCCCTGTGGGGCTATATCCTGATTAGTTGTCAGATCCTTTCTCAAAACAATGGTCTTATCAAAATTGCTTATGTGTCTAGTTCTGTCCAATGAATTCACAGGTTAGAACACCATTAAAGCACTTTGATTTTCTATTTTGAAATTTCCATCAAGAAAACGGTATCAATAAAGCTTGTACAGTAAAACCTCGATTATCCGAACACCGATTATCCGAATACCCGGTATTATCCGAATAAAATCTACGGTCCCGATTACGTCTCTATATATTTCAAGTACAACGAACCCCGGTTATACGAATCGGATTTTACAAATACCTGGTGTAATCCGAATGCATTATTTGGTCCCTAAAGTTACAAATGCGCGTATTTTCACACCTATTATTCGAAGTCGTCAATTTAATAATGGCCGATTGAGAATCAAATGTCGTGTGACAAACAGTGTGTCACATCAATTCATACACGGAACGTGTCAACAGTTTAATTATCGTTAAGTTGACCATATTGTTTGTTACGCTTTTATACTAATCGCGACGAATATTACACTATGATCTCAGGTATAATAAGTTAATATGCGTACGTACCTGCATGGTGATCTGTATGAACTTATTTGCATTTCAGCGTCAATAAAAATTTAAAAACAGATTCGAACACATTTAAACAAAGCTAACTAGAATATGATGATTTAGTGAAAAAACGTACCAAACCTAAAAACATTACGTCTTCGATTCTTTAATTGTCTTAGAATGTTACGATAGCGATGCCTAGTCGATCGTTAGTAAGTTAAGTGAGAATGACATATTATTGTGTCGGATTGTGTTCTGCATAATCCATAAATGCGCGGATATTTATTTAACAAGAATTATTGTTTCATTGGTTAACTCATATACATTCATAAAACAATGATAAATAATAAGTGTTTGTTGTACATTTTATTTTATTCTTATTATCACTCAAATAAATAACGTCATGTTTACATACGAGAGTTAACTCCCTTGCAATATACGGACAGTACGGAATTTATCGTTTCCAACCAATACATTATACTGAAATGGATTATTCGAAACCATGGATTATCCGAATGATTTTTCAGGTCCCAATGACACTCGAATAATCGGGGTTTTACTGTAGTTTAAAGCTGTGCGATTTGTGAAAAGGATAATGCTTGATTTATTGATATGGACATTTAATACTTAACTATAAATTAGATATACTATCCTTAAGGAGTAATTGTGGACATATCAGTTTGCAAATGAGAGCATATAAACATTATACACATGTTTAAATCTCATGAGCTTTTGTTAGAAACTTTAACATAAGGCATTATTGGTCATGATTTAGCTTACATACTGTTTGAATCTAGCAAGATCTAGCTAAAGAGAGACAAAAAAACTCTGTATCAGTCTATTAAATATAATCAAGAAAATTTAGATCACCATGCAATGCCTCAGAAATGAATATCAAAGGGCAACAACTCATACAAAATTTTCAAAATGTGTCATTAAATGAATCCAAGTATCTAGAGTAACTAGCCTTACTTATTCGGCTTTCCGAATGGCCGATTTCTAAACAAATTCTGAAGGGCCATCCTCTCTGTGCGGGATGGGCTTGATTGAAAGTGTCTTGTAGTCACAAACAGTCTATTTAATTGGACTACTTGAGTAACTATTGAAGAAGTAATGATATTTGAGCATTGCTATCTTTATGATATTCACATTTTTAGTAGCATTAAGCACATACTTATAAAAAGTACAGTATTGTGGATACAATATCTTTATTACATCTCACATTTACTCAGCTGAATTTATTACCCTGGTTGTGAAATCAGTTGATAATGAATTTATTACCCTGGTTGTGAAGTCAGTTGATGATGACTTTGTTACTCCATTAGTACAATCATAATAAGGAGAGTTTCACGACTTTCGACATTGAATGTTAAATGATTGTTGATATCTATTATTTTGGCCCACCCGGTTAGCTCAGGGGTTAGAGTGTTAAATTGTTCTACTGATGAAGAGGTTGTGAGTTCGAACCCCGGGCGAGACTCACACTGTCTATGACAAGTTTGACTGAAGATGTTACATCCTATGTTAAATTGTCCTCCACCTCTGAATTATGTAGCCTGGCATCAGCTTGTAGATAGAATGTGGTTAGTACTGTTTAAGGCTTAAATGAAATCAAGGGAAGCTGGTTAGGATAACTTCCCACCATATGACTGAAAAATGTTGAAAATGGCATTAAAACCGAATACTAGTAAATAAATAAATGATATCTATTTACACATGTATATATTGTAAACTTTCAGGTTGATATTGTTGTTGGTACACCAGGAAGACTTGAAGATCTGATATCTACTGGTAAACTGGCTCTGTCTGCTGTTAGATTCTTCGTTCTTGATGAAGCTGTAAGTATTTGATAGATACTCTTATATTGGGTTCATTTAAAAAACAAGAAAGTCAGGTGATTACATGTCGAGCATATCATTGTTATTACGCCCCAGGCATAAATTGATGTGGCGGAATATAGTGATTGCATTAACCAACCGTCCTTCCATCTGTCAAGCTGCCGTCATATTATGCATTTATTAACGCAGCTTCTTGTTTTATTTTAGAATTTGGTTTTAAGGAGAAATAACACTGGAATCAAACTGGCTCTGTCTGCTGTAGGATTCTTTGTTCTTGATGAAGCTGTGATTAATTTATACATACTTTAGAGCTTGGTTTATTCTGTACTGTAATACTTCATTAATTGTTAATAGGTTTCTTTCTTCATGTCTGATTTTCATATAAAGGATTCTAACCCAAATAACTGGACCTTCATTCATAAGGGTGCTTAGGTAAACATGATATTAGATTGTAAATTTTTTTTCAATGATTTTTAGCTCACATGTCACAAAGTGACAAAGTGAGCTATTAGGATCACTCTCCGTCCGGCATCCGGCGTCGTGCATCGTGCGGTGTGCGTCGTCAAACTTTATGTTGTGACCACACTAGGGGCCACATTTTTAGCTCAATTTTAGCAAAACTGGGTCAGAACGTTAATATCAACAAAATCTCGGACGAGTTCGATATTGGGCCATTTTGGGTAAAAAACTAGGTCACCAGGGAAAACCTTGTGAACACTTTAGAAATCACTGTTTTGACTGGATCTTCATGAAACTTTGTCAGAATGTTTATTTTAAAAATATGTAGGTCAAGTTTGATAATGGGTCATTTCCGGTGAAAAACTAGGTCACTAGGGCAAATTGCTGGAAAACCTTGTGAACACTCTAGAAGTCACTGTTTTGATTGGATGATCATGAAACCTTCATAATATCTTGGACGAGTTCGAACATGGGTCATCTTGGGTCAAAAACTAGATCGCTAGGTCAAATCTTATGAAAAACCATGTTAACACTGTAGATTTCACAGTTATTATTGGATCTTCACCAAACTTTGTCAAATCGTTTGTTTTAATGATATAACGGTCAAGTATAAATATGGGTCATCTGGGGTCAATAACTAGGTCACCAGGTCAAATCTTAGGAAAACTTTGTTAACACTGTAGATGTCACAGTTTTAATTGGATTTTCACCAAACCTTGTCAGAATGTTTGCCTCAATGATATGTGGGCCAAGGTTGAACATGGGTCAGCCGGGGTCAAAAACTGGGTCACCAGGTCAAATCTTAGGTAAAAATCTTGTAAAAGCTCTAAATGTCATGGTTTTAATTGGATCTTGGCCAAACCTTGTCAGATTGTTTGTCTTAATGATATTAAGGACAAGTTCAAATATGGGTCACCTAGGGTCAAAAACCAGGTCACAAGGTCAAATCTTAGGAAAACCTTATTAACACTGTAGATGTCAAATTTTTATCGTATCTTCACCAAACCTAGTCAGAATGTTTGTCTTAATGAAATGTAAGACAAATTCGAAAATAGGTCGTCTGGGGTCAAAAACTAGGTCACGAGGTCAAATCTTAGGAAAACCTTGTCTATGCTGTAGTTTTCATGGTTTTGATTGGATCTTCACCAAATTTTGTCAGAATGTTTGTCTTATTTATATGTAGAACAAGTTCTAACATGGGTCATCTGGGGTCAAAAACTAGGTCACCGGTTCAAAACAATGTTTTAATGAGTGAACAATGATTGTCATGTGAGCGATATAGGGCCATCTTAGCCCTCTTGTTATGAAAATCGTTAAGTCTCATTGTACAATTTTAAGTTACCAGGTCCCTTGGTGACCCAAATAATCCTGCTCAACACTGACCATGAAGGTAAATCACGGGTCTGTCATGAGTTCAGAAACAAACAATTTTTCTCAATATGCCTTAATTCAGCTGGAAGCATTATTTTTGTTGACAAAACTTAATTGAACCTTATTTCATTAATATTTCATTAATATTATCATTTCTATGGCTTTCAGGCTTTTATAAGTATGTTGTCTAGAGTATAGATAGTTCCCAAATGTTCATTTCAATAATTATATGGCCTCTAATGGTATTACCAGAGGCCCCTGTCTGTCCATGCATATTAAGTAAATAATTGTAAATCTGCCCTAAAAGCAATCATATTTCCCTCAGTGATAACAGGAAGTCTTTCAGAAAGCACGGTATGAATAAAAATTGGTAGAATTTTGTATGATATATAAATTGTATGGTCATATCGTGTGTGGAAGCTCATGGAATAATCAGAACTTTTTGTTGACATTAAGTTGTTTGTTGATCTGAGTATTGTCTGTTTTTCATTTGGCTGGACTAATGGATTATGATACATACTTGGTGCTAATTGATTAAAGGTTACATATGTTTTATGAAATAGGATGTATATATATATATATATATGTACAGTATAACCTCTCCAGAGCGGCCCTCTCTTAAGTAACACCCTCCCTTCAACAACAGTATGATTTTTTCCCACTGAATGATTTAACTATTAATTTAAAGTCCCATAAGCATATACATTTATCGGTTGTAATAGTTTCTATTTGTCCTATAACAGAGGAATCCAGGGCGTTTTCCTCCCTTGCATACTTTATAGCAAGAAAAAATGTTTCCGAAACCATTATCAGATTTTTTTCAATATCACTGAAATAAACACTATTTATAGAAAAGCTGTGTTTTCCCGCAGTCATACTATGCACACGGCATAAAGTGACTTCATGTGCTTATGAGTGTTTTTAGAAGAAAAATGGTTTGTTTCGTTAGTAAAAATTATCTTAGGATAATATCAGCAATTGTTTGTTTTTTGCATATATTTTTTATAGCAGAAAGCTAATGTGACTTTAACCTCTCTAGAGCAACAACCTTCCTTCAACAACAGCATGATTTTCCCACTACTTGATTTAACTATTAATTCAACCTCTCTAGAGCAACAACCTCTCAACAACAACATAATTTTGCTACTTACATATAGAGGTTAAACTGTATATGAATATTAATCAATAGACTGGAAAATTCTACAAGAATGATTGTTGACTTGTTATTGGATCTTCTAGATAGAATATAAGGTTTTAGAAAATACAAGGATTCAATGGCATTGTGTTCAGGCCACTTCTTGTAAATAGACTTATCAATTGAAGAAGACATTCAATTCTTTCATCCATCAAACACCACTTGTACTGATAGTCACAATTCAATAGTGACAGAACAGAACTAAGGTGAGATGAACAGAACAGAATTGAACTGGACAGGACAAAAATGAACTGAATAGAATAGAACTGAACAGAATTGAACAGAACTGGACAGGACAAAAATGAACTGAATAGAATAGAACTGAACAGAATTGAACAAGACTGGACTGGACAAAATGAACTGAATAGAATAGAACTGAACAGAATTGAACAGAACTGGACAGGACAAAAATTAACTGAATAGAATAGAACTGAACAGAATAGAACAGAATTGAACTGAACTGGACAGGACAAAAATGAACTGAATAGAATGTGAACATGAACTAAAAAGACTAAAAAAACAACACAGCTCACACCAACACATACAGGAACCCACACAAAAACAGAAATGTAACACAAAACACATAGCAGAAACATTACACAAAAAAACATATCAGAAATATAACAAACAACATATCAAAAAACAACAATACAAAACACAATTCTTCAACTAGGCCTGCATCAATCATCAATAATGAACATGACTTGCTTCCAACCCTTTGCATGGAGTTGTGACATGAGGTCAGCATCTGGTAAAACTACCGGTAATGTGAACAATAAGAAATCAATATGAAAAGTTGTCAAATAATCCTGTGACGTTAAACCCCATCGAAAAAATTACATTATTTGAAGAACATTTTAAATTCACATCATCTTATTGTCCCTATTCTGCTCTCCGTCATTGTTCACGATCAGAAACCAAGCTTCTTAAAGAGGTTGATCAGTCTGGGAACGCTGTAAGAAATTTGTAATCTCAAGACGTAATTTTTTGGAGAAAGATACGGAAATAATCAGCACAGTGAAGATGTCGTTTGAGAGACTTGATTGCTGTGTTGATTGAATCAGGTTATGTAAAAGAGATTTGAGATATATTATTACGTTATAAGATGATAATGTAGAAGTTAGACGATGTTTGCTATTGTTTGACAATCACTGATTGATGATTTGATGACGTATTTACTTCGTGGCAATGATACAACGACATCGTAATTACATGCTTTTGTTTGTGCCATTTTGATAATGAAACAAAATAAAACTACAATCTACTACCTTGTTGTTTTACGTTTATATCTTAAAATCTATATACTTACTGTTAATTGTTTTCTTTGCTATTCGTTAATTTTGTTTCTCAAATCTTCGAAGCAATTATACTTGCTTGTTGTGACTTAGTATTTTCATTTTTAAATTCATCCTGTTGAACACCAGCTATCAGGATATTTTTCAGGGAAAAAAATCAAATTCTCAAAGTATTTTTTTTTAATTTCACAAAAATGACACAGAAGATCAGATCCTTCAAGAAATGAATCAATTTCCATCAAATTCACACCTCAGCTTATTAAATATTAAGTTGTGTATTTGTAAGCACACTCCCAGAGGCCATCAGCTGCCATATAAAAATGTCTCTCATTTACTGTTTTGAAATCACCTTTTCCTGTGTTTTCTGTATTCTTTTTGTCCTCTCCATTTTCCTAATTTGGCACTTTTTTTTTAAATTCGATATTTTTGTCTCAAATTCAACCCATTTTA
Source organism: Lutraria lutraria (assembly GCA_964023205.1). Lineage (NCBI taxonomy): Eukaryota > Metazoa > Mollusca > Bivalvia > Venerida > Mactridae > Lutraria > Lutraria lutraria. Next base: position 3,133,830 of record OZ026839.1, on the reverse strand, counting down.
ATTTATAATTCAGTCATGTTACTGTTCAGTTTTGTCAAAGCAGAATAATTCCTGATTTTGTAGAAATAATTAAAAAAATTAAAAGTACAACTTGTTTAGTTCCATGGATACATGTAATGTCCTTCTAAGTACACCATAGTCTTCCCGCTCAGCTCAGTTGGTAGAGCATTTGGTATTTGTACCTACAGCTTGTGAGTTCAAATTCTTGGTAAAGCCAAATCTTAAATGTTCTTTGTCTAAATTTGGCTGAAGATTTGGCTTTGTCATTCATCATCTCCCATTGTTCCAAGAAATTCATGTGGAGAACAGGGTTAGTGCTGGTATAGGATCATGAGAAACGGGTTAAGATGTCTGCCTGATGGTATATTAAATATTGTTGACAGGCATAAAATACCTAAATATATGAAAGTCCTGCGATTAATATGTCTGCTATATGATGCTAGACTTATTTCCTGCTGTGTTATCAAAAGTGGTTCATCTGAAATAGCATGTGCCTTTCTATGACATCTATCTATCCACCTTAACATTAATTGAAGCCCTAATAACATGCATTTACACAATTACCATGGAAATCCTTTCGTAAAATGTCACTATCTCCGTCTACTGTTTATATCACAATACAGTAAAACACAGTTATTGTAAAACATAGGATACAGTGCTTTATTTTCTCCCAAAACACACACTTCCTGATTTGAGTTTTAAGGATGAACTTAGTGATATACTAATTAAACTGTCCATCTGCATGCTTTTATATCCAACCCATTATCAGTGGAATCACATCCCGTTATGGCCCCATTTGTTTTCAGGGCTGTAACATTGTTGCTCACTGATGGATTTCAAAACAACTTGGCATGATTGTTCACTAACATGTGTATAAGTTGTGTGTTGTGTATAAGAACAAAGACCATATCTCCAAGTTCAAGGTCACATTTGAAGGTCAAAGGTCAAATATTGGGTTTGCTTTGACTAGGCTGCAACTTAATTGTTCATTGAAAGGAATCAAATTTCTTTATTTTTAGTGGCAAAAAAATGTTCCTTTACTGTGATGATGGGGAAAATAACATTTACACGTCTGTGTCAAAGCAGCGTGTGGGAGTATTTGTCACATCTGTGACAAGCTCTAGTTTATATTGGCCATTGTAAGCATTAATGAGGAAATGTATAACAATACACTTCAGAAAAAAAACATGCCGTCCTGCAATGTCAGCCAACAACAGTTCTGTCAGTGCTTTGATTATGGAAGTAGTGAAGTACAGATATAAAGAAGTCTAATTAAACCTTTTTGCTATAAAAGTGCGACTTTGTCTTGAAATATTGGTAAACAACATAGATATGTTTGTCTTGAGGTGTCATGTTGCTGTTTCTTTGTCAAAACATACCAAAACATATTTGAGACTTTCTCATTTTGTTAAAAGTAAGTTGTAATCTTGTTGCTCTGAAGGGATGAGTTTTACTGTTTTGTCGGAATATCACCATTGATTTTTGATAATAATCATTTTAATTTGATACCCATTCAGGTGAATTGTTAAATTTGTGCCCAATGGGGTCCAATTAATTTAACTAGCATTTAATGGGTGTCATGTGAGGAATTTTGTTGGACTTTTGTTAAAGGCATTTAATCTCTTATTCGTTACAAAATGCATCTGCAAGATTTAATGAGAAATCTATGAGTAATAAATTAATAGAAAATAGAACAGTCATAAAGATGCGACTTTATCCTGGTTTTAAATGAGAATTTTAATTGAAAACGGTTTTTTAATTGGTATTTTAATCGAAATTGATGAAAATATTCCTCCAGTAGCTAGGGTCTCTGACTAATGTAAGAATAAAATTTACATTTAAGATTGTTCTTAAGGAATGAAACTTTAGTGTTGATCAGAATTAAAGTGTAACTGACATGATATTGTTGCTTATTTTGGTGGTGCAAACTGTTTAAACTATTCAATATTTTGCAGTTTTATAAGTTTTAGAAGATGAAACACATGCGCAGTGTTTGAACTAATGTTTTGAAGCGCAATCCTGAAAAGAAACAATTTACCACCAGCTCGAAATTAAAAAAATTGAGAAAGTTTACTTGCTAGAAAAGAAATTGACTTAAGTACAACCTCTGTAGAGCAGCACCCTGTGGGAGCTGCAAATATTGGCAGTTGTTTAGAGGTTGTTGCTCTACAGAGGTTGAATTTATAGTAAATATCAGCTTAGGGAAATTTTGAAGGTGTTGTTATAGAGAGGTTGTTGCTCTACAGAGGTTAAATTTATAGTAAATATCAGTTTAGGGAAATTTTGAAGGTGTTGTTATAGAGAGGTTGTTGCTCTACAGAGGTTAAATTTATAGTAAATATCAGTTTAGGGGAATTTTGAAGGTGTTGTTATAGAGAGATTGTTGCTCTTCAGAGGGCTGCTCTGGAGAGGTTGTACAGTAGTTCATGGCTTTTGGTTAGTGGGTCAATGCGAAGACTGGAAACTACATCACATGGTTAACCCAGTCATGTGTCTACTGTTCTAGAAAGTTCTTCCAAATGATAAAATGTATGCCAGTCAACTGTCTAGAGTTTACTTTAAATTTTGCAGTTTTAAAACCAAGTCGGCTCTAAAATGCCAACTCTGAGACTGTTTTTTTTATCTCAAAGATTTAGAAACAAAAGCCATTCCAATAAAATAAGGTTTGTTTGAACAAATCTTTTACAGTATTAGCACATTTGTTACGTTTTATTTTGTTGAATACCGGAAAATGTTCCCAAATGAATGACAAACTTTTGACAAAAATGTTTGAATATTATGCAGATGATGTTTCTAGATTATCATAGTTTGATCAATAATGGTAACTGATTGAACAGATAAGTAACAGATTTTGCTATCTTTTATAGATCAAGAAATCATTCTTTAAACACTGAAAAATGACATTTGTGAATGAATGTAACATAGTGTTGAACAAAACTGCATGTATTAGTGCAAAAATATTTCAATTCCTGTGCTAAACAGCATGATTTTTACAGTTCCAGAGCCTTCCAAAAATGTGGAAAAATGTCTAGGAAAATGTCTAAAATCAAAGATTATAATGTCATGTTAGGTCGTCCTGTCATATGTTTGAAGGATAATTTGTTTGCAATTTACACACTCAGTCAGTGTTATTTTGTATAATAAAAACAATTATTGTCATGGCAACAATTTGATAGCGGTTGTTCTAGTAACATGCAATCAATTAAAAGCATGTATTGCTGTCAAATTAGATGTCCAACAATATGCATTGCGAGTGTTAACATCAGCATGTTTTACTGTGATTTGATACCATTATTATGTTAATATCAGCATGTTTTACTGTGATTTGATACCATTATTATGTTAATATCTTACAGGATGGTCTATTAAGTCAAGGTTATGGAGAATTGATCAACCGTCTTCATGCACAAATACCTAAAGTGACAAATGATGGTAAAAGATTACAGATGGTTGTCTGTTCTGCTACACTTCATTCTTTTGATGTTAAGAAAATGGCCGTAAGTATATGCTGTTGTAATGCGTAAAAGCACTGAAGTTGATGAGTGTCTGATGTTATTCAACAATGATGATATATTTTACACATCACATTTTACAGTATTCTACAGTCAGACTCACTCATTAATTCATTCCTTATTGCACGCACAGTTTCCATGCAGTATTGTCATTTATTGCAAGCATGAATTTACTCAATTTTCGCTCATTACTTCCTGCATTACTTCACGAAGTAATTAACATAATTATTAAACATTATCTAAGTACTATGTTTAGATAATCAGAAAAAAAGATGAGGCTAGTATTGGCACGATAGATAACCAGGAATAACTATATTTGAAATAAGCGTACATAATTATATAGTGTTAACGGACGACCTATAACCCAATGATCAGGGGGAACTTGTCACAGTCGGTTGAATATGTATATAAATTTCAGACTATAAACCTATTCCCTACCTTTTACCTTTATAAATGCTCGGCTTCCCTGTATTTTCTTTCCCCCTGTGGGGCAGCTCTGAAATTACCATAGCTGTTGAATGGGCTGTTTCTTGTTGCATTATGACTCCCTAGAAGTTGTCTTAGTTATAGTATACTCTGACCTTCTCATTGTACTAACATAACATGGCTGTTACCCAGGTGATACTCTGGTGAAAAGTTGTTGCACTGGAAACCATGTTGTTGTAGGGAATACTTGGAGACAGACCTACCCTGCTTAAGTAGCTTCACTGACGTACTGTGGAATCATAAATTTTCGTTGGGGATTTAATTTTTTGGATTCCGTGGCTCATCCATGAAATCAAATCCCCACAAATTTGAATGCAAAGATAAGGCTTTTTTCAAAAATTAAAATCCACAAATTTATGTCCCCATGAAATAGCCATTTTATTAAAAAAAAAACACGAAAATTGAGCCCAATGAAATGAAAATACAGTATTCCTAATTTATTACATTACATAAGGCTTCATTGATATTTATTTCAACATAATGCGTAGCTGAAACCTTAAAGTTTTTTGTAGACTGAACAAATATTGTATCCTTTGTGATACAAATATAGAACTGCCGTGTTTATGATGTCTGATAGCATGATCAAGTTGCTTCATAAGATCAGACATTCTTAATTCAGTCAATTAAATCAAACTCTGATAATATTATATGATTGGGCAATTTCACATTAGAAAGCCAGATAATTAGAAAGGAAATCCCAATGCTACCTGCTTATTTTCTATTCTTTACAAAACATGAGGCAATAATGTGACATATACCGGTAGTATGTTTTTATAAACATACCCTGGTAAATCTTATTTGCTCTGTTGGTCCCCATGTGTCTTGCGCAACAAATTTATTTGTCGTACTTGATTTGCTCATTTATGATTTTATAGTTATAAACAAGTCATGTGACTTAATAAGTGACAAGTCATGTGACAGATCATGTTATATATAGTGAAACAAACTTGTTATGGTATTGATATGGTAATCCCCCCCCCCCCCCTATATGTCTTGCCTGTATTGGTTCATTAAATTAAGTTGGCTTGTAATGCAGAATTTGATATTCATTAAAAATGCAACCATGCAATAATCTGGTATTCCTTCTGAGACTTGAAAGTTTTCAGTGACAAAAGCACCGAAATTATTTCATTCTTTGCTACTGATGCAAGTAAGTTAGTTAGGAAACACCAATTTGTCATTCTGACAGATTACCATACACAGTAAGACAGTAATGTTCCTTGTAGATATTTGATTATATCAAATATCAGGATCAGACTGAAATTATATATGTTCATTGGGGGGAAATAAGTTAGTAACCCGAAGTCTGTCAGTGTAAAAAGATTCTGTTCACGTTGGTCTAATAGATTTTGTGACAAAGTGAATGGGATTTTGTATTGAATATTGTTTACCATAAACTGTTGAGTTCCGGGTTTGAATTGGTACAGTTTTTGGATGGGTTTTGAAAGATGGCTAATAAATTGCATTGCTACATGGTAGAGTGTTTTATAACAATTAGTTGAGTATGTGGATCAAGAACTGTAACTCTGACTTGCATTTTGCTAAAATTGTAACATATTTGATATTTGTCATTCCCTTATGTATAGCTTTTTCCATGTTTTCATGACTTCATGTTTTACAAGATCATTATCTAATATGATGCTGTGTAAGTTTCTGTCACCTTCCTACTCCTGACCTCTTAAAATATCCCTCTCCCATATCTCAACAGCTTATTTCATTTCACCTCCCTCTCCTAACCTTTCTCTGTCCGCTTCTCTCCTTAACTCTCCCTTCTTCTCTTCCCACACCTCCCTCTCCTAACCTTTCTCTGTTCCCTTCTCTCCCAAACTCTCCCTTCTTCTCTTCCCACACCTACTCTCCTAACCTTTCTCTGTTCCCTTCTCTCCCAAACTCTTCCTTCTTCTCTTCCCACACCTACTCTCCTAACCTTTCTCTGTTCCCTTCTCTCCCAAACTCTCCCTTCTTTTCTTCCCACACCTACTCTCCTTACCTTTCTCTGTTCCCTTCTCTCCCAAACTCTCCCTTCTTCTCTTCCCACACCTACTCTCCTAACCTTTCTCTGTTCCCTTCTCTCCCAAACTCTCCCTTCTTCTCTTCCCACACCTACTCTCCTAACCTTTCTCTGTTCCCTTCTCTCCCAAACTCTTCCTTCTTCTCTTCCCACACCTACTGTCCTAACCTTTCTCTGTTCCCTTCTCTCCCAAACTCTTCCTTCTTCTCTTCCCACACCTCCCTCTCCTAACCTTTCTCTGTTCCCTTCTCTCCCAAACTCTTCCTTCTTCTCTTCCCACACCTACCTCTGCTAACCTTTCTCTGTTCCTCACTCCATCTCCCTACTCTCTTCCTACCTTGATTTCACTCCACTTCCTACTATCTCCCGACCTCTCCATATTTCTCTATCTACACCTCTGTCTTTCTCCTCTACTCCCTCTCCTTACCCTTTTTGTCCCCTCTTCAAAGCTCTCACTTCTTCCTCCCATTCCTAAACTTTTCTGTCCCCTCTTCCAATTTCTCTCACTTCTTCCCTTTCCTAAACTTGTATGTTCCTCTCTCTCCCAAGCTCTCTCTCTCCCTGATCTTTCTCTATCCCCCCTCCCTACTCTCTTACTACCTATATTCCTCCCCACTCCTTACCTCTCTATCTCTCATTCCCCCTCTCTCCTTCTCATTTTGATTTTTTATATGCAGTGGAAACTTGTGTACTATAGTGAAGTCAATGATTGTAAAAAACAACAGATCACTGTTATATACAAATTGCCTGATGAAGTATTAAATTACGAAACGCATTGCAACTTAATTTGAGTTATGTTTTCTTTTTTCTCATTGTAAAAAACACAAAGAAATACATAGAATCAAAGCATTCTAGATGAATCTTGTTCAGTGTGAAGTTTTTATTTTCCCCTTCAACTTAATATCCTGTGGCTTCATTAAATCCACATATTATACTGTCTGGAGACTGCTGTGTGTCAGTGTGTCACATTCCTTAAGGAATTGCTCGTTTCTTAACGTGATTTAGATATGGGTGTTGCAATTAAAAAGTACCGGTAATGAAAATTTTGTCAGCTCATTTTGTTAGATGGTCTCATTTGAATTTCACTGTATCATCTGAGATGGAAATAGCTCAGAATATTTTGTCTTGATATTTTGGCCAGGAATTATTCTGTGTCATCAGTGACATGACATAAATTCTTATTAACCTTCTACTGACCATTTGTATGTCATGTTTAAGAAATTGGAGTCATGAAAAAGAGATCTAGGTCAAGGTTAATAACTGGGTCATTTAGTGAAATAAACTAGGTCACTAGGTCAATTACGAAGAACAAGTTTTTTGGCTAAATTTTCTTGGTTAAATGCTCTTTTTAATGATTGTCTGTATTAAAGGATTCAATTTCAGACTTTTTGCTATAAGGATAGTACTATCAGATCTAAGAATTGCAAAAAATTATTTATTTAAACTTACATCTTAGATTCTGATCTTTATTTGCATGAAGCTTTTTGATGATTTTCTTGTAGTATTGTTTCAACTTTTTTTGAGAAGTAATAAAATGTGCAGGTAATAAACACCTTTCAACACTTTTTTTCACCAATCAGGAATGAGTCCAGATCCCTAAATTAGGTCAATAGTCTTCATACAGATTCTCCAATCCTGTATGTCAGTAGTCTACTTACAGATTCTCCAATCCTGTATGTCTCAAAGTTTGTAAATCTAACAATTATTATTGTCATATGGGAGCAAAAAACTTTTTCTCCTTGAATTTAATTTAACATCATCTGACTTCACTGGCATCATAGATCAGCATTTATCGTACAGTGAAGTTCCCCGTTCCTGCATATCTCGATCCACAGTAATCTATTCTAAAGATTGCGTGTTTTGATGTTCTTTCTGTAGTACTTGGTTTTATGCGACACAGAAGTGCAAACTAGCATTAAGAAGCTTGATTTTATCAAGGACTTGTATACATACATGGATTCGCAACTTCCGTATTAACAGTTTAAAGTAATCAAATCCCGCGATAATAAGACGTGAATCAACGGGAATACAAGCTATTGTTTACCAAAGCGAAAATACGAAAAAATCCGTGATAATCCGATTGATAATAACAGCGAAAATATCCGTGGTATTCCGAATGTTTAATCTCGGAGACGAAAGGATTATAATAGATGTCCGCCATCTTGGAATTTAAAATGTTCGACTGATGCCTTTTTCAATGCTTATACTTAGACTTTGTGGATTATAAATGTATCTCAATATCTTTAAGGAATTTGTTGCATCCTTTACCAATTTCCCGTGCCCAATTGCCAGAGTTTTATTAGTATAATCAAATTCGTAAACACCCAAATACAGCTGTCGGACATTGACGAGTATATAGCAATGCATTGTGGGATCGCCGAACGATATCGTTTGAGCTATTTTTAGCAGTTGCGAATCCATGTATGTATATAAGTCCTTGATTTTATGTACCTCAAGAAAATCATTCACAAAACTTGATACATTTGTACAATATCTAATGCGTAGTGCTGGGTATGCATTTGCTAATCAAAGAAGAATGCTTTAATAAATCTTGACACAAGCTCTTGATTTATATTAAGGTAAGGGATTCCCTGATGATCGAAAATAATCGATAATTGATCGAATTGGTCTGAATTTGGCGACACTTGATCATGGTCTCTAAAAATCAAATATTGCCACACCCTCTTCTACAGTGTAGCATCATAGGCACTCGATTCCGTGATTTTTATACGTTTACAGACGTTCTTTTGCAATTTCACCCATCAAACAATGCAAATCTGTCGAAAGAAAAATCTTCATTTTTTCCCTTATTGAGTGTATAAAATACACCAAGGTAGTAAACTCGCCATTTTTTCATTTGACGGAAGTGACGAAAATAAGCGTGGGTCCCGGCTTTCCTTCTAAAAGCTGTCAAAACGTTTAAAGTTGGGACACACTACAACGAAAGCAAGGTTCCCGGAAAGCACGTGCAGATTAGAAGGAAAGCCGGGACCCACGCTTATTTTTGCAACATTTTTAAGCAACATATGATATGGAAATCAAAATTATGAAGTATCCTAGACTTGGTTGTAAACCCAGTCCAATAGTTATTCATGAAATATGCAAGAAAAGTTCAAGAAAAATTATTGTTTTCATGAATTCCATTATTGGAATGTAGTATGTAGAACATATTCCTGAATGAAATGCACCAGTATACATGTGAAGCCAGAAGAAACTAGAACCTAAAACGATTGGGCTTATTTAGTAAAGGAAAAATATGGAATCATGCAGATATGAAGACAAGGAAATGTTGGGTCAAAAGTTCATTTAATTCCAAAGAAAATGGAATTTCAAATTTGTTTTGTTGTTCATTTTCATTTTATTTCATTCAATATAGCAAGCTGAGGACATTCAAATGAATATTTATTTGATTTTTATGGAAAACAAAAAATAATAAATCTTCATAAGCTGATCAAGTTGGTTTTGAATTTGTTATAATCTCTTAAAACAATGATGAGGAATCAGTAATATTATAATGAAAAAAATATTGATCTGGGATCAGAAATTTTATTCTTATAAAAACTGTCTTAGCTTTAAAGCATATGATTGTTCAAGCATCTGCAATTTCAGTGAATTATTTTTTGCTGTATTTACTCCCTTACACGGGCAGTTTCCCATAGCAACATTTCCTTCATTTTCATCTAAATTGAACAGAATTTTCCCAAACAAAATGTTTTCCGTATGATAAGTAAAAAGAAAAAAAATATGACAGTTTTTGCACCATTTTGCCACCAATTACAATGCAGTAATATATATATTTATGATTTAAACCACTAAATAATCACATATACCATAGAAAATAAATGTTTCCCATTTTTGAATTTGTTGCGCTAAAGGACACGGGTAAACATATGAAGAAAATTTTACAAAAAAGTATGTCTGTATTTTTTCCACGCAATACAGTTCGATATCTCTACTTTATGGAATGAACAATAACTAAGGAAAAAAGAGAGTCCCAAGACCTCTTTATGGCGCCGAAAGTTTGGTGGGGTACATGGGCCAAAATCAAATAATATTATTAATTTCATATGTATGTTTTTTCAACACGTTTTAAAAAAGTTTTCTATTCAGCCTTCATTTATATGACAATAATATATATTTATTCATTTGAAGTCATTATAATGGCTTTATACCCAGTCAAATGCATTCTAAAGATAAATATATGTAAGTAGTCGAATATTAACTTTTTTTTTCTTAAAAGTTCATTTTGACATCCTATTTTGAAGAAATTGACAGCAACCATGCATTAAAATGTGCAGTTATGCTTCGATGTTGTATGATAATTTATTACAGCTATTACAGAAAAGCTCAGGGAGAGCTATTAGCGTGCTATTGTATCTGTCGTCCGTCAGTCTGTCCGTCTTCAATTCTTCTAAGGACTTTTCTTCTGAAACGGCTGTGTCAAATTTAAAGAAACTCCACAGAAATGATCTTTGAGTGGTCATTTACAAAAGAAATGATTAAAGAAGCTCATTCCATGTAGAACTCTGGTTTCCATGGTAACCAAAAGGAAAATATTTAACAATCTAATTGGTGTAAAACTTAGATATTTGACATGGAACATTCAATTGGTGCTGAAAAACAAATTGCATTAGATACGATATCATTAGTTGTATGGTTGTAGAGAAACAATTTTCTGGCTCAGGAGTCTATAATCGCTGACTTCTTGCAGGTCTATAATCGCTGACTTCTTGATTGAAAGTTCTGCGCTCTTTTTGCTAAGCCTTTAGGTTTAAATATGGCGGCTCATCATGTAAGATTACAATACGCTATATATAATAAAATAACAAGCTTCAGGATTATAAAAAAAAATTCAACGCAACAATGTCGTAACTCATATGGAAATAAGAACAAGTTAAAACAGTGTTGCGCTGAGCCCTCAATATTCTCGTATATTGACTGGAGACAAGAGTCCTCCATTTATCTTGACTTCTAAAGCCGATATATGCGGTATATTTAAGTTGTATCATTGTTCGATACAATAACAAGCACTTACTGAGATTTGTTGTACGATGTTTGAGGCTTTCAGCATGTTTTATTTGGAACATTCCAGTAACTTTCAAGTTTAATGTTGCTTTTTATGGCTTCTTCTTATGTCTAATTCTGTCTGTGGCTTATTTCACGTCTCATTATTGTGAATTTGGATTAATCTTACATTCGTAGATAAGACTTACCGGTACTAGATAAGAATTTATGTTGAAATAAAACTCGTTTTTGAGAATGCCATAGAAATTCAGTCTTGAACCTGGTACAAAATGTGTGTTGGGTCCTCTTTGGCCATTCTTGAAAAATTGTTGGTTTACATTTATGTGACCATGGCAACTGTTTAAAAATTCTCCCGAATCAGAAGCACATTATTTTTAGTCTTTATTCCAACCCATCATAAAAAGTGTTTACCTAGTACCTACATATTGCCTTATTTTATTTTATATTTGTGTATTAATTTTGAAATAAAATGAGAAAAGTGATACTTAAGTGTCTACCCATGAATCATCAATGATTAATGATTATGAAATTAATAAAAATCATTAAAATGTCAGCACTGTTCCAGCGACTCGACTACAAAATTTCATCAAATTTGAGTTGTGTTACAGAAACGTTAAGTGTCAATTTGATAAAATTACATTTTGTTTAAGATCATTCTTGTTTTGTCATGTATAAAACATTTTCTTCTATCTGTAAAGTTGAGTGTAGATTCTGGAATAAAGGGCTTTCTTTGTTGATCTGTGAAAGTCCCTAATAAGTAACCGCTTGATGCTATTTCGTCACAATGCTGTACTGTGTTTGATTCTTACCGGGGACCAGTCAAATTTCTCTCATGAGCCGGTTGGTGGTTATACCAAGATGTACATCTAGGTCTTCCTCCATCTTTAACGTTTGGGAAATATCCAAATAAGCCTGGATCTTGGTGTGATGTTTAATCCCCCCCACCCACAAATATTGATATAGGATCTGGGAACAATTCTGAATGATGGTATTTTTAGCTCGTCTGTTTCTGAAGAAAAAGCCGAACTATTGTGATCACTCAGGGGCATCTACGTCAGCGTCTGCATCATGCAAAACTTTAATGTAGCTCATAAGTCAGAAACAATAGACCCGTCTTCACGGTCGAGTGGTTAAAGTTGATGACTTCAAATCACTGTAACCTCTTACTGATAGAGGGTCTTGGGTTCGAGCCTAGCTACCGACAAAGTCTCTTTATGTGAGAATGTAGGCAGTATAGGTATGTAATGCATTGCTTATAGAGCCCACTGAGGCGGTGAACAGATGAGCGTCAGCACCACTTGCAGCGCTCTTGCTATCTGTAGGAAACAAATCTTAGAATTTACAACCATTTCTGTTCAAATATTTTGAGAGATAGCAGGAAATGCGATATTATTACAGCAGTACTCTCGAACCATGAAGTACAATTTTAGTGTCTCTTTAATAATGGTTTGCCAGGAAACAATTCTAAATTGAAATATTTTTGGTGCACTAAATCAGTTCATTGGGTCGTTCAGAAAAATAAATGACTTTGCTTTGTTTATAGTGCACACACATCGTGACTCATGAATTTGAGATAAAATGTATTGGTATTTTAGGTGGATCAGCGAACAGGACTGGTTACCATCAAGCATCTAACAATTGGTTTCTCATTGATAACATTGATTAAGATTGACCTATTGCTGCCAAAGATTTTAATGTAGAACTAGCTTAGTATTGTATATCGAGGGTTCAACGCAACAGTGTCGTAACTCATATGGAAATAAGAACAAGTTACGACAGTGTTGCGCTGAGCCCTCGATATTAGGAATCCTGGGCTCAAGGTCACTGTAACTGAAAGTAGGAAAATGGTTTCTACACAGTAAATTGTTGAAAACTTGGGTTTGGTGACATTTCTTGTTATAATTAATTTTAAGAATTTGAGTTAGTCATGTATCTTCTCTCCCCTCTTTCTTGCGTGTCTCTGAAACGATCATAGCTGTTGAATGGGCCGTTAAACAACAGATAAACAAAAGGTGATAAAAACCATAGTCTGAAAATAAGTTCTGAATGTACATAATTATATAGACGTAGCAATTTCACTCGCTGATAGTGAAATTAATGAAGTTGCTTTATCAGCAATGATTGTTGCTTATCTAAAAAAGTGATATTTTCTCTCCAGACTCCATTATCTCTGTGTTTTGATGGATTTAGTAATTGTTTTCAGAATCAGGAATCTTGATAAGTCTTACTACTGATGAGCTCTTCCATCAAGCAATGTTACGTGTTAATGTAAAATTTATCGTTGGTAATCTATTCATGCTATTTTTCTATTTCCCTGGGGTCACTTTAACCCAAGAGTTCGAAGAATAATCTTAATAAATTTGTCTTCTTTTTAATGCTATATTCTTGTTTATAGGTCTCCATGGAAACAGATTTTCTTGTTTCTTATAAAATATTGTGTTTTGCTCATGTTGAGCTATTGTGATTGTGTGATGTCTGTCATCAGTGTGTGTCTGTGCGTGCGTGCATCAGTGTGTCAACAATTGCTTTAAAAAGCATCACTTTCTTAAGCAGCTGGCCAATTTCAACAAAACTTTACAAGATGTTCCTTGCATGAAGCTCTACCAAAGTTGTTTAAAAATTTAATTTCATAAAAACTCTGGTTGCCATGGCAACCAATAGGAAATTTTAAAAAAATCTCCTTGTCCAAAACCACAGGGCCTAGAGCTTAGATATTTGGTTTGTAGCATTGTCTAGTGGACCTCTATCAAGTTAGTTCAAATTATTGTCCTATGGTCAAAATTGACTCCGCCCCTGGGTTTACTATATTTTATATAGGCTTACATAGGAAAATTTAAAAAATCTTTTCCGAATCTGCATGACCTAGAGCTTAGATAATTTGTATGTAGCATTTTCTAGTGGCCCACTACCATGTTTTTTTTTTCAAATTATGGCCCTAGGGTCAAAATTGGCCCTGGCCAGGGGGTTAGTCTATTTTATATAATATGCTTACATAGAAAAATTACTAAACATGTCTGGTCAGGAACCTAAAGACCTAAAGCTTAGATATTTTGGCCCTGGGGTAAAAATTGGCCCCGCCCCCTAGTCACTTTATTTTACATAGGCTCTTGATGTTTTTCTCTCACGGTCTTTCTATCTGGTGAGTGATGTAGGGCCATCATGGCCCTCTTGTTATATCTTGGATGGTAATTATTTATTTAAATTGCCTTGTTTTTTTTGTCAAGAAAATTTGACAGAAACATTTTAGGGGAGGGACTTTAATACAGATTTTATGGTACATGTCAAAAAGCTGCATATTTTCCAAATTTGTTGAGTTTTTATCCTAATTTGCATGTTTTGTCATTTCCAAATTCCCAGTCTGACTGGTACTGTGCTTTTTTTCATGCAAATATTTTTATTGATTATACACCAGTGAATTTTAAGCCTGGTTACAGTACATGTTTACTGTGACAACTTGGTGGATAACATTGCTTCTCTTGGCGTCACTTAAAACCGCAATGAAAATTTTTTATTAGCACAGCCATCCATAATTGATAGGGTAAATAAGGTCCACATCCATAAAGGCCCATACCAAAAAGACCCATACCAGAAAGGCCTACTTTATAAAGGAACCTGAAAGGTCCAAATTTTGTTACAGAAAAAGGTCCATTTTTGCATTTTAAATGTATTCTTTTACAAATTTATTGATTGATATGATTAGATTTATGACAAAAAAAGGATTTTAGCTTCATTCCAGATATAGATTCTCTTGAGTTATTGCCCTTTACCTTAACTGTTATTCTAGCACTTCTGGAAGCATGGCAAATATGCGTTTATTTCAAAGAGGTCATGCTGTTTACATTGATTGATGTTTAACTTGTAATCTGTGACCTGGGAAAATTTTAATTAAGCATTCATGCTGCGTTCATCCAGTTCTTGCAACATGCTTCTAAATTACAAATTCCTTCCAAACTAAAGTGTCTTATTAATTCTGCTCTGTGTCAGTCGGAACAGTTGATATTAGATATTTTTTCTCTTACCGCATATATCAATGAAGTGTAAAATCATTCCAGATGCCAAACTAAGACTTCTTTTTTTTTCTCCCTATTAATCAATTACTTTTTACTTTGTTCATCATTATTGTGACCGTGGCATGGTCGGATGGTTTGTGTGCTAGACTTGTAGATTGGCAATCTGGATTCAAATCTTGGTTGTGTCAGTTCATACCCTTCTATGGAAATTTGAAAAAATTGTTGATTTCTCTTCCGTATGTCGAGGGCTCAGCGCAACACTGTCGTAACTTGTTCTTATTTCAATATGAGTTACAACACTATTGCGCTGAACCCTCGATGTGTAGAAGTTGCTGACTCCTTTTGGAATGGTTACTTAATACTTGTTAGAATACACTGTCCAGGAAAACTGGTTTACGGTGAACCAGTCACTATATATAACTGGGTTATCCTAGTTTAGTGTTTTAACGGTTGATCAATTCAAAATATTTGACAAACAATTGACCTAGTTGTGTATTTTATAAATCAGTTGACCTAGATAAGGGCTTTGACAATCAGTTTACCTAGTTTAGTGTTTGACAGTCTGTTGACTAAGTTAAGTGTTTGACAATCAGTTTACCTAGTTTAGTGTTTGACAGTCTGTTGACCTAGTTAAGTGTTTGACAATCAGTTTACCTAGTTTAGTGTTTGACAGTCTGTTGACCTAGTTAAGTGTTTGACAATCAGTTTACCTAGTTTAGTGTTTGACAGTCTGTTGACCTAGTTAAGTGTTTGACAATCAGTTTACCTAGTTTAGTGTTTGACAGTCCGTTGACCTAGTTAATTGTTTATGTAATCAATGATGGACATTCAGTAGATCTCATTGAAGTTTGAATGTTGCAAATAACTAATGACTAGTGAAGTGTCTATTACTAGTTTGGGTGAAACTGGCCATTTGATTAGCTAATGGTGATATCTGTCATTATACCCCCAGATATGAAATATATGGGGGCTATATTGGATTCACGCTTGATGGTCGGTCGGTCGGTCGGCCGGCTGGCCGGCCGGTCGGTCGGTCTGTGCGTCTGTAGACACAATTTGTCCGGAGAATTTCTCAGCAACTACTTACAGGATTTCAATGAAACTTTACAGAAGTGATCAGTAGTAAGCCTAGTTGTGCATGCTTAAAGCAATTTTCGTTCGGATTAATTATCACTGAGTTATACACCTTTGTTGTTTTTATACAGTATATACAATAGGCAAATTTTGTCCGGACAAATTCTCAGCAACTACTCACAGGATCTCAATGAAACTTCACAGAAGTGATCAGTAGTAAGCCTAGTTGTGCATGCTTAAAGCATTATTCATTCGGATTAATTTTCACTGAGTTATAGCCCTTTGTTGTTTTTATACAGTATATACAATAGGCAAATTTTGTCCGGACAATTTCTCAGCAACTACTCACAGGATTTCAACGAAACTTCACAGAAGTAATAAGTAGTTAGCCTAGTTGTGCATGCTTAAAGCATTTTTCATTTGGATTGATTTTTAACTGAGTTATAGCCCTTTGTTTTTTTCTACAGTATATACAATAGGCAAATTTTGTCCTGACTATTTCTCATTGACTACTGCCAGGAATTCAATAAAACTTCTCAGAAGTGATGAGTAGTTAGCCTAGTTGTGCATGCATTAAGCTTGTCTTGGTTGGTTAAATTTTCACTGAGTTATGGCCCTTTGTTGTTTTTTATACAGTGTATATACAATATCTCAGTAACTACTCATAGGAATTCAATGAAACTTCACAGAAGTTATAAAAAGTAAGCCAAGTTGTGCATACAATAACCAGGTTTTGTTTGGATTAATTTTCACTGAGTTATGGCACTTTGTTTTTATACAATTAGGTAAATTTTGTCCGTACCATTTCTCAGCAACTACATGCAGGAATTCAGTGAAACTTCTTAGAAGTGATAAGTAGTTTGCCAAGTTGTGCATGTCAACAATAGGTTTTGTCCAAGTAAATTTTAATGAGTTATGGCCCTTTGTTATTTTTTATATAATGTATATTTAGAAACTGGTCAGGATATATCTAAGCTTTTAGGGTATATTCTATTTGATTGATTTAGGGTATGGTATTACCATGTACTTGTGAACTATATTCATGAATTTATTCATTTGTCAAATGCTCATGATTGTCAATATATGTGTATTATTCATAACATGTAAATATGTTATACTCTCCATAATGGAGGATTGAATAAAATATACAGTCAATATCCATTATGAAAAAAGCTACATCTTACAAAAAACATAAACCAATTCTGCATGTAATTCATCTACCTATAATGTTTAGTATAGTTTTATTGTTAACATCTTTATGTCCTTATTATCTGTGTCTATGTCTTCCTTTTGAGTTTGTTCTTGAATTATGTTACCATAGAGTTGTGCTGATATTTGTAACATAATTTGTTGATGAAGTGGTAATTTAGATACACTGTGAATTATTTATTTGTTTTGACTTATCACTCATTTCTTTCTTTTACAGGAGCGATTGATGTATTTCCCCACATGGATAGATTTGAAGGGTCAAGATTCAGTGCCTGAGACAGTTCATCATTGTGTAAGTATTGGAGAGATATGACCTTAACTAGACCCAGCAAGTTTGCTTCTCTGAAATTGTCTGCATGCACTTCACGTCTAGCCCATTCATCATTCTAACAAATGCATATTGTC
Organism: Lutraria lutraria; assembly: GCA_964023205.1. Taxonomy (NCBI): domain Eukaryota; kingdom Metazoa; phylum Mollusca; class Bivalvia; order Venerida; family Mactridae; genus Lutraria; species Lutraria lutraria. The sequence continues at coordinate 3,116,098 of OZ026839.1, read as the reverse complement.
TTCCAGAGTTATTCTTATTGTGTAACGAGGCACCCTGCGATTGGCGGGACAAGTTATGCACAGTGTCAAATACGTAGAAGATTAATTATTTGATTATTTCGGAGTCTCAAAGTGTCACCATTCGTTGTTGTGCAAACGATTTGTCTCCTAAATCGATGGTTTGCATTTATTTTGTAATGCAGTTCATTATTGTCATTTGTTACGTCAACTTTCAGCGGAAACTATTTTTTGCAGCATCATTTGTCATTTCACTTCATTATCATGTTGCAAGTATTATTTTTATTTCTACTTTAAGCTTATGTGACAAACCATATTTCTAATGTTTGATGAGTTTGTTTTGCTGCAATGAACTCTATGCTGTTTATCTACAGTATTTTTGTTGGTCTAAAATAGATCACGTAGCAGTTTACAATATAAAACAATGCTTCCATCAAAGAAAATATTGAGAAAAATTGTATGTGCCAAACTTACGTGCCAAATGGAAACCAGAGTGAACCCTGCTGTTATATGTACAATAGGAAATAAGTAACAAGTCTGCACTAGCCTGTTTCTCTACATACTGTCGGCAAATAGCAATGTCAAAACATGAGAAAATGTAACGGTTACCTTGTCTTGCCGCAGTTTAGCGTACTACCAAACATCACATGAGCGGCAGTCTGTAATTTCAGGGCTTCAGATAAATTTTATCACTTTCAAAATGTTGTTATTACTGTCGGCACAAAATGAAAATTCTTTCATCTTTTGTGTAGTGGGTTTATGCTGATGGTGATTGGATATTAAAACTACAGGCTGAACATTAAAGCTAGAAATTTACACAAAATGAACATGAATTTATGGTCATATAAAATATAGGGATGATTTCCCTTGAGATTGTTCATTAAATATAGATAATAGAAATCAGTTGTAGGTTTTTTAAATTTATCACCTGCTGAAAATTTTTAACACCTTTTTTATTCAAATTCAGTTCCTGTTCAACAGTTTTATGAAATATCTTAATTTCATTGAATGCACCACATGTATACTGTACTGTAGTTGCATTAATTTTTGTCGGTTCCAAATTTTGTTGATTTGCTTAAATCATAAATTTCGTGGGTATATTTATTCATGGATTTGCAAATTTCAAACAAATACACTTTGAGATGCTTACGTTATACGTTATAAACTTCTTAATTCGTAGTTTAACTTAGTGGGTAACCCTACTTACAGAAGTAAATTTTCCATAAAATTTGTGAAACATGTAATTATTGTCATATTGTTGTTTGAAATTTTCCCCGATATTTATTTGTGACTAATGCTCCATTGGGAAATTTTCGAAATTCAAAATTAATCAATCAGAATTTGAATGCTGGTGAATTTTATACACAATTTAACATTTATAATTACAGTACAACCTCTGTAGAGCAACACCCTGTGGGAGCTGAAAATATTGGCCATTGTTTAGATGTTGTTGCTCTACTGAGGTTAAATTCATTGTAAGTATCAGCTAAAGGGAAAATTTGAAGGTGTTGTTATAGAGAGGCTGTTGTTCTACAGAGGGCTGCTGCGGGGAGGTTGTACTGTATGTATGCTGAATAGACTAGAGCAGATTTACTACACAGTTACTCAAGTTGTAAAATGTTTCTGGTAAAGAATATCATTGGTATGTGAAACCATTCTTCCGGCCATGCCAAACTAGTTATTGGCCATAATTGTTGCAGTAATTATGTAGGAACCATGCTACAGTGGTAGGTTGCAGGATTTGGGATCAAGAGCTCCGTATTTGAGTCCTGTTTGGTCCGAACTTCTTCATTCATTAATAAGAGTTATCCTACATCGCTCCTCTCAATCAAGGTGTGTAAAGTGGGTAGCTTTGATGGAATTAAACTGATCCTGGTACAACTTTGTGTGTTAATTTTATGGACAACTTATGAACCAATGAGGTGGGGTTCATGTTTATAGTCAGTGGAATATTTACAGATAGAAACCTACTTTCAAACTTCCTACTGTTTAAAGTTTGGGTCACATATCCGTAAGGCAAAATTTTATTAAAAGTTGTAACAATTATTTAAGAGGTTAGCAATGTTTCCGTTGCTTGTGGATTAAGAATTTGTCAGTATTGGTTTAGTTAATGAAGAGTTTTGGTTCTGATCGTAAAGATTCTAACAGCAAAATTGTACGAAAAATCATTTGAATGAATTGTGCCTTTGGATTGAAAAGAGAAGTTTTGCGATAGATCAGCCCTATTTTTTGGGTCAAGTAATCCTTAACACATCTAATTCTTTCTAGGTAATGGATACAAATGTAACTATGTTAGTACCAACAGTCTGGATAATTGCCATTCTTACAGCCTGGTCATCAGCTTAAACATCTTGTCAAATATTTGATGACCATTCTTTGGACATTTGATGAACATAATATGAACAATTTTATTGAATTTTGGCTGCTGTTGATGACCCTAATATAGTTAGTGTCGCCTAGAAACGTGTCCCTATGGAAAAGCTCTTACCAGTAAATGGTATCTAGAGAGAATCAAATAAGCAAAGATTTGGTACAACAATCAGGCTTACATAATAGTATAAATCAGTATCGGAAATAGGCTTTATGTAGTTGATTGTAAATTTTGTGATGATTATAATGCATTCCCGGGTGACTTTTATTGTCAGAAGTGTTGACTGATGAGGTGTAATATATGTCTGCAGTTATAGACCCAGTCATATTAAGAGAATTCGCTGTCAAAAAACGTCTAGGAAAGCACTTGTTTTGTAACTTTGGGCTAATTAAGTCTGTGAAAGATATTGCGTTTTATCACATTACGGGAGTGAATTACCAGCCTTGATTACATTAAAATAATTGTTATCAAGGTGAACTTTGAACTTGTTGGATTTCCTTCATTATTCTTCTCTAACTACCATTCACAGTCTGATAGTAAACCAAATCAAACTTAAACACAATTCAATGCGGTGTTATCAATTTTTATATTGCCATTTGAAAAAGGGTCGTATTATGGGAACATCCACAGAGGGCGGGCGTTTTGGCGGGCGGGCGGTGTCCATAATGGTGTCCTCTCTCTAATTCAAATAGTTTTATTAGGATCCTCACCAAACTTGATGGAAATGTTTATGGCCATGAGATCTTGGTCAAGTTTGATAACCAGCCCAATAGGCCCAGGTGCTTATTAGTTATGGCCCTTGATGGGCATATTTTGTGACCTGGCACTCTTGTTTTTATATGCAATAACAAATCTATTTATCTTGAGATAGTTATCGCCCTCAATTTTTTAAGCAGGTTTTTCAAAGAAATTTTCTGAAAAGTCTATAAGAGTCCTTAAGCAGACAGCTGTTGATTTGAAACAGTTGATTGATTTCCTTTTGATAAAACTAGTTCAGGTTTACCTATTCCTGCCAAACTTGGTGTGTTGCAAGTTATAATTGGGAAGTGGCTTTGGATGTGTTTTTTTTTTAAAATTTCATTGGTCATAACTAAGGTCCCAAAGGGTGGCCTTTGTTGACACGTTTGACTGTATAAGATAATAATCTTTATATTAGTATCTAGAAATACTATACCATAATTCGAGGGCTCAGTGCAACACTGTCACGACTTGTTCTTATTTCAATATGAGTTACAACACTGTTGCGTTGAATCCTTGAATGTTATACAAGATTAACACATAAAAGAGAAGACTCCTATATTTCCATCTTATTTCCTTTGTGGACCCCATAGTGTCTGGTAGCTAATGATAAGGTAAGGGGTAGCTAAGTAGTGTTGTCAAATGAAGGACATTGACTTTCTTTATTCATTAAGTAATTACCATAAAGCTGATTTCTGATTTTCTATGTCAATGATCTCTCCTCCTATTAGGCTTTTGTATTTAAATAACACAATGTTTTGATGTATTGTGTATAATCTTATTGCTGTTATTTCTAGATTTCACCGGGGAAACTAACAAAAACTTTTAGGGATTCTCTGTGATCATTAGATCTTATTTGTCTGTTGAAATATTGTCTTTAATCACTGTGTAAACATTTGTTTTCAAGAACACCTGCTTCTTTGAAGTATACAACATTATAGGTTAATGGGATATTGTAATTTAATTTATCATATTGCTTTCTAATTGCTTACAATTGACTTTCAACTTCCTTTATGTCTAAGAACCATGTATGCACAATAGACGAAGGCAGTGTAAGACATACATTTCTAGTTTAGATAATCTTTAAATATTTGACGTTTTGTTTATTTTTGTTGGCTTGTTTGGTTCTGAGGCCGCAATATTGCATGATATTGAAAAGTTGTGTTGTTTGCTACCGATGCTCACAATGATCGGACATGTTGTAAAATTCTGAAATCTCTTCATTTGCAACCAGTTAGAGCAAGCAGCATGTTTGAAATATTAGTCCTGATGTTCAGAATATAAGTGATATTCTTCCAGTCTTCAAATTTAGCTACATGCAGATCCATAGACAGAGTCCGCCTAAATTGCTGACGGTCTGGTAAATATTGATGGATCACTGCTCCTTGTTTTCATATTTTTTTAGTTCAAAGATACAGTTTGTAAAAAAACACATGTAGCGCCTGGACAAAAATGACCCAGGCCTTAAAAAAGTTAGGATTGGCAGAAAAAATGTTCAATGATTTATCAAATAACTAGAAACAATTTTTAAAACAAATGAGAGAAATAGCAAACATTACAGATAAAATAAAATTCTAATTTCGTCAGTTGTCAATGAAACAATTAATTGTGTCGTTTAATTGACATCTCCAATTATTTTGAACTCAATTCAATTTTAATTAATCAATGCAAGCTTTTAATTACTGGACAGTTTTATGCCGTTATCTTTTATTGTTTCCCTGTTTTGTGTTTTTCATTCCATCTCTCACTCACAATTCAAATACGCTTTCTTTAAAGGTAACATCTGACTGATATCTGTTCAATGCTTTGGGTTCATGTCTCTTTAAATACTGCAGTTATTGAAATTGTAAATGTTTTTGCTGGAGAGAAATCTCAAAAAACATTTTCAATAACACACTGATTTCTTTGAGGCAAAATCAATTTTTCTTTGATTAAAGTTTTAACTTAAAAACAAAAAAAGGAGGAAGAATGATCATATAATTAGAGTGAGATAGAAGGGGTGATCTACTGGTGAGAAGAATGTAACCTTCATGCACAATGGAACTTAATTTAAGGTTTAAATTTAGTCTGTTATGGAACTATGTGTCACAGTGTGTCCTGAATATTGGTTGTAGTTTTTATGTGACTGTTATATCAGGTGACTGTTATCTCAGGTAACCGATATCTTTGGTGACTGTTATATCAGGTGACCGATATCTCTGGTGACTGTTATATCAGGTGACCGATATCTCTGGTGACTGTTATCTCAGGTTATCTCATTCTTATGTTAGTGATTCATAGTTCATTGCACACATAAATGTAGTTTCTCATTTTTAAAGACATATTATGCTACATTGCATCTGCAGTTTAAGATATTTTACAAGTAATCTGATGGTCTAATAACCATGAACTATGTAAAACACATTGTCATTCATATATGAAAAAAAACTTGTTTTTTTACCTCCATGGCACCACAATATTTGTCTGTTACCTAATTCCACAATCAGTGTTAACCATGGGCAGTCCATTATCAGGTCAGAATATAGTGGAACTAAGGAAGTCATCTCTATTATTAAAACCACCCTCATGTAGTGTTCACTCATTATTTACAGACTGTTTTCAAATATTTTGTCTATATTTGGACTTTTCAATAGTAACTTCACTATGGAAACCATTTCCTTTGATCTCAAAGGTGGTATTTATTCATAGGTTTTCTGTGCATATGTTATGCTCAACTCTCAGTCACAGTGTTAACTGATAATTTGAATGCCATCATATTTATTTAATTATTTGCAGGTATGTTCAGTTGATCCTGTGTCGGACACTAGATGGAAGACATTTAAGACTCATATAGCTACAGACGGTGTACACTATGAAGATAATACACAATCTCATGGATCTAGTGCAGGTATGTCACTCATAAGGCAAACAACGATATAAACAGGTTTCAGATTACCTCACCAATCTTTCTTTTGGCACCAGTAGTTGCAGTCAATTCTGGTATTTCCAAAATATTATTGGGACAGATCATGCCTCAAATTTGGGAAGATGATTCTAAGAATCATTATACCCCCCCGCAAATGTAGTCGGTCGGTTGGTTGGTCGGTCGGTCCGTCCGTCCATTCTCATACAATATCACAAGTTTGTTGAGCGAACTACTTCCTTAAGCGATTGCAATGAAAGTTGAAATATGTTATTACTATAAAATGTAGATGCGCCCTTATGTGCCCTTGAACTAAGCCATATAGTGTACTATCACATTCTTAGTGTCAAAGCAGCATCGGGAGTATTAGTCATCTTTCTGACAAAGCCCTAGTTTTTTTTTGGGGGGGGGGGCTTATATGGCCCTTTCTTGACAATTCCAATTGAATGGTTTCCAAAACTATGCAAAAAATATGTCATGATCAGGCATAATAAAAGTTAGTTTCTGGTTACTTGACCTACTCTAATTTTTCCTTGCTACCTTTGCCAGGCTTAGTAGGCCAAAGGAGCGGTACAACCACTCTCTCAGCTTATTTGCCTTCCTACACTCTTTTAAGGGCAACAAAAAAGCTCCCAATCTCCTTGCCCTAATTTTAAGTGGCCAGAAACAATTTTTAGGCATTACCAGCACTTGGTTTATTTCAAGCATTTTTGTCTGGCTATAGATAATTACCATGTTTCTGACTTGTGACAATAGTGATATGGTGACATTTTTAAATATATGTGAAGGTCGTTTCATGTCAGCTGGGTGCCGTGTTCGCTATTTCTCCTGCTCTCCAACTTATTCCTGTCTTAATAGGATTTGCTGGCAATCTTTCTGACATGATATTTCATCCAATTTCATTAAAAGCCAACATTCCCATACACTACAGATTTACAGCCCTTGAATTGCTAGTAAATCAATTTCTGAAGTTCATTAGAATACCATTTATCTTAATTTAACGGACTTGCTTTACTCTTCCACTGTTTTAAATGAGAATTTGTCTGGAAGACAGATATTTTAAATGATTGTTTTTATTTCATGTAACGCTAGTTTTGTTAAAATCGTTGAGGTAACAATCTGTACATAATAAAGATCAGGAAAAAAAGAGAAATGAAGACGGGAATTTAATAAGCTGTCTGTTACATATTGTCTCTAGATGTTTAGAAATAGCGTCACTTGTCTCTAACTCTCTGTATAGCAGTCTTTTTGGTAATTGTATTTGTGAAACACTGGACGAAATGGTGTGCAAATGACAGCATTATTATGTTCTATGTTCACATAGACACAGTCTGTTCAAATTTTGTTCCATGATGTGGATCTTGAAACAATGACAGGAAACTAGTGAGACAGTCAATGTTCTTATCTATTCCATAATTAAAATAACGCGGATATTGTCATAACTGTGAACATCAGCAGCCTGGATGTGGAATTCATACAAAGTACAGCTGGTATTCCTGCTCACCTGACCATGTTTTCCATGACTTAATATTCTAAACAGTTACTGTACTAATTTACCTTTCCTCAAGGACAGGAAAAAACATTTTTATCTAATGTTAATAGAAGGGTGTGACCTGCTGTGACAGGATTATATTTCAGATCATCTGGTTACAAGTCCAGTAAACTAACCACTGGACTATGGCTACAACCTTTTAACTTAAAGCTATTGATATATATAATATATTACATGTTGCTGTTCTTTATTTGGTGTCATCTATCCACAGTTGGCTGTTAACTGTATGATAACATATCTAAAGCTTAGTTATGTCTTCAGATAAGTGAATCAAATGCAGCCCAATATCTGTAATATAGTTCTTCAGATAAGTGCACCAGATGCAGCCCAATATCTGTAATACAGTTCTTCAGATAAGTGAATCAAATGCAGCCCAATATCTGTAATACAGTTCTTCAGATAAGTAAATCAAATGCAGCCCAATATCTGTAATACAGTTCTTCAGATAAGTAAATCAAATGCAGCCCAATATCTGTAATACAGTTCTTCAGATAAGTGCATCAAATGCAGCCCAATATCTGTAATACAGTTCTTCAGATAAGTAAATCAAATGCAGCCCAATATCTGTAATACAGTTCTTCAGATAAGTAAATCAAATGTACCCCAATATCTGTAATACAGTTCTTCAGATAAGTAAATCAAATGCAGCCCAATATCTGTAATACAGTTCTTCAGATAAGTAAATCAAATGTACCCCAATATCTGTAATACAGTTCTTCAGATAAGTCAATCAAATGCAGCCCAATATCTGTAATACAGTTCGTCAGATAAGTGAATCAAATGCAGCCCAATATCTGTAATACAGTTCTTCTGATAAATGAATCAAATGCAGTCCAATATCTGTAATACAGTTCTTCAGATAAGTCAATCAAATGCAGCCCAATATCTGTAATACAGTTCTTCAGATAAGTCAATCAAATATATCCCAATATCTGTAATACAGTTCTTCAGATAAGTCAATCAAATGCAGCCCAATATCTGTAATACAGTTCTTCAGATAAGTCAATCAAATGCAGCCCAATATCTGTAATACAGTTCGTCAGATAAGTGAATCAAATGCAGCCCAATATCTGTAATACAGTTCTTCTGATAAATGAATCAAATGCAGTCCAATATCTGTAATACAGTTCTTCTGATAAATGAACCAAATGCAGCCCAATATCTGTAATACAGTTCTTCAGATAAATGAATCAAATGCAGCCCAATATCTGTAATACAGTTCTTCAGATAAGTGAATCAAATGCAGCCCAATATCTGTAATACAGTTCTTCAGATAAGTCAATCAAATATATCCCAATATCTGTAATACAGTTCTTCTGATAAATGAATCAAATATATCCCAATATCTGTAATACAGTTCTTCAGATAAATGAATCAAATGCAGCCCAATATCTGTAATACAGTTCTTCAGATAAGTGAATCAAATGCAGCCCAATATCTGTAATACAGTTCTTCAGATAAGTCAATCAAATATATCCCAATATCTGTAATACAGTTCTTCAGATAAATGAATCAAATGCAGCCCAATATCTGTAATACAGTTCTTCAGGTAAGTGAATCAAGTGCAGCCCAATATCTGTTATACAGTTCTTCAGATAAGTGAATCAAATGCAGCCCAATATCTGTAATACAGTTCTTCAGATAAGTGAATCAAATGCAGCCCAATATCTGTAATAAAGTTCTTCAGATAAGTGAATCAAATGCAGCCCAATATCTGTAATACAGTTCTTCAGATAAGTGAATCAAATGCCGCCCAATATCTGTAATACAGTTCTTCAGATAAGTGAATCAAATGCAGCCCAATATCTGTAATACAGTTCTTCTGATAAGTGAATCAAATGCAGCCCAATATCTGTAATACAGTTCTTCAGATAAGTGAATCAAATGCACCCTAATATCTGTAATAAAGTTCTTCAGATAAGTGAATCAAATGCACCCAATATCTGTAATACAGTTCTTCAGATAAGTGAATCAAATGCAGCCCAATATCTGTAATACAGTTCTTCAGATAAGTGAATCAAATGCAGCCCAATATCTGTAATACAGTTCTTCTGATAAGTGAATCAAATGCACCCAATATTTGTAATAAAGTTCTTCAGATAAGTGAATCAAATGCAGCCCAATATCTGTAATAAAGTTCTTCAGATAAGTGAATCAAATGCACCCAATATCTGTAATACAGTTCTTCAGATGAGTGAATCAAGTGCAGCCCAATATTTGTAATAAAGTTCTTTAGATAAGTCAATCAAATGCAGCCCAATATCTGTAATACAGTTCTTCAGATAAGTGAATCAAATGCACCCAATATCTGTAATACAGTTCTTCAGATAAATGAATCAAATGCAGCCCAATATCTGTAATACAGTTCTTCAGATAAGTGAATCAAATGCACCCAATATCTGTAATACAGTTCTTCAGATAAGTGAATCAAATGCAGCCCAGTATCTGTAATAAAGTTCTTCAGATAAGTGAATCAAATGCACCCCAGTCAATATCTGTAATAAATTTTCACAAACCTTTGTGAATTTAGAAATTCTACTTTAACATTGTTAAATAATTGACTTTCACTCTTTTATTGCAAAATGGATTAATGAGATAAAGGAACATACAAAACTGTTATCTATATCAGTGTCAGAAATTCTGATTTCCAGACGCAACAAAATGATTTTCCTGATTTGATCTGTACCTGCAGTACATTTCTTGAGCTGTTAAAAAAATCAAAAATATTCTATAAAACATGGTAACAGTTTGATCCTGTAAGTTTGATTGTTTTAGATTGCTTTCAGTAAATGCTGGTATGAAGAAGTGATTTTCGAACTTGTACATTGTCATGGGAATCCTGTATTTAATGTTCTAAGATATTTTTATTGAGCATTGTTCTTTTACACCCCTTGATGAGAGATTATAATCTGCATAATCCAGATGCTGGTGTTAACATTGTTGTTTAATGTGTGCGTGACAAGTAATATGTGAACAAGTGCATCTTCCTACGAGACTACAATAAACTTAGGCATAGGGTTCTGTTGATTTCCTCATTAAGTTTCAAATTTATGATATCAAATATTTTTCAGTAAGCACTTCTCTCCAAATAAACACCCCACATGATTAACTCCCCTCCATTCTTCTTAAAAAAAAATTCAAATTAACACCCCTCCGGATAAAGTACCCTCTTCTAAAAAAACACCTCTTCAAAAAACACCCCTCCAGATAAAGTACCCTCTATAAAAAAATACTCTTCAAATAAACACCCCTCCAGATAAGTACCCTCTTCTAAAAAAGCATATCTTCAAAAAAATACCCTTCAAATAAATACCTTTTCCCTTCAAATGGAATTCTTGGAAACAGTAGTTTTTCTTAAACTATTCAGGTACAGTTCATGAACAGATCATGAAGTGTATATAACTCAGTAACAGGGGTTAAACTGTTGTTAAAAATAAAATGGTGTCCCATCATGAATTCTTTAGTGATCCTATGTTTAATATACTACTCAAAATTTGATAAGGATCACTTTTTATTCTGTACAGCATTATCGTCAATTATGGATTACATACAAAAAACATGATTTTTGGTTATTTTCAAAGATATCTGCATTTCATGAGTGCAATATGTAATCCATACATTGAATCATTCGAGCGTAACGAGCGTCAAAATGAGGACAGGGTCAAAATGAGACATTTGACTGTTGAAAACGGGCATAAAACTTGATATAAACTAACAAAAAATTAATTTTGTTGTTGGTGAGAAGTGAAGTGTGAAATAGATGCTGTAACAGAACAATAATGATTATCGTTTACACTGGTGACGTCTGTTTGCAATGTAAAATCACCTCTACCTGAATGTAACATTTCTTTTCTTGCAAAGATCATGTAGTATTCTATGTGTGACTCATCGGTATTTCATCTTTTAAATTGTAAATTATAGATACTTGTCTAATTGACAAGCAAGAGAACGTTTAATTGGATGTTATTTGTATAATTATGGGGCCAGAAGTCTGTCTAATACATTTGATATTTCTTCTGTGATTTAATTATGTAAGTAAGTCTTAATACGCCCATGAATATCTAAGATGAGAATTAATGAAAACATATTCTCTACTTCCTTATCTTTATGTGATATTCCTAATTATCATTTTGACAAATACATTGGTGCCTCAGAATACATTTTTTTAAAATTTGAATCTGATCTAAATGAGCAAAATATCTTCTATTTCCATGCACGTCATTTATTATTGTCCTTTTTCACTGACACGGATAATGATTAGGAAAATATATCTTTAATTGGATTGCCAGGATTCTATTATTCAATGGCTCTCTCTGAATGAGACAAAATTGTATTATGTGTTTTATTGTGTTATTGTTGACTTGAGATTTTATAAATAATACATTTCTTACATTTATCATAGGCAGGAGACAATATGATATAAAATCTAAATTAAAACCAACTAGTGATGTGAAAGCTAAAGCAAAACTGACAAATGGTTTAAAGGCTAAATCTCAATTGACTTATGGTATATATGACTAAATTAATACTGACCAAAGTGCTAATGGCACGAAGGCTTAATACAACTTAAAAATGGCTGAAATAAAACTGACCAATGGTATGAAAGCTTGATTAAAATTGGCCAATGATATGGAAGCTAAAATAAAACTGACCAATGGTATGAAAGCTGAATTAAAACTGAAAAATGATATGAAAGCTAAAAATAAAAAAAAAATGACCAATGGTTTAAAGGCTAAATCTAAAGTGACCAATGTTATATGGCTAAATAAAGACCGACCAAAGGGCCAATAGCATGAAGTAATACAATTTAAAATGGCTAAATTAAACTGACCAATGATATGAAAGCTAAAATAAAACTGACCAATGATATGAAAGCTAAAATAAAACTGACCAATGATATGAAAGCTAAAATAAAACTGACCAATGATTAACTTAAGCTGCCCAATTGCATAAATTCTTTAGTAAAATTGACAAACAGCCAAGATCCAGAATGTTGTGAGCTGATCTGTGCATTTTTGCAATTTTTCGGAGGAATTTTAAAGCTTCACTCATGCATTTACTTAACATTTAATTCTTTCAAGGATTTGACAATAAAATTGCAAATCACATGATAATTATTATGCTTGATCTTTAGATTTAAATATTTAGAATGTTTGCTTGCTAAATTCTGTCAATTTTCACGTGCTCTTTTGTAATTTATCAGTCAGTAATGAGTTTAATAAGAAATGTAAAAGTTTAAATGATCTGTTTCAGTATCATTTTCCTCCTTTAAGTTGTGTTTAAGTAGATATGTTGCTTCCTGTTATTTAAAGTTTTCAATAGAGGGCTGATATACTGCCATCATTTAGAGGAGAAAATGTTCTTGTACAACGATATCTCCCAGTTTACTGTCACTATTTCACAAATGAAAACTTGGAATAATTACTGATGTGTTACTGTTTGCAAGAGAAATTCTCTGGGTTTTTTTCTGAGACAAGAGATTAATGACTGTCTTACCTCAAGCACTCTTGCAATCTTCTTTGCTGAATGGGTTTTTTGGTAGACAACTGGGGCTGACTGACTGACTGACTGGCTGGCTGGCTGGCTGGAAGTTCAAGACAAATTCTTTTATCATCAGACTATATGAAAAATTTGCTTGTGAAGAAATGAATCTGTAGGGAGATTTATTTCCCAATGTTTTGTTAATTGTATAAATTCTACATTTCATTCCTACCAAAAATATGTTCAGCTTTTGAACAATGATTACTGAACTGTAGATATTGGCCAACTCCACACTCTTGATAGATTCAGCACAAACAAATTGGAATAAATCCACGAATTCATGGCCTTTTTCTATTCAGTTTTTTGTTCCATTTTTCTCCAGCCTGCCTTGTTATTACTGAGTGGTATGAGAAAGGTGACAGATTGCTTTCTACTTGACAACTTGACTTTAGATAATTTGCCTTTTTGTGCCAGAGAAAATATTACTTGCTTGTAAAAGTCAGTTATTGTTTGCTTGTCGCCAGTGGAGGAAAGGTCAATGATTTGCTTGTGGAACATGGAGAACCATTTTGTTTACTTTTATTAAAGGGGCATGCCCAGAACTTGAAGCTTCTCGAATAGCATTCAAATTGGTATCAGTGTAATGCCTAAATCAATTAATTAAAGCCCTGTAAAATATTTACGAAATATCCCGCTAGTTTACTCAAAATACACATTTCAAGATTTACTTAACCTGCAAATGACAAATGCATTTTCGGTGTACGAAAAGCAAGACAAAGCAGTTCCTGGGCATGCCCATTTAACCAATAAACGTTCTGACATTTTGTCTTAACTTATAGCTGTTAAAGTAATATATTTATGTCATCTAGCTTACATACTTGATAAAATTGATATTTATTGAATACATTTTGATGTAGATACCATTTTCTAACTTTCATGATTGCATTACCTTATTGACCCCTTTTTTTGGCACTTAAGTTTATGTTAGCAAATTCAAAGTACTGAAAAAATACCTAGCAGGAGTATGAATGGTATGACTGTACAGGTAAAATGAACCATAAACATGAATTTTTATGCCCCCGTATCGATAGATCGGGTGCATATTGTTTTTGGCCTCTCTGTTTGGCTGTTTGTCTGTTTTGTCTGTCTGTTTGTACCAAACTTTAACCTTGCCTATAAAATCAAAACGCCTGCACCTACATCCATCAAACTTCATATGTAGGTTCCTCATGACAACCTCTACAGGACCTGTGCATTTTCAGGTCAGTAGGTCAAAGGTCAAGGTCACAGGGCCATTGTGTTTAAAAAAAATCCGACATTTTTTTAGGATACTTTTTCATGGGATTTTGACAAAACCTTCACAGACTTGTTGTTACCAAGAACCCCACACATGTATTCTGGGTTTTGTGATTTGATCATTTTTGACGGAATTATGGCCCTTTGTTTATTTTGTGTGATTGTAACAGCGAAATACTCTTGTTTCCTTGTTTTCTCAAGGGATTTTGATAAAACTTTCATGGAACTATTGTTATTGAGATACCCAATGCATGTTGTAAAGGTTTTATGATTCGATAAATTTTGACAGAATTATGGCCCTTTGTTTAGTTTGTGCATATGTTATATATAGAGAAATACTCTTTTGTTTGCAACTTCTTCTGCATTTCTCAAGGGATTTTTACCAAACTTTGATAGAACTATTGTCACCATGTTCACCAGCACATATTGTTAGGGTTTTGTGATTCGATCATTTTTACCAGATTTACAGCCCTTTGTTTGCCTGTACCGAAATTTAACCTTGCCTATTAAATCACCTGCAATCATCGAACTTCATATCTTGGTTCATCATGACAATCTCTACAGGACCTGTGCATTTTCAAAAAGGGCAACCGGAGGGGGCATGGTGTTTATAAAACACATCTTGTTCTAGTTTATATGCTATGTAAAAAATAGACTACTATTTGAACCAATGTAAATGTTTGTTTCAATCAAAACCTTTATCTGTAGGATGCAATCTTAGACACTTAGATAGGAAAGATTTACCAGAAAATCATTCAGTTAGAATCAATGATCACATTGTTGCCAGGAAATCTTGTATTTAAACCTTCTTTTCTTGGCACTGTTAAGAAACACATTAATTATGTTGTCTCCAGAACTGGTCCTGGCTTTAATTAACTGGCATTTGATGTTTTCTTTGCCTCTGTGCCCTGTTGGCCACGTTTTGATTGATTTGGGACTAAAGGTAGAGGCATTGACAATTAACGGAGTTTGAGTTGATATAACCGTAGGAACGTCTTTTTGGTTTTTTTTGGAATGTAGAAATGTAAAGACATTTATGCCTTATTGGGTATTGACAAGCTCAGTGCTGGATTAACTATTTGTGATTGAAGTGTAAAGTCTTTCTTTTTGTAATGCAGCAAAAGTCTGTACCTTAGAGTATTTTTCCTTCTTTGTTGATGACTGCTTCACGATTATTTATATGACGTCAACTATTCACCAATATGGCGATCTTTGAAGCTTAGAATGGAAATGATTTAGTCCAAAAATGATTTTCAACATCATGTGAATAAAGGCCATCATGTGAATAAAGGTTATCATGTGAATAAAGGCCATCATGTGAATAAAGGTCATCATGTGAATAATGGACATCATATGAATAAAGGCCATCATGTGAATAAAGGCCATCATGTGAATAAAGGTCATCATGTGAATAAAGGCCATCATGTGAATAAAGGTCATCATATGAATAAAGGCCATCATGTGAATAAAGGCCACCATGTGAATAAAGGCCACCATGTGAATAATGGCCATCATGTGAATAAAGGCCATCATGTGAATAAAGTCCATTTTATGAATAAAGGCCATCATGTGAATAAAGGCCATTGTGTGAATAAAGGCTATTATTTTAAAATTTTTCATTGATTATTTTGAACAAAATTATCTCTAAATAAGGGCCACTTGTCAATAAAGGCCACCTAACAACAGGTTTGATATTTTAGTGTGTGAACAATAAAAAAATCATTAAATCATCCTTGAATTATGGAAATAATTTTTCTTCTATAAATCAAAACTTAAGACATAATTTGAACACCGCTATTCTGAAGTCTTCATAAAATATGAAATTCTCCTGTTTTACCCATCCTGTATATGTAAAATAATCTTTTGTTTTAATTATCTAAGTGACATGTCTTCATGCCTCATTCTGTAAAGATGGGTGACATTAAAATATGTTGACAGAATCCCAAGGACGTTGACAGGATCTCAAGTACGATATGACTTCATTACTTGACAGACAGAGTCTTATAATCCCCGCAGCAGGCTTACAAACCCGTGTGGGGAATTTTTCTGACATCCTGTACTGGTAGTGTTGTTAGATTATATATTCATCACATGTTTGTTATATCAATAAAAAATCCTCATAAGTCCTACATACATCCCTTATTAATCTTAGCTCCAAGGAAGGGGTCGTTCAGAAGCCTTTAAAAAGAATATTTATTGTGCTAATTATTGGCTTCGTATGTCAAATATGTCAATATATTCTTCCGGATACTCCCTTGTAAATAAATACGCTTCTGTTTTATGTCTCCATTCTTTTCTTCAGGAAAAAAGTTTTTTATTTTTTGTGAATTAACCATATTATGATGAATATATTTTCGTTCATCATTGAATTTTCACCATATTTTTTTTACTCATGAATAAAGTGAATATTGGATAAGTACAAACAAAAAGTAATCCACGATTTTGTGCTTTTCTTACTACTTTCCTTGGTATGCTCGGAGATCATACTAATATAAAAAGTATCTTTAAGGAATTGCTGTATACGGGGAGGCGGGTACTTTTTCTGATATTCTTGGGACTTCTGTAATGATTATTCATTGGTATTCATTGAGGACATATCTGTATATTATGATCTCTGATCCATATATTGAATTGCTTGATGCTGATATCTATCTAACAGAAGGGAATGATATTCTAGTGACCAGTGGTGATTACATTTGTATTGGACAGACAAATTTATTCACAATATATCAGTTGTTATTGGCTACATTTCAGGAAATATTGTCTTTCATCGTAAAAATAGTTTGATATGTTTCGCATTATTGATATGTTTGCGGCCTCCATGGAGCCGATCATTAAAAAGATGCTTATTTGGGGTGATCTTACCCAAAGAATTTTCATTTGGTAGGTTTTTGTTTGTTTGTTTGTTTCATTGGGTTTTACGTCCCATTTCAACAGTCATAGTCATATGAGGTGGACAGTTCACCTAATCGTTGTTCCTGGGAAGAACCAGTACTAGACTACCATCCTCTGTAAGCAACTGCCTACTTTTCCACATAAATATACTTGGTCGGTAGCTGGGCTCGAACCCACGACCCTCTATCAGTGAGAGGTTACAGGGATTTGATGTCAGCAACTTTAACCACTCGACCATTGAAGCGGGTTTAAGGGTAGGTAGGTAGGAAATTTTTTTTACAATTTTTTACATTGAACCCAAAATACCTCTATTTCTATTTATACAATGTATTATAAAAAAATTCAGCTAGAGACCAAAATAGAGTTGGGTAGCTTCAGTTTTGGTATGTAGGTAGCGTAAATCAAACAAAATATTTTAAAGGATGGCGGGTCAAGTGGTTATAGTTGCTGACAACCTATATCATCTTGATCACCATTTAGAGTTTGAATCTCTATAGCAGTCTTCAAATTTAGCACCAGGCCTTGGACTGAGTCCATCAAAATGGTACCACATAAAATCAATGTGAAAAAAAATGTATTTAAATACACCTGGCTATATTACATCTTTTTATCTATCTTGTTTTAAAACATGTTCATATTGTAACTTGGATTTAATATATATTAACTATAAGTTTGGCTTCTTATAAGGTTGGCTTCTATCTTGACATATGGTCTTACATATTGACAGTTGAAGGATATCATGTTATGTGTGTGATCAATGTTCTTACCAATGCTCACAACAATTTTCACATTCAGTCTTCAAACTTTTACTGTAATTTATATTCATGCATTATTAATATTCATAAAATATCAATATTCATATGTCATCAGTATTCATTAATGTTCATTATTCATTTGTTATCAGTATTGTTCTATAATAAATATTCACATGTTTTCAATATCTATCTGTTCTTAATATTCATTTGCTGTTAATATCAAGGAATTTTCAGTATTCTTGAATGATCCATATTCATAAGGTTATAAGTACTCATTTGTTATCAATAAATGTTCAACTGTCATCAATATTCATGAACTATCCATATTCATTTGCCATTAATATTCACATATTATCAATATTCATGAGTTATGTCATCAATATTTAAATAATTCCAACATTCAGTTGTCATTAATATTCATCTGTTATCAATATTCATGGTTTGTCTATATCACAATTTATGAATATTCATACATCATGGTAATTTTAAACATAGAAATATGGTACAGTCAAGAGAATGATTGGTTGTGTAAATTGTTATAGATAGTGTTGTATTGTTGCCATGGCAATTCGGGATTTAATCTCATTTAGTCTGTTAAAATAACTAAATATTGACACATAGATACATACTTGATATTTTAGCACTATGATGATTGAATATATAAAACTATATAACCATACACTGTGAAACAAATAAACATCTGTTAGGTATAATGCATTTACTCACTCATAAATATTGTATATTGTGATATACAATTCTGCTGGGGTTTATCTACTGCAAAAGAGGAGGAATCATGTATAAGCATCACAAGAGAATTTTCTTGTATGTGAATCAATTTATCTTTTAAATAGTTGCTGTTTTTTTATGAGGCTGTCAATTGTATGATTATTCACTTTTCTTTTTCTTGATGTATTGTTGTTCTTGAATTTCAAGTCTATGAAAATTCCACTTGACTGTGTCCATGATGTTTTGTTATCATGTATTAAACCAGTCTGTTTTTATATTTCTTGTTTTAGGGATGGGCTAATACAAGCAAAGTTAGATATCTTGATGTTTTGTACATGTAATTCATTACAAACACACCTGTTCTAATAAAAAAATAAACCATTCATATAACAGGCAGTAAAAAGCTGGTTTCTGCAAAGCCCAAAAAATACAGGGTTGTTAGGCAGGCAAACTATTTTTCCATATATATTTTCTTTTGTTTGGAGAAAATGGTACATATGAAAAAGAAAATGAGTAGAATAGATATTGTTTATATGTACGTTACTGAGAATTGTCCCCCCTTGAACATATATTGTTTATATGTAAGTTATAGAAGAGTTGTCCCCCTTGAATAGATGTTGTTTATAATGTATGTTATGTAAGAGTTGAAACAGATATTGTTGTTTTGTAAGTCACTTGTTAATCTTTCTTGAACAGTTGTTAATGTATGGATGCAATCCGATCTTAAAGAACTTCTAGATTACATTTATTGCCTATGGACTATTTCTGATTGTATCAGATGTTGATAAGGATAGCTCATATTTAGTATTATTACATTTTTATCTTTGTAATTTATCAATGATAACCCTGTCTATTCCCATTTATATAATAATTATTATGAAGACAATAATGTCTGTGCAAAATATTGCCACAATGTTGATTACTATTTTACTTGGTAATTATCTTTACTAGTGACATACCTTAGGCTGTCAATTTACATTAGAATTGCATTCTGGGTATAAAACTATAACCTCATTTTAGAACATAAAACAACATATTTTTGTCATATAAGTATCTTTGAATGATTCAGTAATATGCTAGGCCATTTGTTTTTGACTTAAAGACGTTTGTTTCCTAGAGTTGCCATTGCGCATTCATAGTGAGCAGAAATATTATTACAGTAATGATACTTAGTATTTAATCACTTTATTATTTCATAAAAATTGAATTGTTTTCATAATAAAGGGTGGTAATAATTTTACGAAATGTTTGTATATCTTAAAAAGTAGCATGGTTTGGTATGCATTTCTTTCTTTTATTTTAAACTACATATGCTTAACTATATGTTCTGGAAAAAAGAACTTTTTCCGCACTAGAATTTTTTTTTTCAGCTAAAATGTTCAAATTTTTGGTAATTTTGCATGCTTCGGGCATGGTCGTTTGTATACAAATTTCGTAATTTCTTGATTGTTATCGAACATATGTCAGTTTTATATTCTGTAATAGTTAAGACATCTTTGCTACAAGAATATGAAAAAGAATTACTGAGTTTGTGATAATATTTAAGGTTTTATGTTATTTAATGTTTGACATCTTTGCATCAATTCAAGATAGAAATATATTCCAAGGAGTGGTATTAAAAAAACGCGTGTAATTCAAAAACGGACATGGTGACCCATACTTTTAAACCCTGTTTTATGTTTATAATATATTAAAGTACATCTCTGAAAAAAAAAGAAAAAATTCTCTGCATGAAAAGTTACTCTGGTTAACTTGGTTGTCATAAATCACCTTTTAGTAAAGCATACTTTAAATAAATAGATACATTTTTAGATTGAACTGACAATACAATGTAGCTTAATGAAGAGAGGAAAGCCATTATCATTATCTAATGGTATTAAACATCTCCCTCCCCATCCTTCTTTGCTTCCAATCAAAAAACTTTGTAGTAAAAAAAAATACGGGAAACTCTTCTTTGAAAAAGGTAAATATGTTATCTTATCACTATCAAGTCATTGATAAGTTGGATTCTTTCTTTTCTTGGTGGGGGATTTGGATTTCAGTCTAGACTCTTTAGTTCTTCGACATTCAACAAATAGCATTAATCTTGAAAAACTCCCAATGTCTAATTCCCGGGCACGGCAGGTCATACCCTTCCTTGAAAATTTGACAAAAATGTTGATTTTCCTCCATTTGTGGAGTTGTTGCCAGTTCCTTATGGAAGGGAGAGCTATTACTGGTTAGAACACAGTCTAGGAATCAAAGCACTGAAAGTACTGTCAGAAGCAAAAGTTAAAATGAGATTGATAATATTTGGTAGATTTGCATTAGATTCCCAAAATTCCTTGCCCTGCTAGTATCTTTTAGTGATTCCCATGTATATATAGTAGCGAAGCGTACTATTTATTGTCTTTATGAATGAAACATTTGTGCGGATGGATACTGAATTATTAAACTCAATAGTTTTACTGTTTGAAATGCCATAACAATGTAATAATTCAAAATGAACATAATCCTGCAATATATCCAACTTATATATTACCTGCAGTTGGTAGAGTTATACAGCGAGTGGTACAGTGGTACTATTTTTCTATGTGAATGTATGGATAAGAGGCAAATACAAAACTGGGTGTATCACTATAAAAGCTCTCGCTTCGCTTTCGTTTCTAAAAATTATGTAAGGTGAATCAGCTACCGTATATTCCTGAAAAATTGTGGAAAAACGCAAATTAATATATGAATAACTATGGATGACACACTGTTAGACTATTGACATAGTAATCTTGGGATATATTTGTCTGAAACACCTAATTTAGGAAAAGCTAAAAGCAGTTAAGATGTATTGTATGAGTAAATTATGAAGTTGCCAGTTGTCAAACATCTACTATACATGTTTCAGCTGTTCTTTTGTTGAAAACTGCTTCAATAATGACAATGATCTTAATAAAAGTGTGGTTAGGAGAAAATTGTGTGAGGTAGATACTGAGGAGACTAATATGGATTTTTCTCCCTTCACAATAAAAGCCCTCAGCTGGACTTCGATAGACAATGGAACAGTGAATAACATGATGGCCACTAATCTCCCTGTCTCCTCCAGAAATTCCAGTTATCTCTTCTATTGACAGTCTCCATACTATTGTCTTTCAGAAAAAATCTCTGCAAATCCTCAAGTATAATGATGCTGAAAAAAAGCCATCCGCTATTTTTCTATACAGAATGTCTCTTGACGTATAAAAAGTAGAAATACTATGAGGATTACAATGTATGAGAGTTAGTGAGTACTGTTACAGAAGAAATGAGGGATGTATAAAAAAAATATTTTATAGAAATGGCAACATACTGCCTAAGAAAAATTCAATTTTTGTTTGAAATAGAATTGGGTGGTTAGAATTTCTCCTATTGTAATCAGAATTTGATCTCCATTAGATCAAGCTGTATACACAAGAAATGCTTGGAACCATGATAAAGAGATTGAAATGTATTTTTTTTTCTTTTTTTTCGCATTTTCAAAGAATTAGATTTCTGCCAACTTAAGTTTTAATTTAAATTTAAAAAACTTAAAGTATAAAATTTTACTTGTGGCTTGTAATTCTTCTAATTAAGAATTTATTGGGGACAGGTAATGTCAGTTATTTGAAATCGAAATAACCTGCAGTTTTTTTTTTTTTTCATGTTAAATTCTTGGATTTAAAATAGTTTTCTATATCTGTTACATACAATTTGTTTTTTTGAATCATGAAATCATTATAAAGAACTTAGAAAGACTTAGTTTTATAAATGCCCTTTTTCCTGGCTTGTATCTTAATTGCACAGTACAGTAGAAGACTTTAATGTATAATATATATATATAAAACTCTGATTAGTAAAGTCTAGCTCATCAGTGCAGCCGTGAGTTTGAATCCTACTTAGAAGCAGATAGAAAACTATTTAGGTAGCTTTTCAGGCAGTTTAAAGATCATCTTCAAAGGTCTATTATACCTGGGACCTTCCTCTGCTGTTTAAAGCTTGAAAATTTAATCATGTGACCTTGACTGTGGTGCGATGTTGCACCCAACAATAAAAATGAAAATAAAAGAAGTCTAATAAGTACTTGAAATGATTTATGTTGTTATATCTCAACCCGTGTAAATATCTTGATATCATTATTTGATTTATGTTGTTATATCTCAACCCGTGTAAATATCTTGATATCATTATTTGATTTATGTTGTTATATCTCAACCCGTGTAAATATCTTGATATCATTATTTGATTTATGTTGTTATAGCTCAACCCGTGTAAATATCTTGATATCATTATTTGATTTATGTTGTTATAGCTCAACCCGTGTAAATATCTTGATATCATTATTTGATTTATGTTGTTATATCTCAACCCGTGTAAATATCTTGATATCATTATTTGATTTATGTTGTTATATCTCAACCCGTGTAAATATCTTGATATCATTATTTGATTTTTGTTGTATACATAATTAATATGGTGACATAACTCACTCTAGGTACAAATCAATTATTTCTGTGAAGATAATTACTAGTAATATATAGTCAGAATTACGGAATGGAAGTTGTGCTGGTTGGTAAATGGCAAAAACAGTGCATTTCAATTCTTGCCAGGGGTTACGCAATTACACCGAAAGACTTGACATTTAAATACCCTTGGTGCCAAAATAAGATTTAGGAACATATATATTTAGTGTTTTTTTACTTAATAATGTCACAGTACAAGGCCTATTAAATAATTTTAAATTGTGTACTTTGAAGAAGGGATTACATAATGTAAAGTTTGGTGATTTTACCGCAACATATAATTGAAATATCATTGAAATAAGACGTTATTTTAACTCACGGAAACAACATTGATAGCAACAGTGATAAGAATAAGATATTCAGGAATATTAATTTGATATTAATAAAGATGCATGCTGTTAGTGTCTGTTTCATTTATTTCTTTATATACTGTTTTCATCTAGAAGATAATTCGGCCATGTGCAGTATGTGCAGTATTTTATTGTTTATTTTGTTAATAATACGGAACTTATTACATGATACAGGCAAAGGGGTTTGTCACAAAAAAAAATCAAAAAAAAATTTTTTTTCCGTGTAACCCATATATATAATTATAGAAGGGAAACAACTTCGACAATTCGAATTTTCCAACGCGTGTTATAAACTTCCATGTTATTGCAATGCAGTACAAAATATTTAACTCATATATAGTGCAACGTATGGGCAACTCAACACACTAACAGAAAATGTATACTTTTACTACCTTTAAAGATATTCTAAACTCGCTATTGAAGATTTTTCACTCGAAAAATGGTCAAATTTTACAAAACGACACACTGTCGTAAAATCGCAGCGTGTATATCGGTATACATGTAAAGAGTCGAAATGTTAAATTACTGACACAACTTCTTAGAATGGGCCTTAATTCATAATAAAACACTATAATATACTAACTGCCAATGATTTCGCATCTCGGAAAGCTCTTTTGGCGAAGAATTTGCGTATTTTTTTGTTCAATTACCTGGCTTCTCGAAGTTTATTTCCATGACGGGTCACATGACAATCGCCTAACTCGTGATGAAAGCTTAAATCTGATTGCATGAGCGATACTCTGTGGTATTTGTTTACAATTTACTTGTACCCTGTGCACTCTATCCTTTTCACTGCGCAATCGGGAACCATACCTAAAAAATACCACACAGTATCGCTCATCCTATCAGAATTAAGCTTTCATCACGAGTAAGGCGATTGTCACGTGACCTATCAAGGAAGCAAAATAAAGAAAACGACAAAGTGAACAAAAACGTAAATTCTTCATTAAAAGTGCATCCCGAGATGTGAAATCATTAGCAGTTAGTAAATTATGCAATATATGATATAAACATAATGTTTGGTTATGAATAATGACTCATTCCATGAAGTTTTACCTGTATTTTATCAGTTTCGCTATAGATTTGTACACGCTGCGATTTTACGACAGTGTGTCGTTTTGTAAAATTTGACCATTTTTCGAGTGAAAAATCTTCAATAGCGAGTTTAGAATATCTTTAAAGGTAGTAAAAGTATACATTTTCTGTTAGTGTGTTGAGTTGCCCACAAGTTGCACTATATATTAGTTAAATATTTTGTACTGCATTGCAATAACATGGAAGTTTATAACACGCGTTGGAAAATTCGAATTGTCGATGTTGTTTCCCTTCTATGTATACATGGGTTACACGGAAAATTTTTTTTTTTTTTTTTTTTTTTCGTGACAAACCCCTTTGGATACAGGTGCAGACTGGAATATACCCTTTATATTGTAATTGTAAAAAAATAAAAGTAGACTAAAACCAGTCCACAAAATGTAAATATTGTCAAACCTGTCAACAAAGGCCAAACTTGTTGAAGACATTATGTGGCCATTATTGTCAGATGGCCTTTATTTGGAGGTCAGTTAGTTCAGAATGATCTGTAACATTGTTTTTTTTAAAAAGACCGGCATTTATAATAATATTCACAATGTGGCCTTTATTTTGAGGTTGTTGCTAACACAAGTTTGACTGTAATACAATATAGCATATTGACAGTGAACTCAAATAAAGTGAAATATGCATCGGATATTATAAAAAAATCCTATCAAATGATAAAAAAAATTAATGGTTGGTTTGGAGTTGCAGGACTGACTCGATCATTAAAAAAAAACTTCCCCAAAAATTGCTCAACAATTTAAAAAACATTAGTTTGTATTTTACACAACTGATTCAACTATCAACTAATATTGTATACACCAAATAAAATTTTACTGTAAAACAAATGTTGATCAACTGACCATCTAACATTACTAAAGACATTTTGTTACTAAGAAATGTTTTTAAGTGCAAAAACTCTCTTTAATACATCGAGGGCTCAGTGCACAATGTTGTAACTTGTTCTTATTTCAATATGAGTTACAACACTTTTGCGTTGAACCCTCGACATGTATGTCCATGTTTTATGAAGAACAAACAATTTCATTCCAGCATCTTATGCTATAACATAAAATAATTCCCATGATCCCATCAGACTGTATTCATTCATATAATCTCTTAAGAGCTGACAGTCAACATGTCATAACCAAATAAAACATCAATGACAGCACCTTGTTTATCTACTAACAACTTTGGACATATTGTGATTATTACTTTATTACTATGACAACCTCCGATATCAACATTGAATTCATATAGAGACTGACATTTGTCTAAATCTGTTATATGAAGAAATACCTATCCAGCCATTATTGTCAACAATTTGTCTATCAACTGTCCATTTATGGATTATTGAACCTAAATAGGAGGGTCATACAGCATTGTCTGGAGCTGAAGGAATTCTCTTAATGTCCCACATTGAAAGAGTACATTCAGCTTTATGATTTATTTCAACAACCGCAATACAGTAAAACCTCTCCAGAGCGGCCCTCTGTATAGCAACAACCTCTATATGACAACACCTTCAAAATTTCTCTAAGCTGACATTTACTATAAATTGATAGGTCCCTATTACTTATTCATATTTTGTTGAAGTTCCATCACTTTTAAGTGTCAACTATTGTAGGTCCCTATTACTTATTCATATTTTGTTGAAGTTCCATCACTTTTAAGTGACAACTATTGTAGGTCCCTATTACTTATTCATATTTTGTTGAAGTTCCATCACTTTTAAGTGTCAACTATTGTAGGTCCCTATTACTTATTCATATTTTGTTGAAGTTCCATCACTTTTAAGTGTCAACTATTGTAGGTCCCTATTACTTATTCATATTTTGTTGAAGTTCCATCACTTTTAAGTGTCAACTATTGTAGGTCCCTATTACTTATTCATATTTTGTTGAAGTTCCATCACTTTTAAGTGACAACTATTGTAGGTCCCTATTACTTATTCATATTTTGTTGAAGTTCCATCACTTTTAAGTGACAACTATTGTAGGTCCCTATTACTTATTCATATTTTGTTGAAGTTCCATCACTTTTAAGTGACAACTATTGTAGGTCCCTATTACTTATTTATATTTTGTTGGAAGTTCCATCACTTTTAAGTGACAACTATTGTAGGTCCCTATTACTTATTCATATTTTGTTAAAGTTCCATCACTTTTAAGTGACAACTATTGTAGGTCCCTATTACTTATTCATATTTTGTTAAAGTTCCATCACTTTTAAGTGTCAACTATTGTAGGTCCCTATTACTTATTCATATTTTGTTAAAGTTCCATCACTTTTAAGTGACAACTATTGTAGGTCCCTATTACTTATTCATATTTTGTTAAAGTTCCATCACTTTTAAGTGACAACTATTGTAGGTCCCTATTACTTATTTATATTTTGTTAAAGTTCCATCACGTTTAAGTGTCAACTATTGTAGGTCCCTATTACTTATTTATATTTTGTTAAAGTTCCATCACTTTTAAGTGTCAACTATTGTAGGTCCCTATTACTTATTCATATTTTGTTAAAGTTCCATCACTTTTAAGTGACAACTATTGTAGGTCCCTATTACTTATTCATATTTTGTTAAAGTTCCATCACTTTTAAGTGTCAACTATTGTAGGTCCCTATTACTTATTTATATTTTGTTGGAAGTTCCATCACTTTTAAGTGACAACTATTGTAGGTCCCTATTACTTATTCATATTTTGTTGAAGTTCCATCACTTTTAAGTGACAACTATTGTAGGTCCCTATTACTTATTCATATTTTGTTGAAGTTCCATCACTTTTAAGTGACAACTATTGTAGGTCCCTATTACTTATTTATATATTGTTGAAGTTCCATCACTTTTAAGTGACAACTATTGAAGGTCCCTATTACTTATTCATATTTTGTTGAAGTTCCATTACGTTTAAGTACAGAGATCCAAATATAATTAATCACAAATTGACCCTGAAACAGGCAATCTGCAAGTGGCTACAGTTAAGTGTCATTGAGCTAATTGAAGTTGTTGCTTCTCCTAATCATTAATGTCAATTTGAGATGAAGTGAGTCCGCTTTCATGTTAATCTGATTTATATAATTGTTGAATATATACTAGAGATTTATATACAGGTTCTGTCAGCTTAATTATGAACTTTGTGTAATTTTCCATTGTATGTACAGTTAAACCTGTGTTAGTGGCCACCTCCGAATAAAGGTCAACCTGTGTATAAAGGCCATTCTTTCAAAAACCTTAATTACTACTATTTATAACAAAATGACCTTCTAATGAAAGACACCTGTCAACAAAGGCCACCTTTTTTTCCAGAGGGTGGCCTTTGTTCACAGGTTTGACACTAAGCAAAATGACTACTGATTTTCTTTTTATCATTAGCATTACTGCCCTTGATGTTTATAATTTATGCCATTTATGTTGTATGGCAATGTACTCTGTACATATCTTAAATAAAGTTCTGTTCTATTCTATTCTATAAAATAGGTTATGTGAGTAAAACTCATGGAGATATGCACGTTCCCTTCCATGATAATCATTTTTGAGGCTTCTTGGAGTTCTGCTTCCATTTATAGTTCTTGATTGATTAAATCTGTTCAAATTCAGATGACGCAAGATTATATAAAAAGAAAGTCTGTTAAAATTTGACATGTAAGATTTCTGCTTATAGTGATGCTGATGGTGTATGTGTATATATATGTAGCATGTTTGACTATATATGGTTTGGTGCTGTATTTTAACAGCCTGACAGTTCTGACTAACATTATCTCGGAGCGTGTCGTTGGACTGTGTATGGATGTGGTTATAGAAAGCTTTTATATCCTGACCGATATGTTGTCCAATGGTTGACTGGTTGACAAGTCGTCTTTTCCGTGCATTTAGCAGATTTTTAAGCTGTCATTATTGGCTCTAATTAGTACATTTCCAACACGGCATTTAGCAATCACTAGCCATTAACAGAGCCTAGTTGTATGTAGTACTTAATGATATATATGCATGATACGTTTGATTAATGACAAATAATCGAAACCAAGGTTTCCGTTAGGGACAAGTGATTATGTACGTTAACGATGTAAGGATTGGCAGATAAACACGAAAAACACGCATTTCCTTTATACTTATTGATTGATGAAAGTCTGCTATATTTTATAATCACCAATATTTATTTACATAATGATTTTAGTAAACAACTTATCACCTAGATTCATATACTCATTACCAGTCCCCTGTTTTAGTTCCTGTTTGTCTGAAACGGAAAACCCCAATTTTATATGTGTCTATGATGGACTTTGTAACTTTTAGTGTCTTTATGCCTTAATTGGCATTATATATTATATTGTGCAGATTGTTGTGTCAACCATTTGCCGTGTAATAACAGTAAGCTGAATGTTGTAATTTGACTGCAGTCAAATTTGATACGGAAGTTCAAAATTGGTGACTTTCAAGAATTCATAGGACATAAAGTAAAACTATTGCATAATATTTTCTAAAAAATTATATGCCATTATTAGAAATATGCCATTATTAGAAATGTACCATTATTAGAGGTATGCCATTATTAGAAATATGCCATTATTAGAAATGTACCATTATTAGAGGTATGCCATTATTAGAAATGTACCATTATAAGAGGTATGCCATTATTAGAGGTATGCCATTATTTGAGGTATGCTATTATAAGAGGTATGCCATTATTTGAGGTATGCTATTATAAGAGGTATGCCATTATTTGTGGTATGCCATTATTTGGATGATTATCCTGATCCCAGAGATAGATAACTCAGATGATGAACACAAACATACAGCCACATAATTAAATATACAAACAAAACACACTTTTATATTTCATCTGAAATATTTGTTATTAAAGCACCATGTCAAATTAGAGGAAGGTACAGTTTCAATTTGTATACGCAATCATTGATAATATTTCCTTAACTTGGTTCATTGAATATTCAAATGATCACAAATTGATGGTAATTCAGTTTGAATTTAGCTCTACTTTATTTCCTGATTCATAAAATATGAGCAAAATAGATTTAAATATTTAAATGAGGATTCCAAGAAGAAAAAAACACATACAAATATTGTTGAATGACACTAACTTGTTGTTCATCATTATGGACCAGCATCTGTGGTTGAGTGGTTAAGTTTGCTGACTTCAAATCACTGTAACCTCATCATTGATAGAGGGTCGTGGGTTCGAGCCCCGCTACTGACCATGTCTCTTTATGTGAGAAAGTAGGCAGTTGCTTAGGGAGGATGGGAGTCTTGTACTGGTTCTTCCCAGGAACAATGGTTAGATGAACTGTCCGCCTCATATGACTCTCACTGTTGAAAAGGAGCGTAAAACACAGATAAACAAACAATCATCATTATGACGTTGGAATCTAGTCAACATCAGATGTTCCTACCATTTGTTGCATCAGTTGTGGTCTAGATTTCATGCTTTAATCCATTTTGTCAATCTCCTTAGCAACATTAACACCATTTGGTAGGATTTATGTTGAACTCGGTGATGAGAATAAATTTCTAAAAGTCTTTTATTGTGTCTGTGCCAAGAATCGGTTTTGTGTCATTAACCTTCAAGATTTTCACCATGACTTTCAAAAGTTCTCTGATTCTCACTGTTAATACAATTTGTGGTATTGTTGTAGGGTAGTTTAATGTGGCTGTTTGTTCTGTCTGAGCCTTTCCTTGATATCATCCGTATTTGCATATTTTTTTTTCAACAAAATTGTCAAGTTGAAATGTTTATGGTGTCGTTGTGTGTCTAATTTACTGGTGTTTCAATTTTTGATCATTATCAATCTCTTTGTTTTAGTTGTTTTTTATGCCATTTTTCAGCGATATCGTAGTTATTTATGTAGGCTGGTATTTTTAACCAGTTTTCCTGAACTGTAACCTTAATAGTATTAACTTAACCTTCCACAACGAGACCATAACTTCTCATTCAGAGGGAAGTGGACATATATTGCCAAATTATCGTAGAAGGGTAAGACTTGCCATGACAAGGCTTCGAACCAAGAATGCTGTGTTACAAGTCTAGTGCATTAACCACTGGACCACGACCTTGGCTAACTCATCTCTGCTGGACCACAACCTTGGCTAACTCATCTCTGCTGGACCACAACCTTGGCTAATTCATCTCTGCTGGACCACAACCTTGGCTAACTCATCTCTGCTGGACCACAACCTTGGCTAACTCATCTCTGCTGGACCACAACCTTGGCTTACTCATCTCTGCTGGACCACAACCTTGGCTAACTCATCTCTGCTGGACCACAACCTTGGCTAACTCATCTTCGTTCGACCACGACCTTGGCTAACTCATCTCTGCTGGACCACAACCTTGGCTAACTCATCTCTGCTGGACCACAACCTTGGCTAACTCATCTCTGCTGGACCACAACCTTGGCTAACTCATCTCTGCTGGACCACAACCTTGGCTAACTCATCTCTGCTGGACCACAACCTTGGCTAACTCATCTCTGCTGGACCACAACTTTGGCTAACTCATCTCTGCTGGACCACAACCTTGGCTAACTCATCTCTGCTGGACCACAACCTTGGCTTACTCATCTCTGCTGGACCACAACCTTGGCTAACTCATCTCTGCTGGACCACAACCTTGGCTAACTCATCTTCGTTCGACCATGACCTTGGCTAACTCATCTCTGCTGGACCACAACCTTGGCTAACTCATCTCTGCTGGACCACAACCTTGGCTAACTCATCTCTGCTAGACCACAACCTTGGCTAACTCATCTCTGCTGGACCACAACCTTGGCTAACTCATCTCTGCTGGACCACAGCCTTGGCTAACTCATCTCTGCTGGACCACAACCTTGGCTT
The DNA here is from genome assembly GCA_964023205.1 of Lutraria lutraria. Lineage (NCBI taxonomy): Eukaryota > Metazoa > Mollusca > Bivalvia > Venerida > Mactridae > Lutraria > Lutraria lutraria. The sequence goes on along the minus strand of OZ026839.1, from coordinate 3,084,600 downwards.
ACTCATCTCTGCTGGACCACAACCATGGCTAACTCATCTCTGCTTGACCACAGCCTTGGCTAACTCATCTCTGCTGGACCACAGCCTTGGCTAACTCATCTCTGCTGGACCACAACCTTGGCTAACTCATCTCTGCTGGACCACAACCTTGGCTAACTCATCTCTGCTGGACCACAACCTTGGTTTACTCATCTCTGCTGGACCACAGCCTTGGCTAACTCATCTCTGCTGGACCACAACCTTGGTTTACTCATCTCTGCTGGACCACAGCCTTGGCTAACTCATCTCTGCTGGACCACAACCTTGGCTTACTCATCTCTGCTGGACTACAGCCTTGGCTAACTCATCTCTGCTGGACCACAACCTTGGTTTACTCATCTCTGCTGGACCACAACCATGGCTAACTCATCTCTGCTGGACCACAACCTTGGCTTACTCATCTCTGCTGGACCACAACCTTGGCTAACTCATCTCTGCTGGACCACAACCTTGGCTAACTCATCTCTGCTGGACCACAACCTTGGCTAACTCATCTCTGCTGGACCACAACCTTGGCTAACTCATCTCTGCTGGACAACGTATCTTGGTTCTTATTTCTGTCTCTTTGAACTCATGTGTCAGTTTCTACATTTATGTATAATCAATTGTTTACAGGTGTAATCTGAGTTCAATTTTATTTCATTTTAATAATCACTCTGATTGTGATAGATTTCTTTAAACAGGTTATATTAAGTACCATCCATTTTCATCTCAGTTTGCCATTTTATTCTGTTCTATTCCTTGAATATGGAAGTATAATAGATGACCAAATATTTTAAGATAGATCTAGTATGAAGACTTGAAATATGTGTTAAATAAAAGACTTCTTACTTTGGTGATAAAGAATATATCTTTGATAAATAGACATTACATTTTGAGGGTTCAGCGCAACAGTGTTGCGCTGAGCCCTCAATTTGTAATATAAACATTTTAAGTGTTGCATTCAATGATTTTATTCAATTGAGTTTTGAAATAGTACATTTGATGTCATTGTAAATGTACACATTTCCTGGAGGAAACAATAAAATAGGAAGGCTTGTAATGAAGGTACAGTAAAACACCGATTATCCGAAGTCGTCGGGACCGAAAAATTACTTCGGATAATCCGGGGTTTCGGATAATCCAGGGTAAGGGAAATCTAGACAATTTCATGAAAATAAAGGGAGATCACTCCCATATATATATGGCGTTAACGTATAGATATAATAACAACAAAGTTAATGCGTTATATTTATTGATTTATTTACGAAAAAAATACATTTTACGCCAACATATGTATGTTTAAGGTAAAAACAAATGTATGAGTAGTTAATTGTACCATTATTAATTCGTCAAAGTCATGAGGAATCCAAAGTGAAACTACGAATACAAATGAATACCCAAACGGTAGCACATGTCATGTTAAAAGCACGTTAATTCATCGATAAATATGAAACCGTGAAATGAAATATACTTGGGATATAGAATAAGGACACTGTTTAAATAAATTACAAGCATAATTTAAATAAAAATCCAACACTGAGTTTCATTTTATTGCTACAGTCACAAACACTTACGAGCGTCACACAAATCGTTGTTGTCCTAAGATATCTTAATTTATCGTGTTTGTATTCATTTTCCGAAAATGGAATGATTTTGAAATCGAGTGCCGGTAATTTATATTGGTCATGTGTATTGTTTGTCAATTTAACAAACTTCGAAAAATAAAATGAACATTTTAATTTTGATGCAATTCATAAATCAAGCTAAAAATAAAAGGTAGATAATCTAACCGAGTCCATTTCGTAATAGGCTAATTTTGTTCCCATTACTGCAAACAATGATCCAAACCAACAATCCATTGTTCACGTACAGTGGTTTGATAATTTGTTGTTTACACCTTTTGACACATTAAAGAAATCCTACAATGAACTTGTCTGATCGATCAGAGTTAATTGTCGACTTCGGATAATAGGTGCGAAAATACGCGTTCGGATGATTGTGGGGACCTGTTTATCACTTCGGATAAGCCATGGTATTCTGATTAGACGATTCGGATAATCGAGGTTTATTTACATTGAAATATATAGAGGGAAATTCGGGACCGAAATTTCACTTCGGATAAGACCAGGTTTTCGGATAATCCGAGTTCGGATAATCGAGGTTTTACTGTATGTCTCAATTTGAGTTTCTTTCCCCATACATACAATTGGTCTTCCAATAATGCATTGTTTATGAGTGCTTTTTTGTTTAAATTAAATCCGATACTCAGATGGTATTTAATTAATATTAGTAAATACTGTCAGTGCTTTGATATAATCCAAAACCACCATGTGAACTCCTCTACAATGGGACTTCAGATATAATTTAAGGGTCTCCAGGAAATTGGAGGTCTATTTTGTTGTGTATCCATGACAGTCATGATACATCATCACCTTGAAAATATCTGAAGTGTGATATTTGTATTAATGAAACAGTCAAACCTGTGAACAAAGGTCACCCTTTGGAATGACAAAATGTGACCTTTATTGGCAGGTGTCCCATATTCTGAGGTCATTATGTTCCTAATATTTTTTTTTTTAATGGCCTTTGTTCACAGGGTGGCCTGTATTTAAAGGTGGCCACTACACAGGTATGACTGTAGATTTATCTGTACTTCCCATATTGTATCAGTTTTATAACTTGAGGTTAATGTCTCAACAATGAGCATTTTATCTTAACTCTATTTGTTTAGAAGTCTTCCCCTATACTAGAAGTACCCTTCACTATCCTTGTATCCTTGTGTATCTATTAATTTATAGGACATTTCCATTACTTGTATTGGTTTTGTGAACATTTTATACAGTTTTAGACAAAGAGTTCTGTAGTCAGCTTAATGCATCCCAATGTCTTGTTATGAGCTTGTAGAATACTTAGTTAATTCTGAAATCACTGCCTTCCTGACAGGAGATTTCGTGGTATCTCCCAGATGACATTCTAGTGCATATTATAATTTTCACTAATTGATATTTAATGTCATATATTTGTTTAGCCTGTAGGCATAGTGACTAAATGGATGAAGTTTTATCAACACAGCTCTTAAAAAATAAGTCTGATTTCTATATTGTCATAACATATCAGTTCCTTATATTGTAATAACATAGTCCTTGACATTGTCATACCAAAGTGTCATACCATAGTCCCTGACATTGTCATACCATAGTCCCTGACATTGTTATACCATAGTCCCTAACATTGTTATACCATAGTCCCTGACTTTGTCTACCATAGTCCACGACATTGTCATACCATAGTCCTTGACATTGTCATACCATAGTCCCTGACATTGTCATACCATAGTCCCTATCATTGTTATACCATAGTCCCTGACATTGTAATACCAAAGTGTAATACCATAGTCCCTGACATTGTCATACCATAGTCCCTGACATTGTCATACCATAGTCCCTAACATTGTTATACCATAGTCCCTGACTTTGTCTACCATAGTCCACGACATTGTCATACCATAGTCCTTGACATTGTCATACCATAGTCCCTGACATTGTCATACCATAGTCCCTATCATTGTTATACCATAGTCCCTGACATTGTAATACCAAAGTCCCTGACATTGTCATACCATAGTCCCTTATATTGTAACACCATAGTCCCTGACATTGTCATACCATAGTCCCTGACATTGTCATACCATAGTCCCTAACATTGTTATACCATAGTCCCTGACATTGTTATACCATAGTCCTTGATATTGTCATAATATAGTCCCTGACATTGTAATACCATAGTCCCTGACATTGTCATACCATAGTCCCTGACATTGTCATAATATAGTCCCTGACATTGTAATACCATAGTCCTTGACATTGTTATATCATAGTCCCTGACATTGTCATACCATAGTCCCTGACATTGTCATACCATAGTCCCTAACATTGTTATACCATAGTCCCTGACATTGTTATACCATAGTCCTTGATATTGTCATAATATAGTCCCTGACATTGTCATACCATAGTCCCTGACATTGTCATACCATAGTCCCTGACATTGTCATAATATAGTCCCTGACATTGTAATACCATAGTCCCTGATATTGTAATGCCATAGTCCCTGACATTGTAATACCATAGTCCCTGACATTGTAATACCATAGTCCCTAACATTGTCATACCATAGTCCTTGACATTGTTATACCATAGTCCCTAACATTGTAATACCATAGTCCTTGACATTGTCATACCATAGTCCCTGACATTGTCATACCATAGTCCTTGACATTGTCATACCATAGTCCCTAACATTGTTATACCATAGTCCTTGACATTGTCATACCATAGTCCCTAACATTGTTATACCATAGTCCTTGACATTGTCATACCATAGTCCCTAACATTGTAATACCATAGTCCTTGACATTGTTATACCATAGTCCCTAATATTGTCATACCATAGTCCTTGACATTGTCATACCATAGTCCCTGACATTGTCATACCATAGTCCTTGACATTGTAATACCATAGTCCCTGACATTGTAATACCATAGTCCTTGACATTGTCATACCATAGTCCCTGACATTGTCATACCATAGTCCTTGACATTGTCATACCATAGTCCTTGACATTGTCATACCATAGTCCCTGACATTGTAATACCATAGTCCCTAACATTGTCATACCATAGTCCTTGACATTGTAATACCATAGTCCCTGACATTGTCATACCATAGTCCTTGACATTGTAATACCATAGTCTCTGACATTGTAATACCATAGTCACTAACATTGTCATACCATAGTCCTTGACATTGTAATACCATAGTCCCTGATATTGTCACACCATCGTCTTTAAGTTGTTGCCAAATGATATTGGGGCATATAGTGAATGCCTAATGTCCATCTGTCTGTCTGTCTGTCCTCCCATACTATCATCTAAGGTTAAACTACTGGGGGAGGGGGCATATGTGTGTTTATTAAATGCAAAGTTTTGTTTTTACCCTTTTTTTCACATACCTTTATAGTTTTTAGGTACAATTTACAATTAGCCTGGAAGTTTGTTTGTACTTTGGATATTGCTGTTTGGAGTTCTGCATAATCTGATATTAATAAACTGTATGGTCTTTATTACAAGCATTGGAAGCCTGGGTTTATCCCATCAGTATCAGAAACCATTACAGAAATAAGGGATAACTGTACCATGTGTCTATCATCCCAGTATAAATGAGCACTATATGACATCTTATTGTATAAGCCATTTGTCACTGCCTTATTTGCACAGACATCAATTATTACTATCGTTAAGGGGTCACAGTGAGTGATTTATTCTGCAAAACTGTCACCGAGAACAAGTTCATATTTATTTCATCATTGTACACAACAATAAAATGATGACATGTTTCATTGCACAAAGATTGGCAAAAAATGACATAATGATACATTTTATCAATAAATAAATAATTATAATGAATACATTCTTTATCTAATCATTGGATGATTATTGTTTAAAATATACACTTTTTTACAACAGTTTACATCACTATGTTGTGTAATATTATGCCAGCTAGCTATGAATAAATGAACTATTCTGATACGTTCTGGCACAATTTAGTTGTTCTTTACATTAAGATTAAACTGTTTCATTTTTTCTCAGACCACAAAGTCACTGTCCACATCCTGTGAAGGTGTTGTACCGAGACCTACAATTTATGGAGTTTTAGACCTATAATGGTGTTGTCTCTGAACAATTCTCATTATCGGTCCTTGTGTTACTTCCCGTATTCACTTGCATCTCATAAACTCGGGTCATATGTTCACAAAATAAACTCCGCAATCTCTCATGAAGCTCCGAACGAAATGTTGAAGAAAATGACAAACAAATCACGAAAGCAAAAGTTGGATTTAGAAATGTCAGTGAATTGCAAATTTCAAATGTTAGTTGAACCATTTGATAAAGTTCTGGATCATGTAACCAAGCTGTTGGCATGTTTGTATGTATTATATTTAACACCGTTGCTGGTGTCACAAATAAAACATAGAAAACCGACAAAGCTACCGTCATGAATGTTATATTCGTCGGTACTTGATAATTGCTGGACGATTTCTTCCAAGTATTCTTGGTGAAAGAGCCGTAAATGACTAGAATTATAAATATAATGATAAGAACCAGTGGAATGATACAATAACAGCTGAGGGACACCCATGGCCAAATCTGCATCAGGATATCATGAGGTGTCTGTGATACAAAACAGCCATTTTGGAAAAGCTCGTATGTCCAGATTGCGTGTATGCTAATCACAACAAGACCTATTACTATAATGATTACAGCAAACTTGGCCATAAATATCGTACACATTGATTGTGCTTTATGTGGCAGCCAAATTAGAACGTATTGGTCAACTAGCATAGCAAACATAAACCAGATTCCAGAATAAATGGAAACACCCATGACAAACTGCCAGAGTTTACACGACCAATCACTGAGATCTGTGATATATTTCGTTCCCGTTACTTTGCAAAGCCATTCTAATCCAGTCATTGGCACTAGAATCAGTATATTTCCAATCGCGTAGGCTCCAAGATAGAAACATATGGACCAGTTGCTCATATTACGCTGCCGAACGGTTATCAGGATCAAAATGTTTCCTATGGTACCAATAAGGACCATCACCGGAACTATGTAGATCTGAAACACTGTTTCGTATGTCAGTTCTTCCCTCATGAAATTAACATCTTGTTGAATATTTTGTTTCGTAATGTTTGTATCGTTATTGTAAGAGTTTGATGCATTATGGGTAAAGTCAATGTCACTTTCAGTATTGCTGATGTATATGGTATCCGCCTGTTCATCCATATTTATAGTTTTCTGTTATAGAAGTTGTAGGTTAATGTGTTAACTCCGTCTGCATGAATAGACTGCGTCTGAAATTTAAAGAAAACACTCAATTTTAGTTCCAAAAGATGAAATATTGACTAATCACATTTAATACTGTTTTAAGTATATATAGCACTTCTGTAGAGTTTTTACTTCAATGTTCAGAAGTTTCCTAAAATGCTTTATTTCTGTAATGATTTTATTATCAATAAAAGTTACATATCAACTAATCTGTTACATTAATAATTAAATTCACAATAAATGTACTTCAATCTGTTTCACTAACAAATTACACAGTGTTACACTAACAATTAGATTACACAGTAAATGTTCAATCTGTTACACTAACTATTGAATTACACAGTAAATGTAATTCTGTCTGTAACAATTGAATTACACAACAAAAGTTCACTCTGTTACACTAACAGTTGTTCAATTGGTTACACTAACAATTAAATTACACAATAAATGTTCTATCTGTTACACTAACAATTAAATTACACAGTTAATGTTCAATCTGTTTCGCTAACAATTAGATTACACAATTAATGTATTGTACATAATGTACATGTTCATAATTTTTTATGTAGTTTTGTAGTAGACATGTTTTTGTATTATTCATTAAGTATGTTATTTATATTTATCAAATGCTCCTACAATCATATAAGCCAAGGTCTTTTTTTATTTTTTCATTCACCTTAAATGCTTTTATAATCTTTCTTATGATACACAACAGAAACAAAAGTAATGAAAAATCTAGATTTGTGAATTTAAAAAGTTAGATTTGTGTATTGAAAAAGTTAGATTTGTGTATTAAAATAAGCGTGATCTGTTTACTGAAAAACTTAGATTTGTGTATTAAAAAGTTAAACTTATACATTGAAAAAAAACTTTTATGAAGAAAAAGCAATTCTTATGATTTATTATTATGAATATGTTGGTTTGATTGATCGATGGAATGTTAAAGGGTAACAAGTGCTAGGTTTCTATGATTGGATTAGTTCTAGGGCTTGATATGATTGCCTTATAGAACATTATACATACACAGAGGTAGGTATGACTGTTCACTGTCTAGAAAGATGTCGTGTCATAATCATGAACACTTAGAAGTTTATATTATATTTTTGTTCTTAAGAGATGAGTTATTGTAAATTTAATTATGTTTATACTTTTATGAAATATTCTATGCTTTTTAATGATTTTAATGAGTCTGAATGTTTTAATTTTACACTCAGTATAATTATGCTGTACATGTTTTAGGGTCTAAAGTAAATCGGATAAAATTGTACTAAAATAGAATCCATGAGACTTATTGTTATTTCTGGATTTTAAGCCTGTCTAGAAATAAGCAACAATTTTCTTAAATGTCAATTCAAAGGGCTTGCAACTTTCTGGCCTTTAGTTAAAAGTATTTTCATTTTGAAGATATAACAAGCATGATCTTACATACATATAATACTGTAGAACGCTTTAATTTCGCGAGGTCAAAATTTCGCGTTTTTTGTTAAAAATCAACTGTTTTCTTTATTCGCGTATTTATGAATTCGCTACGTCGTCAGTCAGAATTAAAGTGCGATCAAAGACACAATGTTGTTACTTTGATATTTGTGTGTCACTCACACCTGATCAGTTAGATATTTAAGTTGTGATTCAGTGTTTTATATCTAATAAACTATAATTACAATAGATTGATAATAGTTTGCGATTGTTGTGGAAGTTATGTTTTACAAACAGTAGGTAAGTGTGAAAAACTGTTACTAGTATGTTCAAACGATGTCCAAAATTGTTCAACAAACAATAGTTTAGTAAAAGCAATATTATAAAAAATAGATTGCAAACATTAAATCAAATGTACATGTTTATTGTTAATATATTGCTTTCAACAGATTAACTAAACTGATTATTCTACGATAAAATACTATTACAGAATTAAGTTGCATATTTTCAGACACACTCATTTTCGAATGTGTAAAACTCAGCATTTATTCGCGACATTTATGAATTCGCGAGGTATTCGATTCGCGAATATTAGCGAAAATAAAACTAACGCGAATAAAACCAGTTCTACAGTATTGGACTGGTCTACGAGATGATAAGAAGCAGATTTTCAGATACTAGAGCACATTTCAGTGAAATAATAATTACTTTAAAGCTCCATTAGCTTTATGGATGTTAAAATTAAAATAGCTAGGTCTTATTTTACCTAGGATGATGTCTTATCTGTGAAACTTATTTTTACTTGCAATAAAAACAATCAAGTTTCTTTTTTAATCAAGAAGTGCATTATAAAATGGAGATTACTTTTTCAATGATATTGCAAAAAAAATAAGGAAAAGCATCTGACAATTTTTTTTTATGAGATGCAGCTAAAGAAAGGCATTATGTAAACATTGTTTCGAGCAAATAAAATGTATATCTTAAATTTTACTTTCATTTTATCTACTGTTCTGTATTACTAAATTCAAAAAGCAAATGGGCCTTTAAATAGTTAGTTTCTTAGGAATATCCTGGTGCATTGTTACCTCAATTCAATATCTGCTATACCTGATTTTTACATGAAATAATTTGAACTTGCAGTAATTTGTTTCATGCTAGTTAATTGATTTATCTGTAAAGCTGATCACATGATGTTAAAGCTGATCACATGATGATACCATGATGTTAAAGTTGATCACATGATGTTAAAGCTTAGATCACATAATGTTAAAGCTAAGATCGCATGATATTAAAGCTGATCACATGATGTTAAAGCTGATCACATGATGTTAAAGTCGATCATATGATAATAAAGCTGATCACATGATGTTAAGATGATCACATGATATCAAAGTTGATCACATGATATTAAAAGCTGATCACATGATGTTTAAGTTGATCACATGATATTAAAAGCTGATCACATGATGTTTTGTGTTCTTCTTCTATGAGCTTTTTTATATCTCATTTTTTACCCTCATTTTATTACTTAATGAAAACTTAAGGCATATTATACTTAAATAATAAAATAAGTCAGAACATTTTTTAGATTATCTCATCCATGACCCGCACTTCCTTATTGAATAAATGAAATGTAAAAACAAACAGATTTTACACTGGTTATTTAACTAATTCTATTTCTTAGGGGGAAATCTGTTTAGTAAACATGAACACAAATATTACATTAAGACGAGATTAACTTGATTATCAGTCTAGACAAATGTTCAATACTTGGATTCTTCTGTACAAAATTCTGCTTGAATTTATAGTCACTGCAATATAGTGTTGGACATATAAGCTGCATATGGCAAACCTGTTAAACAATTATTTGGTGTTTTGGTTTGTGATTTTTAATTGAATTTTAGAAAAATTTATTGATATTTATGGTTATTTTTTATCATTTATATGTCACAAGTTATGGCTGATATATTCACTTATTGCAATTTCTTTTCCAATTTAGTAGTTTTAATTAATTCAGCTTTATCAAAAATGTGCTAAACAGTGCCACATATCTTTTAAGGGACAACCAGTGGACTTTTTTTTTCAATTTTACTCAAGTTTTATTTAAATCTATATATTTTTTATCATTTCTTTGAATTGCATGTTTACAAAAAGAAAGAATATTATGGTCAAATTTTTTTTGTTTTTTTTTGTTTTTAATTTGGGGTTAGTAATTGCATTAAAAGTACTAAAATGTGATTTAAATATTTATCTGTTTCAGGAATGTTCAAATTTTATTATAGGACTGAAAGAATTTTATTTGTTTACTAAATACTAAATAAATGAAAAAAAAAATTATAGTGGGTGTTTTTTCTTCAAATGACCAAAGTTTCTTTCATTTATTGTAAATTAAATAAATAAATAATGAAACAGACAGTCGAGACCCTGCAAATGCTTTTTATACCTAATGTTCAACTAAAGAAATACATTACTTTTTTCTTACCTTGAAAAATATAAAAATAATTCACAAAAATAATCATTCCATAGCCGTTAATCAGGAGGTGTGCAAATTAAATGATTTGTACCACTTTAAAATATTATTCCACGATAAACCACCAAGTTTAAAAGCTTTTTAAAAAGTATGAACAATTTCCGTGATCACTTGTTAGTGCATAAAATGAGACTAGTGATCCAACAATCCACCATAGCTTGGCTTATATAGAACAACAACGTGATTGCTGGGTCGTTGTAATTTTCCAATATGAGAAAATCAACGTAAAATCAAGTGCTGGACGGCTTTCGGTATTTAGCTCTGTATTATTTTTAGGAATGCCAAATCACTACTCTCAGAATGAAATCATTTCTTTTTTGTTTCAATTAATATATTAAATTATCATACTAATAATTGTTAATAATTGAAATTACAAATAAATGAATAAGACATTGTTGTTTTTCATGAAATTGCACAATCAATTCATGACAACTAACTCAAGAATGATGTGAAATACAGAATTACACTGAATTGTTAGATCTATTAATTTTCTTGGTTATAATTAAACTTCTGTAATAATTAAATAATTGGGAAATCTCTTTCCACATTTAAATAGTAAATCAGTATTTACTTAACATTGTTGTTAAAATATGCAAAAGTAATTATGTCATAATTTGAATTTAAATGTTTAATTCTATCATGATTATTATTATATTAAGTTTAGTTAATCACATGAAGTGAAGTTAAACTCTTTTCTTTTCTTACATAATTAAAATGTCAAAAGAAAGTCTGTTAATTCAATTAGATAAATAGACAAATAGATAAATGTATTAATTCTTAAATAATTCAGTTTCATTAGGTATAAAATAAAAAATTCCTGGATACCTTTTTTTATACTGATTCTAATCAACCATTTTCATTTAGAGTTTTTCTCCGTCATTTAGCGGTTATTGTCTCAGAATAGTTTAATCACTTTAAGCGCCATTGTTAGTTTGAATCCAACCAAGTCTGGATGAATTTTATATGTGATGATGCTGTCCAGCTAGCTAGGGAAGGTTGTTGGTTCGTTTTTAGATATCCAGGTTTCTGTCTAGGTTCTTTCTCTATCGTTATACTGGTACTTGTAGTTGGAAAAGTCTTCAAATGATTTTGGCTGTTGATGCAACAATATTAAACACCAGAGAAAGACATGAAATTGTCTGCTATTAAGAACTAGAAAAGTTAAGTGAATCCACCCACTAAAATGTAAGAAGGACTGTTTAAAATCTAAGATGTACTGTTAGTGCCACATTAAATTCCAGTAAAATAAATAGTTAATTAAGACTGTTTTATGGTCCTTAATATGTATCAGTGTTGTTTGTGGGTTGTTGTTTTTAGAAGTCGAATTTATGAACTAAATTCAGACGTACTATAGTAATCATGTACTTGTTCAATTTCAACATTTCCTTTTACACTATATACTCTCAGGCACGAAATCGGAATGCATTTGACCGCATACACACTCTCTCGGACACTTCATTGTTGTATTTTGATGATTAATGAGATATGCAGCAGACATGAAACTATTGGCTGTTTTATGTTGTTTTTAGCTCACCTGGCACAGAGTGCCAAAGTCAGCCTTCATTGATCTTTATATAAAGTTTATGAAGGGAGGTTACTCTTAGATTATTGTTTGCAAAGGAATGGAACAGAGATGAATACATTCTATGATTCTTGGATCTCAAATATTATTTTGTCCTCCTGTTTATTAATTTAAGGGAGTTATTTATATTGTTTTTGTCAGAATTTATCATTGTTTCTGATTCTTATCTTTTAACTTCTTTTTTTATAGATAAAGTTGTCAAACATAGTTATGACAAACAATAATTCTGATAGAATCTAGTTCATTTTTTTCTATGACATGAAAATATTATTTCTCTTGAGCTCAATCTCATTTTTGAGAAGTTTTGTTCAGTTTGGGTTCGGGTATTATTGTCGTCTGCTCTAACGGTATCCAGGTCTCATTCTTACATTTCACTATAAATGAATATCGGGATGTAAGTGACCTTGACCTTGAAAGTATACTGAAAGGTCACCTGCTTGATTAGTTCAGTGTCACTTGGAAGTGGGTTGTGTTTGATTCTGTTGAGCAATAAATGCTGGTTAAACTAATTTAGAATGTGACACAGGATTATTTTGCTCATAAAATTAAATATTCATTTCACATTCTGAAAATACACTACATTGTAATATAAGTACACATAAGTTGTTCCTTTTATTCAGAATACGAGAATGTTTTGAATTACAAATTTAACATAAAATAAGGGATTTATGTATGCACTAGATGAATAGTGTTACTTTATTACTGACAGTTCGTCTTCTGCTCCGGTTTATTGTCCTTCCTAATTTACCATAAAAAACATTATGTAACAATAAACAACATTTTCTGGGTGACATTAATGACCAGTGCTGCATAATTATAACTCTGCTCTGATACTGTATATCGAGGGCTCAGCGCAACACTGTCGTAACTTGTTCTTATTTCAATATGAGTTACAACACTGTTGCCCTGAACCCTCGATATGTCGGTGATTAGTCAGAGAAAATAATCAGAGTACTCAGAGTATTCAAGTGAATGACGGCTATAGAAAGCTGAACTTTCATTCAGTTTCCAGAAATGTGTTTCCAATAAAAAGAATGGGTTCGTATGTTAGCAGAACTTTTTTTCAACATGCATTTTTTAAGTTTGGAGAAATAATTCAGGAAAAAGAAAATATCGCCAAGAAAAATAAAGAGCTAGAATAAGAATAGGGTCTGCATTTAAAGGGTCAGCCAGGTTAGTTGAGAAATCAGGAATTTTTTGTTAAAGATTTTTCAGAGATTAAAAATGTAACACCCTATCCTATGCTCAGTATTTAAGGGTCATATTCTAGGACCCATGACACATTAGCTTTGTAAAGGGAGTGCATGTTAATACAAAGATAAATCATCGCCGTACAATAACCGACAGAATAAATGTTGATTTATATCTGCTAACAATATCTCTGAAATATTGGATCTTATTCTATTGTTGTCAGATTAACATAATTTTATAGAGGAATCAGTCATTTTGAGGTCAAAATTTTGTCCAAAGGGAAACATCCTTGTTGACATATATTGCTGCATCAGCTGGTTTTAGACAATATTAATTATTTGTTCTACAAGAAATTACCACAAATATGTGTACATTAGATTATATTATGCAAAAATATGACAATTATAACCTGATTTGTAATGTTAATTTTACTGGATCTCCAATTATGACATAGTGGATGAAATAAAAATAATTTTTATAGGACAATAAAGTGTCTCTCAGATGGTAATTTGTGTCCATTTATGATTCTTTATGTTATTATGTCTTAGATTGTTACCTTCTGTGCTGTAAAGGAGTGATATTGTGGAATTGTTCCATTTTCATTTCATTGGCTTTAAATCTATTTTTAGAAACATTGCCATATACAGCAGTCAGTTCACCAAAGCAGTTTTCCTGGATGGTATTTTAACCAGTATGAAGTTACCCTTCCATAAGAATCTGATTATTTTTCCACATAATTATGGAGAAAAATCAATATTTCTGTAAAATTTTCATATAAGGGTATGACCTGCTTTGTCCAGGGTTCAAAATATGGACCATTGGGTTACAAGACCATAATGCACTAACACAAATTCAGAATGTCATTGTAATTTGGCATAATGCGTTGGCTTTTTTGACAAAACATATCATGGAAACATCTGGCGGGGTGTGGGTAGTTGGGAACTGCAGAGTTGCACAGTGGTCCTTAATTGCTAAGTTAAATAGTTCCAATACAATCTTCACCACACTTGGTCTAAATATCTCAGCATATTAGCATACCACAGTCTTAGCATACTTCAGTCTAGTTCAGTAACCCCAGGCTCCTGTCACATTCAAATTATGACCCCTGGTTTACCCAAAAATTGATGAAATACACCTTGTCTGCTTGCTAAGTTGAGTTGCTTGCTAAAATATTAAGTGCATAGCTTTGTCTAGTTGTCCACTGCTTATATTGATTCAGTAATTGATGCCAAGCAGTGCTTGAAATTGGTTTTGCCTTTGTTTACCATGTTGTCAAGTCATTTAGGTGAATGATAAGGGCCATCATGGTCCTCTTGTTTGGTCTCATCATCTTCTATGTTTTGCAGGTGTATATAGTTTGTTACAAACTAATTCCAATCTGCTGTTAGCATGTTAGTAATGGCATCCCACTGATGCTATTCTTCTACAGTTTTATATTAGATCAGAAAAAAATGTTGCTTGTGTTTAGTGGTTCAATGTGTGATGATGAGTTGATCAGTGAGCTCTCAGTTCTGATGATCATATTTGTTCTAAGTTCTCACAATGATTTATTAATCAAGTAATAATCTACACTGGCTGTTGATGATTGGATTCTTGTAGGTTTCACCACTAAGTGGACACTTTGCTAGTCAGACAAGGTTAAAAGTTGGTTGTCCACATTCAGAGGTCATAGAAAATCAGCGAAAAATTAATAAAAGTTGCTTCACTGGTACTGGGCACTTTCATTCAGTTATTTGTTGCAGAGTCTATGAAATGTGGTCATTATTTATGAACAGCTATCATTCATGAAAAATTGTGAGGATCTATGAAATAATTATATAGTTAAGTCATTATCTGCTTGGTAAAATAGAGATTAATGTCACTGAGTCTTCCTACTGGTATCAAATATAGATATTCTTATTTCGTCCAGAATGTGCTTAATATAATGAGGGCATCACTGTGCTAGGTTATTAACTAGTGTTCGCTTTTATTTATGGTACGAGATTGTGATGAATCATTTTTAGTGTCTACGACTCAATCTATAAGGCACCAATGTGGCTGACAGTCCTTAAGTACTGATAGATTTCTTTCGTTTTTTTCTAAAAAATTATTCAGAATGGAAATCATTTGGGTGATTATTGCCTTTTGAGTGATAACCCATGTCCCCTGGGCAAGATTTATGTTATGTAATTTACATATCATCTATTACAGAATATTGTAGGGTCTATTTACGGTTGTTTTTTAACATCCCTTGTGACAAATTGTAAGTGTAAGGATTTTTGTGTACTAATAGATTAATGTTCTGATGGAAACTGAGTGCTTCATCATTTTTTTCTCTGCTGGTCTTGAACTGCTAGCCAATACATAAGTAATATTGGAAAATGGACTTTTCAAGTACCATAGTGTTAGACAATTTTTTGTGGAACTTTTGCCAAGAAAGTGTTCAGTCTCCTTTGGGAGTATTTCAATCTCCAAACAAAATACTTCAGTGAAGTGGATGGTATATGTTTATAGATTGATGAAATTTATTTGACATTAGATATCATTATGGCGTGCTTCTCTATTTATTATGCCCATGGGGTAAACATTGGCCCACACAGAAACATTTGTTACGAATATATATTTACAGTAAAACCCCTGAAAACTGAATTCTCTGAAAATTGGACATTTTTTCAGGTCCTTTTTTCGAAATTTATCAAAAGTCATCTTAAAACAGAAATTCTCAGAAAACCAGACTTTTAATGGTCCAGTCTAGAAAAAGTTCCAATTTTCAGGAGTTTTGCTGTTTAAAGAAATCCTTTAAAAAATCTTTGCAATAACTGCTTGTTCTAAAGTTTACACATTAAATATGTAGTATTGTTCTGTTGTCCACTACTAAGATTGTTTCAAATATGCATCTTGGGTTGAGGTTGTATCTACCAGTGTAGGCACTTTTTAGGCTGGAAAAAAATGTATACAGCCACTGGCCAAGAAAAAATTAAGACAGGTTGATCAAGGGTCGTGGGTTCGAGCCCTGCTACTGACCATGGCTCTTTATGTGAGAAAGTAGGCAGTTGCTTATGGAGGATGGGAGTCTAGTACCGGTTCTTCCCTGGAACAATGCTTAGGAGAACTGTCCGCCTCTTATTGCTCTGACTGTTGAAAAGGGGCGTAAACTCGATATAAACAAAACAAAATAAGGTTTATCTAAAAAAATTATTTTCTCATTTTTTACTAAACATACCTATCAAACATGGGAGTTTTTGGAAAGTTAAGGATCATTGTATAAACATGGGGACAGTTGTTTAACTGATAGCAAGACCTTTCTGACCTTAACCAAGTTGTTAGTTTATGAGGTTGCTCAGGTGAGCGATCCAGACCATCATGACTCTCTTGTTTGTGATAAAAACATGTTTGATAATTTTTTCATAAAAAATTCATTACTATAAAAAAATATTTTTCGTTTCAATGTTTAAATTTATGCAATACTGAATAATTAATTTACGGGGTATGCCATTTTCACATATAGTATGTTTCACTTTCTTATTCAAGGTGAATTAAAGTGTCTTGTATGTATTAATTGATCTAATGTCATCCAGTATTGGTAGTGTTATTTCAACTTTCCTGACATAATAACCTACAAAATCTACATTTTTTATTACAAAATGTATACTAGCCATGAATGCTGTTATTTGACTTTAAAATGTATCAATTTGTCTTTAAATCATTCAAAAAGTGATTTGACAAGATAAGTTGAAAAATGTAACCCAATGGGAGGGGGTAATTGTGGAATATGCGGTAGATAAAATTTTCACAATTTGCAGAAATTCTATTACTTACTTCTTAGACTCACAAAATTTTAACACAGTGTAAGTCAGATTGTAAATAAATTTAAATAAATTTCTGTGTTTAATTGGTATTGCTTTAAGCATAAATGACAAAGTTATCTTTTTCATTTTCGCTCCATATCGTAAAGTTAATTTCCTGCTGATGCTTTACATTATTGTAAAACTTCATTACTAGTTATATGGTCATGCGGCAAAATTTAATAACATTTGGTGGCTCTTTCTCTGATTATAGGATTTAATTAAATGTTTTTTATCAATAATACGAGGGGTTGATAAATTTGATATTCAAATTTCTGAATATCTCCTGATTGTAATGCTACTTTGCTATCTTGCTCATTGGGAAATGCATAAATAACATGTTCTCTGTGATGATTCTAGAGTAGAACATGTTCTTTGTGATGACTCTAGAGTAGAACATGTTATCTGTGATGACTCCAGAGTAGAACATGTTATCTGTGATGACTCCAGAGTAGAACATGTTCTCTGTGATGATTCTAGAGTAGAACATGTTCTCTGTGATGACTCCAGAGTAGAACATGTTCTTTGTGATGACTCTAGAGTAGAACATGTTCTCTATGATGATTTTAGAGTAGAACATGTTATCTGTGATGACTCTAGAGTAGAACATGTTCTCTATGATGATTTTAGAGTAGAACATGTTATCTGTGATGACTCCAGAGTAGAACATGTTCTCTATGATGACTCTAGAGTAGAACATGTTCTCTATGATGATTTTAGAGTAGAACATGTTATCTGTGATGACTCCAGAGTAGAACATGTTCTCTGTGATGATTCTAGAGTAGAACATGTTATCTGTGATGACTCCAGAGTAGAACATGTTATCTGTGATGACTCCAGAGTAGAACATGTTCTCTGTGATGATTCTAGAGTAGAACATGTTCTCTGTGATGATTCTAGAGTAGAACATGTTCTCTATGATGATTTTAGAGTAGATCATGTTCTTTGTGATGACTCTGGAGTAGAACATGTTATCTGTGATGACTCTAGAGTAGAACATGTTCTTTGTGATGACTCTAGAGTAGAACATGTTCTCTGTGATGATTCTAGAGTAGAACATATTCTCTGTGATGATTCTAGAGTAGAACATGTTATCTGTGATGACTCCAGAGTAGAACATGTTCTCTGTGATGACTCTAGAGTAGAACATATTCTCTGTGATGATTCTAGAGTAGAACATGTTATCTGTGATGACTCCAGAGTAGAACATGTTCTCTGTGATGACTCTAGAGTAGAACATGTTCTCTGTGATGATTCTAGAGTAGAACATGTTCTTTGTGATGACTCTAGAGTAGAACATGTTATCTGTGATGACTCCAGAGTAGAACATGTTCTCTGTGATGACTCCAGAGTAGAACATGTTCTCTGTGATGACTCTAGAGTAGAACATGTTCTCTGTGATGATTCTAGAGTAGAACATGTTATCTGTGATGACTCTATAGTAGAACATGTTCTTTGTGATGACTCTGGAGTAGAACATGTTATCTGTGATGACACCAGAGAAGAACACGTTCTCTGTGATGACTATAGAGTGGAACATATTCTCTGTGATGATTCCAGAGTAGAACATGTTCTCTGTTATGAATTTAGAGTAGAGCATGTTCTCTAAGGTGGTTCTAGAGTAGAACATGTTCTCTTTAATGATTCTAGAGTACAACATGTTCTCTATGATGGTTCTAGAGTAGAACATGTTCTCTATGATGGTTCTAGAGTAGAACATATTCTCTCTGATGACTATAGAGTGGAACATATTCTCTGTGATGATTCCAGAGTAGAACATGTTCTCTATGATGGTTCTAGAGTAGAACATATTCTCTGTGATGACCATAGAGTGGAACATATTCTCTATGATGATTCTAAAGTAGAACATATTCTCTGTGATGACACCAGAGTAGAACATATTCTATGTGATGACACCAGAGTAGAACATGTTCTCTGTGATGACACCAGAGTAGAACACGGATAGAATGTGGTTAGTACTGGTTAAGGCATAAGTAAATTCCAGGAAAGCTGGTTAGGATAACTGCCTGCCACGATATGATTGAAATAATGTTGAAAATGGCGTTAAACCTGATAGAACAAACTCATGTTCTGCCTCTTAGTATCTATCCAACAGAAATTGAACCAGAGGTTTTGATCAAGAGCAATTGCAGATATGACTGAGGACTTCCAACAATTTATAGAGATGATTAAAAGATAAAATATTGATGTGGAATAATTCACTGATTATATTTAATTATATCATTTCTGGAGAGCCATTAATATTAAAACTCAAAACCAACAAATTAAATTTCTGTTATCTGAAGAATAAACTCCCAGAAAATTCCAAATTAAAATTTTAAAAAGTCTGGTATTATGCAAAACATGTGACTTGATTTTCTTTAATAGGACAAAAATTATTTAAATATAAATTCTTAGATAATAGCCACCTGTGAATGAGACAATCATTGGTTATATAACAAATTAAACTGCTCTATATCTGTTTGTTATTATCAATTATATATACAGCGCAACCTCTCCAAAGAAACACCCTTTGGGAGTATCGCAAAACTATGTTGTTGTTGAGAGGCGGTTGCGCTAGAGAGGTTAAATCAATAGTTAAATCACAAAGTGGGAAAAAATCATGCTATTGTTGAAGGTAGGCTGTTGCTTGAGAGAGAGGGCCGCTCTGGAGAGGTTGTCCTGTATATTTTATTATTTTTGTGTACTTGTCCAGTTCATGAAGAGAAGAATGTCTGCTTCAATTTGTTACATAACATGAAGATGTAGATTTATGTTGAATTTATCTTTCTAATTTATTTTAATATGTGAAGCTCATCCAATTTGGTATAGGTGTGTAATTCCATTACAGTATGCTTCTGCTAAAATTATGGTTAGAATAATGTATGGATGAATTTCGTTTATGATTATGTTGGTAATGCAGCAGACATGTTTTATATTTGTTTTTAGTGATGCAGGGGAATATCCTGAAGGCCTTGTCTGTCTCTCATCAGCCATCTGTATGAGGATTTTTCTACTTTGTCAAGTACTTTGTTTGTTTCATCGGATTTTACGCCATTTTCAACATTATTTCAGTCATATTGTGGCGGGCAGTTATCCTAACCAGCTTTCCTGGACTTCATTTAGGCCTTAAAGTCCCATAAGCTTATAAATGTATTAATCTTAATAATAGTTTCTGTTTGTCCTATAACAGAGGAATCCGGTGTGTTTTCCTCCCGTGCATACTTTATAGCAAGAAAAAATGTTTCCGAAACCACAATCGTATTTTTTTCAATATCATTGAAATAAATACTATTTATAGAACACCTGTGTTTTCCTGCAGTCATGCTATGCACACATAATAAAGTGACGTCACACGCTCTACATATTTCAAGTTTACAAAAGCAAAAATCACAGTGAAATTATTGTTTTCAGACGAAAAAGGGCTTGTTTCGTCGGTAGTAATTATCTTGGGATAATATCAGCAATTAAATGTTTTTGCATATATTTTTCTTCAGCAAAAAGCTAATGGGGCTTTAACCAGTACTAACTAACTAGTATGCATGTGATTTTACTTGATTTACTCTAGAATAGTTTGTCAGTAACATTAATCAAATGAACCTATATCAATAATGCATTTTTATGACCCTTAATGATTTTTTTCTTTAAATGCAGCTAAATAACTGATTTCTATTAATTTATTCTCATATTTGTGAGCTGATGCCATAACGTAGCTGGCATACAGATTTGTTGCTAAAATGTCCCATTTTCAGACAAAATGTTGCATTATTTCCCCAATTCAGTTTTGGGACCTTTCTGAAAATGAAGACAAAAGATCTTGGTCAATATATGTATATGTATTCATGCAGTTTTCATCTGTAAAACCTTTCTGTTAATATGCTTATAAATTCTAGTGTGCGTGGGCTGATTGCGGTTTTATTGTACAATAATTTTATTATAGTGACATGAAATATTGGCCAAAAGGGAGTTGGATGAAGACTAGGTTAAAAAAAAACATGTCAAACCAATTATGAACACAACATAAGATCTAAAGATGATATCACAAGATATTCATTCCTCTCTTGGCTTTAATTTAGTGTGATAATCATTACATGTTTATAATTCCATTGTGGATCCTAAACAATACTCATTTTGGTGAAATCAATTACTACAGATTGATTGATATGATAACACCATGCATCTTCAAACTTTTATCATAATTCTGCAGATTTATGCCTCACATCTGGCACATAAATTTTATAGGGCCATCATTAAAGATATTTTTGTATTGTTTAACC